>CM028134.1:530682500-532053750 GCA_016271365.2 Neoceratodus forsteri | reverse complement strand
CTTCCTAAATCCATAAAAGCATGGAGCACCCTCCTGGGAGACCGATTGTCTCTGGAAATGGGTGGTTAACCGAACCCATTTCAATGTATCTTGATGGATTCCTGCAACCATTGGTACAAAATTTGAGGTCCTACTTAAGAGATTCTACACAAGTAATTCAGATTGTTGAGGACTTATATCTAGAACAATCCTGGTATTTTTCAGTGGTTGATGTTAACTCTTTATACACAATGATACCGCTTGACAAGGGACTAGAAGCCTTAAGCTATTTTTTAAACACCAGAACTGAAGAAGATTCAGTAAAAACTCCCACACATTTCCTATTACAGTTGGCAGAAATGGTTCTGACAATGAGTATATTTATGTTTGATGGAATACTGTACCATCAGGTTCAAGGTACAGCTATGGGCACCACAATGGCACCAAGTTATGCCAATCTTTTTGTAGGTAAATGGGAAATTGATTATCTGTATGATTTCACCACAAACCCGTACCATGCCAAGGCAGATTTGTGGTGACATTTTATAGATGATATATTAATTGTTTGGAAATGGACTGTAGAGGAGTTTGGGTCATTCATTCAATGGATGGAGTTGACCAGTAGTAGTCTCACATATAAATATGACATTAACCAAGCTACTGTTACTCTTTTGGATCTAAAAATCTATAAAGATAACAAAGGAGGAGCATGTACCACCCTGTTCCAGAAAGATACAGACAGGAACACCATATTGAGATTTGATAGCTGTCATCCTTTTCACACTAGATTTAATATACCTAAGAGTCAACTGATAAGAACTTTACGTAATTGTTCTGAACATTCTGAGTTTGAAAGAAAACGTAGTGAACAAATACAACGGTTCAAAAATAGAGGGTATAGCAATAGCAGTATAGCAACAGCTATTAGAAAAGTAGATGAGATGGATAGAATGGAAACCTTGGTATATAAACAAAATGTTAAACCAAAGGTTGACTGCCCTTTTACTACCAGTATTTCTAGTCAAGTATGTGAGATAAAGCAAATTATAGTTAATAATTGGTCCATTTTGGAATTGGAACCCAAATTAAAAGAACTAATTAAGAGTGGACCTAATGTTGTTTACCATAAATGTAAGAGTGTGAAGGACTATGTTGTTTCTAATATGGCGGGATCCAACATAAGAGGTAAACAAGCACTATTAAAATCTAAACCTAAGGGGACTTACAGATGTGGTAATTGCATGTATTGTAAATATATTAACTGTAGTAAAATGTTTAGACATCCAGTTACAGGTAATAATGTTGAATTGCAAGATTTTGTTACATGCAACAGTATGGGAGTGATATATTTGCTAACATGAGAATGTGGTGCTTATTATGTTGGACAAACTGTTCGTAAACTGAAAATCAGAACTGGTGAACATGTAAGGGCAGTAGAAAGATTTGATGCCTCATATGCCAAGCCAAACACATTCTGAAATATGGACCAAGTAATCACAATTATAATTTCTTAGGACTGGAATTGGTCTCCTTAGGACCAAGAGGTGGAGACCTAAATAAAAAAATAGGGCAAAGAGAGAGTTTTTGGATTTACACCTTGGAAGCTTGTTCAGATAGGGGTCTCAATGAAAGCATTGAATTAGCAGCATTTTTAAAGAAATATAAATAATTCATGAGTATTTCTGGAAGGTTAAATATGAGCTTGCTTACAAAGAAGTTTCAATAGGATCATTGAACCTACAGTATTTTAAAGGACTACAAATAACATAAGCATTAATATTTTGAAACCCTAAACTTTAAAGAAACAAAAAAAGTTACAAGTACAAGTACAGGAGCTTACATAAGTAAAAAATGTTGTTCATTCCTGGGAATATAGATATTCTATAATTATATAACAACAAGCACAGACTGTGAGTGTAATTTAGGATGATAAAAAAATCATCACAGTCTATATGTGCAGTTCTCCCCCATGTATTTAAACTAAGTAGTTTGGCCTGGTCACCTCATTTTATTAAATTTTTGTAATAAAATTAAACTGATATTGTTTATGGACACTTATTTCCAAGTGTTCATTCATTTTATCTGAGGTCATCAAGTATAGTATATATTTATTTTTGGAGTGTTACTTAGTATTAGTATGGGACAAGTGGATATATCATGTGTGCCTTTTGAGTTTTAGTAACCAATTCATTTCTAATTTGAATTGTGTTCACATTGGTGTATTTAGATCACATTACATAGTTGGCAGAATATTTAAGTGAAGCATTTTTATTGTGCTTTTTACTCTGAGGAAGCTTGGCAGCCGGCCAAGTGAAACGTCAGTTTTTTGTATTGGTGTACGTATTGGTCTGCAATAACATTATGGATTTCTATCTACCAGACACTGTTACTGAGCTGTGTGGGTGCTTATATTTAACTTTGTAACATAAAAAGTACAAGGCTGTTCATTTGGGTAATCTGATGAGTAAATTTTGGATGGTGGGTAAGACTAGAGCAGATCTCATAGGAGAGGGATCTGGGAGTAATAACAAGTGATAGTTCAAGGCTTTGGCCCAATGTAGTGAGACATATGCAAAGGCTAGCTGTATGCTGGGATACATAGGCAAGGAAGGAAGGAAGGAAGGAAGGAAGGAAGGAAGGGAGGGAGGGAGGGAGGGAGGAGGGATGGGAAGTGAAGGAAGGAACCTTGCCCTGTAGAGGTTCTTGGTGAGGCTACACCAGGAGTACTGTGCACTGTTCTAGAATTCTCACATAAAGGGCAAGGACTTCCCAAAGGTAGTCCAAAGGAGAGAGAGACCAAAATGATTCATGGCTAACAGGGGGTGACCTTCATATGTACTCCCTGGAGGCTAGAGGAGAGTAGGGAGACATGATTCAAACCTATACATGTCTGAAGGATATAAGCAGGGTGGATAGCCAGCAACTGTGTAAGTTTAGTGAAAGGTCCATCACAAGGGGGCAAGAACTATAAACTGATGGGGGAGGGGGCATTTAGGAAGGCAT
Organism: Neoceratodus forsteri; assembly: GCA_016271365.2. NCBI lineage: Eukaryota > Metazoa > Chordata > Ceratodontiformes > Ceratodontidae > Neoceratodus > Neoceratodus forsteri. The sequence goes on along the minus strand of CM028134.1, from coordinate 532,050,768 downwards.
GACAAAATACTTCTTCATGGCAAAGGTGGTGGAATTGTGGAACCTCTGCCTGAGGTGCTGGTCATTGTTCAGATGGTTGCAAGTTTAAATACAGGGTGGGATTAACACACAGGGATGGTGAAAATGATGGAGAACAGGAATGGGGCTAACAAGGGCATTGGGATAGCCCATGCGGAACTGAGGAAACACATATCCACAAAACACCTTGCCAGTGATAGACTGGTGAAGAAGTATATGGGTGCTGGGCAGACTGGCTAGACTGAGTATTTTTCAATCCAAAAACATCTAGATTTCTATGTACAGTATGTATCTCTCCCTGTCTAAAGTTCTTCTATTCAAATCAAACAAACAAAAGAAACGCATTTACTTTTTTCCAAATATTTAGTGTTCAAACAGGGCCTTCAATGCCCCTCCAATTACTTAATAAATTAAAAATTAATCATGTCCTGGAAAGACTTTCAAAGTCCATTAATGGAGTACTGATTTATGCTGACAAAGATGTTTTCTGCTAGTTAATTCCATAAAAATGCTGTTTTACATACAAACATATGAACATATGAAATTGCCAGCAGATAAAGGCCTTATGGTCTGTCAAATCTGCTCGATTGTGCAGCCAGCAGCCCTTACACTGCAGCTGCCCATCCCTCCCTCCTTCCCTCCCCTCACCCCCTCCAGTGACCTTCCCATTACCCTGTCCCATCCGCTTTTGAAGCAGCCCACTCTGCTATGGGATACCACTTCTTCAGGCAATGCGTTTCACCCAGACACCACCCTCTCTGTAAAAAAGTGTCTCCTCATTTCCCTCCTGAAGCTTCCCCCTTCAAATTTCAGATCATGCCCTCGAGTGTCCCTCCCTCTCCTTAATTTGAAAAGCCCCTCCATAACCATCTTATTTTTTCCCTTCATGTACTTGAAGGTTTCATCCATGTCCCCCTATCCCACCTCTCCTCCAGGGAGTACATGTTCAACTCCTTCAGCCTGGTCTCATAGAGTAAGTCTCCTAGCCCCTGGATCATTTTTGTAGCCCTGTGCTGCACCCCCTCCAGTAACCTAATATCCTTCTTCAGGTACGATTGCCAGAACTGCATGCAGTACTCCAGGTGTAGTCTAACCACTGACCTGTATAGCGGTAGGATCACCTCCGCCCTCCTGGAGGATATGCCTCTGGCAATACAACCCAGCATCCTGTTGGCTTTTGCAGCTGCCTTTCTACATTGTGCTGAGTTGTTCATTGCTCCTGATATGATCACCCCCAGATCCTTCTCCTCTTCTGTCTTGGTTAGTTGAATCCCCCCCCCCCAGCTGGTAGCTCCCTCATGGGATTTGTGTGCCGAAATGTAACACCTTGCATTTCTTGGCATTGAACCCCAGCTGCCAAGTTTATGACCAGGCCTCCAATTTTGCAAGATCATCGTGCAACCCCTGCCATGCTTCTAAGCCATCCATTACTGCTCCTATCTTGGTGTTGCCTGCAAACAGACTGATCTCACTTTTGTTGCCTATTGAGATGTCTGCTATGAAGATTCCAAAAAACACCGGCTTCAGTACAGAGCCCTGTGGCACCCTGCTTGTCACCGCCCTGGGAGATGAAAGCTCCCCTCCCACCACCCTCTGCTGTCTCTATTGCAGCCAGTTCACTACCCATCCAACCATTTTCTCCCCCACCCTGTGCCTTCCAGCTTACTTCCTAGCCTCCCATGCGGCACCAAATTGAATGCCTTACTGAAGTCCAGGTACAGGACATCCACTGCATGTCCCCTGTCTAATTGCCTGGTTACCTAATCATAGTACTCCACCTGGTTGGTCTGACATGATGTATTTTCTTAAGTTTATGGAATTTCAAAAAACTGGAAGACAGTTTCTCAAAATGCTTTCTCTGTCAAGTCTTTTACTTGTAAGGACTGATGCTCTGGGATTGGCAGTTTCGTAATCCCGGGGAGAAAAAAAATCTACCAAACAATCAGTGAGAAACAAAGTAATTATCTTATACTCATTTGTTTATCATTTTACATGTTATTTCATCTTGTCAATTGTTTTTCTTTGCACTGTAACACATTTTGCAGAATGCAAGATTTTGCAAGATGATTTCCCCATTTCTCCCGTTTAGGTGAATGTGGAGTACAATATGATAATTTACCCAGACCTAGTCCTGATCAAAGATTTTGAAATGAGACAGCTTTACTTTTGTACATACTATACACGATTCCAAATGTTCTTGTATTTACAGACCAGTAGAATGCAGTCATTTAGCATTAGTAGCAATTATTATGGTATCTAAATACTTTATTACTGGTTACTGTTCTGTTTCTGCATCTATAATAATACTGTTCTGTGAAGCATTGCTTTACTACTGAAGTGATTGGATAGTGCCTTAAAGAACCTCCTATGCTTATCAGATAATGTTGAAAGTTATACATCATTTTAATGTATTAATATATTGCCTGCTTCTATCTTACTCTAATTCTCTATTACTAAGTAAATTTGTATTGAAACAATATCATAGTCCTTTGGACTCATCTGCTCTTGCTGTTTGAGTACACTTGGGGCCCGAGATTGGAAAAAGGGCAAAAGAAGAGCACAAAGGTTTGTGCTGCGCTTGCCTATGACCCCAAGGATGCTATATTCAGTCAGACAGCGCACCAGCATTATCCGACTGGATAAAGGGGTTATATTGGCACAGCACTAAGTCAAGTAGTGCTGCCTTGACATGGATCTTGGAAGAGCAGGGAACAGCGCCCCTTGACCCAATAGTGCTAGAAGCCTCTGCTGTAATATTCAGTTGGCACCATGCAAATGGTCCCATTGGGCATTCAGGGCACTAAGGGGCCATATGCATGCCCATTATTTGTTAATTTGCATGGGACGCAGCAGCAGATTTGTACCTTTGCGACTAGACCCACCCACTCGGATCACTTGTCCTCATACAGAATTATCCATTCCCAGGTGTTCAGTGGCATCTTCCCTCCCTCGAATCACAAGCCCCATAAAAAGTAAAGCAGTCCTTGGTGTACAGTGGTCCCCCATCTTCTGATCCCTGGCCCCATAAAAAATAAAGCAGGCCTTATATCCAGTGGTCCCCCCATCCTCTGATTCCATCAGTCCCTGCTGTCCAGTGGTACCCCCCACCATCTGATTCCTGGCCTTGGTAAACAAAACCATTCCCTGGTGTCTTCTGGCACACCCCCATCCCCCACCCTCCAATTGCTCACCACAGTTTCATACAAGAAGTCCCTTGTGTAAAGAAACCCACCCACACCAGGCACATCACTCTGCCCACCCTTACCATAGTCACTGACATGCAGGAGACCGTACAGCAACCAGTAAACCCCTCCTCTCACCACTTCAGCCAGCTGCTATATGCAGTGACAGGGAGCACACATCTTGTATACTGTAAAGAATGGGGGCACCTCTGGGCACCAGGGCCTGTTTTACTTTTAACAGGACCGGGTAACAGAGGACTGGGGACTCACTGGACACCAGGACATATGTGCTTTTTAGTGGGGATAAGAATCGGAGATTGAGGGTACTGCTGGACACCGGGCATGTGTACTTTTTAATAGGGATGGCGACTGGAGGGTGGGAGTGCCACTAGACACCAGAGACTATTGCTACATATATGGAGATAGGGGCCAGAATGTTGGGTGTGCCACTAGACACCAGCAAAATTGCGTGCTTCCGCAAACCAAATTGGTTGTTGGCTGCAGTGGTTTTGCCAGCTGCTAGGGTTGCCCAGAGTAAGTTGTCCTTTTTTTGGTGGTAATTGCGCTGCACCAAGTGGTCTGTGCTATTCCTTTTGCACAGCGCTAAAGTGCTGAATATTGCACTGTGCCCATATTCATGTCCTCATCATTCCCTTTGTGCAACAATCCTTGTGCATGCACTATCCTATTTAGCTCATGCACCTGCCCCCTTTGAATATTGTGCTTGAGCACAAACTCCATGCAAAAAGCAGGCAATCACTTTGACCACCAGGCAAATGTTTGAATATCAGGCCCCTGATGTTAAAAGTCTATGCTTGTGCATAATAATCATTACCATAGTGATAAAGTGTGATTCATAAACAGAGGATTATGACATTGTGTGGACAGGCAGCTATAGCAGATGGTGCTCAAGAGACAATATTCCTATTTTCAAGTGGCTGTCCTTAGTAATAAAGGCAGCAGTTGAAATGGAAATGTTTAGGAGGTGGAACTGTAATCTCTGTGTTTTAGGAGGTGTAAGTGTCGTCCCAAGGAGGTGGAACTCACCAATAGCATTTAATGTAGAAAGATGTCAGATGAGGTGGAACTGAGTTCCTGTGCGTTCCTGCCCAGTTTAACTCCTGGATAAAGGGAAAGACTAATGTGCGGTAGATACAATTAGTGAATTGTAAGAATAGTTATGTGCAACTATTAGGTTTTTCAACATTTTTACAGAGATAAAACATGCTCATTAGTGCACCATACACACCAACACCTGAGTAATAATGTTAGGGTTATGAAGAGGCTAACCTTATCTGACATACATCTGCTTCAAATTTCTCAATAATATCTCCTTATCTGAAATTCACTATCTGTTATCCTGGATTTGTCTGTGTCAGCCTTTGTTGATATAATATATGGTAATTTATTCGTATTTATTTAGATAGTCGCTGTCCTGTCAACATTTTTCAGAAACCACTTACTTGCTGATAATGGTCCTAATAGACATAGATCAGTACAAATATTTACAACAATACATCTGCGAATGACTGAACTTTTATTGCAGACATTAAAAAGGTTGCAGTCCATTTTTACTGTTTCAGCTTAGAGCAGTTCATTCATTCAAAACATTATGGCTGCTTCTCTGGAACGGCTTCTATGGACTGTCAGCATTTGGCACAGTTACAGTGTAGAAACTTTTTGATGCCTACAAAAAAGTTAAATCATTCGCTAATGTCTTGTTCTGAAGGTCTCTATTGAACTATGTTTATAAGGACCATTATCCATGAGTACGCAGTTTCCAGGAAATGACGGGATGACAGTGGCCCTAGAAATACATATGAATAAATTAATATATATTAAATCTATGGGAATTAAGTATAATTCACTCATCTCATTCAGTTGAATTAAGTAGCAGGATAGTAATGTTCCTGTAAGGACAATCACATCTTCAGAAATAGTCTGGGCATCCTGGTCATTTCTCTCTGTTTGTCTGTGCCAACCAAATGGGGACCATATAAGTTAAATTGATTAGCAGTGAATTAAACTTGATAGTGAGTAGTGCATTGTAAAACACATTCAGTAGATTGTTTTGATGGAATATCATATGCATTTTCACAGTGGTGATAACCAGGCTAGGGCAGACAGGTAGGCAGTACAGCAGGCTGGTCAAGGTGGTACTATAGTTGCATGAGCATGTTGTTATCAGCATGGTTTTGTTGCTGGATGAAACTTCTTGGATGGAGGATTAAATGGAGTTCACATAGAGGAGGAAGGCTGTTGGGTACAGTTGTGGTGATGAGGAACTAGGCTTCATAGGTTTCATAGGTCATATTTGAGCATAATAGGCAAATTTGTCCTTTGATAGATTGCCTTTCCTCAAAGGTTGTATCCAATCAGTTTAATCCGTACACAGTTTAGACTTAATCTCTGTCATGTTTTGGCTACCAACTACTTCTAAAGTTAGGTTATTTCAAATGTTCCCCACCCTTTGGGAGAACCACATCCCTCTTTTTTAGTATGATTTATACCCACATTTAGTTAAATCAAATGGGATTATGTTTCATACGGTAATACTTTCATTTCCAGTCCTGTACAGTCCCATAAATCATGACTATTAAAAGCCCCGTACACTAAACATAAGTCACCCTTCATCCTTCTGTACTCTAGTGAAAAAGTCTCAGTCTATCCAATCTGTCTTTGTAGTCCAGTGTCTGCATATCTGCTATCATATTTCTTTGTACCACTTCTTAGGGCTTAATTTCTGCCCTTGAATATGGTGCCCAGAACTGACTATAATAGCCCAGAGGTCTGACCAGTGATGTGTATAATTTAATTATTGCTTTGCTACCTTTAGTATTCATGTGCCTTCTAATGCAGCCGAGAATGCCGTAACTTTTTTTGCCATCAAGCTACACTGTTTTTTATAGCTAAAGTCATCAGTGATAGTAATTCCTAAATCTATTTTCTCATGAGTTACTGTCAGTACCTTCCCCTTCAGTTTATACGTGGCTTTTACATTATTTTTTCCCCAGGTACATTACTGGGCACTTACCAACATTAAATTCCAATTTATGGTCCTCCGCCCATTTCTCAAACTTAGATAATTCCCTCTTTAAGGTTTCCATTTCAAAACTATTATTGACTATAGACCCTAGAAGGAACTAGAAGGGGAAAAGATCAGATCTGTTACAGTACAGTAGCTTCTTCTTCTTGTTTTTACATTGTTTCTTGAGGATTTTATTTGGTAGAAGGTTATTTCTTTTCTTTCTTACTACTGCTAAGGGGCTAGCAGGGTATTGTTTTGGAGCTGTTGGAATTTTGAAACCTGTTTTGGTGGCTATGAGTGGGCTCATTTGTTTGATGTTTCACTGTGTAGTAGGCTACATTTATAGAGGCCTATTTCTTCTGATTTAAAACCTATTTGGTGTGATTTAACTGGGGCTGTTTCTTTGAATTGGAGACCTATATCTTCTAATTTCAAGCCTATTTTGATGTGTTGTTGGTGAAGCTGTTTGAATTGGAGACCTGTTTCTTTTGGTAGCAAACCTATTTTAGGGGCTTTGAGTAGAATTGTGATTCATTTTTGCTGGCTTCACTGGCTGCAAAGTTTAGTGCATTGTGGGGGAAGGGTGCTAATGGTTTGACCAGGAGCCTCAGCTACTTGATTGTTTCTGAAGACTTGGGCTGGTCCCACCCCCCAACCCCTCACCCCACCCACCCCTGGTCCATGATTTCCTTTATACAGGGGTTCTGACATCATTCCTCAAAAGGCAAGGATATGCACCTGTCATAGCAGAAGCAGACATCTAGGAAAGGAACAGCAGAGAGTGAAGAGGTGACTGTTATCTCAGTGGAAGGGAAGTAACTGCAAATCAAGGAGCTTTCATTGTTACTTCTCTTCATTGCTATTGCATTGTGGAAAGGAGGAGTAGGAGTTTGAATAAGGTTGTTCAATAGCTACTTAAAGTCTAATTTTGGGTTGTGGATAGGAAGGATAGGAATATAAAAAGCAGTTGCTCAATCTATCTAAATGTGTACAACAAAGGGGGTAAGGGAAATTAAGAAAATAATGTTTTGCACTGATAGAGGGGGGAAAGGAAGACTTGGGGGAGTGTTTGGTATCCTTCATTTGGAAGGGTGGGGGTTCCCTGGTGGGCAATGACAGCAATGGGTAGGGTGGTAGGCTGCAACAACTGCAGTGTACCAATCTTTCTAAAAATTGCTTGGAGTGTGGGAGAATTTTTAGTGTGCAAACACATAAAGAAACTTAGAAAGGAGATTGAGGGCTTGCAGGAGGAACTAAGACAGGCAAGGCAGACTGGGGGTTGGTTTAGCCCAGTACTGGAGGGAGGAAGGAGGGGAGATGAGGGAGGGCAATTTAAGCCAACAGTGGTGAGGAGAGGGTCAGAAGAAGGAAAGAAGGGAAGCAGAGACAAAGGGGCCCAGGCCAGGAAGAATGACTGCCGGGGAAACCAGGTCAGGAGACAAAAGGCAAATGGAAGGAGGAGATACGGACTTGTGAGAGGAGGCGAAGAAGTGACAAAAGTCATTGAGTGGAAAGGAGGGAACAGGTTACTATGAAGAGAGAGGGAGTGGGCATTTGTGAAGGGTCATCAGAAAATAGTTTTGCACTGCTGGAGAGGAAGAAGAAGGAGGAGGAGGGAAATTATGAAATTAAAGGAGTAATTGATAAATGCCTGGACCAAACCAGAGCGGAGGGAAGTTCTGCTGTGAGAATTGCAACAGGGGCAAAAGGGGGAAATAATGTGCAGGAGGAAGAAGAGGAGCCGGAAATGAGAGAGGGAGATGAATGGAAGCAAGCAGGAATAAGAGGGGTGGAATCTTAGTGCTGGGGAACTCAATACTAAGAGGAGTCAGGTAAGGTAGCAAGGGCGAGAGGCATAATCGCATTTGGGTGAAGGCCATGCCAGGAATGACAGCAGAAAGGGTGGGACAATCTGTTCTGAAATATGCTAGAAGGGGTAGGGACAAGTCTCATTTAATTATACATCTTGGGATGAACGACCTGGCTGACAAGACAGTAGATATAGTCCAGAGGAGGTTTGAGGAACTAGGACAATTATGTGAGGGGGCAGGAAGATCAGTAACTTTTTCAGAGATACTTCCAGTGCACAAGGTAAGCACAACAAGAAAGCTGAGAATAGAGGAATTTAATGGATGGCTAAGAATCTGGTATTGTGCTAAAGGGTATTGGCTGTTGGGGGGTGGGGAGGGACCTTGGAGGACAGTAGTCTCTATGCCAAGGACAGACTACACTTGAGTGAGGAGGGAAGGAAAGTGTTGAAACAGAGGATGGAGGAGTACATAGAGGAAGTTGGGAATTTAAACTAGGAGTGGGAGGTGGCAAGAGAGCAAGAGACATGCAGAGACCACAGGCTGGGAAACCATATGAGTTTACCCCCCATAACAGTGACAAAGGACAAATGGCAGTACTACTGGTGATGATAGCAAAGAAGGGCAGGATGGGTGGGGGGAAAGGGCGGAAGGTGGTTACCCTTAATGCTAGGAGCCTTGGGAGGAAAACTGAAGAGTTACAGGTTCTCATGGCAGAGGGAGAGGTGGACATTGCAGCCATCACAGAAACATTGGCCACCCAATACAATGACTAGGACCTGCCTGTACCAAGGTACAGGTTATTTCATAGGGACAGGGTGATTGGGAAAGGAGGGGTTGTGGCACTATATGTGAAGGAAGGACTGAAGTGTGTAACGGAGGAAGGGGAGGATGGTAGTATGGAGTCACTTTGGATGCAAATCCAGGATTCCAAGAATAGGATTCTCAGAATGGGAGTGGTGTACATGCCGCCATTTCAGATGGAGGAGATAGACAGGGAACTAGCAGGACAGAACAGGAGCACCTGCGAGAAGGGTAGTGTGGTGATTGTGGGGGACTTCAACATACCAGGAGTGGACTGGAGCACCCCAACAACCAGGAACAGAAGGGGGCAGGTACTGCTGGATGCCTTCCAGGACAGCTTCCTGCTGCAAATGGTCAATGAACCAACCAGGTTAGGGAATATCCTTGACCTTGTGCTGGCAAATGGGAACTTTGTGAGAGAACTTGCAATGGAGGAACCGCTGTCAGGGAATGACCACCTCTCAATATGGCCCACATTGGATATGGGCAAGGAAGGAGCGGAATCTGGCACAAGAATACTGGACTTCAGAAGGGCTGACTTTGGGAGGATGGGAGAAGTGGTAGAACGGTACCTGGCCAGAATTAAATCTAGTATGGACACTAAACAGAGGTGGGAGTTCATAAAGCTGGGGATAGTGGAGGCAACCAAAACCTGCTGCAAGGCCCAGAGCAAGAAGGCCAAGGCTAAGAAACTGAGCTGGTTGAGCAAGGACGTCATGGTAAAGGTAAGGAGGAAAAGAGCTGCCTTTAGGAGGTACAAGAAAACAGGGAGTGGGGAGGACAGGGAGGAGTACTTGATGGAATCGAAGGAGGTGACAAGGGCAATAAGGGGAGCCAAGGCATCTACAGAACTCAGGCTGACAGAAGGCATTAAGAAGGGGGAGAAGGACTTCTTTAGGTACATCAGAGAGAAAAGGAGCTGTAAGGACTACATAGTAAGGATTAGGAAGGAGGGGGTTGGGTGGAAGCAGGGTGCAATAAGGCAGAAGCACTAAATGAGTACTTCTGCTCAGTATTTACCAAGGAGAAGAGGGGGGTGACACCCAGGGAGGAGAAATGGCAGAAATGGGGGGGAGGGGGTGAGAGATGGGGAAATCATGGAGGACAGAGTTTGGGAGGGTTTGAAGGCACTGAGGGTGGACAAGGTGCCAGGCCCAGATGGCATCCACCCCAGGGTACTGAAGGAGCTGGCAGAGGTCCTTGCAGGACCTTTGGCAGACCTATTTAATGCCTCACTACATTCGGAGTGTGTACTTCAGGACTGGAGGACGGCGTATGTGGTGCCCCTCCACCAGAGTGGCCCCAAGGATGAACCGGGAAACTACAGACCAGTGAGCCTCACATCCATTGTGGGTAAGCTAATGGAGACTATCCTGAAGGAGAGGTTGGTGGTCCTCCTAGAGGCCAAAGAACTACAGGACATCAGACAGCATGGCTTCATATGGGGCAGATCCTCCCAAACCAATCTGGTGGAGTGCTATGACTGGGTAACTAGGCAACTGGACAGGGGCCATGCAGTGGATGTCCTGTATCTGGAATTCAGTAAGGCATTCGACTCTGTGCCACTTGGAAGGCTGGGAAGTAAGTTAGAAGGCACAGGGGCGGGTGCAAAGCTGGTGAGATGGATAGGGAACTGGCTTCAGGGAAGGCAGCAGAGGGTGGTGGTGGGTGGGGAGCTCTTACACCCAAGGGTAGTGACAAGCGGTGTTCCACAGGGCTCAGTGTTGGGACCAGTGTTGTTTGGGATATTCATTGCAGACATATCATTGGACATCAAGAGCAAGATCAGTCTGTTTTCTAATGATACCAAGGTAGGAGCGGTGGTGGATGACCTAGGGGGATGGCAGGGGTTGTAGGATGATTTGGCAAAGCTTGAAACCTGGTCAGACACCTGGCAACTGGGGTTTAATGCCAAAAAGTGCAAGGTGCTGCATTTTGGGCTGAGGAACCCAAGGAGGAGTTACCAGCTGGGAGGGAGTGCAGCTAGCCCAGGCAGAGGAGGAGAAGGACATGGGGTGCTCATTACAGGGTCAATGAACAACTCAGCACACTGTAGGAAGGCAGCTGCTAAGGCCAACAAAATGCTGGGTTGTATTGCAAGGGATATATCCTAGCGGAGGGAGGAGGTGATTCTGCCACTGTATGGGCCATTAGTTAGACCACACCTGGAGTACTGCGTGCAGTGCTGGTGCCCATATCTGAAGAGGGACATTAAGTTACTGGAGGGGGTGCAGCGCATGGCGACAAAGATGATCAAGGGGCTGGGGGACTTATCATACGAGAGGAGGCTGAGGGAGTTGAACATGTACTCACTGGGGAAGAGAAGGGATGGGGGGACATGATTGAAACCTTTAAGTACATGAAAGGAATAAACAAGACAGGTACAGAGGGGCTGTTCAAAGTAAGGGAGGAGGGACACCAGGGGCCATGATATGAGACTGGAGGAGGAAGGTTCAGGAGGAGATAAGGAGACACTTTTACAGAGGGTGGTGGCTGGGTGGAATGCATTACCTGCAGAAGTGGTATCCAGTAGAACAGTGGACTGCTTCAAAAGGGGATGGGACAGGACAAGGGGGAGGGTCAATGAAGGGGAAGGGTGGAAGGGAGGGGCAGCTGCAGAATATGGGGTGCTAGCTGCACATTCGGGCAGATTTGATAGACCTCTAGGCCTGTATCTGCTGGCAAATTTTGTATGTTCTTATTTAGTATCATCGGCAGATTTAGCAAGCCACACTAACTCATTTCTAGACATTGAAGACACATACTGTAAATGTTAAACAAGAATGGTCCCAACACTGACCCCTGCAGCACACTACTTGAAACAGCCTACCACTCTGAATTTTCTCCCCTCAGTAAGACCCTTTGCTCCCTGTCCATCAACCAAGATTCAATCCAGTTAACCAATCTGTCATTCAACCCCATATTGGCCAGCTTCTGGTGTGACATTGTATCAAAGGACTTACTATAGTTGAGAAAATTAACATCAACTGGTACACCCCCAGCTAGGGCCCTGCTCTTGCACTTTCCAGTAGGCTGAGGCTCTAATCAAAGTTTACCAAGCAGATGATCAGACACTGTATATTTTAAGAAAACCTGAAAAAAATCTCATTATAAATGGATCACAAAGCAAAGACATGGAAAAATGCATATGGTAACAAAAAAAAAATATCCTGGGAGGGATGCACAGTATAATTGATTGAAGAATTCCAGTTACAGAGAAATAATGCATCACTAGCATACATAATGTGTTATCCTTACGCCTGCAAGTTCTGCAACCTGTTTAGCGAGAATCCTTCTAGAATCTGCTGATGTTTTCACAAGCAAAATCTACAAAGGCGTAAGAAGCTTATGGGATAGGTTGATGAAATATGGATTTTTTTTGTGATATGAAAGAAGCAACGTACTAGAAAGCTATACCATATACAATATTTGTTTAAGCTGAGTGGGAACAAAAATCAGAACATTTAAAAAAAGGATTACAATGAAAAAAAACACCATGGGAAAAACATGTACTGATATCTTTTAATGCATTTAAATAAATGAAACTTGTATCAACATGGCTCAGGAATGTAGCACTGACTGTACTTTCATTTTAGAAATTAAGTTTATAGCCTTAACAGTTTCAAAATTACACCAAACAATATAAAAAAAACTCTTTTGCAGAAAATATACAGAGTAAATCCTCATAAGATAATATTTGAATGTTTGGAGTCAGTGTTATATGGCTGAGCCATGTTGCTATTGTGTCCATGTAGCAATATGCATCATACTGCTCGGTGATTTCAAGACCCTTTTAGTAGCCTAAGACTCTCTTTCTCTTGCATTCCAATACCTTTCTGTGTCTCTGTTGAGCCTAAAAGAAATTGGAAAAACAACAAAGAGGGGGTCAGTGTTCCCTCTATCTGGCTGTGGCTTTCAGTGTGAGAAAAGGGGGACTGTGAGGCACTGGAGAACTGGTAGTAGTGTCACCCCAGTCATCACTCTGTTAAGCTCCCATTTGATCTCCATGGGTTGTAAACCCAGTAAAGCATTAGCGCATCTTTACATAGGGGGCATGAAGCAAACTCAGCACTTTTGGCACTTTTGGAAATGAGTGTGACAAGCAACTTCCAGTCTGACTATGTATATTTATATTTATGTGTGGTTCATAGCTCAGTACTTATGTTACATACTGTAACTGAATGTTGTAGGTTGTGCTTGGATAGAGAGGCCAAACCAATAAGTAAGACAATGCTTGCAAGGTATTAGTAGCAAGAAATGATTAGTGCTTAGGTACTTCACCATAGACATGAGCAAGTCAGTGATTATAGTACATGTGAGCTGGATCGTATATGCAAGGTGCTTAGATGATTGAACTGATGAGTAACTTGTTATGACTTGATATGTTTGGCCTTTTTCTGTATCCCACCATAGGAAGGATGCTTAGTCCAGTAGTATGAGACCTTCCCAAAAGAAATAATGATATCATACTATTATTCTGTATTCGACTGTAGGATGGATGTTTAGTTGAGTAGGATGAGGCCCCCAAAAGAAATGAGTAGCAGTACGATTACCTCCTCCAACTCCAGAGAGTGTGACTAGTAGCACGCAGGAGAGGAAAAAAACCCTTGGGGGGAAACCTCTGAGGATCCATGGCTACTGACCTGCCCATCTTTCTGGGCATACTAAAGGAGAGTAATCCTAAGTAACAAGTTTAATTTAATCGGCTAATCCAAAATCCAAAGTTGTAGATCCTGATCCAGTGAAATGGAAAACTGAAGAAGGTACTGCATTTGAAAGTGTCGGGTGAACATAGCAGCATCCTTCTAGGAATTCCTTGTACAAGAATCCATGACCAGGGCAGAAAGATAGGAAATTTGGAATCCATGGTCGATAATAATTTGAAGCGTTGAAGTTGCATTGGTGAAGTGCTACACCAGGTGAGGACATCTTCTCCAAGGAGAACCAGTAACCAAAGGGTAAGTGTCCATGTCCAAAGTAGGAGGACAGTTGGTTCGTGTTCCACTTGGCTAGCTTTGCAAATGAAGGCCTTGGTGATGAAGCACAGGAATTAGCGCATGATCTGGAGAAAGCGGAACAGTAGGGCCCTCTGATCTGGAGTGGGAAAGCAGGTAAGTGAATTAGGAATAGATCTTAGTGTGAATAGATAGACATAAGTTAGTTGTACCTCCAGATCCTGAGGGGCAAAGTAGGTTGTAGAATAGGTGAGTCAGTCTTGATGAACCTCTAGGCCCTGTATTGGCGAAGCAGGTAATACGAGCAAATAATGTAAATAAGTGGACCTGTGTGTAGGTCAGTCGTAGTAGTAATTAATCTGTATCATACAGATGTAGTAGCAGAGGAGTAATATTGCATAGATTAGGTACAGTATATTGCGAGGAGCATGAGGAAATGGTAATAGCACAGGAATCGAAGAGCTTCGTCTGGTGATCCAAATAGTTGCAGAGTGATGTAGATATCCACCTTCGAAAGCCAGAATGGTACAGCAGCTAGAATTAACTTGGTGTGAATAGTCTGATGAGTCCTAAATAGTCAAGCTTATGAGTCATAAATGGTGATAAGTGAAGAAGCTGAATCGAATGAAGTAGCTTTGCCACAGGGTCTAAGAAGCCTTAGAGCATAAACCATGAGAATGAAAGTCTTCTGGATAAGCTCAACTAAGTGTCCGGGTAGGAGTGTAGTAGTAGTAATTCATATGACTGAAGCAGCAAGGCAGAAGCAGTCAAAGAATAGATGACGTACGGCTAAACAATCTGGGATGTGAGTCCATAGCAGAAAGGAGCACCTAAGGGTGGCAGACATGGTGGCAGGCAGGTGTATAGTAGAATATGTGAACCTCCAGGCCCCAAAGCTGGGTGAGGCAGGTGTAGAGTAGAAGTAGTTGAACCCCAGGCCCAATGGGCAAAGAAGGTCATAGCAGCAAGTGATTATGGTGTAGTAAGATAGGATCAAGGGACCTCCAGGACTGTAGGGGCACAGGTCTTCAAAGTGCAATGCAGTGAATCTCTGGCCCCGTGGGGTGAGGCAGGTTGTAGAGCAGTGGTAGATAAAGTAATAGTAATGTCAAACTGCACGTAATGCAGAAATAGCAGCAACGTAGTAGGGAATAGATTAAAAATGGTATTGAAAATGGTAGCATATCCTGAGTCAGTTTGGTGCAGAGTAGTAATGTAGTCTAAGGCAGACTTATGAGAGCAGTGAAAGGTGCTGTAGACTTTCATATCCTGAAGATCTAGGATGGTAAAGATTGCAGTGACGAGACCTGGGCGGATGAGTTGGCAACTCGACCAGAGATAATAAGCATCCAGAAACTGTAGTAGATCAATGTCTTAGGCGTACATTAAACTAAGAAAGGCAGTATGGAATAGAGCTCAGCAGGGAGTTCTGGCAGAGACAGTAATAGTAACTCTGAAGGAGTTGAAGTAGCATGGCAAGAAGCATCCAAGAGAATTGAGGTGAATATCTTGATGTAATCCAGAAATAATCCAGTGGAAGGAAGAAGCTTTAGGAAGCATGATTTGGAGAGGTAGGTCCAAATGAATGAAGCAGCTCTGTAGGAAGCATCCATGGGAATGAAAAGGAGCTAAGCCCAATGAGATAAGGAAGTGCGGCTAGACCACATGTGGAACAGCCAATGGACTGTAGGAGGTGCGGTTGACTGCGTAGGTGAGCCAGTGAGTTCATAGAAATAGTAGCTAAACCCAAGAAGGTTAGCATATAGCTGGACCATGCGTAGGTCAGCTGGTAAGGTAAGTAAAGAGTGGCAGCTAGCCCCATGTAAGCTAGCATGTGCAGCTGGACCCCACGTAGGTCCACCGGTAAGGTGAGAAGAGTGTGGCTGCTAAACCCTATGAAGGCTAGCATGTGTGGCTGGGCCACACATAGGTCAGTTGGTAAACTGAGTAGAGAGTGGCAGCTAAACTCCACAAAGGCTATCATGCACAGCTGGACCACACGCAGATCAGCTGATAAGGTAAGTTATTTAAGTTTATAGAGTATGTAACAAGTAATGGAAGCCAGCTACACTGCCGAGCGCTTCCGTGTTGAAATGATGATATGATTGCATAGTAGGCTTCATAATGTTGGTGAGGAGGAAGGTCTAGCAGTCAAAGTCAGACATAATAGATTGGTGCCCAGAAATAGCTCTTGGGTAACTAATAACGACATGCTGGTACAAAATGTGGGCAAGATAGTCGTAGCAAGGCAGCAAGAGGTTCTAGCAGGTTGGAAAGGCATGGCACAGTAGTAGTAGGTACTCACATGGGCTAGGATAGGGAATGGTCCAGAGCCCGGCAGGCTAGCCCCAAGCAACAGGTATCACAGGCAGAAGCTAAAGGGGGACTGAGCATATTAGGCAACAAGTGGTGTACAAGGAGAGAGGTATTGCCTGTAAGCACTCCCACTGGACTGCAGGAAAGGAGGATATGTGAATATATCTTTGGCTGCATTGCTTCAATGTAACATAAGGACACCACTGTGTGCCAGGCTGTGATACAGCTTATTGAATCCTGAGACTAACAGTGCAGCTGAAATAATAATTTGATCTGTCTCTGTCAAAAAGGAATGTCTAACTGCACTATGAAGTAATGAGTTACGGTAGGTGTAAGATGACACGATTGACTGTTTTTAGGTCAGGCAGTTAGAGCTAGCTTATCGGCAACAAATGCCCTTAAATGGATGCAGTGTCTTTGAGCCCATATGTCACACACAGCGACCATTAAGGAAGCAATAAAGTATCCCGTACATACTGTTAAACATGGTTCCAAACCATTTGCCTGTCCTTTTGCGCATTGATCACCAGAAGTAAAAGTTCAAAGAGGGTTTCTGGAGCTGAGAGGTCTGAAGCATGACCAGAACTGTAGAGGTAACGTTGATGTACTGAGCGAGTAAAGTGAACCGAAACTCAGCTCCGGGTAGTGGCATTCGGCCACAGTAGAGGTGGAGAGGAGAGCAGAGCAAGGGGTGGGAGGTCTGAAGCCCCATAGGTAAGAGCAGGAATGCAGGCTGAGATGATATGGGACTCGGCAGTGGCGTGGTAGCAGCTGCTCGGAAAAGAAGCAAAGGCAGAGAAGAATGAAATAAGGAAGGGCTGAGAGATAGACGGGTAGAGGGCAGGAAGTAAGTGGGTCAACGGGTGAGAGGAGAATCCCCAAAGGAAACAAGGATGAAAGGAAAAACAACAAATGACAGAGGCTGGGGGGAAGGCAAGACAAACAAGCAAACGTAAACAAACAATGAGCTAGGAGGCACAGAGAAGGAAGGGGGGGGCAACAAAAATGTAGGACAGCAGCCGTTCACCAGCAGTGCCACTAGTGAGTGCAACTCACTCTAAACAGAGCAGTGGTTTGCCTGCTGGCTTAAATAGGATGTGGGGGAAGAGCTCTTCCACCACATAACCACAGGCATGCGCCTTTCAAATATGTATATATATATATATATATATATATACACACAATATATATATATATATATATATATATATATATATATATATATAAGCCAGAGTATAGTAAGGGGTTACAAAACTATTGTGATGGTCCCTAATTGCAGAGCTCTTACTTGGCCTTGCAGGGGCCAAGCAGCAAATTTCCTGCGTCTGGATACCAGTAATGTCTTTGACTCTGTTCCCCAGAGGAGATCAATGAGGAAGCTGGGAGACCTGGGGGAAGGGTCAAAACTGGCTATATGGGTCAGAAATTGGCTTCCACATAGAAATCAGAGGGTGGTTGTTGGGGGGAGTTCTTGGAGGCTAGACCGATCACTAACAGGATCCCACAGTGCTCAATGCTCAGCCCAGTGTTGTTTAACATCTTCATTGGTGACATTGCAGATGGGTAAAAGTTAAAATATTCCTGATTGTGGATGACACAAAGCTTTGTGGGAGAGTAAACTTGCAAGAAGGGGGACAAGACTTTTTGGAAGACCTTGTCAAATCAAATAATTGGCCAGGTATTTGGCAATTAGGATTCAATGTCAAAAAGTGTAAGGTATTGTACTTGGGGGTGATGAACCTGTGGACCAGCTGCCGGCTGGGAGCTTTGCAAGTTACCATGTCTGAAGAGCAGAAGGACTTGGGTGTGATGATCATGAGTGACCTAAAAAACTCAGCACACTGCAGAAGAGCAGCAGCTAAAGCAAACCGAAAGCTGGTCTGTATAGCCAGGGGTATAGCCAGCAGGAAAGTGTAGGTCATTTTGCCACTGTACAGATCCCTGATTTGATCACATCTTGAATACAGTGTGCAGTATTGGTGCTGTTATCTGATGAAAGACATCAATCTGCTGGAAATGGTCCAGAAAAGGGCAACCAAGATGATCCTGGGACAACAGGACAGCTCATTAAGGAGATACTCAGAAATCTCAACACATACTCCCTGAATGGTAGGAGAAAGATGGGAGACATGATTGAAATCTTCAAGTACCTTAAAGGTTTCAACCAATGAGCTCTGAGGGTCTCTTCAACCTTAATAAGAACATAGAAACATAGAAACATAGACTTTAATGGCAGATAAGGACCACTTGGCCCACCCAGTCTGCCCATTTCCCTACCTACTGGATAAGCTGCAGATTCTAGTTAACCAACAACCTACTTCCTGCAACCCCCCACTATAATTGCCTTGTGTCTGTCCCATGCATGTTTGAATTCGCCCACTAATTTAGACCCAATGACCTCCTCAGGAAGGCTGTTCCATGTATCCACCAC
Organism: Neoceratodus forsteri; assembly: GCA_016271365.2. NCBI lineage: Eukaryota > Metazoa > Chordata > Ceratodontiformes > Ceratodontidae > Neoceratodus > Neoceratodus forsteri. Next base: position 532,032,226 of record CM028134.1, on the reverse strand, counting down.
TCTCTCCATGAAAAACATTTCCTCACATTACCCCTGAGCCGTCCCCCCTCTATCTTTAAATTGTGTCCCCTTGTTCTTACACATCTCTTTTCCTGAAAGATGCTACCCTCCTGGTCTTTGTTGATTCTCTTGAGGTACTTGAACATTTTTATCATGTCCCCCCTGTCCCTTCTTTCATCAAGAGTATACATATTAAGCTCTCTCAGTCTCTTTTCATACGGTTTCTGCTGCAGACCCTACACCATTTTAGTTGCCCTCCTCTGGACTGCTTCCATCCTGTCTATGTCCTTGAATAGATGAGGTCTCCAAAACTGCACACAGTACTCCAGATGGGGTCTCATCAACTGTCTGTATAGAGGGATAACCACTTCCCTTTTTCTACTTGTGATGCCCCTTCCTATGCATCCCAGTATCCCCCTGGCTCTCCTTACCGACTTCTCACATTGCTTACCCACCTTTAGGTCACCTGATATGACTACCCCCAGGTCCCTTTCCATTTTTGTTGGTGCTAGTACCTCCTCTGCTATTGTGTACTCTTCTCCTGGGTTTTTGTTTCCCAGGTGCATTACTTTGCACTTCTTTGCATTGAATCTAAATTGCCATATGTCTGACCATTCCTCCAACCTTGCCAAGTCCCTTCTCATCTTTTCTACCACCTCTTGTGTATCAGCTCTGTTACAGATCTTTGTGTCATCTGCAAAGGCATACTTTTCCTCAGACCCTCTGCAATGTCACCTATAAAGATGTTAAGAGGACTGGACCCAGTACTGAGCCCTGAGGTACTCCACTAGTAACCCCCCTTTCTTCAGAATGTGTTCCATTCACTATTACCTTCTGTGTCCTGTTGTGCAGCCAGTTTGCTACCCAGGCTACTACCCTGGGACCCACTCCCAGGCTGGCTAACTTGATTATTAATCTTTTGTGCGGGACTATGTCAAATGCCTTGCTAAAGTCTAGGTAGGCCATATCCACAGCCCCTCCCTGGTCTATTACTTTGGTCACCCAGTCAAAGAAATCAATTAGATTTGTCTGACATGACCTTCCTGCTGTAAATCCATGCTGCTTTGGGTCCTGTGCCTCGCAGGCCTCTAGGTACCGAACAATTCTTTCTTTCAAGTGATTCCATCATTTTCCCTACCACTGAGGTCAAACTTACAGGTCTATAGTTTCCTGCTTCTGCCTTGCTCCCACTTTTGTGAAGGAATCACATCTGCCCTCCTCAGTCCCCAGGTACCGTGCCATCCTGCCATGATTTGTTAAAAAGCGTGGTCAGTGGTGTCACTAGGTCCTCCCTTAGTTCTTTTAGGATTCTGGGGTGAATCCTGTCAGGCCCCATTGCTTTGTCCACCTTGAGTTTTAGGAGTTCTTTCAAGACTCTTTCTTCTGTGAATGGACTGGTGTCAACCCCCCTACCCAGACTGCTTCTACTGTCTGGTTTAGGTAACTCCTCCTCATCTTCTTTTGTGAATACTGAGCAAAAGTATTCATTCAGATGGAGTCTACAACACAGCTTCACCGCACAAGGAGGGTGCTCATAATAATGTTCAATATAGTGGCAGCAAACAATGGCACTCCTCAGCAGAATCCAATGCAAAGGCTTCATTGCACAAAGTTTGAAACATGCCACTGAATCAGTAGCTAAGAAGATAGTTGCACTAGGAAACCCTGACCGATTTTGTACATCAGTACGTCGTGACCCCCTGACGACGTACTGACATATGAAACTGGTTGCAACTACCTGCTTAGCTACTGATTCAGTGGAATGTTTTAAACCCTGTACAATAAAGCCTTTGCATTGGATTCTGCTGAGGAGTGCTGGGTTTTTTTTTGCAACTACTTTAGTAGGAACAGGACCAGTAGCGATCACACCCTCAAGCTGGTGGGGGGAAGATACAAGAGGGCAGTGAAGAGACACTTTTCACTGAGAGGGTAGTGGCTAGGTGAAATGAGTTGCTGAAAGAAATTGTCTCCATTAAGTCTGTGGACAGCTTTAAGAGAAGCTGTAACAGACTAAAGTGAAAGTTCAGTGTAGCAGGATAGTGCAAGGGAGATGCTGACATTGGTGGGGAGGGAGAAGGACTTGTAATGGAGAGCAGGCAGATCACTTAGTAGTCACTAAGGGGTCTGTAAACTCAAGCAGACATGATAGACTGCAAGGCCTTTTTCTGTTGGCTCAATTGTATATTTGCATGTTCACTTGATAGTGATTTCAAGTCTCTTTTAGCAGCATAAGTTTCTTTCAGTGTTTAATATCCTCCTGTGTCTCTATTTTGTTTTAAAAATGTTGAACCTCCCCCCAAAAAAGTGGTCAGTATTCCCACTATCTCACTCTGTTTCACAGTGTGGGTAGCAAAGGATTATGGGACAGCGTAATATTGGCAGCTGTGTCCCCTCTGTCATCACTCTATTATGAACCCACTTGATCTCCAAGAGTTATAAACCCAGTAAAACACTAGCAGATCATCACCACATAGAGGGGAGGTAGCAAATTTAGCCTTTTTGGAAATGACCTCCATAACAGAAGTAGCACGACAAGCCAATTCTGGTCAGACTATATATATATTTGCCCCTGACATGACACTGGAGGCACACTTGCCTCTGTCATCATCTGCTCACCACTGTGCACTCTGAGCACACAGGGCTCTGGCCTTGCAGTATATATGCTGTGTATTGTTGAAACCTTGTAGCAGATATAAAATCTAGTGAGCTGAGCTGAAATAATCATCCTGTGGCCAGAGAGCAAGGCACTATACTCAACAGGTAGGGAACACCTCAGGATTAATGCTTGTAATATTATTTCTAACTTCTTTACTATGGCAAGTAGCAAAGGGTTGACAATTTTAAAGGATTGGTGCATAGCATTGCAGTGTATTAGCTGTATGAAGTTTAGCATAAAACGACTGACTAACATTTTATACTATACCTACCAGGAATGCACCTTAATCAAGGAACAAAAATACCACATATAATAAAGAAATATAGAATAAAGTATGGAGTGCTATATGTAATGAGAAGTTTACACACACCCAGGGCATTAAATGCTACATAAACCCTGAGAGCAAAGCTTGAGGGGTTTGTGAAAGCATCTAACACTGAGGGTGTGTGTAAAGTTTGAGTTTAAACACCACCCTATATTTTATTTTATATAATTGCTGGGTTTTCCTTTTTCACCACAGCATATACATAAAATAAATAGAAGTTCCTGTGCAGCCATGGTCCGGTTGGTTTGAGTGCGCATTCCTCAGTTGCATTTGTATATTAATCTAAAAGCTTGTTTTATTTATTTATTTGGTCATGAGGGAAAATGTAAATCTTTTTCTATTTCTTAGTACTTGAATTTTATTTTTCTTATTCTTTTACTGCCCAGTCCGAGTGGCAGTTCAGTCTCTGGGGAATGACAAAGTGACCAGCGGTCCAAACAGAGGAGAGGTGTGGGTGGTGCATGAGTGGACTGAGGGAAACCATGTGCATATTTGGCATTATAAACACTCCTTTATAATGGAAAATTACACCACATTTTCCCTGTTGGAAAAAGGAAGACCCTGTTATTATAACAGGAGATAAATTTAAAAAAATCAGCAAAACACTGAACGAGTTAAAAACAAGCACCAACAATCAGGACCACAACACACTGCAGATAGATGAGAGTGATGGGAACAAGAATAGAACTTAGAACAATCAGAAAAAAGGCAAAGGGAGAATGAACAAGGCAAGGCAGAGTTGTGCATTATTCGGAAGGGGAGAAAACAAAAAAAAGTAGAAGGGTGCTGGGAAATGAAATGAATCTTTCTACTAGGTTCACACCATTAATAAATTTATCAGATGAGCAAACCCACTACTAGAAGAACCCAGCAATATTAACAATGCTCATGATATACACATTACAGACAGATATTTGTACTAGGTGAGCCCATCATCAAATTCACAGATTGGATCATTTGCAATCCAGATAAACTTAACCAAACAGTTAGTAGCTTTTCTGGTGAAAAACAAAACAAAAACTGAAGATACCACCAAAACGATAGATAATATTCTGGTAAAAGTGGGTGATGAACCATTTTCGCGAATACATTCAGGAACAAATGACATAGGAAAAAAATAAAATGAAGTCAAAAAGGATTTTCAGACACTAGGGAACAAGTTACTATCAAGGTCAAGTAAAGTGGCCTTCTCAAATATTCTTCCAGGACCAAAAACCACATATCATAAGCAAAAAATAAATAAATAAATAAAACCTTTAAATCAGTGTTTAAGAAATTAGAACAAAGAGAATGGATTTCATTATATGAGGAACTAGGAAACTTTTGATGAAAAGAACAACTTATACAGCCATGATGGTCTTCACTTAAATGAAAGAGATTAGAATATTGGATCGCAAAACTGAGAACCTCATCAAGGACAGTTTAAACTAAATGACTGGGGGAGAAGGGGTAAGGTTACTACCAACAAAAGTGGATTGAATAATGCTAGTAATAAATATCCAAAATAAACAAGGGCAATCATGCTGAATGCTAGAAGTTTAAATTTAGTTACATTTTTAAACTGTGTCAACTATTATACAAGGAGGAAATTGAAATTGTGGGAATAGCAGAGACATGGTGGGATGAAGTTTCAGGATGGAACAAAGACATAAGTGTCTCTAAGATCTTTAGTAGGAAAATAATCTATAAGAAATGAGGAGAAGCTTTTTTATGTTTAACAAAATATAAAATTGTACACAGATTAAAGACATGGTGTGTGAATGGCAGAATATTGAAAAGTGATGGATCAAAATCAATGAAAAACATGGTAAAGCCTGCATTCTAGGTCTGTGCTACAGATCACCAATGTTAGGTGAAGATGAAACTATTATGATCATGAAACAAACTGGAAATCTAGCAACAATAATTGATATCACAGTAATGGGAGATTTTAGCTTTCCTAGCATAGACTGGGCCAGTAATTCTGCTGGAATTAACATTGAAGTGGCCTTTATAAATATGATTATGATGACTAATATGGAGCAAAAGGTAAAGGACTGCACCAGAGGGAAAAACATATTTTGGACTTAATACTGATGTGCCACAATCTTGCAGTAAGTGAACCACTAGGCATTCTTAACAATGGTGTAATTAAATGTATAATTGTTTGTTGAGGAAACCATGTTAAAGGGACATCTGCTAGACCTATTCATGGTAAAGCAGATTTCAAAGTGATGGAAAATATAATATCCAAAATAAACTGAGAAAATTACTTTCAAAATAAGAACATTAATGACTGTTGGGAAGGTTTCCCATACTATACATGACCTGGAAAGGAAATACATACCATGGTTCAAAATAAACAATACAAAAGGGAAAGAAACCTTATTGGTGAGGTCTAATTTATTAAAAATAAAAACTAAAAACTTTTGTTCAATAAATACAACTCTAAACCCAACATCATCAACAGGGATAGATACAGGAAGTCAACTAAGCTGACAAAAAAATTGTATTAGCGAAGCAAAAAGAATTGTACAATTAAGGTTAGCTTCAACCAAGGGTAACACAAAAGCATTTTATGCCAATGTCAGTTCACATAAATGAAACCACATATCAATTGGCCCTATCACAACAGATTCAGAAACAACATGCAATCTGAAAGTTTCAAGATTCAAGTTTTTTTTTTAAATTTAAAACAGGAATAGTTGTTATGCAGCCAACTGAACAAAGCTTATTTACAATGGCCTCCTGAAAAGTATGCAAATTAAATTAAAATTGGTTGCAAAAATACATTTAGGCAAACATTTATTATTTCTCAGTTATAAAAATATTGCCGGCTGTGTCAGAAATGGCTAATGTATTACAAAACTACTATGGATCTGTCTTTGTATTGTATTTTTGTAGCACTGCTGTACTGTTCCTCTATTTGCATTAGTGTACCCATGTTGCTGTTGTTCAACTGTTCTCTTTTTGTTGTACTCTCCCGGGTCATGGCTGAAAATAGTCATTTTATGGCTAGTGCATCTACCCAGTTAACAAAAACTAAATAAATAAAAAATAAATTGATACACCCATCACTTGTTCAGACAAAGAAACACCAAGGTGCCATTGCAAATGATATCATATGCCAATAGCAGACAGAGCCAACAAGAAACTGATTGAACAAAAATTAGATAAATTAGATGCTATTAGAAAATGGTCTTAGGAAATGCTGAAATCCAATTGGCTGAGAACTCCTTCCAGTCATACATTTATTTCTTAACAATCCCTGCTCAGAAACAAGTACCAATTGGCAGTACCTATATCGAAGGTATCCCTGTGCCCATCTTCCACTTCAAAACACAATACCAGGCATTTTTCATGAATGGCCACTCCTAGTAGCAGCCATGTTTTATCATTGCTTAGTAAGCAAATGACTCCCCACATCCCATTCATGTAACACTGTAACATGACCCAAACTGCCCCTCTAACTACAAACAGTAACAAGCCATTTAAACTGTAAAATAAAGACAGAGGAAAGACATCTTTTTTTTTTTTTAACTAAATCACCAGCTTAGTCAGGCTATTTCTGATAGTACTAGTCTTACGCTAGTCCCGCATTTGCCCTTGCTGTTTTCCCTGCTGACAAAGAACAAAAAATGGGGAAAAAAACTAAGTGGCTTACCATTAGCAAAAAAAAAAAAGAACCTGTTACTTCTGTGCCTCGTTGCTTCACTACACACAGTGCCCTTCCCAATCCTTTTGGCATCAGATAGGAATAGAGTGGATGGGTGGGGGGAAACAGAGTGATGTCACTAAAGAGAAGAAAATGGCGCTCAGCCTGTGTGTGTTTGTGTGTTGGGGAAGGACAGTAAACTTTCTCAAGGGAAGCAACAGTGATGGTCTGTGCTCTGTGTGTGTGGGGGGGGTGGAACCTCTCTGCAGGCAAACAGCTGACACAGACTGCAGTGCTTTCTACTGGGAAATATACCAATGGAAGGACTATTTTACAAAAAAAAATCTTTACAATCATTTGTACATTGTTTCTGTATTTTCCTTGCATTTTTTTCTTACATAAGAATGCCACCGGGTAGCCTGTTCTATAGGGCCCTCCACCTGCAGTGTCGGGCCTCATTACATCTCTGGGCAGTCCAGTATATCCCAATACCACCCACAATAAATCAACAGGTCCTGATAACCACTAGCCATTAGGGCACAATTGCAGAACCCATATCTTGAATAAATAACTTCTCAAAAAGGAAAGAGCCATAGTCCCTGTTTTCAAGAAAGGTGATAAAGGGCCCATCTGCTGGCGCAAAGGTTGGATTTCCACTTTGGAAGCCAATGACCCGGGTTCAGGAATGGACCCTGGGAGTTGGAGGGCAGGCCTGGGGAGAAGGACTGAGCATCCAAAGGACTGCTCTCCTTCTCCAGGGGAGGGAAGGGTGGAGTGTCCAATGCTTGATGGAACCCTGGCGGAGGCCAGGGGTACCACAAGCAACCGGCACAGTCATGTTAGGGGGACAGGGTGGAGGCTGGACATCATTGTACGTCCCCACCCCTGGGGAGGAACATAATATGCTGACCACTCAGGATGACACTGCCCTGGCACTTGGACTCTATGGCTCCCCACCACTCTGCTGACCAATTATGGCTCCATGGTACCACTAATGGCCCCGAAACCTGCCCTGGGGGGAAGCCAGGGAGGCAATGTCAGTTGTCACCGACACCTTCTCCCATCATAGACGGGCCTGATATGGTGCCATGGCCCCACCCTGGGGGGTAAGTCGGGGGGTATTTGTATAGGCATGGCAATAGGTGAGCAAGGCAAGTGCTTGGGGGGGTCAGTGGAGCAGCAGAACGGCCGAAAGAAAAAAGTGTACTAAATAAGAAAGGTGATGAAACAAAAGCTGAAAATTATAGGCCCATCAGTCTAATGCCAATAATATAAAAATTACAGAAAGCCATTATCAGATAAGCTTATAGAAAGTTTAAAGGCTGATAGGATTCAAGATACGACTCAACATGGCATTACCAAACACATGGGTCCCTCTCCCTCCCCCCCATGGGGCTTGTATCTCTCATCTACTCCCATCCCCCATCATCCCTCCTATCTCTCTAGACTTGCAGTCCTCTTGCAGGGTTCTTAGCATGCTGAAGTGGTCCTACTACATCTAGGCTTGTCTCCTCTCCTTTCCCCTTCCCCTGTCTACCTGTCCCCCTAGCCTTTGCAGTCCCCTTGCAGAGTTCTCAGCATCCTGAAGGGGCCCTACTGTGCTTAGGCATGTCTCCTCTCCTTCTCTTCCCCCATTCTATGTTTTCTCCCTGGTCTTTGCCATCCCCTTGCAGGGTTCTCAGCATCCTGAAGGGGTCCTACTGGGTCTAGGCTTGTCTCCTCTCCTTCTCCTCCTCATCTACCTTTCTCCCTGGCCATTGCATTCCCCTTGCAGGGTTATCAGCATCCTGAAGGGGTTCAGCTGAGCTTAGGCATATCTCCCCTATTCTATCTAGCCGCTATCTTTGCTTTCCATGACTACTAGCAGCGTCCAATGCATACCAATGGACTATTGATTAGTCCCCATCCCCTCCAAAGGTGCAAATTCTCTTCTCCTAAAGGGTTCAATTCTCACTCCCACCCTCTCAGATCACACTGTTAATCCCTATCTACTGACCTTCCCCAACCCCCTTGCAGGGTATCCTGCATTCTGAAGGGTCCTTTCTTGGGTTAGGTCTTATTCCCCCTCCTAGCATTAAGTTACATCTCCTCCTTCTCTCTCCTCCCTCTTTAAATCCCTACAGCCTTATCCCCTTTCTATCTAGCCCCACAGCTCCCTTGCAGGGTTCCCCATATCCTGAAGGGGTCTCTCTGGGACAATACCTTATTCCCTTCTCTCTGGTCCCCCCAGTCCCCTAATGGGGTTATTTTCATCCTGAAGGGGTCTCCAGAGACATGACTCTTCCCTCTCCCCACACCTTATCCCTCCCTCTCCTCTCCCCCTTTTCTTTCACATGATCACTTGTTTACTTATTAACCCAGCACTTATTGTTGTCCACTCTTTCTATCTATTATGTGCAACACTGTTATAACACTGTTTGTAACACCTGCCTTACAACTGTATGTTAATGTTGATCTTGTAACTTAAATGTTTAATGTCTCATTCCTATTGTACCCCTTTCCCCCCAGGTTGCAGTGGGAGATGAGTGACTTGTTGCTCAGTGTGCCTTCCTGGTGAAACATTTAAATAAATAAATAAGTAAAGATCATATTTGACAAATCTCGTATGCTTTTATGAAAATATAAGCAAGGCACTTGATTGTAATATACCAATGGATGTATTTGGATTTTTAAAACAAAAGCATTCAGCAAGGTACCACATAATAAATTAATTCAAAAAAAATGGCATACCAAATAAAAGCAAAGTACATTAAATGGATAGAACAGTGCTTAACTGGAAGGGCACAAAAAGTAAGGATTAATGAAGTTACAGTTTTTCAGAGGAATGTCCTGTGATGAGTGGTTACCATGGTGATCAGTCGTGGTCCCCCTACTTTTCAATATCTATGTTAGTGACCTAGAACAAGGTTATAGTATATGGTTAGGGCTTATTATGACTAGAAAGCCGTGGCTTTCAAAATCTTGTTGTAGGACAGTTTAAAGGTCAAAAAAGTTGTTGTACTATTGTTCTGACATCAGAGCGATAGTACAACAACTTTTCAGACATGTCCTGCCACCTGATTGGCTGATACCATGTGGGCTTCAAAAAATTGCAGGATTAAATGGCAGCAGTGCTTAGCGAGCGGGTTGGGCCAACAGTTTACTAGCAGTTTGGACACAGATTCTGTGTGTCCAAACTATCCGTTTTCAGTATTTCTTTATTTTTGTATCTTTTTTTTTACTGGTGCAATTACGAGGGTCGGAGCTGAGCGGGACCATGGCAAGGAGAACCAGTAACTTTGGGGACTCGAGGAGGACTGAATCCTTCAGGGACAGCAGTGGAGAGAAATCAACGTACTGAGGACAGATGCGGGAGCACCATGAACACAAGGTATGAACCTTGTGAAATGACACTGTCCACATTTTGGGTCACCATATACTATATAAAATAGTGGATGAGAGACCATCCACAACTAAAGCTGTGTTTCCATCTTGGGAGTCGATGGCTTCAGAGACCTCTCGAGCTTCACTCTCGAGGTCTGTATGATGCCATCGACTCCCTCGATGGAAACACAGCCTTGTTGTGGATGGTCACCCATCCACTATTCTATATATAATATATGGGTAGCCCTTATTACCCACTGGAATGAAGCAGATTACAAGCTTGTAATCCCACTGTTGTGATGTCAGAACCTTATAAACCTGTTTCATCTGTATCATAGCAGTGGGTTCACAAAACGGAATGCCAGTGTAATTCAGTATTCTACACACACACAGAATATGATTGTTAGCCTCAGTACAGTATTCAAATAACATTCCAGTTGTCTCCATTTACTGTTACTGAGTCTAGCAATCTCTATGTCTGATAAAGATTTTAACTCTGGTGCTATTTTGGCCTGCTGTCATCCAGTCCATGTATCCTAATAAATTTTTTCCTACACAATCATGTGGCTGTAGTGCAGATTCATTAATAAGGAAAGGCTAAATTACTTGTGTTCTGGGGGGTAACTTCTCATGTCAAGTCCATACACTATAAATGACAATGCCTGATGTACAGGTGCTAACCATGGTGTAATCATCTCTCATGGCTGCTAGGGCAATTGTAAACCCCTCAAGCTGTGCTTTCAAGGTTAACTGATGCCCTAGCAACCACTTGAGGTGATTACACCATGGTTATCACCTGTACATCATGCATTATCCTCTATATAACATGTTCATCAACAAATTTGTTGATGATACTAAAATAGGTGGCCCAGTGGATGAACAGTCCAGTAGAGACAAAATGATACAGGATTTAAAAAATCTTAAACTTTAGGTGGTTTAAAAACAATATGGAATTTCAAACTTCAAGGTGTAGTGTTATCAACTTTGGCAGTAATAATCTACAGCAAAATTACCTTCTAAATGACACATTGCTTAAACAGGAAAATAGTGAAAATGACTTAGGCATAATAATAGATAAACTTAAATCTAGTGACCACTGTATGGCGAGTGTCAACAGAGCAGACAGGATACTAGGATTTATAAGGGAAGACTGAGGCCAGGATATTCAAAGGGGTTGTGCCCTGTGCAACAGGGTTGCGCCTTGCTCAACACCCCAGTGAGCCCTAAAGTGATATTCAAAGGGGAATGTTGCACAGCACAACATCCGATGCTCCAGGACACATTGTTAATGTATGGGGTGCAGATGCAGGGGGCGTGCCCATGCATATGCGGCACATCCCGATATTCAGCCCAGGATGTGCAGCTCATATGCTGGTCCAACCCCTACATGCACCGGGCTCTGGTGCACAAAGAAGAGCCAAACAAAACAGGCTCAACAGCTGGCCACCCACAGATGGACGGCTGCATTGTTTGGTGCAACACAACAGCCGCCAGCCATCGGTGGCCACCCATCCAGCAGGACCACCATCCACAAGCATCCTGTCCCCTCAGTAGTCCAGTGCCCCCCACCCTGCATGCCCGATTGCGGGCATCTGTACATATTAACGCTGGTGGTCTAGCGGTCCCCCATGCCCGATTGTGGGCTGTTGTAATAAATACTAAATCCTAGTGAATCGATGGGTACCCCCTCCCCACCCACCATACAGGGCCCCTGCCACCCAGCACTCCCTAGTCATTGCCAGGCAGGCAGCACACCCCACTGCATACCAACCCAGCTGCCCGCTGAATGACAAATTCAGTATGTTCTGTACGCCCATTGGTTCACAGTGTAGTACAGTATGGTCTGTAGTCCATTGTCCACACTGTGGACCAGTGGGCACAGAATATACTGTATGCTGTCATTCAGCGAGCAGCTGGGTGGCATGCGGGTGGTGCTGCTGCCCAGATGATGGCGGTGCTGACTGGTGGGGCCCTGCATGAGTGGTGAGGGGGGTACCACTGCATGGGTGGGTGTGGGAGGGGGTACCACTGGACAACCAGGATTTAGTATTTCTACAACAGCTCATGATTGGGCATAGGGGGGGACCACTAGACCACCAGGAATTAATATTTATTACAACAGCTCACAATCAGGTGTGGGGGGAAGACCGCTAGACCACCAGGGTTACATTAATATGTATAGATGCCCGTGATCAGGCACATGGGAGTGGGGGGCTGCCATAGCCCACCAGGGTGCTGACCCGATGGCAGCAGCTTGGCAGGGTGCCAGGCGCAGTTTGCTGGGACCCAGTGCATCGCATGCAAATGGGGCCATAATGACATGCAAATGGCCCCATTTGTGCCTTGCTTATATTATGGCCTCATTTGCATGCCTCCGGCTTAATATCATGGGTGGTGCACCTAGCACAACTGCACTTGCTCTGGTGCATCCTCATTCTCCCTCTCTGTGTCTTGCGCTGGCCTGTGCCACTGCGCCATGTTCAGTATGTGCACCCTCCGTGCCATATTCAATGGTGCTGAGCCATGGCGCATCACCACTGAATATCGCCTGGTCCTGGCCCCAGTGCTTCCCAGTTGCACTGCACCCTGGCTTGTGCCACTGCCCGGCGCAGTCTGAATATCCTGCCCTTTGTGTATAAAGGTGAAACCATTATCAGTCCATTATACAGAAACTATGTGCAACCCCACTTGAACTACTGCTCCCAGGTGTAGAGTCCATATGTAAAGAAGGACATGGAACTGATAGAAAGGATTCAACATTGCACCACCAGAATGATTCCCTATGTTGCTAATAAACCCTATGAGGAAAGCTTACAACACTTAAGACTACACACACTGCAGAGGCACAGGTTACAAGGGGACTTACAATGCCTGTACCAAATTATTAGCGATGAAGAAATTAGGGCACAAATAGGATATAGATTTACTGTAAGAATTATATCCATAATCTCAGAAGACACCACCACCAGACTGAGAACAATGTAGCTAGAAGAGATGCATGGAGGAACTTTTTCCCCAGCAGGATGGTAAGGATGTGGAACAGGCAGCTAGAGCAAATTGTTACATCTTCTAATCAAAATGTGTTCAAAGCAAAACTGGATACATATCTGACAGAGGAAAATATGAACAGATATAACCACCAAGATGGGGTGGGGTGGGGTGGTGGGTAGAGAGACAGTCTAGATAGGCATTACGTCTTTAACTGGCTCATGAATTCCTAGTATTGTTCCTAGTATAGTAATTATTGTTGATATACATACAGTATTAATACATTTTTACATGTATGGACAAGTTTTGACATACATGACTGCAATGCTGCCCTATTTGCAGGCACCTCTCTGGTCTGATGGGGGGAGGTTGCCCATCTCCAGGTTGATCTGGCTGGGATTCGTGAAACCTCCTCCCCCACCCAGGGAGCACCAGGGCCACCGCTACTACCTCAGAGGTTGCCAAGGAAGAGGAGTAACTGGACCAAGGTGGGCTCAGGGAGGGAGAGGATGATGGAACAGAAGTGCCTCCCTCCAGCTGTACCTGTTCACAATTCATATGCAGTTCTGGTGGATAGTGGTTCCGCTATGGAGTCACTTGCAGTGGAGACCAAGGAGGAGGCAACCTCCACAAAGGAGACCCACAGAAGGGTGGCACGGGACCCCACAGGGGAAGAAAACAACTCCAGGTGGGGGACTCTATCATTAGCAGGGTAGAAGTGGGGGTGGAAGGGGAGATGGAGATAAGGTGCCTGCCTGGTGCCATGGCTTGGAGGGACAGGAAGCGAATCCTCAGGATCATGGGAGCAGATGCACAAGGCAGGGAGCTGGATGTCATTGTCCACCTAGGGACAAAATGGGATCAGAGCAGTGCAAGAGGAGTTTGTAGAGTTGGGAAGGGGCCTTAGCCAAGTAGCGCATATGGTAACCTTCTTGGAGATGCTGCCTGTCTATGGCAAGGGTGATGCTAGGGTACTCCACACCATAAAATTCAATGAATCATTAAAAAACTGGTGTGGAGCTCAGGGTTTTGCCTTCATTGGAGACTGGGGAACTACCTGGAGGGATGCAGGCCTATACTGGTGCAATGGTCTGCATCTGTACAGGGGGGGAACCAGTATCCTAGGTGATGGGCTTAAATGCTTCATTGGCAAGCATTTAAACTAGACAACGGGAGAGGCACTGAAAAGAAGCAGGGAAATCCCATCTCCCCACCACCACAAAACACAGTAATTAGCAAGGTAAACACCAAGGTAGAGAAGTCATTAGGGAGCAAGACAGAGGTAAATGCAAAAAATGGCAAAGGCAGTAAAGACAGGGATGGGGCTAAAAGGGGTAAGGCCATCAAAATATGGAGGGTGATGAGTACCACTGCCCATAGTCTGTGTAACAAGCTCCTTAAACTAGTGGCATTGATGGAAGAGGGATGCCTGGATATCGTGGCAGTCACAGAAACATGGTACACTGAGAATCATGACTGGGATATAAACATACTAGGATACACAATCTGCAAAAGGGACAAGGAGGGTAAAAGAGGAGGAGGAAGAGTAGCTATCTATGTAAGGGAAGGGATCAAAGCAACAGAACTAAAAAGTAAACAGGGAGCATATGAGGCACTCTGGGTCACCCTGGAGACAGGAAATGGCACCACAATCCACATAGGGTTGTATAAAGACCCCCATCTCAGGGGGAGGGAATGGATAAAGAAATGATAGAAGGCATCCTTAGAATGATAGAAAAAGGGGAGATATTGTTGATAGGGGACCTGAATATGCCAGATGTTAACAGGAGCACCTTTGCTGCAGGCACATCCAAGAGCAGGGTCATTCTTGATACCCTATGAGGGGCATGCCTCAGACAGCTAGTATTGGAACCCACTCAGTAGGGAGCAGTCTTAGACCTGGTACTCTCTAACGAGGATGGAGAAAAGAATCTCAGATTTGGAAGTGGGTAGCCATCTGGGAACAAACAACCACTAAACAGTGTGGTTCATAATAAACACAGCTATAGAGTCAAGCCATACAAAAGCAAGAGTACTGGACTTTAGGAGGGCTGACTTTGGGAAAATGAGAGAGTGCCTCAAAAAAGCACTAGCAAACAGGCAAGAAGGACGGGTGGAGGAACAATGGGGAGTAATCAAAACAACCATCACAGAGGCAGCAAGCCTTTGTGTGAAGCAAATCAACAAAACACAACGAAGGAAAAAAATGCTATGGTTCTCAAAAGAGGTGGCAGGGAAGGTTAAGGAGAAAAGGATAGCATACGGGAAATATAAGGAAACACAGAAGGAACAGGACATAGAACTTTATCAGTTAAAGCAGAAAGAGGTAGGGAAGGCAGTCAGAATAGCAAAGGCCCAAACTGAGGAAAAGATAACCAACTCTGTTGAGAAGGGGGATAAGACCTTTTATAGGTACATCAGGGAGCAAAGAAAGACCAAGAGAGGGATACTGAGGCTTAATAAAGGAGAGGAAATGTGGGCAGAGGGTGACAGTGAAAAAGCAGGGATACTGAACAAATATTTCTGTTCAGTATTCACAAAGGAACAGGAGGGGGAGGTATCTAAACCAAACAAGAGAAACACTCTGGATAGGGGAGTCGATACCAGTCCATTCACAGAAGAAGGGGTTCTGAAAGAACTAGTGAAATTGAAGGTGGACAAAGCACTGGGGCCTGATGGGATTCATCCAAGAATTCTAAAAGAATTAAGGGTAAAACTAGTTACACCACTGACTACTCTCTTTAACAAATCATGGGAGGATGGGGTGGTATCTGAGGACTGGAGAGGGCAGATGTGATTCCTCTTCACAAAAGTGGGAGCAGGGCAGAGTCAGGAAACTACAGACCAGTTAGTTTGACCTCAGTGATAGGGATAATGATGGAATCACTTCTGAAGGAAAGAACTGTTAAGTATCTAGAGGCCAGTGGGGCACAGGACCCATTGCAGCATGGATACACAGCGGGAAGGTCATGTCAGATAAATCTAATAGATTTGTTTGACTGGGTGACCAAAGTAGTAGACCAGGGATGGACTGTGGACATGGCCTACCTAGATTTTAGTAAGGCATTTGATACAATCCCACACAAAATATTAATATACAAGTTAGCCAGCCTTGGAGTGGGTCCCAAGGTGGTAGCCTGGATGAAAAATTGGCTGGACAACAGGATGCAAAGGGTAGTAGTAAACGGAGTCCACAGTGAAGAAAGGGGGGTTACTAGTGGGGTACCGCAGGATTTAGTACTGGGACCAGTCCTTTTTAATGTCTTTATAAGTGACATTGCAGAGAAACTGGAAGGAAAAGTATGTCTCTTTGCAGATGACACAAAGATCTGCAACACAGTTGATTCACGAGATGGAGTGGAAAGGATGAGAAAGGACTTGGCAAGGTAGGAGGAATAGTCAGCTGTATGGCAGCTTAGATTCAATGCAAAGAAGTGCAAGGTAATGCACCTGGGAAACAAATACCCAGGGGAAGAGTGCACAATGGGGGGTGAGATACTGGCAACAACAAAAATGGAAAGGGACTGGGGGTAATTATATCCGATGACCTAAAGGTGGGCAAGAAATGTGAGAGGGCAGTAAGGAAGACTGGCGGGATACTGGGATGCATAGGGAGAGGCATCAACAGTAGAAAACAAGAAGTTGTCATCCCTCTGTACAGACAGTTGGTGAGACCCCTTCTGGAGTACCATGTGCAGTTCTGGAGACCCCATCTACACAAAGACATAGACAGAATGCAGGCTGTGCAGAGGAGGGCAACCAAAATGGTGCAGGATCTGCACCAGAAGAGATACAAAGAGAGACTAAAGGAGCTTAATATGTATACCCTTGAGGAAAGATGGGAGGCGGGACATGATAGAAACTTTCAAGTACCTCAATGGAATCAACAAAGTCCAAGAGAGTAGTATCTTTCAGAAAAAGAGATGTGCAAGAAGAAGGGGGCACAATTTGAAGATAGAGGGGGGACGGCTCAGAGGTAATGTGAGGAAATATTTTTTCATGGAGAGGGTTTTGGAAGCGTTGAACAGCCTTCCTGACGAGGACATGGAGTCAAGAACAGTGGGGAAATTCAAGAGTGCATGGGACCGACATAAGGCAATTCTTGTGGGGGTAGGAGGAAGTAGGCTGTTGGTTAACTAGGATCTGCAGCTTATCCATCAGGTAGGAAAATGGGCAGACTAGGTGGGCCAAGCGGTCCTTATCTGCTGTCACATTCTATGTTTCTATGTTCTATGTTTGTATATTGGTACATGGAAAACTGTACTGACATAGTTCAGGCATGTATCACTGACTCCAAGCTTTCATTAAAACATGAAGTTCACAACACAAAGTTTTATGTTCTGAATGACAATTTTTTGAGAAAAATCTAACTTTGGAACTGTTAGGGCCAGAACTTTTTTTTTTTCAAATGGAAGCTCAGAGTCAAAGCAACATGATTAAGTTCTATTGATACAGGTTATATGTATCAATATGCAACAAAATGTATCAGTACATGCCACAATATGTCAATAAATGCAGTGACATATTTAGAAGCATATCGATACAATGAAGCTGTCTTAACATGGATTAAAGTGTAGCACTGACCAGAAGCTATAATTTAAAAATGAAGATCCTAGCCCTAATCGAGAAAAATGTTGCACTTCCCAAACAATTTGTGTTTAGAATGGGGTGATATTGGTATTTTGGGGGCTTGTAACTTTTAATTTTTACAGTATTAAGGCTTAGGCCCAACATAGATGAGGCATGTTGAAATGTGTGATATGCCAATACACACTGAAATACTTCCATAAACTTTCAATTTTAAAACATTGATGCTTCACTTTGTGAAATAACTTATTTTTCAAATGTTGAAATTCTTGATTCGCATTCAATATTAACTTATATGAGAAAGACATAGATTTCCAGTGTTTTACACATTTCTAAGTTATTCCAGGAAGGAAGGAAACACATGATATAATATTGACCTCCACATCAGAAGATACTAGTGGTATTCTCCCTTTTTGATACTTGAAGAAGAGGCTTATAGGACTCAAAATCTTGTATGTTTAACTTTTTGTTAGCTTAATAAAGATAGTATCTCTACCTAGCAAAACAATTTTCTTTTTGTTTCTCTCCTGCTAGTGCTAGTCTTTTAGTCCTTTATCACCGTGCGTTACGGTTCATTACCAACTCCCCTTACCGTTCGCACCACTGTGACTTATATGCAGCTGTTGGTTGGACATCCCTTACTACTAGATGCCTGCTCCATGCTGGGCTATGGACTCTTAAACTGCTCCTGCAGAAATTGCCAAGCTATCTCTCTTCCCTTATTAGTATCTCACATAGTGCATACTCGTTAAGAAAATCTGACTTTATATGCTTGACATACCAAGGACGCTGGACTTCCTTTGGTAAAATATGCTATTGCATATGCCCTTCCTCCATTTGGAACCACTACAAACCGCATTGAAACTAACTAGCACAGTTTCAATAAACTTCTACAAATCGCTAAGTTCAGCCAAAATAAAAGACACCTGTAACTGTCATTAAGTCTCTTCCTTCCCCATGTGTGCCATATTTATCCACTGGTAAGGTATAATTGATTTGTCATATTAACTGCTTTCCCTTCCCCTTCTACTCCTGGCTTTATCTATGCTTACGCTCCACTGCTACTCTGTCAAATCACTCCTCCCCCCCATATCAGTTGTAGTCTGTTGTTTGTTCTAGCTGCCAAAATATATGTATTGCACACACCAGTCAACATGTTTCATTTATCAGTATGCAACCTGTAAGTTGCTTCCCTGTCTCATATCAATGTTTACCACCTCACGGTCACCCTATGTGGTACCCTTGTATGTATATCCAGCCTGTATCATGTAACGTGCATTCATGTATATACTGTTATTACCTATTTGTGTTTGTACTTTAAGTGTTTATGTCACAGGACCTCCTTGTGAATGAGCTTGCTCAATGGAGTTTTCCTGCAATAAACTTGAACTTGAACTTGAACTAGTCTGTAAACTAGGACCACACCCCTTTTCTAGCATTATTGAACCTAACCATGTAAGTCATCAAAAGGCAGGTGATCTGGATGCAGATAACATAATAGTACAATGTGAAGAACATCATCATCATCCTCAGGCCACAGAAATTACTTGAGCAGTCATTTCATCATGGACAGGAAACTGAAGGGAAGACATTATCATATCTAGCTGTACAGAGCACACAGAGTACAGACTACATGGTTGCTGGTTCGTAGGATACTCACTATGTTGTGGAGGAAATTGGAAAGCAGAGGCAAGCAATGACATGAGTGAACTGAGTGTCTGACACTTGAAAGTAATACACAGTGCAGCTCATATGGGCGTGCTGCTTGAGAGGATAACAGCAGGTACAACAGTATGCAAACATCAGAGGGCATTCTAAATGTTTTCATTGGGTATTTTCTTGTTCCTCCCTCAAATGCATGCAATAAATTTGCTGTACATCAGTGCAGGCCATACAAGAAGTTAACCGATATGAAAACAGGTAGGTAGGCATGGTACATAATAGTTGTACATGCAATGCAAAGCTGACTACACATGTTGCATTTTTATTTTATTTATTTCAATTCTAGGATTACAATTACCTTTGAGCCCAGGGCTCTTTTACAAAGGTTCCACGTCAAGACATTGGTATCACATAACAATAGACAAAATTTTTACACAAATAAGGGTAAAGGATATCAAATTAATTTCGAACAGACAAAGAGAGGATAAAGTGGAAAGGAAGAGGACAAGAGGGGAAGGGGGTGGTTGAAAGAAATGGGAGGGGCAAAGGCGGGAGGTAAGAAAATGAGAAGAGAGGAGAGGTGGGGATGAGAAGAGAGGAGAATCAGTAATCAGGACCAGAGAAAACTGGGCACACTAGAGTGGTCCAGACATATTTCATTGCAAGTGTAAGTTTAAAAATGAACAATAATGCACATGAAAAATTAAAAATTCACCATTATGGACAGATAAAAAACTGTGGATGCTAGAAATCCCCTTATGTATCTACATATTGCACGTGTTCATCAAGGGGCAGAGTTGCTGAATACTAGCTCTGCTGCTCACATGGTCAGGTTAATTTGATTGTCTATATTCTATATTTATAAATATTCAATTGACTCATTATAGCCTGACAAATACACAATTATAATGCAGAATAAGGCTTACAATACATGTTGTGCAGTGATGAGTGATTCAAGCTAGTGCTAAGATGCTACCAAAAGTGTGAAAGTGTATGAAACATGATATAATAACACTGGTACAGAAACAGAAAAGGGAGCACAGCTAAAGGTTTTAAACATACTTAATAGAAATTCATATAAACGTTTCTCCAGTACCTATTCATTTAAAAATTCAGTGAATATTCATTAAACATCAGTGATTCAGATATAAAATATTGAATTACTGGTAGCACTTTTTGTAGCCCTAGCTTGAATCAATGTAAAACTAGAACACATGTACTGTAAGGTAAGCCTAATTCTTCTTTAATATAATACGTTGTACGGAGTGTAATTGTTGTCTCACTGTGCTGATAACTTGAATTGATTGTACGGTATGTGGTCAGACATAATTTTCTCCTCAAAATGAACATCAGTCAGTTTTTGTATGAAGCCTCAGTCCTTCAAATTGTTGCTTTTAAACAGAGTGTTTGCCAGCAGTGATACAGCAGTTTAAGAAAGAGGCTATTTATCAAAATGAATTAAGTAGTTAAATTGGTGGAGATAAGTTTAGAATTTTTGTCTAATGAGTAAGTTGGTGCAAGCCACAGTAGCCCAAAGTTAAGGTGGAATATCAAAGAACTGTGTCTTGCCTTCTTTTTGGGGACAGCATGAAACTTTTTTGGCCTGGTACCTTAGCTTGGCACTAACTGGAAGCAATACTAAGCCACATTCCTGAGTAAATCCTATTTTTGTCCTTTGCCTTTTTTGACAATGTGCCTGAGGAAATCTGACTGTATTGCTAGGACAGTATTCAAACAAACATTCCAGCTTACCTGGTTGCACAGGTATCTAGAATCAAATAGAAAGCTGAGAATGTTGGATCTGTTAAAGGCTACTGCAGACAAGGTGGAGACCATAAGGACTTCCTGCTGGGTGATTAAGTATAGAATGGGATCTATCTAAAAGCAGAATCCAGTCATGTGGAGTGAGTCATGCCACT
Organism: Neoceratodus forsteri; assembly: GCA_016271365.2. Lineage (NCBI taxonomy): Eukaryota > Metazoa > Chordata > Ceratodontiformes > Ceratodontidae > Neoceratodus > Neoceratodus forsteri. The sequence goes on along the minus strand of CM028134.1, from coordinate 532,011,092 downwards.
CACTGAAGTTTCACAAGTGTAAGTGCTAGCTTTACAGATGAAGAGGTACTTATGGTGGAAGAGGGTTTGGGACAGGAAATTGTTTTGCAAGACTAATTTTACATCCATTTAATACACTACAGTCAATGATGCTGTATTACACATATGCATCACAGGGCAACAGTTGGGGGCAGTTGATTACCTGTATAGGTTGTGGCTCAGTCACTTTCCAGAAGGAGCTCTGGGAGACTGGTGAGTGCCTAGCTTGTAGGAGATTCATGTATTGCATTGTGAATTTAGCTGCCCTAAAGGCTAATGTCCAGTACCTCAGAAGCCACCCAGAAAAGGACTACAAGGTTCAGCAATCCCATTACCTCAACATGCATCTGAAGACTGCACAGGCAGGTGGACTACAGTAGGAAGAAAGTGGGTGGAGGAGGATAAGGAACAGAACTAACAAGTATGGGACCACAGCGGTAAATTCCAAGAATACATTAGTGACATTGGCAGAATCAGTTCAGGACAACTGCTTCAGCATGGCAGCAGCAGCTGTCACGCCTGAGAGTATGGCTTAATATGGTAAGGATGTGCAAGAGTGAAGGGTGTCATTCATCATCAAATGGATCAAGAAGCATGTCTTAGTCATTGGTTTCTCTATACTTAGAGGAATGGGGAGGTTAATATACCACTCTGGCTGGTAGACAGTTCTATTCTGTGTCTCACAATGTGAATGCAGAAACGGTAACTCCCCAACCGTGGAGTATGATCAGTAGAGGAGAGGACAACATAGACTTTGTGCAACACATATGTACCAAAGACCTGGGTAACTGCAGCATATGGTAGGTAAAGGTCAGCTTAGGCAGTTATAGTAGATAGTAAGTTAATGATGATAGAATATACAGTAGCTTTCTCAGAGGTGCTAACAGTGCCACATGCAGGACAGAGTTAATAAACAAAGTAAAACCATAGAGTGTAAGATGTAGATAAATGGTCTGTGTGATGAGGAGGGATTTCATTTTTTGAGGGGCTTGTAAACAATTTTGAATGATAGCAGGCTGCTCACTAAGTAGGTCTGCATCTAAACTTGTGGAAAATCAATGCATTAGGACTGAAGCTGGACATAACAGCAAGATTTTAAGCTAGACAAGAAGGATGTCAGTGTAACAGACAGAATACAGGAACACACAAGAGCCCACAAAGAGGCAAAAGCTGTTTTTCTCTCAGACATAAGATCATAAAGGTATAAGGCAAGGGGCACTTAGACAACAGTAGAAAATCAAAGTGCAACAGGAATAAGAGGACAAGAGGCAGAAGCAAAGGTAAATGGAGAGTACTGCATACAAATGCAAGAAGCATAAATAATGAAATGGATAAATTGAATGCGATAATGGTGGGACAAAAAATGAATGTAGTAACAATAACTGAAACATGGGCAAATCAATGCTGGTCTACCAGAGCAGTGGTAGAGCCACTACTTATGGTGTCAGTAAAACAGGTTCAGAAACAAGCTTGGGCCATCAGTGTCCTGCCAGGGAAGGGAAATTTGGCATCACAGATGATGCTATCCTCCTCCTCCTCCTCCTCCTCCTCCTCCTCCTCTAGGGAGGGATAGAAGGAGGCTCCACTTCTATAACACCACCGGGATAACCACAGGTGGTGGTGGTGCATCTAGACACATTCACAAGAGAGAGGATATAGGCTGGCTCTGAAGTGCATAGCCATGGGCAGTATAGGCAAGTATTCCATGGAGTGCTTGCTGTCTGTGTCTTGAATGGGAGGGGATAACATAAGGTGGAAAACCCTGGAGAGTAGCAGAATGATGCTGGCAGTCTTGGCCCACTGAATATGGCCATCTGCTAACCTTCCAGGAGACCCTGCCTCCACCTTCCCAATGGAATTCACCACGTGGAGAGTGGCTCCCTGTAAGGATGAGCCGATTGAAGATCTAAGTGGACAAAATGAACATATTACTATTAAATTCAGTACTGAACTGGGATATCAGCAACTGAATTCCCACATTGTGGTCTCCGATTTTAGGAAGGCTGACTTTGATAAAAATAAAAATGTAAATGAAGATCAACTGAAGGACATACACAAAATGGAGGAGACATAAAATAAGTGGGTAGCAATTAAAGAGACAATAATGGAAGACATCCAAAATGGTATAACATTTTTTAAAAGGAACAAGAAAGAAAAGTAAAGACAAGCAAATGACAGAGGTGAGTTGGGCGGAAAAAGAAACTGTTTTAGGGTATACAAAGGGAAAAGAATGTGACAAACAGGAATCTGTAGTATATAAAGGCAGCCTAGAGAAAAGCAATATCATCATAAGGAGGGCACAAACAAACACAGTACTAAAGATAGTGAAAGGGTCAAAAATAATGATAAAACATCAGTGTCAGTGGCTCAGTAGGTAGCACACTCATCTCTGAGGCCGAGAGATCAGAGAGCTGTGGGTTCAATTTCCACATCTGGCACTTGGGTTAATTTACCAATACTGGCACTGCAGTGCAGCATGAGGGGGGTGCTGTATTTCTGAGGTGCTGTCTTTTGCATGAGACGTTAAACTGAGGTCCCATCTGCCTGGATTGGTGGGAGTTCAGGTGGGTACTAAAATTCCCATGGCACTTATTGAAAAAGAGCAGGGGAATTTCCCCGGTGTCCTGGCCAAATTTCTCCCATTCACTAAAAAAATACCACCAACAGCTTAATCTGATTCAGTTTCAGTTGCTTACCATCTGCATCTCGCCCCCACCCCGTCGCCCCTGAAAAAGGGACTCTAGGCCCAGTGGGTTTACCGGGTCAACAAAATTCAATAAATGAATAAATAAAATTTTGGTACATAATGGAGAAAGGCCATACCAAGGAGAGCATAGAAAGAATAAGGAAAGATGGTATGAGCACTAAGGAAGAGGAAGGAAGGGTCAGGGTTACATATTAAATGAATACCTCTGTTCTGTGTTTGCAGTGGAGGCTACAGGCACAATTTCAGACAGCAGGTACAGATTCAAAGGTACCAATAGCCGAAGACTAATGATAGGGTGCATACCCAAGGAAAGAGTTCTGTAGGGACTGCGGACTTAAATGTAAACAAGTCCCAAGTGATGAGTGGGATGCATCTGACGGTACTGAAGGAGTTATGACAGGCCCTGGTAGCCCCCTTTCAGAGACATATTTAATGAGTCACTGGTAACAGACTTAGTGCTGCTGATCTGGAAAGTGGTGAATGGTGTACTCGTCCACAAGGGTGGGGATAGGGAAGTCCCAAAAAGTTACAGGCCTAACGTAAATAGTTGATAAGATTCTGAAGTCAATTATAAAGGTAAAGGTGGTTGACTTCCTAGAAGAAAAGACTTACAGAAAGAAAACAACATGGATTCATGAAGGGCAGGGCATGCCAAGCACATTTGATAGATTTTTTTTCAACTTTTTGACACATGATATAATGGTGCTAATCAGCCAATATTTCTTATCTGGACTAAGTATGAGTTTGGTGCTGAATTTGTAATCAGTGACTGTACTGACATTTAGTACTTTCACCTTTGATTTGTCTCGGTCATTCTTTTGGCCCACATTGTGATCACTTTGACCTTCAAGCAGTAATTTAAATTTGTTTAGCCCTACTCAACTGACCCAAGTTAGTTCCAGGACCACCCTTTCACACTCCCTGATCATTTGCCACCTTCTTCCACTCACCCTAGTTATTTTGATAGAAAATTAAAAAATGCATTCCTTTTTTTCTGATTCTTGGTAAGTGCTAACAGAGGTGTTAAAAAACAATTAGACTGGAAGACCAGCGGAGGTGGAGGAGACTTGGACTGATCCTGTTTGTAGCCTGTTAAACCCCAGTATCAAGGAACTAAAAGTGTCTTTCACCAAAGGTGAACAGAAGACAGAGGGCTCTGAATTGAAGCTGAAGCAATGTCCACGTTTGCTCACACTTACAGTAACTGGGATATCAGTAAGGCCTTTTATTCAGTTCTGTATAGGAGGATTATACAGAAAGTAGGGGACTTAGGACTAGGAGAAGGGCTAACTTGGTTTATTGGGAACTGGTTGGCAGATATAACTCAAGAGAATGGTCCTGGAAAACTTTCTGATGGAGTCACAAGCAGGATGTCACAGGTGTCTATTCTGTAGCCAATACTTTTTAACATGTAGAGTATATAAGTGATATGGGGTGGGGGGTTACAAAGTAAAGTAAGACTCTGTTCATGAATGACACAACATTCTGTGGGAGAGTGAATATTGATTAGGGAATTTGTAGCAAGAAAAGGGATGCAGAAAAGCTTGAATACTGGTCCAGGATTTGGCAGTTGAAATATAGTGGGGGAGGGATCCTTCTGGTGGTCACACCCATAAATCGGGTTTTGAACAATCCACTGACACTGAGTCCAAAGGACAAGATAATTCAAACAAATGAGGTGTTTAATTGACCAGTGAACCAGACATCAAATGTATGTCAGTTCATCCAGTAATATTTTGTTCCATGCTTGACTGCCAAATTGTTGTCTACATCATTTCATTGGCCATACCTGACAGTATTGTTTCATGGGGAGTGGTCATATGAATTCAAAAACTTTGTACATAATAATATAGTTTAATAATAGTCATGCTGCACCAGTAAGCATAATAATCAGTCACGTATCAATCACCTTGTTTCAGTATAAGATGTGCACAGTTACACCATTGTATAGCTGCTATTGGTACACACACCAGGTTCCAATCATAAATGCATGTGTTACCACATGTCTCCACCTTGTAGCTCACACTGGTCAATATGTAGCTGACAAGAATACTGCCATTCTGGTGCTCAGATCTATGGCATTCCTGTGTCTTCATCCTTTTGAATCTGTGACTGCTCAGCACCATGACATCATGCACCAAACATGTCATCATGACATCAGTGCATGATGCAGGAAGCACTCAGTGCAAGTGCTGGGGCACAGTAGGCAGCTGAAAAAATGAACAATCACGACCTCTCAACATACCTGACAGTGGGTTAATTGAATGATTTTCGAAAACAACATTTTGGCTAGTGATCAGAGCCTCAATATTCTTATGGTGGTATTGCACAATTTGATCTACTGCAACATTTGTAGCCAAATCTACTGTATGTGCAATCCAAATTATAAGTTCCTCTATTTTTTTTTTGGGGGGGGGGGTCAGACCCAATAGTGTGTGAGGTCAAACAGTTGTGCTATGGTGTGCTTTTGCCATGAAAGCATATATTCGGCTTCAGTTAAAACAAAATCCATTACATACAGTGGCATGAAAAAGTATTTGCCCCCTTCCTGATTTTCTCTATTATTGCATATTTGTCACACTGGATGTTTTCAGGTCTTTAGACAAAATGTAATATTAGATAAAGGGAACCTGAGTGAACAAATAACACTTGTTTTTTTTTTATTTCACTTATTTACTGAAAAAAAGTTAACCAACACCAATTGGCACTGTGTGAAAAAGTAATTGCCCCCTTACACTTAATAACTGGATTACGCATACATTTAGCTGCAATGACTGCAACCAAACACTTCCTATAATTCAATATCAGTCTTTCACATCGCTGTGGAGGAATTTTAACCCTCTTTCTCTCAGAACTGCTTTAATTCAGTAACATCTGGTAGGCTTTCGAGCATGAACTGCTCGTTTCAGGTCCTCACAGCATCTCTGTTGGGTTTAAGTCTGGACTTTGACTAGCCACTCTAAAACTTTAATTTTACTTATTTTTAGCCATTCTGATGTGGACTTGCTTTTGTGTTTTGGATCATTGTCTTGCTGCATGACCTAACTATGCTTCAGCTTCAGCTGACGGAAGGATGACTGGACATTCTCCTTAAGAATTTTCTGGTACAGAGCAGAATTCATGGTTCCTTTAATTATGGCAAATCATCCAGGTCCTTAGGCAGCAAAGCATCCCCACATCACACTACCACCACCATGTTTGACTGTTGGTATGGTGTTCTTACTGTGGAATGCTGTGTTTGCTTTGATGAGACATTATGGGATCCATGTTGTCCAAAAGTTCCACTTTGGACTCATCTGTCCATAGAACATTTTCCCAAAAGGCTTGTGGATCATCCAGGTGCTTCTTGGCAAATGAGAGACGAGCATTTATGTTCTTCTTGGTTAGCAGTGGTTTCCATTCTACTCTCACATGAAGCCCATTTTGCCCAGTCTCTTTCTGATTGTGAGTCATGAACACTGACCTTAGCTGAGGCAAGAGAAGCCTGCAGTTCTTTGGATGTTGTTTTAGGATCCTTTGAGACTTCTTGGATGATTTTACACTGCGCCCTTGGAGTAATTTTGCAGACCGCCACTCCTGGAAGGTTCACTACTGTTCCAAGTGTTCTCCATTTGGAATTATGGCTCTCACTGTGGTTCGATGGAGTCACAGAGCCTTAGAAATAGCTTTGTAACCCTTTCCAGACTGATAGAGGGCAACAAAATGTTTTTCTGATCTTTCAGAACTTCCTTTGATCATGGCATAATGTGCTTGTTGAATCTTTGTGCTGGCAATGTGACTCTGATGGTAAGGGCCAAAATAAGTGAGGTTTATATTGAGCAGGGCTGGCTGTAATCAAGCCTGGCTGTGTTCAATCAGCTGATTCTAATTATCCCTTTAATTGGGTTGATTTAACTAGGGGCAATTACTTTTTCACACAGTGCCAGTTGGTGTTGGTTAACTTTTTTTATTAAATAAATGAAATAAGTAAAAAAAAAAAGTGTTATTTGTCCACTCAGGTTCCCTTTATCTAATATTATATTTTGTCTAAAGACCTGAAAACATCCAGTGTGACAAATATGCAATAATAGAGAAAATCAGGAAGGGGGCAAATACTTTTTCACGCCACTGTACATTGATAAGAAAATACATACCAGCGAGGAAAACTAACATCTAAACCATTTTTTTTTTTGTTTTCCAGAATGACATAAGAACGATACATTTTCTGATAATACAGCAGGTGGTTCAAAAACTTTAATACCAATTTTCCTGCCAAAGTAAAGTCTGGATTGTTTGCACTCTGGAAAAAAGAACGGAGAGTGGGGATGAAAAGGTGGAAGGGGGGAGGGAGAAAGGGGGGTTGGGTGATTGCTGGTGGATAGTACAGGTGAAATGCCAACTGCTGTATACAAGGGGTGGGAACCCTAAGAGAACCTGCACCCTTGATCAGGGAACAGTACAAAAAACATCCTTATTGCAACAGATGTATTTAATTTTCTCATTCAATCCATGTACAGTGTGTAGTGTCCCAAATCTCTGGATTGAGAACACCTCCCTTAGGAGCAGTTTCTGCTCCCTTACATCTCCCATGTAAAGTGTTTCCACCATTTAGGTGCAACACATTTTAAAGAAGAGATTTGATGGTTTGCAGAGGTGAAATGCTTCGCAAGGCTGGAGGCACCATCTTTCCTTCTGATCATGGATTTGTGCTCTACAATTATCAATCTTGATTCACGTTTTGTTTGTCCTCCTAAGAACATTTTAACACTACTGCACTGGAATAATTAAATAACAAAGATAGAGCTGCATGTAATTCACTGCCTAATTTTTGATCTTTTCATCCCTATGTAAGTTGCACACCTCAGTGGCTCAGTGCAGGACATAATGCCCACAGGGGTAATTCCCTACTCGAAGTGGACCATAAGAAAAACCTGTTTGGGATTTTTTGGGTTGCACATAATCTGAGTAGACCAGTCTGCTTTTTAAGATGTCCCAACATTTAGCCACAATGAGAGGCAGCATTCTAAAAGTCCCTTTTCCTTTTTCTGTGGGTTTGAGAATGTGCCAGTTCCTTTCAGTGATGCCCTTAATGTGTCCAAAGGCACTATTGAAAGTGGTTGAAAACACCATCCTAGCTGGTGGTGTTTTATTCTTAGGAGCAAGTCGCAGTAGTTTTGTCTTTAGAATAGTGGATACTCCATTTCTTACATGACAGATGATGATATTATAATTTCACCTTTCTCTGAAGCTGGCACACAAGCCATTTGCTGCTTGTTCATTAATTGGAACAATTCTGTTTCATTCTTAGGACATGTCCATATGGACAAGTCCTAAGAATGAAATGGAATTATTCTAATGAACCTGAATTGACACATTCTTAAAACCACAGAAAAAGGAAAGAGAGGGCTTTGAAAGAGTCACCTCTCATTGAGGCTAAATGTGGAGACACATTAAAAAGCAGAAAATTAAAAGAAGAGCATGAGCACAGGAGTAGGGGTGCACAAGCCAAGATCTTGCCAGCTCCTCAGCAGAAAACAAAAAGAAGAATGGCTCAGCACTCCGGATAAATAGTTTAGAAGGCACAGTTGCCACTTTTATTTGCAAGGTGTTTGGCAAAATAAACCTCTTCCCCAGTGCGTCAACCCTAAATCTGGATTTTCCTCACAGGGTGTATCTGACTACCCAACAAACAGACATGCAATTTACACAAAAACACTTAAAGTGGTATACCACCCAAGTGTAAAAAGTGCAATAATAAAAGTACAAAAAAAGCACACAATTCAGTCTTTATAGGTGACATTGCAGAGGGTCTGGAGAGAAAGGTATGCCTCTTTGCAGATGATACAAAGATCTGTAACAGAGTTGATACACAAGGGAGGTAGAAAGGATGAGAAGGGACTTGGCAACGTTGGAGGAATGGTCAGACATATGGCAACTTAGATTCAATGCAAAAAAGTGCAAAGTAATGCACCTGGGAAACAAAAACCCAGGAGAAGAGTACACAATAGCAGGAGAGTACTAACAACAACAAAATGGAGCAGGACTTGGGGGTAGTCATTTCAGATGATCTAAAGGTTGGTAAGCAATGTGAGAAGTCAGTAAGGAGAGCCAGGGGGATACTGGGATGCATCGGAAGGGGCATCAAAAGTAGAAAAAGGGAAGCAGTTATCCTTCTGTACAGACAGTTGGTGAGACCCCTTCTGGAGTACTGTGTGCAGTTTTGGAGACCCCATCTGCGCAAGGACATAGACAGGATGGAAGCAGTCCAGAGGAAGGCAACTAAAATGGTGCAGGGTCTGCATCAGAAACCATATGAAGAGAGACTGAGAGAGCTTAATATGTATTCCCTTGATGAAAGAAAGGACAGGGAGGACATGATAGAAACGTTCAAGTACCTCAAGGGAATCAACAAAGTCCAGGAGGGTAGCATCTTTCAGAAAAAGAGATGTGTAAGAACAAGGGGACACAATTTAAAGATAGAGGGGGGACGGCTCAGGGGTAATGTGAAGAAATCTTTTTTCACAGAGAGAGTGGTCGATGCGTGGAACTGCCTTCCTGGGGAGGTTGTTGGGGCTAAAACAGTGGGGGAATTCAAACATGCATGGGACAGACACAAGGTAATTGTAGTCGGGGGTGGCAGGAAGTAGGCTGTTGGTTAACTAGAATCTGCAGCTTATCCAGTAGGTAGGGAAATGGGCAGACTGGGTGGGCCAAGTTGTCCTTATCTGCCATCAAAGTCTATGTTTCTGTGTTTCAGTCAGTAATAGTTCTCATAATGATCTACTTGAGTAAGATGCCAATAACCTATTCTAAGGTATTACCTTAAAGTAGTACATAAGGTATGTTTCTAGATCAATAATGCTCATTAATTGGATATATCCTAACTTGGAACTCAGTGGAGACAGAGAATGTTTAAGCAATAATGCACAACAGGGTGTGTTTTGTGCTGGAATAACTTCACACCTGGGGTGCTTAGGCACGAGGCCGCAGGCCAAGTGTGACTAATCACCCCAGAAGTGAGATTATCCCAATACAACACACACCTTGGAGTGCATTATTGCTATTATACATTGGCTCTGTTTCATAAAAAAGAAAAAAAGATTTAAAAAAATGCAGGTTTAAAGTGTTTTTTTGTTGGTTGTTTTTTGCATGTGTAGGTATACAGTTTAAAAAATAAGTCCTGATGTTCCTCTTTTAGTCAGTAGGTGGTGCAGCATTCTTACCTGTTCGTGTTTTTCTCCCCAGAAATATCTGTGTCCTATGTCTCCCTTTCCCTCGTTTTTTTTTTTCTTTTTGTTTGTTTTCTCTGATTGTGTCTCTGGGTTTAATTCAGCATGTCTTGCTGCTTTACTGGGACTGGGTGAATGTTTTTAATTGGAGAGTTGTTGAGGGAGAGGCATCACCAGTAGAAAACAGGAAGTTATTATCCTTCTGTACAGACAGCTGGTCAGACCCCATCTGGAGTACTGCTTGCAGTTCTGGAGACCCAGTCTTCGCAAAGACATAGACAGGATGGAAGTTGTCCAGAGGAGGGCACTAAAATGGTGCAGGGTCTGCACCGGAGACATATGAAGAGACTAAAGAAGCTTAATATGTATAGCCTCGAGGAAAGGAGGGAGAGAGGGACATGATAGAAACTTTCAAGTACCTCAAGGGAATCAACAAAGTCCAAGAGGGTAGCATCTTTCAAAAAGGTGTGCAAGAACAAGGGGCACAATTTGAAGATAGAGGGGCAGCTCAGAGGTAATTTAAGAGTATTTTTCACAGAGGGTTGTGGATGCATGGAACGGCCTTCCGGAGGAGGTCGTGGAGTCAAAAACAGTGGTGGAATTCAAGCATGCATGGGACAGTCATAAGGCAATTCTAGGGGATGGGGGTAGGAAAAAGTAGGCTGCTGGTTAACTAGGATCTGCAGCTTATCCAGTAGGCAGGGAAATGGGCAGACTGGGTGGGCCAAGCGGTCCTTATCTGCCGTCAAATTCTATGTTTCTATGAGCATGAAGCATGATGGCAAGACCAAGATCGGTGAACTGACTTGCTTTTCAGGGACTGAGAGATTTGTGCTTCAGATGTGATCAGTAAGTCTCTCGGTCCCACTGCTGATGTGTGTGTGTCTTTTTTATACAAAAGTAGTTTGAACCTTTCATCTGCTAACAGAAATCCTAGCTTTGTGTGGCTTTTCACAGAAATGAATGGCAAAACACATGCCTGACAAGGTAAGTGAGACATTAAGAAGCCGTACACAGTGGTGGAGTTTGCTGTTTAGCATGCGGAGCAGGGAGAAATTAATTAGGTGCTCTGTGGAAAACTGCTCTTTCAGTTGTCCGAGGTAGCAGACTGTGACTTACTGGGATGGAGTTTGTGGTCTGTGCGGTTATTTGGGGAGAGCTGTTGTTTCTTGTGGAACTGAGTGGCATCAGTGAGCCACGCAACCAGCTGTTACCATCTCCTCGGGTGAAAAAAAACAGACTCACTGGCGGGGATAAGTGAAGCAGGCTGTGGTGCAGTGATTCCGGTACCAGTTCATTCGGTCATTTGTGTACTGGAACCAGAGCAGTGATGTTGTGCTGTGATAACATCACACCTTCAGTCTCAGACGGACCAATCAGAGTCCAAGATTATTTTATGCCATTGTATAATAAACATTCTTATACATTTTATACCCAACAAAATCACATGGAGGAACATTTTCAAGCACACAAAATCACAACCAAGAAATCTAATTAAATCAGACATCAGGAGGTCAACAATTGTCCTGGGAGGTCAAATATTAAATAATGCTTTATAATGGGAAGGCTTTAAGCCTGAGGTTCAATGGGCGGAGCAACAACGTCATTCCCCCATTAGGCCTTAAATGGCCAATCCTCCTGAACTGTTCCAGGATTAATTTCTTCATTGCAGCCAGAGGCTTCATTGGCTGCCCCTTCTCCTGCTCCTTCTGTTGTTTGTCTTCATACCATTCCTGTTTCCTCATGTGGTCTTCTGCTGGCCCTGCTCTTCCTCTCTGTTCCCACTCACACGTGCACTTTGCTCATTTCCCCTCCTCACCCATCTCATCTTTCTGCTTCTGTTCATCCTCCCCCCACTCTTTTGTTTGGTTGCTCCCCTTCTATTTGTTTCCCCCTTCCCCATCCTCCTCCCGTCTTGCCACCATTTGTTACAGCTCTGCCGGAGCTCTGGGTTCACCCGCTCCCTTTTCCTACCCTTGTTCTTTACATCCTGCAGTTCATGTTGTACTGTTCCTCGCTGCTTCAGTGCTGCTCGCCCTGTTTGGGATTTCTGACCACTACTGCTGCATCATTTCCCATTCTTCTGTCCATGCTCCCCAACTGCCACCTCCTGCCCCACTTGGCTTCCTCCCCCTCTGCTGCACCTTCTGTTGCCCAGATTGGACCATTCACCTGGATGTCTGCCATGTGCTGGTGTCACCTGCTTCTCTGCCAAATTTCTGTCCCCAATCCTCACCTGGGGGTCTGACCTGGCTCCCGCTCATTGACTTAAGCTTGGGATATGGATGTTGGCTTGGCTGAGCTGGAGCTGCTTCCTTCCTTCATCCATCTGCCGTATCAGTGACTCTCCTCATCCACTCCTGCCATTTCACTTCATGGAACACTTCCTTTCCCATTCCCACTGACATGGGATTTTCTCTTCGGTGTGGGAGGATCTTTCCCTTTTTGGGGCTCATATTTCCTGGCAACCTGCTTGGCTGGTGGTTGCTCCTCCACATGCTATTGCTACTTCTCAAACCTTGGACCTTATTGAGCCTACTCTACTCGTCTTTCACACCACCCTTCTTCCTATCAGTTGCCTTCTGGCTCACCACTCTACATTTGGAATCTCAGCTGCCTTTTCAGAGTGGAGGCTCCCTAGTCTCCCATATTGGAGGTCTTGCCTGGGACTCCTGGGCATGGGTTATATTAGTGCCTTTGTCCTCTCATTACCTACATTCCAGACCTCTCTGCATGGATTCCATTCACTCCACATCACCCTGCTGCTGTTAAAATCCTACCTTGTCCTCGATGTGTGCAACTTTATTTTGTTAAGCAGCCCTTCACCTTTTCGCATCAGCGTTTCTGTAATGCTCGTGTGCATACCTCCTGTGCACTGGAGGCATTATTACTTCAACTGGTCAATATGTTAGCCACAGCACTTGTTATTTCCCACTGCTCCCATCCTGTCTGGTTGCCTGGGTGTTTCCACTCATGCCTCAATTTCCTCAGGATGGCTGTGCTATGCCTCTGGTGTTTTTGCAGTGCTCCAGGTTATTTTGGCACCCCTTCTGCTGTTGGAGCTTTTGTGACCACACAACCTGCTCCTTCATCAGCCTTGGTTGATTGACTTGGTCTTTCTCTCTGCCTCTGTCCACTGTATAGGGGGTTTCTACCCCTGTCTACTCCACTTGTTTCCCTTCTTCTCCTCCCATTCCCTCTACTCTCCATTCCACTCCTTCTCTGATCTTTGCATTGTTTTAGGGGTTTTCCCTATCCTGCCATCACTTTCCTTATTTGGATCCTCCTCTTATGTTAGTTCATCTGGTGTCCAGGTGCCTGAGTCCAGTTCTCCTTTGCTCAGTCTGACCTTAGGGTCTACTCATTCACATCGATTAATTGAGCATACCTATCATTGGGTCTTAGGCTACCTCATTAAACTGCTGCACTCCTGCTGTTATTATCACAATCAGTCTTTTCCTGACCACATCTGGGTATCCCTCACTCCTATGAACTCTATGTGGGTCCACTCCTTTACATCGACTACTCAAGCATAACCCTCTCGGGTCCATGCTACCTTGACTTGACCTGCTCTCTACTCAGAGACATGCCTTCATGTCTATTGCCCCTTTTCTTGGGGCTCGCAGGCTTCTCTCTATCAACGTACATCATTCATTTCATAACTCACCTTAACCATACCAGCTTCCATGGCTTCACTCCATCATCGTTCATCCTCCACTTCATAGTTCAGCTTAACCATACTGGCCTTCCAGGCATCACTGTCATAATCATAAAGCATTCATTTAATTTCTCACCTTAAACCATTCAGGCCTTCAAGGCTTCTTTCTGTCATCGTACATCCTCTCTTTCTTTCGAGTGTCTAGTTGCAGATACATCACTCACATCCCTCAACAGCTGTCCATTTAGAAGGACAGAGCAAGCAGTTTATTTAAAATTGGATTTTTCCTCTTTCCTCGATCTTGACTTTAAATTGATAAAGTGGAGCCGTCACTAATCACAATGTTCCTCAGCCTGGAGTGAAGGCAACCTAGGCCTTGGATCCCCAGAGGTTTCCTCCTCAATGGGGAGTTTTCCTCTCCTCTGTGCCGATAGTCATAGTACTAGACAGGGTTTGTGCTTTCATAGGTTCCGTAGTTAGGTTCTGCTGTTGGATGGAGTCAGATGGTGGCCCCAGCTGTTCCCTTTCTCCTTAGGAAGTCCACCTTTCTGCATCTTGTCAACTGTCATTTCATTCCTTGTCCTCGTTGTATCTTGTTCTTCTCCTGTCCTTCCCATCTCTGTCTCTCTCTCCTTCCTTTCTGGTCTCAATATATTCTGATGTCTCACATCTTCGATGTTCGACACCCTTTTTGGGTATTCTTTTTGGGCTTCTTCCTAAGCTACCTTTAGCTGAGGGAATTATTCCTGCAGTGCCTATAGGGAGAGAACCCATCTCTAGAGCTCCTTGTGTCATACCCCTACAGGGTGGTATATTCATGGATACAGAGGTGAACAGTCACAATGCATAACAGTCATGCAAGCATACATCTCATCCAGTTGTGTAAGCACAATTGAATGGGAAGGCTTTAAGCCTGAGGTTCAATGGGTGGAGCAACAACATCACTCCCCCATCAGGCCTTAAAAGGCCACTCCTCCTGGACTGTTCCAGGATTTGTTTCTTCGTTGCCCCACCATCCACCCTTCCTCCTCCAGTGGCTTGTCTCTCTTTCCCATGGGCTTCTTCCTAAGCTACCTTTAGCCAAGGGAATTATTCCTGCAGCACCTATGGGGAGGAACACTCCTCTAGGGTTCCTTGCGTTGCACCCCTACAGGGTAGCGTATCCCATAGATAGAGAGGTGAACAGACACAATCTATCAAAGTCACACAAGCATTCATCTCATCCAGTTGCCTAAGCACAGTTGAATTAGGTAGTTATTGTGATCTCCATCTCAGTACTAGAATTCCTTTTTAGAAGTCAATTACACATCAAATATATCATTTATGAAAGAAACAAAAAGTAAAAATGGGAGCATAGCAGAATTCATATTTTTCAGAGTTTAGAAAATTCAAAAAAATATGCAAAGTAAAATATAATAGCCATGAGTGTAGGGGGATTTTTTTTTTTATAGTTTTATACTGCCATAGAAGTCTAATTGACTTCTAAAAAGGAATGATAGTACTGAGATAGAGATCACTATAACTCCCTAATTGTAAAGTATATATAGGATAGTGGATGGTTGAATGGAAACAAGAAGGCTATTCTTACACGAGTGGTTGCTATGTCGACTGTGGACCTCGAGAGCACAGCTCGAGAGGTCAACATTCAGCATAGCAACTATGAGAGTAAGAATAAGCCTTGTTGTTTCTGTTCAACCCTACACTGTTCTATACAGTGTATGTTACTGCCTACTAGTGCCCACATATTTACAAAAATAGAACAAAATCCAGAGACATAACTTGCACTGTGAAAGTACTCGACTGGAAGGCGAGAGAGAAAAGAAAAACAAATTACTTACAGTGCTTGTACAGATTGTATCATAAGACCACCGCTACTTCGCACACTAACCCCCCCAGTACCACAATCACCATACTGCACAGTTAAACTTTAACCTCTCACCCATTACCCCACGCTGAGATGGGTTTTTATTGTTAAATTACTTACTCAAGTTATGAGCGGCTGCCAGGACCACAACTTTACCACATGGCTGATTTTTTTAAACTACCATTTGGCAGGTGAAGCAGTGCCATGAATTGTTGCCATGATGAACAAAGTGATTGTGAGGGAACTGGTATGATGCCCATACTGAAGCAGAACCAAAAGTTGTTCTGCTGTAGTACAGACGTCACTACTACAGCAGAACCATGTTTTTGCTGTCACAGAAAACAAGTTATAACAACGTTCTAACATACACTATTATTTAAGATGTGACCTCCCAGAACTATTGCTGACCTCCTGCTTATCTGATTTAGTTAGATTACTTGATTGTGATTTTGTGTGCTCGAGAATGTTTCCCCATGTGATTTTGTTTGGGTATAAAATGCATAAGAATGTTTAACATTCTCTGTTTCCAATGAGCTCCAAGTTAGGATGTATCCAATTAATGAGCATTATTGATCAAGAAACATACCTTATGTACTACTTTAAGTTAATGCCTTATAACAAGTTATTGGCAACTTGCTCAAGTGGGTCATTATGAGAACTATTACTGATTGAATTTTGTGCCTTTTCTACTTTTATTATTGCACTTTTTACACTTGAGTAGTATATAACTTTAAACATTTTTGTATAAATTGCACATCTGTTTGTTGGGTATCCAGATACGTACCCAGAGAAAGACCCAGATTTAGGGTTGAAGTGTTAGGGAAGAGTTTTATTTTGCCAAACACCTTGCAAATAAAAGTGGCAACTGTGCCTTCTAAACTATTTATCCGGAGTGCTGAGCCATTCTTCCTTTTGTTTCACATTAAAAAAGCAGACTGGATCATTCACATTATGTGTCACCCAAGGATCCCCAAACAGTATTTTATTTTGGTCTATTTTCAGTAGGGAATTACTCCTGTGGGCATTGCACCCTGTTCAGTTGTTAGATGACTTGAATAGGACACCAAGCAGAGTTTATTGCGAAACTGAATATGTGGACCCCTCTATTACTTCTGTCAGTGTTGGTCTTGGTAAAGTAAGGCTAACATGATTTGCTGATGCTTTCTTGAGGCTGTTATTTATCAGGTGAATTGCAGGATTGAAGACAGAAGAAGAAGAGGGAAATTCGCTGGGTCTTAGGAATCCAAGGAATGCTAATGTCATGGCTGCTTGTAGTGTAGTATCATGGGAAGATCACAGAACTCCACCTTTTAAGAGGTCCATCAATGAAGAATATGGGTTGTAATATACAGGCTTCCTTGTGGGAGGATATTGAGAAAGTAGAGTTTCTCAAACCATGAATAAAAGTATTGACTGTTTGCACAAGTTAGGGCATACATAGACAACAAGGTACATAGTATGACTGTGATATTGGTTGACAGTTGTGGCTGTGAAGCTAAATGTTTGAGAGCAGTATGATGCAGAACTTGAGTAAGAGAATATTGCTTATGGTCTATATTTTGAAGGGTGCAGAAGGTAATGTATTTCTTCCATGCTAGTCTGTAGGCAGATTTGTTGATGCAGCTAGAGAATTCCAAATGGTAGCAGAAGCATGGCTGAGCAATATTTTAGATCATTTGTGGCTGTTGGAATGGTGGAGCAGTCATGTATTTGTTGTCATTAGGGTAAGCAATTCTGAATTAATTAGACAGATAGTGGGATCAAATGCATCCATGAAGGCAGTACATTTCCTAGATCTTAGGAATCCAAACAAGGCAAAAACTTTATCTTGTAAGAGATTCATCAGTTTTCAAAACAGAGCATGGACTACAAGCTTCTTTGACAGCAGCCTTTGAGGAGTAAATTTTTCAGGTCTTGAAGGAATGCTTTAACTGCTTGATTGGATAAGTACAAGCTACTATAGGTGAATATTTAGTTAAAGTGAATGTTCAACGTATAGTATATCATCTGACAGTATTGCCCAACAGGCCTAATGCTTAAGAGCAGTAGATGTAGTTGACATGCCAAGTGCTTGGAGCAGTATGATGTGACTAACAAGTCAATTGCTTATGAGAAGTATGATGTGGCTAAAGGTCATTTGCATGGAGCAGTATGATGTGGCTTACAGGCTGAATACTTATGAGCAGTATAAGGAGGTCAATTGGCCAACTACTTGTGAATGGCATGATGTGGCCGATAGACCAAATACTTGAAAGCAGCATGATGTACAACAGGTTGGTCATTCTAGAGGGATAAAGACCAGAAAAAGAAGACTTGGATTGAAAATGAGGAATATTTTGGATTTTTGATGACCTTGGATAAGCAAATCAAAATTGACCACAATGCGCCTGAACAGCATAGGATGGGGTTGCAGTGAGGAATTTTCAATTTTTGATTTGGAGCAGGATCTTTGCAAACATGGATATGCCATTCCACTCTAAGAGAAAATATGGTCACATGACGAGTTATGAACTAGCAGAAGCAGTGATGGAAAGTGATAATCTAGAGCAGTGCCACTGACTAAATAAGCCACATAAAGAAGGGACGTGAAATGTCTTCCTCAGGGAACACTCCTCATTGCCAACTTGAGTTATCCTAGTAAGGATAACAGTTTTGTGAAGGATCATATGAATGAGACACAAGAGACTAGATCAGAATGTTGAGCAGTTTGTCTTGAGATGTCTAAATCTATAGAACTGAAGTGAAAATTTAAAACAAATAACTTAGGTGAGTGACATGGAATGGAGTCTGGTGTGGAACCCTTTGTCGATGCCTGAGAGAAGAAACTGAATCAGATTCAGGTGGATGAGTGGAGAACAACTGCTGGATATGAGGAATGTTAACTGGAGCTAAAAGTAGGCAGTTGCCAGCTGAGGCTTTGGTTAGGAAAGATGCAGGAAAACACGGGCAGACCAGATAGGAGGGTTTCCAAGAGTAACTGCAGCATGCAGCAGAATGTGTGGTGGCACAAAGCAAACAGATTTGTTGAAGTTGATAAAATTGCTTGAGCTGAAAAAAGTACAAGCTGTCATCCTTTTCATACAAAAAGATTAACTGGTGCATAAAATACTTGCTTAGACATTGAAGCATGAGGTAAGACAGAATTTGGAGATGGAAAAAGAGTCATGAAATGAGAGGGCAGAAGGCTGCAAAAATGACAAAATGGCCCATGTATGGAACAGCTATGGAACGTTGTCCAGCGTAGAGCCTGCAATGTAAGTCATTATTCAGACTCACCCAGGATGCTCATAATTGAATTCTTGATAGCCAAACAGCAGTTTTGGCAGAAATTGACCAGTGGTAATCACAGAAGCACCACCATAACTGATGGCAAGAGCAAGATGTGAAGGAGTAGAAATTCACTTAACAGGGCTGCTGTTGGTTGCTGAAGTTGAGCCAGAAGTAATGATGCCTGTGGGCATGAAAGCAGGGAAAGGAGAGTGAAGAAAGAGTCAGCATTGGACAGGAGTATTACTAGGAAAACTTGGAAGCTGATTAGTAGGACCCATATTTGACTGTTGACCAGAAGGCCTGGATTCCAGAATGCCACTCTATAATTAAAGCAAGCTACAACTGAACCCACTTGGAGAATGAGAACTTGCAATGCCTCAAACTGAAATAATGCAGGAGTGGTAGCAGTAGGTGCTGGTGGTGAAGGTGAAGCTGTTTTTGCTGTTAATGCTGAAAGATATATATCAAACAGTTCCTGCTTTCTCACAGAGGAAGAAAAGATGGACCTTCAATATGTGGTGTGCAGACATTACTTTGGGGAAAGTTCATTCCTTGATGCAGAATTGAGATTTTGAGGAGGCTTCCTGTGAAGAATTTAGTAGATGGAAGACTGCCAGGAATTCATGTCCCCTGAGTTTGAATTGACAGAGTGAGTGACCAGGTTCAAAGCTAACAACCAGATTAGATGATTTTGAGTGGAGTTTGAGGTGTTGAGCCTGAGCAGAGGAGGTAATCACTATGGGTAGGTGACCCCTGGTGTCCCAAGCAATTGTCTGAGGTTGGGACCCAGTTCCAAGTAAGGGTTAGGATATGCACTTTCCTGCACAGCTGTGCTTCTACAGGCCACTGCACTACTAAATTTTTGCTTATCATGGTAGTGATAAGAACTAATCAGCAAACGAAAGGTCTCCAAAGCCAGCACCCCTCAGAGAATGAATAAGAGGTCCCGAATGAGAGCAATGCAATTAGAACACCTAAACATGATGAACAAAAAGATAGACATGAACCAGAAGCAGCAAGGGATACAAATGTGACTCTCCTTTTTCTGCTATATGATGGTATATGCAGGGCAAGCCACACCTCAGTGCCCCATGGCCATTTGCTGGGCTCCAACGTTAAGAGCCCTGGGTGTGTAGGGCTTACCTGGGCACACAGCTCACTAGGGTATATGGGGAATATGGTTTCACTGCCTCACCCAGACTATGTTACAAGCTAACTGGTGATTTGGGTTCTGCCCCTTGAGATGCAGTTCTCCTCCACCACCAAACTTAGACCTTGCCCACCCACATGCTGGTACACACAACAATGCAGTTCCCCTCATATACTCAACTTTATAGCACTTCAACTCTATAGGAGTCAACAACTACACCAATTGTAAAATGTAAACACAGGTTTAGTAGCAGCAGCTGTGGTACTTGTGGGGGAAGTATAGAATTAGCACAACAGATGTTCTTACACAGCTCTTCTGGATCCCATTCCTTCCAAACAGCATACCCCCCACAAGACAAACAGTTGAAACCAGTCACTATAGTTACACCCAAGGTACCCCTTATAATAGTTAAAGTCTGGTGCAGGCTTGTTAAACCACACATTGTAATACACTATGGAAAGTAATGTTACTGATGCTTGGCTTTAAAGTAGGGTTCAAGTTGATGACTGTAACTTAAAGTGATGAATTTAGCTGTTGAAATCTAATGTCTTAACCCCATCTGGGGCTTGATCCTCCTCTAGAGTTACAGAAGCTGATGGTCCTCTGCAGGGAAATGTTAATCTGTAGCCTTTTTGGACTCCTGGCTGTATGAAGAATGGAAAAAATGCAGGCTTGCAGGAAAACCTCTCCTGGTGCGGACAAATGAAAATACAGCTCTTGGGCTTATACCTGACTCTGTGCCCAGATGCAACTTGCAGCTGCAAACTAGCTTGCAGTAGACCATAGTTCATAGCCAAAGTACTCCACAACATAGCTATTAGAATGAGTCTCTGCAGCCGGTATTACTTGGTTACTTGGTATTAGAGACAAAAGAAGGCCAAGGCCCATCGAGATTGTCCCCCACATAGTGGGATATTGTTTCCCAAGATAATTTTAATCAAAGAACCAGTTATCCAGTTGATTTTTAAAGATAGATATATTCGAACAGTCCACTAAATGTTGTGGTAGTTTATTCCACAATTTAGACGCCCTAATAGAAAAAAAGTTTTGTCTTTTATTTGTTTTTGCCCTTCCAATATTTAACTGCTTATTGTGTAGTCTTGATACTATCTTCCTTGTTGCATAAGAGATACTGCATGAGTCCATTAAGACTGGGGACTGAATAATCTTAAACAATTGAAGAAGATCACCTGTTTCCCTTCTTTGTTCAAGTGAATAGAGACCCATTTTTTCTAATCTTATTTCATAGTTTAAGTGAGATAGATAAGGAATAATTTTTGTTGCTCTGTGTTGTATTTGTTCAATCCTTTTTATGTCAGCAGATAAATAAGGGCTCCAAAAAGGAGACCCATAGTCCATATATGGCCAAATATGGGATCTATATAAAGTGATTATACACTGCTCAGTTTTAGAAATAAAAGTGTGATTTATTCGTCTAAGTAAAGATTTTGCAATATTAGCTACTTTATTACAGTGATCTGTTGATGACAATTTGCAGTTTACCAAAATTCCCAAATCTTTTTCACTGATGACTGATTTGATATTTATATTGTTCAGTATATAAGTCTGTCTGGGATTATTTTTGCCCATGTGTAATACCTAGCATTTGTTTTCATTAAAGCACATTTTATTTGTTATTGCCCACTGCTCAATGGTGGTTAAGTCTTGCTTAAGTATTTGTTGGTTTATTGGGTTATCCACCCTTCCTCCTAGTTTTGTGTCGACAGCAAATTTGATAACAATATTTGTTGATTTTATATTCATATCGCTGATGAATAAATTAAACAAAGTGGGTCCCAGGACGGAGCCCTGGAGGACACCACTAGTCACTCTTCCACTCTTAGACAACACACCATTTATCCTGACTCTCTGTGTTCTGCCAGTCAGCCAGCAATGTACCCATCTAACAATTACTGGAGAGAAACCCAAACAGGTGAGTTTGTCCACCAGACCTGCATGGGATACCTTATCAAATGCCTTGATGAAGTCCAATAAAATAACATCAATAGGAATATTATTAACTATGTGCTTACCTACATATTCATAAAAAGTGAGTAAATTGGTAGTACAAGAGTAACCCTGTTTGAATCCATGCTGAGTTGTATCTACAATATTTAAGGAGGCCATTTCATGTTCAAGTGATGGTTTTGATAATTTTCTCCATCACCTTGCAAGGAATTGAAGTGAGACTTATAGGTCTATAATTTTCAATTTTGGAACGCGTCCCTTGTTTAAAAATAGGAGTAACAATAGCTGAAAGCCAATCTGTTGGAATTTTAGTTTCTTGTAAAGATTTATTAAATATTATAGTGAGTGGTAGAATAATGGTATCTAGTGTACCTAACAAAAATGTAGCATTAATATTGTCAGGACCAGGACTAGTAGTTTTATTTATAGCTTTAAGTACAGTCATTATATTATGTGGGGAAATATTATAGTCATTAGGGCAGGTAATGAAATTGGAAGATTGATTACAATTATCAGGTTGGGAGAAAACGGAGCAAAAGTAATCACTAAGTACTGTTACTGTTTCTGTATCGGAAACAATTGTTGAACCATTGATGACTATTGGGCCTACCGATCTATTGTTCACTTTTTTTTCATTAAGATAAGAAAACAATGATTTATGGGAATCCTTTGTATGAACTATTCTAAAATCAAGATTACGTTTTGTTGTAGTTACAGAATTTTTTAAATCCTTAACTGATTTTTTATATTTATGTAATGCTTCCTCTCTAACATTGATAGCACAGCTTTTTAGGATTTAAAAAAATGACTGTTTAAGTTTAATTTGTTTTTTAATGGTGTTGTTAAACCACAAGGGTATCTTTCCCTTTTTGTTATATTTATTTTTTATTGGAACATACTGATGTTCAAGATCATAAATTTTTGTTTTAAAGTATGTCCAAGCTTCTTCAGTATTTAGTGATGAAAGCTTATTTGCCCAATCAATGTTATTTAAAATGTTGTTAATCTTAGAAAAAATTGCCTTTTCGTATTGTTTGATCATAAGTTTATTGTTTTGAGTGTATGAATCATAAGTAATGGAAAACTGAACATCCATATGATCGCTGCTGCCCAGAGGGTCTATAATGTTGAGATTAGTTATTTTATTTTCATCATTAGTGATGAGTAGGTCTAAGATGTTATTCCCTCAGGTTGGTTCCCTAACTAATTGAACAAGACCCAGATCTATAATTGTTGATAAGAAAAGTTTGTCATGTTGAGAACTACCAGTTAAGGTCTCTCAGTCAATTGATGGTAGGTTAAAATCCCCTAAAATGAGGACTGTACCATTTGTAGCCAATGAAGATATTTCTTTTGTTAAGGATAAAGTATAATCCATATCAAAAGATGGAGGTCTATAACAAGTACCCACTACCATCTTTGGTTGACTGTATAATTGAAGGGTGACCCATATACTTTCATTTTGGGTATTGGAAGTTATCTCAAATGATGGAATGTCATTCTTTATATAGAGACATACCCTTCCCCCCTTCCTGTTTCCTAATCTATTTTTAGTATAAAGTTTAAATCCTGGTTTCTCTACTGACCATAATTTATCTGAATTACCCCATGTCTCAGATATAGATATTAAACTGAGATTGTGGAGTTGAGTTTTAACTTCTAATTCAGCCAATTTGAGAGTACTTAGAGAACGAGCATTAAAAGGCAGAATATTAAGTTGTTGTTTCTTATGAACAGGACTAGAGATATTAAGAGATTTAGGTTTAAGTCCAATCTCCCCCATTGGTGTTACTGTAGTTTAAATGGTTTTGAATAAAAGTGCTGATCTTACATTCCAACAATGTACTCCCTCTTCTGCTGAGATGCAAACCATCCCAGCAAAAGAGGGATGGGTAGCCATTAAATTCTTCCCAATGTGTTAGGCAAGGAAGATCCTGCCTAAGACACCATTTTCGTAACCATTCAGTGATAATTTTGATTTTACTTAAAGTACGAGGGGGGATGCTCTGGGAACTGGTAAAATCTCAGAAAAACATATATTACACCCTCTTTCTTCAAGAATATTGTGAAGAACAACATAGTTTTGTTTCAATTGTTCAATTTATGTTTTATTGATATCATTAGTCCCAAGATGGATGACTACAAGAGGATTTTTTCCCTGCTTGGGACAAAATGAATTTTACCATAGGTGTTATGTCAGGCACTCTAGCCCCTCTGTAACTAGAACAAGTTCTATTGCTTTTATCTGGGTTACAAATGGCTCTATCAGTAAATTTAATAATGGAATCACCCAAGACAAAAACTTGTATGTCTTTTGGTTCGGGGGGGGGGGACATTTCTCTTGTGGTTCGTTTGAAATAGAAGGGATATTATACAGGATTGGCTGATCATCAATTTTTGAAGTTACTAAGGGAAGGAGGGAATTAGTGTTTGTTGTAACTACTGTACTGGTTCCCAATGTAGTAGGACACTCATTCAATATTTCAGGGCTATTTAGTCCATCATCGTTTACAAAAAAACAGAGGATGAAAAGGATTATGCGTTGGTAATGTAGGGGCAACAATGGACTTGCAACTACAGTGTTTCTTAGTTTTATTATTTAGAATAGTCACCCATTCATCTCTTTCAAGGGACAATAATGCCTGAGGTTTAAACTCAGGGTTTATATTAGCAGGTGTAGAACTTATTATACAGTTCTCTATAAAGGGAGGGGCACAGTGTAATACAGAATCTGGCTCTTGTCCTGTAATAGATTTATTGGTACAAGTTGTTGATGTCTCAATGTTTAACAACATTGACATTTCATCTACATAATCTTCAAGTGCTTCTATCTCAGTACCACTTGTAGATCTAATTGTGAGGCATTTAATATCCTCTTGCAGTGTGGTAACCAAGTGGCATTTATCACAAATAAAATTGGGGATTGTTTCCCAATAGCATACATTTTACACGAGGAACAGCAATTTTTAGGTTGTTTCATCATTGTTGATACTCACTACGAGTAACCCTAGGTATGGAATTTCAGCTTAGTTCAATGGATAATGTCAGCTTATACTGTTGTGCCCTTGTCCTAATGTCCACAGTGGACACAGCTGCCATGCACAACAACGCGTGTCTCTGCATGCATCTCCGCATGCGGCCCTGCACACGCTCACCCGCTCACTAGAGTGAGTGATTTTCTGCGGTAAAACCGGAAGCGTTAGACTTACACAACTTCCGGCTTCACGCTCATAATAGCGAGGTTTTAGAAGTACAAAAACAGCACTTTTAGCCTTTAAAAAGGCTCTCCCTGGGGGTTTGGGGGGATTTTAGCCCAGAATGCTAAAGTAACAGCAAAATACAAGTGTTTTTAGAAGGCATTTTGGAGTGTGCCTGGCAGTAGTGTTATATTCCAGTCCTCCAATATCCTCACTCACTAGAATAGCAAAAATAAAGATACAGTGCAAGGTATATCACCTCCTGGTGTCTCTCTAGGACAAATTCAGGCTCTCCTGGATGCTTGCTGAAATGCTGAACTTGCACCTGAACTAATCTCACTGTACACTGTATCTCACTTGGGGAGTAGACTATGGCCTAGCAAGAAGGGAACAACAGCATGTAGCACCTCTCTCTCTCTCTCTCTCTCTCTCTGTCTTAATCACTTGCTTTGACCACCCAAAAAGCCACCTAGAAGTCTCAGTACAGCTCTTTTATTGTCCAGGTCCAGGGGTATCCCAATTGGCTAAAATGTTGTGTCAGTCTTGATGCTGGGACCCCCTATTGGATGAAAAGGGCACCAAAACACTGCAGCTGTTGATGGGTGCACTGGGCCAAAGGTTACTGTAATGACAGTCCCCAGTGTGCTAGGATAAACATTTTCCCAAACCCCAGAAAATGTCAGACCCCAAAAGGAAGGCAATGAGGTAGGGGCCTGACTAACACTCAACCCAAGTTTGAGTCCCCTAGATGCTTGGGGCTGAGATATAGTCAATTGTTGAGGCACTCCTCCTTTGCACCATAAGGAATGCAGCTGAACAGCTATTCCTTGCATAATGCTCCCCCTGGAGTGTTTTGCACTGGTGCATGAGTCCTGTACAGTTTAGGTAAGCCCCAGATTTACAGGAGGGCTACACTTTGCTCTGCCCAGAGGAAACACATGGGTGCTAACAAACAAATATTGGATTAGCAATCCCCATACTGTAAATTGAACAATTTAAGTAGGTTGCTAACTGGCACACACATAACATTCTAACTGGAACATTCTGGTAGGCCTGCAACTATATAAATAGGTAGGAACCCCTTGAATTGGTTGTGTAAATCACATTTACCATCACACTGTACCTAAATCTGATGGTCCTACTCCTGGATAAACAACTTAAAAAAAACTTTATAGGTTCAGCAGTTTACATGTTATAATCCCCAATACACTTGCATTAACTGCTACCACATACTTTTAGAACACTATCACACAGGGACACCTGAAAAGGATATGCAGGGTAGTGGTAAGAGTGTCACATAAATACCCCTGTGTACTGCATACATAGGGAGACTGGAGGAGGCACCATGGGCATCATATGTTAGCTTAAGGACTGGTTTGATGGTCCTTTCTGAGCACCTTACAGGCTCCTCTATCTCTTCATCGGCTGCTGGGGTCATGACTCCCAGTTCCTAATCCAGTGAGGGGAAAGCTTCTGTAAAGCAGGGGTCCCTTCAGCTCTTAAGTCCATGTAACTTTGATCTGTCTCCAAGGCATCCTCTCTCTTTTCCCATGTTCCTGCATCTCTTTCTGGTTAACTTTTTGAAGGTCCATGTAATTCCATTTCACACATCCTGTGGATATATACTAATGGAAGAACATTTCTGCAACCTCTTTCTCATCTGAGAATTGATTGTCACCTTCTGCTATGAGGGAATTCAATCTTTTCCTCCTGATGCTCTTCTGATGCAGTAGGTAGATCCAAGGACTTTGCTTCACTACTGTTCACTTTCTGGCACCCATCTGACCCAGTGTGAACTTCATGTGCTTTCTCTCTCATCTCATCATTTTTGGGTACAATTTCCACCTGGCCTATGGGTAAAATGCGATTCCTGTGCATGGTTCTAACATCCTCCAGTGCTTTTTTTCAGGTTTCAACTTGTAGACAGGCATTCTGTACATTTGTTCTATAACCACATAGGGAGTGTTTCCCCATCTGTCAGCAATTTTTTGTTTGCCTGGCAGTCCAAGATTTCTTGTGAGTACTCGGTCCCCAGGTACCAAACTTTGTTTGTTAACTTTTGTGTCATACCATTGCTTGTTTCCAAAATTTGTCTTTTCCACAGAGGCAGCAGTCAGCTTGTAAGATGTGTGTAGTTGTTCCTTCCGTCATTGGCCATAATGGAAGTAAGCCTCTGGTTGGACCCCATCAGCTGATCAGCTGATACTCCAGAACTGAAGTCCACTGGCAGATGAGCTTATTGCCCAAACATCAACAAATATGGAGAGTAGCCAGTTGCATCATTTTTTTTATGTTGCTTGCACACATGTGCATGAGACATAGTGCCATCATCCGAGTTTTCAGAGGTGTGGCAGCCCTCTTCCAATTCAGTATGTTTGCAGGCGCGGCCGCAGTTCTCCAATGGCTGCTGGAGCTGTCTATGACAGCAGTCGAAAATGCAGTGGGTACAGTTGAACAGGGGCCTAAACTGGTGAAGCAGCCAGATATTAGCCTGCTCATGCGTGCTCCACACACATACACATACACACACACACACACAGGCATACTGAGTGCTCGCCCCCCCATGCACACACTGTATTGCCGACGGGGGTGCCCAATCCTCCATCAGCCCCATATTTCCACAACCCATAATCGTATGTATTTTAGCATTTCAAACCCATTATAATGTAACAATACTAGTTTCCTCAAGCAATTTCCATGTGCCCCCAAACAAACCCAGTTAATCAATGCAAAAGTCCATTCTTAGCCTACGCAGTTTTGAGGTTGTGTCCAAAAGGAGACAAACAGCTTTGGATGAGCTGCAGGGAATGCATTACTGCAGGATTGCATAGTGATCCCTTAGCAAGCACCGCTTTCACAATTACCTGGACCTACCACTATTTGACTACACATTAGAAAAACTGGCCCAGTTCAAAGCAAACACAATCTATTGATCATTACCAATCCATGTGTTAATAGATGCAATCTGCAGTTATCAAACGTGATTTCTAAAGATTTTGAGTTTTAGTATTATTACGCAAATCTACCTTTTGGGGGGAAAAGGCAGAAAAGATTGCCTTAAAAACTGAACGTTGTAGTTAAGATTAATGGGTTCATAGATAGATTCATATATTGCCTCTATTCATTTATGAACTTGATAACTTCTGTTGCCAGTACACTGACATAAAGCACAAAACTTGCATTTTGTATGTAGCACAGGCACACACGTTTTAGTCTGAATATAGCTTGCATCGTGTTGTGATTACAGGAACATTACAGTTACAAAAAAAAGAATAAAAAAGAACACCATTGACTTTCTTCGTGTCCCGATCGACTTCAAGGTTCCGTTATCAAAATCAAGAGATAATATGATTTTGTTTAGTTGTACAAGTTTGGGTGGTTTTAATAAGCACGTCTTAAAGAGGAGAGATATAAGAGCTAGTAACGAAAACAAATACATCTGTTAACATACAATCATAAAGAGAAAGGTCTAAGATCAACACATACAAGAGGCGGACACACAATAATAATACTATTTTATTTTGAAACTGTTAAGGTTGCATGTAATCTAGAGAAACATATGGGGGGGGAAATAGTAGCTTGTTTACTTTTACTGTATTGTCCCCCAAATAACAGGTCCCCAAAATAATCCACCGCATGCTTGAGAGGTCGATCTTCTTGCGATTACATTTTTTGTTTGTTTGTTTTAACTGATGGTTGAGGTGCACATGTATATAAAATGGAACACAACATTATGTGATTTTAATATTCTTTCCCTGTACAAAAGGATGCTTCTTGCCCTTAGCAATACATGACAACATAATTAATTGATTTTATCTGTTTATTGCTTTAGAGTGGTAAATGGTTCACAGCAAAACAACTGCAAATTCTTGAATGGCTTCTGTTCAGCCTACAATATCAGAAACAGCAGTGCCTAACATACAAACTTGGGGGGGGGGGACTACAGCAGGACGCTTCTGTTATTATTTCAAGATGGTTTCTTTATGTGAGCCACAAGGTGGTGCCATTTCTAGTCCAACTGCAAGGGGAGCTGCTCAGACTGCAGATTCGAATCCCAGCAACAATACAGAGAATAATATACAGGCAACCAGGTACAATGCAGTGTTTCCATCGAGGGGTCCCGGTGACATCACCTCATAAGGAGTTGGAACCTCCAGAGCAAAGCAGGAGAGGTCACTGATTTCATCCAAACCCTGAGATGGAAACACAGCTGAGTTATGCATTGTTGCCCATGCGTTATTTTATGTAGTATATAGTTTAAAACATAAAATTATAAAAATAATACTGTTTAACCTCAAGAAATGTTCCAGTTTAATAGTTTAATGGGCAGACTCGGTGAGCCTTGTTGGTCCTTTTCTGCCATCACACTTCTATGAATCTATGAATTGTTTTTATTAGTAAACAAAACAGAAACCCACACTCATGTCTGCTGAAAGACCACCAGGTTGAGGTTGGATTTCTGGTTTTTTTTTTTTTTGTAATTATGAAATAACAAGATTTTGTGTTATGTGAAGGTCTTTGTTCTAGATGTGTGAAAAATTAATGTAAAATAGCAGGGGGCACAAATTTTCCATTCTAATTTACAAAGATGTTGCAACACTGAAGGGTACTGCAGCAGTCTATGACCTCTGAACTGTGGCACAACAGATTTTAGTTAGGATGGAAATTCATGCACATGGGGTTACTATATATTGTATCAGTCTTGATTTTTTTATATTGTAGGGCTCTGTCTGATATGTAATGTATGTATCAAGAAATTGCTCTCACAAGTGTTGTATAATGTTTTTATTTGTTGTTTTTGAGAACACCTATTGGTCGGTCGATCAATCAATTACTCGATCAAAACTAGATACTATATCTCTGTTCACCATAGGGTTCTGCAGAGAAGAAAATACCCCAAACCCTTAACTGAAACGTGGGGCACAGGTTTTGAAACTGCGTGAAAATGTGTGGGTACTGTCCCCCAGACTGTGGGACAACCATCAAAACATTGACATGCAAGCTTAGAATACCAAAGAAAGTATTGATATCATTTGAGAAAAGTTTAATACTGATTTGGTATGATGTGTAGTAGTCAGTGTCCCCTGTTCTGTTCTATTGGGTACATTGACCTATATAATGTATACTGCTTCTAAACACTGTTGTTCACTGTTTCTACCCTTTTGTAATGCCTAGGTCCTGCCTGAAAGGGCTAACTGGACCAGTGCATCCAACCATTAACAAATAAATAAACAATTAATATGAATTGCTGCACTGCTGTCTGATTCTACAGTATGAGAAGTTACCTTCTCTACCTGGGGAAACATATTTGCCTTGTAGGGCAGAGAAATCCAGAAGGGTAAAATTAGGAACATCCCTTATAGTGTAGGCAGGGGAAGTAGGGTAGGGAGGGGCTCCTATCTGCAAGGCCCCAGGCTTCACAGGGCACAATTGATCACTGCAGAAATGCAACATTTTGCGCAGTCTTCCTCTCAGAACACATGTCATCTTGTAAAAGTGTATTAGGAAAAGCGATCAGGCCTAGACGATGAAATGTCAGGGTTATAGGGAATACTAGGTCTGTGGGCAGGACATCTATCGCCCCAACACACACACACACACACACCAGCGCTATAGTGATACTTGGATTCTTGTTTAAAAACACACGCTGAGAAATTCCAGAAAATGTTAAGTTGTATTTAGTCCCATTGTTGACTGCCCCTCATGTATAACACAATGTATTTGAGGTGAAGTATTTGGTTGGTGCTGCAGTGATAATTAATGCCCTCTTCTCCCCGTCTGTGTAATAGCCACAGACTAACTTTTGATCCTGAAAGAAATTTAAGTCTAGAGACTTCACACGCTCAGTCTTTAAGTCTGTTCATACTAATGACGTGCACCATTTGTGAGCAAACATGGTAATTTAGAGCAAAGACGGAAAATATGCATTGCTTCAAGACAAGAGTACATAATACCTCAAAATAATTGCCAAGTTTTGAATCCTCGGGGTGGGTATTCTGTAAGATAAACAAAAACCCAAACAGCTATTGTCTACATCTGCTGGTTACAATTACATCCAACAGTATATTTTCTATGCAATTTTATAAGGGGTCTGGTGCTGTGGGGGTGTAGCTGATGTACTTCCCAATGCACAGACACACAACTGCAGGTTTTATTATTTACTCCAGACATATGTTCCACATATCAGTCGTTATGCTTTTCTCAGAGTGTTAACCCACTTTTTCAGGTTTAATTGTGCTTTTTCTTTTCTTGAAAATGAATAGCAAAAGGAAATTAAAGCCCTTTTGACTAAAATTACGACAGGGAAGTACAGGTTATCTCCTATACAAGCAGTTCTAAAACAGTACACTACTTGAGAAGCAGCATGGCACTGGTCACACATCTCACACTTTGTATTCAATATAACTAGCTTCCTGCAAACTTGAAATTTATAGAGGAATCTTGTGAATTTAAAACAGCTATTTATTGCGAAACAAACAAACATGAAAATGCAAGAAAAAAAGCTTATATTGTACCGTTTGGCTATTACCCCTTATCTGGCATGGATTTCCATTCTTAATGAATGTCGTTAATGCGGTTGGTTAAAAAGCGAATCAGAATCCTAACTTTATTAAATGAAAAATGGATTTACTACACCATAGCGTAGGACATCACACTTGCAGTTGGCTGGCATAGGATTTAGTGTGACATACGTGGACCCAGACAGTCCTCCTGCAAAAGTCAACTAAAAGATTTAAGATCATCAGTCAGAAAGCTTATTGCATATCCAGTGCTAGATTAATTGTTGGATGTGACTTAACAGACTTCATTTGCAGAATGATTTAAGAGCAGGAATCAATACAAGATTTTGTCTGCTATAAAACAAAAGAAATGCAACATCCTGGCTCTTCATGTCAAAAAAGTTGATTGTATGTGGTTAGTTCATTTTGGGGGAAAATTTTATTTTATTATATAATCATATCCAGACAGAAGATAGATGTCCTGGCCAGCACCTACAGCAACCCATCAACATCCAACCCCTTTTTATGTTGTTTGCACGCATGTGCAAGAAACACAGTGCCATCATTCGAGTTTTTGGAGGTGTGGCAGCCCTCTTCCAATTCAGTCAGTATGTTTGCAGGCATGGCCGCAGTTCTTCAATGGCTGCTGGAGCTGTCTCTGACAGCAGTCGAAAATGCAGTGGAGTACAGTTGAAAGAGGGAGCTACGCTTCAGTGAGCAGCAATAAGATATCGCCTGCTCATGTGTGCTCCCCACACACACACACACACACACACACACACACACGCAGGCATACTGCATGCTCACCCCCCCACGCACATACTGTATAGCCGACAGGGGTGCCCAATCCCCCGTTGGCTGTGCTGCGCCCCCCCAAACAGAGTTCCACATGCCATGCTGGGTGCCCACCCCAGCGTTGGTACACATTGTATAGCTGACGGGGGTGCCCAATCCCTCGTCGGCTCCACTGATCCCACCCCAGAGAGTACAGGGTGCCATGCTGGGAGCCCACCCCAGCATGGCAACAGATGCTATCACTGACAGGGGTGCCCAATCCCCCATTGGCTCCATGCCCCCCCAAACAGCCGTCCTTGTGCCATGCTGGGAGCCCACCCCAGCGTGGAAAACGTCTGAGTCGCCATCCTTTCTTTAAAAAAAAAAACCCTGAAACACAAAAATGGTCCCTCGCTCTCTCTGCCCCCACCTGCGCCCACCCACTGCGCACCCTGCCTCTCCACCCCACCCTCACCCCATGCTTACCTCCAGACTCTGGTGCGGATCTTCTGGTCGCATTGGGAACACGCCTGCACTCTTCAAAGCCGACCGCTAAATGAGGAAATGCCGGTAAGCTCTACAATGTAATAAATAGGGTTTTTTCAAATTTGCTGCATATCTCAGGCATTTTTAGGAATTTTTGCACCAAATTTTCAACATGGGGTTTTGGGACCCCTTCTCATGAATGTTCTCACTGTCATGGCGCTAATCAGGCCCGCAGGGTGATTTCACAGTCACTGCGCGAAATCACCTTTCGGCACTGCTTAATAAACCGACACTGCCAGTGTTCATAAGGTGGGCTCTCAAAAGCCTATGTTGAAAATTTGTGAAAATTCCTAAAATGACTGCTTTATTTAGCGCATACTAGTGCAGTTCCTACGCACGCTCGTAAGTTTGCAAATTTTCAATATTTGCACTCCACTGACTTCCAAATACCTACACAGCACATACAAGCAAGCAACATTCATCATTGACAAATGCTTGTTTGTTTATCCTTTTCTCCCTTTCCTGTTCGGCCCACATCCAGCTGCTGTCCTGGTACACCCACTGCTCCAATTCAAGGCTCTCACCCCAGCAGTACAGTACCCCCACAACTTATCCCACATGGTGGGGGGGAAGCAGGTTCCCCTTATTTATAGCCCAGAAGGATCCAGTGTGCTGGGGTGAGCCCTCAGAGGCGGCGACACTACCAGGGATGGCCATCAAGCTGCACGGCCAAGGCATTTTCTGTGTTCTGTTGTTCGAGGGTGGGGCATACAATGACACCAGCAGAGGCAATATGCACACTCCTGTGCATACTCCTCCAGACACCTGCCCCATCCCTGTCCCTTGAATGCCAGCATTGGTGCCCTTTCCCCAGCCTCCGCTAGGATACAGGCAATCACCAACCACTGGGACCCACTTCCCAAGGGAAGGAGAACAGTCCTTAGGACACTTGAACCTTCTCTTCCCCTGCTGACCCCCAGCAGCCCATGCTCATTCCCAAACATGGTTCGCTGGTGTGGCATCCAGCGCCTCAACACTCAGTGCCACTGGGCTGGCTAAGTTGCATCATTTTTGTGCCATTATATGCATGCACTGAAGTTGCTTCTTTCTGGCTTCACCTTGTTTTGTACTTTGGATCCAGAGTCCCCAGCATATTTAACAGTCTGGTTAAATTTATGTGGTTGGGGATCACCTTGCAGGTGATAATGAGTAGTCTTGGACTTATGTGCCCCACTCAGGGACAGCATTTCCTTAATAAAGCAGTTCTCAAACTCTCTACCCTGGTCTGTGTGGATCCTTCATGGTGCCCAATAATGAACAAAGTACTTTTCCACTAAGACCTTTGCTACTGTTGCTGCTTTCTGGTCCTTGAGGGGGAATGCTTGTGTATGTCTTGAAACATGATTTGTAGCCAGTAAGATGTGCTGCACACTTTTGTCATCCACTTCCAGACTAAGGAAGTCCATGCAGACAAGCTCCATGGGTGCACTGGTTTGAATGATGATCAAGGATGCATCTTTCTTTGGTAAGGTCTTTCTTTGTACACACCACTAACAAGTTTGACAGTATGCTTCAATCTCTATTGTCATTCTGGGCCAGTAAATCAGAATCGTACTGATTCTGTTGTCCTGTAAATACTGAGGTGCCCATATCTTCATGGAGAGCCCTGATGGCAGTCTTTCGATACTTCTTAGGGAGCAAATTATATTCTTGCAATGTCACTTGGTCCCACACTTTATCAGTATAATAAACCTTGGTTCACATTTGACTTGGCCCACTCTTTCTGCATCAGTGGGGTATCTTTGTGAGTTATTTGGACAGTCTCTGACCTCTTTCCTCATTGATCAGCTGAGTAAGTATTCTTAAAGCATGGATCCTGTTGCTGTTCCCTTTGCAGGTTGTGACTATTCAGCTAGGGCAGATCTGAATGCTCAAGCAGTGCTAGGTTGAAATAGGCTGCAGGGATGCTTCTTGAGGTGGCACCCAAGCTGTCAATTAACCTATCCATATTTACAGGGGAAAGATACTCATCAGGCTCAAACTTTTTTCACAAAGCACAGATTATGGCTTCTGGGATTTTTGTCTAACCTCCTTCAGGATCAGGCCTCCGGGATAAAGCATCGACATCTGTGTGATTTAGTCCTGGTCAATATTCAGTGCTGTAGTCATACAAAGAAAGTGCAGTGAGCCACCTGTGTCGTGCAGCATCCAGCTTTGTGGATGTTTTTACATACACAGCAGGGTGTTATTGCCTGTTTTTACCATGATCATTTCCCCATAGCGGTTCTCATGAAATTGATCCACTATGGCCCATTTCAGTGTTAGGAGTTCCAACTTATGCACAGGGAAGTTCCATTCAGAAGGTGTAAGGCTCCAACTGGCATAAGCAACAGAGCACAGTCCTTCAAGGTATTCCTGGTAAAGAATGGCTCCCAAGCCACTAAAGCTGGCATTGGTGTGTAGGGTGTAAGGTTTTGACCAGTCAGCATAAGCCACTATGGAAGCACTTGTCAGCTGATGAATAGTCTCTTAAAAGGCTTTGTCACAGGCCAGGGTCCGCATGTTGCCAAAGGGTTTGTTTGTAAGAAAGTGCGTCTAGGGCAAAGGTGCTTTGTTTCTTTCTGTTCACAGGCAGATAGCCTTGCAGCAAGTTCAGAAGCAGATGAATCACCTTAATATAGTCCTTCACAAACCTTCTGTAATAGCAACAAAATCCTCGGAATCCTCAGAACTCTTCTAATACTCTGGGTTTAGGCCAAGTCATAAAGGTTTCACTTTTTCAGGATCAATTTGAATGCCTTCTGAAGACACTATAATGCCAACATACTTCTCTGAAGGCTGAAAAAATTGGCACTTGTCCATGGACACCTTAAGCCCAAATTCTTCCTGCCTGTTGAGGACTTTAAATAATGGAGTTTCATGATATTGTGGAGTTTTTCCAAACACAGTGATATCATTGAAGTACACCCAGAATTCCAGTAAGTTTGTGTCCCTGACTGCCCTCTCCACGAGCCTCTGAAATGTGGCTGAGGAGCCCAAGATCCCTTGAGGTATCCTGAGACATTCATAGTATCCTGCTGGGTGGATGAATGCGGTCTTCTCTAGATCTCGAGCCAATGAGATTTGATAGTAACCACTCCTCAGGTCAAAGACAGAGAACCACTTGCTGCCATTTATACAATCCAGCACATTCTGAATCCTTAGCTGGTATATTGATCTGGTATGGATCTCTTGTTCAGGGTCTGGTAGTAGACACAAAGACAAACTACTTCATTCTTCTTTCTCACAACCACTATCAAAGAGGCATATCCACTGCAGGATTCCTGGATTATCCCAGCTGCTAGCATCTTCTGTAAGTGTTGCCTGATGTCACCTAGGTCTGCAGGTGCCAACTGTATGGACATTGCTCAGAACAGTCTGGGGTCATGTACCCAAATTCGGTGTTCCTCATCTCTGGCACAACCTGCATCTCATTCCTCAAGGGAGAAGTCATTCTTCTTCACAGACAATGTTTTTTGGATCCACTCCTTCCAACTTGCTGGAAGTGGAGATTCTCCAAAGTCGAATATGTTGGGGACCGGCCTCTGGAGAAGTCTGGTTACTTGGCTTGGGTTACACATTAGTGTCCACTGGGAAAATTCTGGCAAGGGTCCTCCCTTTCTGTTTGATCATGGCACCATCTGAGACATTCTTAATTTGCACCACCAGTCTCTGTACATATTGGTGCCTTGGCAGGCAACACATTGGGTTTCACCAAAAATCCATGTGGAAGTCTGTGCTCTTCAGGGGCATCCAGCATCAGCAGCTTCTGTGTCACATCCTTCATGAAATGCACCTCACTGTGAACATCACACTCAGCAGCAGGAGATAAATTCAGTACCTGAGTTTCCTTTCTCCACACCATTCCTACTGCATCCTTATCTTTTATTTCAGGCTGTTCAAACCTGCCATAAGCACATCTCTCCCATGTGTTCAGTTGTTCTTTGCCAGGGGCTCTCTGTTGGTTTTGCAGCTTCTCAAACAGTTGACACAACCTGGCAAATGTGAGTGTTTGTCACCACAGTAATAGGCACATCATTCCTCAGTCCAGTTCTTAGACACACTAGGGCCAAAGTGTCTACAGGCCCTTCCATACCAACCACCTCTATAGGAAAAGAGATTCATAACCAGATGTATCCAATATAGAAGAGGTTGGAATCACTGAGACCCCAGACATCTAATCTTTCCTGGGGATTAATCCTCTTATGTGACAAATATCATCTGTAGTAGGCATTGGAAACAATGGTGACCTGCAATACACTGCCTAGGACATGGGTTGGCCTTCCTTCCACTTTGACCTCTACCACAGCTGACAGGCCCACAAATTGTTGCAGTAGGTCAGAGGAGTGATGTTTACCTTCTGCTACAGACTTCTTGGCCAAACAGTTGGAACTTGTCATGACCGTGGTACCAGTTCACTCCATCACAGATCCCCCCCTGAAGTTTAACTGCTGCAATAGACATTCTGACACCCTCTGATAGTCTGGAGCTTCTTTACAATCTCACCTAATCTGTATGTCTGGGCCACGCTGGTGAAAGAAGAGAGCACCATGACAAGATCTGTGGTTTCCCCTGGGTCTCCTCCAGGGTGAAGCCCAAGATACAGGTAAAGTGTCTGAGGGCTCAAGGATCCTTTTGAACTCATCCAGCATTTGTTTTACCTCTATTAGCGGCTTCTTTAGATCACCGGCCACATCACTGGGAGCTTGCACCGTAGCACTTGTCACTCTACAGGGGCTGAGGCAGAACTTTGTTTGTACCTGTATTTGCCATTAGGGTAATCAAACTCTTTAACTCAGTGAGCAGGGGCTGAAGTTCACACTTTACTTTGATAAATGTCTTTTCCCAAACCTGTACCAGATTAACAGAAGCTTGTAACAGGCACCAGTTCTCCTCCTGCTCTTTGGTGTCACGAACTTCTCGCAGCAGAGTCTGGTGAGCTGGAGGGCTTTCTAGCTTTTCTCTCAGGTGCAGTTTCAAAAGCAGAAACTCTGAGTAGGGAATCAATTTTAAAATATGTTCTAGCCTCGCCTTGTTTAAATCCCTCGCAGCTATTCCTCCCTTTCAGAAGACTTTTTGTAGGGCCCTGTCTAGCCGACTGACATATTCAGGCAGGAACTCTCATGGGTTTTGTTTAGTGGTTTTAAATTTCCACAACAAGTCCTCCTCACTTTCCATGCTGCCAAAAGCACTTTCCATAGCTGCTAGGTACTCGTTTGCACTTGAGCCATGGTCTGTGAACTGCAATAGCTAGATTACATCAAGAGCAGGGCCTTTCAAACTTTCCACAACCTTTTCATTTTTTCTCCCTCCAAGCATTGCTACTCAGCTAGCATGTAGGTTGTGTAGTCCACATGTGTAAAAGTATCTTCCCCAGTCAAAGTGGCTGGCACCCCTGAAAATGTGTGCAGTCTGCAACAGTATTCTGATCCTCCCACAGGAAATGAGGTCTTGGAAACACGGGATACACTAGCTGTTACAGGTCCTGAAAAAACTTCTGTTCACTAGCCATCAGCTGCTTCACTTTGGTTTTAAAGTCCCACTTGGGTTCCAGTTTCACAGAATTTCTCAGGCAGGACAGTGTCCAACTCTCCCTCCAAGTTCTGTTCTCAAAGTGGAGGCTGTTGACTTGGTGCCCAAATTTACTTCAAATTCAGACACTACCAGCTGGGGACCATCTCCATCCAGCCTGGCTTGCTGAATTATGTTGCAATGTCCCAAATTTGCCAGACTCTTTTCAAGAACCCCTAAGATGTCTGCTTCTGAGGCATCACTCAATATTCCTTATTTTGTTCACATTATACCCTTCAAAGCTGCACCATCCTTTTAACTCTTGCAGAGTTAATGAATTTTTTTATTTGGGTGGGGCACACACAAATTTCAAAAATAGTCACTTTTTCCCAGACTACTTTAGCCCTTAGGCTACCGACAGAATTAGAATGTATAGGAATTTTTGACTGATACATCAGTCTGTGGTCATGCAAGGGTTAATTTCACCAATGACCAGTAAGGGGCTCTAAAGCAGTGCACTGCACATTTGAATCCCAGTGGTGCCTCCATATATGTGATATCCTTTTTTCTGCTGTGTGATGGTATACACAGGGTGAGTCACACCTGCCTGCCCTGTGCCCATTTGCTGGATTCCAAGATTCAGGGCCCTGGCTGCATGGAGCTTGTTTGTATTGTAGCTAATAGCCAGTCAGGTACTGTATAACTGTGTCCTGTAGTGTTGATCTTAAATGCCTCCTATGTACTGTAGTTAATGGTCTCAGCAGTCTAATATGCTTATGAGCAAGCTATCATTTGTAATGAAATGTAATTATTGTATGTGCTTTACTATCTGTAACGAAACCCTGGTCACCCCTGAAAAAGAGATCTTTGGTCTCAGCAGGCTTACCCGGTCAACAAAATTCAATAAATAAACATGCCTCACAAGGGTATATGATGAATATGGTTTTGATGCCTCCACCCAGAGTATGCTATAGTCTAGATGGTGATTTGGGTTCTGCCCCCTGGGATGCACTTCTCACCCAGCACCCACCTTATAGCTTGCCCACCCCTCGCACTGGTACACATAACAATGCAATTCTCCCTTGTACTTATCAATTCTATAGTACCTGAACTTTATAGTAGTCAACAATCACAACTTTATATTAGTCAATAACCACACCAGTTGTACAATAGAAACACAGGTTTAATAACTGGCAGCTGCAGTACCTGTGGCAGAAAAATAGAATTAGCACAGCACAAGTTGTTACACAGCTCTTCCGGGCCCAGCTCCCCCAAACAGCATACATCCCACAAGAGAAACAATTGGAACCAGTCACTATAGTTTCACCTGGGGTACCCCTTATAATAATCTTTGTCCAGAATGCTGGTTTGGAGCTCAGTTTGACTGGCTTTAGTTAAACAACCCCCCCCCCAAACAGGTCATGTATCCACATGCATGCTTAAACTGTTAAACTCCAAATTATAATCTGCTATGAAAAGTAATGTTATTGATACTTGAACGCTATAAAGTAAGGTAAAGGCTGATGATTGTATAAGTTAAAGTAATGAACTTAGCTGTTGGACTCCAATGTCCTAACCCCAGCAAGGGCTCAATCCTTCTCCAGAGATGAAGAAGCTGATGATTCTGTGCAGGGAAAAAGGTCATCTGGGAAGCCTTCTCAAACTCCTGGCTGCATGAAGAATGGAAAAGAATGCAGGCTTGCAAGAAAACCTCTTCTGGTGCAGACAAATGAAAATACACTTCTTGGGCTTAACTAGCAACTGAAATATAGCCTGCAACCAGCCTGCCAGTGCAGCAATAATGCTACCACTCACGTCACTGGTGACCCAGGTTCAGGAACAAGCTTGGGGCATCAGAGGGCCAGCCGAGGTTGGGGGAGGAGGTTCAAGCCCTAGGAACTGCTCAGCTCCTCCAGGGAGAGCAGGGTACTCAACCTGGTGCATGACTGGCCTCTGGTGAAAGCCAGAGGCATAGCATGCCTAAGCCACATTTGAGGGGGAGGCAGTGATGGAAGTCAGCACACGTGCCTTGATGGTATGCGCACGTCACATCTTTGGAGAGGCATACATTAAAAAAGTTTGGCTCCGGCATGACACTGGCGAGAGAGCCACAGATGGCTCT
Source organism: Neoceratodus forsteri (assembly GCA_016271365.2). NCBI lineage: Eukaryota > Metazoa > Chordata > Ceratodontiformes > Ceratodontidae > Neoceratodus > Neoceratodus forsteri. Next base: position 531,970,620 of record CM028134.1, on the reverse strand, counting down.
CGCCCTCCGGCACTCAGACCCTTGTTGAGGGCCTCAATGAAATTACAGAGGTACAGTACAGGGGTAGGGGTTGAAGCGGGGACCCCTCTCCCAACTCATTCCCACCTGGGGGGTAAACCATGGCTCCATTGGGAGGGGTCCTCCCAGTGGTCTGGGTATCAGGGGGGTCTGCTGGGTGACAGTGTTGGTGATTGAGGGGGCATAAAAGTATGATTAAAAAAAAAAGAAATGTAGACTGCACTATGCCACAGTTCGTAGCCGAAGTATTTGACAACACAGCTATTAGAAGGGGTACTATCACAGTCTTTGCAGTCGGTGTCTCTCTTGGAAAAGTTAAGGCTCTCTAGGATGCTTGCCAAAATGCTGAACTCATGCCTGGACTAGTCCCCCTGTACACTGTACTATATCTCACTTGCAGGGAGTGTTCTGCCTGTTATGTTCATAGATTATGGCCTAGCAAGAAGGGCACAGCAGTGTGCAGCTCTTGCCTCTCTCTCTCCCAGTGACTCACACTGCTGCCCAAAAAGCCACCTAGAATTCACAGTACAGCCCTTTTATTGTCTGGATCCATGGGCATCCCAATTGGATTAAATGCTGTGTGAGTTTTGCTGTTGGGACCCCTCCCTTACAGAAATAATTATATGAAATGTTTTCATGCTGCACACGTAAAACTACTCATGATATGCATGCTGAAGCATTATTTAGACATTAAATTGGAAATGATTGCATGCGTGTAGCAAGCAAGTGTGGAAAGCATGCTTTTTATGTTAAATTGGAACAGACTACACACATGTGGCATGCGTGCAAAAAGCAAGTGGTCACTGATAAGTCCACACATAAAAGTTAAGTGAACTGCTCAGGATCACACTATATACTGTGCAAGTTGGGGTTGAGATTCAAACCCAGGTCTTCAGATCTCCACATCTCCTAGTTTGCAGTTTAGTGCCTTTAACCACTAAGCTATACTGCCTGCACACATATGGCCCACTTGTACTTCAGTACAAATCTGCATACTGTACATCTGCATGCATGCAACATGCTCATAGCCACTGTTATACTTTTTAGTTTTCTTGTCCTGCCTCAGCTGTACAACTGAACTATAGCATACATACAAATGGAAACACATGTGGGTCTTCTCACCCCCAATATACACACTTACCCACAAACTACTTAATTACTTCTCTCTGGCCTGTACTCCTACTATTGTCTCTCCATAGTTTTGAATGCTTCCATACAAACAGACTTAAAGTTGCAAGCACAAAAGTAGCAATAACATGACACCCATCCACGTGGCCAGTCATCCCCCCCCGTGCACACACACTGTAACAGGTGTGGCCATGCTGCTACAGACAACCCACCAAGTAATAATAATAATAATAATAATAATAATAATAATAATAATAATAACTTTATTTATATAAAGTGCAATTCAAAAAAATCAAAGCTCCTTTACAAGGCAACTAAAATCATAACATTTTAATAACTGGTAAAACATCAGAATCCATAACTTAATAATCAGAGGAGGCAAGAGAAAATAAATAGATAAGTTTTGAGGACAGATTCAAAGCTCTCCACAGTCAGTCACCCCCTTATCCGAGAAGGTAGAGAATTCCACAGGGTAGGCCCCACAAAAGCAAACACATGGGCTCCAGAGGTCTTTGAACGAACCCTGGGAATCTCTAGCAATCCCTCCTCTGCAGAGAGGAGCAGTCGGGGGTGATAGAGACAGAGGAGCTCTTGCAGGTAACTTGGTCTCTGTCCATGTAGGCCCTTGAAGGTTAGCAAGCCAACCTTGAAGGTGATCCGCCACTGAACTGGCAGCCAGTGCAGATCACGAAGCACAAATGTGACATGGCTAGATCTAGAAAGCCCAGTCAACAGCCTGGCTGCTGTGTTCTGCACCAGCTGCAAGCAGTGGATATCAACCTCCAGGAGCCCTAGATACAGAGCATTGCAGTAATCAAGGTGGAAAGTCACAAAGGTGTGCACCAAAGTCAAGAGATCACTGAGCAGAACCAGGTGCTTAATCTGGGTGATATTCCTTAGATGACAGAATGAGGTCTTGATGATGGATGAAACCTGAGACTTCAGGATCAACCCCTCATCAAAAATAACACCCAAACTCAACACCCGTTCAGAGGATATCAGCTGGCAACCCCCGAGCATAAGCCCAGAGGCCTGCTTTGCTGAGGACCCTTCTACCCGGTGACCTGGGTCCACCACCAAAACCTCAGTCTTGTCAGGATTAAGCTTCAGCCAGTTGGCACTCATCCAGCCCTGGATCTCAGCGAGGCAGCTGTTAAACACTAAGGCTGCTTCATCCTGGTCAGGCACAAAGGACATGTATAATTGAGTGTCATCTGCTGAAAACTCAAACCATACCACCTCACAATGTCTCCTAACAGCAGCATGTACACCTCAAATAACATAGACGAAAGCACAGAGCCCTGGGATACCCCACATGGCACAGAAAATGCATCAAAGGAATAAATTCCCGACATAACTCTCTGAAATCTACCAGTGAGGAATGAATGAAACCATCTGAAGACTGTACCCAACAGTCCACAGATCACCCACAAGCTCTCTAGCAAAACACCATGATCCATGGTGTTGAATGCTGCAGAGAGATCAAGAAGGACTAAGGTGGAATGGGTCCTTCAATCTCTCGCTATCAGGAGATCATTGAGTACCCGAACCAGGGTTGCTGTCAGTGCTATGCCTCTTCTTAAATACCAACTAGAGAGGATCATAGATGTCATGGATGGTAAGATGATCATCCAGCTACAGTGCGACCACCTTCTCAATAACCATGCCCACAAAGGGCAAGTTAGAGACTGGTCTGTAGTTGGCGAGACAGTCCAGATCCAGAGAAGTTTTCTTAAGGAAGAGTGTAACCACCACCTCCTTCAGGGAGTCGGGAAACTCACCCATCTCAAGTGACTTCTGGATTGTCTTAGCCAGGACCGGGCCAATGACCTCAACGCATCCCACAAGGAGGCAAGTTGGGCCCGGGTCCAGACTACAGAAAGTCAGCCTCATACTCCGGATGATCCTTATGATATCCATGATCGCCAGCTGGATGAAAGCCAACCAGGAAAACTGTGCATAAAAGTATAGATATAACTTGAGAGTCTCTTACTTGAGTACTAGGGAGCCAGAGGCAGGAGTCTTTAAGAGATGATATTCATGGGTCAGAGTGCTAGGGCATAGTTGTACCCCCTTAAAATGAATGGAGTTATTTTTATTACTATTTTATATATTATGATGGTGAGTTGGAGAATAATGAACTAACAAGGCCCTTGTTAGTCAAGCAGTGGCCTTCATTAATCTCCAAATCTCCATCAATAATGTATAAAATAGTGATAAAAAAATACCCCCATTCAATTCATTGGTGCACACCCTGCAGTCTCCCTTGCCCTATGTCATAATGTGCCTGAGTGTGGTGATGTTGAGGTTAGCTTCACTGGGGGGGGGGTCATATGCTTGACCATGGTGGGGCTCCAATAGTCTGTTCATACCATACTGCTTAACTATCCATGAATGCAAGTGACAGCCCTCATTTTAGCCCTGAAAACTGCTCTGTTCCACATCCATCCATCATGGGAAACATGCTTCTCACACAGAGGATGTCCTGTAAATTTAGACTTTATGACATTGGCACCATTTCAGATTTCAGCATGTGGAAGCCAACAACCAATGGAGGCCAGGTTCTAGTTAGCCCATAGGTGGCAAGCTCTAGAATGTCTGGAACATCTCTAAAAGGTAAAACTCATTTGTTGTTACTGAAAAGTGATATGCAAATCAGGACAAATTTAAATATGTAAGATTCATTTGTCTATACCCTAGAGCAGTGCATCAGATTTGGGCTTAAACCCACCAAGTTATTAGCCAATTTTTTCCTGGCTGATGTTCTGATTCCCCCTTCCCCCCAAAAAAACAACTTTGTCCTGATTTCACTCCCCAACTCCATTCCAATCAATACCCATCTCATATAGGTCTTGAAGCCATCCAAAGATGCAGAAAAGTGAAAAACACATTAATATTTCAGTCCTTCCTCCTTCCCCGTCCTCCTTTAAAAAAAATTATTCACTTTTACTTACCTGGCCATATGGCCAAAACATGCAGCCTGGACCAGTGTGCCACCAACCCAGTTTTCAGTCTGCTCCTCCTCTGTCCTTCTGCCAGAAGCTGGATGCTAGAACCGACCATCCCAGTTTCCCATCATGGTCCATGACCAAGTCACCTCACTAACCAAACATGCCACAACTGTGTTGCTTGCTTTTTGCTTCACTGCTGCCATGGCTGCTGCTGCACTGCACTGATCACAGCACCCACACCACTGTCACTGCTGCTGCTAGGCCTAGCTTGCTGCCAAGGGGGCCAGTCCTGTTTTTTTGTCTTATTTTGTGAGGTGAGCCTAGTAGATTAAGTAGGTAGCCTAGTCTTGAGTTAACTTCCAGCTCACCTCCTGTCCCTTCAACCACCAGATGAAATGCAGACTCACTAAGAGTAGATCAATAAACATATGCTGCTACAACACTACTGTTGAGAGTTCAGTGCTCATCAACTCTTCCAAGCTGTAGTGTGCAGCCTGTCTACTCTGTGGCAGGAAAGACAGTGTCACACTTGCATGACTCATGTGCTCTTGCTTGGCTGGAACTCATCCATGTCATGTGTGATGGTGCCGCTGCTTATAGGCGGAGAGAGTGGACAACACAACACAAACATAGTCAAGTCAGGAGTGCACCTGCAGCCTGAGCAAACACAGGCCGGGGGGCGCTTATTGTGCAAAAGATTAACTTCAAATTCAACGTCATTATTGCCACACCATAAGAACAAGCTAGGCACAAATGTGGGATTTCAGTGACAAAATGTGAGGTGTGGTGCATGCTTCCAAAACCCTACTCAGCACAAAGAGTGCTTAACATGGCCATAGTGTATATACTCCATACAGAATGACAAAGGGAAAGTAAGAGAGCAGAATCAGTCATGGAACAACACATTTGTAGCACTAAATATACATAAGGGGATTTGCATGGCCCAAAACAAAAAGGTTAGGCTTCACAACACAGAGGCCACTCTTTGCACATCTGGAATGGGGGATGTTGGCTGACTATATCCTAGGCATCTAAAGCATTAAGCAAACAATACTTTACAAATTAATGGCAATTCAATGACAAAATTCAAAATCTATTAACTTGCAAAAGGATCAGAATTAATGACTTTACATAATGTTTATGGTAAATCAATGACAAATGTATTTTAATGGCTCTAATTGCTATCAGTAGTATGAGAAATAGAAACAGATGTGTTTTAGATGAGATTTGCACCAGCTTAGTTGCTGAACACTTGGCAAGTATGCAGCATGTGAACCTAATGTAATTTTAAAAGATGTTCACACCAGCTTAACTGCTGCACACATGTCAAGCTTACGGCATGTGAACCTGATTTGTTTTTTAGACCTGGTTCGCTTAGGTTCACTTTGTGTATTCGAACCGCATGCAAATATTGCACAATTAAGCATATGGCGTGCATTCTACATGTATATAGCGCACACATATTTCTGTATGGGCTATTGGCTGAGAAAGGGTGCCAAAACACTGCAGGTGGTTGATTGCTGGACTGGGAACCAAGGATTGCTGTCGTCTGCTAGGGTAAATATTTTCCCAGACCCCAATTTCCCTAAAGATGCTGAGCTCCAAGGAAACAGGCAATGAGGTGGGGGGCAGACTAGCACGCGATCTAAGTCTGAGCACATTAGCTGCTTGGGGGGCTGCGATACAGTCAATTGTTGTGGCACTCTTTTCTCATGCTAAAAGGAATGTGGCTGAACAGCTGCTCCATGCATAGTGCTCCTTCTGGAGTGTTTCACACATGCACACGAGTCCAGTATGGCAGAGGTAAGCCCAAATTTATGGGGGGGGGGAGGCTACACCAATAAAGTCTGCAAGACAGATATCTGAAAAGCAGAAACAGAGGGAAAGAAGACTGTGGCTGGATGTCCTGGGGAAAAAGAGACATCTGTCTAGCAGAGGAAAGCAGGAAGCCGGTAACTAGAATGTGAAAGAAGACCTGAAAGACATCAAACAATAAGAATCCAAAAGCATATCAAAGAGGGACAGACAGGTAGCAGCAAGCCACAGACTACAAGCAGCTGGAGCAGAATGCACAAAGAATGGGTGGAGCAGAAGAGCTGCAGCAAAAACAAAGCATCAGAGAGAGACAGAGAGTGCAAGACTGCAGCACAGAAATGAAAAGCAAAACACAGGAAATGGAACCAGAACCACAGGTGAAATCTTTCAAATAACAAATTATAAATATCAAACAAATAAATAAATTATTCCTAAATGCTAAGAAAATGGTCTCCATGTGATTCGGCACTAGGCAATGGCTTTCTAGGCTCCCCTCCCACCCACCTCACCTTCCACACCCTAGATGGGGGTATAATTGGCAACGTACCCTCATTCAAATACCTTGGTGTCTGGCTTGACCAGCACATTAGCTTTTCTCAGTATGTAGACACCATTCACAAAAAACTCCACCCCATGCTCAGTGCCCTTTATAGAAACGAAAGCTGCATCCCTCTACCTGCTCACCGAGATATAATCTCTAAGATGATCCTCCCCATCTTTGATTATGGCGACATCGTCGATGGTACTGTGCCTAAGTTCACCTTGACCAGACTGGATCCCCTCTTCCACTCCTTCTGCCATTTTGCCTTGGCTTGTCTTCCCCATACTCAGCACTGTTTTCTATACTCTGGTCTCTCCATCCCCCCCTTTGGTAGATCGCCGCTTAATTCACGGCGCCGCCCTCGTTTGTAAATTCTAGCTGGCTTCACTCCTCCCTTATCTCAGCTCGCTTCTCTCTCTCTCTCCTATGCCTCCCTCCACTTTCTCTCTCTGTAACTCAGGTTATTACTCCCTACTGCTCCCCTCTTGTAAATCCCTTGCTGGTCAGAATGCCTTCTCTTTCTGCTTTCCTTTTATCTGGAACTCTCTTCCCCTAACAATTTGTTCTGCCTCCTTCAAACACTCTCTTTCCATCTACTCCAAGCCCACACTGCTCCCTCCTGCAAATACACCTAGCCTAGTGTCCTGCCTTCACTCTTTTCTTTTTCCCTATCCACTACCTGTCCCCAAGCTCTTAAACCTCTCTGCTTCTCCCATTTCTCACTACCAAAATATTACAACCTCTATACTCATCTGCTCCCCCTTCTCAACCCCCTCCTTTCCCCTCCCTCCCTCCCCTTTCTAGCTCTATCCCTTCCTCACTCCCCTCACCTACTACTTTAACACCATTCACACTCTTCCTGCATCCACTTCCTCATCTGCTGCTACCTTCTCCACTCTCTTCTCCTTCCCCTTATCCTATGCCCTTCAATTTGTCCCTCTCCACACCCCTTTACTTCCCCCTGCCTTTCTCTCCTTTCATCCCTTCCCCTCACCTATCTCTCTACCATCCCTTCTCTCTTTCCTCTTTCACATTCCACTCCAGTTGCTCCTCCTTGTTGCCCTTCCTGATTTATGACCACTGTCTTCCATGTCCTTTTCCTAAAATTATAGCCTGCTATTTTCCTGTTGCCTCACACTCCTGATGTAATCAATTTGTATTGCAATCAATTATGACAATAAGATACTACGTATTCTGTAAGTTGCTGTACCTTATTGCTGTATAATATTACTGCACTTTTTACCTGTATTATGTACTGTACTTATCCACTCCCCCCCACCCACCTCGGATGTATCTGGAAACAAGCTTTATGGCTCAGTATGTCTTTCCTGGTAAATCTCTTTTCAATAAGGAGGCAGTATAGCGCAGTGGTTTAAGGCTTTGAGCTGCAAATGTGGAGACCTGGGTTTGAATCCCACAGCCCCCACTTGCATACTGTGTGACCCTGAGCAAGTCACTTAACTTTCTTGTGCTCCCAGGTTGCACCTGTAAACAAGCTTTCAGCTTAGTGTGTCTGTCCTGGTAAAACAAATAAACAATTAAATGAACATCAAAGAGATTGTGCAGATCCAAAAAGGGGCCACTAGTGGATTATAGGCTCAGGAGGTAAGAGCTGTGAGAAGAGACTGGGCATACTCAAATTATTCAACCTGGAAAAGCATAGACAGAGAGGGGACATGATCACAGTTTTCTGAATCTTAAGGGGGATAGACAGGGGGGCATGACATGGGCAGTAAAATGGCGGACGCTTGAGAACTGGGCTCCTCGCACAGCAAATACAACCTGTAAGAAATCAGAACAAAAATGACTACTACAGCAGCTGCCTTACAGCATGACTAGTCAATGTCCCCCCCCCCAAAAAAAAGCAGACGCAACTCAACTTTACGGGGCTGTGGATGACTGAGAGCTCTATTTAGTTGCCAGAGACCAGGACCCATGCTGATCAAGTGGCAGGAAAAGGGCCACCAGAAAACCCAGCTGCAATGGCCCCAACAGATAAAGAAAGTGCCCTAATTTCTACAATAAACAGCTTCCAGACAGAAATGACGGTGAGCTTCAAAATGTCTGCTCAGATTATTCCCCTTCCAGGCACTCTAGAGGGTCTCACTGAGATCATGGCAGCACATGGTACATGGATCACAGAGGCAGAAGACAGAGCTGGGTACATTGAGGATGAAGTAGCTGACCTGCAATGAGACAAAAAACAGCTGCAGGAAATGGTGCAAACTCTGACTGCAAGCTAGATGATCAGGAGAATCAAGCTCGATGTAATAACATTAGAATTATTGGGCTGCCAGAGGGTCTGGAGAGGGGATAACCCTAATACATTTACTCAGATCTAGCTCATTCAAAATATTGGCCTAGATACAGTAGTAACAACTGCACCTATAAGGTGGAAAGAGCATGCAAGTTTCCCAGTAAAAAGCCCAAGCCTGGTGAGAAACTACGGCACTACTTAGCCCACTTCCACTAGTATCATGAGGGAGGCTATCTTGAGAGTAGCGAGAGTAAAAGGCCCAGTTGCCATTCATGGTGCTAAAATTTCCATCTATCCCAACTACAGCCAACTCTTGCAGTGAGAAAGACAAAAATTCTCAGATCTCAAAGCAAGCCTCTACCACAGTGTATAGCAATTCTCCCATTTCAGCTGCCCATTCAAAGACCAGAGCACTCACCTCATACCTTCACCTCAGTTCAGGATGCAGTGGAATATGAAACATGGAAGGAGGCAGCAGCTGAAGAGTGCAGCAGTCAGTGTACCACAGCACCAGCTAAATAGAATCTCAGGCACAGTGTATACTGTACATTCTGTCAGAATGGCCAGGTCTCCCCAAATCTCTTTTCTAGACTAACCGTCTTATCCTGGTCCTGCCACCACACACTCTATCCCAGGCCCTCTGACTCGGTAGGTTGAGCTCTGGTAGTGCTATCAGGTGAGCTAGCAATCCTCAGATCAAGCAAAAGAAGGCCTCTGCAGACCCAAAACTATGGCTGGTATATAATCACAATGTCAGCGTTTAGCATGTGGTAAGGCAGAGCAGGACGAGTTGGAGACCAGGCAACGAAGCACTGTTAGAACAGACCTCTCCACAGATTCTCTGCCTCATATATCAGGATTAGAAACACTGCCCTTCCAGCACAAACCTTAAATGAAGCCCCAAACAAACAGAATCTGGACCCTAGCCCTATCAACCCCTAGAATTCTATCATCAACCCTAAACTGAATCAATGGGGACTTGAAATGCCGGTCAGGACCATTCTGCCTGGATGTGTATAAAAAGACGAGTGACTGGACAGAGGACGTATTTCAGCTTGGTGGCATTGATGGGGAGTAGAGTGACCCCAGGGATTCAGTTAATTTATTTTCAGTGGAAGTCTAAAACTTCCATGAGTCAAAATTTGGAAGTCATGCCAGTTTTTCTGGAACTCAAATACTTCCAGGATCCCACTTTTGGAAGTCAATATTCTAGGAAGGACAAATGTGTGGATATACATATATTATCTTAGTGGTAAAATACAATTTCTTTCAGAACACTCCATCATTTCTGACTTCTGTACTTGCAATTTTGGAAGTCATCTAATTTTTGGTTTTACATTTGGAAGTCAAGGACTTCCTCCTTCTTCATTTTGGAAGTTTTTGTCTCATTTCTGGAAGTCAGATACTCCCAAAATGGAGTTAACTGAAGCCCTGGGTGACCCTAAATCCTTTGAATGGAACACACCTCAGATCAGCATACTCAGCCTAACCGTTACTTCCAGAGTGCACCTCACCACTGAAAGTACTGCTTATGTTCCTGTCTATCTCCCTTCAACCCCACTCACAACACAGCCCAAAGACTTTTGTATCATGCTTAATGTCAATATGTGGCTTAATTTACATCTTCCCCATTTAGCAGGCATCAAGACTGGGCAAATCAAAGTTGTGCAGCTCCTGTGGGGTTTGGCTCAGATTCACTGACCAGGGTTTTGAGGATTTGTGCAGGAAGGAGCTGCACAAAGTAATGGCACCAATATGAAACATCCACATGTTTGTGCAGGAAAACAACCAAGCAGCCCCTCCACCTCGTATGATCACATAGGCATGTTCTGTATATATAGACTGGTGCAGAATAAACTGTTGAGCTGCAGGTCACAATCTCCAGTCTCAAATTGGTACTCAGCCTTGGACTGCTAAACAGACATGATCTGGGTTTCAAATTATGCCTGGGTGGATGTTGGGGGCAATGGGGTGAGACATAAATGAATTTTTTTTAAGGTTGGACACCTACTCAGTCCCTTGGTAATCAGACCTGGGGGGCAGCAACAGTGAAAGCAAACTTTGCATATGGTGTGGTCTATACGGTATATAATAACAATGGAATCCCTGTTGAAGGAAAAGTTAGTTGAATACCTTGTTATGAATGGCCTACTAGACCCAGGACAACATGGATTTACCAAGAGGAGGTCCTGCCAGATGAACCTAATAAGAGTTTTTTGACTGGATGACTAAGGTTGTGGACCCTACTGGGTCAATATTTCATACACTCTACAGTGCACGACATGATTGCGAGGTAGGAACAGTGCGGTAGGAAAGAGCGAAAGGGTGCAAAACCATGAAAGGAAGCATACACGGTACTGCGCCCTTTCACTCTTCCCAGTGCAGGATAAGAATCCTGCTGGGACAGGGGACCACTAAGCAGCTGCCGTGGCTCAACAGTATGAGCCACTGACAGCAATGGAGGCATGCAGTGTGTTTGGGACTGGGTTTCGATTCCTGGTTCCAGACCCATGGAATTGTTATTTATTTCACACTTTGTGTAATGTTTACTGATACCATCCCCCTCCCAGAGTTAGATAATTTAGTTGGGAGGATTCAGGGGAACAGCCCCCCCATAAAAGGGGGTGCAGGGGGCAGAGACCCCCTCATAAACAAGGCTTATGCCTTTTGTAATATATCACACTGTATTGGCAGTGTGATATATTGCTGCAGCATAATGTCATGTGACATTATGACCCCATGCCTTGGTGGATGTGGCCTATCTGGACTTCAGAAAGGCCCTTGATACCATCCTTCTTAAAGGACTGATAAACAAACTATGTAACCTAGAGGTGGATCCTAAAATAATACTATGGGTAGATAACTAGCTTACCGGCAGGAGTCAGAAGGTGGTGGTAAATGGGGAACACTCTGGGAAGGGGGAGATAGCAAGTGGGGTGCCCCAGGGGTCAGTATTGGAGATGGTCCACTTTGATGACTATATTGAGGACATTCTAGAGGTGCTGGAGGGGAAGGTATGCATATTTGCGGATGATGCGAAGGTATGTAATAAGGTAGATATGCTGGGCGGGGTTGAAAAGATGAGGGAGAACCTTAAAAAAATAGAGGAATGGTCTGGTGCATGGAAGCTGGGATTCAATGTAAAAAAAGTGCAGGATCATGCACATAGGGCACAAAAACCCAGGGGCAAATTACAAATTAGGAGGAGAGGTACTAACAGTCACAAAGCAAGAAAGAGACCTGGGAGTTATCATCTCGGATTACCTAAAAGAGGCTAGGAAGTAATATAATAACAATAATACTCAATTTTTATAGCGCAATTCTAAAATCAAAGTGCTTTTCATAATTAAAATACATATAAATAACAAAATAAACAATTAAAAGTGATAAAACAGAGTGCAAATAGATCGGATAAAATATAGTAATTGAAAGCTTGGTTAAATAAATAAGTTTTCAGGGCTGCCTTAAAGCTCTCCATGGTTCTGAACTCTTGAATCTGATGAGGTAGAGAGTTCCACATGGTGGGAGCACCATGCATAAGAAAACCCAGGCCCCAGATGTTTTCAGACAAACCCTGGGAACCTCTAACAAACCCTCATCAGTTGAGCGGAGAAAGCAGCCAGGACTGTAGGAAATCAGGAGCTCTTGCAGATAGCTATGACCCTGTTCATGCAGGGCCTTATAGGTCAGATCTCCGACCCTGAAGGTGATCCGATACTGTACAGGCAGTGTGAAAAAGTGGTGATGAAAGTTAGCCAGATGCTTGGATGCATAGGGAGAGGTATCACAAGAAGGAGGGAGGTCATTTTGCCCCTGTATAAGACACCGGAGAGGCCACACCTGGAATACTCTGTCCAGTTCTGGAGACTCCATCTGAGAAAGGACATAGACAGAGTGGAGGCAGTGCAGAGGAGGGCAACTAAAATGGTGCATGGCCTGCAGGGGAAGACATATGAGGAAAGACTAAAATAATTAAATATGTCTTCCCTAGAGGCAAGGAGGGAGAGGGAGGGCATGACAGGTATATACAAATACCTCACTAGTATAAACAGAGTACAAGAAGGTAGCATCTTCTAAATTAAGATATATAGAGATGTTCCAAGAAAAGAGGGCACAGTATGAGGTTGGAGGAGGGATGGCTCATGGGTAACATGAGAAAATATTTTTTCATGAAGAGGGTGGTGGACATTTGGAATGGTCTCCCAGAGGAGGTGGTAGGGGTTAAAATGGTCAGAGGATTCAAGAAGGAGTGTGACAGACACAATGATATCCTGCAGGTAATGGGAGAATTCCCTGGAGTTCAGTTTGAGCATCAGACATCATACCAGGTAGGGATAAGTAGGGCAGACTGGGTGGGCCAACAGGTCTTTATCTGCTGTCAACTTCTGTGTATCTATGTGAGCCACCACTCTCATGGCTGGCTTATTAATCCATGCTCCTCCCTGGTTGGCTAGGGTCCTGTCTTGGGGCATCCATGTATCTTACCCCGTTTAGGTGGGGGGCATTGCTCCAGGTTCCAGATATAAAAGGGGGAGGAGTCCTTTTTGGTGGGGAGCAGTCAGGCACTATGAAGGGAAAGTAGCATGGGGGGGGGCTAACATCCCCTCAGCCCGGGAGGTTTCAGCCTTTATCAGCATCCAAGCTACGTGTTTCATTTAATTTCTGAATGGACAGGGGGCAAGAGTGTTGCAACCATGCGGCCCAGGATCTGGGACCTCAGAGTAGAGAATGCACAGCAGCTGGAGGAAAGTCAGGAGGAGACTGAGTTCAGAAGGCCTGGTGCTCCAATATGTAAGGTATGTCAGTGGGACTGCTATGGCAGTGGCAGGGCCACGGCTGGGCTTCTCTGGAGGTGGCAGCTCAAGGGGGCCATTACCAGACATGGCACACTGCTTCAGGATGTCTGAAGGGTGTATTTCGAGGATTCATTTGTATTGGGCCTGCTGTGCCTGTGTCTGGGGCAGGGCCCACGTTAGACCTGTTAAAGAAATGTACAGTGTGTGTAACTGGGAAGGAAGGAGCCGTTTTTGCCCATTCTAAATGCTAGCCTGGCACCATGGTCCTGGATGGAAAGAGGATAGCGAGCTGGAGGGTTTAAGAATGTGTACAGGGTGGATGCAGAAGGTATAAAGGCCACAGCCCCAGAGTTAGTTGATCCAGGGTGGGGGAGTAAGGCACTCCAATGGGGACTGGTGGTTTGGTATTTCGCACCTCGTAAGGTCCTGAGCTATAAGGCAGCTCTGGGTATTTGCATGGAATCTTCACTGGGTCTAACTGTCTTAGACCTGTGCATGCATTAGTTTCATCTAATTCTGCTACTGCCTCTAAAGTTTTGCCCTACGAATGCTTTGGTCTCCCAGCTCCACAGAGTTGAACAATTTATTTATTTATTAATTTTAAAATTAAAGATCAGAATTAAATTTCTACATGAGTGCTGAGATTTATTGAATGAATGCCTTGATTTCTTCCTGGGATGAAACATGCTGGTTAGACCTTTATTTTCCCCCTCCAGCTCATCCGTGGCTTGCAGCAGGTGGTAAGAGGTGGGTTGGTAGAGGAGCTGTGAACTGTGCTGACAGAACCAAGCTGAGCTAAGGCCTTGTTTTTTTATGGTTCTGGCTTTAGCTCCCTGGAAAGTTTTCGGTCTGTGCCCCCTCTTCATTATTACCATCAGAACCCCTAGACAGAAAAGGGAGGTATTGTAAAAGGGGGGTTACAGATGTGGAGGGCTAGTTCAGGATTTCATTTGCCATCTGCATCGAGTGTCTGGGGGAGGGAACTTGTTGAGACTGGGGTCCTGGCTGCTATCAGGTGTGGATTTGGTGGTGCGTCACAGAGGACAGCCATTGTGGGGTGTTTGGTGCCATTTTTCTAAAAGAAAAGGTGTCTGGTAGCAGAATAGAGAAGATCAGGTAGTTCAAAGATACGCTGATGATTGGTACAGGCATTAGCTGAGTGAGGAATGTGCAGAGGAAACGCTATTTTCTCCTCAAGTGAATAGCAGTGAAGACATATTCTGTGGAAGGAGAAAAGAACAAAAAAAAGGAATTTAAGCTATAGCTATGGTGGAGAAGGCACCTTCAGAGGAACCCCAGGCCACAGTGCCCACTTCCCTTCTGTCCTGGCTGTGGAAGTCAGCAGGAAGAGGGGCAGTGGATGATAGCTGTGTATGGTGTGGATTTCAAGGAGAAGGGGTGATTCATCTACCTTTCTACACTAACTGTTCTAGAGGACCCTTTTCAGGACTAACTTTGAGCACCCTGTTTTGTTTTACTTGGCCCTATTTATCATTGGCATGGTGGGTGCTTCCTCCTTAGCCTTTCAGGGGAACCTGGTTGTTTTTGAAGAGTCTAAGCCGCATGAGTCCTCAGAGGATGTGAAGCCACCTGTCCCACAAGACAGAGCCAGAGAAGGGGTGCAGTATGTAGTTGTGGAGGCTATGGAAGAAGATACCAGTGAGGGTGCTGTGGGGCACAGCCATTTGTCCTGCCCCACGGTACCCAGCACTGCCAACTATCCCCATGGCAGAGGGAGAGGTAGGGGATAGGGAATTAGAGCTGGCAATCCCCCATGGCCCAGGGGGTCGGCTACCAGTTGTCTGCCTGGTGACGATAGTGTTGCAGAAGCTACAAGTGGAGAGGCCCCCCCATTTGGATACCATTCATGAAGGTAAAATGGGAAGAACCAGAGGAGAAGGCTATGTGAGAGTTGCCAGCTGCACTGCCCCCTGGACAGGCACTGAAACCCTATGCATTTGCTAATCAAGAAGTGTAAAGAGCCATTCCTTATCCATACCAAAACACTGTATTAAGGCTATCAGATAACACCCCATGCCTCCTGGCATTGACGTTGTGTAAGGCTACTCGTGTTCAGTTGGATGGACTTTTAAGCAGTGACTACATGAATGTGCTGTACTGGGCACAGATGTGGCTGGAGCCAGGGACCACCCGTTGGACCAATGTGAGAGAGTTGCTCCAGTGGTCCAGGCTGAGAGGTGGGTGAGGTGAAGGATACATACTGAATATCCAACTGCTGAGAGTCCTTATGTCCTGGAGGGATTGTCAGTCTTCATTTAAGAGAAGTGGCTAACTGAGTATTTTGGGACATGGTCCAAAAGTTACAGCAGCAGTTTGAGTGGTGCAGCCCACCCATTAAAAAAGTTATCCAAAAGGCCAGGACTATGTGTTACTCGCTCCCCTGGGCAGATTTGACTGTGTTTAAGCATTTTGTGCTTGTCCAGGAAGTGGCTTCTGGCAGTTGTGTAAAGCACTATACAGTATAATCTCCATGGACTCTTTTGCTAATGAGACCACCAAGCCTGACCCAACATTCTATTTCCACCATGGCGGAAGGCCCACCATCTGAGGAAGATGTTCAGCACCTGTGAGATACCAGGACTGTTCTGCAACTTTATTCGGTTGTTCATAGTTTGAAAGTAACCAGAAAAAATGTGAAAGAGACTGTGCCCAGTGGATGGTGTTGCAGGATTGTTTCCTAGAGGTTGAAGATCTGGAACTATGTGAACTGCCCCACTGTGACTGTTTATTGCTCTAAATTCTAAAGGAAAGAGTCTTACTGTTCCCTGTTGGAACTTTATCTAAATCAGTCAAAATACTAGCCAAGAATCTACCTCATGCTGTGAAGGCTTGAATGAGAGTGTGTATGAGTTTTGGAGTGACAGGGTGAGTGAGTGTTGAGAGATTGGGTTGCCAACCTGTAAATATTTCCATGCAAAAAAATAGTTGTTAGGAACAACATGGTTCTTTGCCATCAAAAAATATTTTTGTAACCCCCCCTACAAATGGGGGTTCCTAAAAAGCCTCCTAGGAGCTTGCCTAAGTGTTCCCCCTGCATGCAGGCGTTCAGCATTTAAGCCATTAGAATGGCACTGTGAGTGCTGGTAGATCCTCCACATACTCTCTCTTTAAGAGCTGTCTGCTTGCAAACATAAGTAATGCTTTTCCAGGGGGGCTGGTGTTTCCCCTGGTTGAATCCTGCCTGAGCTGCGGAATAATCGCTCCATTTTGCAGTCACTGGAAGCACAAAGAGAGCCTTGTTGAAAGATATAACTATTTGCCAGAAATCATTTAGAGTGACTGAGAAAATGTAGTTTGCCTAACCTGTCTTCATTTCAGCACAAAATGTTTCAGTGTAGCTCTTTCATTTTGGTCCTGAATTGCTGACCTGGACCAATCAGGATGATAGGGAGACCTTAAAAGGGAGCCTGTGGACGAATCAGAATTTGGACTCTCAATTTTGAGCCAGCCACAAGGGGATTGTATGGGCAGTGACTCTGGGAAATGTAGTTTTGACCTTGGCGCCTTTTTTCACCAACAGAGGGAGTCCTATTGTGAGTGACAGCCGAACCAGCCAACAGAATGGTGTGGAGCTAAAGGAAATGCCCTGCTCTGTTGCTGGAAAGCTCAGATCAGTTGTGACAGTGAAGAGAGAAGGAGCTATTTGTTTCTGCGCTGTGTAGTTTAGCATGGGAAGCACATGTGAGGCCCTGAGTTTTGGCCTGCAGCCATTGTGAGTGCCAATTTGGACTGAATCAGAGTTGTGAAGAGAAAGAAACACCAGAAGTGTGGAAACCAAGATCACCCTGTAGAAAACTGGTGATATTGCTGAATTGTACGCTGTCTGTCAGGAACTGAAGCTGCTTTGTGTGCTGCCGGGTATTTTGCAGAAAGTGCAATCAGGATCGAGGAGCAGCCTGCCTGGTATAGTACTTTCCTTTTACATATGAATGTGCGTAGTGCTTGTGGGGAATCGCTATTTCCAATCCCCTGTACTGTGTGCTGTGTGTTGAAGCTGGAAACAAACTCCAGCTTGTCTCAGACTAAATCCATTTGCTATCAACTATAGTGGGGTCCAGTCACAAGGCCCTTGTCTCCATGCCCTGTTGTTTCTGACAATCCAGAAGAACATTCACCATCCGGTTCTCAGCTTGGGTATTGTGAGTACAAATCAGGATATTCCACTGCAGCCTGTTATCAATTACAAGTGTGTCATCTAATTATTGTTGTTCCACTTCTTCGCGGACTGAGCCATCCAGCTCCGGATTACAAGTGGGTGTTGTGCATATATTTTCTTCCTACAGGTTCCTATCCATCTGCACCTGCCGGCCAACTCCAGGCAACGGACCTGGCTAGCCCCCCCCCCCATCATGGGTACCCAGAGAGTGACATTTTGGACCCTATATATACATGTGCACAGTACTGTGATTTGAACTTTGCCAAAACTAATCAGTCTGATTGCCCCCTCACGTGTTACTGTCCCCTAAATAAATCAGATTTGTTGTTGTTATACTATGTACTGTCTGTGCTGTTGGTACTTATGGAAACAGTATTGTAGGGCGAAACACGTGTCTATGTCTTCTGTTAGTACCCTTTGCAAACTGTGTGAGAGGCCTTTTGGCACCATGCAATTCTGCTTAAAGTTGGACCAGCATTACATTCGGTGGTGATTTGCATATGCAGCCCATGATGCTTTGCATTGTGTGGGCATGTGTGATTTTGTATTTTTTTTAAACTTGGCTTCCCAGCCTAATGCCCTTTAGGGTAACCCTTGCCTCAGTGTTTGCGCACAGAGGTTCTTTGTCTTTTAAACAGTTTTTTTATTTTAATGGGTTCACCACAACATATCCAAGACACACTGTCTTAAGGGTAGCTGGTCCATTCCACTGGGGTGTCAAACAGATGAGGCATACTGATGAGTCCTAGTAGGACGAAACACGTGACTATGTTTTCTGTTAGTACCCTTTGCAAACTGTGTGAGAGGCCTTTTGGCACCATGCAATTCTGCTTAAAGTTGGACCAGCATAACATTCTGTGGTGATTTGCATATGCAGCCCATGATGCTTTGCATTGTGTGGGCATGTGTGATTTTGTATTTTTTTTAAACTTGGCTTCCCGGCCAAATGCCCTTTGGGGTAACCCTTGCCTCAGTGTTTGCACACAGAGGTTCTTTGTCTTTTAAATAGTTTTTTTGTTTTAATGGGTTCACCACAACATATCCAAGACACACTGTCTTAAGGGTAGCTGGTCCATTCCACTGGGGTGTCAAACAGATGAGGCATACTGATGAGTCCTAGTAGGACAAAACATGTGTCTATGTCTTCTGTTAGTACCCTTTGCAAACTGTGTGAGAGGCCTTTTGGCACCATGCAATTCTGCTTAAAGTTGGACCAGCATAACATTCGGTGGTGATTTGCATATGCAGCCCATGATGCTTTGCATTGTGTGGGCATGTGTGATTTTGTATTTTCTTGAAACTTGGCTTCCCAGCCAAATGCCCTTTGGGGTAACCCTTGCCTCAGTGTTTGTGCACAGAGGTTCTTTGTCTTTTAAATAGTTTTTTATTTTAATGGGTTCAACACAACATATCCAAGACACACTGTCTTAAGGGTAGCTGGTCCATTCCACTGGGGTGTCAAACAGATGAGACATACTGATGAGTCCTAGTAGGACGAAACACGTGTCTATGTCTTCTGTTAGTACCCTTTGCAAACTGTGTGAGAGGCCTTTTGGCACCATGCAATTCTGCTTAAAATTGGACCAGCATAACATTCGGTGGTGATTTGCATATGCAGCCCATGATGCTTTGCATTGTGTGGGCATGTGTGATTTTGTATTTTCTTGAAACTTGGCTTCCCAGCCAAATGCCCTTTGGGGTAACCCTTAACTCAGTGTTTGCGCACAGAGGTTCTTAATCTTTTAAATAGTTTTTTTATTTTAATGGGTTCACCACAACATATCCAAGACACACTGTCTTAAGGGTAGCTGGTCCATTCCACTGGGGTGTCAAACAGATGAGGCATATTGATGAGTCCTAGTAGGATGAAACACGTGTCTATGTCTTCTGTTAGTACCTTTTGCAAACTGTGTGAGAGTCCTTTTGGCACCATGCAATTCTGCTTAAAGTTAGACCAGCATAACATTCTTTGTTGCTTTCCATATGCAGCCCATGATGCTTTGCATTGTGTGGGCATGTGTGATTTTGTATTGTATTTTGCTGTGTATGTTGTTTAACCTTATCTTACAGGGGGGCCTCAGAGACGTGCTGCAGAATCAGTCTCGAGGGTAAGTGGTACTTTATGAGTGAACAGTGTATATACGTGGGGTATTGGGGCTGTAACTCCTGTGTACTGTGTGAGCCAGTACAGGGAGTAAAAGAGGGTCTCAGTGTCCCAGATGGCTGTGACCAAGCTAGTCTAACCACTACAAACCCTGACCTCTGGGTGGAAGCACCTGCCATAGAACCTAGGCCCCTCAACCTGTCAGTAGTCAAGCAGGCAGGGGTAGTAGCCCTTGGGATAGCGCCACCTGGGGGTTACATTTTAAAAAATAGTTTTCTTCCAAATGTTTTCTAACTTCATTGCTGGACTGCAGCAGCTCCCGGGTGATTTGTTAGAGTAGGCCTGGGGGAAGGGAGATGTTCTAAAATTCTTTTGGCACACCCTAGAGAGGAACTACTGGGTGGGGAGTGTGCATACCCATCTGGTAGGCACTTCTACGCTCTGGTGCAGGTGCCCCATTTCCAGGAGAAAATGGTTTTAAGGGGGGAGAGTGTAAATCACCCGTCTTGGGGCTGGTTTATTAATCTGTGCGCTCCCTGATTGGCTAGGGTCCTGGCTTGGGACATCCATGAGTCCCGCCCCATTTAGGCAGAGGGCTTTGTTCTGTGTTCCAGGTATAAAAGGGGGAGGAGTCCTTTTTGGCATGGAGCCATCGTGCACGATGTAGGACAAGTTGGGTTGGGGGACTCACCTAACTGCCACTCTGCCCGGGAGGTTTCGGCCTTTATGAGTATCAATGCTACATGTTTCATTTAATTTCTGAAGGGACAGGTGGCAAGAATGTGGCAACCATGGGGTCCGGGATCTGGGAGCTCAGAGGAAGGAATGTACAGCAGCCAGAGGAAAGTCAGGAGGGGACTGAGTTCAGAAGGCCTGGTGCTCTAGTATGCAAGGTATGACAGTGGGGCAGCCTTGGTGGTGGCAGGGCTATGGCAGGGCTTATCTGGAAGTGGCAGCTCAAGGGGGCCATTACCTGGAATGGCACACTGCTTCAGGATGTCCGGTGGGTGCATTTCAGGGATTTACTTGTATCGGGCCTGCCATACCCGTGTCTGGGGCAGGACCTGTGTTAGACCCTTTAACGAAATATATAGTGTGTGTAACTGAGAAGGAGGGAGCCATGTTCGTCCATTCTAAATGCAAGCCTGGTGTCATGGTCCTATATGGAAAGAGGGTGATGAGCTGGTGGATTTAGGAATGTGTGCAGGGTGGCCATGGAAAGTACAAAGGCTGCAGTCCAGTGTTTGTTGATCTGGGGTGGGGGAGTAAGGCACTCCTCTGGGGACTGGTGGTTTGGTATTTCGCACTCTGTAAGGTCCTGAGCTATGAGATGGCTCTGGGTATTTGCATGGAGTCTGCACTGGGTCTAACTGTCCTAGGTCAGTGAATGCATTAGTTTCATCTAATTCTGTTACTGCCTCTAAAGTTTTGCCCTATGCATGCTTTTGTCTCCCAGCTCGATGGAACAGAGCAATTTATTTATTTATTAATTTTAAAATTAAAGATCAGAATTAAATTTCTTTTCTTGTTTCTGCTACATGAATGCTGAGATTTATTGAATAAACTCCTTGACTTCTTCCTGGGATAAAGTATGCTGGTTAGACCTTTATTTCCCCCCTCTGGCTCGTCCATGGCTTGCAGCAGTTAGTAAGAGGTGGGTTGGTGAAGGAGTTCTACTCTGCACAGTGCTGACAGAACCAAGCTGAGGTAAGGCCTTATTTTTTTATATTTCTGGCTTTACCTCCCTGGAAAGTTTTTGGTTTATGTCCCCCCCTGCTACCATCAGGACCCCTAGACAGAAAAGTGGGAGGTAAAGGGGGGTTTCTTCTATTTATCTATGTATAACTAACACCGTTTCCTAGTGTTGCGGCCCTGTCAACATTCTCTCCACTCCATTTTGAACTATAGGTGCAGGCTCTTCTCAGATGTGCAATGCCTGCAACTGTCATGTATATTCTGGGCCAGCGAGGTAAACCAATCATGGGACAGACCACCTCTGAAGTCTCAGGTATGCTGTAGGAGGGGTAAGCATACAAGAGGTGGTTTCTCTTCTCCCTGGCTGTGGAAAAAAAGGCCTGCACCTGGTAAGTCCACCCTATATACTGAAATAAAGAAAAAGTGCAGAGGGAAGGTAACACTGACACTGTCACTCATTCATGAAAAAGTTACATGCAGAGCAGAAGGGGGTGTTGATGGCGGTTTAGCCATCAATGATTTCAAAACCAAAATATTTAGCTTAGAATGTATTACGTTGGATACAGCTATTTCACTCCTTTAGCTTTTTCTATTTGGTTATATGGTTCAGATTATGGAAAAATGCGACATGCTAATGGATTGTGTTAAAATAAGTTGAAAGTGTAAAACTGCTTCCTTGTCAGGCCCAGACAGACCTATTTTCACAACAGAAACTGTTTCACCATGTGGACTGTAGCAGCTGGGCACAAACTGCACCACCACACATACCACATATACACCAGCACTATGAGGTTAGGCAAGGACCTCATTTGGGGAGGTCCTGACAGACAAAGAAGGGAGGGTATGCCTGAACAACTTTGTTACAGTTCACTGGGAGACATGGCAGTAAGGGTGGGAATTAAACCGGGAGGATCGGGGGGGGGGGTAGGTAAGGTGGGGGGGAAACAAATTTCAGGGAAACTATTTTGGACCACATTTTGTACAAATACAGGGCAAAAAAGAAATTGCAAGATGATATTTTACTCAGTGAAATCCGGGTTATTAAGCTGCAGCTTATTTGGTTAATGCCTAAACTTTGTTAAGCAAAATAGTGTTAACAAACATTAGCAGGAATGTTAATGGACTCAGGAATGTAGTGAAGTGTAAGAGTGTGCGGATTAAGGTAAAACAGCAAAGATCCATTACAGTGTTGATTCAGGTAACCCATTTGGCTAAGGAGCTTGAGAGGTTACAGATCAGTTGGGGTGGAAATGGGTGGGCTCCAGTTGTAGCTCCAGGGCAAGGGGTATTGATATATGGCTTCCCCTCCTAGAATTCCCTTGGGATATTGCCCACCACAAAATAAATGGGGAGGGCATGTATGCTCTGGAACAAATAACTATAAAAGCGGGGAGTCCTATGCTGTGTAATGTGTGCACAGCCCCAATGTAGAGGATGGGAAGGTCCAATAAGGGCTCAACTTAGAGATGGCTCACGTTCAGATGCCTTGGTTAGTTGGGGGTGACTATAACTGCATTACTGACACAGTACCTGAGAGATATAGTAGAACCCCTGTGTTCCAGTTGAAGAGTGCAAAAGCCATAGGAAAACTAGCCATGACCTACTGTCTGATGATAGCATATGCAAGAATAGATACATAGATCGCTGATATTTTTGGCCATTCTTGGAAGGTATCCTCAGTGCAATATTCCCCCAGTTCTGGTTTCTAACCATGGCCCCCTCACTGTAGTCATGGGGTGGGAACCCCATCTCCAGATGTAGGCAAAACACGAAGACTGGACCCCACACTCCTTAAAACTAAGGAATCCAAGAATGCACAGTCAAGGCTGTTAAGGAGTGCCTAGAGGTAAATATGAAGCAATGAAGGCCTGTGTCCATGGGCAGACCATAACGCACACCAAGTTCAAAAGAAAAAGTAGTGAGCAAGAGCTTAAACATCTTGAAGAAAACAGAAGGGGTTGTGAAAAGGCTCACATGGAGTGCTGTTCCCCAGAACTTTACCAAACCAGACAGAAGCTGAAGTGCCAAATGAACACTGTTAGCACTGCACAGATTTAAAGAACTGGCCAGTATCTTGATGGAAATAGGGGCAGAAGAACTTTTGGCCAGGCAGCTAAAGTACAGGAGGGAGATCACAATTGAAAGGCATATGCCTGCAGTTCAGTGGAGGAATAGCTCCTCCCCCATCTCCTACTTAAACCATCAGGCTATCGCCGCTCTGCTTAGAGCAAGTCACATGTGCTGTCATACTGCTGCTGGTCTGCGACTGCCTCCTTTGTTTTCTCTTCTTTTCTCGATTGGATGGCCTGCCCCCTCCTCCTCTGTTCCCTCCCTCCCTTCCCCTCATTTGTTTTTCTGTGTTTGTTTGTTACTTTCGTTCCCCCCCCCAATGTTCTTCTGCCCTCATTCTCTCTCTTTGGGGTTTTACTGGCGGCCCGCTCATGTCGTGCTGTGCCTGCTGCAGCCGCTTGTTCTACCCCTGCTCCTTGTATGCTCCACTCCCCATTGCTCCTTCCTGTGCTATTGCTCTTGTTACCTTGTCTATTTCCTCAGGCAGCTGCTCCTGCTCCAGTTCAGTTCTCCACCTCCCTAGGTCACATCTCCTGCAGTCTGCTGTTCATGTCTGCCAGTGCTTTGGACATGCTCGCTCTCCTCGGCAGAGTCGCTCAGCGATTCTCTCCAGGCTGGCCCACCACATCACCGACTGCTTCCCTGCCCCTTCCCTTCAGTTTGAGGGGAAGCAACCCCTGGATTCCTTCACTTTGGCGCCTGCCACGCCTGCTACCGGAGCTCTCTTTTCTGCTCGGCTCCTGGCCCTGCTATTTCACTACAGCCCTCACACTCTGAGTTGCATTTCAGCTTCACTGCTGGTGTTGAATGCCATATCATCCATCCTAGACAGTCATAACAGCGCTGCCTGTTCTATTACCATAGGTGACTTTGCTATGACACCTATTCATGGAACTACCATTGTTTTACACAATGCTCCAATGCCGGCAGCTTTTGATGGACTTTTAGCTATCTCAAGTGTTGTCTTCAGGATGACTTCAGGATCTGCTTCTTCTGGTCTCAGTATTGTCCTGTTTCCACTGCTCAACTAATTTATCCTTTCTCTGGTTCTCAGAATTCTATTTTGTATTACGACATTATTGTGCTTTCCATGCTACCCATGCTCAGCATTGTTTCTGAGTTGGTTTGGCTTCCTGCGTTGCCTCTCTAACAGTTCTGCGCTCCCTTATCGGGTGCAGCCAGTCTCCATAAATGCTGCAGTACTGTGGAAGACCTTGATCTTCAGGCTCTCGGAGGGCATGTCTCTTCTTGTGGAGCACTTCTTCTAAACCATTACCATATTGAATACATTCCCTGCCTGCAACTGTTGTGCCATTACATGCACTTATTCTCTGATCTGTGGGACACCTGGAACGTTCGCCCGCTCTTGCTTATGTACCTTGCTGCATGCCTACTTTTATCTCTCTGCTTCAGCCTCTGGGATGTCTGCTGTGCCAGGCTGCCCTCCGTGGTGGCATTCCTGTCCTGTCTAGCCTTTCTGGAGGTCTAGCTTGACTCCTTCTCCCTCTTCCAGCCTGGCCTACTATGGGGTCTGGCAGTTTCCACTCACCACATGGGGGCTAGCCTGGCAAGCTTTCACTGCTCCTTTGCTGCCCTGTGGAAGGTTTTGTGGTTCTGCTAGCCTTTGTGAAGCCTAGCTGCCGCTCTCTTCTCCTTCCTCTGGCTGACTTACGTAGAGGTCCAGCTGCTCATCCTACCCCACATAGGGGCCTAGCTGGTTAGTTTGCCTCTGTGCTTTGGACTCCTGACATGCCCTCCAGCCATGTGCTTTGTCAAGGCATTCAGTGCTTTGCTCTGGATCCTTCCTGCTGGCCATCATCTGAGATTGTCTAATGCATCCTTCTTTTCTGCCTTTCAGTGTACCTCCAACGTTGGTCTCTGCCGAGACATTCCTGTGATTCTCCATTCCTGGCTCTGGATGATCATTGCTCCAACCTTGTGCTTTCCTTGAGCACTAGATTTCAAGCAGTACTGGGACAGCTCCATGCCACCTTCTCTCATGCAGTTCTCCAACCGACTCAGCTGGTTCATTCCTTCCCATCCTTGCAGCATGTTCAATCTTTCTCTGGACCACCTGCTTCAATCATGTCTCCCTGCTGTTTGCCTGCTGTCTGGATCTGGACTGTTTATGGACCTTCATTTGTCTGCCTACCTTGTCCCATTGCTCTGCAGTATCTCCTTCTCCCTGGACTGAACCCGGTCTGCTCCTGCTGCTTCCTTGCCTGCCTATTTCGGATCATTGTCATTCTTTTTGGGTATTTTCATCAGATCTCCATCTGCCAGAAGCCTTCATTCCACATCACTTACTCATCTCTGAATTTTCCATCAGGATTGGATGTACTGCCAGGATGTCTCACCTTCAGTCGTACCACTAGAGTTCCGGACATTGCAGCTCTCACCTTTGTCTGCTCGCACCTACTTGCACCCGTCAGGATACCCTTCTTTGCTCCACTGTGGACTTACATCAAGAATTCATTTTGGGACATTCGCAATCAATTACCTTGGATGTCTCTTGCCATGCTCCTTCAGTTCATTTGGATTACTACTACTACTGTTTCCTGCCAGGACTCTAAGCCAACCTTTATCCCTCAGTGCCATTCCTATCTCATGGATTAAGCCACAGACATTAGCCTACTCAGTACCATGAGGCTTATTAAATCTGGTCAAGTTGCCAGCTTATCTGACTCAGTTCTCTCCACCACATCCTTTTGCCTTCCTTCATCATTAGGAACACGATGTTTCTACAGGACCATCTTACTTTAGCCTCTCCACCTACATCTGCCTCACCCAGCATCAGGGCCTGGAGGTTCAACTATTTCTATTCTATATCTACCTCACTCAACATTGGGACCTGGAGCTTCGACTATTTCTACTCTACACCTGCCTCGCCCAGCTCGGGACTTGGAGATTCTCATAGCACCTGTGACTTATCCGCCTAGCTAAGTGCGTGGAGGTTCTGTTCCTTACCTTACTTGCCTCACCAGATGGATTGGAGGTTTTCTGGGCTTTCTAGCCTAATGTCCAATTACCACTTAGCCCACTCTGGACCAGGGGTGCATTTCCTCTGCCTTCTTCAGCTTCACAACTTGCATCCAGCTTACTCGCCTCACCTTCAAAGACTCTATGCTTTCCATAAACTCATATATCGGAATAGGAACCACCTCTTCAAGATCAACCATTCCTTTAACTGGATTCAAAATGAAATTCTATCAATATTTGCCCTGGACACTGATGTCTCGGACTGGGAATTTGCTAAGGATATGCTACCATCTTCTCACTGGACATTCAACATCAGTGCTTTAAGATCTTCATCAACTACATTTAGACTAGCCAACAACTTAATATTTGTGTATTTAGGATTACTCTCCTTTAGTATGCCCAGAAGGATGGGCAGGTCAGTAGCCATGGGTCCTCAGAACTTTCCCCCCAAGGGGGGTTTTCCTCTCCTGCATGCTACTGGCCACACTCTCCAGAGTTGGATGAGATAATCATACCTGTGATTATAATTCTTTTGGGGAGGGGTCTCAGTCCTACTCAACTAAGCATCCTTCCAAAGGTGGGATACAGAGAAAGGCCAAAACATCAAGTCCTAACAAGCTATTTATCGGTTCAAGCACCTAAGCACTATGAATATCCAATCTAGTTCATATGTACTACAGTCACTGACTTGTTCATACCTATGCTGAAGTATCTAAGCACTAACCTTTTCATAACTCATATATCTTGCAGGCATTGTCCAACTTACTGGTCTGGCCTATGTATCCAAGCACAACCTACATCATTCAGCTCTACTGTACGTAGCACAAGCCCTGAGCTATGAACCACATAGAACTGAAAGGTATATGCCTGTAGTTCTACGGGGGAATAGCTACTCCCCCATCTCCTACTTAAACCATAAGGCTATTGCTGCTCTGCTTAGAGTGAGTCACACTCACCCGCCATCCTCCCCTGACTCCTCCTCCTTCTCTGGCACTCTTATCCCACTGGGGGGGTCTCAATCCTACTCAACTAGGCACCCTTCCAAAGGTGGGATACAAAGAAAGGCCAAAACATCAAGTTCTAACAAATTATTTATTGGTTCAAGCACCTTAGCACTATGCATATCCAATCCAGTTCCTATGTACTACAATCACTGACTTGTTCATATCTATGCTGAAGTATCTAAGCACTAACTATTTCATAACTCATATATCTTGGAGGCATAGTCCTACTTACTGGTCTAGCCTATGTACCCAAGCACAACCTACATCATTCACTTCTACTGTACGTAGCACAAGCACTGAGCTATGAACCACATAGAATGTAGTCCGTGTCCCGACTGAGAATATGTAGCTTAGATCAGACAAGAACAGCCCAACATTGTGTGATTTCTATTTAAATCTTTACACCTCTGAGGTCCATCCCAATGAAGCATAAACAGATACCTGCTTCCAAAAAAAGCCTATACATCAGATACTATAGACATAGAGGGAGGCATTACATGTGCCTCTTGCACACTGTAAAATCCTGCAGGCCATCAAACCACTCGGGAAGGCCTAGCCCTGATGGCCTACTTTTCATTTCTACAAAGCATTTTTTTTTAATTGAATATATTTTATTAATTTCAAATTAAAAAAAATATAGAAACAGATAAACATACAATGAACATCATCTATCAATAATACAAACCAGAGAGAATGAAACAGTTCACCAAAGATGATAGTACCCAAAGCATTTTCTGACTTACTCATAGATCCCCTGTTTGACATGATGCCGGAAGGCCTGACCATAGGTGTACTGCCTCCCTTCATGTGGTCTTTCACCATCACAATGCTTCTGAAACTAAGCAATGACCTAATGCATTGCTCCTCATATCATCTGATCTCCCTATTGACATCTTATGATACAATCATAGCTAAGGTTATAGCTACTAGATTGGAGGGAATACTTCTAAATTGCATTCACTATGACCAAGCTGGCTTTGAAAAAGGTAAGCAAGGGAGACACAACCTACAAATGGCTATAAACATAATTCGTAGGTGGACAAAGACGCTATGCAGTCATGGGGTGGTGGTCCTTGCCATGGATGTGGAAAAAGCATTTGATTGCATGTAGTGAGGGTATATGCCTGAAACCCTGAAAAGATTTAGGTTTGGAGAGCAATTTCTGAATTGGGTAAAGACTCTTTACTCAAGACCCACAGCTCAAACCCTAGTAAATGGGGAATTAACACCCTCCTTCAGACTCTCAAGAGGCACCCGTCAGGGATGTCACCATTCCTACTGCTTTGCATGTTGACTCTAGAACTACTAGCTGTTGCCATTAGGTGCCATTGCATAATACAAGGCCTTAAGGGGTGGGCAGAAAACAAAATTGTTCTGTTTGCAGATGACCTGCTCCTTTTTTGTGCAGGACCCCCTAAAGAGCCTTTCCAAGATACAGGCCTGACTTGTAGAGTGCATCCTGTCATCATGCCACAAAATAAACTGGAGTAAGAGTGAGCTGTTGGACATTTGAAAACTAAACAGAGAGTGGGTAGTTGGCAGTCCCCTAGGATTCCAAATAGTGGACTCAGTCAAATACTTGGGGCGCACACCCCAGTTAAACTATTCCAATTACATTGGAAGAACTACTCCCCCAATGACATAACATAAGGAGGACTGTGATAGATGATGGACACTTAATTCCTACTTGAGAGAATAAGCATGGTGGAAATGACAATCCTTTCAAGATATCTATACATGTTTCAGTTTTTGCCATGCTGCATGCCACAGTGACTGTTTAAACAGTTCAAACCTGGCATCCATAACAACCTATGGAATGGGAAATACACCAGTCTGAAGGGCCATAGTGCAAATGCCAGGCTGGTTGAGGGGAGGGGGTGCTCCCACACCTCAAGCACTATTACTGGACCTCTCAGCTGCCCAATCTAATGACTGATTCCAGATGCCATGATCAGGCTTGGATGGCCCTGAAGGAGAAAGACGTGGGAAAGGAGATGCGAAGAAGGTGCCTGTCAAATGTCCTGAGTAGCATGACAATGCCCAAATGATCTAATCCATGTATCACAAACACTGTGCATATATAGCTCATGGCACTTCAGAAGATGGAAAAACCACTATATATATATATATATATATCTCCAACTGAGGCAATTATAGAGGTTGTTTGAGATAAAAATTGAGTACATGATGCCATTACACCAAGGGCTACTACACTGGCAGAAGCTATGTTTGGTTAGCATAGGCTAGATGTATGAGTTGAAGGTCGAAAGCTTTCAGCACCCTGAAAAATGAAAGGGGTCTCCAGCTCAGAAATTTGCTTGTGTACCTGCTGGTCATACAGTTCCTGATCAAGTTGTTTCCAGACCATTTTGGGCCTAGAAACCCTTCCCAACTGGAAGAAGATCTGTATAAGCCCGAAGCCTGTAGTAAGCACTTGTCCATCTGCTACAAATGCATCAGGATCAGAATGTCCTGTGATGTAACAGATAAATGTGGGGCTGATCTAGACGTGGAAATTACTCTGCAGATAAGAATATTGGCAGCCAAATATCTAGCAGCTTGTTCCAGGAAAAACAAACTCTGGCAGGCGCAGCTAAACGTCTTGTACCAAACTTACATAGCTCCTGCAAAACTGCACTGCATCAGACTAGATTGACTCCTAGAATGCACAAAATGTGCAGCAGAAGAGGGCCCCATTACACATATGATATTGATGTGACAAAATAACTCCTTTCTGGCTGGACAGTCACAAAGTTATGGAAAACACATTGAGAGAAAAATTCCCTTTCTCCTCGATAGAACTGCTTATGGGGCCAGATCACTCCATGGTGGAATTTGTAGGGAGCCTGGGTCTGTGGTTTATCACCCTCATGAATGCCACAAAAATCCCACCCAAAGCTGGATGTCCATAGATCCCTCAACCATTCAACAATGGGCCCACAATGTACTGTATTGCACAAAGCTAGAACAAGTTCAACTAATGGCTGATGGTATGGAGGAGAAATGTCACCTCCTTTGAGACCCTTTGTTGCATGCCCTGGAGACCAACACCTTCCTGGTAACATCACATATTAGCGAGTATTATCAAGTGCATCAATATCAGCTGCTCAATAATACCTCTCCCATGTAGAGTGAGTACGAGGAAAGGTGATAAAATAATTATTTGGCCAAGCTCTGCTGAGCTGGCTGTGTGATGTAGTGGTTGAGCCACTGCCCCTGGAGTATGAGGTTCTGGGTTTGGATCCTGATGCAGGTAAATTTTTGCTTCCAGGGGGAGTTTCTATTGTTTTCTAAGTCTGCTTCCCCTGGAGTTGAGAATCTTTATGTTGGGAGTGTGGGGTGCTTGCAAAAAAAAAAAAAAGAGAGAGAGTTCATGTTTTTAGAGGACTGTCACTGTTTGTGGCGGTATCTCTAAGGTGAAGTCGCAGTTTTGCTGTGGGCAATTTTTTCATCGCTGTATTGATTAGTGCAATAAAGGACTCACCCTGTCACATAAAACCCATATTTCCTGGGTAAGGGAGGCAACAGGAGAATAGTACAAGATAACACCATGGTAGAAACAGGCCAGGGAGTGCCCTATTCTTAAGGGCCTTAAACACTTGCAGTAATGTGTATTTTACAAATGCATAGCAATATACTGTCTGTGTGCATGGATTCTAAGTAAACTGCTAGCCCCTATAATTGTGAGGTAATGCTTATGCTAGGAATTTGTATGTATCATCAGAACCGAATAACTGCGCAAGGTATAAATGTATTGTATAAGTGAATACATTGTCTATAGTAAATGTCCCAAAACATTGCTCTGTAACTTGCTCTTCTAATAACCTTAATAACATATGTTCTGTTCACAAAAAATAGGGGGTAGACAAGGTGGAGAACACAATTATGTCTGAGCCAATGAGTGAAAGGACAACAAAAGTGTCATGCCATCAAACTGAGAGAGAGCAGAATAAAGAGAAACTTGATAAAGCATTACTACGCAAAGAAGGTGGTTAATAAGTGGAAAACCTTACCCATTTATAGTAGTTATGTGCCAAAGTTAACACTGTTCAGGCTTTCAAAATAGGACAAGACAAATTGTTTCATTCTGGATAATAAGCTTGCATGTGTGTCCTCACTTAAACTGGTATATAGTGTTAGACACTTCTATGTGGTAGGAGCATTGTGTCCATTGTCCCAATTCTATGTTACTGTGTTTGTACTTTTTTGTTGTTTTTATTTTGTTTTGTTTATTTTATCTCAGGTAAATACATGGGCTTATTAGCCCATTTCTGTGGCGATCAGAAACACATGAAAAACACAATACAATATTGTATAATGAGACAGAATACATCAAGTACAATTACAATTAGAATTTATAAAGATATGCGTTTTAAAGACCAGCCTAAAACTGGATTAAATTGGTCAAAATGATCCCAGCACTCTGTGCTTTATTTAATATGTTACATTCAGTATCGTCATCATTTGTTGCTTTTTAACACTTTTCTTTTCTGTTCCATTGAGCCCTGGGGAACTCTCTCCAGCATCCTCAGGTCTCTGGGTCTCTACCTCCAACCGTGACCACTAGCTCTCCTCTCCCTCGTGCACCCGACACAACCTCTGGATTTGCACCCCCTGGAGGAAGGGCCACCCTACCCCCCCAAGGGCAATCTATCTAAGTATAGAGGGACGGGCACACAAGTTGGCCATGGAGAGAAGGAGTGGGTCCGGTGTCTGGAGTGTGGACTTTGAAGGCTGAGGAGCTTCACCTATCCCCAGGAGTGGGGATTTTTTCTACTTTTTCCCTGTTCTGCCCTCACCCCCACCCCCCCGGCAGAGCCATGATGTGCAATAATGTCAGGGAACGTTATGTCATGGCTCCACTACCCCCTACACAGACCCTGAGCATTGTGATACCTCCAGTCTCCACGGGAGATCACTGTTGTGCCAGGTATGGTCCCTGGACCCCCCCCAAGGGAGGAGAGCAGTCCTCCAGATGCTCGATCCTCCCTCTCCCCTGCTGACCCCTGATGGCCCAGGCTCATTCCTGAACTCAGGTCACCAGTGTGGTGTGAGGTGTGACATCCAGTGCCTCAAACCTCAGCGCCACTGGACTGGCTCCCAGTATCATCATTTGACACTGTATTTTAGATATGAATGAACTGAACAACATTACTGTTGCATCCTCTTGCTGTTAAGCAATTGCTACAGTACTTGTTGAATAGCAAAGCATGGAAAATAAATGTGGGCTAGAACATGGCTTAAGTATTTGATCTTGGAGATAACCTCCCCTGTCACAGATTCAAATGGTACCAGGCAGGCAACCAAGTTTTTCATCAGCTGCCAGTTGCTTGGTAAAGGCATTGTATCTGTGGCAGATACAGTATTGCACTTGTCATTAGACACTTGTAGACACTCAGTCAGTTGCTATTCTAGGATCCTTCTAACTTGTAGCCAGTGGAATTCCACCAAGTTACTACATCCTGTTACAGGTTATATATAAGCATGTATCATACTCGATATTGTTCATATACTGCATCTGTAAAATATGATACATGGATTCAGCTATTTTTATACTGAGGATGTATTTTGTATATGGTGCTCATACTGTATATATCCCATATATGCAGTATATGTTATATACTGTATGGCTACACTCTTTCACATACATTTTAAATATACTAAAATGGGACCATTTTGCCATATATGAAATATATATTATTTTTCAGTATGGGAAATATGTTTCTTGATAGATATCCAGGAAACTCTGTGGTAGTATGCTGCACTGGAGATTCATGTTTAGGGACAAGTACAACCCTGAAGCTTTTGCTCCCTGGCTGGTGGAAAGCGGTTGCATCATGAGTTAAAGACTTAAAGAGTCATTGCTTTGGGTAATTCTCTGCCCGAATCAGTAGTATACAGTAGAAAAATGGGCAGATTTATAACAAATTTGGATGCATACCTAAAAAAGAACTGTATCTCAGGATGCAGCCATGAGTAATAGTTACCATGTTAAGGGCTATTAGCCTACTTTTACTTGCATAAATTCCCATGAGTCCTATAATGCCTATGAAGGGTACAAGTTGACTCATCAATGAAGAAGAACGTATGCATCCCAAAAAGTATGCAAGTAGTTGGATCACGATGAGTGGCCTTTGGTATTGGTGTTAGAGTAGACTTGCCACAGCAGAGATGCAGTATGGCCTCAGTAAGGTGCCTAGGGGTAAAAAAAACTTTCAGAATGAAAAAGGAGCTTGGTGAGGCATTTAACTAACTATAGGAAAACAACCTTTTTTCATATTCATACTGTAAGTGAGTTTGGAAGGGCTACAGCCATGGTGTCTCAAGGAAAACACTTGCATTCTTACACAGGTATGGTATACTTATATTTTAGCAAATATCCTTGATTTATCTTTCTTTCATTCATTATTGCTATGGACATCTGCATACAAACTTATGTTTAATGTACATATACATATTTGTATGTGGTGATCACGTCTTCTTTGCCTATACTTGTTGATTTTGTTTATGTACAAACAATAGTTGATCGTATTATACTGTATCTGTAAAACTACTCTGCTACTGTAATGTTCCCAGGCCCTCTTGGAAACCTGATGCATCAGCTAAATGAGGCTGTCCTGGAGTGTGCAAATTCTGAAGGAATTCATTAATTATTAACTGGCTAGGTATCCTTCGGAGTTTATCTGTCTGTGTCATTTGGTTATCCATGATGTCATACATTTTTGGGAAATCTTAGTTATTTTCTCAGCAAATAATTACATCATGAACAGATAATTGTTACTTCAAGTGCAGCAGCAGTACTAGAGCTGGGCAGAAGACAAGGGGCTGGATTTTCGAAGCCCCGCGAATGCCACCAGCCTATGGTGCACTGATCATTTGACACATGGGGCTTGCATCATTCTCCCAGCTGGTGATTGGGATTTTCAATCCCAAGCACCAAGTGCTGCAAGTTAGACCAGCTTGGTACTGGGTCAATATGTCACATGCTTAATAGCATAAGACAAAACCCCAAAGCAGAAACAGCGCAGTATAGGACAGCGAGAGGGTGCAATACTGTGAATGGGTCTGTGCACGGTACTGCACCCTCTCATTGCCTCAGGCAGAGGATAAGACCTCTTCTGGGACCAGGGTCCACTGAGCAGCTGCTGTGGCTCAATGGAATGAGCCACTGGCAGCAAGACAGACAGACAACTGGGATCAATTCCCGGTCCCAGATGCATGAAATGTTTCATTTTTTCACAGTTTGTGTGATATTTTCTTTTACCAGCCCCCCCATGGAGTTAGTTGTTTTAGTTGGGGGGAGTCAGGGGTGCAGGGGGTGGAGCCCCCTGCAAAAACAAGACTAATGCTGCATGCAATATATCGCGCTGTATTGACAGTGCGGTATATTGCTGTGGCATAATGTCTTGCAACATTATGACCCCTTGCCAACCAACTTTTCCCTGGTCTAACTTGTATCATTTGGGGGAAACCAATTTTATGGGGCTTGCGTCAGACCTTTGTTGCAAGCTGGTGTAGATTGAGAAAACAGTCGCAACTGAGCCTGATGTACTGAAATCAGGTGCAGCTGCATCAAAGGAGTTTGGCTCAGCGGTGCCAAAAAATGGGTTTGATGCAGGGCTTGATGCAAGCCCTGAGTCGACCTTTGAAAATTCAGCCCACATTCTTTATTTTGTGCAATTTAAACAAATTATGCTTAGTCTTTGCAAAACTCTGCCCAAAGACTGAACAATGTTTTCTTACACAGAGTCTGTTTTGAAAGTGTAACACTTCAGCTGAAATACGTATACTTTTAAAATGGTGAAACGTAAAAGTACACACATTACACACTTTGGCTGTTTTTTTGGGGGGGGTGAGTAATTTGTAAAATTGCATATATGGTAAAATAGCTAAAACAAAAGAGATGATGACTAATAAAGATAAGGAGGTTAGACAAATGGCTATTTTTGGTGCCTAGAGGCAATAA
Organism: Neoceratodus forsteri; assembly: GCA_016271365.2. Taxonomy (NCBI): domain Eukaryota; kingdom Metazoa; phylum Chordata; order Ceratodontiformes; family Ceratodontidae; genus Neoceratodus; species Neoceratodus forsteri. Next base: position 531,935,119 of record CM028134.1, on the reverse strand, counting down.
TGACTACAAGTGTGTAGTTTTGGAACAGAGAAATGTTGAAGTGCAAAGATTGTGCATGTTGGCCAGTTTTAGTGTATCGTTTGTAAAATTATGCTTTTTTTTAACAAGATGCAGCATGCAAAAATATGCAAATATGTCACTTCAGTACAATATTTAAATGTATTTATTTTTTTATTTAGTTTTTGTTGACCGGGCAAGGTGCACTAGCAGACATTTGCCTATTTTCAGGCATGGCCCAGGAGGTTACAAAGGCAGGATGTTATACTTATCTAAAACATTAAAACGGTGCTAGGAATATTACAGTTCATAGGTCTATAAAACTATTCAAGTTATATACAGTGCAGGAGTGCGTACAAGGCCCTATTCTTCATGGTGCAAAGTCTCTACACGCCACATATCTGGGGCACATAGATACTCCATGGCCACTGCGTCCCCCATGCCCAATTCACTAATGTGCCATTGGGCAGTTGCTAGCCAGTTCCCCAGGACCACCAATGAACTCTAGGGAGGCAGTGCCCTTTGAGGCGAGGAATGCTGAACACAGGAGGGAGTAGTGGGCTCAGGCCATGCCTTGGAGACCCAGCTGTAACTCATGTACTTGCTCTTCCCCATGCCATGGCACCAGCCAGCACGTATGGGGGTTGGGGAAGGTTTGACAATGCCGTGGGTAGAAGGGGGGATGCCGGCCTTCTATAGTCATGCTGGGGTACTAGGCAGGGGGTAAGAGAATTGTGCACTGGTATGCTGCGGTGTGGGAGGGGTGACTTGGATCTGGGTAGCACACATGGTGGGAGCCATGCCCTGTACCGGGGTCAGGGCACATGTGTGTGTGTGTGTGTTTGTGTGTGTGGAGGGGTGACTATGGCTAGAATGGGTTTGGGGCACTACTGTGGTGGTGGGGGTTTGCTTAGGCTGCAACAGGGACAGAGCATGGCTGTGAGAGTCTGGGTGCCTGCATTGACTCTTCCTGTACCTGGACCTCATGCCTACATGTGGGGCATCCACTCTGGGTCCTGAGATGGGTATTCAGTTGGATGCCTGCCTAGGTCCACTGCTCTGCCCCTCGGCTGCCCTGCGTGGTCCTGCATGTCTTGGGGTGGGGCCATGGACAGGTGCCCCGCGGGCACAAGCAGTTGTGAATACAGTGCACCCTGCACCTGTCTGGGGTCACAGACCTCCATGGGTGAGATCTGTTCCACTTGCATACTTTCTGGCCACCATGGAGAATCCCCACCACAATGAGGTAACATTTACAGTACAGTGAATGGTGCAAGTTACACAGAGTGCAGGGGTACAAGCTGTGAGATATTGTATATAATAGAGTGAATAGTAATGAGCATATCTGATATAATGCCATTTGCACATCAGAGACATGAGGCATTGAAACAGGCAAGAGTGAGCAGACCATTCAGGCAATAGTTAGTTCATCAGTAGCCTGATAGGTGTGGGGCTTGTAGCAAGTGTACAAGGTTAAAAGACACAAGTACATTGGCAACGCTAGAACTAGTAGGTGTGGAGTTAACTTCTGAAGGAGACAGGGACTTGGCACTGGTGCACATGTAAATTGTAAAGGGATGCTGTTTCAAAGTTTGGGGGAAGCAGTAGAGAAGGCCATTGTGCCATATTTAGACCATAACCTAGGGATGGACATCTGATCATGGTCAGAGGATCTGAGGGAGTAAAGGTTATTACATGGTACAAGCTGGGAGGCTAGAGAATCAAGCAATTGGTTCAGAAGAGTTCTGTGGATAATTCTCCCAAGGGAAAGGTCCATCAAGGCAGAAGGGAAAAGCCAACCTAGTTTACCATAGAGTGTGCAATGGTGGGTGAAGTGATTGCATACAAGGGCAAAATGACAGATGTTATTATAACCCACTTCCCATTTACACATCAGGGTGCTGGAAATGTGTGAAAATACTGGCAGACCGTAAGTGAGCTTAGAAAGGAGTAAACTACTTACGACAGTGTTGCATGCAGACTAGAAGAGATTAGGGCTAGCTCAGTATGCTATCCTTAGGCTGGAATTTATTGCCTTACAGTGAGAAGTTAGGTGGAGGGAGAATTCCAAGGAGGGATGAAGTGTGACACCCAGATACTTAAAAGGAGTGTTTCCAGAGGAGAGCAATTATCACAAAGCACTGTTAATTGGGTACTGCTATTTCTTAGCTGGTAATGGGTACCGAAGAGCATCTCTTGGGACTTAGCATGGTTCATAAGAAGTTTCTTGTCTTTAGGCCAATATTGAATGGCCTTGAGGTTGGAGGTTAGGGTACTGTTGATGTTAACTAGTTCAGTAGCATTGCTGAAGAACACTAGGTCAACAGTGTGAAATAGAGGGGTGCAGTATTTAAAACAGTGGTAGACTGAGTTAATGTGCAGGGAGAATAGTAAAGGTCCTAGGATCCTTGGGGGATGCCAAGAAGAGATGGGAGATAATCAGAGAAAAAGGAGACAATCTGAACTTGCTGATGCCTGTTTGAGAGGTAGCTGGAGAACCAGGGTAGAACATTTTCAGATATCCCAAGAGTACTTAGCTTGCTGAGTAGGATGGAGTGGTTGACAGTATCAAAGGCCTTTGTGAGATCTATAAATACTGCCCCAGTGAATTCACATCTAGCCATAAAGGTAAATATACTGTTAGTTAACGTGAGCAGTGCAGAGGTAGTACAATAGCTTTTATGAAATCCATACTGGGCTAGACAGAGGGGGTCATATGTGTCAAGGTATGTGTTTAGTTGGGCAGCAACAGGTTTGTTTTTATTTTACAATTTCTGGGGGGCTGCCAGCCACTCCGGCCCCTCCCTTGGAAAGGCTTTCCTCTCCAGTCCAGCATCCCACACCCGATTCTCCAGAGAATCCACCACAGGTTGCCCCCCCATGACAGGGCCAAGGAGAGGAGCATCAGCTTTCTCCAATCTCTAGAAGCCAACATCCAGATCCCAGAGGACGGAGTGGGTACAGCTAGCCATCATGGAGCCTGTCAGCTCCATTTTCTACTTGTTTTTTCTCCCAAGCCCACAAACAATGCAAAGGGTGGGGCAGCTAGCCCCCACCTCCACAAAAGCAGCCATATGCTCCTGATGTGGAACCACCCCCTTTTGGGTGGCATGCCAGTGCTGGCACCCAGCCACCGCTGGGTGTCAGGCTATAGTACGCAGCATAGTCCCCCCTCCCTGAGGAAGGAGAGCAGTCTATGGATGCTCAATCCTTCCTCACCCTGACTGACCACTGAGCAACCCGAGTCTGTTTCCGAACCAGGGCTGCTGGCATGGACTGAGGTGTGACATCCAGTGCCTCAACCCTCAGCGCTACCGAGCCCAGTAGGCGACAACATTTTTTTTTCAAGACTTTTACTCAGAACTGGTAGTATGGCAATAGGCCTATAGTTTGAAATTCCCTTTTTTAAATACATGGACTATATTAGCCAGTTTCCAGGTGGATGGAACAACCTGGAAGGAGAGTGATAAGTTAAGGATTCTAGTTTCAGGGGCTGCAAACTCCTGAGCAGCTAGTTTTAGCAGTTTAGGTTTGACGCCATCGGGACCAGCAGATTTTGATTCGGGGATCTGCTTGATGAGCTTATAGACTTCATTAGTGCAGACAGGCATGAAGAGGAAAGGGGTCTGTGGCCCTGGGGGCATGGTAGACGGAGGAGAGAGGTGTTTTGCAGTACCACCAAGGGCTTAGGTAAATGCAGAGAGATCAGAGAAAAGGTTATTAAAGGCAATGGATATGATGTGAGGGTTGTTACAGCTGATACCATTGATCTCAAAAGTTGGGAGGGGTAGAAGTGTTATTAAGTCCAAGGGACCATTTTAGTTGGTTCCAATACTGGTGAGAGTTGCTAGGCTAATTGTGTGTGATAATAGGTTCCCTTGCTCTGTCAGATAGCTTGTTTACACTTATTTTGTAGGGATATAGAGGTGGTCCAATCAAGAGCAGGAGTTAGTAACTTTGTAGATAGCCCAACATTTGTCTCTTTGTTTCAGGAGAGGTGGGGGGTATGTAAGCCATTTAGTTTGATGACCATGGACTCTCCTGGAGGTAAAGGGTGCATGCTTGTCCTGGAACATAGAGAAGACAGTGCTGAAGTAAGAGACAGCAAGGTCAACATCCAAGGTATCCCAGAGAGATGACTAGTCATGATTGGCAATCTCAGTTTTAAACAAAAAAGGAATCAAGGTGAGAGAAGTAACAGAAGTGGATGATACGGGGAGGGATATGGGGAGATTTAGCATACCAGACAACACTGGTGAGTGGTCTCTTATGGAGTTGGGAGGGTCCCAGAGCACAAGATTTTGTTAGAATTATGGACAAGGATCCAGTCAATAAGTGTGCCAGTATGACCATTATTAGAGATCCTAGTAGGATGGGGAATTCCTTGAGAGAGAGAAGCAGTTTCTTGAGGGTTTGTTCAGCAGCTGTTTTGTTTCTGTTAAGCCATTTGATATTGAGGTCACCAAGGATAACAAAGTCGTTGTTGCTCACTCGGAGGTCAACAATATCAATGAGAGAGGGAAGTCCTTGATGGCTGATGGCTGAGGGCAGGTATGCACAGAAGATATGCAGTTTATTTTTTAGTTTCCTACTGTCAAAATACCATGGGAGAGTTCAAAGAAAGTTACGTCAGGAAGTGGTGTTGAGTTGGAAGTCGTGATGTTAAGGTGTGACTTATAATAGATTATGGTTCCACCTCCTTGTTTAGGGGAGGGCCTATCGCACATAAGGAAAATACATCCTGTTATGTTGTAGAAGTTGTTGGGCATTGAGGGCTTGAGCCATGTCTCTGATAGGCACACTATGTCTGGTTGGTAGTAGGAGATCCAGGCAGTGAGCTCATCCATATTATGCAATAATCTTATGATATTCAAGTGGACAGTTTTTAGCCCTTTCATCCCATGCCAGAGGAGAGAGAAGGAGTAGGATGTGAGATAGGTCCTGGATTAGGTTCAATATCCCTGGCAATAAATAGTAATAGGTATTCTAGGAGGGTAAGTATATATGGTTTAGGGCGCTTAATTATTGGTGGAAAATATAACTAAGTTCACATGTTGTACAACCTTTCAAATTGTGTGGAAGCAAGCTATTTCAATGTGCACAATTTCACTGGAATTAAAAACATTCTTCCCAGCTCTATCAGACAAGCTGAAGAAGCAGATGTTTAAAAGGCAAAGCTTCTGTTATCATAACAATGTGGTTACAAATAAAGAATAAGAGAACATGTGATATAGAAAATAAATGAAATATAAGCAAGCTATTCCTATAAATTCTGATTTCCAAAATTCCTGTGGAAAACATAGTAACTCAAAAGATCACTGGAAAGCTAAAATATGAGTTGTTTTTATTTTAGTGGATAAATGTACCATGCTAATAAAAACAAGGGGCAGCATCATAGGGTTTAGCCAATGTACATACTTCATGGCTACCCATTCTTGTTGCCAGCCTAACAACATTTTGAAGTCATGTGGTTTCAACCCTGTACTTTATGATTTTACTTTGAGATGTAACTTATAACAATAGAAATAATGTTCTCTAAAACATTGATTGCACAGAACATTGCAGCTCTGGAAACGTGGGATAGGGACACCAGTGAAACAAAAGGAACAGAGTGCTACATAACAAAATAATTTTTTGGGCCATAAAAGATATTTTGTTACAAATACAGCTTAAATGTCACAATATTTGATTTATTTTATGTATTGAGGATTCGGAAAGTACCTTTGAGTCAAAGACTCCTTTTTCAAAGGTTCCATGTCACAGAAAGTAAGAATAATATAACAGTATAGAACTATTCAAATGAGGACACAAGCTGACAAACTTATTACAAAAAATACAATAAAAGGCTAACATTCAGATGCTAGTAAATTCATAGTATAAGTCTCATATATAAACACAAACTAGGCAGCAAATCAGGCAGTTCAGGCTTGGGGTGGGGGGAGCCAGCCAGAGGCCTTAGTCAGAGGAAAGAGGGTGGCAGGGCAGGGTTCAGTGACAATCACAGGGGTTAGATGACTGGAGATGGTCCCTAAGATAAGCTTTGTAGGGGCCTAGCCTACTTACATCTGTGAGAGAGTTGGGCAGGCAGTTTATCCAGGAAGGGGCTCTGTAACTTAATGACCTTAGGAACTGGGATGTGCGGCAGCGGGGAACCATGAGGAGTTGCTTGCTTGTGCTTCAGGTGTGCTTTTGCAACAGGGCCCATTGGATTAGAAGTGAGAGACTGGGGGGGGGGGGTGAAACTGAGGGAGATCTTTTTGGCCATGAGGCAAGTGTGAAACTTGATTCTATTATCAAGGTTAAGCCAGTTTGAAGCATTATAGAGTGAGCAGGCATGGGTGAGCTGGACACAGTCCAGGATGAGTTGACAGGCTTTGTTGAGGGAGAGACAGAGTCTGTATAGAGCCAAGGTGTTTGCTGCACTATAGATTAGTATCCCATAGTCAAGAAGGGAAAGGACTGAGGAGGAGACTGAGAGACAAACGGCATCAGGAGCCAGATAGTGTTTAAACCGATAGAGGATGCCAAGCCGGGTATTGAGGGCAGTGGACAGATGATGGATGTGTTGGTGGAAGTTAAGTGCAGGGTCTAGAGTAATTCCCAGAAGTCCAATACCAAAGGAGTCCACTTGCTCGAGTGGGGTCAGATTGGCAGTTAGGACTTGGAGACAGTGGTCTTTTTTGGAGTTTTGTGGGTGAGAGAAGATCATCACTTTAGTCTTCTTGTAGTTTAAAATAAGGCGCTGCATGGTGTGAAACACTTTTCAGCTTCACCGAAGGAGGATTGAAGGGAGAGGTAGAGCTGAGTGGGGTCTGGATTTGAGGAGTAAAGGACTGCATTGTCTGCATAGAGTAGGAGGTTGCCAGAGCAGGACAGGGAGAGGAAGTTAAGGAAGAGGCTGAATAATAGTGGTCTGTGGATGGACCCCTGTGGGACACCAGACCAGACTGGCAGCTTGTTTGATAATGTGGTACCAATCTGACCTGCTGGAATTGATCTGACATGTAGTTGATGAACCAGCAGAGGGCGTCTCATAAGAATCCAAGATCGGAGAGAGTACCTAGTAGGAGGGAATGGTTGTCGGTGTCAAATGCCTTTGTAAGGTCAATGAAAACAGCACCAGTGATATGACCTCTGTCCAAGGTGGAGTGGACGTGTGAGGTGAACTCAAGGATGGTGGTAGTAGTACTGTGTCCTGTGTGAAAGCCATGCTGCTGTTTGCAAAGTATATTGTGTTTGTTGAGATGGTCAATGAGCTGATCAGAGACAATACTCTCCAGTGCCTTAGATAGGGAAGGGAGAATGGAGATGGGGTGGTAGTTGGTGGTGGTGGTACAATCCCGGCTCTTAAATATGGAGGTAATGGAGGCAGATTTCCAGTGTGTGGGGAATTTCCCCTGACATAACGAGCGGTTGAGAATGTGGGTGAGGGGGATTAGTTCCTCATGAAGAGTGAGCCAGAGAAGTCTCAGGTCTAAGGAGTCACTACTGTACTGGGAGTGGCTTAAGGCTTTTTTGAAGTAAGGCTTGGCAGACCTGGGGGTGATGCAGTGCAGGTGAAAGGGAGGGTGTGCTGGGGGGAAGGTGGTGGAGCAAGCAGGGGGTGGGTCAAAGAAATTGTGAGGGAGGATATGGCTGAGGTTGGTGAAGGTACAGTTAAAGGCTGAGGCTATCTGAGTGGAATCGGAGGTCAGGCACCCATCGACCCTGATCTGCGAAGGGGCAGGGTTGGGGTCTTTGCCACAGATTACTTTAATATTATTCCAGAATTTTGTTCCACCTTGACACACTTTTTAAGGTCCATGTTATTTTCTGCTTAACAACTGCACTTGTGATAAGGGTTTGGTGTATGATAGACATCTTCCGAAAGCACTTTATCATGTAAGTAGTCAGTCAGTGTATAAACAAGATTGAGATAGGAAATCTCTCTAGTCCAAGTGAAAATAAAAATACAAGGCACCACATTTACAAGCTGGCAGGAGAGAGGTTCAGGAAGGAGGTCAGGTGGCACTTCTTCACAAAGAAAGTGGTGTCAAGGTGGAACAAACTTCTAGAGGATGTCATCAGTCAGAAAATGGTTGGAGACTTTGAACATGGATGTGATAGGGTCAAGGGAAAGGTAAGGGTAAGGGGATGGGGGGGTGAGGTACCATATTAACATAAATACATGCGACTCCATTACAAGCAGATTAGATAGATCATATAGCCTTCCTGCTCTGGCAAGTTCATATGTTTGTAAGTTTGTTGCCTCAGTTTTTTTTCTCCCATTTTTCCTGTGGTTGTCCCAGTCTCCAGGTGACCAGAACAATCAGGACTGCTACAACTAAACTATTCCCCTGGCTGAGGGTGGGGGAGCAAGTGGCTTCAGCCAGTGCTGCTCTATGATTGGTCAGTGGCTGAGGGGATGCAAGCGCCTGGTAGCCAACACCAAGCTACTCCATGAGCTGTGCCCCTCACCTCTGTATTGTACCCACAGCTCCTGTTGAGCTCAGTGCATGTTATTGAGGCTCACACATGAACCACAGTAAATTGCTAGCCTTTTAAGATCTAATGTGTTAATTTAAAAACTTTCTAAGGGAAGGGGTTAATCAATGCAAGTAAATGAGCTTTGTCTGAATGCTACACAGATCCTATGTCCTGCCCCCCACCACATTCTAGTGATGCAGCTGTAATCATCAGTGGAATATTATAAATCATCATTTTACTTCTAATCTGCAGGCAGCCTCAATAGTGGAAATAGGGGTCTGTGGCAAACAGCCTAGCATGAAATGAACAGGCATGTGCATTTTATCAGAGCTAAACAAACTGTGGTTGTAAACATTCCGACGCCAGTTAAATTGTAGGCTTGTTTGAAGATTGATGTCTGATTCTTTCTTTTTTTTATTAAAAAGAAACGGACAGTTTCCACTCGTCCAAAAAAAAAAAAATTCAGTGGGGCCTGCATTGCAGGAAAAAAAGTAAAATGAGGCAAACGAGAGTGGAGGTACCGTATGGCATCGATTATCACATTGATTAAAAGCGAGTTTCTTCCCCCATTCACCAAGCCACTAACCACAACTATTTCATAGGGTCTCTCTGTGTCCTATTTATTTCTTATATACAAACTCAACTGTTGTGGTTGAGACAGTTTGTGTATTGGGTACTTGGAGAGAAAAAAAAATGATGGTCCTCATAATTGACTGCAACAGACTGTTAACATGCGAAGTGAATATCCCTGATTTTAACCTTTTTACTACCACTTGCAGGGAACCTTTAATTAAACAACTTTCTGTCATGAACCAGTCACAGAAAAGAGCATCTCCTTTGTGAGCTACAGATGTCAAAATGTGGCTGCACTACCAGCCAATGACTTTAAAGCCTGAACTTGGTATGGCTATTTTGCAGCTCTGCCTGCAGCATTTAAAGGAACTGTCCAAATCTTTTGTTTAGATTACAGCCCAGATACTGTAATAAATAAGCCCTAGGCTCTGCAGACTTGGCTGCAAAACATTTCCAAGACATGCAAATGCCCATCTTAGTCATTGCCACTCACCATTTACCAAGCACAACAATTAAAACAAAAAAAAAAAAACACCTGCTTCTTCAAAAGAATCATGAAAAAGGACTTCAAAGAACAACAAATCTCTTTTGCCCTTACTGCCAGTAACTGTTTGTATGGCACCTCTACCTGCAGTTTCATACAATGAAGTTTTTTCTTTCTATGTCAAGCCTCATGGCTTAGGTTCTACCATTGTGCAAACTTGTTTGTTTTCTGTATTTATCTCAGTGAATTTGGCTCTGGTGGAAAAAAAAAAGGTTTCTGTTAGTTATGTTGCAAATCTATTTTTAGCAACATCATTGCACACCCACAGATACAGGCCTTTGGTTATGAATAAATTACTTTCAGTAAAACTGACCAAATGTTTATTTGTGAGCAAGACATAATGAAGCTTTTTCAGTCCTGAGGCAAATCAAGACTAGTTTGCTGTGCCTCACACACCACTGAAAGTCACATGCTGTTTTGGTCTGGTTGAAGTGAATGGGGCTTGACAGCTTTAGGATTTTTAACAGTTCCAAAGTGGCCTTTTTTTAATTCCAAAGTTTTGAAATACCAGTCAGTACAATACATACAAAATTGGCTGTTTCTGTTTACAGGATCCAGTTTGCAACCAGATTCTTTATTTAATATGAGTGAGTTAAAACTTTGGACCTTGACTCTTCTAGAGACATCTACTCAGGGATTCAATTAACTACATCTTAAACAGCTAGTGTACTGCCTGAAACTAATATTATTTTCTAAAAGCAGTCAAGCATTACCTTTTACTGTACATCTGAGGTACTCTTTCTTTTCCCTTTGGTTAATTAGAAGATTGTTTGCCTGATTATAGTAGGTGTGATGTGTGAGACAGCACTCTGCCTGGCAGCTGACATATCTAGCAATATCCCCACCCCTCCACATCATCAGCACTGTGACCTCACGGACTGTGACATCACTGCTGCTTAGCAATAGCCACTTAGCAGCTGCCAGGTCAGTCACCTGTGATGTCACTGTCAGGGAGATGACAACGCTGATGATGTAGTGGGGAGGATACATATAGATATATCAGCCACCAGGCTAAGAGCTGTTCCACACATCCAGCAAAATATTATTACATAGAAGACTTCATGATAAGCAAAGGCAAAAGGAAAAACACTATAAAATAAAAAGTTACAACTGACTACTTTGTAAAATTTGTATTATTTTCTTGTCTGCCTGCTTTGACTCCACTAGCTGTTTTTAAAAAAAAATGCATGGGTAGGATTCACAAAGCATTTGCACTCAGCGCATCTCGGCTGCCCTGGCGCAAATGAGATGCGCCGAGCCCAAACTGTGGTATTCACAGAAGATGCGCTGGAGGATGCTCCTGGCGCATCCCCTCTGTGAATACCACAGTTGCACCCAATCCTAGAAGTGCCAGCTGGGAAACTGATGGTGCAGTGCATCTGCAGATGCACTGCACCCAATGCTGCCATTCACAGCCCCAAACACGCAAATGGGGCCATTAGGCATGCAAGGCACAATGGGGCCATTTGCTTACAGGGATGTGCCCAGCAGAATGTGTTGGGTGCCCTGCTAGGGCTGTGAGCCACACACATAGTCCTATGAAGTCTTGTGGTCCCTCCACCCTTCCCTGGCCCGACTGCATTCCAAGTTTCAAACCACAAAGTATCCCTGGTTGTTGGTGGTCCCCCCCCGAATCCCCAAAGTAACAGAACCTGCAACATCCCTGGTAGTCTAGTGGCACCCCCCTCCTGCCCGCATCCCCGGTAATATAAAATTAAATGTAGCCTAATCCCTGGTAGTCTAGTAGAATCTCCTTCCCTGCCCCGACTCGATTGCAGCACTGAAGGATAGAGTAAGTACACACTGCAAGTCCACTAATGGGTTTCCAGGAGTAGAGCAGCTGTCACGCACAGACAGCTCTGGCAGCAGGCAGCCATGGTGATATGCGAGTGGGTTGTGCTGCGCGCTGATGTTAGGAACATGCTGGGATGGGGGAGTGGGGTGGGGTGTAGATGCTTGAGTGGGTAGAGGGGTGGAAGTCTGCTGGACCATCAGGAAGACTTCAGGACTTCCTTCAATGTTGCAATTGGGTTGGGGCAGGGAGGGGGTTCTACTAGACTACAAGGGATTATGCCACATTTAATTTCATGTTACGGGGGTGCAGGCAGGGGGGGTGCCACTGGACTACTAGGGATGTTATTGGGTTACATTATGTCAGGGATCTGGTTGGGGGGGCACTGGACCACCAGGGATACTTTGTGGTTTGCAACTCAGAATGCGATTGGGTCAGAGAAGGGTAGGGGGTTCCACTAGACTACCAGGAATGCCTGGTGAATGCTTTGCCACTATAAGGATATGGGCAGGGGAAGGCCACTGGACTACCAGGGTAGGCAGTCTGCCATGCTGCTGTCTGCAGTATGGTATCCTGCTTGTGGGCAGACACCTATTTAAGTCTACTTACTTAAGTCTACTTGTTGTAGACTTATCTTTTGGAGATGCATCTCTGGACTTGCTCTGGAGATGTGCCTCCAAGGGGGTTGTGAATAGGGCTGCACCCCATATGCATGGGTATGCCCCCTGCATAACTGCTCCAGATGTGCCGCATAACATTATGGGTGGTGTGTGGTGCATTGGTGCCCTTCAAGAATCGCACTTGTGTGCAAGTTGGGGATGTGCCCTATGTGACTTTCAATAACAACTGATCCAGAGATAGCTGCAGTGTGTTGGGCTGCCATGTGGGGACTCAGGTTCAGAAGAAGCATAGTGAGATGGTGCATGGTCAGGAGTAGTACCAGTGTGGGATTTCCGGGGGGGGTGGGAGAGTGGCTTGGTGTTCTGTTACTGCAGGGACCCCTGTGGTGGCAGGAGAAGTAACTTAGTCTCCTCCATATATGTGCTATGGGATTTGTGTTATCCACCATGAAGGAGGTGGGAGAGCAGGGAGAACACTGAGGGAAAAAAAACAGCCAGTCCCTTCAAAATGATGGCTAACTGTACACATGTGGGATCTTAGAGGTCACCAGAGAATCCACTGTGGGGGTCAATGTGGTGACAGAACATACTGTATATGGGAAAACCGGCTGGCTTTTCTGAAAGAAATGGTATTTTACTATTTCATGTCAAATTCACCAAAACTGGTCTGCCTTAATATTCACCCCCATTTGGGACCTGGTATGTATTTTGACTTCCAAAAAACAGGAATGACTATCACATTTGGACCCATGGAAGTCCCTCCCCCCCCCCATTTAACTATACCACTGCATCTAGTCAGTTACGTATGACTTCTATTTATAATGTACTGCAAGTGAAAGAAGAACTTGAATATTCCAAAATGAATGTGATAGTACGGTAACAGGTATGTTTATTGTATTTATTTATTTTATGCATTGTATTGTAAACGTCAACCTTCTGGCTGCAATAAATAATCTAAGTAGCCAAACTAGCCTAACCAGAATCAGAAGGCATGCATACATGCCTGTATTATATGATGGTTTTGGACTGTATGCTATACAGTACATTAAAGGGACACTATCAACCCCCTTAGGTCTCAAAGTGTCCCTAGTTTAAACAAGAATTTGTCAATGCCGAATGTTGCTTGCTTGTATGTGCTGTTTAGATATTTGGAAGTGACAGTTTCATGCCTTACTCCCAAGACATCCACTGTGTCTTTCCGTTCAGTATTCACAGAAGAGTGGGAGGGGCAAGGGCCACAGCAGTACAGCAGTTGCCAAGGGGGTGAAGAGGTGGACAAAAGTCCATTCAAAGGCAAAAGAGTCCTGCAGGAGCTCACTAAATTGAAGGTAGACAAAGCGATGGAACCAGATGGCATGCCAAGGATATAACAGAACTGCGAAGGGGGATAGTAGTACCTCTGGCAGCCATGTTCACTGAGTCATTCAACATGAGTGAATTGGAGGAGGGCACATGTGGTCCCTCTACACAAGTCCGCAGCAGGGAGGGGGAGGAACAATAGGCCATTCAGCCTCACCTCAGTAGTGGGAAGATCACGAGACATTGCTTAAAGAAAGGATAGTGGGGCATCTAGATGCTATCGGAACCCAGGACCATAGACAACATGGATTCACAGTGGGGACATCATGTCAGATAAATCTGGTTGATTTATTTGACTGGGTGACAAAGGAAGGAATCAGGGTGGGGCAGTGGACAACGCTACCTTGATTTCAGCAAAGCCTTTGACACCATCCCATATAGGAGGCTGATAAACCAGCTGGGTAGGCTGGACATGGGGAAAGGGTGGTAAATTGCTAGAAACTGACCAACAGACAGGAGGCAGAGAGTGGTGGTAAATGGTATGCAGTCTAGGGAGGGGGCGACCAGTGGGTGCTGCAGGGATCGGGTCCTGGGGCCAGTTCTGTTCAATGTCTTCATTAGTAATATTGCAGAACATCTGAAGGAATTTTCACCAAATTTTCAACATAGCCATTTTAAGACCTCTGCTCATGAACAGTGTCACTGTGATTTTCTTAATTTGTCCCGTACATTGATTTCACACACCGACTGCGCCATTGTGCACTACATGGCAAACACGCTTTGGGTGAGATGTGAAAATGACAGCTGTACTACTTTAAGAAGGTGTGGTAAAATGGCAATGTTGAAAATCTGGAGGAAAATATTGAAAATTCGCAAACTATACGACGGCATGAGGAACTGTACAACGACCGTAAAACAGTCATTTTTGAATTTTTTCACTAAATTTCAACATAGCCACTTTAAGACCTTTTGCTCATGAACAGTGTCACTGTGATTTTCTTAATGTATCCCTGACATTGATTTCAAGATACCGACCGCGCCTATTGTGCGCGACATGGGCGAAACACGCTTTGGGTGAGATGTGAAAATGTCAGCTGTACTACTCATAAGAAGGTGTGATAAAATGGCAATGTTAAATCTGGAGTGAAAATATTGAAAATTCGAGACCTCACGAGCGCGAGGAACTGCACAACGCACGCCAGAAAAGACAGTTTTTTGATTTATATCACATCGGATTCCTTCATGATGACAACAGGCGTTGTTCAGGCCCGAAGGGTGATTTCGGCGCAGTGACCGTGCAGTGACTGCAAAATCACCCTTCGGCCCGAAAACGCCATGACAGTGACATCATTCATGAGAAGGGGTCCAAAACTCCATGTTGAAAATTTGGTGCCAAAATTCCCAAAATACCTGAGATATGCAACAGTTGAAACCCCTATCTAGCCCATTATACAGCTTACCGGCATTTCCTCAGTTCAGGTCGGCTTTGAAGAGTGCAGACGGTTCCCGTCCACCAAGATTGTCGCCCGAGGTCCAGAGGTAAGTATGGGGTGGGGGGTGGGGAGTCAGGTGCGAGTGGTGGGTGCGGTTGTGGGAGGGGGGCCTGGGAGACTATAGACCGCTTTTGCAGAAAAAAATTAAAAATGGATGTATGTAGGACATTTGCCATGCTGGGGTGGCCTCAGCGTGGCACAGGATGGTAGTTCAGCCGGACGGTGATTGGGCACCCCGTCGGCCTGGTATAGCTTGCCATGCTGGGGTGGGCTCCTCAGCGTGGCACTTACCACTGGGAACGAGCTCAGCCAACGGGATTGGGCACCCGTCGCTACTACAGTGTGCGGGGAGCGGGGTGCGACGCCAGGGGTGTCTGTGGGAGCTGCTGAGCAGCCGATATCTTATCGCTGCTCACTTAAGCGTAGCTCCCTTCAATCAGGTTACTGCATTTTGGAGCTTGTCATAGACAGCTCCAGAATGCATTGGCTTACAGGGGCCGCGCTAGCCAACACACTGACTGAATTGGAGGAGGAGGTGACACACCTCCGAAATCTCCGATGATGGCACTATGTTTCTTGCACATGCGTGCAAGCAACATAAAAAACACATTTTATGATTGCCAACATTCTGTAAGGATTGCTGATGCAGCTAGCAGTTTGATCCTTGCTGTTTTTATCTTAGTAAAAGTGAAAAACAGACTGCCCACCATCCTTGTGTTACCACAGAAACACAGGTTTGTTTACATTCCTTGATCAGCTCCAGCTGCATCTTTCCTGGACTTGGGAACACCCATAACAGTCTAGCCACTTGTGACGCAGTGGGAGATTAGGAGGCTACTGCCTCATGAGTGACTGCACTATTTGTGTGTGTTTCTAATGCTCAGGAATTATGCAGTAAGAACAGATCCAGGATAGTAAACAAAAAAAAGTTGTTATAAATGTACATTGCCATGCCTTTCGGTTCTACTAAACAAGGAGACAGACAAAACAAACAGCAACATCAATGAATTTTAGAGAAGGTAAGCAATCATAAAATGTGAGTTTTTGCCTAGAAATGATATGATGAAAAACAGGCTGACAGTGTCCCTTTAAAGCTGTTCCAAAGTTCAGCAGCTCAGAGCAGTGGAAATCAGTGGGGAGCAACTTTCCTTTACTAAATAGTTTAAACAGTGAAGGGACAGTCACTCCGTTTTATTGCATCTTGGACTGGAAGGGGTTAACTAATGTTTTGTACAGGCCATGTGGCATTATGACTGAGAGGTTAGCTGTGACGTCTAAAGCTTTCTGATAAGCATGTGTGAGTTTCCTTGGGGTGATTAAAAATCGTATCATGTTCACTCGCACATACGGTATACCACACATCTGTTGTTTACACCACAGTTTATAGAAGCCTGCTATTCACATTTTCTAAGTCTTCAAAACAATCTAAACCATACCATAGAATGTGCTAGTGTTACTGGAATTTGCCAAAGTGCAGCACAAGTGGTATCAAACTGGTGGCTTGGAATGCCATGGAATTCTGTTCTGGTATTATGGTCTCAGTACACCTGTGGTACTGTTAGAGCTGTGTGAACATCTCAGAGACAGACATTGCCTGGGAGCCCTCACAACCCACTTTCCCTGAGTCAAGGCACATGCACAGATCTTGGAGGAAATGGCCGCAGCCATGTGTTCATTGTTTTTTACCACCAGTTGAGCAGCTTGTGCTTCTGGGAGGATGTGCAATTTGTCTGGCATCCAACACGTGCCCTCAATCCTGGGCCACCCCTGGTGTGTGCTGAAGTATTCCCCTCAGCTCCTGGGCAGGTCATATGGCTAAGGCTCCTGTGGTCACCCCCCCCATCCAGCACCACTGTCCTTGCTGAATAACCTGATGAGGTTAGACCACCACCCTCCATTTGGGTCCGAGTCTTGTGGTCCTCCGTCCTCATGCCAACTGGGGTTGTCAAGGGAATCAACAAAGTCCAGGAGGGTAGCATCTTTCAGAAAAAGAGATGTGTAAGAACAAGTGGACACAATTTAAAGATGGGGGGGGGGGGGATGGCTTAGGGGTAATGTGAGGAATTTTTTTTTTCACGGAGAGAGTGGTGGATGCGTGGAATTGCCTTCCTGGGGAGGTTGTTGGGGCTAAAACAGTGGGGGAATTCAAACATGCATGGGACAGACACAAGGCAATTGTAGTGGAGGGTGGCAGTAAGTAGGCTGTTGGTTAACTAGAATCTGCAGCTTATCCAGTAGGTAGGGAAATGGGCAGACTGGGTGGGCCAAGTGGTCCTTATCTGCCATCAAAGTCTATGCTTCTATGTTTCTGTGACAAGTCCTTCAAGAAACTTGGCCCTGTCCCCCCTTCTTCCCCTGATACCTTAGGTCTGAGATCCTCCTGAGCCACCACACATGGCTGTGACAGTTTGCAGTATCTCATGACTCCGACTTTATCAATTTACATTACTTTCTTTGGTCTTCTCTACTCTTTTTATTTCCTTACTAGGTTTACATCCCTTTGGAGGAGGCAAAGAACTGGAAAAACCTTCTTTTATGGGGAAAATTGGGAAAAGTCATTCCCCAACCCCTACTTGGTCAAAGGGGACCTTACCTGCCCTGACTCTTATCCTGCTTTTATGTGGGCAGGCGGGTTGGAATCTGATGAAAGCAGGAGAAAGAGGAGGAACTGCTGGCCTTCAGTTCTATTTATCCCCCTCTTCTCCTCCCTCCAATAAGATGCCACCTCCCCGAGGACAGACTGATGTTACCTCCTCCTGCAGCATTGCCATGGCCTGTCGCCCACCCCAGGAGGAGGCCCCTCTTTTACTGACCAGGTCCAGGGGGAGAAGCCCTAGGCAAATGGGCAGCTGCTGCAATCCTTGACAGCCTCTCTATTACCTGGTAGCCCCCCACAACTCCTTTCGCTGAATCAAAACAGATACACAGATCTTGGCAAAAATGGTCATAGCCATGGTGTTTATTGTTCTCTTTTGCCACAAATGGAGCAGCATGCACTGCTGAGAGGATGCACAGTTCATACAGCACCCAACACCTGCCCTCAATCATGGGCCACTCCTGGTGTGTGCCGAAGTATTTCTCTTAGTTCCTGGGGAGGTCATATGACCAAAGCTGTTGCAGCTGCCCCCCATCCTGTTCTGCTGTCTTTGCAGAATAACCTGATCAGGGTAGATTGCAACTCCCATTCTGGTCCAAGTCTTGTGGACCCCTGCCTTCATGCCGACCTGGGGTGATGAGTCCTTTGGGAGAATCGGCCTCATCCCCCCCCCTTCCTCCCCCGACACCTTCAGTCTACAGGCATCCTGAGTTGCCGCAGACTGGACTCCATTCAACCCCCCAAGCCGCTTGCTCAAGTTGCTCCTCCAAGACCTGCCTAAAAGCCTGTAACATTCTATACAGTCCTTCTGCCTGTACTTGCCTTTCCTCCTCTACCAATAGGCCCTGACGGGAGGCATAAATTAACTTATGCCTCACTATTTCACCTCCCACAGAATCCATAAAGGCTGTCATCTCTTGACTGACTCTAATGCATGTGACATTTAATGCTGCAATGTCCCTTGCATGCAGCTAGTATTCTTTCTGAAGCAAGTGCAATCAGCTGAGAACCATATGGGGCCACCAGACTCTAATGGAACGTAGATCTCCCTTCATGATTAGCAGCAGGTTCACAGTCTTACTATGTCCCTGATCCTCCCCTCCTAGGTGGATCAACAAGATATCTTGGCTCTTCTGCCTGTCATCCTCTTCCTGCAGCAATAGGAGCAACCCCCCCCCACCCGCACACACCTTTTCTGCCTAACCAACAAATCTGCACTGTTTGCAGTGGCATCTAAACGTGCCCCCCTTCCCAGTTGGCTGGCTGCTTACCTCACTGCCCAGTAGATAAAGGAATGCCCACAGATCCATATGCTCCGGGGACCTGCAAAAGAACAAAAAGAACATTACTGCAAGTGAGGTCGTACATAGCACAAGAATGTCTGTGACCTCCAATACCCCAAAGCCTGGATTTTCTTATGTGACAATCCTAGACTCTGTGCATTGCTGCTCCTATCTGAAAGGAATGGGTGCCAAACTCTTGTGTGTCTAGTCCAGCCTGCTGGATGGCCCTTTTCAAAATGTACCAAAACTGATAAGCCGACACCAGCTTGCCATCCTGATGATGAACGAATGCCTCTCCCTGTTGTGGGCAGGCAGCTATGTAGGCGTTGATCTTATCTGTGACCTGACAGGAGGAGCTGGGAGGGGTCTTCAGTAAGTACCAGTATCCCATCCCCTTCTGTTCTATCTTGGTTTTCCTTAGCTGGACATAAACGCCATCCACCAAGGATACCATGTCCCCTGCTAGCAGGCCCAGAGTACCTCTAGCTGGAGTTGGCTGGGTCAATTCCAGCACTTGGAACACCTCACAAAAGGAGGCTAGGTCAATTCCAGCACTCGGAATGCCTTGCGAAAAGCCATCAAGAAAATCGTCTTGAACAGTCTAGGCTCATATTTGCTCTAGCACACCCTCTGCAAGACAACACAAATGTGTGCAAAGATCACAGGTGTAATAAGACGCATCTCTTCTGGCCGAGCGCTCACCAACCTCCTCCAGCCCTCCAAGACCTTCCCAACCTTGAAGGCCCTGGTGTTGTCAGTGAACCCCATCACCTTAACCAGCCATGACAACCCTGAAAGATGGTGTCCCACTGTTACTGGTGACAGACCTTCCCCTTTTGCCCACACAATGTAAGCACACAACTGATCCACTGGAATTGGCCAAGAGTCCAGCCACTTGCTAAACTGCAATGTAGTGCTCCATCCGCCCCCCCCCCCCGGCAGTTGGCCTCACTTCTCAGCAGTGCAAAGGAATTATCTATGCATCTTCAAGTCTTGCGGTGACCACCTTCCACAGGAAAGGTGAGTCCATCCGTGGCTGTTGTTCTGCCGCTGGTGCCAGCTCCCTGAATCTCTGCAACTGTAAACAAGATAAAGCATCCACAATTCCGTTGTCAACACTGGGTACATGGACCGTTTAAAGTGAATGTTCAGAAGCCTAGATTTCAATACAAAAATGCACATCAGGTTCCCCAGGGGGTCATTTAGTCCCAGCTGACAGTTGATGGTGTGCACAACTCCCATGTTGTCATACCGGAAGTGAACTCTCCTGTTTCTCAGCCTCGGGCCCCAGAGCCAGAGTGCCACCATGACTGGAAAGAACTCCAGCAGCATAATCTGTCTACTCAGCCCTGCCACTGCTCACTGAGGTGGCCACTGCTCTGCACACCACTCTCCCTGGAAGTATGCACTGAACCCAAGTCCTCTAGCTGCATCCATGAACAACTCCAGAGGTTGGTCCTCCCTGGAGTCCTGCCACATGGCCACCCCATTAAAGTGAGTCACAAACATCTACCACATCTGAAGATCCTCTCAGAACTCCTCGGTGACAAAAATCAGTGTTGCAGCTTTTCAAAAACCTTTCCCCTCTTCACCAGGTGCCTCATGAATATCCTCCCAATGTGGATGACCCTGCAGGCAAAATTGAAGTGACCTACCAACTGCTATACCTCCCACAATGTCACCCTCTTGGCCCTCTCTGCCCTAAGAGTACCTGTAGGGACTTCAGCTTATCTGCTGGCAGCCGATACTGCTGTCCCTTGGTGTCAATCTCAATGCACAAGAAGGGCATAACTGTATCAGGGGGTTCCACCTTACCTGGGGCTAGGGGCACTCTGAAATTCTGGCACATGCTCTCAAATGTCACCATGATCAGCGCACAAGTCAGGGACCCGGACAGCCCCACAAAGACGAAATCATCAAGACACCGAACAATAGTTGCGTTATTTGCTGCCAGTGCTGTCACCCAATGCAAGAGGGTACTGAACTATTCAAAGGCACCGCACACCACAGCACATCCCATAGGCATGCAATCGTCCATGTAGTATTCCCCCTCAAACTTCATTCCCAGCAGGACTCTGTCATCAGGGTGCACAGGTAACAGTATGAAAGCCAGCTCTATGTTCACCTAACTCATCTGAACCACCAGGCCATCTGCTCAAACTACTTCAATGGCCCTGTCAAAAGATTTGTATTGCACCAAAGTGTAAGATAGGTCAGTGTAGTCACTGACTGAGTCCCCTTCTGGGTATGACAGGTGATTAATCATCCTGAACTCTCATGGCACTTTCTTGGGAACTAAGCCAATTTGGGACACTCTCAGATAGGGCCACAGAGACATTGTAAAAGGCCAACTTACCAGCCCGAGCCACTGTTTCTTCTCCAGTTCATCCCAGACCACCTGTGGATAGTCCCACATGGACATCAAGTTCTTGCCCCCGTACACCCTGCTGGGGCCTGAGTATGGTATCCTAAATCCCATGGTGAACATGTCCTCCAGCAGGTAGGCAGCTGTTCTGTCTAGGAACTGGTACAGCTATGGTTTAATCTGTTGCACCCGCACTGAGGTGGATAGGTTTCCAACCCCTCAGTTTAGGCAACTTCCCCATAGCACCTCAAAAGCTCCCCCTGTGCCAGACATGGTGATGAACACTGCACAAAGGGGTGCTGTCTGCTGCATGCCATGCAGGCATGGTGAAACCTGTAATTAGTCCTGGTGCATGTCCCTTGATTGAAGACATAGCACAATTGTAGGGTTAACCCTTCCTGACATTGTAGTGCTGACATCTTGATGGGCAGAACACTATCCATGTGCACCTCTCCCCCTCCCTGCATTACTGTGCATCCATTAAGAGTGGCATGTCAGTCTTCTCCAGCCCGGGGTGGTGTCCACCTGCATCCTCTGACTGAACTCCTCATCATAATCTAGCCATTCTGTCCCCCATTTGCACCTGTGCATTAATGAGATGCGGTGCACGTAATTAAACAATTCCATGCCCTGCTTCTTACCTGCCAGCAGAATGGTCATGGCATAGACTGCGAATGCCACCATCCAGTTCTCATAAGTATGGGGGACTTTGACTTTCTTTTTGTCATGTTTCTCCAATTTCTCCTTCTTACCTTCATCTGGCTCAGGAGGCAGAACATATCCACATACTCCCGGTTCCGAATCTGCTGCCAAACCTCTACCATCAAGTGAGTCCCCACTGGCAAGTCCAGGCTAGTGTAAGTGTTCACTGAAGGCATTGGCACCTGTCTCACAGGGGTCCCCGTTCTTATTGTAGGCACTGCGCCCGACAGTGCATACAATTGTGTCTGGCCTTTAACCCCTGTAGCCAGCTCTGCCACCATCTTTTTACAACGTTGTACCTCGCTATGTAATACCTGATTCGAACCTTATGTGCACTTTGAATATTTGGTAACCAAGGTGCCTTACTATGTAATGTTTCATTGTCTGTGTATAACCATCAGGACCTCCTTGTGAATGAGCTTGCTCAATGGAGTCTTCCTGCAATAAACTTGAACTTGAACTTGAACATCTCAATGAGCTTGGCCAATCTCTCATCTGCAGAATCCCTCATGTGGGCCCTGGACTGTGACAAAGGGGGTGAGACCCCCTCTGTCTCTCTGCCATTGGCACCACCCCACCCAGAGGGGCATGGGTATACTGTTCCCACTGTGTACTGTCAGGACAGAGACACTGTTATGCTGAAATACCACCACAGTGACAGATCTCACCAGGTAGAGATCTTTTGCTGTGGTGGTCCACTGTCAGCCGACAGAGCAATTCCTGTAGTTGTTCCCCAACCCTGAACCATCTCAGACCTCATTCCCACAGTGATGGGAACACAGCAAAGACCATTACAGTGACAAGATTGACAGTTCACTGTGATGGTCTGCTGGTTTCCCGACTGCTGTCTCTGGAGACTTCGCCCCCTCCCCTGAATCAACTCCAACTCAGAGCTGGTTATCTAAAATGCGGGTGGTGCAGGAGACAGAGACCTCCACAAAAAACACACTTTTGTACAGCGATGGCACAATGCCAATTGGTGGTGTTGTGCCATCACTGTAGCGACAGTCGTCGAATTTCCTGTTGCTGCTGTGACATGGAACGGGGTCATGAGCAGCTGGTGACAGATCCTCCATGACTGCCAGTGCCTTCCCCATCTCTAAAACCTTAGCCTCTCTATTGGGTTCATTACCCCTAACCTCCTCAATCATGTCTGTTACACCTTTGACCCTTACCTGTGGCCCCTCTGGCTGTGACTTGCCTGTGGGATGAGTTACCTTTGTGCGGGGGGGCATCACCTTCTCCTTGTCTGGCCTCTTCTTCATAGCCACATCTACTGAAGTGGATGGGCACTGTACTCCATCCAGGCATGCTTCCAGCCATGCCAATCCTTTGCTCTGGTACAGCTGACACAGCTGATCCTCCATGGCAGCCGTCACCTTTGGTGAGGGATTCTTCTGGTGGCTGGGCATCATCCTGAAACTACAACAAAGCCTCACCCCCATGGCATAATTGGTTGCTGGTTCTAGCAGTCATACATCCGGCATGGACCCAACCTCTTAGGCTTGGCTCTGTTGATGTTTATATCCTTGATTAATAAGATAAATTATATATTGGGGGAGAGGGTTGAAGGACTAGAGCTCAGCTGTTCTGGACTGTCAACAGATTGTGCAATCCAATCTGTCTTCAGCCTGGTAGAGTTTTTTCACAAGAGAGATGTGATGAGTTTTCTCAGTTCTTCGCAGATAAGGTTGTCACCATCTGGTCCGGGATCTGCTCAACCCCCTCTATTGGGTATTGCGGAGGTTGGCTGGGGGCTGTGGACACTCGGTTTGCTTTGTCTGACTTTGGCCAGCCGGAATTCATGGACATCGTGAGGATCGTCCAGACTTTGCGTCCAACCTGCTGTAGTTTGGACTCGGGCTCAATGTGTCTTCTTGTAGGGTGCGTTGATGAGATCGGCCCTGTCCTAGCTGAGATAATCTGGAGTTCATTGGAGAGGGGGGCCTTCCCAGACTCCCTAAAGGAGGCGGTTGTATGACCTCTCCTTAAGAAATCCTCCCTTGACCTAGACTGTCTGGCTAACTACAGACTTGTCTCTAGCCTGCCCTTTGTGGGTCAGGTTATTGAGAAGGTGATTGTGCTGCAGCTGGATGATCATTTATCTATCCATGATGTCTATGATTCTCTCCAGTTAGGCTTAGGAAGAGTTATAGTGCTGAGATGGCCCTTCTCCGGGTGCTAAATGATCTCCTGGTGGCAAGAGATCAGAGGGCTTGTTCCATCTGGTCCTCCTTGATCTCTGCAGCATTTGACACTGTGGACCATGGTGTGCTACTGGAGTGCCTGTGGTTCATCTGTGGACTGTCTGGTATGATCCTCAGATGGTTTTGATCCTTCTTCGAGGGTAGGACTCAGAGTGGTGTTTGGAACTTATTCCTCAGCCCCTCTCCCCCTATCCTGCTGGGTACCGCAGGGGTCAATTTTGTCACCCATGTTGTTCGCAGTGTACATGCTGCCATTGGGAGAAATCATTAGGCAGCATGGGCAGAGTTTTCACTGCTATGCAGATGATACTCTGGTGTACATGTCCTTTGTGCCTAGGCAAGATGATTTCCTCTTGGTTTTTAACAACTGTCTCTCTGAGATCCAGGACTGGATGAGTGCCAGCTGGCTGTGGTTGAACCTGGTTAAGACTGAGGTGTTGGTTGTGGACTCAGGTCATCGAGTGGTGGGTTTCTTGGCAGGGCAGCCCTCTGGACTTTGGCTCAGAGGTGTTCGGCTGACTACCTCAGACCAGGTGTGGAACATGGGCGTTATTTTTGACAGCGCCTGATCCTTAGATCTCAGGTGTCGGCTGTTGTTAAGACCTAATTTTTCCATCTGAGGAATATCACCCAGTGAAGCATCTGGTTCCTCCTGATGATCTTCCAATGTTGGTCCACGCCTTCGTGACCTCTTGCCTTGACTACTGAAATGCCCCAGGCCTACCAGGGGTTGATACCCACCACTTGCAGCTAGTGCAGAATGCTGTGGCCAGGCTTTTGAACGATACTTCCAAGACCAGTCATATTATGCCTGTGTTGAATGGATTGCACTGGCTGCCAGTACATTGGCAGATTACCTTCAAGGTCGGGTTACTGAACTATAAAGCCTTACACGAACAGGGACCCCACTACCTGCAAGATCTCCTTCGCCCTAACTGCCTGCTCTGCCCACTTCACTCCCAGGGTGTGCTTAAAGACATCTGGGGCTTGGTCTTTTGCCTTTTGCAGCCCTTACCCAGTGGAATTCTCTACCTCATCGGGTTTGAGAGTGCCTAATCATCCAGAGTTTTAAAAAAGCCTTAAAAACACACTTATTTAGCCAGGCATTCCCAGATTCTGGTACATGATCTTTCTGGTGTATGATTTTAGTTTGTTATTTATTTATATTTGTTCATGCTGGAAATTGTTTGTTTTAAGATGTTTATTTATATGGTTTTATGTGCAAGCACTTTGGTTTTAGAAAGGCGCTTTTTAGAAATAAAGAATGATTTGATTTAATGAGTTACCTGGCAGCTCTGACAACCTGGGACCCAGAATTCTGCTGTCCCCAGCACCCTTTGCAACATGGGGTGCCCTGGCCTGCATGTCCCCAGGGAACTGGCCTCCATAACCACTAGCTGTGAAGGACATTGCAAGTTTGCAGTCATGGGAATAGAACCCCCTACCTCTACATCACAGGCAAATGTCTAACCAAATAAGCCACATTCTGAGCATCAGTGGAATGTAGGGGAGGTGATTCACCTTGCACATGGTCACCCAGTCTGTCCCCCATTCCTATATATTCCCACCTTAATGTATTGTTTTTTAAGAAACAAGTGGCTGCAGTGACACAAACAAACTGGTGGCTCCAACTTGCTGCTGCCGTGCTGGGCAACCTTTGCCAACAAAAGCAACCCAGCCACTCTGGGAGAGATAATGCCCATATACAGGGGCAATCTGGGAGCACTGGGGCAGTATGAGGTATGCTTAGAAACATAGAAACATAGACTATGACGGCAGATAAGGACCACTTGGTCCACCCAGTCTGCCCATTTCCCTACCTACTGGATAAGCTGCATATTCTAGTTAACCAACAGCCTACTTCCTGCAACCCCCCACTATAATTGCCTTATGTCTGTCCCATGCATGTTTGAATTCCCCCACTGTTCTAGACTCAACGACCTCCTCAGGAAGGTGGTTCCATGTATCCACCACTCTCCATGAAAAACAATTTCCTCACATTACCCCTGAGCCATCCCCTCTCTATCTTTAAATTGTGCCTCCTTGTTCTTACACATCTCTTTTTCTGAAAGATGCTACCCTCCTGGACTTTGTTGATTCCCTTGAGGTACTTGAAAATTTCTAGCATGTCCCTCCATCCCTCCTTTCATCAAGAGTGTACATATTAAGCTCTCTCAGTCTCTCTCTTCATATGGTTTCTGATGCAGACCCTGCACCATTTTAGTTGCCCTCCTCTGGACTGCTTCCATCCTGTCTATGTCCTTGCGTAGATGAGGTCTCCAAAACTGCACATAGTACTCCAGATGGGGTCTCACCAACTGTCTGTATAGAGGGATAACCACTTCCCTTTTTCTACTTGTGATGCCCTTCCTAGGCATCCCAGTATCCCTCTGGCTCTCCTTACTGACTTTTCACATTGCTTACCCACCTTTAGGCCATCTGATATGACTACCCCCAGGTCCCTTTCCATTTCTGTTGTTGTTAGTACCTCCCCTGCTATTGTGTACTCTTCTCCTGGGTTTTTGTTTCCCATGTGCATTACTTTGCACTTCTGTGCATTGGATCTAAGTTGCCATATGTCTGACCATTCCTCCAACCTTGCCAAGTCCCTTCTTATCTTTTCTACCCCCTCTTGTGTATCAACTCTGTTACAGATCTTTGTGTCATCTGCAAAGAGGCATACCTTTCCCTCCAGACCCTCTGCAATGTCACCTATAAAGATGTTAAAGAGGACTGTACCCAGTAATGAGCCCTGAGGTACTCTACTAGTAACCCCCCTTTCTTCGGAATGTGTTCCATTCACCATTACTTTCTGTGTCCTGTTGTGCAGTCAGTTTGCTACCCAGGCTACCACCCTGGGACCCACTCCCAGGCTGGCTAACTTGATTATTAATCGTTTGTGCGGGATTGTGTCAAATGCCTTGCTAAAGTCTAGGTAGGCCATATTCACAGCCCCTCCCTGGTTTATTACTTTGGTCACCCAGTCAAAGAAATCAATTAGATTCGTCTGAAATGACCTTCCTGCTGTAAATCCATGCTGCTTTGGGTCCCGTGCCCCGCTGGCCTCAAGGTACTCAACAATTCCTTCTTTCAGAAGTGATTCCATCATTTTCCCTACCACTGAGGTCAAACTTACAGGTCTGTAGTTTCCTGCTTCTGCCTTGCTCCCACTTTTGTGAAGGGGAATCACATCTGCCCTCTTCTAGTCCTCAGGTACCACCACATCCTGCCATGATTTGTTAAAAAGCATAGTCAGTGGCGTCACTAGGTCCTCCCTTAGTTCTTTTAGGATTCTGGGGTGAATCCCGTCAGGCCCCATTGCTTTGTCCACCTTGAGTTTTAAGAGTTCTTTCAGGACTCTTTCTTCTGTGAATGGACTGCTGTCAACCCCCCTACCCAGAGTGCTTCTATTGTCTGGTTTAGGTAACTCCTTCTCATCTTCTTTGTGAATACTGAGCAAAGTATTCATTCAGTATCTCTGCCTTTTCACTGTCTCCTCTGCCCACCTCCTCTCCTTTATTAATCTTCACTATCCCGCCCTTAACCTTTCTATGCTCCCTAATGTACCTATAAAAGGTTTTATCCCCTTCTTAACTGAGTTGGCAATTTTTTTCTCAGTTTGGGCCTTTGCTATTCTGACTGCCTTCCCCACTTCTTTCTGCTTTAATTGATACAGTTCTCTGTCGTGCTCCTTCTGTGATTCCTTATACTTTTTGAATGCAGCCTTTTTCTCCTTAACCTTCCCTGCCACCTCTATTGAGAACCATAGTGTTTTTTTACTCCACTTTGTTTTCTTTATTTGTTTCACACAAAGGCTTGTTGCCTCTATGATGGCAGTTTTGATTTTTCTCCATTGTTCTTACACCCCTCCTTTTTGGCCATTTGCTAGTGCATTCTTCAGGTATTCACCCATGTTGCCAAAGTCAGCCCTTCTAAAGTCCAGTATCCTTGTTTTTGTATGGCTTATCTCCATGGTTGTACTCATTGTGAAGCACACTGTGCAGTGGTCGCTTGTTCCCAGATGTCTACTGACTTCTAAATTTGTGATCCTCTCTCCATTTGAGAGTACCAGGTCTAGTATTGCTTTCTCCTGAGTGGGTTCCAACACTAGCTGTCTAAGGCCTGCCCCTTACAGGGCATCGAGAATGACCCTGCTCTTGGATGTGGCTGCAGTACATGTCATCCAGTTAACATCTGGAATATTCAGGTCCCCCATCAACAGCATCTCCCCTTTTTCAGCCATTTTAAGAATGTTCTCTATCATTTTCTTGTCCATTTCCTCCCCTTGAGATGGGGGCCTGTATACAACCCCTGTGCGGATTGTGATGCCATTCCCTGTCTCCAAGGTGACCCAGAGTACCTCTTGTCCTCCCCTTTACTTTTTAGTTCCTTAGCTTTGATCCCTTCCCTTATGTATAGAGCTACTCCACCTCCTCTTTTACCTTCTCTGTCCCTTCTGTAGATTGTGTACCCTGGTATGTTGACATCCCAGTCATGGTTCTCTGTGTACCATGTTTCCGTGGCTGCCACAATATCCAATTGTTCATCTTCCATCAGGGCTACTAGCTCAGGAAAAGCTTGTTTCCAAGACTACGGGCATTAGTACTCATTGCCCTCCATTTAATGTTGGCTTTATCCTTTTTTCCCCCATCTCTGCTCTTATTGCCCATGTCTATTTTTCCATTTACCTCTGTGCTGCCCTCTGTTGAGCTCTGTACCTCAGTGTTTACCTTACTACCTGCCATGTTTTGTGGGGGGAGGCTTTGAAATTTCCTGCCTCTTATCAGCACCTCCCCCCTTGGCTAGTTTAAAAGCTTGCTAAGGAAGCATTTAAACCTGTCACCTAGGAGCTTGGTTCCCTTCGTGGACAGATGCAGACCAGCGTACCAGTATAGACCTTTATCTCTCCATGTAGACCCCCAGTCCCCAATTAAGCCAAAGCCCTGTGCTCAGCATCAGTTTTGCAACCATTCATTAAACTGCATGGTGTGCAGTACCCTAGCCTCACCCCTGCCATGGACTGGCAGCACCTCTGAGAAGGTTACCGTGCTTGCTACCTGTCTGAGGCCCCTCCCCAACTCCACAAATTCATTCTGCATCACACTGATCCCATGCCTAGCTAGGTCATTTGTCCCACAGTGGACAATGATATCTACTTCCCTCTCCTGTGATGCTACTTCTGCAATCCTGAGGATTCACTTCCTGTCCCTCCAAGCCATGGCACCAGGCAGGCACCATACTTCCTTCTCCTCTCCCTTCCCCAGATTTATCCCCCTAACAATTGAGTCCCCTATCAAAAGCTGTTTCCTTCCTGTGTGGTGTCCCTTACCACCCTTTTGTGGGTCTCCCTTGTGGATGTCCTCAGCATTCTTCTGGGTCTCCACTGAGGGTGCCATCATAAATGAACATTGCTCTGCCAGAATGGCATATGATTTGTGAGGTACAGCTAGGGGCTTCACCTCTGGTCCACCACCTGCACCCTCCCAGAACCCACTGTGGTCCAACTGCTCTTCATACTTGGCAACCTCTGAGGCAGTGGTTGTGGCAGTGGTGCTCTTTGGGTGGGGGAGGCCTCCTTTGTCCTTGCTAGTTCAGCCTGGAGGTGGGCAACCTGCTCCCTCAGAGCTGACAGTTGTCTGCAAATAGGACAGCAATGCAGTTTCCAGAATGACTCCCAGAAAACTGCTGCCCCACAGCCAGTGCATTCCACCACTCCCCACATGTCCCTCTCCCTTATAATATACAATATGTAATATATATATATATAATATATATATATATATATATATATATATGTATTATTATTTGTGATGTGTGCCTACACTTTATGCACTGTGCTGGTTTATTAAGAATATGACAGTTCTACCCCAAGACCTGTTAAGGAAGTGATGTCAGAACTTTGGCTATAAAGGAAATGCCACGCCTGGGGGTGTGGGGTGTGGGAAAGGGTGGTTGGGTAGTCCACAGCCACTGGTGACTGTTAGAAACAATCAAATACACAACTGCTCCACCACCCTGGTGAGTACTGCCCTTTATAGTAATTCAACAAACACCACAATTTACTAGACCACTACTCCTACACAAACCACTCTACTGAGTCCAGGGATAAAAATGAACTCACTCCTCAGCTAGCAGTACACTTTTAAAATGTTTTGAAAATATCCTTCGAAATCCCAGGTCTCAAGCCCAGGAATCAAGCAAATTCAATTGCATCTCACTCCCTTTGGTTATAAAATTACTACACTTTTAATGGAATCCTGCAATTCTCTGCTTAATGCCAATAAGGAAAAAAAATGAAACTTTTTGTAGAAAGCGTAGCTCCCCTTCTTAACAAGTCCCCAACAATATTATGCCTTACCAGGTTTCCAGGTCCTAATTATACACTACCGGTCAAAAGTTTTAGAACACCCCCATTTTTCCAGTTTTTATTGAAATTTACGCAGGTTAATGTCTCAATGTACTCTGAAATTAAAGCATAAAACAAATAAACAATTGGAGATAAAAAAGAAATCATAGAATCATTTTGTTTAACAAAATTTAATCTAAATTTTTGACTCATCAAAGTAGCCACCTTTTGCAGATATACTGTAACCGCCGAACACACTCGTGGCATTCTTCCTACAATGGACATCAAATATTGTTCGGAAGTTCTTCCAACACTGTTGCAGAAGTTCCTCACAAATGTGTTGCACTTGTAGGTTGCTTTGCTTTCATCCTTCTGTCCAGTTCATCCCAAACCAGCTCGATGGGGTTTAAGTCTGGAGACTGTGCTGGCCATTCCATGATTTGAAGCCTACCATCTTGTTCTTTTCCTCGAAGGTAGTTCTGACATAGCCTGGAGGTATGTTTTGGGTCATTATCTTGCTGTAGGATGAACCCCTGACCAACTAGGCATAGACCAGAGGGTATTGCATGGCGCTGCAAAATGCTGTGGTAGCCCTTTTGGTTCAGGGTGCCAGTCACTCTGTGCTGTTGTCCTGTGAGCCGCCTATCACGCAAGCTGTCGACTCTCAGAAACTTGTCTTCTGATTCTGTTGTGGCTTTGGGTTTGCCAGACCTCTTCCTGTCAGAGTTTTCTCCAGTTTCCAAGTGCCTTTTGATGGTGTAGGAAACCGTACTCACTGACACCTTGTCTTTCTTTGCAATTTCTCTACAGCAGTTTTTGCTAACCTAAACTTTTTTTTAACCTCTAGCAGTTTACCGCTTACCTTTGTACCATTTTAGGTTATTCACTGGACTTGAATTGCTTAAATTTCAATAAAAACTGGAAAATTGGGGGTGTTCTAAAACTTTTGACCGGTAGTGTAGTTATAGTTTGTTCTTTGCAGTATAGCAAGGTTCTCAGCTTCCAACAGACAAGTCAAAGTCAGTCTGACTGGCTTCTAACAGTGAAGGATGCCCAAGACAGTACAGTGATGATACCCCACCCAGAGCCAATTGATTGACTAGTGACACCTGTGATGTAAGCAGGCCTTTCAGTGTAGGCGCTCTGCTATGTCTGATTCCAATACACAAAACCTTTCAGTGAAACCAGGGATAAAAACTTAACTTCTCAGTCAGCAAGACACTTTTAAAATGTTGCAAAAATATCCTTCCAAATCCTAGGTCTCAAGCCCAGGAATCAAGCAAATTCAGTTGTATCTCACTCCCTCTGGTTATAAAATTACTGCACTTTTAATGGAATCCTGCAATTCTCTGCTTAATGCCAATAAGGCAAACAAAATAAATAAACTTTTTGTAGAATGCATAGCTCTCCTTCTTAACAAGTCCCCAACAATATTATGCCTTACCAGGTTTCCAGGTCCTAAACCGAGTTATAGTTTGTTCTTTGCAGTGCAGCAAGGTTCTCAGCTTCCAACAGACAAACTTGGATTCCATGGGAAGCAGGTCGAGGTTGTGGGAATGTTTTAGTTTTCCTGTGCAAGATTGGGAGCCCACGACAGAGCGTAGCCTGCCATGAACAAGATGGCTGCCGAGATCTCGCACTCTGCGAGATACCCACCCACCAACGGAAAACAGTGCCAACTGAACCCTTGTGACTTGCAGGATCACCGGGGTGAGAAACTTAAACAAAGCTGCCCCGGGAGCCCAGCCACCAATCCCCCATAGCTGGGAGACTGATACCATTTAGGGGGCCTGAACCACGGTCTCCATCCTGCCTGTCTGTTATCCAGCCCACCAGTATGGTCCTATAACAGCCAGAATCGCCAAGCCACCACCCACCAAATGGAGGTGAGTTAAAGCCAAAGCAGATACACATAGGTTGAAAGGAAGGGATGAAGCAGTGGAGAGCTCCCATCTGGGGAAGAACTTGGCCCAGTCGGATCCCTGACCACAACCTGGCAGCCATTCTTTGCCACCTAGCTGAGCAATCCTGGGGGATTCCACCCAATACCTTCTAAAATGAGAACTGTAGCCAAATCAGGATTCAAACCTTGATTGCCTAGTTCACAGTCCTGTGCCCTAACTACTAGGCTATGTTGACTGCTATTTGAGGAATCTTAGGCTATACAGTCCTCTGTCCTCCCTCCCTCCCCAAACAATTCAAGGCCTCAAAGGGCCCTTACCTGGATCTCAAAGGTCAGCAAAGGCTGGCAGCACTGAAGTCTACAGTCTGATGGAAGGAGGATAAGGGGGGGAGCTCTGGCCTTCGGTTCTATTTAACTCCTCTGTCTCCTGCCTCTGACCAGATGCCACATCCCTGAGGGTAGCCTGGTGGTACCTCCTGCTGTGGCATTGCAGAGACCTGTTCTGCACCCTAGGAGGAGGCCCCTCTCTTACTGACCAGGCCTGGGGGGGAGGGGCCCCAGGCAAATGGCCAGCTGCTGCAATCCTTGGCAGCCTCTCCATTCTGAAGTTCTCACTGCATTCAACTTTTGTTCAATGGTTTGATGTGAAAATATACTTCTTTCACTTACAGTATGGTTGTATTCAGCAGCTATAAATCGAAGAGTAGAAACAAAGAGAAACACACCCTTGACTCTCCACTCCCCTGCTGCTTAGTCCCCATGCTCTTAAGATAGTTTGGTGGACCTCAGGCCCTCTGAATATAGTTTCCTCATTGCTGCCTGTCTTGAATGTGGGAGGGGAATCTTAGCAAGAGGGCTAGCCTACTAGTAGCCTTCCCATGTTACAGTTACTACAAACCTCTCATGGTCTGTTGCAGCAAAACAGGTACCCATAGCACTGTAATTATCACCATCACTGGCTCATTTGACCTCACCCCTGAACCTCTGATATTAATTGCCTCAGGAAGGGGTGTTGGTAGCACTGGGAAGCCCTTTGGTGGCTCCCAGAACTGCTCAAGTGGGCCAAAGGGGTTCCAACACCCTCTTTCATAGCTTTTGATGCTCTACTAGTATCAGAGCACATTGGCTTTCCACCTCATAAGCTATCCTGTATTATACTGTTGCTCAATGTTAACTAGAAAGGACCACTGCACTGCAATACTAGTGGATGGTAGATGCAGAGCTGGTGACTGCAGGAGTCAGCACCCACTAGGCCAGCCTGCACAGGCAGCTACAGGTCTGCACAAGACTGTATGGGGCATCAGGAGACTACCCCTCCACACTACCCTTACTCCTTTCAGGTCAATAGCAGTAAGGGATGAGGATGGAGCAAACAGTTCAACAATGGTGGCAGTGATGATGGTATTGTGAGGAACACACCTCCAAGAACAGGCAGAAATCAGTTGGGCATAGCACTGGGGAGGATGGGGGGATAACCAGGAAGCATTTTCCATGATAATGCTGATAATTATAGCTCTGTCAGATAGTGGCAGGGTACAGAGGGACTAAGGCAGAGGGCACCCTTCTCCCTTCCTCTACCAGGGCAGGCAGTGACAGGGGGTGGCTAGATTCATGGGCCAGAACACCCCCAGCTATCTTAAAGGTACAAAGATTGGGGTGTCAAGAGTCATGAGGTGGAAGAGGTAGTGTTTTTTTTCCCCATTTGCAGAAGCTGGGGGATTTTGTTTCAACCCAATGAACAAACTTTTTTCTCAGTTCAGTTTTTGGTTGTGAAAGGCACACTGTGCCTGTGCTCATTTCCAGCTGCATTCCAGAAGCAAAGGGAAGTGAAGTGACTTGCTCAGGGTCACGTAGTATGCAAGTGTCGGTTGTGGGATTCAAACCTGGATCTTCTCGGTCTCCAGATTTACAGATTGGCACTTTAATTAGGCAATACTGCCTCAAACTGAGTGGCATTACACAGTGATGCTAACCAAAAAAATTTCTATCACCTCTCTCTCCCTTACCTTAGAGCTGTCAGCTGGTGCTGTGGGGAGGGGGACCCAACTGAGCTGCCCGGATTTCAGCTATTGCCCCCATTATGTATTTGGAGTGTGGGGAGCAATTAATACATTTTTTTTCTGGTGAGAAAAGATGGTAATGTGTGGGAGCCAGGGGGGTTAGGATGCCAGATTTAAAATATACTAGGGGGGAGACCTAGGGAGTGGTCTGAGAGAAATTATATATGAGGAGGTGGGGTGTCCAGGGACTAGAAAAGGTCAACTGAGGGAAAGGGAATGGGTTAATTCAAAAAATATTTAGTGTGTAGTCTTAAGTACCAGAGATCCCAAAGGAGCCTAATAGTCATCATTCGGATCTGTAGAATGAATAACCTATTATTTGTAGTATTCAGGAATTCATATTTGGTGTGGGACATTTTGCATGAATAGAAAAAGGCTATTGCCCTGAAAATTGTCTTTTTCATGCAATCATTTTCAAAACAAATTCTTGCAGTCCCCATTGTGTATGCAATGTGAGTTATTTGTGTTGCTTGTGTTAGGGGAGAAAGGGGTGGCAGTCTTATTTGCCATGTAACAACAAGAAGTAGTTATCAAGGTGACATTGTCAAAAGGCAGGTGCCGAATCAGGAGGAGTGTCCACATGCATGGTGCACCTTTAAAACCCCTGCAAGCAAATGACCAGAAGGGGAAAAAAGTAAATCCAGGAAGTCTGAGAAGAAAATAATACACAAAAGAGAAGTATGTTGGGGAGGAGGCAAAGGAGGTGGGTTGAGGAGCTGTGAAGCCCTGGAGTGTTGAACCACATAAAATTTTGGTTACATTTTCTACAGCTACTTTTGGGGCCTGAAAGGCCCTAGAGAGCTTGTACAAGCACCACTCTTAGAGTTCAAGTGGATTTGCCCTTCTTTAAGGAATAAGCCTACAGTCAATGGTGCTGAACCTGCCCAGTGATGTGGGATCACGTTTGCATACACATGTATTAAAGAAGTCTTCATCATCTATTGCTGTGCTGGATTTAAAAATGTTGCCATCCGCTCATAGGCACAGTGGTT
Source organism: Neoceratodus forsteri (assembly GCA_016271365.2). Taxonomy (NCBI): domain Eukaryota; kingdom Metazoa; phylum Chordata; order Ceratodontiformes; family Ceratodontidae; genus Neoceratodus; species Neoceratodus forsteri. Next base: position 531,899,881 of record CM028134.1, on the reverse strand, counting down.
GGATTTCCGCTTGCAACGCCGGTGACCCGGGTTCGGGAATGGACTCAAGTCATCGGAGAGCCGGCCGGGGGAGAAGGTTGGAGCATCCGTAGTCAGCTCACCTTCTCCAGGGGGGAGGGTGGGGATGCGAGCCGGGCACTGGCTGGCCCGTGGCAGAGGCCAGGAGCATAGCAGGGGTCAGGGCTCTAATTTCTGGGGGAGCGATGGATGTTGATGTTCACCTTGACATCAGGTGGCATATCACTCTCCAAGGGGAGAAAACTGAGGAAAAAACGGCTCTCTAGCTAAGCCAGATGCTGGCTCTCCGGCCCCCTCACTGCCACCAAGGCTTCACGACCTCCTGCATCAGCAACACCTGGAGCCGATGCCACAGTGCGCTGGATGACCCCCACTGGTGCCTTCCATCTCGGAGGAGGGGGACCCACCCGGCGAAGGGTAACACCGGGCTACCTCAAGGGGGTTGCAATATGAGGTAGGGTAGGTCATGGAGATGGCGGACAGACGAGAAAGGACCTTGGGGCCCCGAAGGAGGTGCTGGCCAGGAGAAGCAAAGGCGCAAAAAAAAAAAAAAATTTTGCTGACACTTTCTGTGCCCTGATGTCCTTCCTTGTTGACATTTCTATATCTGATCAATTGTCTTTAATCTTTTATTTTTCTATCCCTCCCATTCCCTCACCCTCATTCCACAAAATGCTCTTGTCTTCTGTCTGGTGGTTGGGTGCCCATTCCCATCAGCAGAACTCTCTCCTCATCACTATAGACCTCGACACAGTGACAAGAATTGTAAAGCTGCTTTGCAGCACTGTTCATGACCATGCACAGGCAGTGCTGGGGTACTTTCTGGTCTGCTTCTCTCCCCCCTCCACCGCCATGTCACTGCTCTCCATGATGTCGCTATCCTTTCCACTCCCAGCTCATGAAACCTTTCTTCTGCACACTAGAGCTATAACCCCCTCATACACACATCTATTGCTGCCTATCATGGTGGTATTGGGAACTTTGAGAGTCCCCAGCTCAATGATGACTGATCTGATGCCCACTGTACCAGCTGGCTTCCAAGAAGTGGGATTCCCTGAGCTCAATGTTGGCAACTTTGTACAGCTGTATCGGGGCCTCGCAAGGAGTATGAGCCCTGAACTCTACTTTGGCCATTTTGCATGCCAGTACTGAGAATTCCCTAGGCGCGTGAGCCACAAGCTTAGCTTTAGTTGATTCCTGAGGCTGTACTGGGGGGCTACTGAGGAGCAAGAGAAATTAAACTCAATGTTGGTCAATTTCTGCAACTGTACTGGGGAGTTCCCAAGGAGTAAGATGTTCAAGCTCAATGTTAGCCACTTTGAATAGCTTTACTGGGGGCTCCTGTGGCACTGGCAAATTCACATGGCTGTACCAGGGTCTCTTGAGGAGCAGGGGCCCAGAGCTCAACGTGGGGTGCTTCATGCAGCTGTGACAGGAGCTCTCAAAGAGTGGGAGCATCAACCTCAATGTTGGCCACCTCCCTCCACAAATGCAGTGAAATGTGAGGCCCAAGGGCTTTACTTTTTTACAGCTGCTCACTGTGGTGGCTCCCCAGGCACCAAGGGGATTGGTTTAATCAAATTTCCTCTACAGTGGGTCTCCACCAGCCCCAAGGAGCTTTTCTAAATAAATGACCACCATGTCAGATCACCAGCTGTCCTTGAGGGGTTTTCATGAAAACAAAGCCCACTATAGCAGAGTTACAGCTGCCCCAATGGACTTAAAAAAAAAACATCTTTTTTTTAAAAAAACAATACCAGTAGCAGTGGGTCCCCAGTTTGTTTTAAACAATGACCACTGTGGTGGGTCTCTAGCAGCCCTTAAAGGCCTTCTTTAAAAAAAATGCTGACTGTGGTGAGTTTCCAGTAGCCCCAAGGGTTTTCTTTAAAACAGTCTCCCCCATGGCAGGTGCCCTTGCAGCCCCTGAGGGGCTTTTTATAAACAGTGCATGCTGCAACAGGTCCCCAGCAGCACTACAAGGGGTTTCTTTAAACAATACCCATAGTTGCATGTCCCCAGCAGCTCCTAAAGAGCTTTCTTAAAACAATGCACACAGGAGCAGTTCCTTAGCTTTCCCAAGTGGCTTTGTTGAAAACAATGCCCACTACAGTGGTCCCAAGCAGCCTCTTAGTGCTTTCTTTAAAACAATGCCCACTCTGTAGACAATGGCAGTGCTAGTAATTAAAAAAGTTGCTATGTGGGACTCTTTCTCCATCTCTCTCTCTCTCTATGCAAATTCCCACCCTGGTGGATCTCTGGGAGTGTGAGGGGAACCCTTTAAAACAATGCCCACTGAAGTGAGGCTCAAGCTGCCCTGAGGGACTTCATTTAAAACAATGACCACTGAGGTCAGTGTTCCACAGCCCCTATTGAGGTTCTCAAGCAGCCCCCACAAAGCTTTCTTTAAAAGCCATTACAGTGGGTCCCTAACAGCCCCTAAGGTGAATTCTTTAAATAATTCCTGCTGTGGCAGGTTCTGTTAAACAATGCCTACCACAGAAGACACCCAGCAACCCCAATAGGCTTTATTTAAACAATGTCAACCACAGCAGCTCCCAGGGTTATTTCTTTAAACAACGCCCACAGCACCTGTCCCAAGCAACCCCTGTTGGCTTTCTTTGAAACAATGCCCACTCTGTAGACAATGGCAATGCCTATATAGTAATTAGAAAAGGTGCCATGCTGGACTTTTTCTCCAGCTCTGCCCATGCAGATCCCCATCATGGAAGGACCCAGCATTGCCAAGAAGAGGGCCTTTAAAACAATGTCCACTTTGGTGAGACTCAAGCAACCCCAAAGGGCTTTATTTGAAACAATGCCCATGGAGGTGGGTCTCCAGCCATTCCTGAGGCACATCATTTAAAACAATGCCAAAAGTGGTTTTCCAGCAGCCCCCAAGAAGCTTGCTTTAAAACAAAGTCCACTATAGCAGATCCATTGCAGCTCTGAGGGACATTCCTTAAACCATTCCTGCTGTGGCAGGTCCCAGCATTCCTTAAGTGGCTTTTGTGAACAGTTCCCACCAAAGTGGACACCAAGCAGCTCCAATAGGTTTTCTTTAAACAATGCCCACTACAGAAAGTCTCCAGCATCTCTCAAGGTGCTTTCGTTAAACTATACCCACTGTACCAGGTCCACAGCAGCCTCTGAGTGTTTTCTTTAAACAATCTTCACAATAGAGGGTCCTCAGCAGCCCCCAAGTGGGTCTGTTAAACAACACCTACTGTGGAGAGTCATCAGCAGCCTTGAGGGGCTAGCTTGAAAACAGTGCCCTCTGCGGCATGTCCCTAGCAGCCCCCTAGGTGCTTTCTTTGAACACTGTTCCAGCCATGGTGGGTTCCCAACAACACCCAAGGTATTTTCTTTAAAGGACTTCCTGTCCTTGTGGGCACTAGCAGCACCAGTAATTAAGAAACCCGCTGTGCAGCATACATTCCCCAATCACCTAACCCTGCAGACACCATCATGGCACTAATTGAAAATGCCACAGATGAAACTCTTTCTCTCACCTACTTGCCCCACCCTAAAGACACTGGAAATGCCTGTAACTGAAAAAGCTATTCTGCTACACTCTGTCTCCTATCCCCCTGCCTCATTTAGACACCAGTAATGCTGGTAATTTAAAAAGCTGCTGTGTGGCACTCTTTGTTTTCCCAGTCCCATCTCTGTGGACACCAGGAGTACCAATAATGAGAAAAACCATTGTGTGTTATTTTCTCTTTGCTGGTCAATTGTCACAGTCACCATTAGTGCTGAGCATATATATATTTTGAAACTGCACATAGTGGGCTTAACAGGATGCAGTAGTTCTCCCATTGAGCAGCATGTCATTTCTGTGGAGGGTTTCTGCGCAGTAATTAAAGAACTCTGCGAGGTGCACTTGAATAGAAATCATATTTTGTGCAGTGGAGTCAGCCAATATGCAATGCTCTTATCACAGTTTCTGCCAGCGACATGCTGCAGAATACTGCAGGAACACAATGTAATCCAACAGCAACTATTCTAATTTGTCACACAAGAAAGTGCGATATGCTGATCAGAGAACATTGCATCCTGACTGACTCTGCTGTATATGAAGAGTTACGTCATCATGTGACCCCCTCGAGTTAGTTGATACACACCTTGGAGCATCAGGGTACTGCTGCACTGAAAGGGTGAGAAACAATGGCTGGATCTGAACGCCAATATACTTTGAATAGCTGCTGGGGTTTGCAATTCAACCTTTCACAGTTACATGTAGCTTTGTATTGTCTAGTACCTTGAAAATAAAAGATTAAGGAAATACTTTACCCCCACTTTTAGTCATGAGTTTGTATGTCTTGTTGAATTTACAATGTAGCATAATACTGTATACTAGTTGGGATTGTATTCTGTCACTTCTATATGCATCAGTTGCAGGACATGGGTAACTCCACTGGCTCCTGGTAGCGAGACAGTTTGAGGTCAGAGACAGCCATCTGTGCACCAAGCACCAGCCACTCCTGCTACAGAAAAAACATACAGCTGCACACCAACCAAATGCAAAAAATGCACCATTTCCACTCAACTGGCATTTGGTTAGCACAGCATGGAGACAAGTAGATCTAAGTCTGTGGACAGGATTCCCAATATATCCCGTGGTTGCTGCTGTAGCTACTCTCCTCCCTTTCTCACCCCCCTCCCTCCATCCTGCATGCCAAATCACATTACAGTCCTCTTGCCACCCTTTCAACAAACACACTTTATGCACTGTCAACTGCACCAGGCAGACTATTGCTATATTAGTGACCCCACGTGGATCTCCATCAATTTCTGTCCATACTGTGAGGACACCAAGACAGCTGGTTCTGCTGTAGACAGCCACTATGCACAGCCGCTGGCAAAGTGGGAAAGCTGCTGAACCATAGAATTTACAGAACATGCAGCAGCAAAACCAAGAGCAGGTAATTGTCACACACAGCTGACAGGACAGCAATAGTCACAACTACATAAAATGTTTCAACTGAGTTTTCTAGTCTTTGCACGAAGAACGTATACTACAGTAAGCCTCATTAGACTACTCCAACATGGCTACTGGTAGTCTTCTCCAAAATCCCATTATGCCCTCTCTAGCCTTTTGTAGTATACAATTTCTATGTGTAGTGTACCTTGCTTATGATGTGGTGCCTCTTTCCTTTTGGTGTGAAAGTGGCTCCTTCTTCTATGGACTTGCACCCTTGATATCCAGAACCACAAAATCTCATATACATATATAGCTTCACAAGGTGAGCAAAAAAATAGAGATAGGAAAAAAGAGAGATTTTATTATTGCTTTTATGACCCTCATCAGAGGAAGCTAACTTTCTATTAAAAAAAAAACTTTGAGCATTGCTGAAACTATAGATGGTTTTCTGTGGTGTTTTTCAAAAGTGATGAAAAGTCTCAATCAAACTATGGTGTCGTAAAGTCTGGCATTTCAAAGAACAAATGCCACAGGATTTTTTGCTGAAAAGGTTTTGATGACTAAGATGGAAAGGATACAAGCAGTTGCCTTGTTGTTGGTATATTGTACATTGATGTTTTATTTGGAATTAAAACTATTGTAGTTTAGCCCATGGAAGCTCTACCTTGCTATTCATTGTACCTGGCATTGTACTGTCTGTATCCAAAACTGTACACCCTATTTGACACTCATGTTTTGGCTGAAATGTGCTGCAGGGAAGTAACTGAGAAGTTCTGTTGCTCACTATTCTGAATGTTAGTCATCTGTGAATGAAGAGACAAAAGGCTGTCAGTTTTGTTAATTAGCCAGACTTTTGCTCCTGCACAAGTTCTATTCCCCCCCATAAGCCCTGATCTGTACTCCATGTACCCCCACATGCTGTTTGTATCACCATGAGCCACTCACAAGATATGCGCCGTTCCCAAGTCCTCCAAGACATGCAGATGTCCACAAGTCCCCTTCAAGCTCTGCCCTTCATCATGAGCTGCCTTTCCCACTACCTCTGAACTTCATGACTGGCCATCCATGAGGACTTTAGTAGGATGATGAACTGAGAAAAAATGCTGCCCAAAGCTGATAGCAGCACTTTCCTTCTCCTCATAATGATCCTGGATGAGCCTCTCTAACCTGGCAAGTATCAGCCTTCACCCCTCTATATTAATAAAATGAATTACTGGCACATACACCAAATGGCACCTTGTATATTGGGCTATGGAGACTTAACAGCCTCAGGGAGGGAGTACACGTTCTCCCCATGTCTACATCTGTGCCTGACTTCCAGAAAGTCCATCATTTAGTTGGGAGTCTGTAGGCCTCAAGTGAGTTGGGAGTGCTAGTGGTTTTCATTTTCATTTTAAGAACTAAAATTGGTGTTTGCACTCCTGTTGACTGGTGGGAGGGATAGTGGTAGTTTTTTTCATCTAGCAGGTGTGTTTTAAGCAATTTTTTATTTCATAATGTTCTTCAAGATTGTCCATCAAGCCCTCGGTTACCTGGTGTGTGCACTTTACTGAAAGCCTCCCTCAGAGGCTGCTTAATCAATTATTTATTTATTTCTTAAAAATTGTTAACTGGGAAAGGCACACTGAGCCTAAACTCATTTCCATGTGTGACCCCAGGGGAGGAGAGTACAAGAATGAACAATACTATCAGTGAAACATCAGTGAGCAATACAAAGACAGATTCAACTGTAAGACAAAAAACATGTAACAGCTCCAACAGGCAACAATGCAAATATGGTCCCGACAAGGCTATACTAAATATATGATATGCTAATCAGTACAGTGTAAAGGGCATAGTGCCTGAAGAGGCGGTTGTAGTGCTGTTGCATGTCAAGGCCTGGATCTGGCACGGCCAAGAAAAGGGAGAAGACTGCTAGAGTTGTAGAGAAAGAGGAAATTTGATTTAGGAGGGGGATTGACTGTGATAAGTCTGGCCAGGAAGGCACCATAGGTGGTATCTAAGAGCCGAGGTGGAGGAGGTAAAGTGGACTGAAGAAGGGAGCAAGGTCCAGTACGATGGGAGGCAATAGGAAAAGGCAGCTTACCCAGCAGAGGTGCAAGGGTGGGGAATAGTGAAGGCTGTGGATTCCTAAAGTGAAGAGAGTTGGAGTAGGAAGGGATGGGGAGATGAGTGAGGAGAGATAGGAGGGGAGGTAAACAAACCAGAATTTAGATATGAGTAGGGTGCTGTGAGATTGGTGATGGGAGGGGAGAAGGAGGATGGACAAGGAAGAGTATAGAAAGCAGTGATGAGTACTGGGGGGAGAACTTGTATTGAAGTGACAGAAAGCATTGTAGAGGGGGGTCCAGTCTGCAAGGGAGGAGGAGGGGGCAGTGCCATAAGCCACATCCGCATAGTCAGAAGAGGGAGAACCATTTTGGTGACCAGCTCCAGGCAGACCTGGAGGGACAAGCAGTCCTTCTTGCTGTATAAGACACCTAGTGTAGGGCAGCTTGGTGTGGATGGCATCAATGCGGTGTGAGAAGTCATGCTTACTATTTAGCCGCACATTGAGATATTTAAAGGCAGGGACTACGTTAAGTGGTGTGCCATCCACTGAGTGGAAAGTGGACATTATCTACTGAGAGGGCTTTCCTGAGTGCCGCCATCAGTGACTCCTTAATTTTCTGCTGAGCAGGATTTCTTGAATGTTGCTGGCAGTGACTCCTTAATCGTCCACTGAGTAGGCTTTCTTTAATGACACCAAGATCAGGGAAAAGGTGGACAGATAGAAGAAACTACCAGTCTAACAAGTATAAGCCCTTTCTGGGCCTACTAGTGCCCCAGAAATACTAAGTTTGGAAAGAAATAGGCCCATGGCCCAAAGGAAGCACATAGTAACCCACTGGATCACTGGGACTATATTAATGACAGGACATCCAGAGCACAGTGGGGTAAACCTGAACACTCCCAACCCCCGTTGCATTTGTTTCTCTATTCTTTTGTCTTTGTCTCATTCTCTATCTAATTTATTTTCTCTTTTTCTACAGTACACTATTTTTCCTCTCAAATCTGCATTAAACTGTACCCATTCTCTAAAATATATTATACTTAATTGTTGTGTTTGTCCTGTACCTCTCTAATCCTCGTCTCTACTCTCACTTCTGTTTTTTCTCACTAATAATCCATTTTAGTTCTACATTAACAGGATGCCAACACCCTGTCTATCAGAGATCTATTGCTTTATGTTTAGGCTTCCCTATCTGTCTTATTGTATGTTTCCCTAAAGGACTACAGATCCTTTGTGACACCATTGTTTTTCTTAATTTACAGTATGATGATGTCACCACAAGACACCACTCCTCAGGACCCAGGTAAGAGATCCTGAACTTATACTAGGTGAGCAATCTGTAACATTGTAGCCACACCCATCACACAGTGTTGGCTTTCATTTTTATGTTTGCTTGCATGCATGTGCAAGAAATATAGTGAAACCATACGAGAATTCTTAGGTCTGCCTCCCCCACTTCCAATGCCCTGGCCCGTTTTGCAGGCGTGGCTGCACCACGCCAATGACTTTCCGAGCTGTCTATCACAGCATTCAGATGCAGTGGCATACATTTCAGAGGAAAATACCACCACAATCAGCGGTGGTAACGTGTAGGCAATTTGTATACTGCCAATGGCAGTATGCAAATTGCCTGCACGTACATCATCACTGCATCTGAACTGTCATAGACAGTTCGTCGTCGCCATCCCCACTTACGTAGCAAGCAGGGAGCCCACCCCAGCGTGCTCATGCGCTCCCCTCCACCCACATTCACTGTATGACTGATGGGGGTGCCCAGTCCCCCATCGGCTCCACTGCCCCCCCAAACAGACATCTAGGTGCCATGCTGGGATCCCACTCCAGCATGGCAAACATCGGTATAGAAACATAGAAACATAGAATTTGACAGCAGATAAGGACTGCTTGGCCCACCTAGTCTGCCCATTTCCCTACCTAACGGATAAGCTGCAGATCCTAGTTAACCAGCAGCCTACTTCCTCCTACCCCCCACTAGAATTGCCTTATGTCTGTCCCATGCATTCTTGAATTCCCTCACTATTTTTGACTCTACAACCTCATCAGGAAGGCTGTTCCATGCATCCACAACCATCTCTGTGAAGAAATACTTCCTCACATTACCTCTGAGCTGCCCCCCCATCTTCAAATTAAGTCACCTTGTTCTTGCACATCTCTTTTTCTGAAAAATGCTACCCTCTTGGATTTTGTTGATTCCCTTGAGGTATTTGAAAGTTTCTATCATGTCCCCCCTCTCCATCCTTTCCTCAAGGCTATACATCTTCAGCTCCTTTAGTCTTTCTTCATATGTCTTCTGGTGCAAACCCTGCACCATTTTGGTTGCCCTCATCTGGACAGCCTCCACCTTGTCTATGTCTTTGCGGAGATGGGGTCTCCAGAATTGTACACAGTACTCTAGATGTGGTCTTACAACTGTTTGTACAGAGGGCCAACAACTTCATGTTTTCTACTGGTGATGCCTCTCCCTATGCATTCCAGTATCACCCCAGCCCTCCTTACTGCCTTCTCATATTGCTGGCCCACCTTTAGGTCGTCTGATATGACTACCCCCAGATCCCTTTCCATTTTTGTTGTTGTCAGTATCTCGCCCCCCCCCCATTGTGTACTCTTCCTCTGAGTTTTTGTTTCCCAGGTGCATAACTTTGTAATTCTTTTGCATTGAAACTAAGCTGCCATACATTTGACCGTTCCTCCAACCTTGCCAAGTTCCTTTTCATCCTTTCCACCCCACCTCGCGTATCAACCCTGTTGCAGTTCTTTGTGTCATCTGCAAAGAGACATATTTTCCCTTCCAGTCCCTCTGCAATGTCACTTACATTATGGCTAACAGGGGTGCCCAATCCCCCATCGGCTCCACTGCCGCCCCCAAAATATAACCTTTCAGCTGCCATGCTGGGAGCCCATCCCAGCAATGCAAAAGTCCCGCGTTGCCTTCCTGTAGAAGATGTCATGCTGAGAGCCCACCCCAGTGTGGCAAAAGTCGATATGGCCAATGGGAGTGCCCAATCCCCTGTTGGTTCCACTGCAGCCCCGAAAAAATACCCTTTCAGCTGCCACGCTGGGAGCCCACCCCAGCGTGGCAAAAGTCCCGCTTCATCTTCCTGCGGTAAAAAAAACCTGTAAAAACGGTCCTCATTTACTGTCTGGTCCCCACCCACAACCCGTGCCTTCCACCCTCTATGCCACACATCCCCACACCCCAATACTTACCTCCGAGCCTAGCATGATGATCTTCGTGGACCGGAACATGTTTGCACTCTTCAAAGCCAACCGCGAACTGAAGAAATGCTGGTAAGCTGTATAATGGCATAAATGTTTTTTTTTCAACTTTGGTGCACATCTTGGCCATTTTGGGGAATTGTTTCACCAAATTTTCAACTTGAGGTTCTTGGGGCCCCACCTCATGAGCTCAGTCACTGTTATTTTGTTATTCGGTCCTGAAAGGTGATTTCGTGGTCACTGCGCGGAACCACCTTTCAGGACTGTGTAATGAAACAACAGTGGCACAGTTCATGAGATAGGCTCCCCAAAACCCTACGTTAAAAATTTGGTGAAAATATTCTCAAAAATGACTGTTACGAGCGTGCGTTGCGCAGTTCCTATGCACACTCGTAAGTTCGCAAATTTTTAATATTTTCACTCCAGATTTTCAACATTGCCATTTTACCATACCTCCTTATGAGCAGTACAGCTGTCATTTTTCACATCTCACCCAAAATGTGTTTCCGCATGTAGAGAGCACAATGGCGCAGTTGGTGTGCAAAATCAATGTTCAGGACAGATTAAGAAAATCAGAGTGACACTGTTCATGAGCAGAGGTCTTAAGATGGCTATGTTAAACATTTGGTGACAAAAGTCCATAAAATGACTGTGTTATGAGTGAGCATTGCGCAGTTTCCACGTACTCTCGTAAGTTCATGAATTTGCAATATTTTCAGTCCAGATTTTCAACACTGGCATTTTTCCACACCTCCTTATGAACAGTACAGTTGTCATTTTTCACACCATAGCCGAAATGTGTTTTCGCAGTTCCGGCACAGAAATGCGTGGTCGCTGTGGGAAATCACTGTTTGGGACAGATTAGTAAAATCACAGTGACACGGTTCATGAGTGGAGGTCCTAAAATGCCTGTGTTGACAATCTGCTGTAAAAATCCCAAAACTAATTACATTATGGGTGTGCATTGTGCAGTTTCTATGCATGTTCATGACTGCACCAGTTTTTTTATATTTTCACTGCAGATTTTCAACATTGCCATTCTTTACACCTCCCCATGAACAGTACAGCTGCCCTTTTTCACATCCTGTTCGAATTGTGTTTTTGCACCTGTGGTGCCAAATGGCGTAGTCACTGTACAAAATCAGCTTTCAGCTAACAAACTATTATTGCCACTGTTCATAAGGTGGGGGGGGGGTCACAAAAAACCCATGTTGAAAATTTGGAGTGAAAATACCAACAAATGCCTGAGGTGTTAGGGTTTCCAACCATAATGTCCCACCCTGTAGAGACTGATAGGCATCAGGGGTGTGACTTGGGATTGTCGCCTGTTATGCTCATACCATTCCACCCCCACCCACACCCTGCAGCCAGTGGGAGGCATTGAGGTGTGCCTTGGACTCTTCAGCCCCAAAGCTCACCCCATTCTCCTATACTGCACCCATCTCACCATATTTCCTGATGGAATGGGGTGAGCATAATGCCCAGAGAACCCAATGCACTCTGCGACACTTGGTGTCTACAGGGTAGGGTGTGTTGAAATGGCATGGCCGTTATGCCTGATGACCCAAAGGCACACCCCAATGCCTGTCAGTCTCTTCAGGGTGGTGGTGTGATTGGCTTCAGTTAAATACTTCACTGCCATTCTTATTATGCATCTTTCTCACTCCTACATTACCAATGCCAATGCCAGCAAGCAAACATTCGGCGTTGACAAATGCTTGTTAGTTTAAATGACAAAGATAGGAGCCCATTCCCAGTTTCAGCTTCCCCTTTTTTTAATACAGACACTAGAAGCTCATCTGTGGTGTTGACTTTCGTTTTTTTTTTCTTTTCATGCCAGCACCGGATGCTCATCCCCAGTGTTGGCTTGCACTGTTTTTAAATGGCCAACTTACCTGACTTTCAGCTGATTAAGGAGCCAAAGGACTGATACTAAAGTGCAGTGTTGATGCGACCAAAATCATAAAGGGAAGTTTTACATTTTGCAATAATATATTTATTTTAGACCTCCTCTTAGGCTGGTAAATCTGACATAATTGTGTGCAAACTCATAGAGACCATGCTCAAGGAGAGGTCGGTGAGGTACATTGAGGAGAATGGTCTCAAGTCCAAGAGGCAGCATGGGTTTGTGGAGGGAAGATCCTGTCATACGAACCTGATTGACTTTTTCGACTGGATCACCAGGGAGGTGGATGGGGGCAAAGCGGTCGATGTCATTTACCTGGACTTTAGCAAGGCCTTTGATTCAATGCCGCATAAGAGGTTAATCAGCAAACTGAAGGATCTGGGGGTAAGGGAAAAACTGACAAGGTGGTCAGTCAGTTGCCTAGGAGACAGAACCCAGAGGGTTGTGGTGGGGGGGAGAGTTATCCGGTAATAAGGAGGAAGTAACCAGTGGAGTCCCACAGATATCAGTGCTGGGGGCGGTGTCATTCAATGTCTTCATAAACTATGTTGGGGGAGCCATAAAGGACAAGATGTGCCTGTTTGCTGATGACTCCAAACTCTGCAGGAGGGTTGATACAGTTGAAGGGATACAGGACCTAAGGGAAGACCTCAGGCAACTTGAGAGATGGTCAAGAATCTGGCAACTTGGATTAAATTCCAAGAAATACAAAGTGATGCACACTGCAGCCAGAAATCCTAGGACCGAGTACTGCCTGGGGAAGGGGGCAGCATCAGAGGAAGAAAAAGATCTGGGGATGGTGATTACCAGTAACCTAAAACACTCCAAAGAAATGCAGGAAGGCTGTAACGAAGGTGAACAGGCTGTTGAAGTGCATAGTCAAGGGATTCAGCAGTAGGCAGAGTGAGGTCATAATACCCCTGTACGGGTCACTGGCAGAAGAAGTGGTCTCAGTGAAGATGGTGGGAGGCTTTAAGAGGGCCTGGGATAGACACAAAGGGAACCCATGGGACTGGGAGGAGAGTTAAAAATGAGGGGTTGACATGGGGGAAGGGGACAGGTTCAATGACATAAGCCAAGAATACTGCAATACTAATGAGCAAATTCAATAGATCATTTTGGCCTCCTTCTTATGGCTCATTCATATGATTGTTTGTTTGTATTTTTGCATTGTGATTAGAAAGTATGTGTGGTCGTTGTGTCAGTGCTAAATCAAAAGGGTCATTGATTGTGCTCCAGAGTTCTGCAGATGTTGTAACTAGCTGGGCTATCCTGAGTAAAAAAAGTAAAAAAACACATTTTGCAAGTAGTCACTGGCATTTTAGGGTCCACACCCATATGCAAACAGTGTAGGCAGTATGAACTAGTAGTTAGAGTATTGCTGCTAACTAGGATTTGTCAGATTCAACCTCAGCTGGATCCTGTCCATTTTAATCCCCCACTACACCGCCTTAATTAATTAATTTATTTATTTATTAAGATATTGGATAACACCTTTGAGCCTGGGCTCATTTACAAAGGTCCCTTGTATGGAATACAAAACAAGTGGTGACAAAAAACAGACTTGAGCAAAGTTACAAACATAAGCATTTCTCAAGACTAATCACTAGGAGGAGGATCCGGAATGCTGATTTATCATAGTTTAGGGCCTTTTTTACAACACAGAGGTCACTCTGGCAAACGTATATTTCCCCCTCCCGGGGGCTAATTCCCCAACTATTAAACTGTTATTAGATAAAATAGTAACAATGTCTAAAGGGTTGTTGCTCCTTGCAGGTGATCTAAATATAGCCCCAAATCCTAACCTGGACTCCTCTAATGCTTCCTATGCAAGGCAACCAGCAGGCATAAAACTTAAAAAATGATTCACTCAGGTGGTCGGTTGGTTGGATGCTTGCCGATTTTTCCACCTTAGAGTACGTGGCTGTATTTACTACTGTGCAGTGCACGGTGCTGTATGCAAATAGAAAATCTAACCTGATTGGTCAGCTGTTCTCTGGGGAATAGCATCCATTCTGATCTCGTTCCTGTGGTCAGGCTAACCTAGACTTACAGCAGAGGTCATCCCGCTGGACGCTGAACATGCACTGTCTGCAGCATGAGCCCTTACAGAATCCCTCTTTGATTCAATTGATGAGATTCTCCGAGACAGCCCTAACCCAGACACATCGCATTCCATGCTTTGGGATATCATGAGAGCTGTCCTTAGAGGGTGCATAATTAAATACACCTCAACCCAGTCCAAATTGCAAAAATAAAACCAAAACCATCTGGAGAAGACCCTCCATTTCCTACAGTTAGCACATTATCAAGGGAACCGCTCAGTGTTTCTACGGCTTAAACAGGTCAAAGCCGACCTAGATGCACTCTGTCTCCAACAGACAGAAATTGCCCTAACATTCCTGCATCAATGTTACTGTGAGATAGGATCTAGAGTCTATTAGCCTACTGTCTCTGTAAACAACTCCATACTTTAACAATATGATCAATAAAACACTCTAATACTGGAATTCTGCTCACTAAACTACATGACATCACCCAAACGTTCTGTACTTTCTACCAGGCTTTGTATACTCTACAGTGAGTGATAAGCCAAATAAAGATAGCTGATTTTTTTACCTCAGTTACTCTGTCTACCCTAGCTGAAGAGCAACATCAGTGACTTTTGAGCCCCATTCTCTCCTCCAAGCTAGAAATGCCATCACAAGCTCCAAAACCATGAAGGCCCCTGGCCAAATGAATATGCTACAGAGTTTTATAAGACCTCTAAGGAGCAAATCCTTCCCCTACTTCTCCAGACTTTTAATGAAATCATGTCAGTTGACCCTCCCTCCAACAAGCTGGTCCTTTGCCGCTATCTCTGTAATATTAAAACCAGGGAAACCCCTCAATTATGTGACTCCTATAAGCCTAATTTGGTCCTTAATAGTGATTAAAAATTTCTCATGTCCATTTTGGCTCATTGCCTCAATGAAATTTTACCTTCATTGATTGGTCTAGATCAAACAGGTTTTCTGCTGACAAAACCAACTACTGATAATATCAGAAGTACTTAACACCTGATCCATAATTTGCAGTCCCTCAATTTACCCTCAGTCCTTCTCAGCGGCTTTCGATAGGGTATCCTGGTGTTTTCTCTATGCAACCCTGGAAAGAATGGGCTTTCCGATACCCTTCATTACAACGTTACAAAATTTATACTCATCCC
This sequence comes from Neoceratodus forsteri, assembly GCA_016271365.2. NCBI lineage: Eukaryota > Metazoa > Chordata > Ceratodontiformes > Ceratodontidae > Neoceratodus > Neoceratodus forsteri. Next base: position 531,884,541 of record CM028134.1, on the reverse strand, counting down.
CTCTGGCTTGAGTCAAAATAGCAGACCATCATTCAGCAGACGTCCACCTTCATAGAGACACAAGGCAGGGCTGTCCCCTATCCAGTATATTATTTACCAACTACATAGAACCCCTGGTGCAGGCGATTAGAGAGTCGACACAATTGTCTGGGATACCAATTAATAGGGATAAGCATCAAATTGCCCTATATGCAGATAATGTGCCCTTTAATTTGGATAACTCGAATGTCACTCTCCCAACTATCTACCAAACTCTAGAGCACTTTGGACCCATCTCAGGATACAGGATCAATAAAGTGAAAACAGAAGTTCTCACCTTTCACTTTCAGCCCCCAGGATCTTCTAACCCAGTTCGCTTTCTGATGGGAGCTTGATAAATTAAAATATTTAGGAGTTTACCTGGCATGCAACCCTGAGGAGGCCTTCTCGAATAACTACTCTCCCTTCTTAATGCAAATGCAACAGTATTTAGAGGGATGGAAATCTTTTATCCCTAAGCCTTACACAAAGATTGGAGATAGTTAAAATGATCACCCTGCCTTGTTCTACTCATTCCAAAATGTTCCACTTTCATTAACCCACAACCTCTTTAAAACTTGGAAAAAAGTGATTGCTAAATTACAAAGGGCTGAGCAATGCCTCCAAATAAAACTTTCTACCTTATTTCTTTCAAGAGATAGAGGTGGCCTTTCCCTTCCTAATCTTAAACTTTATTGCTGGGCTTCCCATCTTGTGTTTATAGCCCATAGGCAAGTAGGTGCCACACAGGCTAAATGGAGAGAGATCAAGGAGGCTATTCTCCCAACACTGTATTTCTTTAAAACTCTCTACCACCTTGAGCCACAAACTGGATGCCATCCTGATTTCAACCCATGGCTAAGATATCAATTTTTAGTCTGGGCTGCACTACGCAAAGCAATGCACCTGTTCCCATTTCTTAGCCTGTTCTGCCCCATAGCATTGCTGGAGTACTTTTTGCTCACTCAAAGTGATTTGGCTTTGCGTAGATGGGAACATTCTTCTCTAAATGACCTTTTACAACTAACTAATGGGCCAATCTTTAAATCTTTTGCAGAAATACAAGAAGAATTTAATCTCAGTCAAAGTGATTTCTACAGATACTTGCAAGTGCAACATTACTATGATAACCTCCCATTAGGAGTAAGACAACCAGACTCCCATCCACCTATTCTGATTGCTTTTATATTAGTGGTGTGCACTAGAAATATTTTTTTTCTAATTTAGCTATTTGGTCCTCTTTGCCTCCTCCCGTCAAATGGTGACGGGGACACATATGCAAGTTTGTGGATTGTCTCCCCCAACCCCCCCCCCTGAAGCCCCAGCTCATGGCAGTGTGAGCGTGTGGAGGCATGCTTCACACCCTGTGGTGCCAGCTCAGCCCCTTCCACCTCCTGATGCTTTGCCGCCCCCTCTCCACCTATACTACCCACCGGATCTCCACCCAGTGGGAGCGGAACTACAGGATGGTGCCAACCCACCCTCAGGAGAGGAAAGCTGCCCACTGGCATGCTCAGTCCTGCTCTGCCCTTCTCCCCACGCTGACATCCCGACGACCCGAGGTCGTTCCCAAACCCAGGTCATTGGCACAGCACGAGATAAAGCATCCAGTGCCTTAACCTTCTGCGCCACAGGGCCGGCTGTGCACTAGAAATGTTGACCATCTGGTCTGCTTCTTCACCTGCCCTCCATAGAATCTCAGTCTCTCTCAACAATGCCTGCAGGCTTTTTTTTTTTCAATATACTTTATTAATATTTCATAAACTTCAACATCTATATAGGAAACAATTAAACAGACAGTAATAATCCCCCCCTCAAAGAAAACTGTGAGAAAAGAACAATAGTACAGTTACATTTACCCATATATCCACCCCGAAAACCCACCCACCCTCCACCCCTACCCCTCCCCACCAGGAGTGATCGTGCTCAGTTATCAGTCTATAACAAAAACAAAAATTTACCCCACCAAGAGCTATCATGGTTTCCATAAAGTAAGTATAGCATCCAAGGAACCCCATCTGCTCTGGTAGATCTTCAATCTATTATTCATGGCTAAAATGTGCTTCTCTAACTGAAGGGCAAACAGCATTTCTTTGTGCCATTCAATAACTGAAAGGGCTGATTCCTCGGTCCAGTGCCTCAGGATAATTAATTTAGCTATTGCTGAGATCAAAGCCAAATCGCTTTCTAACATTAGGAATGCCCAGCGGAAATAAATTTAGTAAACAAATCTCAGGGTTAATATATGAATCCAAACCCAGCAAGGGATCGAGCTTACTCCTAATAGCCGACCAAAATCTCTGGACCGTAGAACAAGCCCATATCATGTGATACAATGTCCCAGTATGAGCAACACATCTGGGGCAAACAGGGATAGACCTGTTCCCCAATTTGTATAGCTTGTATGGCGTAAAATATAAATTATGCATAAGATTGAATTGCATCAGCCGCAATCTATCTTGCTTGAGAAATCTGTATAAGTTCTGCCAGATTGCAGTCCAGAAATGTGGTTCATCCCTAAGGGAAAATGTCTGCAGCCAATAATAACACACTCCCTGTGGCAACCTCAAATCCAATCTCTGGATTGCTTTGTAAACTACTGACACAGCATGGGGTTCCTCCGATGCTCTCAGAAGAATATTAAAAGCTTCTGTTGACCCTTGACTTGCTGTCCCTGATCCCAAATAAGTAAGAACAGCTCTCCTAAATTGTTCATACTTGAAAAAAGCTGTGACAGGCACCTTAAACCTAGTTCTAAAGAGATCAAACGAAATTACTCGACCTTCCTCATATATATCTTTAAGCTTAGCAGTATAGGGCAAAGGTAAAAAACCCGGGGGAATGGGCTTCCAACCAATTAGAAAATGGGGATTCCTCATAATCGGCTGTTCCAATGAAGCATGCCCGATATGAGATAAGTGAGTCTGCAGTTGATGCCAGGCCTTAATGGACCACCCAAGTGGTATATTCAAAGAGGCTTTGGGATGCTTTCGGGATAGTGTATACCAGGGTAGGAGTGAGCAGCCACACTTGGTTGCTAGTTATTGTTCGACGTCTAACCATAACGGTACATATTCTTGCGCCTCATCTCCCAATACCTCTCTAGTCCAATATGACATTCTCAAATGTTGAGCACCATAACGAGAAAAGAAGGGCTGCTAAACCCCCGCCTCCTGAGTGCCGAAAGTTTAAGATAGGATCGTCTAACACTCTTACCTCTCCAAAGGAAAGCAGTAAGTATTTGATTTAATTTACCAAACCACTTTTAAGGGATAAACAGACCCAACATTCCTAAGGGATATAATATTTGTGGCAAAACATTCATCCTTATAATATTTATTCTTCCCCATAGAGAAAGAGAAATATCTCCCCATCTGTCTAGATCCAATTTAATTACATGCAGCAAGTCTGTGAGATTAAGCCTAAACATAATAGGGATCTCCCTGGCAATCTTAATCCCAAGGTACATAAGGAATTTAGGTTCCCATACCAAATTAGTATTACCAAGCACAGAACGTGGCGTATTGTTATTTAGGGGAAAAACTTTGGCCTGCAGGCTTTTAACGGGCGCTGCCAGAGACATGCACACATGTGACCTCTATGCACAGGCTTGTTGGCTACCACTCCTCAACAGGATTCAATACCAGACCTGCCTACTTACCAAAAAGATTCTCCTTGGTCTCATGACCCCTGGTGTTTGTAAGCTCCTCTTTGCCTTCAGTGGTACTCAGCAAACACACTATGGAGGGCAGTTGAAGAAGCAGAGCCATAGACATAGATAGACATATTTAGTTGAGTCCCCTGCGGTGCCAGATAAGGCTCTATAATAAAGGGAGATCAGATGGTCAACATTTCTAGTTCCTAGATGTTGTACCTCATTGGGTCAGCAGTCCTTCTACTATAGAGCTCCTCATTGGTTTAATACCCTCAACAAAGAAGCACTTTCCTCCCCAACAATTGGTCCCTTTAAAAAGAATCTCCAACTTTACCTCACCTCTACCTCCAAATATGACTGCTTCTCCTAATTGACTGATCCATTCACTGACTACATGATCTTGACCTGTGCCCTGCACCCCTCCTGACACTACTCCCACTGGCATCTATCTTCCTTGTGCTCCTTTCTCTCCCTTCTTTCCACCTTCCTTCCCCTTCCCCCTCTACACTCCTCCTCCACTGTTCTAATCCCCACCTTTTTCCCTGTTCCTGATCCCATCCCACCATCCTTCTCCCCCTCATGACAAAGGCCCCTCAGTCTGCCACTTCTCTATGGCAATCTCCTATACAATATTCAGGCAGCTAGTCCCCTTCCTTCTTAATTTCCCTTACTCTGCTGCTTCATCTATCTTGCTCCCTACTAATAATCTTTATCTCTAAAGTGATCTTCAGCTGCAAAGAAATGTTAACCTAGTCTATACTATGCCTGTTTACCATTACCAACCTTTGTATGTATGTTTCCCCAGTCCTTTGACGTGGAACCTTTGTAAATGAGCAGCTCCTGCTCAAAGGTACTTGTAATCCAAGAGTTTAATAAAATAAAATAAAAAAAAAAGTGTTAATAAGATGGAATGAGGAATTAGACTAACAGATGTCATTAGATCAATGGTACCAATCACACCGATTACTCTATAAAATTTCAAGCTTGCATCAATGGGCGGGAGTTCTCCTGGAAACACTAAATGTGATATTTCCACACCCCAGCTATTATGGCTCATTTTCATGCTACACTCAACACATTTTGCTGGAGGCAATGTGGCAACAGTCCCACCCACCATACACACATATTTTGGTCTTGCCCTAAGCTCCACCTTTTTCTCCAGTCCCTTCATCTACAGCTTGAAGAGTTGTACTGTAGGCCAGTGCCATTAACTGCAGAATGTTTTCTATTCTGTATTATTCCCTGTGCCTTTAGGGATCAAAACGCATGATAACTACTTGAAATCCTTCTGGCTGACAAGCAGGCAATCATCAAGGCTTGATTTACACAACAAGTTCCAGCAATGTCCACTTGGAGAAATGTTGTTAACCAGAAATATAGAATGACGAGAATAACCTGTAGTCTTGAAGATAAAACTGAGAAATGTTCATCCAAATGGAATCATTGGAACCTACATATGATGCTCGAAGATCCACACTTTGTCCCTTAAAAAGTGAAGGAAGCCTAGTTATGGCTGAGTGGGTTCCTTGGCTTTATTCATCACCTCAGAGACCTCTCTAATGTCACAGTCAGGGGAGTACTTGATTGGGCCTTGGAGTAAGTTAGCTAATCCATATAGACAATTCCACTAGAGCCTATGTGGGGGCAATAGATTGCCGCTTGGGATTCCCTCCGATGACCTAATAGATACAGATCATCAGTGGGAAAGATGAGGCTTGGTTCATCTGTATCCTATTGAACTATTTTTTCTAAATAGCAGTTCTTCCTCCTCTCTGCACTGTCACTAAGGAGAGGGGGATTCCAGACATTGTGTTCCTATTGCCTGTCTTGTACAGAACCAACATTAAGTGTTAACAATTCACACTATGATATATGTACTGCAATCATTTGTATTAAGGATGTTGCTGACTTCAAAAAGTTGAATAAAAAATATATTTACAAAAAAAAGAACTCCACTAGATTCAAATAATCACTGTGCGACCCTTAGCAAGTTACTTAACCTCCCAGTGCTCCAGTCCACGCATCTGTGGAAATTGGTAGAAACTACATCACACTAGAAATAAGATATTGCATCTCAGCTGCTCTGTCCTGGGTAAATAATGTGTTAAATAAAATACACTGACAGAAGTCTGTGGTCTTCTATGGTCCCTCTCCCACCACAGGTAATGATGGCAGTCAATTTACAGTAGCTGTGGAAATTGTTAGACACAGGATTACACTGAACATTAAATGTTGTATCTCCATTGTATAGAACATTATTGATCAGCTAAAAACCATTGCAATTTCAATAATCAACAGAATAAAGACATATTCTTGTAAGAATATTAAAAATCTAAATATGCACACAATATTATCAATTTAGAGGAGGAATCCTAAATGCAAATAGCATTATTGTAATCAGCAAATACTTTGTAAATGGCTTGATATTTTATAAATACATTGTAAAAATGAGCAAAAGCAGGACTTCAGTGGAAATGAGATGTTGCATCTCAGCTAGACTATTGAATCCCGGGTAAATACATTGTAAAGAAAATAAAAAGAAAATCCCATTGCTCATAGTTGCTTGCCTATCCTCATGTTGCCTCCCCCACATGTAGTGTGGTTTAGTGGTTACACACACCGTTGGGAACAAGGGAATCACTAGTTCAAACCCTGCTAAAAAAATATTCACTGTCTATCCCTCAGCAAGTCACTTCACCTCCCAATGCTCCAGTCTACACAGCTGCAAAAATGGGTAGAAGCAAGATCCCACTGGAAATAAGATGTTGCATCTCAGCTGTCTTATACTGGGTAAATAAAAGCAGTAGCTGGCTTTAAGTACCTCCTCCAGATGCAGGCAGTGAAGGTAGTGTGTTCTTCTGGTTAGAGCACTTTAAGAACTGGGAGATTGCAGGTTTAAGCCCTGCTAGAGCCAAACACTCACTGTGTGAGAATGAGCAAATCATATAGCCCCCTCAGTGCTCCAGGCCATGTACAGTAACTGTACAAATGGGTAGAAATAGAACCACACTGGAAATGAGACGTTACATCTCAGCTGGGCTATCCTGGGTAAACATATTTAAAAACAAAATATTGCCAAGAGGTGCCAACCTTTTCTGGAGTCAACTATAACCCCCCACCCCTGTCCTACAGCCAAATACTGACTATGTGACCCTGATCAAGTCACTCAAATTCCTAGAACTCCAGTTCACATACCTGCAGAATTTGGTAAAAGCAAGACCTCACTGGAAATGATATGCTGCACCTTATCTGGCATATCTTGGATAAATTATTTGGAAAAGATAAAGTAAAAAACATTCCCACAGTTAGCAGTCTTTTCTTGCTCCCCCCCCCCCACATGCATGGGAGACAATGTGGTCTAGTGGTTACAGTACCACTGGGAACTGGGAGATTGTAAGCTCACACCCTGCTAGGGGTCAGATTCTCACTGGGGACCATAAGCAAGTCATTAATTCTCCAATCTACCCAGCTGCAGAAAAGGGACGAAGCAGGACCCATCTGAAAATGAGATGTTGCATCTTAGATGAACTATCCTTGGTAAATAAATTATTAAAACAACTACTGCTAGTAGTCATTGGCCTTTTAAGGTCCAGCCCCCCCCCCACAGGCAGTGAAAGCGGTATTTTTTACTGGTTATAATACTGTTGGAAACCAGGAGATCATAGGTTCAAAACCCTCTAGTTCCAGATATGCACAGAGGCCTACGCACTAAGGTGCAGTGAGGCATGCATGATTCACGCATACCTGAACCTTGTAGCTATGCAGGACAGGCACAGGGTGCATGGTATGCACAATTGCGTGCACCTGCAGGGCGCCTGTCTGCAGCCCCACCCACTGGCATGTAGCTGGGTGGGGGGGTGGTTTGAGGGACACAGATGAGCATCCAATGGGATGCCTGTGCTGCGACCCAAAGTGAATCTCCTGCTCCTCATGAGCAGGAGATTCTGGAATAGCATGGGATCAGTATTTCTGAAAGTATGGGTGTGGGACTGAAAGGCTGCCCTCAGCCTTCCCTGTCAGCCTGGTGGGCTGGGGTAGCATGGTGAAGGGATGTCCTGTCCACCACAGCCAGTGGGTATCATTGGCAGGTCACATAAAGGATATGCATAGTCCCATCTACCATATCCTGTGCCCCCCTAGGCTGGCACTCTGCATTTTCATAAATAGTATGGCGTGCAGGCATGCCCCCAGAGATTCCTCTGGACTGGTCACGGGCATAGCTGTGGGACTGGCCAGAGGATTTATGTGAAAGGGACATGCATCCCTTCAGTGCATGCCATGGGGGATACGCAGGACCCCGAGTTGCAGCTCAGGGACACAGGGCACCTACATGCAGCAGATTCATGGCATGTAGGTGACCCACACCACTGTGCATAGGCCTGATGGTGGCACTGTACAAGTCACTTAAACTCCTAGTGTGCCATGCCACATAGCTGTGTTGGGTGGAAGCACACTGGCAATGGAAATGTGATGTTGCATCTTAGCTGGGCTATTAAGGGTAAATACATTGTAGAAACAGATAAAAGCGGGGCAGCACAGTAAACAAGATAGGGAGGCAGTATAATGCAGTGGTTTAAGGCTCTGAGCTGCAAATCTGGTGACATCCAGCAGACCAGACCTGGGTTTGAATCCCACAGCTTCCACTTGCATACTGTGTGACCCTGAGCAAGTCACTTAACTTCCCTGTGCTCCCAGGTCACTCCTGTAAAAAAGCTTTCAGCTTAGTGTGCTACTCCTGGTTAAACAAGTAAATAAAAAAAATACTAGTTGAATTATCCTCGGTAAATAGATTGTAAAACAACTAAAGAATACACAACATTGACAGCAATCACTGGTATTTCATGATTTCCCACCTCCTTCAGACAGTTTAGTCTAGTGTTCAGTTGGGAACCATAAGAACACAGATTGAAATCCTGCAAGAGTCAAATACTCATTGTGTGACGCTAAGCATGTCATTTATCCTCCAAGTGCTCCTGTCCATCCAGATGTGGAGATGGGTAGAAGCAGGATCCCACTAGAAATGAGATTTTGCATCTCATCTGGGCCAACTTGGCTAAATAAATTGTAAAAGAAAGCCAGCACTTGCTAACCTATTATGGTCCACTCTCATCCCCAAAGGCTGTGGAGCCATTGTGTTCTAGTAGTTAAAGCATAGTTTGGAATTGGGAGAGTGCAGGTTCACACCACACAAGACACAAATACTCCCTTTGTGACCCAGAGCAAGTCACTTAATCTCCCAGTTCACCAGTGCACCCAACTGTGTAAATAGGTAGAAGCAGGTCCATGCTGGAAATGGTATGATACATCTCAGCTAAGCTATCCTGCGTAAACTCATTGTAGAAATGGGTAAAACCAGAGTTATTAAACATGTAAGCAAACATCATTGGTATTGACCAATGCTTATTATTTTAGGGCTAAGCAGTTCAACAGTGTCTCACAGTTTTTATTATTTCTACTTGAGCACTACAAATAGAGAAAAATGGAGGTGCTATTGATCTGATAATGTCTTGTTAGCCTCATAAACCTTTACCCTGAACAAACACACACCACACCAGTCTTGGAGCAATGGCTATAGCCATATGTTTATTAACCAGCCTGTTACATAATCAGAGTTTCATGCACAGCTCAGGGAGTCTCCTCAAGTCAACCTCAGAACCTGCTCACCCCTTTGGGTGATGGGCTACACCCATGTGCAGACCAAGGGAATGATGTACCTCTATCAGTTGGAACCCAAACCTCAGTGAGTAGAGGTGTCATATGGCTGGATGGCAAGTGACCACCCCCGTCTGCTGGTGCTGCTCCCACAGGCAAGCCTGATGAGGTTGTCCATGACCCCAGCCAAATGGGAAGCAGGTCCTGCAGCCCCCAATGCCTCATGATGACTGGTGAACTGAGTCCTTTGGAAGAATTCAACCCTTTCTATTTCCCTTTGTCTCTTGTACTACTGCCCTGAGAGACCTCCAAGCTGACACTGGGTGAACAAAGTCTGCCCCCCTAAGTAAGTAACTCCAAGTACTCCTCCAAGACCTGGGGTAATGAATCTGAAAACAACTCCCAACCATTGCCAAACAAATGAATTCCATCCTTTGCATAATGACCCTGGCAGGATGTGTTGATGTTACCATGCCACACCACTGACCTCTCAATAGATTCCATGAAAGTCCACATCTCTCTGTTAATGCATATACATGCTTTGTTCACAGCCTGAGGAGTCTCTGCATGATGACAATATTGCCCTTGAATAACATGGGAGCAAAGGATTTTGGATCCAGACAACATTTCATAAATGGACCTTAGGTCCTCCATTCTGAGGAGCACATCAATGGCTTTCCAAAGTCGCAGGTTGTTTCCACCCAGGTGAACCAGCAGTGTGTTGGGTGAACTTTCTCACCAGGCCCTGCTACCAGCCTAGTGAGCAGTTCCCCCAGCACGTGCCTTTCTAACTCAGCCAACGAATCTGCACTTTCAGTGGTGAAAACACCTGGTTCTATCCCCCAGGCTGACTCCCAGCTCTCTCCACCCCCCAGTATATTGAGGAATACTGGTAGATCCAAACCCACTTGGTACCATAGGAGAACCTAGAAAAAAGCAAATACAATGTTAAAACATATGTGGCCTCAAATATTGTAAAATGACTTGGAGCATCCACCAGACCAGAGCCTAAATATGCCCATCAGTAAGCCCTTGAACCCTGGCAGTTGTGGCTGCCCCTACCTAGAAAGAGTGGATATTAAACTTTTTAGGGTTCAGCCCCATCCATTGTGCAGCCAAACCCAATATGTGCCTAAACTGGTAGGCCATGACCAGAGTGTCATATACATATCACAGAAGTTGGCCTGCCATGTGGGCAGAGCGCCATGCATTCTGACACCATGGCCCTCACATCCCATTTGCCCCCCCCAGGAGCTTGCAGGGTACATCAAGATCCCACTCCTCCCTGGCTGGTCTTGCTCTTGCGAGCCTCACGAATATGCCCTCTGGTGTCATCAGCATGTCTTCTTCCTCCAGACCTCAGGGACTCTGCTTTTGGCCAGCTGTACCATTTCCTAGACCCAAAAGGCCCCACTAAAGGCCAGCAGAAATGCAGTCTTGAATAACCTGGCTTTGAAGAGAAACCAGCAAACTGATGCTGAAACCTCCACACTCTCTACAACATAGCTGGGCTAAGGGGATACCACTGATCAGCCTGCTTTGGGGTTATCTTGTTCCAGACTTCAAGGATCTTCTGAACCTTGAAAGCTCAAGTGGTGCCTGCAAAGCCCCACATGTGGGCGAACCATGACAGCCCTGATAGGTGCTGTACAACAACCCTTTACATAAAACCCTGCTGCTTTGCCTCTGAGATGTAGCTGCATAAGTTCTGTTCAGGAATCAGCCAACAGTTTGGCCACTGGCCTCCATCCAGATGGCGTGGAAGTGCTCCACTCCTTGGTGTTATGCACTCAGGTCAGAGGAATAATGGAGTTATCTATCCACTCCCAGGGCTCAGGGTCACCACCTCCCATAGGAAAGGTGGAACTGGACATGGATCTCAATCTACTACTGGATCCAGTTCCCTGAACTTCTGGTACTGTGAACAAAATAAAGCATCAGCGATATGATTTTCAAAAACAGGGATATGAACAGCTTTAAAATGAATGTTATGCATACACCTGAGGATGAAGTTCATTGTAAGGTCACCCAAAGGGCTCTTGGCCCCTAGCTGCCCATTGATGGTACGAAACACACAAATACAAACAGAGAATAATGAGACAAAAGGGGGAGGGTGGGGGCTTTGATCGAGAAGGATGAAGATAAGGCAGACTTGTTAAACAGGCACTTTAGTTCAGCCTTCATGATTGAGGAGGTGGGAAGGGGACCAGTACTGAGGGATAGGAAGAAGGAGAGCAGGGAGGTAGACACAGGTCCTTTTATGATTGGTAGGATATTGGAAGAACTAGGCAAATAAAGGGTAGACAAAGCAATGGGGCCTAATGCACTACATGTCAGGTTGCTCAGGGAGATGAAGGAGGGACTTGTGGCACCACTCCTAAAGTTGTGCAATCTGTACCTAGAAAAGGAGAAAGTCCCAGGAGACTGGAAAAAGGCAGATGTGGTGCCGCTGCACAAGATCGAAGGGAGGGAGAATCCAGAAATCTATTGCCTGATCAGTCTTGCCTCCGTGGTAGGTAAACTAATGGAGGCACTCATAAAGGAAAGACTGGCACAATATCTAGAGAAGGGAGGACTCTTGGATGACAGCCAACATGGGTTTACGGGAGGAAGATCTTGCCAAACAAACCTGATCAAGTTCTTTGATGAGGTGGTGCAGATCTAAGATCAGGGAGGGGCGGTGGATGTGGTCTATCTGGACTTCAGTAAGGCCTTCAGCATCATCCCGCACAGGGGGCTAATAAACAATCTGGGCAGCCTATGGGATAGGGAGGAAATTAACATATTAGGTGGAAAACTGGTTGGAGGGCAGAACTCAAATGGTGGTTGTCAATGGCACTCACTCCAGAGTGGAAAAAGTGACAAGTGGGGTGCTACAGTGGTTGGTATTGGGCCCAGTACTGTTTAACATCTTTATAGGGGATATTACAGAGGGTATGCATGAGAAAGTTTGTCCATTTGCAGAACACACAAAGATCTGCAATAGGGTAGATATACCGGGGTGGGGGGGTAGAAAAAATGAGTGAGGATCTGGGCAGGCTGAAAGAGTGGTCAGTGAGGTGGCAATTGAAATTTAATGCAAAGGAGTGCACAATTATGCACATAGGGCACATAAACTCCAAAGGTAAGCTATAGGCTGGGAGGGAAGGAAATTGAAACAACAAAGCAAGAAAGAGATCTGAGGATCATCATTTTAGATAACTTAAAGGGGGCAAGCTAGTGCAACAAGGCAGTGGGGAAGGCAAACAGAATACTGGCATGCACACCCTCACTTCAAAATGGGGGGAGGATGATTGCTCCATCCTGGGATCCATTCCTAGCTGACTTGGATAAGTTGCAGCTCTGTGCAGAGGATGGTTCCTGGCTCTCTTCTTTGCAATTACTCAGTCAATTTTCACTCACCAATAAGGATGTGTTCATAATTTATCAAATCAGATATATGCTAGTGCAGATCGGGCTGGCCTATCTTCTGACCCCTTCTGATCTGGAATTTTTTCAGTCACTGTTGCAATTGGCTAATGCTCCACATGCAGTCTATATCATCTACTCCCAATTATTCCGTAAGGTATACCCCACAATTGAGGGCGTCCCACCATATTGGTCCACGCTGTTTTCTAAGCCCAATACACAATGGCAGGCAATTTGGTAGGACGCCCACAAATACATTACTCAAAATAGGCTACGCCTAATATAGCTACAATTTTTCAACGGCATGTATTTGTCACCGGTGAGAATGCATAGGATGGGGATCTCTGAGTCCTCCCAACATGTTAGATGCCATGCAGCGGAGGGCTCCATGTTTCATATATTTTGGGAATATTCTAAGGTACAGCCCCTCTTGGATAGTATAGAACTGTGAGCTGATCCCCTATTAGGGCTGAATGGACTATTTACTCCTGAAGCTTTTGCTTACTGGGGGACTACAGTGGTGTTCCAGTTAGAGAGTGGAGATATTTTCTAGCTTTGATTGGCCTCTCGGTTAAAACGCTTGTTCTCTACCACTGGAGGGATGAGCTGACATTATCATATGTAGAATGGTTTCAATAACTACTGTGCAACCTTGCCACAGAAAGGATGATTAGTACTATGTTTCATTAGGGTAAATTCCAGAAGGCCATATGGGAGAAGCTCTATGCAGAATACACACTATGATTTTGTCAAATGCTGTTCTTTCAGATGGGTGTGTGAATGCATTGTTAATATGTACTATGCTGTTTTGTTGAGTGGTGGCAAAGGGTGAGGTGGGGTGGGGAAGAGGAGGGTTGGGGAGGGTTGGGCCAGTCTGGGGAGGGAGAAGGGGAGGGAGGGATGGGTGGGGGATAGTGATAAGACCTGTCTGTATGTCTCTCTCATGTAGCCTGTTGGCTGGAAATTCAATAAAAGTTGAATAAAAAAAAAAGAATGCTGGCATGCATTGGGAGGGGTATCATGAGCAGGAGGAGGGAGATGATCATGTCACTATACAGGTCCATTGTTAAGCCACACCTGGAGTATGGGGTACAGTTCTGGAGACCGCACCTACAAGGGGACAAAGATAGAGTGGAGAGGGTAAAAGAAGGGCTACCAAAATGGTGCAGGGCCTACACAAGAGACCATGTGAGGAACACCTGGAGGAGCTTGGCCTGTACACACTGGAAATGAGAAGGGAGAGGGGGACAATATAGAAACATTTAAATATTCGAAGGGAATAAACAGGTTAAGGGAAGGGAGCATTTTCAAATTGAGTGATAACACAGCAACAAAGGGGCACAGCTTAAAACTGGAGAGGGTCAGATTCAGAGGAAATGCAAGGGGACAATACTTCACTGAGAGGGTCGTGGGTCCCTGGAATAGGCTACTGGAGTGGGTGGTGGAAGCAAAATCTGTGGGGGAATTCAAAAGAGCTTGGAATACCCATTTGGGATGGAACATGAGAGGCAAAGGTACAAAAGAAGAAAGGGAATAAGGTCAGGATGGCAAAAGAGCCATGGGGAGGTAAAAGAACAGACTAGATGGGCCAAGTGGTCCTTTTCTGCCAAAACAATTCTATGTTTCTATGTGTTGTCAAAGCAAAAGATAACCCTTTTGTCTCTCAACTGGTAACCCCAAAATAACAGCCTACCATTATATGGAAAAACTCCAGCAGAGTGACCTGCCTCATGATTCCTGTCCCTACACATTTTGGGGGCCAACTAGAGACACACCTTGTCCCTCAAGGGTATGCCCCAAAGTCCAGTTCATTGACTCACTGGTCACATCCATAGACAATTCCAGCTCCTCACTGTCTACTGTCACAGTCCACATGGAGACTTCCTTAAAGTGGGTGATGAAGGTTTACCAGACCTCCAGATCTTCCCTGAAACCTTCTGTCATACATATCCAGTGGTAAGGTTTCTGGTCACCTGAACATAACTTCACCATTCACTGTAAGAATGTTCTTCCCATCAGGATGACCCAGCAGGTAAAGTTCAAGTGTCCAAGCAGCTGTTGAAGATCCTTTAGTGTTATCTTCTTGGTTGCCAGTATACCCCCCAGAAGAGCCCTTAGAGCCTTGATCTTGTCCTGGGGCTGATGACATTCCTGTGCCCCTACATCTGTCTTGATGCACAGGAATGAAATTACTGGGTAGCAGGCTTCCACCTTACCAGGTGTCAGTATGATGCCAAAGCTGTGGCAGAATTGCAGCAAGGTCTCCAGTTTCTGCCACAGATCAGGGAATGGGCTGGACCAATGAATAGGAAATCATCCAGATAGTGAACAATCCCTTGCCCCCCAGCTTCTTTGGAGGCTGTCTAGTGCAAGAACATGCTGAACCATTCAAACACTGCACAAGACACTGAACATCCCATAGGCATACAATTATCGATGTAATATTGCCTTTCAGATTTCCTCCCAATGTGTCCTGGCCATCAGGGTGAATGGGAAGCAGTTGGAATGCTAACTCAGTGTCTGCTTTGGCCATGAGAGCTCCCACCCCATTGCTCTTCATCAACTCAACTCCCTGTGAAATGATGAATACTGGACCACCTTGTAGCATGGGCCAGAGTGGTCATTCACTGAGTCTCCATCAGGGTATGACAGGTGGTTGTTCATACAGTAGTCCCCCGGAACCTACTGTATTTGGGCAATAGGGGAGACCTGCAGACCAGGAACTGGTAGGGAAGAATAGGGACCACTGATGCCGACCAAGCTCAGTTGATTACAGAGTTGGTCCCAGACCACCTGTGGCCTATCCCTGGCTGACTTCAGTTTGTTGGCTTTGTAACCATGTCAAAGGACCTCATACAGGATCCTCAACCCAGTTTGAAACCATCAAGCAGCATGGTGGCCTCAGCTTGCTTCAGGTACTGCTTGGGCCAGGGTCTAAGCTGATTAACCCTTATAGGAGTGAGCAGGCCATGGTTTGGGTTGCCTTACATCCACCGAAAGTGCTGGTCCCATCCTTGTTGGGGCTTGCCAGGTTTGCACTGTCCAAGGGACCACTGGCTGCAGGGAAGACATTCATGCCTGTACCTGAAAGAGGTCTTACTGCAAGTCTCCCTCTTGAACCCAGAGCACACTTATGTCTGGGACCCACTTGGCTCATGTCTTTGGGACTGGGACACTCTAACTGGTAATCCACTACCTGTATGGAAGACCCCCCATGATCTCTACCAGTAGGGGCATGTCCAGAATGCCACAGTTCTTGGATGAGTTGTGCTGCATGCAACCATGGAATCTGTCATCATATTCCAGCCAGCCAGCACCACCATTGTGCCTGTGGGCACTAATGCTTCTGTTCAAATAATTGAACAGGCCAGCACTTCTTTCGGGGGCCAACTGACAAATAATGTGGTCAAAGGCTATGAACCCTGCTAACCAGTTGTCAAATGTATTGTTGACCTTAACCCTCTTCTTGTCCAGGCCCTTCCATTTTTTAATTCTTGTTTTCCTCCAGCTTCTTGGTCTGGTTCAACAATGAAAACAGACTGACATACTCACACCTGCGAATCTACTGGTGGACCTTGTCTGACAGTTGCATTCCTACTGGCTTAGCTGCACTGACATAGTGCCCTGGTACAGGAGCCACAGTTGCCAGCACAGCCCTGCTTGTATCTGCCCCTGGCACTGTCTGGTTCCCAGCCACCCCTGCTGCTGGGCCTGAATTGCCACCATGAGACCCACCACTGCCTCTAGTAGGTTGTCCTGCTTCTGGTCCAAGGAGGAAGGCCCAGCTATGGGCTCTGGCAGCTTTTGTGGGCAGGACAGCTGTACAGGAGCAACCCTTTTGGGATTGGCCAAAGGGCATGGAAAATCCCCTACCACCACATCAGGCTTGGCTTCCTTGTGGCCAGAGGCCCCCTTCACCCTTGTATTGGGCGAAGGTGGAGATGGGGGGAGTTTCGGGGGGGTTCCCCCAAACAATCTGCCTGAATTCCTCATCAGACAACATATTATTCCCCGTGCTTGCCTTACCTGTCTCCTTAGGTTTCTTGGCTACTTTGCTCGGAGAGAACTGCAGGCTCTTTTGTTGGCCATTTCAGTTTCTCAGGTGCTGGGTTCTTCTTAGGCACTGAGATCCCCACCAAACAACCATTCGACAAGGCTTGACCTTTTTCCACATACATGGACCTCAGCCAGGCTTTCCAGTACATGGCTGCTGCACCTTGCCAGATGGTGCCTTTTTCTGTCTGCTGGGCATACTTATAGTGCAAACAGCTGAAATAACAGGAAGCTACTACACCTCAAAAAGAAAACAATATTAATACTGTCAATATGATCTCTACTTGTATGTCTAGCTAAGTGAACTCAGGCACCTAGAATAGTGCCTTGTTGTGACAGAAGCAAAGATAAACCACACAATGAAGCTCACATACACTGCTGCTCCAAAAAGGCAAGGTAAAGCTCATTCAGTAGCTATATTTGATTTATTCAGAAACAGCAGTGTTGCAGTATTACAATTACAGGAAAATAAAAGTTTGGTATACCACAATACAGTAGCCCAAGTGCTTTGCTCTATGGAGCTTCCTCAGGGGGTGCTCTACTGTGCATATTGTCTTCCTTAAATACCCACAAATCAATGAAATCAATGACATCATAACAGCCCACATTACCCATGATGCATAGCCGCAAGTGACATCACAATGGTTCAAATGCTTCATAGTGCATTTCAAAAATCTGCATTACACTAATCCCCCATAGTCATAACGTTGGCACACAATGTATATGTGTTAAAGGTATAAAGGCAAGCCTAAGTCTTATCATAACAGAAACAATCATAGAAAAAAATAAAAATAGCAATTTATTTATTTATTTATTAGCTTTTGGTAACCGGGTAAGTGCGCTAGGCAACAGACCTGCCTATTTTCAGGCACGACCCGGGAGAGCACAGGACACTGGTTACAATATGCAGAAATGCACAGACATAATATAGGTGTACAGGAGCAAATCAAGATATACATTGGGTAGCACAGTAATAGTTACATAAGGGTACATTTCAGGCATAGATCATAATAAGGATGTAAAATAAAACAATTAGGGTAACCATAAGACAGCTGAGTACAGTAAAGACATCAAGGTTCATAGCCACCTAGACAAGCGTATTGCATGGGAGAACATTAGTGTAGTACTGGGTCAGACCACAGCCTGCAGTGGACAAAGCAAATTAAGAGCATTTGCATTGGCCAGAGGCTAGGAGGTGGGTGAACAGTGAGTTTTGAATTCTCGATGGGAGGTTGAAGTTTTCACCATAAGGGGAGTGAGTTCCAGAATTTGGGAGCAAATGGGCAAATGCCTGTTCACCCATTTTTGTCATGCAAGGTCTAGGTGGAGAGCATGGGGACAGAGGAAGACCTGAGGGCACGGTGTGTGAGGCAGGAGTCAGGAGGTTGGCAAGATAGACAGGGCAGGGAGGTTCTAGACAGGGAGTCGAGGAAGCAGCCCAGGGAGTAGTATTCAATATCCTTAGGTGACAGCTTCCATTTAAGCCAGCGAAGGAGACAATGATGGGTAAGACGGGGGCAGTTAAGGTGAATCTACAGATGTTGTTGTAGACAGTGTCCCATTTGTGGAGTGTAGCAGAGTTTGCAGCAAAGAGGAGGGCAGAGCATTGGAGCTGGGGTAAAAGAATACCTCGCAACAGAAGTCTAAGGGGAAGGAGTGAGGGGAGTGGCGCATGCGATAAGCTCCGCCAATTTTAGCTATTGACGGCATCGGCACACCATATTGACATGTTGAGACAGGTCAGTGTGGGATCCAAAGTGACCCCAAGGTACTTGAAGGACTCAGTGTTTGAGATGAGGGAGTCAAGGCAGTGAACCCGAGCCTGTTCACAGGGGCAGACAGTTTTAGAGGATCTGAATAGCATAGCACAGATTTTTCTAGGTTCAGGACTTGGTGGTTGCTAGAGAGCCAGGTCTGCAGGAATTGGAAGTCATTAGTGAGAGGGAGTTGATGGCAGCAACCGATTTTGACCCAGAGTAGAGAACAAGGTCATCTGTGTACATAAGAGTGCAGCTATGCCGGGACATGGTGGGAATATCATTTAGGAAGAGGGAGAGAGTAGAGGTCCAAGAGTGGATCCTTGGGGAACTCTAATGGAGATGTTTAGGGGAGAAAAGGGCCTTGTGAAATGCTACCGCTGAGTCCGATTGTCAAGATAGCTATGGAACCAGGAGAGGGTTGGTCAGATGCTCCAATGGATTGGAGCTTTTTAGCAGAGAGGATGGTGTACCATGTCGAAGGCTTTAGACAGGTCGATAAAGATGGCCCCAGTGAGTAGGCCACGGTCCATATTATTTCTGATGTCATTTGTAAGTTGTGTAAGTGCAGAGGTGGTACTGTGACCGGGCCAAAAACCATGTTGACACGGGGTTTGAAGATTAAACATGTCAAGGTGAGCAGCAAGCTGGCAGTGGACTATTTTTATAAGCAGCTTACTGAGAGTGGGCAGAAGAGATATAGGGCGGTTGTTGGACATGAGTTTGACATCACCCTTTTTGTGTATAGGGATGGTTCTGGCAGTTTTCCAGGTGGACGGGACAGTAGATGTATGAATCAGAGGTTAAAAAGCCAGGTGATAGGTCTGGTCAGCCAAGGTGCATACTGCTCAAGTATGCAAGGATGGATGCCTCAGGCCCTCTGACCTCTGCTATGCCGGAAGGGAGCTAAGTAGCATGCATAACTCAAGGTATGTGGTTAGAGCCAGAACAAAAGGGAGAGGTGGGAGGGGTGAGGGAGGAGAAGAGGGACAGTCAGGTTGTGGGCTAGTTAGAGTAGCGACTGGTGGAGAAGAAAAAAGGGCATTGAAGGCATTGGCAATGGTGTCATGGTTGGTGCAATGAACACCTTGAATGTTCATGTCAGCTGGATTCTGTTGCTTGTCGTTGCGGAGAATGTCCTTAATTTTGGACCAGTACCTGTGTGGATTTGTAGAGGATGTTATTAGTAGGTTCCTATAGTAGGTACTTTTGGCAATATGAATTTGTCTTTTGCAGTTGTTATGTAATGCATGATAGTCTTCAAAGTCTGCACGGAGGTGGGAGATCTTCCACCTGGACCAAAGTTTGTCCCTAGATTTAAGAAGTTGAAGCAGGGGGCGTGTTAGCCACTTGGTTACTTTCCCTGCCATCCTACGTGTGGTGACCGGAATGTGAAGGTTTTGAAGAGAGAGGAGGATGGAGTTGAAATATTCTGTGGCTATGTTAATGTCCTCTGTTTGGTAGAGATGGGACCAGTCAACCTGGTTAAGGTCAGTTAAGAAGTCCTCATGACTTAGGTGGGAGAGATTAGGAAAGGTTACAGTTTTAGCAGGGAGGGGAGGAATGACAGTGTTCCAGACACAGTAGATGGGATAGTGGTCACTAATTGTGTCAGGTAGCACACCGGCTGAGGCAACATATTCCGTCCTGTTAGTAAGTATCCAGTCAAGGAGGGTGGCACAGTTGCCTCCACGTGAGACCCTTGTGGGTTCATGTATGAGCTGGGATAGATTTGCCTTGCTAGCTAAGGAGGATAGGTTAGCTGAGTTTTTCTCGGACCAGTCAAGGTTAAAATCACCAAGGCAGATAATGTCATTCTTGCCTGTAACTGTAGGCAGAAACCCTAGGAGTTCAGTGATGCCTTGTGTAGCATTTTTTGGGGGGATATAAGTACAAAAAATATGGAGTTTCTTTACACCCCCAAGAAGCAGTAGGGAGTGTAGGATTTCACAGTTTGGTAGGAGGGGGTCCTGCAGAAGGGTAATGTTTAGGGGTGAGTTTTGACGTGAGGGCAAGGCCAATTCTCCCTTTAGTGCCAGGACGGCCACTAATGGAAGCATGTTGTATCCAGGAAAGTGGCACTGAGAGTCAGGCACTGTGGGCTTAAGCCAGGTTTCTGTGATGGCGTGGACATCTAGGACGTTAGTATAGACCCAATCCTGGAGGTCAGGGAGGTTGGCCATAAGGCTCCTAGCATTCAGGTGGGCGAAAGTTAGTCCATCGGTTTTAGGGAGGGTGGTGGCTGGGGGGGGGCAAGGTTATGACGGGATGCAGAGATGGACCAGGGTTGATCTCAATGTCGCCGGATAGTATAAGAGATAGGGTTAGTAACCATAGCGGGGTGATGAGGTACGCCCTGATAGAGATGCAGGGTGGCGGCTTCAGATGAAGGTGAAGATATCTGACTATTGGGCTAATACGCTTGCTGATGAGAGCAGAGGGGGGTAGAGGTAGTGGAATGGCAGTAGCAAGCATGTTGGAGTAGTAGAAGTCAAACTGAGTATAAGTATTGGCAGAAGCTGTTGATGTGTTCAAGCAGTAAAGCTCAAAGAGGATAGGAAGACAAAGTATTCCCATGAGGAGCGCTAGGAGGGGAAGAGGGAACATTTTTTGACTAGAGAAAGGAGTGAGGTAGAGAGGAAAGAGGCAGCAGAGGGCTCCTTTAATATAAATCACCAAGTGAAAACAGCTACTAGAGATCAGCAAAATGTGACAAGTGAGGTGTTGGGAGCAAATTGCTCAAACTTAATCAGGCTCCCTCTAGTGGCAAAACAATATAAGGAGCTAATGGAGAAGTAGGGTGATAAAAACAAACAAACAAAAAAAAAACAGCAGCAAAACATTGCGAGGGTAGAGGCTATTTAAGTAATACCAGCGAAGGGTGGGAGGGTGTTGGGGGCAGGCGGGGCAGTCACTCAGCGACTGCGGGGAAGAGTTGTGTGAGGAGCTAGGGTCCCTGCTACCTGGCAAACGCTGTCGCGATCCTGTGTCTGGGGCGGAAGAGCCACTGGAGCTGCCCTTTTGTGAACAATCACGGGAGGTCCTACAGCATGTGGGGAGAGCCCTGAGAATTCCAGACCTCTGATCTCCAGGAGTGGGAGCTCCATTCAGGGGTGGGGAGAGCCCCAGGACCTGTTCCTTTGCAGTCGGAGAGATTCTGCAAAGAAAGGAAGGCAGTGAGTTAAATACTTAGGCACAGTGAAACTCGAGCTGGGGAATTAAGTTAAATTTAGTGTTCGAGTGGGAAGGTACAGCAGGGAGGGGCAGGGAGCAATTGGAATGGACAGTTTATATTAAAGTCAGCAGCAATTCAGACTGGAACAGAATTTACAGTTCAGCATTTAAAACAAACTTGCAATGTCCTAAAGGTAACCAAAGAAGCTGGGTAGAATATACTAAATCTAACTGTTAAAAGTAGTGGTTTTGCTATATAAGGTTACATATTAAACATACAAGGGTCAGTTAATGCACCAACCCTGAATTTTTACCTTTTAAAAAATAATAATAATAATGAACGTATGAAAAAAATGTCAATTTATATCATTTTGAAGAGAAAACCACAATTAAATGCATTCAATATAGATGTGGACTGATACAGGGCAGTTATCAGAGGTCACTCATAAACCAGAAACAGAAGGAGTAGGGAGCAAGAATAATTATTGTTCTGCAGGTGCCTCCTGTGCTCTGCCTTGCTTGAATCTGTAAGAAAAACAAGAAAAAAAAAACGTTACAAGAGGCTACAGCAATCAGTGCACATGCTATGTACAATATAATATAAGATTCAATTATTCAAGATTCAATAATTTTGAGGAGCTAAACTTTTAGAGGGAAAGGGAGGGGGGGAAGAATATTCCTGTGTACAGGTCTCCTTTAATCCTTTAGATATGGTTTGAAATCCAGCTCCATATTCAAACCATCTGGTGTCAAAGCATTTAAAGGGGAACTGTCATCAGCAGGGTTTCTTGAAGTCTGAAAGCCCATAAAAAGCTAATCTGAGTGAGCCATTGTATTTATGTGTTAGTCTTTGCAGTCCAGAGTTATTCGTATGTAAATCAGCCTGTAATTAAGGGCTGAGGGCAGCCATATGTTTTAGGCTCCTGACAGGAAATTATGTCACATTGGAACTTGGCCCCCCATTTACCGTAGGTTAAATAGGAAATTATCTGTTTTATTGAGTGTGTTTTAAAGTGTTATTACAACACTTTCTATATTTATAATAATTATTTTGTATGTGCACTGAAACTAGTGTGTTATCACCTTTACATTTCAAACTCTTGGTAAAAATAATCCATCTTTAGGATTGCTTTAAACCCTTGGCTATACTGTCAGTTGACCACTAAAAACTACACATCTCAAGGCTGGCTCTGTGGTGTCAACAGGTATTGGAGCCCCATATCAGCATTTCTAAACACTGGCTGTGTTAATGTCAGTGCAGATTTCTGGGGCTGCCACAGCACTGACATCTGTCTTATTCCATTCTCTCTCTTACAGCCTTTTCTCTTACAATTTCGGGTGTGAACTCAGGTCTACAAGATGCAAATGTAGCTCTGTACCTATTGGCCTGGCATTATGAGGCCAGCCTTAAAATGTGTAGTTTTGATTAACAGCTGGCAGCATAACCTAGAGGTTTAAGCAAAGAGCTGTGAACAAGTTTCTTTCATCCAGCAGAGTGGGGTTTGATTCCAACATGCTCTACTTGTATATTGCATGACTAGAGCAAGTCACTTATCCTCCTTGTGTTCCCAAAACACACTGAGAAACAGTATGTACTGTAGTTGTGTGTTTTTCCTAGACAAAGACAGTAAAAACAATCTGAGCATGTTGACCTGAAAAGAAAAAATTAAGACACCATTAATTGTTTATTAATTGCAAAAACACATAGATGGAAAACACTGTTAAAACATGCCTAACCTGAAATGCATTATTAAAAGAATATTTTACTTTTTATGATGAAGTTAAAAGTATAACAGTTTCTTACTGAAATATTTTAGATGGATTGGGATTTTCTACCGAAAAAGAAAAAAATGAAAATAGCTGATCCTGCCGCTTATGTCCTTTGAGCATCTCTTACACTCTGCAGCTATGCCAATGGACCACAACTTTCCAGAATACCATTCCCACTGTAATGTAAAAAAGAGAAAGAAAAAAAGGGGAGACAAGCGGTGTGTGTGTGTGTACAATTGCATCTGTTTGCACACATTTGTGTGCATGCGTGTCTATCTCTGAGAGAAGTGCTGCACTAACTGAACTGTGCTGAAAGGGAAAAAAATGATCACCATTAATTAAATAAAATAATATTTAGGTGGGTGGGTGTAAAAATCAGAATTCTACACACATCCTTGGTGTGGGATGTTTTTATAAACCCCTCTGAGTTTGCCCTCAGAGTTAATGTAGCATCCCATACTGTGTGTGTGCGTGTGTGGGTGTGCGTGTGTGTGTGTGTGTGTCTGTGTGTGTACAATTCTGTTTACACACACCCACCCATATATTATTCTATATTTTAATAATGCAGTTCAGATTATGCATGTTTTAACAATGTTGTCCATCTATATGTTTTTGCAATTAATAAACAGTTAATGGTGTCCTATTTTTTTTTTCTTTTCAAGTCAAATCTGGATAGAAAGAGCATAATATTTTCAGAATCATAACACATGCTCAGATTGTTTTTACTGTCTTTGTCCAGGAAAGGCACACAGCTACAGCTTGATTCTGGGCGTGTTTTGGGACAACAGGAAGGTTAAGTGACTTGCTCTGGTCACACAATAAATAAGAAGAGCATGTTAGAATCAAACCACCAGTGAAAACGGGCAGTTTGCTCATCCAGCTTGCAAGTATAAAAAATAAAACAAACAAATAAATAAATAAACCCTATTTTGCGGGATTAAAGAAGCTTTTTCACAGATCTTGCCTTAAATGTCTAGGCTGTACTACCAGCTATTAATCAAAAACTACACATTTCAAGGCTGGCCCATGATGCCAGGCTAGTAGGTACATAGCCATATTTGCATCTTGTAGATTTGAGTTCACAACCGAAAGTGGAAGAGAAAAGGCTGTAAGAGAGGAACGGAAGAAGACAGAAGTCAGTGCTGTGGCAGCCTCAGAAATCTTTACTGACATGAACACAGCCAGGATTTAGAAATCCTGATATGGAGCCCCAATACTTGTTGTCACCACAGAGCCAGCCTTGAGATGTGTAGTTTTTAATGATCAGCTGGCAGTATAGTTTAGAAGTTAAAGCAATCCTAAAGATGGATTATCTTTAATAGCAGTTTGAAATGTAAAGGTTATAATTCACTAGTTTCAATGTACATACAAAACAATTATTATACAAGTAGAAAGTGTTGTAATAACACCTTAAAACACACTTGATAAAATAGAGAATTTCCTATTTAACCTGCAGTAAATGGGGGGCCAGGTTCCTCAGCGACATCATTTCCTGCCAGGAGCCTAAAACAGATGTAGCCCAGCTCTTAATTACAGGCTGATTTACATATGAATAACTCTGGACTGCAAAGACTAACACATAAATACAATGGCTCACTCAGATAAGCTTTTTATGAACTTTGAGACATTAAGAAACCCTGTTGATGACAGTGCTCCTTTAACATGGATATCCAAAATGTTAGTGTAATGCAGATTTTGCTTTTGGTTTATTTGGGGCTGCACACCCTAAACTTGCACTACTTTTTGCCTCTGGCACAATTTCATTTGGACAGGCCTCGTTGTGAGAGCCCAACTTTCTACTAACACCCCCCAAGCCCTTGCACAATTCCTCTGCTGGGGACCTGTAGTGTTTATATATATATATATATATATATATATATATATATATATATATATAACCAACAAACCAATTGCACCCTTATAGTTAGGGTTAAATCTTCACTCTATTTTAAACTGAAAATTTTGCGCTTTAATAACTTTGTAACCGCTGAAGTGATTTGCATGACATTTGGCATGTGCCATCAAGGACCAAAGATCTTGATGTGGCAAGTTTTGTTCTGGTTGAATGTGCAAGTGCAGAGGAATGGAGTCTCAGAAAATGTGCACAATGCCATTTTTTAGTCAAATTCTTTGTCACTGCATTGTGCATAAATGGTGTGGGATTTTTATTCTGAAATGTTTAAGGTATATAGGTCTTGTATCACAGTGGTGCCTTTTGAAGGTTTAGTGAAAAAATATTAATACATTCCAAAGTTATTACATTTTATTTTCCCATTATTTCTCATGGGAAAAGTTAGATGTCAGACTCAGAAAAGGATTACTGATCGTGAAACAGGATTCTTGATCACAATTTATGCTTTAGAAACTTTGCAGCCATTCATGGAATTTGCATGAATGAAGGTCGGCATGCCGCATCAGGGACTAAAGATATCTTGATGTAACAAGTCTGGTTCCTGTTGGATGTGCAGGTGTGGAGATATGGTATCTTAAAAAATGTGTAAGTACCATTATTTTAGCAAATTCTTTGTCACCGCATTGTGCAAAAATGGTACGGAATTTTGGTCTGAAAGTTTTGGGGTATATAGGTCTTGGGTCACAGTGGTGCCTTTTGAAGGTTTGCTGAAAAAATATTATTCTGTTCCAAAGTTTTTAAATTTTAAAGTTTTCTGTTATTTCCTCTGTGAAAAGTTAGATTTCAGGCTCAAAACAGGATTATTGATCATGAAATAGGATTATTGATCACAATTTGTGCTTTAATAACTTCACAACTGTTAAAGCGATTTACATGAAATGTAGCAAGCGCTATCAGAGATCAATGATCTCTTGATGTGGCAAGTTTTGTTCAGGTTGGATGTGCAGGTGTGGAGATATGCAGTCTCAAAGAATGTGTAAATTAAATTTTTTTGTCAAATTCTTTGTCAACGCATTGTGCAAAAACAGTGTGGAATTTTGGTCTGAAAGTTTTAGGATATATATGTCTTGGGTCACAGTGGTGCCTTTTGATGTTTGTGTGAAAAATTATTAATCCATGCAAAAGTTATTACATTTTAAAGTTTCCCATTATTTACTATGGGAAAAGTTGGATGAGAAGTTTGAAAGAGAATTCTTGATCGTGAAACTGGATTCTTGATCACAAATGCGAATCCTAGTTCATGCTGCCACCATCTTGTTTTTCATTAGCAAGGGAAACAAACTTAAAGTTTAAAAATATTACAGGCCTTTGGTAAACACCCACAGTTGTGTTTACCTAATCGGGGCCTGTAGAATTGCATTCTGGGGTTAGTTTTTTTATTACTTTGTGAGAAATGCGTGTTTTTTTTTTAGCAGCAGAAATCCTGTTTCACAAATCTCAGAACATTTTTACCACAAAATAGGATCCTTTTTTTGCAATTTGTGAAAAATGATTTTCTTTTACCACATGTTGTGAAAAAGGATTTGTGAAACAGGATTCTGTTTCACAATTTGTGAAAAAAAAAATTGTATATAGCTGTTTCTTTGTCACTTCATAGCAAATAAATGATTAGGAAATTTGGATTGAAATTTTCAGGGTAGAAAGGATTTGCTCCTCAGATAAGTTTTTTTCTAGTTTGCTGAAAATATATTACTTTGGCTTGGAGTTCTGTGAATTTGCATTTTGGTTGATTTCCCATAGGATAACATTGTACTGGGAGGTTTACAAAGCTGTTTCTTTGTCACTATGGTGTTAAGAAATGGTTTGCAATTTTGCTCTGAAATTTTCAGGGTAGAAGAAGCTTATGATACCAGTGTGCCCTTTGGTGGTTTTGAGAAAATATAGTAATTTTATGTCAAGTTACACAGCTTTCAAGTTTTGCTGTGTTTCCTATAGGATAAGATCGCAATATGAGGTGTTTTTTGACACTATACACTATGGGATAGGAGCCAGGCAAATAAGGATACCACTACTGTATCTGAAAAATTATGCATGGATGGGACTGAAGGATACCGTTATGGACTGGGCTCTGCCTCCCACATGCAAATAAGGATACAATTATGGAGTGATGGGAGCGCAGGGCCTAGAGGCCCCTGTGGTCCCACAGGAAAATAAGAATATGATTATGCTTTCTCAAAACATAAGGAAATTCTTTGCAAAAAACTTTGTTAATGCACTAGTTAGGGTTAAAGTGACAAAAGTAGTGAAATGTGGTGTTGGTTTCGAGACCCAACATTCAACCCTGCAGGCAACAGCAGGGTGTGGGTTGCCATTGTCAGCCCTAAAGCTCACCCCATTCTCAGATACTGTACCCATCTCAGCTTACTTACTCATGGAATGGGCTAAGCATTAGGGATGACAATGGCAAGGCACACTCATACCTGCTGTTCCCTGCAGGGTGGGGTTGGGGTGTTGGGGTTGGAAACCCTAATGCCACATTTCCCTACTTTTGTCACTTTAACACTAACTAGTGCATTAGCAAAGTGTTTTGCAAAGTATATGTATATATATATACAATAGGGGTGGGAACTTCTAGAGTGTGATACATGGAGATATCTTCACTGTAGTGTGATAAATGACGATGACATCACTACTGTGATAATAAATGCCATTTATCCATACTGTGCTGATGTCACCATTCACTCACTACAACCTGAATTCTAAATTAAACAGCTTCAGGTTCTCTTTATCACTCAGACCTGCAAGTTACTCAATTAGCATTGCAAAGGAAACTCTTCTGTGTTCTGTGCTGTTTCTGAAACTCCCAGACCATTAATGTGCTGATATTAGCTTCACAGCTTACATTCTAAATGAAACTGCTCAGTTTCTCTTTCTCACTGAAGCTTGCAAGTTACGCAATTAGCATTGAAGACTACACTTAGTTGTGTACCATGGTGTTTCTAAGACTTCCAGACCATTCAGAAAAACTCACACACACTCACACCACACCACACACAGAAAGAGCAAAAAGCATACAGAAAAAGGACACAGAAAAAATATTTCAAAAGCTCCCACCCCTATTGTATAAATAGCACACATGGGCCCAGATATTCAAAACCCTGCCCCAGGGCTAAACTAGCACTTCCCAGCATGCAAAAATTGCCCGGACCAAATAGCTCGCCATATCCAAAAGGAATAGCCCGGTGCTAATCCTGCTGAATGTAGTATGCTAAGGAAGCTGAGCAAACAGGTTGTGGAGTGCAGGGCAAAAATATCCAGGGAATAAGACAGCACCAAATATAACACAGAAGACAGCACTGAATATAGCAACCTGACAGGCAGTGCAAACACCAAGATGAATACAGTGCAGAGGTGAGCCTGCTGCGCCCTGGAGCACATGCAAGGAAGAACAGCCCTGAAAGGGACCCCAAGATCTGACAGTGGTGCAGAACCCAGTATATGTCAAACACCCAGGCATGGCAAGGCAGAGTAACACCCAGGACCCCTGACTGGAAACCAAAGCACAGAAGAAACCCGTGCAAACCCCATGCACCTCAAAATAACACTGGACACAATAAGGTCATGAAAGTGTAATGTATTAAGGGAAAATGACAAAAGAAAGGCAATAGCAAACAAACAACAGCAACAATAATGACAACAATATATATAACAAACAGTGATTGAACAACATCAATACAAAAAAACAAACACTACAAACCCTATTACAACTACTGCTACTACTACTAATACTACTACTCCTACGACTATAACTATGACTGCTACTGCTACTGCACCTAATGCTACAACTAATACTATGACTACAACTACTAAAACTAACAGTGCTACAACCTAAACTACAACAACTACAGCTACAACTACGGAAACTACTACTGCTACAACTACAACTATAACTACATGTAAGACCTGAATGAAACATATAAACAAAATACAGGATGGATATGTCAAATGAAAAAGGAGAGAAAGGGGAAGGGGACACAGAGATAAAATAGGAACACAAAGCGGCAGCAAAATAAGCAGTCCATTGGGGGCAAGGTGAACAGAAAGGGAAACAGCATCCCTGCTGCATGGCCGAAGGATCCGGCAGTCTCACCTCCAGCACAGTGGCCACCCTCTTCATCTCCAAAATCAGCACCGCCTGTTGCTCGATGATAGTCCTCCACTGGTGAACAAGCCAGCACAGGAGGTCTTCACTCCCCTCCGACTCCTCAGGCCTCATCACCCACAAGGATGATCTCCACGGACTTACAGGGAGAAGGGGGTGCATGTGAGGATAGCAAACCAGCAAGGAGGCATACTGCAGCCACAGGTGGTGACACAGGGATGAACAGTATGTCCCGACAGCCATGCCCATGTGGTACTGAGGAATGCAATGGAAGGCACAACTGACAGGCACCCACAGGGCAGGCCTGGATGACACAGGCAGCAACCAAGAACCCAATGGACATGGAGATGCATGTCAGGCCCCGACAACACCATGGCACGGTTGACACCACCCAACCCAGCACTGCACACAGTAAGACAGTGCAGCCAGACAGGCAGTCCCCGAGACGCCGGTGGAAGTGGGCCATGCAACAACATGCACATGGGATGACACACATTGGGACAAGCTGCCCATAGTCACATAACAACGTAGCACAAGGAAAAGTGCAACAACAACCGATATGGGTGCAACAACATCACAGTGTAGGCACGGAGTCCAGCCACAGGACTGCCTGTGCCAAGGAAAAACCATCCCACAGAAGCGAGAATACCACAGGGCACACACACCAGGAGGGGTAGGCCATCAGATGCCACCACACACTAACCATGTACTGCAATGCGTGTACTACAGTGGCCTGCACCTAGAAACTGCACATACCATGTGAACAGCAGAACATGGACAATGTCCATAGAAAATGAACGGCAGTGCCATCTGTGCATGATAACACGGGCCCACATAGTACAATCTCCCCAGCCACAGTGTACAGCAACCACCCACCCACACACTAGCAGCACTCTGCCACACTGATGAGCAACACAGTACAATGGTGCACCCACCATGGTACCATGCACATGGCCATGCACCCAGCATCACTGTTAATGGCAGATCGTTGAAGTGACCACACAATCCAGAAGCACAGCATTAAATAAAACAGAAATGTACTCATGCAAGAGGACCCTGGCCTCAGGGCTGCTCTCCTCCACCTGCTGTGGCATGGCTGGCACCCTAGGGCTGCCCCAGGTGGGCGGAACCCCTCCTGGCCTCCTTTCCCTGGGCTGTGCTGCATGATTCACTCTGCAGAGGAAAGAGGTAACAGCAGCATTAGCACAAGACACAGCAGTGACCATGTTAGCCAGAGCAAGATGCACCCCAACCCCCAAAACAAAGATGACATGGCACAGCCCCAGGACAGTGTCTGAACACATGATGCAGCCACACAGTGGCCTCCCCCACAGGCATGCCATACCATGGCCATGTGTGGCCACCATGGCCCACTGCACATGCACTGGTCGCACAGGGCATGTAGGCATGGTGACACTGCAGTGCAGCTTCGCCACATGCAGGCACACAGTGACATGATGCACACACCGCTGTATTGTCAGACCATGTTCCCAGGAAACAGCCCCCCTGCACCACGCTGGTGTCAGCTGCAGGACAGTCTCATGGCAGGCCCCACTGCCTGCATGCCCCAGACCTGTGGTATTCACCGTGACCATGAATCACAGTTATGCACAGCTTGACTTAATTGCAACCTCCATGGACACAGCAACATGTACCACACAGTGACAAGCACTGCAACAACCGTGGACTATGCTGGGCTACTGTGTCTCTCCCCCAGATACCCTGTATCACTGTGTCACCCAAGCGGCCCACATCATCAGCCCAGCCACCTGAGCAACATGGGTCAGGGACAGGAGTGACCTGCACCGGCATACCACCCAACGCAACAGCACACCTGGTTACACACACACACACACACACACACACACACACACACACACACTGACACACACACACACTGTGACACACACACACATATGCACACAGGCAGACAGATGGACACGTAACACATGTGTGCACTGTGTGGCAACACCTACCTGGCACTGGCACCATTCCATCATGCACCATCCTCCTATAATGTTCCGGCTGCTGCCGTTGCCTGTGACGCAGATCAGTTTAGCGGTGCCTACACTTCTCAGCATCCCACAGGATGCCTGTCCATTCTGACAGATGGCATGCAATTGATGTCCACACCTGGCATCGTGGGAGGTCACTCTCCCTGACCTCCCCAAACAGGCGTCAGTGCCTCTGCTGAATCAGCTGAATGAGGTTCGCTGTCTCCACCTCCCCCAGTGCCTGTTCCTGTGCACCACCGTGCACTGCCTATGCCTCCCTGACATAATAATCCACAGATGTTACTATTCCTGACAAATTGTACACAGGAGGAACACACAAATGTGCTGATCACTGCCCCTGACTGTGACACACCCTGGGCCCATTTGGAACCTGAGCAATAGTGCTGCGCAGTCACATGGTGTAGTGTCAAGAAACCCAGAAGTATGCACAATGCACATGTGCGACCCCAGCATGGCCGTAGTGTGCATGCACACGCGCAGTGCAATATGCCATAGCGCAGCACTATGATGCACAATGCTGGGGTGCTTGCGTGGACCAATGACCACACATGCATGCGCTGTTGTCATGCTATGTCATGTAGCATTGCACTAACATGACAGCACCATGCAGGATGCCCATATAGCCCGGTGGTACTGGTTTGCCCAGCACTATGCGACTTGCCCGGCGTTAACACGGCACATATTCAAATGGCCTATGTAAATGAGGTTACTAGGGTATGCAAGGGGAAAACAGGGTGACTAGCATATCACTACCAGCTCATTTGCATGCCTAATAGACATGATTGCCCAGCAGTGCTATTTAAGGGCAAACAGTGCTCCACCTGTGTTGTCAATGGGGACTGCAATACTCAGCAGGTGTCAGAGCTGAAATGGCCTTACACAGAGGTTTATGTCTCAGGAGGCAGAGCAGTGACAGGTAGGTCTGTATACTAGCTAGGGCACATAACTGTAAAGTACAAGCATGTGCGTAGGCCCTTCCCTGCACTGTACGCACATGTATCTGGCCACTGAACATGTATGGGGCAGAACACATGCCTGCTGGCCCCCATGTCAGCACAATACTGCTCTGTCAGTGGTGTAGATGGGCAATGTGCCTGTCAGCCAGCTGGATGGAACATCCCAAGTGTGATGCCTGTGTTGGCATGAGCACACTCCGCTGTGAGTGGCTGGTCCATACAGTGTGGGTTCTACACACCGGGGGGGAAGGAGGGGGAATGGGGACACACAGTGGCCTGCAGTTGCCCCTGGCTGTGTGCAGCAATGCATGTGCCATGGCCGTGTGAGGGTAGGTGATTGCGATATGGCTGCAGTGTCCATTGTGGCACATGCCCATAGCTCGGGGGGATCACAGCCACAGTGTGGGACCACAGGCAATGTCTGCACCGTGCACACAGGAGCAGCCATTTCAAATGGTTGCACTGTGTGCTGTACCTTATCACGTTGTGTTGATGTGGCATGATCAGGGCCTGTGCTGTGCTGCTGTAGGACATGCATGGTAGGCATGCAGTGTGACATGCACAGTGTAATCTACTTGTGCCATGCACTGCATTCACACCACACCGTGTGACCTGTGTCTCTCTACATGTCCCTCATAGGTGCTGCTGCATGACAGGAACAGATCCATGCCTACAAGTTCTCCCAGGATGAGTTGAAGGCCTTGGTACATGGAGTCAAGGAGCAGGAGCAGGAGCAGGTGCTACATGGCCACAAGGCCACAGATTCTGTTGTGAGACAGATGTGGGATGCTGTAACAGTGGAAGTGAATGTTGTGGGAGACCGGGGACATACCAAGGATGCCGTCAGGAAATGATGGAATGATCTGCTGCGATGGGCCAAGGAGGATGAGGCACTATGGCTGTGCAAATGCCTACAGACCAGAGGAGGGCCACAGACTGTGCAACAGTGTGAGGGGGACCCACTCATGACCACGGTCGCCTCTGCACTGCAGCCCGTGGCGGTTGGTGGTGTCATTGGTGGTAGATGTGAGATGCCACTCACACCACCTGGGACAGGTATGGTGCTGCCTGTGTCCACTCTACAAGGCATGCTTGCACTGGTGCCAGCGGAACATCATAATGCTGATTTGGGGCATGCACTATACACCCATGGTGGTGTTACATTGTGCACTCTGTACACATGACGCACTGCGGTGTGCTTGCGTTGCCTGTGCAGGGCATTCACCACTGCATTGATCCTGCTGCATGTGCATCATGTTAGGGTGTGCATGCATGGGGCCATAATCTGCATTGACAGGGACTGCACTGTGTGGGTTGCATGGCCGTGGTGTGTGTCACACAACCTATGGTGTGCATGTACTGGTGGTGGTTCAGGCCTACTGTGCGTGTTACTGGTTAATGACACTGTCCTTTCTTGTTTCACAGCAGTGGGTGCACAGCACACATCAGGCCAGCAAGTGGCTGGGACAGCAACCATGGTGCAGGAGGAGGAGGACGGTGCCAATTTGCCATTGACCTCAGGACTGGGTGCCCTGTGTGGACCATCTGCAACAGCACATGGGTGGCAGGCCGCAGGACATGGGTTTCACCTACCTGTGGGAGAGGACAACTCCTCAGATCAGGATGCTGGTGAATTGGAAGCTGGTGTCATGCTTGAAGATGCTCAGGTGGAGGATCTGAGTGGTGGCCAGGTGGTCATCCTGATGGTCACTAGTGACCATGGATCTGAGGTATCAGAGCAGGAGTACTACCTGCCTGTGGTGGGGACTGTGTGTGGTGGAATAGGGGTGGGGCCTGCTGGGGTACAACACATAGGTGCCATGGGAGTGGAGGGCCAAGCCACCAGTGGTGTAATGGAACATCAGGACGTGGGCCAGGTGGGCAAGGTGTGTGTGCCACTGGACATGCAGTGCCATCAACCATGAGCAGTTCTGGCCCCGTAAGGGGCACAACACACCACAGGGACTGTGCAGCCCCAGGAACAACAGCAGCTGCCACCCGCACAGTGTCGCTACCATGCTCAACAGCAGGCACAACCCCCAGCTGACATCAGCATTGCTGTGCCCATGGTGCTGGATGATCAGGGGTCCTGGCCTCTGCTCCAGACTTCCCTGATGTCCCAGCAGGAGGCCCAGCTGAACCAGCATGCCTTTCGGTGGGAGGTGCAGCATGAGCTCTGACAGCTGCTGGAGACTGTGGGCATGGGCTTTGCCCTTGCAGAGCAGTGAGTGGAGGACAGGATGGATCACATCCTAGCCATGCTTGAATGTGGCTTTGTGGGTCTCACCATGGCTGTTGGCTATCTTGCCATTATGCTGCATGAGGTGCATGGTGGTCAGCAGGGTGAGCATGTAGGACAGTGTGGCCACAGCATGCATGTCTACAGGCAGCCCTCTAGTGGACACAGGGTGGGCACGGGCTTCAGCACTGCTGCATTGTAGGCATTGACTGACTCCACGCGGTGTCATGGCTGGCCACCCACCTTGGCTGGGTCTGCAGGTCAGCAGGGACACAGGCATTCCACCCTCCAGCTTCACTCTAGTCCTCCCCGAATATTTCATCAACACAGAGCACTCCTAACTCTGTGTCCCACGCGCATGGTGCGCATTGTGTGCGTAGTGATAGTCACCTCAGATAGGCAGAGCTGCCATGCACACTCATACACACACTCACTCAACACCCATGCGTGCATGCACACACACACACACACATATACACACACACTCACCCGCACAGTCACACATGCATGGCCAGGGCACCCTGCCCACTGAGTCACCTCATCCCAGGCACCTCCGGCCGCACACCACTTAACCATGTCATGGCTGTCTACCTTTGTTACATGTGCATCCTGCACTGCACACTGCACACATATCCATGTCACATACTATCACTTGCACTGTGTTGTGCACATGCTTTGTTTATTGTCATCACTGTTTTGGTAGTCTGCATATATTAAAGTCTATGTCCTTGTACTGTATGTTTGCTGTGTTGTGTTTACTCACTGTCCTGCCTGTGACAATGTCCTGATGATGCCACTCCTGTGCTCCAGGGCCCTGCATGCCATTCAAGGATCTCTCGTCTTGAGCTGCTCTACTATACCCCTGACCTCTGGCTCTGGGCCACTGTTGGCCTGTTCCTCAGGTTCAGGTGCCTGTATCCCACGGTTCACTGCCATGTTGTGGAGCATACAACAGGCTAGGATGATACAGCTTACCTTCTGAGGCTTATACTGTAGAACACCACCTGACTAGTCTAAGCAGCAGAAGTGCATATTTAGCACATCAAAGACCCTCTCTATGATGTTCCTAGTGGGGTGTGTGCCTCATTGTACCTCTCTTCAGCCACTGTGACCAGTCAGGGTATGGGTATGGGTGTCAGCAGCCAGGGTCACAAGGAATAGGCGCTGTCCCCTGTTGAGAAATGTGCACCTGTTAGTGTTGCTATTCTGCTGTCTGCCCCTTGCCATGGTGCACAACCTGTGTTGCTGTCCCCAACCCCTTCATTGCATACCCCTGCCTGTCCCCACCCCCACTGGACTGCTCCCAGCCTGATCACAGGCATATGTAATAAAATATTATGTCCAATATCCCTGGTGGTCCAGTGGACTGCTTCCAGCCTGATCACAGGCATATGTAATAAAATATTATGTCCAATATCCCTGGTGGTCCAGTGGACTGCTCCCAGCCTGATCGTGGGCGTAAGTTGTAAAATAATATATACCAATCCATCCATGGTGGTCCAGCAGTACCCCCCTCCCCACCCACTCACTGAGCCCCACCACCGCTCTCCCCCAGTCAGTGGCGGTGGCAGCTTCTCACCCAGCCGCTCACCGACTGGATCATGACATAGTAGATGTTGTATGCCCATTGGTCCACAGCATGGGCCAATGGGCATGCAGACTGTACCATACTACACAGTCCAGAAATGTGAATGGAGCCACCAGGGCTATTGGACATAATATTTTATCACATAAGCCCGCGATCAGGCTGGGAGCGGTCCACTGGACCACCAGGGATCTTGGACACTTTATTTTATTACATATGCCCACGATCAGGCTGGGAGTGGTCCACTGGACCACCAAGGATATTAGAACTTTCATTTCAATACATATGCCTGCGATCGGGCTGGGAGCGGTCCACTGGACCACCAGGGATATAGGAATGTTATTTGTATCAGATATGCCCATGATCGGGCCTGCAGTATGGCAGCTCACCTGTGGGTGACCGGCTGCTGCTCTTTATTTGTAGCTCAACTCAGTGTAGCACAAGTAGGGTTGCGCTTGTGATGGGGCTCAGCACACCTGGCTGACTATCGGGATGTGCGGAGCATGAAGAGCACTCCCCCACTTCCTGCATGCATACATTACTGATGCACTCAGGCACATCGGGATTTGTGCCAGGAACTTTCCCCTTTTGAATATCATGCCGGGGCACATCAGTGGGTTGCACATAGCACAACTGTGTTGCACCATGCGCAACCCTTCTGAATATCCCACCCAGTGTGTACAAAGAATGTATGCATAATAATGGGCCTCGGAGCCGAAAATGAGGAGTTGGAATACTAAATTGCTTATATCTCAGTAACCGTACGACGTAGAAAAAAAAAATTCACATGATTCATGATTTTCCTGGCTACATTTTTGCTGATTGTGTAGCCCATAGGGCTATATATAGGCTATGTGTGTATATATAAGTTAGTATATATATATATATATATATATATATATATATATATATATATATAAATATCCTCACACCCAGTCCATGCTGACAGACACCTGATGGGTTCAGAATAAGTATGTACAGTACTTCAATAATCCTGCCTATAGACCAATGTGCCTAGATGCAGATGTGCCCCAGCCTATCAGTGCTACCCCCCTTGTTGCAAACCCGACTGCCATGTTGTCTGGTGGTGTTTGGCATGCATTGCCTGCCCATGTGGCTGCCTGTCCATGTGCACTACACATACACGACTATGTGGTGTGCTGACCCACTCCTCCCGCAAGGCAGACAGCTGACAATGTGGTACAGAATACAAGCTATGCTGCATGAAGTGGGTGCTCAGCAATGCAGTGCCCCAGACTGGGAACATGAACAATAAAGCTACCCAGCCTCTATCAAGCTCCTTGCCTGAGTCTCAGCCAAAGTACCAAAAAGTGACCTCTAATAGGATTCCAGTCCAAGACAAAGACAAGCCAAATCCGTCAGCCTCTTACACACTCCGCTTGGGTCAAATCCAAAATAAGCTGCAAAGCTCTGTCAAAACCAAAAGAAACAAAGTTATTCACCTAAATACTCCAATGCTGGCACCTGCACCTCAGATGCTTTCAGCCACTTGGTCCAGTGTCTAGCCCAACACTGCAACTGCTGACCTCATGGCACAGCATGGCTCTGCAGAAACAGGACCATCAGCCACTGCCCTGTCAGGTGAGACTGTGCAACCAGGACAAGAGCATCCAAAATGAGCCCCAACCCTATATCCACTGAAGGGACACAGCAGAGGAAGTCCCCACAGCCTGAGCCCAAAAGAGACAATAGCTAGTGTCCAGAACTGGCAATGTGAAAGAGCATAGTGATAATGCCTCTAAATGAGGTTCTTGCTACTACACAGCATAGACTGTGATGTTTATTGCTGATGAACCAGTCATCGAGTTTTGACCGCAATGTCATGCACAATGTGGCCTCAGAGCACCATTCCAACACTGGCATAGAAGAACATGGGTTCCACTTTCACCAGTATCTCCTGCATGGCCATTCAGCAGTTTGTCACTCCCTCCACACTATTCCCTTCATGCTGCTACTCCTCTGTATTCCCATCAGTAAAACCACACCATAACAGATGAATGGGGCTCATCCGAGAAAGGCCAGAGCTTGCATACAAATGACAACACAGATGACCAGGTAATCACTTGGGGGTAAAACAAACCGAGGCTGGGTGCCAATAAGCTCAGGGGGAAGAGCTGTGTTCTGAACAGAACATGCGGCTGTCTGGAGAACTTGGTTCAACTGATCATTAAAAAACAACACTTCCTTCCAAACAGAGTAGTCATCAGGGTTAAGGCTAGGCTGTTGGAGCACAAACTTAAAATTGTAACCCCTAAAATAATGTGTCACAGCCAGGCTGCTGACCAGTCCCCAATAGACTATAGCAGACAAGTTGAACTAAATATATTAATAAGCCTTCTATTATGAGATCCCCACAGGCCAAACTTCAGGAAAAAGGGAAAAATGTACAATTTCCAAAAGATTCCTAACACATGTTCCTCTCAGTGGACAAAGGCTGGAAGATTACAGAAAGAGTAATAGTTAAGAGCTACCAAAGCTGTAAGGAAGATTCAAACTTCTGTACCCTTGGAGCATTCTTGTTGAAATCATTAGTTGGGAAGGAAGAGTGAGAGGGAGCCACAGACCACAACTCTTTTTAACCATTCACTTTCCTGCACCAGCCAGATGCCTCCGCCCTGTGGTCAGCCTCAGTGGTTCCTCCCATGGGGAGAAGGAGGCAGTGGCAGGGCACCACCCCATCCCATGGCCTGAACCCTACCAGCCAACCTACAGGCCAGGCTTTAGGGGAGGGGCAGAAGACAATGGGTCGCCTGCTGCAATGCTTTGAAGATTATTTATAATCTTCTAAAAAAAGTTAGATGTCTTATACCTACTTAACTCTGGCTACCACCTGCTTTTATTCATGATTTTTTTTCTGGATGCCCAAATGTGTCTGTGGTAGTCTTTCAGACAGAACTTTAACATCAGTTACTTAAATGGTAGTGAACCTGTTACCACAATAGCTGCTTTTGTAGCTTGTGATCATATTTGCAAAATACTAAATGGACAGGCTGCAGGCTGGAAATTGAAACCGTTTTTCTGTCCAAAACATTCTGATGTACTTTCCCCGCAAAATTTTGTATTAATACAAAGGAGCAATTTGTGATGAATGGCAGCACAAGTAGAAGCTCTGTTGGTGCAAATTAGAGCTGAAATATGACCAGAACATTAACAGTATTATTTTATTAATGAATGTTTTAATCAGACAGTTTGTGAAGACACAAACAGTGGGGGTTGGGAATCTTCTTGTTTCAAGAGGAGCACAAGAGGGGAATTGCTATTTTTTTTTATTAAAAGTGAGCATCTGGTATGACTGAAAATCCAAGTCCTTGCAGGTTGTGTATATGCGTGTGTGTGTGTGTGTGTGTGTGTGTGTGTTGGGTGGGGGGGCAGCTGTATGAAGGTCAGACTGAGCCTTCAGGAGAAGACTTGTTTTGGTTTATATTAACTAAGTGTCCCTCTAAATCAGTTGATGTGGCAGTATTGCTGCAAATCAGGCAGATATTCCAAAAATTTTACAAATTACAGTAGCATATGTGTAGTCTATGTATGTGGGCAAGAAAAACCAGACAATCACTCTTTTTACTGCTATGGAAGGCATCATTTATAAAGTGGCAAGGGATGAATGTAGACATGGTTACCTTTTGCATCAAAAGATAAAAGATCAAGCTATGACTACCCCCCACCCCAAAAGAAAAACTTAGTAATGAATCTAGAAAAAGAACATTAAAGGAAGATGTGAAAAAAATGATGAGTAACACAATAATGGGGTAGAAGGGAAATAACTTAAGGAGTGCAATGGAAAAGCAAATGCATAACAGAAAAGGAACTGAAAGAAAGAAAGGGAGAGAACAAACAAACAGTTTACAAAGAATCCTTGAGAAGTAAGAGGAAACAGGACAAAGGAAGTAAAAGAATATTGGGTGTCAAGACAAAAAATGTTACATTACTCACTTGGAGAGGGGATGAAATGGGGAAATGGAGGAAGAAATAAAGGGGCAGAAGAAGGTCTGTGAAACAGCATTATCTCTATTACACTACTGTTTACTGCAGTAACTGCAGAACTCTGCAGTATTCTGTGTTACATCCTGGCAGGTATCACTGTACAGTGCATTTCCTTTTCTCTTCACTTCCCTCTCCTCCTCTTTCCCCTCTGCTCCCCTCCCCTTTCCTCTCCTCTCCTCTCTTCTCTTCTCCTCTCCTACAGAACCCCACTGTAAATGAGATGTTCCTTCTCAGTCGGGCTGTCTTGAGTCAATAAATAGCAAAACAAATTGCTCAGAAAATGAAGATAATGTCAGCAATGCATGATGTTGCCAGTCAGAAGACCTGGTTGAGAACTGACCTCATATCCATCACACCCTGGGCTACTAGCATGAGGGAGCATCATGGAAGCAATGTACTTTGCTTTCCAGGAATCATATGTTAGAACAAATTGCTTTTTAGCAATGAGTGAGGATATAAATGGAACTAGATGGGGCTTGGATGGGCTCCGCATCTGTTCCCCTGCATAGCAAAGGTAATGTTTAGTGACATACCCTGTGTTTGCTGAACCATTAGTTACATTATAGATTACCAGAGTCTTAAAAAGTTGTAATTGTGGAGCAAAAGTGATGCACATACTATTTTTTTACAGAAGCTGCCACAAAGCACAACTTTTTTTGCAAACACCTTGGGCCCAATTCTCAAAACTCCTGGCACAGCACAAGGGACTTGCGCCACAATGAATGGTGCAAAGTGCCCCATGTGCCAAACGATGTGCCAGGAGCTACTCTCAAAGGCAGCCTGTATCAACCAATCAAAGCTTACACTGATAAAAGCCCTCTTTGACAATCAAGCCCGCCTTCATCCATTGAAAATAGAGCATGTGATTCCTCATGCAACTAATCAGATGTGGATGATAGCAAATAAATACTGTTGTGTCCATGCCCAACCCTTTTGAAAATCCCAGCCATACTGTTTTTATACTGCTGAACCATTCATTGTGTTCTTCCTTTTAATTGTAAGCTTTCAATGTACGTTGTACCATATTTTTTGACAACTGAATCAATCTGCGAAAAAGACAAAAAGGTAATATCAAAAGATTCCAGCCAACCCATGTCCAGACATCAGCTTGGTCTGTTTGAAAGGGAAAGTCTCTCGTCCTGTTTTCTGTATGCTTGTGTAGTTTGTAGGTATGAACAATGATTCCTTCTCTTGCATCCCCCTAATGTCGTCCTAATTTAAATATGAGAATGCTTTACTCTGTTTTGTCCTGGTGTGAAAAACTTTTTGTATCCATTCCAAAGATCATGACCCCACTCATGCAAAGCATCATGGGAGTTGACGATGCATGCATGCCCAAGCCAGCAGACGTTATACTCTAATTCAGTTCTGTTACATGGCTAGTGAAGTCCCTGTATTCTATAAAAGCAGTTTTCTTCCTACCTCAGATACACCTTAAACTACAGAAAACAGCAGGGCACTTACTATACCTTGAAATGTTTTATGGCCAGCGTAAGACAATAACATAGGGACTGCAGAGGACAGCAATGACACTGACTTATGCAGCATAACTACTACAAGCTTTAGCACTAAAACATCATAAAATTCCAGAATGCCTTATGTGAGTCAGGTCATGACCTTTGCAATGGAGTCAAGCAGGTTTTCATACCAGACTTAAATACCTTCATCTACATTTATATCCTGATGAATTTAGGAGGGTGCAATAGAAGCAATCACTGTGCATGCCTGCAAACTACACAGGTAAATAGAATAAAAGACTGAGGGTACCTTCCTTTTCATGGTAGCTGAAAAAATCCAGAGACAACTCCCATTGGCTGATTTTTAAAATTGAGATCTGACCTGTATTTTCATCTAAAAAAGTAAAACTACTAATCCCTTTAGAGAAGAGGATGTTAGGGGTTTGCTTTATAAATGTTTGTCGATTCACAGTGCAAAGTTTCTAAGTCCAGGGGTAACAAAGTCAACACACTGATGTGGCTTTTGAAGGCCAGCATGAGGTGCATGGGAGGAAGGACATGAGCCATCATAGAAGCATTAACTTTTCAACCTTTTTCACCACTCACTACAGGCAGCACCTACTTTCTCACCACTGCAACAACAAAAAAAGAATAACCTTATCATAGTTTGCACCTTAACACTGAGCAAATATTGCAAAATGCCAGTGTCAGTGGCTCAGTAGGTAGCACAGTCGCCTCTGAGGCGGGGAGATCAGAGGGCTGTAGGTTTAGTTCCCACATCTGGCACTTGGGTTAATATCCCAGTACTGACACTGTGGTGTAGCATGAGAGGGGTGCTGCACTTCTGAGGTGCTGTCTTTTGGATGAGATGTTAAACCAAGGTCCCATCTGCCTGGATTGGTGGTAGTTCAGGTGGATGTTAAAGATCCCATGGCACTTATCGAAAAAAGAGTAGGGGAATTTCCCCGGTGTCCTGGCCAAATTTCCCTCATTCACTAAAAATACCACCAACAGCTTAATCTGGTTCAAGGTCAGTTGACATTCGTCAGTATCCACCTCCCCTGGGTCGTGCCTGAAAGTAGGCAGGATTTGTCTAGTGCATTTACCCGGTCAACAAAAACTAAATAAAATAAAAATAATAACCATCTCACCTAATGGACCATAATGACTGTCATCAAAATCAATGAGAGGGATGTCACTATTTTCCATCAGAGTAGTTTTAATGATTTATTAATCATTAACAGAGGTAAAAAAAACTGCAAGCAGTGTGGTAAAGTATGTATAATCGTGACCTGCTCAAAGCCCTAGTAATGTGAGGAATGTATAATGCTATATCAGCCTGTAGATAACCCAGGTCTATAAGCACAACTATAGTTATGATTCACAGTCAGAGCCATGCAGGCATGCAGAGTCCCCATAACAGATGGGCCCCCAAGATGTTTTATGTAGTTTATTTCCCTCTTCCCTGGTTTTCTGTATAACTCTGCTCAGTTTTCTAGGTTACTTATACCTAATTTAGTGCATCTCTATCCTTAATTACTGTATATTTTAATTCTGGAGGTATGCAAGAACTGCTACGCATATGACCCTCTACAAATGCTTGCAGTTACATAACGCATTCTGAAAGAGAGTTCTTATTATCTAAACCAATGGTAGACTTGCCCATCTTCCATGAAAATAAACAGTAAAAGGGAGCCCTGAAACATATGTAACATTTTTTTGGGAACCTATTTTCACAGACTTGTCCTGTGGGTTGAAATAAAAATAATAATATCGGGAACATAGTTCTGATGATTTTTTTTGTAATGCCATGTGCCTTCTGGACTACCTAGTATATTTTTTTTTCCTTTTTTTCTGGTCATATGTAAACAGTAATAGCAGAGTATGAAGTGGGGGCTCTTTGGACCAAGTTAACATACTAGATTTGAAGAATCAGCTTCCGACATTCATGTAGATTCTGTGAAAGTTCAGAAGTTAAGCAGGA
The DNA here is from genome assembly GCA_016271365.2 of Neoceratodus forsteri. Classification (NCBI taxonomy): domain Eukaryota; kingdom Metazoa; phylum Chordata; order Ceratodontiformes; family Ceratodontidae; genus Neoceratodus; species Neoceratodus forsteri. The sequence goes on along the minus strand of CM028134.1, from coordinate 531,840,799 downwards.
AAGAAAGAAATTAGTCTGAGCAGTCTCTGCACTATTCCCAGGTGATTTTCAAGGGTAAACATCTTCAAACCATCCCAAATTGTTGGCATCTGCAGTGGGTTACATGTTTGGGAATGCCAACACTGGAGATGTCACGTTGCCAGTAAGGACTGGTTTTCTCAGGTTGACTTACAATTGAGAACAAGTCAGACTCTTGTAATCCCTTCCACTACCTGTCTTCTGCAGAGCTTGCTACTGACTTGCGAACAAAGGAGCCGAATGCACCTTTTTCCAGCAGCGAAATCCTTAGCCTCAGGCATCATAAAAAAATCTGCTGTTGGGGGCTGCTAAAAATAAACCTTGTTACTTGTCTGCAATAATTTACCATGGGACTGTCATGCAGCAAGCCAATGGTTTCTGAATATTTTTTTCAAGCACACAGCGAAACAAGTTTCCCAGCTCACCATTTGTAGAAAAACTACATAAATTAGCTTTGTAGCTAGAAATTCAGTGCCCAGATAGCACCTTGGGAGTTAATGTCATTAATTATTGTAGAATCAATGATCATTTGCAGAGGTTCCTGTACAACCTGTGGTTAAAAAGCATTCATTTTTTTTAATTCACGTGAATCCTGGTCTTTATTTTGAATTTTTATCTAAGAAAGGAACACTGAGCTAAAGCTTATTTCCAGGTGAGACTCATTTGGGAGGGAATTAAAGAGCTAGTGTGCTGCCTAAAACTAATATTAGTTTTTAAATGCAGCCAACCATTATCTTTTATATCTTAGCTACTTTTTATCTTCCCTTTGTTTAATTAGAAGATTGTTTACATGATGTGTTGGACAGCACTCTGCCTGGCAGCTGACATATCTAGTTCTATCACCTCCCACTACACCATCAGCATTCTGATCTCACTGACTGTGACATCACTGCTGCTTAGGAACTGCCACTCAGTAGCAGCCAGGTAAGTTGCCTATGATGTCGCTGTCAGTAAGATCACAATGATGACGATGTAGTGGGGAACTAAAGGCAGATATGTCATCTGCCATGCTGAGAGCAGCTCCACACATCCAATGTAATATTATCATACTGAACACTTTCTAATGAGCAAAAGAAAAAAATAAAAATACTTCAGAAATGAAAAATTGCAACTGACTACTTCTTAAAATGTATATTATTTTCCCATCTGCCTGTTTTGGTTCCACTAACTCTTTAAGAAAATGAGGTTAAGTGGCTTTTTCAGGAACAACATGTAGTATGCCAGTGGCAGCTGTGGGATTCGAACCTGGCCAGCCGGGTATCCAGGTTCTTAACTTTGTGCTTCAACCACTGACCTAATCTCTAAAATTACATCATTACTGGGATGTTTTTAAAAACAATGAGCACTTTATTTTGCAAAAAAGAGTTAAAATTGCTGCAACAGTTTATCCCTTATTTAAAAAAAAAACACACTGTCCCAGATTCCCCGCAATTAAAAACTGGTATTGTCTTGATGGTTCCATATCAAGTGAATGAAGTTGTAAGAATGAACTCAATTAGAGCGATGATATTTGAGCAACCATATTTCAGGTGACACTCCATTTCAGTGCAGCACACTGCAGTGACAATTTGAGATCTACTCCTATACTTGGCTCTGTTGTTGTAGCAGGGGGGCTCTGTCCCCCCACCCCCCATGGAGGGCTGTGCCCTGGACCCTCCCTATTTCTATGATTCCTACTCCACAGTGCACCTTGACCATGGGGAAAGCTACATTGGTGGGGTCACAATAATGTGCCAGTCGCTGTGCTCAGCCGGTCGCTCTTAATGTTGTCATTCATTTCACTTTGCTCAAATGTGGTTGCTCAAATCGCATAGCTGATTTTACTTGTTACCTCTCCGGTTAAGCCCCTACATCTCCTACCTTGGACAAACCACACACCTCTCCGGATTTGGAGGAAATCTATTTATTAAATCACTAACATGATACAGATCAGAGACACATATGTAGCTAGAGGGTCTCGCCAAGTCAACCTTGGAAGCTCTGCACCCCTTCCCTTGAAGGGCCATACCCTTGTGCAGTCCGAGTGAATAATACAGTGAAGCACATCAGGATGAAACCCAATTCTGCAACATTCTGTAGCAGAGTTACTGCTCACTGTCAATGACCATGTGCTGTATACAGTACATGTTCACTGAGAGCTCAGTTAGCAGCCGGCCGTGTTGGTGAGAAGAGGGCTGTGCTGGTCACTGACTCGGGGCTGGGATGGGCACCCGGGCAAAGTAGGGAGGGAGGCTGCAATGCAAATGAGTTGGGGGGGACCTGCATAGCCTCACAATCCCATTCACAAGCATTTGCTCCATGCAATGGCCTGTTCTAAAGGACATTGCATGGAGCAAATTACCTCCTGTAAAAACCTGGTGGTACTCTTCGCAAACCCTAGAGGGTTGCAGAGGTACTGCAGTCCTCCCAGTCTGATTGTCGTCTTAATAAAAACTAAAATCCCCTGCTTCTGTAGTATAGTGATCCACCCCTCTCCCGGGTCTCCAATCACTGTCAAAATAAGGACACACAATCCCCTTTTTCCATAGTATAGTGTCCCACCCTCTCTGGGTCCCAGATCTCCATTAACATAAAAATGAAAATCCCCGTTTCCATAATATAGTGGTCCATCCTCCCACCCCAGTCCCTGATCCCAGTCATAATAACATATTAATCCCCGTTTCTGTGGTACAGTGGTCCCTACCCCCTTCCTGGTCCCTGATCTCCCACTTGTACTGTATTTACATATTTTCCATAGTGTAGTGGTATCCTCAACCCCCCCACCCACTCTGGTAATCACATCCCACCCTGCTCCCCTGCCACAGCATGTCCCTCCAGTTGGCGAGCATTACAGCCCTCCTCTCACCTCCACAGCTACCTGCTGACTGAACTGTCAATGACAGTATACAGTATACACTGCAATCCCATTGCAATGAGATTGCAGTCTATACTGTAAACTGTCTTTGGCAGTTCAATCATAGGGCAGCCATGGAGGTGAGAGGAGGGCTGTACTACTCGCTGACCAGCAGGACGTGCTGTGGTAGGGGGAGCGGGTTGGGATGTGGTTACTGGAGTGGGTGGGTTGGGGGGACCGCTACACTATGGAGAATATGTAAATATAGTATGGGTGATGGAGCAGGTACTGAGGAGGGGGCGAGACCACTATACTATGGAAGTGGGAATTTTATTTTTATAATAATGGAGATTGGGGACCAGGAAGGGGGGAGGGACCACTACACTATGGAAAAGGAGATTTTGTTTTTTTGATAACAGCAATCGGGGACCAGGGAGAGGGAGGAACCCTATACTAGGAAAAGGGGGGATTTCTTTTATGACACCAGCGATCGGGGACCAGAGAGTGACTACACTATGGGAATGGTTTTTATTTAACAAGCAGGTGGGTTCTTAAGTGATTGGGGCTGGGGAAGGACCACTACGCTATGGAAAACTCTTTTCTTATTTACTGTCAGGTCCATGATCATGGTGGGGGTGGGCATGACTATGGTATGGGAGACAGTGACTGCATGGGGCTTAGGCAGATGGGGGTGCACCTCACTAATGGCATGCAAATGAGCCCATAATGGAAATACTATTGGCCTCTAGCACCTTGTATGCCCAATGGCCTCATTTGCATGCTTCCCTTAGTGAACTGCACTTCAGTGCCTGGGTGCTATTGGCTGCAGGGCCATTGTTCTGGCTAGCTGTGGCGGCAGCACTACCATGTATTGCACTGCTTTGTCTTGGTTAGCACTGCCCCCTGCTGGCTTATATTCACAGTTGGATAGTCCACCAAGCTATCCAACTGTGAATAGCACAGTTGCCCACCGTTGCAACAGGGGAGTGCAGCACAAACGTTTGCACTCACTTCATGCTCCCTTTGTGAATCCTGCCACTGGTGGTTAAAGGTCCAATAGCACCAGGCAGTAACATTTAATTGTGCCCCAATATACTTAGCTTGACAGTAGAGAATCTCACCTGTCACTAGTACATTCTGCATCTGTCACTAGTACATTCAGAGCCCTGGGGCTAGACTTACAAAGCTTTGCCACGGCACAAACTCAATTTGTACAGTGCAGACTGGGTTTTGGCCATAGCATCATTCACAAAAGCCCAGTTTGCACCATAAGAATGGGCTAGGCAAAAGTTCATGGGGCCAGAATTCAAATTAGGGGGATGGGACCTGCATTAAGGCACTGTGTCATTTACAAACCATTTTCTCCATGCATGAGCCATTTGCAGAGGTCCCTTGCATGGTAAAAATACCAACGACCCAGGCCTGGTGTAATTCTACACAACCCTAGTGGCTACCAGAGGTACTGCAGCAGCTCCCACACCCACAACACTGTGACCCTTGTAGTGTAGTGGTCCCTACCCCCTCCCCAGTCCTCGATCACCATCCCTTTTATGTGTCAAAGAAGTTTCCCTGGTGCTCCAATGGGCCCTCCTCCTCCCCCATTCTCTGATCTCCATCACAGTATTAAAATCAATTATTTCCTGGTAGTGTAGTGGTCCCTCCCCACTTCCCCAATCTCCATCCCAATAGTAAAATAAAGTATTCCCTGGTAGTCTAGTGGTCCTGCCCCCCTTCCATCATCTCTGTCCTGATAGTAAAATACATTTTTCCCTTGTAGTCTAGTGGTCCCTCCCCCTCTCTCCCCCCTGTTCTCTGATATCCCTCCCGATATGAAAAACATTATTCCATGGTAGTCTAGTGGTCTATCCTCCCTCCCAAACACCCACCAAATAAATATATATAATTCTCATTGGTGTCCAGTGTACCAACCCCCACCTCGCTCCCATGGAAAAAACTGGAAGTGTCCCATTCTCTTGCAGACTAATGGTACCCCCACCCTGGTAGACACTAGATAGTGAGTGGACCCACTCCGGCCTCTCCTATATCAAACCTAAGTCAACACTGGCACAGCCTTCCACCAACCACCACGCCGCCGCTGACTCAACTGTAAATGAATGAGTGCAGGTACACTACGCGCCCATGGGTTGACAATGTCAACCCATAGCCGCATTGCATACTGTAACTGCTTAGTTCACAGTTCTGTCAGTGGCCAGCCTTGGTGGTGGAAGGAGGGCTGAGACAGTCACTGGCTTGGTTTTGGGATGGGGTGGGGTGGTAGGTCACTGTTTGCCAAGGTGAGAGGGTGGGGAAGTCCACTAGTCGACCTGAGAAATGGAAAACTTCCATTTTTTCTCAAGGGAGCAAAATGGACAGGGAGGTACACTGGACACAAATGAGAATTATATATATATTTATTGGGCAGGTATTCAGGTGGGGGGAGGGACCACAGGACTACCAGTGAAGGTCTTTTTTCTTGTACTCGACAGAGCGATTGGTGACTGGGGGAGGGAACCATTATACTACCAAGAAATTATATTTCTCATATCGGAACAAAGATTGGAGAATGTGGGAGCAGAATGGACTTCAAGACTACCAGGGAATAATTTATTTTAACATCAGGATGGAGATCAGGGAATGGGGAAGGGAAAGGGACCACTACACTACACTACCAGGGAAATTATTTTATTATAAGAGGATGGTGATCAGAGACCAGGGAGGGGGCCATTAGATTACCAGGGAATAATTTCTTTTACTATCAGGATGGAGATCAGAGACTGGGGAGGGGGGACCATTGGAATAACAGGGAGATTTGTTTCATTCATAAGAGGTCAGCAATCCATGATTGGGGATGGGGAGAGACCATTAGACCACCAGGGAGGTTTTTGTCTAAATACAGGAATGGCAGTCTTCTTTGGTGGGGCACAAAACTCCCTTGAAGCCCATGTAAATGGGCCCATTATGGGTATGCAAATGGCCAGCTAGCGCCTTGCATGCCCAATGAGCTCACTTGCATGGCTGCTTTTGTGAATCACAAATAGTGCACCAGCATTATTCATTGCAGGGCCATTTACAAGCATGCAGGTTGGGGCAGCATCCATCTGTGAATAGCATTTTTTACCACCTGGGCAATCGCAAAGGGCAAACATCTGTGCTACACTTTGGGCATTTTTGTGAGTCTAGCCCTTGGTGCTGGAGAATCACAAAACTATGCTTCCTCCAGGTCAGCATGCTTGGGTGCCTTTTTTTGCTTTCCTGGCATCTGACCACTCTTTGTGCCCTGTCTACTCTTCTCATCTAGCCAAAACGTCCCTAAGAAAAAAGTCACTTTTTTTTGTATTCTATTTCTCTCCTGGAGTCGGCTCGGCAGGTGGCTTCAGATCTTCCCTTGGAGGGCTCTCTGTGGCTGTGTTGCTCTCTCTCCTGACTCCCTCCCCCAGTGAGTCCCCCACAGATTCTATCTCCATGGCAGGGCCAGGAAGGGGAGGACCATCCTTCCCCTGGTACATAAAAAATCTGGTTACCATGGGCTAAGCTGGGATCAGGAGAACTATCCAGGCTTCACAGAGCCTGCCAGCATGTCTCCCATTTTTCTTGTTCTGATTGGTTCCCCTACCATTGCCAGGGCATGCATGTCAGCATGCACTCATGGAGGTGTGCGCACAATGCGGAGTCCCACAGCACCTTCACTTCCTCTAGTGTCCCCGACTCATTCTGCCCCCAGGCCTCCACCTGGGGACAGTCATTTGATGGGACAGCCACTCCACCCTCCCTGAGAGAGGAGAGCTGTCCTCTGGATGCTCGATCCTCTCCCTCCCTGGATGACCCCTGGCAACCCACTCACACCACAAAAACAGTTTGCCAGCATGGTAGGAGGTAAAGCACAGATGTCTCAGCCCTCCAAGCCACTGGGCCGGCAGAAAATAAAGTCACATTTAGTTGTGTTTGGAAGCATGGGAGAAGCACAATGGCAGCTGAATATATTTAGGCAAAATAAGACAAACTAAGCATGTAAACTTGAAATAGTTGATGTTTAAGTGAGGTAACGTGCAGATATCTTTATTTTTAAAATGTTTTAAAAGTAACAAAAAAGCAGGAAGAATAGAGCCTGTGCTCCTCAATAGCAGTATTTGGCAGCAAAGAAGTGACATAATGGCAGCAGACTGGAGGGAATTTAGCTGAAATAGAACAAACAACCTTGTTAAATTGAAGAAAACACTAACTAAGTTGATGGTTAGTTAAGTCAGCAAAAGTGCAAATATTATTTAAGAAACTTTTAAAACAAAAAAAAAGAATCATGATCATGATCATGATCCTTAGCGTGGCAATGATTTGAAAGTGAAGTTAGTGTGGTGGAAGAAAGAGGGAGAAATACATGGAGTTCTATGGGCTTACTGCACACAAAAGCAGTGGAGGATGACAGACATGGAGGGCGGTGGATAAACAAAGGAACCTCCATAGGAGAAAAACTGTACACAAGGTAAGAAGGATTACGTGAGTGTAGCAGATAATCTGGGGGTGGATAATCAAATGAGAATTGCAGTATTGTAATTTGGGTATTATGGATTTCTGTCTGCTACTGCAGAAGTACTACAGGAAGCTGGTATATATGTCTTAAACTGTGCATGTATATCTGTGGCTGCAGAAGTGCTGGCCCCACAGGGGCCTTTGCTTCTGCAGACAGATATATCATTGTAATTTGGGCACCTGTGCTTTTACAAACAGAAGAAGTGTTGTGATTTGACTATCAGCTGCATTTGAGTCACATGGAAACAATTGTAGGTTTGTTTTATCTGATGATGGCTTTCTGTCATTCATTGTGTGATAGCACAGCAACAAAAGTTTTGAAATTCGATGTTAGCATGCTCACCCCTACCACCCCCCCCACATCCTCCACATACCAACAAGCATTGGGGAATGCCATGGGGTCATCATGCCTAACTCTCACCCCATTCCATGTGTAAACAACCTGACACGCAGACACTACAGTATAGGAGAATGGGGTGAAAGTTAGGCCTGACAACCCCATGGCACACTTCAATGCCTGTTGAGATGTGGAGGGTGGGTGGATGTAGGGGTGGGCAACCTAACATCAGATTTCCAAACTTTTGTCACTGTGCCATCAACCTGAACTGATGCATCAGCAGTGTTTTTTTGCAATGAATTTCCCTTCTTTTTGAGATAGCATAATACTGTAATTATTTTACAGTGGGACCCTGCGCTCCAATCCAGCGAAGTTATGCGTGTCCGTAGAATAAATTCAATGGATCCACGTAACTCGGGAATCTTTGGGAATTTTTTCACCAAATTTGCAACATGGACTTTTGGGGACCCCACCTCATGAACAATGGCACTGTCATTTCATTAATCTGCCCCGAAAGTTGAGTTCGCACAGCAACTGTGCCATTCTGCACCACAGGTGTGAAAACATGTTTTGGACAGGATGTGAAAAATGACAGCTGCATACTGTTCATGAGGAGGTGTAAAAATTGTAATGTTGAAAATCTGGAATTAAAATAGGAAACATTTTCAAAGTTACGAACGTGTGTAGAAAGTGCATAATGTACGTGCATACTGAGGTCATTTTTTTGAATTTTTTAACCTAATTTTCAACATGGGCTTTTTGGGACTTTCCCTCATGAACACTGGCACTGTGATTTTGTTAATCCATCCCGAAAGTTGATTTTGCACAGCAACTGCACCATTCTGTGCCACAGGTGCAAAAACACATTTCAGGTCAGATGTGAGAAATGGCAGCTGTACTGTTCTTGAGGAGGTGTGAAAAAATGTCAATGTTGAAAATCTGGACTGAAAAATACTAAAATTGGCAAAGTTATAATGCGTAGAAACTATCCAACGTATGCTTGTAATGCAGTCATTTTTTGGAATTTTTGCACCAAATTTTTCAACATGGGCTTTTTAGGACCCCACCTCACAAACACTGGCACTGTCATTTTGTTAATCAGTCCCAAAATGTGATTTTGTGCAGTGACCGTGAAATCGCCTTTTGGATCCGATTAACAAGATAACAGTGCCAGTGTTCATGAGGTGAGGTCCCAAGAACCCCCTGTTGAAAATTTGAGGTCAAATTTCCTAAAAACAGCTGCGATATCAAAATAAGTTGAAAACCCCATTGACAGCCATTATATGGTGCTTACCTTTATTCCTCAGTTCTCGGTTGGGCTTTGAAGAGTGCAGACATTTCCTGATCCAGAGAAGATGACAGCACCCTACCTCTGGAGGTGAGTAGGGGGGTAAGGTGGGATAAGGAGAGGTGGGTGCGCAGAGGGAGGTTGGGGATGGGGGAGATGATGAGGGACCGTTTTCTTCTTTTCAGGTATAAAAAAAAAGACATGGGGGACAGTTTTATTTCTTTATATTCAGAGCCCTGGGGCTAGACTCACAAATGTTTGCCCTGGCACAAACTCCTTTTGTGCAACACAAACTGGGTTTTGGCCTTAGCATCATTCACAGAAGCCCAGTTTGCACCACAAGAATGAGCTGGGCAAGGGGTTCAGGGGGCCACAATTCAAATTAGGGGGAGGGGACCTGCATTAAGGCACTGTGTCATTAACAAACCATTTTCTCCATGTAAGGGCCATTTGCAGAGGTCCTTTGCATGGAGAAAATATCAATGACCCAGACCTGGAGTAATTCTGCACAACCCTAGTGGCTACCAGAAGTACTGCAGCAGCCATGAACACTGGCACTGTTTTTAGCTCATTCTATGCGATGCCACCATTTTGGGTCAGGTTCAGCAATGGATGGTTCTGATGCCATATGCCACTAATGGGTTATAATGAGTTAAGTAAAAAAATTACATTTCAGGAAACTGGGAGTGGGCTACCCAGTGTCCCTGAGTACTGGATGGGGGTTGGGGGTTATGAATGCTGACACAGAGTTTGGGCACCCCTATGTTGGGAAATAAAATATTACAATGGGCTGATGCAGGGGAACCAGCAACAGAGGGCAGAGAGTGGGACATGGCACAGAGGGATAGAGCAGGAGGGCTTTTGCTTCAGTGGGGACAGAGACACAGTCAATGGTGAGTGGAGGGTGGGGCATGGCACAGAGAGATGGAGTGGGAGGTTTTTGTTTCAATGGGGATGGGGCACAGTCAACAGAGGGTGGAGGGTGGGACACTGCACAGAGGGAGGTAGCGGGAAGGTTTTTGTATCATCGAGGGATGGGATTACTGGCAGCAAAGGGTGGAGGTTGGAACAGTACACAGAGGGAGGGAGTGGGAGGGCTGTTTGTTAAAAAAAAAACACAAATATGCCTCTTCCCCATTGGAGGCAGTTAAAGGTTAAAATATCCTTTATTTAGGTAAACACCATTAGGTGTTTACCTAAATGGGGGCCCAAGGAAGACGATCCTGAGCTTAGTTTTAAAAATAATGGCCAGAAAAGGTTTTGGCCTTTTTAAAGGGGCCACATGACACAAATTTGCAAAAGTTTTGCAAAGGAACTTTCACAAATGTGTAAAAGTATCGCAAGTTTGTGAAAGTTTCACAAATGGACTTTCGCAAATTTGTGACAATTCTAACAGCTGAAGTGCAAAAACACATTTCTGGCCATTATTTTTAAAATCTAATGGCAGGATCGTTTTCCTCGGCCCCCGATTAGGTAAACTCAACTGCTGGTGTTTACCTAGGGCCAGTAAGTTTAAAATTACAGCCCTTTTCTCTGCCATTAATGGAAAACAAGATGGCATTGGCATGATAGCAGAGAGGGCACTTGCAACAGTAAAGTGTACTGGGGGCAGCTTCCGAGAGGCACATATATTTTTTTCCATATGATATAATGGGAAACTTCAAATCTGAATAACTTTTGAATGAATTCATATTTTTTTACTAAATCTTCAAAAGGTACATCCGTGACGCAGACTGCATATTCCCTGAGAATTTCAGACCAGATGAGCAAACCATTTGGGCTGTAGCCCTGAGCAAAGAAATGGCCAAAAAGTGCATTTTTTATGTTTTGTGGTGCTCTGCAGCTCTGTAACCACACATCCAGCTGTAACACAACTTACCAGATCCAGAGACCTACAGTATGGTACCAGACCGTGCATGCAAAATTTCAGGTGCATCTGTCATACGGCTGCAAAGTTATTAAAGTGCAAAATTTGGGGTTTAACATAGAAGTGCCGGGCATCCCTAACTATAGCTGCACTACCATGCAGCTTAACCCTGTTTTACTTATCTCTTACCTGACAAACCCTGCTCATGTATTTAATCATTGCTTTGTTTTAGTGTTCTTCTATATGTTGAATGTTTTACCACTCTGTTAATTTGCACTGTTACTGTATGTCCAATGTTTTACCACTCTGTTAATTTGCACTGTTACTGTATGTAATCCATACTCAGGTTGCCCCTGAAAAAGGGACTGTATTGTCTCAGTGGACTTACCCGGTCACCAAAACTCAAATGAATATATATATATATTATATATATATATATATTTATATTGCAAAAAAAGTATGTTAATGGCAACATTCAGGTTGAAGAATGCAAAGCACACACAGTAGGGAAATAAAAATTTAGGGTTTTAGGTGTTTGAAGTCTTGGCAAATCACTGGTGGAGTCTTTCTTTGGGTTGTCAACCATAATGCACACTCCTCCCCCTGGGCTCATAGCCTCCTGTCTGAAACTCATGGGACAGATCCAAGCCAGTATGTCAAAGTGATGAATTAAAGAAATACAGTGGCACCAACCAGGATATAACACAGTGTTATCCATGATCCAGCATCCCTGATGGTGCCCCCACCTTGCGGACAGCAACTTATATGTGGGTATATGTACTAACCTTAGGGTGAAGACACTTATCATATAAGCATAAGTGTCAGGATCTGTGTTCTGTTATGCTTCACTGATGTTCAGCTTTAAGAAATTTTTTTGCTCTATTTTTACTGTATTTTCATACGTAAGGCAACAATGCCATCTTTAGCACTTGTACATTATTGCAACTGAGCTTGGGGAAGAGTAGTCCCATTGTGCTGTTATCTATGCTAGCTATGCAACTTTTCACACTAGCTAGGACAGTTACTCAGACCACCCATTTTTGTCCAATTATATTAATGTTATGTATCTTCCTTAGCCATTGCTATAGTTATTATCTGGGTATAAGACCCCTTGTAACACACAGCTATTAGAGAGAAACTGTCTGCATTGCCTAGGCAAGGAAAACTGATATTCCCCCAGCATTTACACTGTATTGGTACTATGTCTGTATTATCTATTTGTAAAAAATTTCATTTATTACATGAGTACCACTTGTCTGTTGTCTCCTCCTTTTGTACCGTTCCACCAAGAACCTGACGGGAATTTATTACCCATTTACAACAGTGATGCTGCAGTATATCACAAAATGCTGCAGTACATGCTGAAGAACAATGTAATTCAATGGCAATAAAGCTATTTTTTACAGCAGTATTTTGTGGCATGTTATTTACTGTAAGTTATTGTGTTTCATCATGGTTGGTTCCACAGCATGGCTCACCACATGTTGCCAACAGAATCTGTCATAGTGGGCCCTGTGAGAAAAAAAAAAGAGATCTCATCTGACCCCCACCACTGATTCGCCAAGACTCCGGAGATCCAAAACTCTAATATTTTTCCAGTTCCCTACTGTGTGCACTTTGCATTCTTCAACCCTAATGTTTGCAATAACATCATTTTTTGCAATGAATTTCCCATTTTCTGACAGTGGAATCATATCCTCATTCACACAGGAAAGTGGAGATAGTTGTGACACAGTGCATGGGCCCATCAGGCCCTGACATGCACGTCAAGCCTTTGAGAGGGAAGGTTCCCTGAAGGTGTCATCTGTAGGGCAGAACATTGCTCTGTCCCTCCCCAGGCTGGGGCCGATGCTGCATGCAACAGCACCTTGTCCCAGGCCTCAGTTTATTCAGCTGGATCACAGAGCTCTCACCCAAACTCAGGTCACTACCATGGCAAGGCAACATGGTCCTCACTGGGCCAACGACCATCCCTGAAAACAATATTACTTCATACATTTTTGTTTGCGACATTTTGATCCAAAAATTTCAACATACTGTAATCTTTTTATGACCCCCCTTTTCAAAACATGGCAAATGTTATTTACAAAATACTGGCTGAAACATTATTTTGTGCCTGAAGTATGAAAACACGGTTTGGCCAGGATTTAAAAACAAACAGTCAAATTCATGAAGTCGTGTGAAAAGATGGCTACATTGAAAATTTTCTGTCATTATACTGAAAATTACCAAATTATGAGCAAACACTGAAAAATTGCAGCATACCTTTACAACTTTGATATAGTTTATTATTTTGACCCAAAATTTTCAACACAGTCTATTTTCTTATGACCCTACCTCATAAATCCATTAAATGAACATTTTCAAATCCTAGCTGAAATGTCATTTCATGTCACAAGTGTGAAAACTAATTTTGGCCAGGATTTGAAAAAAACACACCTGTCACTTTATGAGTTGGGGTGAAAAAATTGGCATGTTGAAAATTTGGGGTCAGAATATTGAAAATTGCCAGTTTGCACATGTGTTGAAACATTTTAATGTATGTTCATAATGTTGTTCCTTTTTTTATATATATATTTTTTTCCCCCAAATGTTCAACATAGTCTTTTTTCGAACCCATCTCATGGACCTGGTAGATGAAAATTTCTAAATTATGCCTGAAAGGTGATTCATCGAGCAACTACAAAATCACTTTTCTGATTTTCTCAGTGCCCTCTTTGGCACTGAAGAGTGAAGATGTGTCTCCAGTCCAGAAATTATTATGGTGTTGGACCAAATTTAGGTAAGTGAGGGGTGTGGGGAGTGAGGAGTGGTGTGTGCTGAGTAGGGGATTAAGGTTGGGTGGGGGAGGAAATAGTGGTGCAATGGACAATGATGGGATGTTTTCTTTATTACAATTTAAAAAAAGAGAAGAAGATGTTGAGGAACTTCTTTTTTATTACAGGTATTGACACTGGGGACTGGGCACTGTAGTGACATCTTGTTGTTTTGCAGCACTGGGGGAGGACACCCTGTAGTTGAAGACTTTTGGCTCAGGGGAAGGGGGGTGGTCTGAGCTGACACCAGAGACTGGGCACCCTGGTGTCAGGATTTTGGAGTAGCGGTTGGGGGAGAGAAACCAATTTACAGAGGAACAGAACTGGCACCAGGGATGGGCAGCCAGTGTCGGAATATACTATTTATCTGGCACCTGGGATTGGGCACTCAGTGTCCAATTTAAGAAATTGAGGCTGCTAATGCAGCTAATGGCTGATTGTTAGGGATGACAACCCCAAGGAACACCCAACGCCTGAGTTTCGAAGAGGCAAGAGAGCTGAAACTGTAATGGTCTTTCCTGTTGCTGCCTACAGGGTGGGAGTGGGGTTTTAGGGTTGGAAACCCTAACACCATGTTTCCTTACTTTTGTCACTTTAACCCATCTAGTGCATTAACAAAGTTTTTTTCAAAGAATTTCCTTACTTTTTCAGATAGTGTAATTGTATCCTCATTTGTCTGTGAGAGAGCAGGGCCCTCTGGACCCTGCGCTTCCATTTATAGTAAAACAGGAATGAAATTGTCAGCATAGGCTTCTCATTACACCACCTCATAAACCCGGTAATGAAAATTTTGAAATCCCTGCCAAAACGTGATGATGTACCACCGCAACGCCATTGCATGCCTCAGGTGTAAAAACACAGTTTGGCCAGGGTTTGAAAAATGACAGCAGTCACGTTCATGAGGTATAAAAAGATGGTGATGTTGAAAATTTGGTGTTAAAATATTTAACATTGCCAAAGTTACAAGCGAGTGTAGCAAAATTTCAACATATGTGCATAACATTGCCATTTTTACATATAGTTTCCCAAAATTTTCAACATAGCATTCTTATGACCCCACCTCATGAACAAGGGTGGTGAAATGTTTTGTATCCCTCCTGAAAGGTAATTTTGCCAAGTGACTGCAAAATCACCTTTTGGGCCAGCTTTGCATAATTCTACTGACATGATTCATGAGGTGGGGTCTCAAAATGGCCATACTGAAAATTTGGAGTAAAAATATGAAAAAATGCCAAATTTATGTACTAAAGTTGGAAACCCCATTGAAATACATTTGACAGCACTTACAGCACTTACCTTACTTTCTCATATAGCAGTCAACATTTCCAGCAGCAAACCTTGTCTACAGTCAGAGAGTGGATCTTCACACTGGGACCTATTCAGGTGAGTGGGGATGTGTGGGGTTCAGGATGGTGGGTGCTGAGTGGGAGGTTGAGGTGCAGGGGTTGGATCAGTGAGGGACCTTTTTTAACAGGTTTAAAAAAAAGACACTGAGTGCTTCAAAACCTCCCAATCCAACCCCCTCACTGTCCCCTCCCCCCTACACCAACCAACCTTTATTCCACCTCAAACTTGTAACCAGGAAGGAGGTTCTAGCACACTTGCTCAAAATAAAGCCTGAAAAGTCTGCAGGGCATGACGGGCTCAAGCACAGGCTTCTCCAGCCAGCAGCCCCAGTACTTGCAACTCCCATGGCCAGATTGTATAACATGTCCCTGCTCTGTGAAAAAGTCCCCATCTTACGGAAAACCACCCGGGTTATCCCTGTGCATAAAGGAGGTACCAAGGACAATTTAGAAAATTATCACCCCATCTCGATACTCGGTGCCTTGGCCAAGGTACAAGAACAACTTATCTACAACCGACTACTCATCTAGAGGCTCACAACCTATTGACTGAGGCCCAACATGTATTCCACAAACACCATGGGACCAACATGGCACTGGTGTGCCTCACCTCAGACATAAGATACTGACAAGGAAAAAGCTACAGAAGCCATCTTTATTCATCTCACCATGGCTTTCAACTTGGTGAATCATGAGATACTAATCTCCAAATTTGATAATCTGGGACTAGACCACCAAGCTACTACCTGGTGCAGAAGCTACCTAGTAGGCCACAGCCAAATTGTCAAATGGAGCACTGGCCTATCCTCATGCCGAGCAATCACCGATGGAGTCCTTCAGGGGTCAATTCTCAGTTCATTACTCTTCTCCCTTTTTACCAATGATCTGCCCCTAAATTGCAGAGAAACAAAAACAATCACATATGCTGATGATACTGTCCTCTACAAAGACAGGAATGCCACTGCAGACATTGAACAAGAGCTCACCAAGAACTTTGCCGTACTTGGTAGTTGGCTCTCATCTAATCACCTAGTGCTCAACATCAAAAAACAAAGGCCATACTCTTTGAGCCTAGAAGACTAGGTGCTGACAGAACCCAGCTCCTAAAGATCGCTGATACCAGTGGGACCATGTTGTAAGTTGTAGACAGCTTAAAGTACGTTGGAATGTACCTTGACCAAGAGTTCACATTAAACCAGCATACTAAAAATACCACTAAAACTGTACAACAGAAACTAGGTCTATTTTACAGGCTTAGGGCATATCTTACCAAAAAAAAACTGCCATACGGTGGCTAATTCCATCTTGCTCAGAACGCTCCTCTGTGGAGCTCCTGTGTTGTCTTCTCTGAAGGAAACTGAGTTGAACAGACTCTGTACACTCTACCACAAGGTCTATAGATTTGTAGCTCAGGCTGACTGTAAGGAATATCATTGCAAAGCACTTTCATCACTAAACTGGCCCCACCTAGGTAACAGGCTTAAGCATCCCTTGCTCTGCCTCATGTTCATAATTCTTAACAACTTCCTACCTCACCTCCAGAATCTAGTTGTGCATAGGCAGCACATAAGAACTCTCTGTGCAACATCACAACCTACTCTGGAGGTACCAAAGGTACTCATGGCAGCTGGACAAAGGTCATTTGCATATAGAATAACACAGTGCTGGAATAAGCTCTCCCCTGCCCTGCAGAGCAGCCCTTTGCTTCCTGTATTCAAGCATTCACTAAAAGCGCACCTCTACACTAAAAGTAACTGCACCTGTGTGAACTCTAAAACACAAATAAATATAAAAAAATGCATCATTGCCTGACATTTCATGAGTCTGTCTAAAGCTTCCCTGAACTACTGTACTCCCGATTTCTAATTGCCTTAGGCTGATTCCCCTAACTATTGTACTTCTAGAATGAATACTTCAACAATAAGGCACGACTGGATGTGTGTTATTGTGTAATAAGGTCACTCCTGGCATGGGATGAAGCACGAAGTGAAGCTGAGTGCTTCCACCACCTCAGGAGTGATATTATTACACAATAACACACACCCTGGAGTGCCTTATTGCTAATATACAATGGCTTATTTGTTTTTTAGAAAAAGAAAAAGGGAAAATATGTTTATTTTTTTTTTTTTTTTTTTTTTACTTTTTTGTTAGGGCAGGTTTATTTATTAAAATAAAGTTCATAGGTTCATAGGTTCTGTCTTGCAAGTGGTTGGCACTTCCCCTAAATGGCTGCTCTGCATTCCCCTTTAGGTCTGTCTCTGTGGTTCTGTTTCTGTGTTTGTCACTGTCTGTTCCCCATTGTTCTGTTGCTGTTTCTCCCTAGTGTTACAGAGCTAGAGCCTGCCTTCCTTTTTGAATTTACTGTTTTTTTCCTCTTCAGTGAAGTGACAGAGCGAACTGAACCCGAATACGTCAGTTCAAGTCAGATCAGGTGAAAGTGGAATCTGGACCTGGGACACAGCGGGAGAAAAAATGGCTGTCTGTAGCCTTTTTTGTGTTAAATATTGTGATCCCTCTAGATAAAGAAGGCGAGCAACATGAGGGCAACTGGAGGATATGACTGGATCTGAGTGGCTGTCACTACAGGGAGTGATATTAGCAGCGAGGTGGAAAGCACTGTTTTGTGTAAGTACAGGCTACACTGCCAGTTTAAAATCTATAATTCAGTGTGAGGTACTGGAGCGATTCTTTGGTTTTCAGGTGACTTGAAGTGATGAGAGTTTAAAAAAAACAAATTGTTTTAAACAGTCGCTGCGTGCCAAAGAAACCGCTATGCAGCAAGCCGAAGCGCAGCGCGAAATAAAGTGAAAGGTAAGTCAGGGAGCAGTGAAGGAAAATGGTATTTTTTCATTATTTGAATGGTTTTAAACACCTTGTGGGTGGCAGCAGGGAGATTTAGTATACAGGACTTGTGATGCGAGCTGTGGTTCCATGGGGACTGTCATTGGCTTAGTGGTGGCTTGAGCATTGAGTGATTTTTTCACTGTTATGAGGTGATGTCTGTGCCTGCCCTAGATACAGTGATGTTATAGTGTATGGTGGAACGTTGTTCTCCACCGAAATCCATCGTTGTCGAAACCTTGTAGTCACACACTAGTGACATTCGCAGTGCAGCAGAATGATTTTTTCTACTGCACTGCGAACATCACACACTGTGTCCTCGAGCAGCATTTGACAGTTAGGGCTCACTCCATAGACAGGACACATAGCGAAAGCAGCAATGTCGGCGGTAGTACTAATGTTTAGCATTAAAAGGTTCAAAATGTAAAGTTCTTAACAGTCAAAATGTCAAGCGTGAAAACGTTCAAAATGTAAAGTTCTTTTTTCCTTCTAGTAACCCAGTAAAAAAGTTTTGAAGTAGAAACATGCTGTAGTGATTTTTTTTCCCCCAGAAAAACGACGTTCCACCATACACTATAAAGAAAAGTGCATGGGGAACAGTTGACAACAGGGCATCTTTCATCTCGTTGGCACTATGACGAGGATTACCTCTAACCTTCGTCATAGTGCCAACTCAGTGAAAGAATAGCCCTGTTGTCAACTGTTCCCCATGCACTATCCTATATATTGTCTAATAACATTACACTGTCTCTTGGGGTCAGCAGCCAGTCAGGATGCTGGAATATTTCATGCCATTGTATAATTATACGTACCTTTCCATGTGTAATTGCACATCTTAGGATGGTATCTGATGTCAATCTTGTTTATTGCTGATTTACTATTGTTCTATGGTAATTAATTGGCCTGTCCCACACAGAATGACTATGTTCTGTAATGTCTTCACGAGTTAGTCTTTGCCTACATATTACGTCTTCTATGCGTCTGTTGATTCTTGAATTTTGTACTGTGGCAAACGTTGAACGTTCTCTTGCATGTAACTAATCCCAGGTTACCCCTGAAAAAGGGACCTTTGTTCTCAGTGGGCCTACCTGGTCAACAAAATTAAATATATAAATAAAAAATAAAATGAGGGTCTGTTTTCTTTATTACAGGATATTTGTGAATATGGGTATAGTGATGGAGGGGGGAGGCACTAGACACCAGGGAAGTATAAATCCAGCTCCAGCACAGGAGACATAGCAACTGACTTTCACTGCACAGTGCACACCTCCAGGCCATGTGTGTGTAAATACAAACAAACAGAAGAGGCAAGGTAGCACTGAGTGCTCTAGGTTCAGTTGCCATTTTCTCCATGGATGGCTTTATCTTGTGAGTTATTTTTTTACTTTTCATTCTGTACATTAAATGCTACGTTGCCTGTTCTGTTTGTTAATGCTTTCTGAGGTTAGCACATGATTGTTCTGTGTGTGTGGGTTCACCTGTGCTTTTTCCTTGTGTGTAAATATAGTCTGCTGCAGCTGAAGCTGTCATGGTCAATTTCAAGGACACATTTCTAGGGGGGCTGAAAAGCTTTTTTGATCTTCCCTTCCACCTCCTCTCCACTACAAGTCCCTTGTGATCTTTTATTTACCTTCTGTGTTTTTGCATTCTACCAACAAAGAATCTGACATTCATTATGAAAGAAAAAGTGCGGGACATGCATGACTCAATCAGCATTCAGATTCAGTGATTCAAGTGTGTGTGTGTGTGTGTGTGTGTATGTGTGTGCATGTTTGTGTGTAGACTGCATGCTGTTAGTGGTTGATAACTTAGCTTGCCACGTTCAGGGTTATGCAGTTGCACACCATATGCCTTGATAATATTGTAATAAAATACAAATTCGCAACTGGTCCAGGGTCTTGCTACATAACTGCAACCTATGCAAACATATGTTGACATGCCACCAAGATCCAGTTGACCAGGATGTATTGAACTCGGCTCACTACAAGTCTAGTATTGACAGGTGTCACAGATGATTTTCACAGCCAATGTATCTTTATTACTAAGCTTTAGGAAGGTTTGCATTGAGTGATCATCCCCCCCATGAAAAAAAGATATTTTTCCATGACTCATGATATGAGAAAATAATCTTTTTTCATATCATGAGTCATGAAAAAAGATTTATAATCTTATAAAAACAACATTTCAAGGGCATTTCTGCAATAGTTAAGTGCAGAATTCAGTTAAGATGGTCCCGATAAGCAAGCTACATGTGTTGGTCACTCTCCAGAATATCATGTTTGTGGTTTTTCAAATTAAAATTTTGTGGAAAAACAGAAAACAAGATGATGGCAAATGAAAAGGATTTTCTCCTCACTAAAAAGAACAACATCAAAATGAAAGAAGATTCTTTTTTTTTGTTTCACACAGCTATTTTGAAGTGCTTAATGTTCATGATCAGAACCAATTTTTTCAAAATTTCAAAATTAAATAACTTTGGAACAGATTAATATTTTTTCACCAAACAAGCAAAAGGTACATCTGTGTGCCATCCCGTCTACCCAGAAATTTTCAGACCAAAATACCAAACCCTCTGGACATTAGCCATCTTGACAGAAAACCCAGCAAAACCAATGGAGAAAACACACATGAAAATCCACTTTTTGCACTGTTTAGAACTCAGAATCCACACGTGACAAGATCAAAATTTGGCACATTGAGATATCGTTCCCACGAGACCACACATACACACTTTCGTGCAAATCCATTGAATGGTTGCAAAGTTATTAAAGTGCAAAAATTGTGGGTTAACGTTAAACTGCCTACTCAATCCTAACTGTAATGGTGCTACCGCACCACTATAATATATATATATATATATATATATATATATATATATATATATCAATCATAGGGCTGCGGTGGTGTCCCTATAGTTAGGGTTGAGTAGGCACTTCAATACTATATCCCAAATTTGCACTTTAACAACTTCACAACCGTTCATTGGATTTGCATGAAGATTTGCAATCTCTGTTGCCTAGGGTAGAGCTCTGGATGTGCTGAGTTACGTTCTGGTCTGATGTGTGTTTTCCGAGTTCTGGAGTGGTGAAAAAGTTACTTTTAGCACATTGGCTGTGCTGTTTTTTCCTTTAAACTTGCTTACAGCCCAGATGATTTAGAATCTTGATCTGAAATTTTTAGGGCAGAAAGGGACTACCCCACAGATGCACATTTACTAGTCTGGTGAAAACATAATAAACCTTTTCAAAGTTGGTTAATTTTTAAATTTTGAAAAAAAAAACAGTTTCTCAGCATGCTCAGTAAGCACTTCAGGATAGCTGTATGAAATGAAAAAGGACTCCTTTTTCATACTAGAATATTCCCTTTTTGTTTGCTGCCATCTTGTTTTTTTTATCTAAAAAAAATTTAAAAGCTACAAAGTGACATCCTAGAGAGAGACCAGCGCATCTATCTTGGTGATCGAGACCCCATTGGGTGTAACCTGCACTTCACAATTGTAGAAATGCCCTTGACATGTTATTTTTTTAATATTTAAAATTGTTTTTAGTGTCATTGTGATACAAAAAAGAATCTTTTTTATATCATGAGTAATGAAAAAAGATCCTTTTTTTTTAACTTTCTCTTTATCTCCCCCTCCTCGCAGCACTCCCCCTCTTCAGGAGACACCTACGGCCTTATCTGCCCTCGCTCACCTACCTGGTGACTGGTGCAGTCTGTCCCCCATGGAGCCATGGTTGTACCCCCCCAGGCAGGTATGGAGTAGGAGCCCTTACACCCCGATGCTTCTCTGTGTTTCGTCAGCATGCTGTCTCTGGGCAGGTAGGGGCATTGAAGGTCGGGGTCTGGTGCTCCATCTACTGGGAGGCTGCAAGGTTTTTTCCTGGTGTTCTCTTGACATGCCAGGTCCCTGGACATCAAGGCACTGAAGCGCCGATGTCTGGCATGTCGCCTCCTCTGTTGGAGCATCGGGCTTGCTGTACCTCGGGTCTCCACCCAAGTCAGACAAGAGCAGAGCTCTGGTACCCCCCTCCCCCCCAGAGAGGATGAGCAGTCCTTGGGACGCTCAAGTCCTCCCCTCCCAGCCGGCTCTCCAGCTCCTGGGCTTGTTTCCGAACCCGGGTCGCTGGCGTCGCAAGCGGAAATCCAACCGCTGCACCGGCGGGCCGGCTAAGATCCTTTTTTGTGAAGGGAAAATCCTTAAATGTGCTCTATAGAGTTAACTGTTCTCCAAAATCATGCAACTTTGTCTTTCTTGTATTACTTTAACCCTGTAACCACTGTTTCATTGACTCGTTTGAACAGAGAGCACCTATGTATGTTCATCTCCTGCGAGGATAGCCTTTGTTTGAATCCCACATAGATGCGGGTCACCCAGTAGACAACATTCATGATTGAAAAAGTCAGGCTCACAGGGATTTGGAGAGCCCAGAGATGCCACCCTACTCACTGTATTTATTTTATAACAGATTGTGGATACAACAGAAGGAGTCAAAAGAACTGCGTAGAGAGACAGCTTGTCTGTAAAGGAAGGAAAATAAAAAACGTTTTGTCTGGTGTTTGACTGACTTTGATTTCATATCTTGTCCTGCAGTGCTGAGAGTTTTGGGTGTCTGTAGCTCACTAGAGAAAACTCACAAGGGAAAAATTCTGTGAACCTCTTCACACCACAACAAAGAAATGGTCAGCCTCATGTCAGGTTTAAGTGCTGGTGACCACCACAGTGGCTCCTAACAGAAAGCCAACAAAAATATAAGAAATTATCAGCAGCATTTGCCTCTGGTCTCCTGAAGTAGAATGGTTTGCCATTGGCTCAAAATATGCACTCTCTGCAGCATCTCCCACTGCTGCTACTGCTGCTGGTGTTGCTTGCATCTCTGGGCAGGGAGATACTGGACACCACTGGCAAGTACTGGCTCTAGAAGGAGCAGAAGTTCAGTACTGTGATCTATTCCATGTTATGGTTGAGATGCTGGACATTGACGACAATGCACCCCACTTCTCTTGCTCTGTCATCCACTTTGAGATTTCTGAGAGCACTGCTGTGGGGGCCCCACTGCCCTTGGATGGCCTCCTCAACCTAGACATTGGCAGCAATTAGCTGCAGGACTATTCGCTTGAGGCCAAGGATGCATTCGAGGTGGAGGTGCTCACCCAGAGCAAGGGAGCCAAGTAAACAGAGCTTGTTATGGTAAGGGAGCTCTCTGGCTGCCAGAGAACTCCCCAGTATGCTCCCTGCTCATCATCCTCAACCCCACAGACCCGGATGAGGGTGCCAATGGCAATGTGGTTTACTCCTTCAGTAGCCATGTGTCCTGCAGGGTCACAGAGACATTCAAAATCAAGTTCATTTCTCCTCACTTTGGCAATGTGCCTGGCTCCCTTCTGTTCTCAGGGTGTGCCATCTGAGTGACAAAATAATAAGCAATAGGTTTAAGCAGGATCCAATTCAATGACGTTATTAAAAGAGAACTATTCAATTAACCATGCTTTCAGTGTTTAACAAAGGAACTATCTCCTTAACACTACAGGATTTACTTCACTGAGCAAAAAATCAGCCCGGCCCACAAATGATATTAAATGCTTAGGTCGATTACCAGTCCCATGGGTGAATATGACCCTTATTATAGGACCATCATACAATCAGAGCAATCATTCTTATCTGTGGGGCAAGTTTGCTCCCAGCTCAGTGGATTAAGACTTGCTGAATGTGTGGCAGGTTGGCACCCAACTCAGTAGACAAAGACTCACTAGAATGAGGAGGCAATATCTATATTAAGTACACATTCTGCTGTTATTGATGCACAGCCATTCACAGAGATCATTCATGTTTGCCTCCCGCCCCATATACACCATCTCACATTTATTGACTTTTTAAATACAACTGTATAAAACTCTGCAGTCTGTGTGGCTGGCTAAATGAGAAAGGTTGTATTGTTGGGCATAAATCAGCTACAGTAAGCCACCCAGCTTAGACCATATTCACCCATGGGATTGGTAATCGCACAAAGCATTTAATATCATTCATGATGTTGGCTGATTTTTTTGCTAGGTGAAGTAAGATCTGTTGCATTAAGGAGACAGTTCCTTTGTTAAACATTGAATCTACTGTTTTTGGTGAACGAGTTGTTCATGGAGTTCTTTACTTCCACCTCCCCTTGACCTTGCATTGAAAGACTCTCAAATACAGGTGTTCAAAGTTTTTGTTGATTAAGGGCCAAAGTGACAATGATATAATTTTTGTGCCGTGCCGTTTGCTATCAGAAATGTGTATTATTTATTTATTTATTTATTTATTTAATTAGTATTTCAGAAAGATCTTTTACAAAGGTTCCACATCAGGGTGGACAATAAGACAATACACAGATTCAGTGGTTACAGAGGCCTGATCATTAGGCATTAAAGAGTGATTACATGAGAATTAGACAACTAGGAGAAAAACAGAGCAGTTATAATAGAATACTAAGTTATCTCTAATTGGTTGCCCTAGGAAACACACCCCTGGAAACCTCCAAATCAGTTGATTGACTACAGCAGAGTAACTGCATAGGGTTTAATGTTATCCCAGATGGCGAGAGGCTGGGTGACAGTGAAACAAGGTGGATTAAGTTTGAACCTACCGCAGAGAGCAAGAGGTGGGGGGATAGTGAACCGGGGGGTGGGCTGTGATGGGAGGGAGCAGCTCCAGAGGGCTTTATCAAGTAGGGTGTGTGTGGGGGGGGGTTAGGGAGGTGCAGTACCAAGAACATTTAAAGAGGACTGATAGCTAACTTAAGCCCTTGGCTAGGCTGGAATGGAGACAGAGTTCTCTAGGTAGCCCTGCTGGATGCTACCTTGAGGGTAGGCCTGTCTATCAAGTGGGGCCTGAGAAGCAGGTGCATTTTGAGCTAGACATTAGGTGCTGTTTGAGGCCTGCTTTGAATTGAGACAGGCTGTTGTTTGTTTGTATCAGCACTATTCTGATATTTCTGCACATGAATCTTGTGAGTGCAATCCAAAAGTAAGGGATGAGATTTTTAAAAACTGCAGGTAGCAGCCATATTTATTGATTTGAGTGATTAGTTATAAATTTAATATAGAGGATAATTGTTTAATTATTATATGTTTGTCATTGGGGCATTAATATGGCTAAATAAACAATTGTAATTGTGTTCACTGGTGTTGCATGGCTGTTTTCTCCTAGTGGTATATACAGTAGCTTTAATTGCAAAGATAAAACCATAAAATAGTCCCTTGCCAATCTGAACCCCCATCCCTACCTCCCACTTAGTACCCATCACTCCACACCCCCAGTACACCCCCACACACCCTCACTCACCTGAACAGGTCCAAGGTTCAAGGTCCATTCTCCAATCGAACGCACGTCTTGCTGCTGGAACTGACGACAACAATTTGGGAAACTAAGGTAAATGCATTTCCATGTATTTCAATGGGGTTTTCAACTCTGATGCATAATGTGGCCATTTTTGCATACTTTGACACCAAGTTTTCAACATGACCTTTTGGGGAACCCACCTCCTGAGCAATGTCAGTGAAGTTTTTGCAAATCCGGCCTGTAAGGCGATTTCACAGTTGCTTGGTGAAATCACCTTATGGGCAGCATTTCAAAATGTACACTGCCTTTGTTCAAGAGGTGGGGTCATAATAAGGCTATATTCCAAATTCGATGTGAAAATGTATAAAAATGGCAAAGTTTTGTGCATGCGTTTAAATTTTACCTTGGGATTCTTCCACCTAATGCTCACCACCTTCCATCAGTAAAGAAGCTGAGATGTCTACAGTGTCTGGAAATGGTGTGAGCATTAGGCTGGAGAACCCCGAGGCACAACCCATGCCTGGTTTGCTGCCTGCAGGGTGGAGTTGTTTTTGTGAACCCTAACACCACATTTCCCTACATTTGTTGAATACTTACATATGTGTGTGTGTGTGTGTATATATATATATATATATATATATATATATATAATATATAAAATACAAAATCACACATGCCCACCCAATGCAAAGCATCATGGGCCTCATATGCAAATCACCACAGAATGTTATGCTGGTTCAACTTTAAGCAGAATTGCATGGTGCCAAAAGGCCTCTCACAGTTCGCAAAGGGTGCTAACAGATGACATAGACACATGTTTTGTCCTACCAAAACTCATCAGTATGTCTTGTCTGTTTGACACCCCAGCAGAATGAACCAGCTACCCTAAGTCAGTCTGTCTGGGTTATATTGTGGTGAACCCATTAAAATAAAAAAACTATTTAAAAGACAAAGAACCTCTGTGCACAAACACAGAGGCAAGGGTTACCCCAAAGGGCATTTGGCTGGGAAGCCAAGTTTCAAGAAAATACAAAATCACACATGCCCACACAATGCAAAGCATTGTGGGCTGCATATGCAAATCACCACAGAATGTTATGCTGCTTCAACTTTAAGCAGAATTGCATGGTGCCAAAAGGCTTCTGACACAGTTTGCAAAGGGTGCTAACAGATGACATAGACACATGTTTCGTCCTACCAGGACTTATCAGTATGTCTCGTCTGTTTGACATCCCAGTTGAATGAACCAGCTACCCTAAGACAGTCTGTCTGGGTTATATTGTGGTGAACCCATTAAAATGAAAAACTATATATGTATTTTTTATATATATATATATATATATATTATAGGGGTGCATCTGCGCCCCTATAGTTTGAGTTGAGTAGGTAATGTTAAACCTCAATTTTTGCACGTTAATAACTTTGCAACCATTCAACAGATTTGCACAAAATTTGGCATGCATGGTCTGGTCTGACAGCTCTCTTGTTTTACCAGGTTGCATTTCAGTCAGACATACAGTTTCTGTGCATCAAAATAGTAAACCATGTACTTTTCCCCACTTTTGATGCATTTTTTGCCCATGGTGCTGTGACCACACTGTGTGACCTTTTGGTCTTAAACTTGGAACTGAGAAAGAGTTTGGATCAAGGAGCAATTCAGCATTGGTTTGGTAAAAAAAATAGTAATCCATTCAAAAGTTATTACATTTTTAATTTTTGAGTTCTGAGCATGGTTAGTTCACTACAAAATTTATATGTATTTTTGATGAACTAAAAATGGTCTCATGGTCAAGGATTTTGTCAGCTCTCAGACTAGGATTGCAAAAAATCCTACTCAGTCAGAAAAATTCCTTGTCCGCGAGCTGCCATCTTTTTTTCATTTTTTCAGCCAGTTTTTCAGCCAAACAAAATGTCGTAACTTTGTCCACAGGTGACTTTTGGGCCAAATGAGGCATGGGTTTTGTTCAGAGTGATGCCCTCTACAATACCATACCTTTGGTTTGGTTTGTTTTTGCCAGACAATAGGTTTTTAAAAATGTAAAATTCTTTGACCGCAACTCGCTAACGATCCTAGTCCACAAGCTGACAAAATCCTGGTCCACGAGACGATCCTGGTCCACGAGCCTTGTCCGTCATTGCACGACCAGATAGCCAGAATTTCATGACCAGATCTCCCTGATGACGTGACCAGATGTCCCCTTGCTGATCAGGATTAAGGTGATGGACTAGGATTTTGCTACCTCGCAGACTAAAAAATCCTAGTCCATCAGAAAAATTCCTTGTCCGTGAGCTGCCATATTGTATTCAGTTTTTCTTGGAAACAAAATGTCATAGCTTTCTCCATGGTTGACTTTTGGGCCAAATGAGGCATGGGTTTTGCTCAGGGTGATGCCCTCTACAAAGTCATGCCTTTTGTTTTTTTAATTTTTGTCAAAAAAAAGGATTTTCAAATTTAAAAATTATTTGACCGTGACTAATGATCCTAGTCCATGAGCCAACAAAATCCTAGTCCACGAGATGATCCTGGTCCGTGAGCCATGTCCATCATTGCATGACCAGATA
Organism: Neoceratodus forsteri; assembly: GCA_016271365.2. Lineage (NCBI taxonomy): Eukaryota > Metazoa > Chordata > Ceratodontiformes > Ceratodontidae > Neoceratodus > Neoceratodus forsteri. Next base: position 531,813,055 of record CM028134.1, on the reverse strand, counting down.
GCCAGAATTTTGTGACCAGATGGCCATCATGATGTGACCAGATGTCCCCTCGTGTACTAGAATTTTGCTACCTCATGGACGGGGATTGATCTGATGGCCCAGGATTTTGCTGTCTCATGGACTAGGAATTTTTAAAGATGTAAAAACTTTACCATTGCATTGCTAATGAACGGTTTGGTCTTTTTACATGCATGTTTCAGGATATTGAGGGGATGCCCTACAGGTGCGAATCATGCTGTTCAGGTGTTGGGGAATTAAGCAGTTCCATACATATGCCTTAACAAAATTGAGATTTTTCCCCATAGGATAACATTGTGGCACCTATTGTGCTTTTCGGCTTCTATATCTCGGAAACGAAGTGAGATACTGACTTTTCGCTACTGGTGGTTTACATCACCTTTAGGTGATCTACTTTCTTGGAACAAGACTGGAAACCACAGACTACCCCTGCCGTGGAATTTTTGTTGTGAGTTGTAAGGTTAATGAGATATTGGCAAATTAGTATCATAAGGGTTCAAAGAATGCCTGTCCAGTGCGGGGACACTTGTGCAATCTACTTGAGCAGCAGCTATCCAAGAGATCTGTGTTTTTGGAACAGTTTGGCAGCTTGAAAATGCAGCATATGTGTGACTTTGTAACTGAAACTGCTCTGATTTGTTTCATCTTGCTGCTCTGCTGAACTGAGGGGATTACCCAGGTGTGTGCAAGAGGCCATTTACCTGCATGTAATTTCAGCTCAGGGGTGAGCCAATAATAGAGCAGGTTTGCCTCTGTGGGAGGGTTTGCTGCAGCATTTAAACATCATGCTCACGCATAGTGCGAGCGTATGGGCTAGCATGAGTGGACTCGGAGTAGATTTTGCATAGGAATATGTACCCATAAAAGAGAGGGACCTTATTTTAAATAGGTTTTATTGTTTATCTGGTTCTGTATTTTTTTGTTTTAACTGGTGGGTCTAGCTGTTTTCAGGTGGGAAGGCTTTCTACAAATTTAAGGAGTGATGCTCGTGGAAGACTCAGCTGTTTAGATAAGCTGTCACCTGACTCCTTTTCAGTCCCATTTTTTGAGTTAGGATTTAAAAATTTATTTTTTTCTCTTCTCTCCTTATATGTATACTCAAAGTGGTAAGATGGTAAACAAAACTGTTAAAGGGGCAATTAAAGGGAAGCAAAGGATAAATCCAAAAAAGAATAAAAAAGGTAATTGCTGTGTTTTTACGCAGGAATTGGTCATCACAGCTTCAACCCCTAAGGATTTGGTAGAAAGTCCCGTAATTAGCTGGCCTGGTGGTGCTGAGGGTTGAGGCGCAGGACGCCACACCTCGCGCTGCCCCGGCGACCTGGGTTCGGGAACGGACTCGGGCTGCGGGTTGGAGGGAAGGAAGGATTGAGCATCCTGTGACAGCTCTCCTTCCTTCAGGGTGGGTGAGGATGCATGCGGCACTGCAGTGACACCCAGCAGAGGCTGGGGTATGACGGCACCGCGCATTTGACAGTGGGAAGAGCGTGAGGGCGTCTGCATGTAGTGCTGCCACGGCATTGCACGTGCCTCCAGGGATATATTAAATACAAAATGGGACTCCACCTCATGAAGCCCTCCCGGGTTCCTCCATGTCGCCAATCCTCCCAACCAGTTACAGGACCGCGGGTTGGGATGTGGAGAGTCAGTTCTGCAGCCCCATCCTCTGGGGGGTAAGCCAGGGGTGACCGGGGGGATCGACTTGCATGGGGGACCTTAGGGGGCCGTGACTAGGGTGGATCCTTGGTGGAGTATCCCAAAAAAAAAAAGAAAGTACCGTAATATCCTACTTACCTCACTCCTTTAAGGAGCTTAAGAATGAGGAATGCAGAACAGATTTAGCTGGAGACAATTCAGAATTTAATGGAAGAAACCAAATTCTGATGGCTTAGAGCTGGGATAAAAACAGTCAGAATAATACAAATCAAGAGACTTTGATTAATTTATTGGAGAACCAATTTAGTGGTAGCGATGGGACTAACAGGGAATTTGAGGAATCTAAACAATTATCCTCTTTTGACAATAAGAATATAACTCCGGACTTGGAAGTAATTAATAACTTAGAGACTGGTGTTAAAACTCTGTCCCAAGGGAAAATCACTGATTTCTTAAAAAAAAAAAAACTCTTTCTAAAGCCCCCAATAATATTTTTCAGGACGTTCCAAAAATGAACAGCACACATATGGTTTCCAGTATAGGAGGTTAATTGTACCACTTTTGGGGAAAAAACAAATATAGCGGATCATTCCCAGGTTTTTAGACAAGATGAGTGGATGGGGGAAGTAGAAGCAAGTCAGCTATGCATGGCTGGGCAAGGAGATTATATAGATAAAGATGATGGTATTTCATGCTTTCCCTCAGAAATAAAGTTATTTAGTCCATTAGAGATCTCTAGTGAGGTAGGGGTCTGCAATATCGACTCTAAAGAAATGATGTATTCTTCCCTTAATGATGCACCTGAAGAGTTTTTCCAAAAAATGGACAAAGAGATCCAGGACATTCATTTAGATAAAGATTTTTTGGTTCAGTGTCCGGATACTATAATAAAATATACCATTAAGGCTCTTGCACATCCAGTAATGTCCAATGTTGTTTTATTGGAGGCATATAATGGTATTAAGACAGCTTTGGAAACTCTTTCTAGTTTTTGTGTTGTGAAGTTTGCTGCTTTAGAACAACAAATTTCACAATTATTGGGGGAAAAGAAAGTTCACAGATCTAGGCATAATTTGTCATTTTCTCCCCTAAATGTTCAAGAGCCCTCAAAAGGTAAAAAAGGCAAAAAGAGGGGTGGAGTAAGTAAGAAAAAAGGGGGGAAGAAAAAGCTTGGGCCTGTGGGACTTATTCAGACACCTAATTTAGAAAAAAAAGAAAGATGAATTAAACACTAAGAATTAAAAGACTAATAAAATTGGGGCTACAGGTACCATTAGGATAGGAGAGGTACAGAGAGATACAAGAATTCTGACCAAAAAAACAAATCTACATTTGTGGATGGGACACTTATAAAAGATCAAGAAAAGGGGGAGGGTGATTACATTGCAAAACAAAAAACAAATTCTAGGGAGAATTTAATTAAGGTAGATCAGTTTAATAAAGATCTTTGCCCAAATTTCATGTTGGCCAAGGAGGATAGTAACCCCAAGGGGTATGACCTGGAAGCATATAATTTAATCTGTACGGGGAAAGAAGTAGTTTTTAAATTAGATAAGCTGTATTTTAAACATTATGAATCTATTGTAACCCTAACCACATGATAGCCTATATGTTGAGAGCAGAATTAGGTTACCAACAGTCGAGATGCTCTTATTATGGTGACTAGGATACTTCCAACCCTACTAATTCAGTTTACTTTATGCTCCTAACATAGATATGGCAAAATTGGTCTGGGCTAAGCAAGGCCTAGTAGACTCTTTGGGATTACTGTTATCAACACCAGTGACCTGGTCAACAATTTGGAAAAATGTTTATAATAGGGCAAAAATAGGGAAAATGTTAACATATGATATATTCAAAACTACTCTTGTAACACTGAATTGGGAGTTTGAGTTCCCGTGAAACCTCAATGATCTCTATTTTTGGCTGGATATATTGAGGAGAACTGCTGCTAATTTACCATCATTATTAGGATGATTTTATCAACTATTATTAAAACTCATATACTTCCAGAAGAATTTGTGGAGGTGAATAGAGTTTGGAATGATAATGAGGGTACTCAGATTAACTGTATTATTGGTTCTGTACAATTGTTAATATTATTTTTTGAAAATAGACATGTGTTGGATGAGGTGGGTATTTACATGGTGGAACTGAATGAGTGGGAGACATCAGGTCAATCTAAAGCCATGCAACCTTGACTAAGTGTTTTGCAAATACAAAGTAATGAGTCCTCATTAGAGCAGGAAGGGGGGTCAGAAAGCAACCCTGGTTATAATGTCCTTAATTGGAATATAGCAGGACTCCATAATAAGTTTGTGGATCCACAGTGGGTTGCTTTTATTTTGCGACATGAAGTGATTATTTTTCAGGAGACATGGGTTTTAACATCTCCTTTCCTGAATGGATATGAAACTAGTTTTGTGCCAGCAATTAAAGGGAAAAAACATGGGAGGAACAAAGGAGGTCTGGTTACAATGATCAAAATTAGGGAAGGATTAAGGGTAATCAAAAGTTACTCTCCAACTCCCGAGATCCTTATGGTAGTGGTTAATTGGGACCTTTGTATGGTTCTGATTGTTAACATTTATATTCCACCATGTTTTCACACTTACCCTACATATGATTTTTGGTCCAAACTATCGATGGAAATAGATTTAATGATACAGTTAAATTGGATAGATACTGCCCTTTTAGTTGGGGATTTTAACGCTAGGATAGCCGAGTTCGATAATTTATCATTGTTACAGGAACTATTATATATGGCAGATTTGGAAAAAAGAAATACAACTGACATGATTGTAAATGAGGCAGGGAGACGTTTTAGTACTTTTGTCACAGAGAATAATCTCTTGATTCTTAATGGAAGATTAGAAGGGGATCATCGGGGTGATAGCACTTTTTTCTCCCCAGTTGGTAAGAGCGTAATTGATTTTATATTATGCTCTCCTTTTAGCTATCATTTCTGCAGAAGATTATATGTGGCTATGAGAACAGAAAGCGATCATGCAGCAATTTTGCTGGACTTTAGGACTTCTGATAGTGTCATTCCTCCCCCCAATAAGCCCTTGGCGGATATTGAGATTAGTGGGAAAAAAGGTTAAGATTGAATAATGAGTCGATGCAAGGAGTTTGGAACCTTTTATACTCTTCTATTTTTGTTGAGTTATTTCAGCAGGTACATGATGGCTCCAAAGGTGAAAGGATCAGTGAATTATTAAACATAGGGTATCAACAGATTAAGACACTGATTTATTCAGTTAATAGTGTTAAGCCCCAGTTAGTATCCTGGTTTGATGAGTATTGTAGGAGAGAGAAAAGAAATTTGATGAGGGCCATCAGACAGACAAAAAAAATCCGAGTAAGATGGCGTTATAAATTTAAATAAAATGCGAGAGGAGTACAAGGAATTTCTCATGAGAAAAAAGATTTACTGAAAAACAATGGGGTGTTATGTACTGTTAGTGGAGGGTGATATTAGCTTTTTGGGCTTTGGTGTCCAAGGGACAGCTGATCAGAATTCTAGACCTCCCATATATCCCCAAGGAAACTTGGATATCTTATTATAGTCTACTATTTAATAGACATCCTACCAACGATGATGATGTGATAGAAAATTTTAACATTGAGGAGGAATACACATCGTTAGTGTTTTCATTTGGAGAGGAGGAAGAAGCCATTGTAAATTTATCAAATAATAAAGCACCTGGACCCGATTTGATACCGGGAGAAATTTACAAGGGGCATTTGAATTATTGGGTAGTTTTTTTTACTAATTTTTTCAATATCTGTTTAAAAGAGAAATTTATTCCATTATCTTGGACGAGAAATATAATAGTTCCAATTCATAAAAAGGGCCAACTTCATTTGCCATCTAATTATCATCCAATTAGTCTTACTGACATTAGTGGAAAAATCTGCTAAAATAATATTACATAAATTACAAGACTGGATAACTGCAAACTCCCCTTTGTCGATGTTTCAAGCAGGTTTTCGTAAGGATTTTTCTAAGATAGATAATATTTACATCCTAGCCCATCTGATAGAAAAATATAGATCATTTCATAAAATGAAGCTGTATGCTGTGTTTGTAGACTTTTCTGCAGCATTTGACTCGGTTAATAGAGCCAAGTTATGGGAGATATTATTAAATAGACATGTACTATTAAATTTATTAGCCCCCATTATTAGGCTATATTCTCACACAACATCGGCTATTAGATATAATAATAAGGGCAACATTTCTGACTATTTCAGTACAACTTCGGGAGTTAAACAGGGATGTCCTCTGGTCCCCCTTCTTTTCAATTTGTATATTGATGCCCTTCTGACTTATAAAGATATAGATATTCATGATTCCCCAAAAATTAAGAATATCCCAGTACATTGTCTGGCCTATGCAGACGATTTGATTATTTTTGCTTTATCTGCTCAAGGTTTACAAAATAAAATAAATCAATTTTTCTCTAAATGTAAACATTTGGACTTATTAATAAATATGAAAAAAACTAAGTTGCTGATTTTTGCACCCTTACAGGGACATCAAATTAAACCAAGGATTTATTTAAATAACAAACTTATTGAAGTGATATCCTCTTATATATATTAGGGGGTGAAGTTTGCTTCAAATGGAAATTGGATAGAGCATTGGAGAGGACAAGTGATAAGGGCAAAACTGATTGTTAGGGCTGTCTTACGTTTTGCTAAGAAATATGCAGGATAGTTGGTCTCGTCGGCATTGATAGCCGGTGAGGCCAAAATTAATCCTATTCTTTTGTACGGCGCAGAGGTCTGGAACAACAATGGGTGGGATATTCAAAAGGGTTGCGCTATGCGCAATAGGGTTGCGCCAGCGCAAGTCGGAAAATGCGCCATTCTGCGATATTCAGTGGGAGGCAGTTGCGCCACTGAAAACATGCTGAGCAACACCGAGGGTGGATCCATGCATAAAGTGCGCAATGCGATATTCAAAGGCTTGCGCAATGCGCAACAGTGGATCAGCCGGAAGTTGCGCCATGGCGGAAATGAGCCAAAATAAAAAGGCTCAAGGAAGAGGCGCAAGAACTCAACAGGGAATGCTCATGAGGCAGCAACAGAGAGCAGGCCACAGCAGCAGCCAGTGCAGGCCAGGGAGTAGGCAGGACAGAATAGTGGCAGCTGAAGGTGTGTGGGGCCACAGAGTTCAGAGGCCAGTAGGTGTCCCGGTGCAGTGGAGGTAGCAGTCAGGACAGTGGGGGGAACAGAACAACAACAGCTGGGGGGACACAAGCCAGGGAGATGGACAGTGCCAGCTTCCACATGGAAGCTGTAGTGAGGGGGGTGAGAAGGCATGCTGCAGGGGGACGTGGCCGTGGAAGAGCCCGTCGGCGGTACGCCCCCAACAGGCAGTACCATGTCTGCATCAGCTTTGAGCTGTATTCGGATGTCGAGATTGTGGGCCAGTACCACCTGAACAGGGCAATACTGAGGCGGCTATGTGAGCTGTGCAGTAATGTGATGCAGGCACCCTCACGACGGAGTCACGCTCTGTCAGTGGAGACAAAGGTAACAGCCTGCATGTGCTTGCTCGCCATGGGTACCTTCCAGAGACCAACAGGGGACACCACAGGCATAACATAGTCAGCCACATCATGCATCCTCAGCCAATTCCTCAGCACACTGCTGCCACATGCTGCGGAGTACATCCATTTCCCCAGCACCGCGGCAGAGCATACAGCAAACATACAGGAGTTCCACAGGGTAGCACGTATTCCTGGCATGCTAGGGATGATAGACTGCACTGATGTGGCTATTCGCACACCACCTGGCCCCGATGGGGCCGCATATCACAACCAGAAAGGGTTCTCCAGTGTCAACTGCCAGGTGGTGTGTGATGCCAGTGGGCGCATCATCAATGTCTGTGCCATGCACCCTGGCGGAGCACATGTTTCATTCACATGGTACCAGTCTGCACTGTGCCATTGATTCGAGAGTGGGGACATCCCCACAGGACATCTAGTGGGTGAGTATGCATGTAGGAGAGGCAAAGTTGGGGCAAGGGTGGGCAAGCCACAGGTGCCATGGTAGTGGCACACAGGGCTAGGGGCAATATGGTCCTGAACATGACACTAATCTCCACTATCTCCACACAGGTGACAGTGGATACCCACTCCGTCCCTGGCTGCTCATACCCTGCCGGAGCCCCATGACCCCACGAGCAATGCTTCAATGAGGCACATGCGCCAGATGCAACATCATCGAGCGGGTGTTTGGGATGCTGAAGGCACGCTTCTGATGCCTAGACACCTCCGGCAGTGCCTTACAGTACAGCCCCTCAAAGGCCTGTGGGATATTCCTGGCCTGTTCTATCCTGCACAACATGGCCAAAGACTGTGGGATAGCCGTACAGGTAGAGGAGGGGGACAGCGATAGAGATGCTGGTGTCGCTGGTGATGATGGGGATGAGCAGCCCCCCCTTGGACGGTGTGACCCCCGACTGATCCAGCTGGCCCAGCTGCACTGGGACACCATCACAGAGGAGCACTTCGCACAACACAGATAAGTCATGGGGCCATGTGCAACCAACACTGTCCAGGGAGCAACCCACATACACACAGGGTAACACACCAGGGGTGCATGACAGCAAGGGGAGTGGAAGGGTACAGGCACAGAAACACACAACCAGGGAGGGGTGAATAGCTACATGCTACATGGACAGACACACACACACACACCAGGCACAAAGTGCACAGGGGCAGGTGCACAGCAGAGCAGGAACAGACATGTCAAACACACAGATCTACAGGCCACCTCCACCACCTGTACTGTCCATGTACGTGTGTCAGATGCTGGGCACCCTTGCACCTTGGTGTACAGTGCAATGCAGGCATCATCATGCACACGCACCCATGGACAGCAGTCGGGTGGTGTGCAGGTGGTCCGATCGGCGTCAGGGCAACCACTGGTGCACTGCCCACCATGACACACATTGCACACAGGGCAGCACCAGACAGGGCCCACACTGGGAGACAGGTCAGTCATGTGGCACCGTGCCACGGCCACCTCGGATGCATGGGTGGCCCCACCGAGACCCAGCAGCACTGGCAGGCTGAGCATGGGCCATATGGGGTGGCACCATGGACCACCAGGGGTCCCACTGTGCGAGCATGACCTTGTCCGCACAGGGGTCTGCAGCATGCCGAACATACCTGCACCAGGGGTGCTCGGGATGCCCACAGCAGAACCCGGCATCGACAGGCTGGGTGTCACATGACACCGGGAATGGGGATTGGATAGCGTACTGCATGGCGTGTGTGGCACAGGGGCACCTGACTGTGTGCCCAATGCAGCCACGACAGCAACCAATGCCTGGGTCTGCCTGTCAATGGCGGCGGTCACATCCATCCGCATTTGGACAATCCCTGCAAGGATCATTGCGTTGTCCCTGCTGTGCCACTTCCACAGCCACACGCAGTGCCTCCATGGACATTGCAACCCACATCTGCTGCTGTACTGATGCCCGCAGCAGGCGGGTGTGCTCGTCAAACGGGTCGTCTGCCACATCGGCAACCTGTCCCTCAGGGTATGGAAGGGCCTGATGCTCAACACCCCTTGAGGGTGGGTGCTGTTCACCAGGACCAGGTATGGGCAAGTCAACAGGTGGTGTACATACGCCACCACTGAACCCTGTACCCCCAGACCCAGTGGGTGACTGCTGCTGCTGCCCCTCTGCCTGCTGTGCCCAAGGGACCAGTCGTTCCACTGCTGTGTCCACAACAGTGCCAGTGACCTGCACAGCCACCGGTGCTGCCCAACCGGTGCTGACAGACACAGCCTGGGAATGTGCTGACGTGCTGGCACACATGTTGGAACCAGCTAGGTCCCATGGGCGTGAGCTGTCCTGCTGTGTGTCCATTATGTGACACACACGTGTCACTGCCCATAGTGGTCATTGCATCATCAATGGTGCAGGTTCATGCCACAGCCACAGCCACAGCATGCTGGCATGCTGGCATGCCAGACCACTGAGACACAGGAAGGGCACCCCCACACCTGACTCACTGACATCAGAGATGGCAGCCAGGCATGCACACTGGTGCAATGCACGCCGGCTACCAGCAGAGGTGGATGGACCCTCCTCCAACTCCAGCTGGATGTCCACAGTGGACGGGCCCTCCACCACTGTCCCCTGCAGATGCACAGGATCTGTAACAGAAAGTGAGAACATGTTAGTGCATAGGATCCACCTTCCCCCCCACCAACCATGTCATACTGTGCAGTGATAGGCTACCATCTGTCTGGAAGCCACCTCCTGGAACGCTTTCGATGGCACTGCGCTGCATGGATGCAGCAAGATGGTCGTCCGCTGGGGTCAGCTGCACCACCTCTGGCTGGCCCCCGCCTGTGGCAGTGCGTGCTGCCCTGAGGGCTGCCACCTTCTCCTTTACCCTCCTCCTGTCGGTCCCCACCTTCTTCTTACATTCCTGCATGGAGCGCTGGTGGCTTCAGTGCAGGTTTACAGCGCGAGCTACCCCCTCCCATGCAGCAGCACAGGCCTGAGAGGTGCCCCGCCGTCCACTGAGTAGTGGCTTTTCCTCCAGGTAGGCCTCGTAGAGTGCCTCTGTTTCACTTTTAGTTGGGCCTCTTTCCACCCACCATCATCCTTCTCACCCAGTCCTTGCTCGGCCATGTCACAGTCTGTATGGGTGGAAGTGGACACCTGTGACTGTGCAGTATCACAGCATATCCCATGACCATAGTCCAGAACATCACACAGCATGCAACCCACCTATCACCTGCAGTAACTGAATATGGCCACTGCAGATCAATGTCGACATTTATAGCGCAATGCATGCAAATTAGGAGTGGAGCAACTGTAATGAGATGCAAATGCGCCGCTGCACCATTGAATGGCTGATCAGATGATTGCATATGATGGCTGAATATCGCTGTTGTGTTTGCATTACGGTTGAGCCGGCTGAGCCAATGGCGCAGTTCTGTGACTGCGTGAGTACACCGCACTGTGCATGCCCAGGTAGCTTACGCAGGCGTCTGCCATGCTGATGACGTGCTGTGCATGATCAGCAATTCAGGACACGGCCACCATTGTGCCAGTGGCACTACAGCGCTGGTCACCACATGGCACTGTGGCACAACTGCGCACTAGTCCACTGTGGCACTGGCACGCAGGTGACCGATCGCGCTGGACGTGTAGACGTCCGATGGTGCTGTGCGTGGCCTTGCGCCAGAGACCCATGACCCTGTGCCCGACCTTTTCCCCCTTGGCGCTGTACGTATGGCATGTCTGCAGCTCTATCACGCTGTTTGGTAACAGCATGATAGGGACCGATGGCGCTGTATGAACAGCGCAATAGGGACAGACGGAGTTGTTTTGCACAACATTTCCATGTGGGGTTGCAACGCTGTGGAGCGCCATATTGCCTACTATCAACCTGTAGACATGGCACACAGGAGAGCTCCTCAGTGGAGTGCCTTGGAGGTGGCCAACCTAGTGGCTGTGGTGGAGCTTCACTATGGGCCACTGTTTGGGGAGGAACCCCTAGACATGGCCCACACCCATGTGTGGCAGCAGGTGGCCACCGATCTGGAGCAGGCCACTGGGTGGCGCAGAACACCGGAGCAGTGCAGACACCGATACAGTGACCTGTGCAGGAGGGAGCGGGCACTGCTGGCATGCCTCAGGTCACGTGCCAGGTGGGGCATTGTGCCTAGGCCAGGTGAGTGAGCCTTCTATGCACCTGTATTGTCTGCAGGGTTAACACTGTGTATTGTGGCCAGAGCATGGGGAGGGTTGGTCCATGGTTGGCTGTGACAGTGTTTGCAGGTGAGTGATGTATGGGTCTGGCTGTGTGGGCAGGCACACTCATTGGGGCAGGTGGCTGTCTGCTTTGGGATCTCACTAATGTGTTTCTCAATGTTTGTTTCCCACAGGCATGGAGGAGCAGAGGAGGGCCTGGGATGAGGCACAGAGGTGTGCTGCGGAGGTGGCTGGCCGAGGTGGCAGTGGTATGGACCCACAGCAGCAGCAGTAGCAGCAGCAGCTTGATGAGGGTGAGTGTCATTACATCATGGATGCTATTGCGTGCTATGGGGGGAAGGGCATGGCCACCATCCATGAACAACACTGCCATGCATGCGATGTGTGACAGTCAGCACTGTCGAGTGGCACTGCATGTCTGTGAGTGCGTCACTGGTGGTTCATGCATGCACTGGGCACATGGCTGTGGCACTAACTTCCCACCACATAGCCATGTCACTGTAGTGCCTTGGTTGTGCTGTGCTGGGCATGGTTGGGGTGTGTGTGCAGTGGCACACATGGCTATTGCTGCCTGGTTGGGCTTGGCTTGTGCACGGTCACTGTGAGTGGGTGCAGTCCATCACAGGGGCGGGGCACTTGACTGTATGCCATGCATATTGGGTGGGCATCAGGGTTGTGGACAGTCACAGCCATTGATTCTGTTCCCTTGCCCTAGGTGTCTGGGTCCTGCGCAGGATTGAGCAGGCCATCCACCGCCTGCTGGAGCTGTCCACAGAGTCCCCGCACATTCTGAGGGAGATGAACCGGAGGAGTGTCCGACACCGGAGGAGGCCACGGGGACAGAGGCAGCCTGCTGATGTGCAGCCTGGGGGGCAGTAGCTGCCCCACACCTAACCCCTTTACCCTTCCCTCACACCCTGCCTTCCGTCACCAAGTTCTTCACCCCTGTCCCACACCCACCCCTACCTTGTACCTGTACCCCACCCTGTATTGTATATATTTGTATATAGTTATGGTTGTTCCTATTGTTATTGTTGTTATATTGATTAGAAATATATATATTTTGTTATGAATACCGTGGTGGTCTCTGATTTGCAGTTGGCTATAGGTGCTCAGTTGCAGTGGTGTGCATGGCATCTGGTGTGGTGTTGTCCTGGGATTGTGTGTGTGTGTGTGTGTGTGTGTGTGTGTGCATGGGGGGGTGTTCCTGGTGTGGTGGTGGCTTTCAGCTGGTCTGGCCGTGTGCTGCCACACACCGCTGTGACCTCCTGGTGGGTCTGGCTTGTATGGTTCTGTGGTACACATGGTTGCATTGTGCCAGTGGGGGCATGGTGATTCCGGCAGTGCCGGTCACAGTCACTGCTCATGGGTGGTGTCTTGGGGTTCCAGTGCAGGGTGTGCTGTGCACGGGGGGCTGTTGTACACTTGGGTTGTCCGGCCCCTTTGTGTGGCAGTCTCTGCTTGCCAGTGGGTGTGCTGGGGTGCCATGGCCCAGCTGTGCTTTGTTGGCTTGTCCCCATGGGCCAGTGGATATTCCGTCCCTCCACCAGTGATGCTGTGCTTCGGGTGTGGGGGTGTGTTGTTAGTTCTGCAGTGTGTTCCTGTGCCCATCTGTGGCATGGGTGGTGGGCCCCTGCCTACCTCCCTGGTTGTGCAGTTCCATTGCTCTGCTGCTGGGGGGGCTCTCTGCTTGTGCTATGGTGCCACTAGACTGCTCAGCTGGGCTGGCCTTGTTGCGCTATGGCACTTCATATGTGCTCAGCTTCCCCTTCCTGAATGCGCTACGGCACAGGTTGTGCGATATTCAGTAGTTGGTTGGTTGCGCAATTTGAGTTGCTCCATGTTTGAATATCGCGTCTGTTGCGCATGTGCGCAATTGACTTGTGCTTGCTCCTGCTATTGCGCACATTTTGGGTGCAGTTTGAATATCTGGCCCAATGTCCCTTCATGGTTGGAGATCCCACTTTCTCTCTATTACAAATCTTTATTGCAGGTTCCACTTGCCACTTCTAATGTTGTAGTTAGGGCTGAATTGGGTAGAGTACCTATTGTTACAATAATTGATATATGTCTCATGAGTTACTGGGTCAAAATTATTAATCAACAGACTAATATTATGCCTCTACTATGCCTTAGAGAAAAATTATCTTGGCATAAACAGAATTTTAGGTCTCCTTGGGTCAAAAATATTCAACATATTTTGGGCAGTGTTAATATGCTTCATCTTTGGACAGATTGGGAGAAATCAATATCAATATCTTATGTGTTTAAGGAGTATGTTAAAAAGAAAATACTTAGGCTTGCCTATGATAAGCAAATGGAGCTCTTCAGAGTTCAACGTCAGGCCAGGTGGTTAGCTCAAAATAAAATTGATGTATTTATAGAGAAATATCTTACTCTTGGGCTGTCCTTGTTAGAAAGAAAAATGATTACTTGGGCAAGACTGGGAATCATCTGTTCTAAATATGCTTTTTTTAATAAGACGGCTCCACCCAATTTAGGTTTGGAGTTTTGCAGATGTAACAAGGGTTTTCAAGAAGATCTTTATCATATTACGGTACAGTGCCCTTTATATAAAACCCCGCGGTTTATTCTGTTAAATGATTTCCTTATTAAATATGTGAATGCAAAATATTATATTTTATTCAGACTTCTTCACCCTCAGACATTGGAGGAGGCTAAGATGGTTTCAAGTTTTTTTTTATCAAGTGTTGAAACACAAAGAAAAACGTCTCTCTGCCTATGACAATTAATTTGTTCATGGATTTTTATGTGTCAAAATTTTAAATGCAATATTAGATTTAATATTTTTTTTTCTTCTTTTTTGTACATAATTTTATGCTTTTAGTATGTTGTAAAGGCTTGATTGCTGAACAATAAAACATTGAACCTGAACCTGTCCAGTGCTTTTCAGTGCCCCTGTCTTGTAAATGATGTGAGATACATATTTGGTTGTTAACTGTCACAAGCAGTACTCACTGTCACGGTTACAATACTTGAATTTTTTTTTCTAACTGCTACAGTTCCCGAGGTATCAGAAAATTACTGTTACAAGGGTTCCTTGTCCTATAGGGCTGCTGTATGGCTCTCTAGCTATGTGTAAGTGGGAGCACAGGGCCCAGAGGGCTCATGCTCCAACAGATGCATATTGGTATGCAGAAATGGGCTGCTTGGTGGGAGCACGCACCAACATATGTTATTTACTATATTACACTTTTTCAAAAAGTAAGGAAATTCATGACAAAAAACTGCATTTAATACATTATTTAGGGTTAACGCAACAAAAGTGAGGAAATGAAACAATAAGGTTGAGCCCCTAACCCCACTACACACCCTGCACCCCGTCCACCACAGACTGACAGATGCCAGGGTGTGCCATGGGGTCATGAGGCCTAACTCTCACCCCTTTCTCCTTTACTGTAGCATGTCAACCTGCTCACACATGGAATGGGGTGAGAGTTGGGCCTATGACCTGCTGGCACACCCCGTGTCTGTCAGACTGTGGAGGATGGGGAAGGGAGGTGTGTGGGGATTAGGGTCAACCTCCTAATATTTACTTCTCACTTTTGTTGCTTTAACCCTAACTGATGCATTAAATGCAGTTTTCTGCTATGAATATATATATATATATATACATATATATATGAGAGAGAGAGAGAGCAAAAAGAAAAAAACTATGTTAATGCATTATTTAGGGTTGCAGCTACAAAAGTAAGGAAATATGGTATTAGGGTTTCCAACCTGAACACCCCAACCCCACACACGAACAGGCTCTCGGGGTGTGCCTTGGGGTTTTCAGCACTAATGCTCCCCTCATTCCATAAGTAAATAAGCTGAAATGGGTAGAGTATAGGAGAACAGGGTGAGTGTTAGGGCTCATTCATTGACAGATCCTTGGGCTGCTGGCCATGGAGGAGGGCTGTGCCAGTCACTCACTTTGGTCTGGAATGGTTGAGCAGGGTGGTGGGACATTGCCTGCAGGAGTGGGGAGGGCAGTGGGTGCACTAGACCAACAAGGAATAACATTTTAATTCATGTACTGGGGATTGGGGATGGAGGGGTTCACTAGACTACCATGGAGAATCCTTTTTTTTTGTGGTATGTGGGGTTACACTGGACAAAAGGGCATGATGCCCTGGACTAGTTGGGTGGGTGGTAGGATGGGGGAGAGGGATCACTAGCCAGCAATGATTCTGGGGACTTTTAAATAAATATGGGTTGAAATATGGGGTGGGTGATTGGGTGGGGGAGGGACTGCTAACCACCAGGGATTCTGGGGATTGTTTCTTAAATATGGAGCAGGTGATTGGTTTGTGGAGTAGACCTCTAGCCACCAGGGAAGAATTGTGGTTTTATAATACATTGGTAGCAATCTGTGACCAGTGGGGGAGGTGCTAGACACGTTAGTGCATCCAGTGATCGGGTGGGGGGAGGAACTGCTAGCTACCAGGGAATTAATTGGTACTTTTTGCTTATACAGCCAACATTGTGTGGTGATCCAGGGCAGGCAGAATTTCTGTGAAAGTTCAGAAATGGATTTCCAAACTTTTTCGGATGCAAAAGTCTGACTTTTGCTTCAATTTCACCAGCAAAAGTTTTTTTTGCACATCTTTACTGCAACATCATTCCACAACACAGGTGCAAAAAGACAGTTTCACCCTGATTTGAAAAATGGCAGCTATCGTGTTCATGAGGTGGTGTAGAAATATGTATATGTTGAAAATTTGGCATCAAAATATTGAAAATTGCCAGTTACGAACAAGATTTGGCAAAATTTCAATGCATAACTTTACCATTTTTACATGTTTTGACCCCAAATTTTCAACATAGTCTTCTTATGACCCCCACATCATGAACAATGGCACTGACATTTTTCAAATCCTTGCTGAAATGTGATTTCTCCAAGTTACCATGAAATCATCTTTTTGGATGGATTTGTGGAATTCCACTGACATAGTTCATGGGGTGGGGTTCCAAAAATTGCCATGTTGAAAATTTGGTGTCAAAATATACAAAAATACCCAAGTTATGAATCAAAGTTGAAACCCCCATTAAAACACACTGAACCTTATTTACCTTAGTTTCTAATATTGCAGTCGACTGTTCCAGCAGCAAGACATGTCTTCAATCAGAGAATGGAACTTCTGGCAGTGAGCTGTTCAGGTGAGTGAGGGTGTGATATCAAGGGACTGTTTTCTTTATTACAGATCTAACAAGAGAGGTGATCAGAGGGTGGGGGGGGATACCACTGGACACCAATGAGAAAAGCAAATATTACAGGAATGGCGATCGGAGCATGGGGTTGTCACTAACACCAGGACCATAAAGAAGCATATTACAGGAGTGATGATGCTAGGGTGGGGGAGGTGCCACTAGACACCTGGGAGATAAATAAATAATTATGGGGTGGTGATCAGAGGGTGGTAGGTGCCACTAGACACCAGGAGAATAAGCAATAAATGTAGGGATGGTGACCAGACAGTGGAGGAGCCACTAGACTCATGAAATAGTAAAGAAAAACAAGGAAACAACACTCTAGATGTGGTCATTATTGATGTAGTGAACCTAGTGCAAAATCTTGGCACTAGGGAAGATCTGCTAGGTCAAATAATCTTGCAGTAAATATACCTATACCTTACAGGCATACCTATAGTCAAAAACTATAACAGAGGGGACTCCAAGAAAATTAAGGAAATTCTCAAAAAATGGCACTAAGAACAGGATTTTAAGAATATAATGAATGAAGTTTGTTGAAAAATTCTAAAAATTAAAAAACCAAAATTGAAAAGGAAATAAATACCAGACAAAAAGTATATGTAATAAAGGTAAAGAAATCCCTATAGTATACTACTATGGCCCAGAAACAAATAAATTAAATAAAAAATAAGAAAGAAATGAAGGTATACAACAGAATGAGAAAAGTTAGTCGTCATATAATATAAGTTCATATAAAAATGAGTTTAAAGAATGTTAAAGAGTTTACTGAGTTAAAAAACAAACCAAAAGAAATAATAAAAAAAGAGAGGGCAAAGATTGAGTTCAAGATACGGTAGCACACAGTAAGAAAAATGATAAAACCCTATGTTCATCCATAAATAACAACAGAGGGAATGATTGATCAGTTGGATCAATCTTAGAAAACAATTTATTAGTTGATGATCTAAATGAGATTGCAATCCTGTTCAGCAGGTATTTTTGTCTGTTGTGTAACCATAAGGACAGAACAACACAGGAAACAGGAAAAAAACAATATCAAATTATGTTCTAAATATTTTTGATGCATCAGAGACAAAAAAATTACTTAGTGACTTAAAGAGTAACAAACCAGCAGGGTCAGCCAATCTCCACCTGAGAATCCTAAAAGAAACAGCAGAAAACATGGCAGCACCCCTAACTTATAAATATTTATAATGAATCAAATACATTGGTAAATTCACCAAGTGACTGTGCAAATGCCTTAGCAGTTCCAGTCTTAAGAGAGGAAACAGATCTAGCATTAAAAACTAGGAGGCAGTAGAGCGTATTGGTTAAGGACACTGACCTGCAAACCTGGAGCCCTGGGTTTGAATTCCATCAGCCCCCAGCTGCATACTGTGTGACCCTGAGTAAGTCACTTAACTTCCTTGTGCTCCCAGGTCATACCTGGAAACAAGTTCCAGTTTAGTGTGCCTTTTCTTGTTAAACAATTTCCCCTTTCCTTTTCCATATCAGTCTTACATCCATACCAGGAAAATAATGCAACACATGCTAAAGCAATTACTAGAAAATAACATCAAAGTACTAGGGTTGGATGATGTCACTCAGCACAGTTTCAAGAAGAGCAGATAATGTACAACTAATATACTGACATTCTATGAAATAGTTAATTTCAACATAAACAATATACTGGTAGATGTAATATTAGGGTATCCCATGTACAAGCGACTGCAATTGAGTGCTTTCAAAAAGGGTGACTCAATCACAGCGCCTGTGCACAGAGCTACCTGGCAGCTGAGGTGACCGGATAGGGGGTTGGTGAATATAGCAATGGGATGTCGCTATGTATACACACATGCAGGGGAAGGGACCATACCGTGCAATGGGCAGAAGGGGAGGGAGGGTTTGTGGGGTGTAGTGCAGCAGTGGGCTGCTGAGCTGGCCATGTGGCGTGGTGGGTTGATGGCAGGCTGGGTTGGGAGGGTGCTGGGTTCGGATCTGGGTACATCCATGTTTTTGCTCTGGGTCGGGGTTTTGTTTTTTTAGTTTTGCACCTCCTACATGCACCCCCCAAGGTTGAGAATCCTTAGAGCTCGAGCCACAGCCCCGCATAAAATACAGACACCTAAATCTCAGGCACCCTCTTGCTGTTCACCGCGAGTGTACATCGCCAAAATTAATTTTCGACAATGTACACTCACCCAAACGGTGATCGCTATTCTGTGATCACTGTTATCATATAGAACCAATATTTTTGGATTTTCAAAAGGTCTTCAACACAGTGCTTCATGACATTCTCATTACCAAAATGAAAAATAAAAACATTGGGGCTATTCATCAATGTAGGGCTGGGTGCATACTACTCACATGCACCCGGTAAGCTTAACTCCACACCTGCATCTCTGTGGCACTGCACCCCTGTGCACTGCTGCAAGAGGGGCCAGATTGAGGGATACAATGGGGCATGCAATCAGATGACCATCTTAGGTCCTGAAGTGGATCCCTTGCTTCATGTAAGCAGGGTATTCTGGGAATGTGCGAGAGGGTTGGGTTTACAAAGGAAGGTGAATGCTCAAATGGCTGCCCCCAGCCCTCCATTTCTAACAAGAGTCCTGGGGTAGCACTGTGAGGGGGGGTTCTTTCCCCACAGCCTGTAGGGTATCTCTAGGGGGACATGCAATAGATACAACAGGGTCCCTGTCTGCATATCCTGTGCTCCCCCCTTGCACAGCACTCCGTGCCTTTGTGAATGATGTAGAGTGCAGGCATGCCCCCCCAGACCAGCCACATGAATAGCTGCATGACCATTTGGGAGATCCAGTGCAGAAGTGATGCATGTCCCTTCTGTGAATGCATGCAGGAGTCTGTGGGACCACTGGTGCATGGCATTCAGATTTAGGGTTGCCTGCACGCTGGAGATCCATGGCACATAGGCAATCTGCACTTAAGCGCATAGACCCAATTGACAATAAAATAATAAACTGGGTAAATAGCTGGTTGCTCAATAGATCCCAACAAGTGAGAATAAAAGGAGTGGTATCAGAAAAGGGAAGAGCTGGTAGTGGGGTCCCCCAAGGCTTGGTGTTAAGACTGATGTTGTTTTCCTTTTTAACAAGTGATATAGATAAAGATGTAAAAGGGAATATAGCCACATATGCAGGTGATATGAAGCTTGGAGGGAATGCTGACACAGTAGATAATAGGAAAAGAATTAGTACGGATCTGAAGGAAATAGAAAAGTTGACCATAAAAAATAAAACGCTATTCAATATTGACAAACATGCAGTTATTCATATGGGGAAATCAAACATACATCATACATAGATGTTAGATGTAAAGGAGATCAAAAAGGCTGACTCCAAAAGAAACTTGGGAATTATAATTGATAAAGACTTAAAATTTAGCCAGCATTGTAACAAAATAACCACCTCAACAAATAGACTACTTAAGAGCATACTCAGAACGTTGATATACTGTAAAATAATGAAGAGCTTATCATTCCGGTCTATAAAACCTACGTCAGACTCCACTTAGATTACTATTCACAATTATGGAACCCATACAAGATGGGTGAAGTTCAACAACTGGAAATGGTACAGAGTATGGCAACAAAACTGGTGCCAAGACTGAATGAATTAACATATGAGGAAAGATTAGAAAAACTGAACCTGTTTACACTTGACGATAGGGGGTTGTTGTGAGATCTACTGCAGATGTTTAAAATCATGAAATATCCAAAACTGAGGAAACAAATGCAGATAGAATTATAACACAAATATATCAATCTTAGGTTGAATAAACAACAAATTAAACTGGATACAAAAAAAGAATAATAGGAGGGGTTCAATTTTTGAATTATGCAACTAGATGACACACTACCTACACAGGACAACCTTGTAAATAGAGCCCCAGGGTCCTAAGCATTTCATCCTGTTTGAAAATAAAGATATTTACTACTACTACTACTTACTACATAAACATAAAGAGCAGGTATTCAGTGGAACTGTCTACCAAAAGAAATAGTAGATAAAGAAATAATAACAGGTTTTAAGAAAAAAATGGATAAACGCATTGTGGAATCAACTGGAAGGCTAGGCCTGTAGTTCAATGGACAAGCAGCCAGCCACTCCCAATTTCTGACCTATATAAGCAGTTCCTCTCAGCCTTTTTCTGAAGGATTTTTTCTTTGTGGCTGGAGGCTCTGTCGGTCTGTCCTCTGCTGGCTGGGGCCTACCCCCCTCCCCACACTTATTTGGCTTCTGCCTGTTTATGCTGGACTTTTGTTGTCTGTTCTCCTGCATTTGGTTTGTATTTTGCCTCCGGCTATGTTCTTCTTTGTGTTGTTCGTTTCCTGTTCCTCTGTGTTTGTCTGTCTTTTGTTTTGCTTTCTGGGAGATTCTGTTTCTAAAACACTTTGTATATTGCTAATCCAGAGCTCATGCTACTTGCTCTCATGTAATCGCAATGCAGCTGCAATCATTATCTGTGTGTTTCAACTCAAACCACATAGTTGATCTCCATGTTCTTCACCTTAATTATTTTCACCTGGTTCAGGCTCACACTGAACCCTAGCCATGCAGCTTAATCCTGCTTCCTCAACTTCTACCACATACCTCGTTGCTTTAGTTTTGCTGTACTGCCTGATGTTAGCTACTTTCAGCATTGCCTTTCTTGAATCTATGTTCATCAAATCCTATAACTCAGTTACTCCATACAGATGCTGCTCTCTGTGTTTATACACTGCTACTATACTCTTGAAGTCAGCTAAGTGACCTCTGATGCTGTAAACTAGTTTTATATCTGCATGTGGGTCTCAGCCCCTTCCATCACTTTCTTGTTTTTCCTATGTCGGGGAACTTGTAGGTGTTGGGGGAGTCATGGCCCTGTGTGGCATACTTACTTTATGTTCTGGTCCTGCCTCCACCGCCTAAAATCTTCAGAGTGTTTGCCACATTCATTGGCTCCTTGAATGCATGGCTGGCTTGCCCCACTATTCATATTTGCTGCTCCTCTGACATCCATGCAGGTCCAACCATAGCTACTCTGTTTTACAGTCCTACATGCAGGTCTGACTATTGCAACTTTGCTTAATGACCTATGTGCAGGTCCACCCATTGCTTATGCAATCATTCCTCAATGCTCCCTACTACCATCTGACCTCCATGAAGTACCAGCAATCACCGCTCATTCAGTTCCTCTTCAGTTTTCTGGGGCCCACCAGCCATACCATTACTAGCACAAGGCCTCCCTGCAGCTGGCTGTCTCGCTCTGCACCCAGAGTCTGCAACTTGAGCATGCGAAGCTTGGGGCAGGGTCCTTCTCAACTGGTTCACAGCTAGGAATGTCCTCGCTCTGGGTGGACCTTCAGTCATCAGCTGTGTTGACGGCACCTCAAGTTGTAGAATTTATGACTCAGCGGTGAAGGGGGTGGAGCTCCTACAGGGCCCCTTTAGCTGCCCAAGTGGGTTCAGAGGCACCCTTCAAAGCTATTCTCCCCAAGACTGCCTCTGGTTCACCTGGTTTGTTTTTAGGGTGAGTAGGTCAGGTGAGTGCCTCAGCAATCATTACTCTCCTCCTCCTCCTCCTGCCTTGATTGCCCCCAGTGTTGCAGAGCACTCTCACAACCCTCCACAGTGTTCCAGTTAGAGGGCTCAAATGAGAGCTTTCCTCTAATTTGGAATATTTTCCTTCACCCTTTTTATTGGGTTTCTAAATTGAAGCAGCAGAGCTGTCACAAAATAAACATCCTAAGCCTGGAAGGAAGGTGACCTAGGCCTTGGATCCCCAGAGATTTCTTTCTCAAAGGGTTTTATTTCTCTCCTCCGTGCCTCAGATCATAACCACTAGTTAGCCGTAGTTAGTGTTCCCTAGTTCCTTTAAGTAGGTTCCACTGTTGGATGGAGGTGGATGGTGTCCTCACTTGCCGTTCCCTCTCTCCTTAGGAGATCCCCTCAATCTATAGTGCAACCCATCAAACTCATGCCATTGCTATCCTGCACATCTCATTACGTTATAATGCTGCCTGATACCTTAACTACTACTATGCCTCACAGCTACTGATTGCTAACATGCTTTGTACTACTACAGTATTTTTTTTGGGTTCCTTCCTAAGATACCTCTAGACAAGGGAATCGTCCCATGGCACCTCTAAGGGTGGAACCCTCTTTGAGGGTTCCTTGCCTTTGGTACTCCTACAGGGTGGTAATTCCTCTGGAATAGAGAATGTGAACTGCCAAAATCAGAGTAGCACAGTTGCACAAGCATAACACTATAATGGCTACATAGGCCATTGAATTGGAAGGCTAGACCTGTAGATCAATGAACAAGCAGCCAGCCACTCCCACTTCCTGACCTATATAAGCAGTTCTCACAGCCTCCTTCTGGAGCATTTTTTTCTTTGCCCTACCATCCTCCCCTCCTCCTCCAGTGGCAGCGCCTCTCTCCTCAGGATCCATCCTAAGGTACCTTTAACCAAGGGAATCGTCATGCTGCACCTCTAGGGGTGGAACCCTCTTTGAAGGTTCCTTGCCTTTGGTACCCCTACAGGGTGGTAATTCCTCTGGAATAGAGAGTGCAAATGGCCAAAACCAAAGTAACACAGTTGCACAAGCATAACACTATACTGGCTGTGTAGGCCATTGAAAGTATATTAAGATGGCCCACTGAAAAGTGGGGGACAGGCTTGATGGGCATAAATAACCTCCTCCTGTCTAACTGTTCAGTATAGAACTCAGTATATGCAATGCTGACTATGACATCCTCATGGCATGGAACACCAGAAATTAGGACTTGAATAGACACCTTTCAGGATTGCTTCCTGACTCAGCAAGTGGAGGAACAGGCAAAGGATGGGACCATTTTCAACCTAGTTCTAACAACCAAGACAGTTCTGTGAGATTAGCAGTAGAGAAGCCACTAGGGTCAAGTGACCACAACACACCATGGTTCAACATACCCTTGAAATAAAAGACGCTGCTGAGCAGGACAATAGTCCTCGGCATTAGAAGGGATGACTTTGGGAAGATGGACTAGGAGCTAAAGGAGATGCTTGTAGGATACCTACAACTAAATGGGGCAGAGAGCTATTTGGAAAATATCAAAGAAGGGATTCTAGCTGTAATGAAAGGTTGCCTCATTGAAACATAGAAATTGTCAGCAGATAAGGGCTGCCTGACCCATCTAGTCTGCCCATAAGCCTTTGCACTGGATTACTGCTTCTGACCCACCCCGCTGTTGTACTTCTATGGTTCCCCATGCCTGTCCCAAGCATGCTTGAATGCACCCACAGTGCTCACTCCCACCAAATCCTGAGGCAGACCATTCTATGTGTCCACCACCCTCTCTGTGAAGAAGAACTACCTCACATTCCATCTTTACCTCCCACCTTCCAATTTCATGTCATGCCCCCTTGTTCTTGTGCTCTTCCTATACTGGAAAATGTCTCCCCCCTTGAACCTTGTTTATACCCTTGAGATACTTGAATGTTTCTATCATGTTCCCTCTTTCCCTCCTCTCTTCCAGAAAGTACATATTGAGGACCCTTAATCTCTCCTCATAAGTCTTGTGTTGCAAGCCCTATACCATCTTAGTCACCCTTCTCTGGACTGTCTCCAGCCTTTTAATGTCCATATAAAGGTGCAGCCTCCATAACTGTGCACTGTACTCCATGTGAGGCCTGACCATGGTTTTTATATAATGGCATCACTGCCACCATCTTTCTGCTTGTGATACCCCTGCCTATGCACCCCAGCATGCCACTGACCCTCCCAGCTACCTTAGCACTCTGCTTTGATATTGTAACATTGTGACATTGTCAGGCAAATGAGTGAGGGCAAAGAGTCTTAAGAGCATTATGTGGTTTTCCAGGGAGGCTGGGGTAGCAGTTAGGAAACAAAAGGTAGCCTTCAAAGTGTACAAAGCTAAATAGATGGAGACTAACAGGGATCTCTTTATCTTGTCAAGGCAAAGGAAGCTAGTGTAGCTAGGAGGAGTATTGCTTTGTGTCAGTCTAAAGTATGGGTGGGATCTGTATTAGAGATATTAGAAAAAACATTAGCAAACTTTTTATACAACAATTCTGGAAGTTGCAATGGGTACCACCAGCTATGGCAACGAGAGTGAAGTTTAGACAGGACAGTTTGGATCCTTTGCTTTATTTGCAAGTATATTTGCATACTGGAGAAGGGTAACCTCTCTACTGAAAGATAGATTCTCTTATTAGGTCTATAAGAAACAGTGCTTCTTAAAGATAGATCTTGTCCATCAAACTGGTTAGAAACATTAGATGGGTACTACTCATAACAAATGTAAAACATTTGGTCAACAACCACCTTGATGATATTTTTATTGTTAAATCCTACAATCATTTTGTTAAAGACAAACTATTAACTTTCTGATGTCAAATTACTCTTTTAGTAGATGGTTAACTGAACATAAACTAGTGAATACCAGATAATTATATTTGGACATGGTAACTGGTCTAAATCACCATTTCTGCAAAATAAGTCTAATATTTTAATAGCCAGGTAACTGTTCCTTTGGCAGAGTTGAGAACAGTTACCATATGATTCTTCGCTGTGTCCTACATATAAAGTATAGGAAGAAATTGCTACTGTACTGTAGGAGCTTGGATAGGACAGTTCGGATCCTTTGCTTTATTCGCAAGTATTTACATACTGGAGAAAGATAACCTCTTTACAGAAAGATAGACTTACTTATTAGGCCTATAAGGAAAAGTGGCTGTTAAACAAAGATCTTGTCCATCAGACTGATTGGGAAACTTTAAATGAGATACTGCTGATAACAAATTTAAAGCATCTTGTTAACTACCACCTTGGTGTTTAACATTGCTAAATTCTACAGTCATTTTGTTAAAGACAAACTATTAACTTTCTTATGTTGTCAAATTACACTTTTAGTAAATGGTTAACTGAACAAAAACTGATGAATGTCAGAGAACTATATTTTGATGTTTTAACTAATCCAAATCACCATTTTAGCAAAATATGTCTAATATAGTAATACCTAGGTGACTGTTCCCTTGCAGAGTTGACAACATTAGCATATAATTCTTCACTGCCCTAAACATATAATAAATACAGTATAGGAAGAAATGGCTACTGTAGGAAAGTTATGGCCAACAGTGATCTGTCCCCTGCACTTCTTCTTCACTGTATGCTTAATTTTCATAATCCCTTTCTAATTAAAGGAGAATTAAGACAAAGTTTACAAATATGTTGTGCAGAGTGTTTTGATTTGCAGGTGTACTCCTAGAAAGTCCTTCCCTTTATTGCTGAAAGGAATTTTTTTTTCTAAATTTGCATGTTGATGTTATGGCTCCTGCGGATCTCCATATTAACATTTACATAGAATCATAGAAACATCGAACTTGATAGCAAATATGGACTGCCTTGCCCAGCTAGTTTGCCCATTTCTCTACCTACTTTATAAGCTCCAAATCCTGTTTGATCTGTGGCCTACCTCCTCCTTCCTATCACTAGTTTTGCCTTCTGCATGTCCCATGCATTCTTGAATTTGAAAACTGTTTTTGCTCCCACAACCTCCTGCAGGAGTCTGTTCCATGCATCCACCACCGTTTCCGTGAAAAAATACTTCCTCACATTGCCCCTGAGTCTTTCCCCCTCCAGCCTCATATTGTGACCCCTCGTTCTTGCAAATCTCCTTTTCTGAAAGATACTGCCCTCTTGAACTCTGTTAATCCCCTTGAGGTATTTGAATGTCTCTATCATATCCCCCCTCTCCATCCTGTCCTCCAGAGTATACCTATTGCATTATCTCAATATCTCCTCATATGGTTTCTGGTGTAGCCCCTGCACCATTTTCTTTGCCCTTCTCTGGACTGCCTCCACTCTGTTGATGTCCTTTCAGAGACGAGGTCTCCAGAAATGCATGCAGTTCTCTAGATGAGGCCTCACCAACTGCCTGTACAGCAGCATCACCACGTCCTGTTTTCTACTGGTGATACCACTCCCTATGCACTCCAGCATTCCACCCACTTTCTTCACTGCCTTCTCACATTGTTTGTCTACTTTTAGATCACATGTTATGACTACCCCCAGATCCCTTTCCATTTTGGTTG
Source organism: Neoceratodus forsteri (assembly GCA_016271365.2). NCBI lineage: Eukaryota > Metazoa > Chordata > Ceratodontiformes > Ceratodontidae > Neoceratodus > Neoceratodus forsteri. The sequence continues at coordinate 531,786,329 of CM028134.1, read as the reverse complement.
TTGTTAGAACCTCCCACCCCCACCCCCCATTGTGTATCCCTCCCCTGGGTTTTTGTTCCCCAAGTGCATTATTTTGCAGCTTTTGGCATTGCTTCTGAGCTGCCACACTCTTGTCCACTCCTTCAACTTGCCTAAGTCTCTCCTCATTTGTTCCCCCCCACCCCGGCGTGTCAACCCTATTGAAGATTTTGGTGTCATCTACAAAGAGGCATCTTCTTGTTCCTACAGTGCCTCCAGTCCTATGTGACAGTGATGTGTCCTGGACCAATAATTCAATAAGAGCTTTTTTCCTTAAGTTAAAAGTAGTAGAGCTATTATGTTAATTAACTCTCCCTGTCCGAGGAACTCTAATGAAGATTACATTTATATGTGGCAAATGCCTGAGGGATAATTGAGGGGGCTACTTTATAAGGGAACAAACAGCTAGAGTTTTTGCTAATTATAACATTTCTGACCTTGGGTGATTTGTGTGCTTTCTTAATGGCTGTATGTAGTTTGATAAAATGAAAGGCTTTAAAAACAAAACATTCACTTCTGCTGACTAGACATAGACACATACCTAGAAAACAGAACATTTGGATTAGGTAGAGTTATTTAATTGAAGCCAGAATATTAGGCCCCTAACAATAGATGCTGCTGCAGCAGTTATTATTCTCTGAATCAATGGTCCTGTAGCATCACAGTCACATCAGGCAGGAGACATTGTAAGAACAAGAAAGGCCATTAGAAATGCTACTATGGAGATCTCCGGGGGCCTTAAAACCAGTAAGCAAATTTTGAAAAAACTCCTTTCAACAAATAAAGGGAAGGCCTTACTAGGAGTACACCTACAAATCAAAACACTCTGCACAACATATTTTAATTGCAAATGTTGATTTTAATGCTCATTTAAAGATTCTGCACATTTTCTCATTCACATAGAAAAAAACCCAGAAAAGAAATGAAAAAAATTGATGTCATAGTGGGGATATTTTTAATTTATTTTCTTTTATTGTAACTCATTTTAGGGTTTGTATCATTTGTTAAAATCAAAGGCCCTGTGTTACATATTTCTAGATACCATGATTTAAAGTTATGAGGTCTGAAACTCTTTATTGGTTCCTACTTATAGCATGATCAGCTAATGCCTATTTTCCTTATGCACGCAGACTTAGTATATTGAGGCACAACATAGAGAATAGTGGATGGGCAACCATGCACAACCAGTGTGTTATGCCACTGAGGGGTTCTGAATCCCTGTGACCTCAAGAATGAAACTTGAGAGGTCCATGGCAATCAGAACCCCATGACAGCACAACAAACTGGTTGGACATAGAGTTGCCCATCCATTATATTTTATAGTGTATGGTGCCCTCTAAAAGTAAAATAAAAAAAGAGTTTGATCTTTTTTTTTTAGCGAAAAAAGAAATGTTGGTGCTGTATCTCATTCTGGGTTTTTAGGCTGGTTGCTAGGTCAATGATGTGGTCATTGAGGACCAAATATCCTTATGTCTATAACACAGGGTTTCATTGGTTGTTAGTTGTGTTGGAGGGTTTAAAAAAATGGTCATATTTCTCGCTAAGTGAGATTATTTACTTTGAGGAATCATCCCAGGGAATTGTGTTTGCTTTTGTAAATAATTAGAAATATCTGGTTGATCCTGGATTGTTTTTGTAGTACAAGTGAAAATATCTGGTTGATTCTGCATGTTTTTGTCATATCTGGTTGATCCTGCTTCTGCAGAATTCATTCCAGTCACGGTTAGTTTGAGCGATCATGTTGGTGCCACCACTGCCCCGAGTTTCTATCTGTTTGATACTGCAATTTGTGTTGCAACAGGTGTTTAGCATGTGGAACCTCTAGAGGTTTTTTTAATGTTGTACCACAGTAGGGTACAATCACATTCCATGACCTTTTGAACTGTGGTACAGCAACATTTTGAAAGCCACAGATTTCCACACACAAGATGCCCTCACCATATACTACATTGTTTATCTTCTATATATGGTTATTTCCTTGCCCCTTTTCATTGTATTTGAGATTTCAGACTTAGAAACATAGATGATGATGGCATTTGCTTACACTATTCCCATTTTGTTATCTATTTTTTCACCCCCATTTCCCCTGAGTAGCTTATATCTCCTTGACTGTATGCCAGCAATGGTTGAAAGCAGTTTTGGTTTGGGCACCCACCACATCTGCTAGCAAACCATTCCATAGCTCAGCCACTCTTTCTGTAAAATAATACTTCCTCAGATCCTTTTTAAAACCTTCCTCTCATTAATCTCTGCTCATGACCCTTTGTTCTATCTTTTCTGTTCCTAGTAAATTGCTCCTCACAATCCACCTTTTTAATTCCTTTCAAGAATTTGAAGATCTCTATCATATCCCCCCCTTTCTCTGCTAGTTTTGAGTGAATACTCTACATGTTCAGTGCCTTTAGCCAGTCTTCATAGGATCTGCCCTTCTGGCCCTGAATCATCTGGGTCATCCTATGTTTCATCTTCTTTAGCTTGTCCATTACCTTTTTTTTTAAGGAATGTAGATAACCAGGCTAGAACCTTTTGAGGGATACATCCAATTACATGTTGCTGTAAGAGTTATATCTTTAGTAAATCTCTTTTTGGCCACTTCCAATTTTTGTAATTGAGATTAATTATTTATTTCATTAGTGATACTATATAACTGACTAGGTGGATTTACTCAAAATACCAGATATAAATCTCTTGAAATATCTGACTTTCTTTTATTGGAAGAAATGTATACTCTTAAATGGCATAACATTTTGTTTTATATACAGTATGTATGATTATAATGTGAATCATCTATTTATAAACTTGTAAAGGCCTTGCCAAACATATAAAGGTTGAAATGAGTGTCAGTCACTTTTCTCCAGTCAATAATCAGCCCTTGATTAAATAAATAATTAGCTCCCCACCAGTTAGCAGTAAGTAGGCTTCCCCTTTATTTGTACCCTAAAATACTGAAAGATGCTGCTTATAGTAATTGCTCATACCACATTTTGTAACACACTACTAATGCAAAACATAAGTAGCTATGGTGATTTGCACAAAAATATATTTTGCAAACTACAACATACAGTGCAAAATTCAAAATACAGTGGATAAATTAACTGTGCATAAAGCTACAGTCAGAGCTCTACAAGGGTACCAAGAGGGAATGCTGAGGGGGTGGATTATGGCAGGTACTTGAAGGTTCAAAGTGTTCTTCAGGGAGGCATTTGATGGAGATGTACAGTATGTGTTGTATAGGTGAATGTAGAAGGGAAGACTATTCCAAAAATGTTGGGGGTCGCCAGAGAAGGTAGCTTGGCCTATAGAGGTTTTCAGCAAGGGTTGGAAAAGCAGAGAGCATGTGTGGAGTCACAAGAGTAGGTAGACAGGACCAAGGGAAGTGGAAAAGATAATTGAAAGATATGGAGGGACTGTGGGAGGAGAGCCCAAAAAGTATATAATATGGGTCATAATAGAATATCCACTGACTGATCCCCTGTCATGATGGCAATTTAGGGATATTCTGGAATGCTGTTCAAGCGGAAGGCTTTATATAATGTCAGAGTGCAGGGATGGCAGAATTAACCAGATGAATGCAAAAAAAAAAAAAATTAAAGAAAACAGTATGTTAAATATTATTGTTGTATACACAATTTCAATTGGAGATTGCCCAGCACATAGGTGTGGAGCTTCGCAACATTGTTTTTTTCCGACCAAACTTCTTTTAAATATCTTGGATAGAATTTAAGCTTAATGCTGTCTGTACTGCAACATGAAATCCCTAATTTGCTGTGACTGTGGACTAATGCAAGCTATTTTGTGGCTAGTACAATTTTTTGTTTGCTTGTCTTGCTACTTAATGTAATACTGAAAGGGAACTGTCTTGGGGAAGAAGGTAGCAATAGTATTGCAATCTCCAGCTTAGAGATAGGACAGACATATGAGTATAATAATACAGCAATGTGTGGGACTCTGGGGATCAGTTAGAGTTCAAGAAGATCTGGAGGCTGTCATGGTACAGTCAGACCTGGACATTGTGGCCATCACTGAAACCTGGTGTAATGATAACCATGACTGGGAGATGGCCATACCTGGCTACAACATATTCAGAAGAGACAGAGCAGGCAGGAAGGGAGGAGGAGTGGCACTGTATGTGAAAAATGACATAAGGGCCACACAGATCCAGGAGGAAATAAATGGGGAGAGATACTGTGGGTTAAGCTGGAAAGGAAAATGGGGCCAGCCATCAGACAGGGTGTCAGTCTAGACCACCAGCCCAGGAGGAAGAAACAGATAGGGAGTTGATGCTAGCCATCCAAAGGATGGTAGACAAGGGTGAGGTAGTACTGGCTGGAGACTTCAATATACCAGACGTGGACTGGAGCATCCCAGCAGCAGCATCAACTAGGAGCAGATTTATCCTGGACTCCTTCAGGGTGCCTTCAAGCAACTGGTCATGGAACCCAACCTCGGCAGAAGGCAATACTGGACCTTGTGTCTACAAACAGGGACAGTGTGATGGGGGTAACAGTGGGGAGCACTTGGGTAACAGTGACACCAGTCATTGTGGTTTGAAATCACAGAAAGAGCAGAACCAAACCACACAAAACACGTATCCTGGATTTTAGGGGGAGACTTTGGGAAAATGGGAGATGCTTGAAAGAGGCATTAAGGGAATGGGACAGAATCAGGGATTGAGGAACAGTGGGCAGTATTTAAAATGGGGATTATAAGAACAACAGAACTATGCATTAAGCAGGTTAGCAAGAGAAAGAAAGAGGAGACCATTATGGTTTTCCAAAGAGGTAGCAAAGAAAGTGAAAGCCAAAAAGATTGCATTCAGGCAATACAAAAAAGACACAGGCAGAAGGGATAGGGAGAAGTTACCAGGAGAAACAAAGGAGGCAGGGAAGTCAGTAAGGGAAGCCAAAGCTGACAGAAGAACACATTGCAAAATCAGTGGTTAAGGGGACAAAACCTTTTACAGGTACATAAGTGAAAAAAGAAGGACAAAGGGAGGGATAGTGAGACTGAAGGGGGAGGATGGGAGCCGCGTGGAGGATGACAACAGTAAAGCTGACATATTGAACAGGTATTTCTGCTCAGTCTTTACTAAGGAAGAGGGGGGTAATGGGTCTGAAGGAGTACAAGGGGTGAGAATGGTGCAGAAATGGACACAAGTCCCTTTACACGAGAAAGGGTCCTGAAGGAACTGGAAGTAATAAGAGCTGATAAAGCAATGGGGCCAGATGGGGTGCACCCCAGGGTCCTTAAAGAACTAAGAGAGGTGGTGGCTGAACCTCTGGCTATCCTGTTCAGCCAATCACTGGAAACAGGGAGGTACCCAAAGACTGGAGGACAGCAGATGTAGTCCCCTTATACAAAAGTGGGAACAAGAGGAAGCTAGGAACTACAGACCAGTCAGCCTCACCTCGGTAGTGGAAAGATCATGGAAGCACTACTGAAGGAGAGTTGGTGGAACATCTGGTTGTCAATGGACTACAGGACCCAAAAGGCAGCATGGTTTCACAGGGGAGGTCATGTCAGACCAACCTCATTGAATTTTTGACTGGGTGACTAGGGAGGTGGATCAGGGAGGGCAGGGACATGGCCTATCTGGACTTCAGCAAGGCCTTTGACACTGTGCCACATAGAGACTATTACACAAACTGGGGAATATGGGTGTGGGCAGGACAGTAGTGGTGGGTAGGTAACTGGCTGGGTGGCAGGACACAGAGATTGGTGGTAAATGGCTGTCACTCCACAGAGGGAAGAGTAACCAGTGGGGTACCACAGGGATCAGTGCTGGGACTGGTCCTATTCAGCATCTCTTATCAGTGACATTGCAGGATATAGAAGGCAGAATTTCACCAGCGCTGATGACACAAAGCTCTGTAACAGAGTAGACACACCAGAGGGTGTAGACAGAATGAGAAGGGACCTGCAGAAACTTGAAGAATGGTCAAGGGTTTGGCAGTTGAAATTCAATGCAAAAGTGCAAGATAATGCATATGGGCACAAAACCCTGGCACAATATATCAGTTGGGGGGTGAGGATATAGCATGCACCAAGCAGGAAAGGGATCTTGGGGTGTCATCTCTGATGACCTCAAAGTGAGGAAACAGTGTGACAAGGCATCCAGGTAAAGCAAATAGGATGCTGGGATGTATAGGCAGGGGCATCACCAGCAGGAAAGGAGTCATAATTCCACTATACAAGACACTAGTGAGGCCCCACCTGGAGTACAGTGTACAGTTCTGGAGACCATACCTACGTAAGGACATAGACAGGGTAGAGAAGGTTCAGAGGAGGGCAACAAAGATGGTGCATGGGTTGCATCACAAGTCCTATGAAGACAGGTTGAAGGAACTGAACATGTACTCCCTGGAGGAGAGGAGGAGAGAGGGATATGATAGAGACATACAAGTATCTTACAGGGAGGAACAGGGTGCAGGAAAACACTATTTTTAGCGAAAAAGATGTTTCAGGACTAGAGGGCATGGGATGAAGTTGGAGGGAGGCGATTCAGAGGAAACATGAGAAAGAATTTCTTCACAGAGCGAATTGGTGGACAAGTGGAACACCCTGCCAGAGGAAGTGGTGGGGCTGAAACAATCACGGGATTTAAGAATGCATGGGATAGACATAAAGGAATTCTAGAGGTCAGGGGTAAGGGGAAATAGACTTCTAGGAAAACAAACTGAACTTACAAGCTCAAATGGGCAGACTAGGTGGGCCATAGGCCCTTATCTGCCGACACTGTCTATGTATCTATGTATCTATGTAAGAAGGTACAATAGGTAGGACATAGGAAGTATTTCTGCAAACTAGGTGGGACAAGTGGCTGTTTTCTGTTGACAGTTTCTATGTTTATACAGTATGTACTATAAGCTTACTCTGTGCTGAATGAAGAACTTGTGTGATCCAGCACCACCAGAACCTAATATACAGCATAGTCCATTGAGCAACTCATCATAGTGCTCCAGTCCACTGAGCTATAGACATGGGTTAAGGCAAGACACCTTTGAAAATGAGACCCATCTCACCTGAGCAATCTTGGATAAATGGAAAAAAATAAATAAATTAAGTCTCCCATGAATGAATGGTGACATAGTTTGCTCCTGTTCGGCAAGTCATGTTTTAATATGAGCAAAGACATCATCATTCATCCATTCATTCATGTGCCAGTTCCATTACTGAGATGGACACTGAACAGTGCAGATGCTCTGCATCGGGAGACCATTTTCTTTGTTACAGGTCACTATTTTTCTGGGTGCTGGTAGGGGAAGGAGTGCGGTGGGGACCAGAGATGGGTTGGGTAGGGGTCTTAAATGACTTGACTTGTTGGTGGGACTTGGGTGATAGAAGGCAGGGGATTGTGTTTTGTATGTTGGTGTGGAGAAGGGTAAACTGTATATTTAACTTATGTCACACAAGTCAAATTTGCCAGGGCAAAGATGGGGAGTAGGGAGTAGTGTGTCAGTGAATGGTGGGAAAGGGTATATTATCAGAAAGTTTTGGGGAGGTGGGAGGAGGCAGCATTACAATGGGGGGGATATTTCTTTACAGTAAGGTTAGCTAGAGATAAAATTCATGTAGTGTTTTGCTTGCAAATTGCACACGTTCAACTGGCAAACTCCATGAAGTACCTAATTTGCTCATGAATTGGCAATTCTCATAGATTTGAAGGGTCAATAACTGTGAATTTCCTTATTCTCCCACAAATTGGCAATCTGTGTAAATTTGGCAAACAAATTTTGCAAATTTGCCAGATGAATAAGTACTCAAATTGGGTAATTAGCAAAGCAAAGTTATGAAATTCACACATTTCGGCACAAAGTGAATTTTGGCAACTTCACCTGTGTCTACTTGAAATGTAGTAACGTGGATAATGAATTTTAAGATTGCCTGTAACGCTACTGGCATAGCTTGTTTGGGCAGAAATAGGTCACTTAATTTAGAATTCTTAACACTTAAAGGTGATGGGAAACAGTTTTAACACCTCTAGAAGCCCTTCAGATTATATTTTATTGTCTACCCAGTATTCTGATATGTTTTTCCCCTTTTGGTTAAATTAAATAATCTAATTTTGTTGTCTTTGTAACTACCTTGACTCCCTCTATTATCAGCAGTTGCTGCTCTCAATTTTCATGCTGACTGAACATTCTGTGACATCAGAAACACCCATTCCTGGCCTTTCAGATGAATAGCATAGAATCAGAGTCTGTGATGTCATAGAATGTCTTAGTGATATGAAAATCATGAGCAGTAGCTGGTGAGGAGAGTAGAACTCTATGTAGATCTGAGGACACCCCAAAGCTAGATTATTTATTTATCAAAAAAATCATCAAAGCATATCAGAATACATAACAAAATGGAAAGGAAGATGGAAAGACTGTTAACTATGTAGAAATAATTTCCTATCTCCTTTAATGGGGAGCACTGTCAACTCCCACAGACATTGAAGTGTGTCTAGTTTAAAAAACACATGTTATGATCGGTCATATTCTGTGGAGATTGCTAATGAGATTGCTAATGTGGTTGGTAGTTTGATTCTGATTACTTTTAAAAAGTAAAAAACAGTGTACCCACCATATTGGTGGTACTGCGCAAAAATGTGTTTGTTTGCTGTCCTTGATCATCTCACACTGCATTTTTCCTGGACCAGGAAACAACTCTAACACAGTCAAACCATTCAAGATACAGTGGGAGGAGATGAGACTATTACATTATAAATGGCTGCATTGTTTGAGTGTATTCCTTATGTTCAGGAGGTATGCAATAATAATAGGTCAACAATTTAAGCAAAACAAGGTTGGATATAATGACACCATTAGCATGCCTTTCAGTTGTACTAAGAAACAGGGCAGATAAACAACTAGCAACATCAATGAACTGAGAACATATGCAATCATAGAATGTGGGTTTCAACTGGAAATAATATGATGCCAAAAGGGTTGACATCGTTCCTTTAAGTCCCCTGAATTTCATTTGTTACTGTAATAAAAACTGTAAAATCGTGTAATTGGAACTGTCTGCACAGAGGAAAAAACTAAATATTTCATTGAATGTGTCATTTTGTGCTTGAGCAGTACTTTTAGAGATTATGTAATTTTCTATAAATTATTCCCTGCAACATTTTTATATTGCTTTATTTAATAAGCAGAATAATTATTTTTTTTTCATTCTGACTATTTCTACACGACAAAAGCTAGACAGTAGAATATCAGTATAATCTAGAAATCTGACTAACAATCACAGCTGAAATCTTAGAATAAAAGTGAAGAAAATACCCCAAAATAGGCTGCTGTTTTCATGCCTCTCTGAAAAGATAGTTCTCATATCCCTGAACTGTGAGACCCCATGGATAATTTTTGTAAAAAAAATGCTTCAGAGCCGGCCCGGTGGTGCTGAGGGTTGAGGCACTGGACGCCACACCTCGCGCCATACTGGTGACCTGGGTTCGGACACGAGCCTGGAGCATCAGGGGTAGGCAGGGGAGGTATGGGATTGAGCATCCAGAGGACTGCTATCTCATCCCAGGGAGGGATCCAGGGAATCACTGCTCTGAAGTGGCCCTTGATGATGACCAGGGACACTACTAGAGTGGTGCAGCAAAGGGGTGGAGTGCGGCAGACGTCAGTGCCTTGTGATGTCATTGCACACTCGCACTCCAGAGGACCACATCAGGAGGAAAAATGGCAGCACAAAGCCCACAGCAGCTTGACAGCCGCAGATTCACAGACCGGCGAATGCCTGGATAGAGGTGTGTGCTGGTAATGGATCCTAGCCGGGTGTGGGGACATCGGAGGGGGCCGTCTCAATGGTACAGCTGCATATGCCAGCTGGGCATCCACAAACTCCGGGGTCGGTGGTGAGGAGGAGCGGTGGCTGGAGGTAGGCAGGGACTGTGGCTACAGGAGGAAAAACATAGAAGAGATTAAAAAAAATGCTTCATAGAAGGGGCTGTGGTTACCTATGGGATTACTCACTAAATAGGATAACAATAATTATGAAATGGAGTCTTTTGACTAACCTAATATTAAGGGGCCTTTCTGCCCACAGTTTGTCTACAAAGAAGATGGCTGACCTGCTATCTTGAAACCTCTGCTTTTTATTCCTTTACCCTAGCAAATGTTTCACTGCATCAAGCTTGTAAAAAGTAATGCATTGTCTCATGCACTTCCACTGTAATCATCAACAAAATCTGGCCAGAGCCAATAGGGCTGCTGCTCAAGAATCTGGGATAAAAATATTGAAAATTATCAAAGTTACGAGCCTGCATTCACAAAATTGAACGTAGGCTCATAACTTAGTTGATTTTTAATATTTCTATAGCAAATTTGTAACTTAGCCTTCTTATGACCCCACCCCATGAAGATGGGCAGAGAAAATTGTCAGCTCCTGCCTGAAAGGGGATATCACACAGGGGCAGTGAAATCACTTTTGGGATGTAAAAAAAAACACATTTTGGCCAGGATTTGAAAAATCACAGCTGTCACATTCATGAGGTGCTGTAAAGATATGTCTGTGTTGTAAATTCTGGGTAAATATATTGAAAACGCACTCAGAGAGTAGTGGTCTGTGGGGAGCTCTCGAACCCTAGAGAGGTTGGTAGTGGGGTACCGCAGGGCTTGGTCCTGGGTCCAATCCTGTTTAATGCATACATATCGGACATCAGGGAGGGTATAGGGTGTGAAATGAGTCTCTTCGCGGATGACTCCAAGATGGGAGCAGTAGTTGAGGGAGAAAGGGAGGCTGGCCCTGCAAGGACCTGGACACCTGGAAAGCTGGGCCTCACACATGAAATTAAATTTCAATATCACCAAGTGCAAGGTGTTGCATCTTGGTCGGGAAACCCTAAACACAGGTACACCCTGGGAGGGAGGTGCTGGAGGCCTCAATAGGGAAAAAGACCTAGGGGTCATGGTGGATGCATGTATGAATAACTCTGAGCAGTGCAGGAGAGTGGATAGCAAGGCAAACAGGATGTTGGGATGCATCGTGAGGATCACCTCTGGGAGCAAGGAAGTGATTCTGCCACTGTACAATGGACTGGTTAGACCACACCTTGAGTACTGTGTACAGTACTGGAGACCACACTTGAAGAGGGACATACAGCCCTGGAGAGGGTACAGAGGAGGCAACAAAGATGATACGAGGGCTAGGGATTTGACGATGAGGACAGACTTAAGGAGCTCTGCCTGTTTTCACTGGAGGAGAGAGAGACATGGGGACATGATTGAGGTCTTCAGGCACCTCAAGGGAATAAATAGGGTAAACATGGAGGATCTTAGACTAAAGCAGGAGGTATCACCAGAGGGCATGGTTTGAAGTTGGAAGGTGGAAGGGTGAGGGGGAAAAGAGGAGGAGGTTTTCACTGAGAGGGTGGTGGACCCTTGAATGCACTGCCTGGTGAGCTAGTTCAGAGATCCACAGTGGAGGGCTTCAAGAGAGGATGGGACAGACACAGAAAGTGGATGTATCAGATGAAGGCCTGTCCCAGGGGGTGGGATGGATGATAGGTTTCTGAAGCACAAGGGATGGGAGGGCTCGGCACCCAACTAAGGATCTAAGGTTCGAGCAGACTCAATAGACCGTAAGGCCTAATCTGCTGGCAAATAGTATGCTAGTATTTTTTTTGAAATTTAAGTTTATTATTTCAAAAACAATACAACAAAATAATACAATACAAACAAAGAACCTCCCATCTCGAGCAAAACAACAGTAAAACATTAAATCCAATCCGGATCAAAGAAACCCCACCCCCACCTTCCCTAAACCAGTATACTACATAGCAAGGCACATTCAAGAATAGAGCAACATAAATTATCCGACTATCAATCCATGTCGAAGAGTAAGATACCCTACCCTCCCTCCCGCCCAGGGTGCACCCATTAAGTCCTAAAATCACAGTCTCTGAACTCTGGATATCACTCCTATTGAACAACCCATCAGACGATAGAGCAACCGTTCAGATTATAACAAAACCCCTATCTAAGCATCACAATAATACGGTATACTCAGGTAACACCTCTTTATAACACCGTATAATATAATATAATATAATATAATATAATATAATATAATATAATATAATATAATATAATATAATATGAGGGCCCAGGGATCAGGCCATCGACTCTTCTTAAGGTGAGCACAAAGACTGGAGCTTACCCCATCTCTTATCAAATAAATCTAAATGGTTCTTATAACTGGCAATTAGCTTCTCGGACTGAAGGTATGACATCAATTCCTTGAACCATTCCACAAGGACAGCGCCAATTGGTCCTTCAATGCCTTAAAACCAATTTTTAACTGCCATAGCTATCAGGGCCATATGGTACCTCACGCTCCACACTATCAACCAGGAAAAGTCACCCAGTATACAAATTTCAGGAGAGAAAAACCTGCTCAGACCCAGAAGGGGATCTAGGGTCTCCCGAATCAAAGACCACAAGGGGGCAACCTTGACACATTCCCAAAAAACATGAGTCAGAGTGCCCTCACCCTGCAAACACCTAAAACACACTGGAGCTGGAGCCAACTTACGCTGAAAAAGCTTGACTGGAGTGAAATACAAATTATTAACTATGTTATATTGAACTAAACGAAACCTATCCTGTGTATGATATCTGTGTAGGTTAGGCCAGTAGGTTCCCCACAGTGGAACCCCCTCAGGAGAAGATTAGTCCAGACTGAAGGGCCACCAACCTCCTCCCCAAAATTAAGCGCAAAAGGTAAGAATATATTTGCGAGACAGAATGAGGCCGGACGCCAACCTAATAAACTATAGAGAGAAAGGGATGTACCACGGATCTTTAGGCACCATTCCAAACTTACAACTCACCAGATGGCGGAGCTGAAACACCTTAAAGATCTCTCTGCTTGAGATATCAAATCTAGATAGAATATCACCTGATGAAACAAGCGAGGCCTGATCGAAACAAATGCAACACCTTGGACTCCTGTAAGTTGTGGAAGCCAGTTTTGTCCCTAACCAAGAGTCCCCTAACATAATATTAGGATTGAGAATGATCGCTGTCCTGAATCTGTGTGATCACCCATCCGAAAACCTAAGACACTGGGCCCATACTTTAAGAGACATTACCACCGTTGGGTCCGAGATCAAACGTGAGAGGGTTTTCGCAAGATAGGGAAGAGCAGATAAATCAAATCTAAGCCGAGAGAAAGGCCGATTCTAACTGAAGCCAACTTGGGGACAGGCCATCCGCGCCCCGAGAACCACCTCCCAACCTGGACAGGTGGGCGCCCAGTAATACACTGAAAATTCGGAAGCCTTAGGCCTCCTCTTTCTTTGGGAAGTGATAGGAACCATATGAACAACGCACCCTTTCCCTCCCAAATAAAAGTGGAACACAGACTATGCAGCTGCGGAAAAAAGGAAAGGGGAAGCCAAAGATTGATAAGATTTATCGGATAGAAAATCCGGGGAAGAACATTCATCTTAATAATATTAATCCTGCCCCATAAGGAAATAGGAAGGGATGCCCAACGCTGTAAATCTTGAGTAATAGTATCTTTGATCCTAACTAAATTTAATTTCTTAAGCAATAGCGGGTCGGTAGAAAATTGAATCCCCAGATACTTAATTGACTTGGAAGCCCATCTCATACCAAAGGAAGAAAAACTATTCTTAGTGTGTAACTATTTAAGGAAAGATCTCACATTTGAAGTATTTAGTTTATAACCGGAAAAGGAGCTAAATCGTTTAATAATGCCTAAAGCAGCTTCTAATGAAGCTACCGGATCTGACAGATACAAGAGAACATCATCTGCATATGCAGAGAGAACTAGCTCCCGATTACAACAACTAATCCCTCTAACCTGAAGGGAAGACTTAAGACTAATCAATAAGGGCTCCAAATATAAATTAAATAATAAAGGAGAGAGGGGGCAACCTTGCCTAGTACCAGTAAGAAGACTAAAAGAAGGGGATAGCACACCATTACAATAGATTTTTGCAGAAGGACACCTACAGAACACCCGAATCAGATTAAGAAAGGGAATCGGTAAACTAATTTCCTCCAAAACTGTCCATAAAAAAGACCAATCAACCCGATCAAATGCTTTCTCAGCATCTAAAGAGACTAACACAGCCGGTTCTGAAGCAGACCAGGCATATTGCGAGATATGTGAAAGGGTCCTCATATGGTCAGCAGCTGATCTCCCAGTAACAAAGCCTGCCTGTTCGGGGCTCAAAAGCTCCACCCAGATCCTTTTAATCCTCTCAGCCAATATTTTGGCCAGTATCTTAACATCATAGTTCTGCAGAGAAATAGGACAGTAACTAGCCGGATCAGATGCATCCTTATCCACTTTAGGAATCAAAACAATAATAGCCTCAAACAATGTCGGATCAAGCTCAGCTGCAACAAGAAAATAGTTATACAGCTTAAGCAAAATAGGAGCTAACTCTTTAGCAAAAACTTTGTAAAAATTTGCCGGAAATCCATCAGGACCCGGTGCCTTGTCCGGAGCCAGAGAGGCTATAGTGTTCTGGATCTCCTTGGTCGAAATAGGAGCCAATAAACTCACTCGTTGTGACTCCAGGATACTCGGCATACCAATACTTCTAACATAATCACTGACCTCTTCCCTTGTGTGAGATGTCGGAAAGGGACTATAAAGATTAATGTAATAATCCCTAAAAACCTGAGCAATCTCTCTGGGTGAGGAAACCGTACTTCCGGATGGAGAAACCAAAGAAGGAATAAGCCTTGAGCCTTCAAGCGTGCTCAAGCGCAATGCCAGTAACTTACCAGACTTCTCGCCAAGATCAATATACTTAGCCTGAGTTTTAACAAGACAATACTCTGTCCTATCTTTAAAAAAATCCAAGTATTCATTCTTAGCTGAAAGAAGCTCCTTAAGATCTGAGACCGAAGAAGTGGAAGAATACCTACCCTCTAACTCCCTTATCCTACCCATCAACTCCAATGACCTAGCCAGTCGGGTCTTCTTCCGCAGGGAAGCCAATTTGATGAGGTCACCCCGAAGACAACACTTTAATGCCCCCCATATCATATCCATTCTAGGAGTGGAATCCATATTATCCTCCAAAAAAACCAATATCCTAGACCTGATCTCTGAAACACAATGCTGATCCTTTAAAAGTTGGATATTCAATCTCCATATGGAGTCACGAGAGTAATCAGGGCTTGAAGAAAGTTGCAACCACACTAAAGCGTGATCTGACACAATGATCGGCTCTATACCAGATAAAGAGACACTCGGAAAAAGATAAAGACTAATTAGAATCATATCCAATCTCGATTTAGTACCATGTGACTGAGATTGAAAGGAAAAGGCCCGACAAGAAGGGTTAGCGACCCTCCATGGGTCCCCGAGACCTAGCATTGCAACCATTTCACAAAGAGCTTTCTGGGTCGAGGAGGGCGCCCGCCTATCCAGGGGTTCTCTATCCAATGACGAGGGAAAGGCACATTCCACCCCCCACATACTGAGTTGGCAAGAAACTAGCCAACTTATCTGTTAACTTCGTAAAAATTCAGGACTACCTCCCACCGGCCATATACCAACCTAAGACTACATTCAATCCATTTAGATTACCTTAACTAAAATAAACCTCCCTTCTGGGTCTGAGCAGACCACCTCCTTAGTAAATAAAACATGCCTCTTAACCAAAATCGCCACCCCTCTACTAAAATGAGAATTCCCAGCAAGGTAAATTTGGGAGAACCCAGACCGAGAAAGCAACCTAACCTCATCCTGACCTAAATGGGTTTCCTGCAGGTACAGAATATCCACATGAAACAGGGAGCAATGGTTGAAAATCTGCAACCGCTTAGCCCGATCCCTGAGCCCTCTCACATTCCAGGATACTATTTTAACCGTATTCATAACCACTTTAACATGGTCTCACTACAGAAGGGTATCCAGAGAAAGTAATTCCCAAATCTCACAACAGGGTGCACCTCCCTTATGAAAAAATTGAAATCCCATAGCACAAACCCGACCCACCCTCCTCCCATATACAAACATTCCAAACCCCAGCAGAAATTATTGGAAACAGTAACAAGTAACCTCCCCAACATACCGCCCACAGCCCCAGATTTTAAAATATGAGAACAGAAATAAGACAACCAAAAAGGGATCCCCTTCCCCCCAAAGTAAAACTACTAAACCCAATACTATGGTCAGTGTTATGAAATCCCCACAAACACCCCAAAACCAACCCACCAATAACTATATACAGATGGGGTTCCACAAAGTAAAACTTTACAATATAATCCATTACCCCGGACTACGGACCCCCAAGTCCCCATCGCGAATCCCCAAACCCCCAGAGCCTCTAACTGAGAGCCAAGCAATGTCAAAAACCCAATCTCCCACAACCTAAATATGACCCCCATAACTACCAGCCAAATCCACCTACCAAGCGGCCCAGGGCAGAGATTAGCCACCCCCCCATGCACGTCTCGCGATCACACATCCACCCCGCAAAACCACCAAGACCCCTCTTGGTCCCACCCCACCCACCCACCCAGTATCAATACATCAAAGGAATAGGACCCTAAAATAAACAGGGGGAGGGTAAGAAAAACAAAAACAAACCCAAGACAGATGAACACAAAATACCATCAGCAAGACCCCTAGAGTTAAACCATCCCTTAAAACCCTCACAGCAGGCGACCCCATAGTGGACCTCCCACACCTCACTGCGACACTGCCACTTACCCAGATCAACACCAAATAAGAGCAGGGACACAGTCTCCACAAAGCCTACTCCTAAAGATATAGAGGCAGCTCGGCTCATCGGGGCTTCAGCAGATCCATTGCTGTTTCCAAGGGGACCCAAAATGCCATCGGACCAGAACTGGACCGTCCCCCAAAAATTTCCTTCCCGGAAACCCGATCTCCCAGAAAAAACATTCCGCTGCCAGCCCCCGAACAAACGGACCCTGCAACGCGACTCCCATCCCTACCCCAGTGACCCCGCGCTCCATGGCCACCCCACCAGAGGGATCCAGAGAACAAAGATAGCGACAGTCAAACGAGATCAAGGGAACATCACCACGAAGGACAAACAAAGGTAGGCAACAAACGGGATGTACAGAGACAAGGCAGAAGCCGGGGGGGGGAGATGCAACACCACACCAAAATACAAAACATCAAGACCACATCACTAAACATCAGCAGAGACCAACTTTAGACACAAGTCCATAAACTTCGGTGCAGTCTTCAACCGGATCCCTTGAACAGGTCGAGCAGTCGATTGGCAAGCTCCTTGCAGGCCGCTTCAGGGGTACCAAAACTCACTGCTGAGCCTCCAACAGTCACTGTCAGGGTTGCAGGATAAATCATTCTGAAGGAATAGTTGCAGCTATAAGTTTCTGAACAATTTGATGATATGCTGCTCTCTTCTCCGTATCTCCTTAGGGAGGTCCTGGGCAATCCGAATCCTCGAGGTTCCCCACAGAATTTCTTTAAGCCTCGGGCCTTCATAAAACATGCTGCCTTTCCAGATAGCTCAAAATTTAATAATGATCGGACGTGGGGGGGCTCCAGCAGAAGGTCGAGGATGCAATGACCGGTGAGCCCTTTCAAGGTGATAGGATGCATTAATTGGAGATGGGCCCACTATCTTCACAAAAAACCTCTGCAAAAAAACCATGAGGTCTGGACCTTCCTCCAGCTCCGGAAGACCAATTATTAGCAGGTTATTTCGGCGATTCCGCCCTTCTAAGTCCTCAGTCTTCAGTTGTAGTTTCTTTATTTGCTGTCTCAAGACAGAAATCTCCGGCTCAGCCCTAGATCTCCAGCCTTCCACCGAAGCAACCTTCACCTCCACATCCGAAACCTTTTTTGCAACATCAGAAAGGTCCCTTCGCAAAGATTGAATTTCCCCTGTGATATTCACAAGCATTTCCTTCAGAGGTGCCAGCTCCTGGAGAAATTTATCTTCGGATAGCAACATAGGCTGTGTTGACTTGTCACCTCCACGATCCGGCCTAGCTGGGGCCTGGTTTCTCTGCTTTTGCAGCCTTCTCAGGGTTGCTGGAGTGTGTTTAGCAAAGGCCTGCTTGGCATCCGCCTCCATCACGATCCAACTAAGGCTTAAAGACCCAAAACACGACTTCCCACTGATGGTAAAGAAGTAAACCACCTATTATTTATCCATATTTCTAGAAAAAACGCAGACAAAAATACTTAAAATTGCAGATTTAGGCGACCAGAGGGGGGAGCTCAGGATCTCAGCTGCTGCTCAGATGGATGCCATCACATGACCCTTCAAATAGTATGTTAGTATGAAAACTACCAAAGTTACAAGCCTGCATTTTCAAAATTCAGCATAGGCTCATAACTTTGTTTTTTTATATTTTTGCACCAAAGTTTCAACATAGCCTTCTTATGACCTCACCTCATGAACAAGGGCAGAAAAAAAATGTTAGCTCCTGCCTGAAATGTGATTTCACACAGGGACTGTGACATCACCTTTTTGGGACAGATTTGCCTAATAGCAGTGCAATTGTTCATGAGACGGGGTCCCAAAAAAGGAATGTTGAAAATTTGGACCAAAAATATGCAACAATTACCAAGTTATGCCACTAAGGGCACAGGGCAGCATGGATTCATAGTAGGAAGGTCGTGTCAGATGAATCTCAGAGATTTCTTTGACTGGGTGACCAAAGTAGTAGACCAGGGAGGGGCTGTGGACTTGGCCTACCAAGACTTCAGAAAGGCATTTGACACAGTCCCACACAAAAGATTAATATATAAGTTAGCCAGCCTTGGAGTGGGTCCCAAGGTGGAAGCCTGGGTAAAAGATTGGCTGGACAACAGGATGCAGAGGGTAATAGTAAACAGAGTCCACTTTGAAGAAAGGGGGTTTGCTAGCATGGTACCACAGGGTTCAGTACTGGGACTGGTCCTCTTTAATGTCTTTATAAGTGACATTGCAGAGGGACTGGAAGGAAAAATATGTCTCTTTGCAGACAACACAAAGATCTGCAACAGGGTTGATACATAAAGTGGGGTGGAAAGGATGAGAAGGGACTTGGCAAGGTTGGAGAAATAGTCAAATTTATGGCACCTTAGATTCAGTGCAAAGAAGTGCAAAGTAATGCATCTGGGAAACAAAAACCCAGGGGAAGAGTACACAATGGGGGTGAGATACTAACAACAACAAAAATGGAAAGGGACCTGGAGTAGTCATATCAGATGACCTAAAGGTGGGCAACCAATGTGAGAAAGCAGTAAGGAGTCTGGGGGATACTGGGATGCATAGAGAAAGGCATCACCGGTGGAAAACAGGAAGTTGTTATCCCTCTGTACAGACACTTGGTGAGACCCCATCTGGAGTACTGTGTGCAGTTCTGGAGACCTCATCTCCGCAAGGACATAGACAGGATGGAGACTGTCCAGAGGAGGGCAGCTAAAATGGTGCAGGTTCTGCACCAGAAGACATACGAAGAGAGACTAAAGGAGCTTAATATGTATACCCTCGAGGAAGGAGTTAGAGGGGGGACATGATAGAAACTTTCAAGTACCTCAAGGGAATCAACAAAGTCCAAGAGGGTAGCATCTTTCAGAAAAAGAGATGGGCAAGAACAAGGGGGTACAATTTGAAAATAGAGAAGGGACAGCTCAGAGATAATGTGAGGAAGTATTTTTTCATGGAGAGAGTTGTGAATACATGGAACGGCTTTCCTGAGGAGGTCGTGGAGTCAAAAACAGTGGGGGAATTCAAGAATGCATGGGACAAACATAAGTCAATGGTTAACTAGGATCTGCAGTTTATTCATTAGGTAGGGAAATGGGCAGGCTAGGTGGGCCAAGCGGTCCTTATCTGCTCTCAAATTCTATGTAGGTTCAAAACGCCATTGAAATACATCAAACCGCATACCTGTTTCTTCAGTATGCAATCCGGCTTTGAAGAGTGAAGACATGTCTGCAGTCCAGAGAGGATTACGATGTTGGACCCCTGATGGGTAAGTAAGTAAGGGCTTGTGGGGGTAAGGGGTGGAGGGTGCTGAGTGGGAGGGTCAGGTGGGGGAGTGTAATGGTCGCAAAAGACATTGATGGACTTTTTATTTTACAGGTTAAAAGAAAAAGAATGACAGAAGACTCCTGCACTGGAGGATTGGGCACCCCCAAGTGTCACTGTTATGTTTCTGGGAGGGGGTGGTAGGTGCTGAATGGGAGGTTTGGGTTGGGGAAGGAAAAATGCATAGACCTAAAAACATTTGCCATTGTCATGGAGGTACACAGCATAGTCCGTCATGTCCAAGATGGCCACCAAACTATACAGTGCATGTGCAAGTAGTTATGCATGTGCAGTAGAGTTTGGTGGCCATCTTGGACACAACGGACTGTGCAGTGTTCCGCCGTGACAGGGGACTGAATAAAATAATGCAGTGCAGTCCACCAGACGGCAGCAAAATAGTGACTGTGAGAAGACTGCATCGACACAGCGGAGTGCTTCACAGATTGCGGAGGTGACTGTGATGTAACTACTACATGTTGTTCAGCCAGAGTTGCGAGTCCTTTTTTGATCACAAGAGGTCTGCAGGGCTCTAGCCATTGCAGCCCTAAAAATGAGCACTGTGTAGACAGAAACCCCCACTCCACAAGGTTTTCAGTACATCACCACAACCAACTCCTGTAGCTTCAAGCTCCGGCCATTTACTACAGCCTTTACAGCAGACTACACTCAAGCTCAACAGCCTTGGTGGGGTTGACAATTTACCGATTGTTCCTAAGATCAGCTTCAAATCATTCAGTTACTGCTGGCTGTGGTTTTAACTTCAGAGTCCCGATTAGGCTAAACAGTTTACACTACAGGTTACATTAAGTTGTACTGAGCATGGCTTCATGTTTCTCACTCTGTTTATTCTGTATCCATCTGTTGCTGTTGTTTGTGATGTGACTATTCCATTAGAGTACCTAGTAGACTAAACAGTTAATTGCAACTGCCATTCCATTCTTAGAAGAGCACAAAACTGACAGACCTCTACCTTCTAATCAATCTCTTCAATAACCGCCACTCATGTGTTCTTAGATGCTGGCTTCCTACAGTGTTACCTGCTGGTACTGGTACTACTACTACTGCTCAGCATCAAATTAAAACTTTTTTTAAAACAGTACTACAGTACTCCTACACATAAAAGATCATTATAAATATAATAATAAAAATATTTTTAAAACTGGCTTTTTTTGTTTTGTTTAGTAAAAAAATTGACTTATTTCATAATCAAAATAATATACTTCAAGGTGGACAATATTATGGGATTTCACCCTTCTCGGGTGGTTGAAGGCAGTCACCTACAGCCTCCTGCCTCACAATGCACCAGAGGTGGGAATAGATCCCATGATATCACATAGCTTGTTGTGTATTATTACTTAAATGGCTCATACCAAAAATGTATTAATGAGAGGCTTATAGGCATTGTGAGATAAAATGACTTCACTGCTATTTATGAATCTTGTTACAGTTCTTGGTTGGCAAATAATAACTATGTTCACTGTTTTGAACCATATTTAGACAATTTATTAGACGATGAAGGTAGCAGGATCATAACTTTGTTAAGATTCCAAACATTTCATTGAAACATATTAGAAGCTACAGTAGGTTCCCAAGAAAGAGTAGGTCAATCCAAGTTATAGATTTGGATGCTGTAAGGCTAAAGACCTTAAACATGTGCTGCTTATTTGCCTTTGGTATGAGAAACTATGGAAATATTGAATTGGACCATTAGATTAGGAAATTCATGTCTCACCCAAAAGGCTTAGACTTTCTTTATGACCTTGCAAGGAAGGAATACACTGCAGAAACCTACAACTTACAGGAAATTGATAGCTAAAAGGAGCATTTTAATGATAAAAAAGAAACCTCTTGGGGAAAGCAGCTAGCTTATATAAGTAACCACAAAAGTACTCTAAACCAGTGGGCACAATTCACAAAGCCCTTAGAATGATGAAAGGTGCCTGCGTCAAACATGAATGATGCAAGTGGCACCTTGCATCAAAAGATGCCCCAGGAGCAATTCAGAAAGGCAGCCTGCATCAAATGAAGGCTGCATGCACCAAAGGAGTCTTGCACCAGCCTTGCTCTGAAAAATGGGCTGCAGCATGGCACTAGGCGGCTTGTGGCAGAGATAGGCTGTCATATCCCCCATTTCCATATTCACAAATCCCTCCCAGAAGGCTACATTCTAAGTACCCTTAGACCAGCCAGGGTCCCCCATTCCTTAGAAATATGCAACCATGGTAATGTAGTGCCCCCTCCTCCTCACCCGGGCAGGCAGTTTCCCACCACCCCTCCCCCCAACTTGAAACAGCGTCAGCAACCTGCAACCCTCCTCACACCACCACATCTGGCCACTGACTGAGCTGTCAATAAGGAGAGCTCCTTTTTGACAGCTCAGTTGGCAGCTGGATGTGGTAGTGTGAAGAGGGCAGTGCCGGTTGCCGGCTCTGCTTTGGTTGGGGGGAGCGGGGTGGTGGGTCACTGCCTGCTGGGGTGAGGGGGTCAGTAGATCACCAGGGCTGTATATTTCTACAGAACAGGGGATCGGGGCTGGGGGCGCTAGACCACCAGGTTTTATTATTACTATACTTATCAGGGACACTCTGGGAGCCACTATCCACCAGGTTTTATTATTCCTATACTTACCAGAGATCGGGGATGAGAGGGGGGACCACTAGACCCACCAGGGTGTTTTGTTTTTTAATGCTCCTAACAGGTAGAGATGCAGTGAATTTAAATTTCACCGGCGAAGTGAACATGAAGTGGGCACTTCGCGTTGTCACTCCACTTTGCGGAGTGGCCAGCATGAAATGCTCACTTCACCTTGTTATTATTACTTTACGTTGTCATTCCACCTTAAGGCAAAGTAAGGTGGTGTGACAACAATATTGGCAGCGCCCCACACACACAGTCACTAGAATTAATGCGCATCCCCAAAATGCTACTGTCATCTTGTCTCCAGAAAATTCCCCAGTGCTGACGAAGTGAAATGAGAGAGTAACAAGAAATGCAAAGTCTCCCAGAATTAATGGCATACTCAGTCATCAGGGCAGTTGTCAGACAAAGTCACCAGAATTAATGTTCATCCCCAAAATGCAAATGTCTTGTGTCCAGAAAACTCCCCCTGCTGATGAAGTGAAATGAGAGTGTAACAGGACATGTAAAGTCTCTCATCTTAGAGATGCAGCGAATTAAAATTCCACCGGTGAAGTGCCTGTGAAGTGGGCACTTTGCGTTGTCACTCCACTATGCAGAGTGGCCAGCAGGAAATGCCCACTTCGCCTTGTTATTGTGATTGTGACTTCTCATTGTCATTCCACCTTAACCTGAAGTAAGGAGGAGTGACAACAATATTGGCAGCCCCTGGGCCCCCACACATCACATGGCTTACAGTACTATAACTCACATGCTGTACAGGAACGCTGAATGCCTATGGCTGTAGTTCCCCAATGACAATGACCTGTATCACAAAACTCCTCAATATGAAAACTCATATCAATGAGTACAGTGGTGAAGTCTGGGGAGATACTACAAAACAGGCTTACATGATGCAAGTAACTAGTAAAAAAATTAATTTTGTGATTCGTTATGTGATCAGGAATTGTGACTGCATTCGTGACTGTGAAATATGAATTTAATTTTCTCGGACTTGGAGCTGACAAGCGAATGCCTATGGCTGTACTTCCCTGATGGCCTGGCTGTTCACAAAACTCACCAGTTTGAAAACTCATATCAGTGGGTACAGTGGTGAAGCCTGGAGAGATACTACAAAACATTAATTTTGTGATTCGTGACGTGATCGTGAATTGTGTGTACCACACCAGTATTCTGAAGGGAAGCCAAAGAAACAACTGTGATTTAAGTAACAGATGGAGATTGGGCCCTAAATAGATGCAAATGCACAGACAGATTAAGATTGCGCTGTGCACTAAAGAGATGCAGACACAAAGGCACAACAAAAACACCTAACCAGTGCTCACCATCAGAAATCCAAATTTGGAAAATAATACCTTTTGCCATTTTGGGGTTGGGGTGGGGGTAGTGCACGGCAGTAACAGTCCACTACTACCAGTAAAGATACCACAAGCAGTACAAAACATTCATGCAGGTGCAGTGGATAACAGGTTCACACTGCTGCAATTACTCTGTAGCACAATAAATGGTATCTGATTTAATGACACACATGCATCATGCACACACCTACACCCACACACACACACACACACACACACTACAAGTAATGCGTAGCAAATTGAAAACATTTAGTAATACAACCAAATGTTTTAAACAAACTGAAATTATGCACTGCTGCACCACAACAATCAGGAAAAAAAAAAAGAGTTACTGAAAATATTACTGTGTGTACATTAACACAGTTATACAACAAAAATCTAACCAAAACAGAAGGACTGCCTTTTTCTCCCAGTTAATCTACCTACACAACAGTTACATCCCTCCCACAAAGCACACTTCACAGTACACAGACTGACTGTTCTAAATTAACATTCAAAATCCACACACAAACAATAAACACTCAATGATATGAGCACAGGAGGGTTTCCTACAATCGATGTACTAATTTTTGAGCAAATAAATGGCTCAAAAAGGCTTTTTTAACAGCTTTTAGAGGATTTGAATGGCAGAGCTCTGAGAGGAAACTGTCTCCATCTACCACTACACACACACTACACAGAACTGAGGCTGTGCAGAACAAGCTAGAGCCCATGTGATCTGCAATCCCATGAAGCACTGCAAATTCGCTTTGGAACTCAATAACAAGGTGAAGTGATGCAAAGTACATTGATTTCAGTGTTACTTTGCCTTAAAATTGTTGGAGAAGTGGTTTGGGGAAGGCGGAGTAACGCAAAGTCATTGTTTTCAATGGACTTCGCGTTCCCCATTATAACGCAAAGTACTCCGCTTCGCGTTGTGGAGCACTTTACGGATTCCACATTACTCCGTGTATCACTACGTGGAGCAAATTTAGCCTACTTCACCCACCACTACTAACAGGGATCAAGGATTGAGGGGGTGGGGCGATAACCACTAGGGACTGCTGTCCATGGTGCTATTGCTGCATGGCTGCCCTGCATCTTGTGGCACACCATCAGGATGTGCCATCTGTTTGGCACAGTGCCAGGGTTGGTGCAAGCCATGGGAATGTGCTGCTGGGACTCTACTCAATAATGAATCTGGCACAGGGTCCCTGCGCACTGGTGGTCGGCACAAGCTGCCTTCAGTGCAGCTTGCGCTGACCTTTGTGAATCAGGCCCAGTGTCTCTCTGCTAACAGGAATGTTGTTGATGGTAAATAGGTAAGAGTAAACAGTGTGATCAACTACAATCATGAAAAAAAGTATTTCTTTTCTAAGCTTAGCTGATTAGTCTGCAGTGCTGCTGTTAAAAAGATATACTTGTTAACCAACACATGTGTGCAATTGCATACATATGAAGAGTTTATTTTTATACTTTTGCACAATAATTCAATATGGGAAATGTTTGCATTGTCTTTGTAAAGGCTAGAAAATGGCAGTCATGAAACGTTTACCATCCAGATCATAGTTGTAAAAATGGAAATGGTTTATGCCCCTATCCTTGATAACTGAGCGGCACATTATGGGCTGTACAAGTGGCCTAATCACTATCTGTTGCTCATTATTATCATTTCCCTCAAAATAAATCTATAGTAAAGCAGAAGGCTTTTTCTGTCTGCCTTCCAACACTGTGGAGCAGTCTCATTTGCCCCATCCATCTCTTTTCCTCCCTGCAGTCTTTCAAACCACTCTTACTGACACACTTCACAAAAGAATGCACCTGCAGTGAGCCTTCTTCCTCTTCTCTCCACATTACAACAGCCCATTCACCATCCACCCCCGCTATCTTACCTAAATGACATATTTTGCCTCTTAGTCTACTGTATAGCTTAAAACTCAGAGTACTCTGAAATTCGAATTTCATGCCACCATGATTATTTTACAGTACAGATATCTTGCCTTACATACATTGGTGGCACTCTCCTTTAGCTCTCAACCTTGCAACCCACATAACCAGTGTACTTTGAACTCTGTTACATTGATTTTGTTTTTTTTCTGTAGAATTCATTACTTGCACTGTGCTTTTACTGTCCATGTACATGCATCTGTTGTTGTCACTTTTTTATTGCTGTTTCACTCCTGCTGTATCCTCTCACCAAGTTGCATGTGGAAAAACCTCTGCCTTAGTGTACCTATTCCAGTCCCCAAGATTGAAATAAATAAATATATAAACAAATAAAAGGTGGACTTCTCCATCTGTGCAGTCAGCCGCAGTGCAACAGAGGCAGTGTGCTATATTAGTTATATCATAGATTTTGGAACCAGGAAACTCTGGCTCAAATCCCACAACAGTTATTGTATTTACTCAAAGACCATGAGCAAGTCGGTTATTTAAACTACTAGTGCTTCGGACTACTAAATGTTCTAAAGGCAAGGCCACACTGAAAATAAGATATTGCATCTCAGTTGGGCAATCCTATGTAAATAAACTACAAAAAACACACAAAGACCATCCTTGAAAATGAATATGTTGAATGCAGAACTCTTCAGCAAATGAATCTGGATAAAGCAGGTTGGGCAGAGTGTATGTCCTGCATATGGACACTGGCATAGCTGGCAAGCATATTCACGAGGATTCTGTTGAACCAAACAGGGTGACTTAGAAAAATGCAGGAGCTGCACTTAGGTAAGTAGGTAGGTAGGTAAAATATTGTTTTTCTTTAGGATGATACCATTAGGACAATACAGCCTGTTTACAAAGCTGTCTTAATGCAATTTTACAATTTCCGAGAATCATAAACTTACTAGATCTCACAACAATCATAATGCATTTTAAAAAGTTATAGGAAAAAAAGTCATCATCCAATTCCTTAATAAAATGTACTACTGATTATGCCAGTCAGTGAAGACTGTGTTTCAGATTTATTCCAAGATTTTGCTAGATTAAATTTAAAGGTCCATTTACCCAAAGTTTATTTTAACAACAGGGACTAAGAATCCACAGTGTTATTTCAGAAACACAAATAATGACCCATATGGGATACCTTTAACCTTAAAAAACAAACAGTATTTCCCTGATGGCCCAGCTGTAATATGACATGCTAGCATGCAGTCCTGCAGTCATGGTACTGAGTCCTGCAGCCATGGTACTGAGTCCTGCAGTCTTGAAACTTGGGCTGGGTTTGCTGCCAGTGCAATGCCTCCTGACTGGGGAAAATACCTCAGCACTACTCCTGCAGAAGCTTACAAAGTGAACCTTTACACATGGGTAACAGCATCTCTTAGCATCATGCAGCAATGTATGAGGGAAAAGGTGGGTAGGGAAATGCAGTGGAAGAAAATCCCTCACACACACACACCATCTGAATGAGAACCACAAGTATTCATGACCTCTAAGGTACAGTTACAGCTGGGTAGTGGTGCTGGGGCAGGGAGGTTGATGATTAAGTTCCAAAGAGAGAACTGATGGTAAGTGGTAGCAGAACAAGCTTGAATTAAAAAAAAAATATTTATGATGATATAGTAGCTCATTTGCAACATGCTAGAATTCATTGGAATGCACTCATAAACTCCTTCTTCAGCATAGTACTGTAGAAATTGATTTCTGTCAGTACATGGGCTTCCAGTTTGAACCCTGGTTTTGAACCAGGCTCCACCCACAATGCTGCATCCTCATTTATTTACAATTTGTGATGGGAAAAATGGTTGTTCACTGGTACAATCAAGGGAGGGAGGCCAGAGATGAAAACACTAGAGGTTATTGTCAGTCATCTTCGATCTCAGCAGCTTGCTGCTGAGTGAAATAAAAGGGAAAAAAGATCAAGTTGTCAGAGTGTCACAGCACCAGGCAGGAGAGAGCTTGAAACATAGATTGTGAGAAAGTGGAACAAATTGAGCATGAGCCTGTCTGCAGGCAAATCTACCCTTATTGCAGGATATGGAGAACCAACCTACTGTATAGTGAAGAAAGTTACCATGGATAAACAGAAATGACAAGGTAGGTCAAGGCTACAGGCATGTCCAGTTAGGTCAGTTAACTGACAAATGAAAATAAAAGGGTAGCAAATGGTCACACCATACCTGGAGTACTTTGTGCAGTTCTGGGCTCCACAATACATAGAAAAATAACCTCTGACTGTAGATAAGGACCACTTAGACCCCCCAGCCTTCCCATTTGTCCCTGCCTAACTTATCCTGTCATTGCAGACCCTACTTGATCTCTGCCTCCCTCCACCAGTGCCTTCCAACTAAGATTCCATTTTGCCTATCCCATGCATGCTTGAAGCCCACCACTACTTTTTCCCCCCAACCTCTCCTAAAAGACTGTTCCAGGCATCCACCACTCTTTCAGTGATGAAGTGCTTCCTCACATTGCTCCTACATTTCCCCCTTCCAGCTTTATTACATGTCCCCTTGTTTTTGTGTATCATTTCCTCTGAAAAATACTCCCCTCCTGTACATTATTTAACCCTGTGAGATATTTATACTGTAGATCTCTATCATGTCCCCCCTCTCCCTTCTCTCTTCCAGGGTGTACATATTGAGGTCCTTTAGTCTGTCTCTGTTGGGCTTCTGATGCAGCTCCTACAATTTTAGTTGCCCCCCCTCTGGACAGCCTCCACCCTGTCTGTGTCCTTCCTGATATGTGCCTCCAGAGCTGAGCACAATACTCCAGGTGGGGTCTCACCAGTGATCTATACAGTGGCTATACCACTAGGATAGGGGAGGACACTTTGGATAACCTAGACCATATGTATAAACTAAGAGAAATTTACAACAGGGGTTGAACAGTCCCAAAGGTACATAACCAATATGAAACAATGGTTGCAAATTACTACATAAACATGGAATAGTCTTCACCAAAATTAAAAAAAAAAATTGTCCAGTCTATCACTCTTTAAAAATACCATAAGCTACACATTTATAGTCAACAGTTATTGTAGTTGAAACTTGAGGAGTGCCGTCAGTTACATTAGATGATTATATACATTATTTGGGTATAATATCTAATAATTTGGGACGCTAGGTATGTTGTTAAATGGTGTTTGTATTTATTTGAGGTAATCATATTTTTATTAATTATGTTGATTTTATTTTGTTACTACTTTTCATTCTGTAAACAAGCACCGGCAACAGTATGTCTTTGTAAATAGGACTTTTGTCCTCACAGACTTTATCCTGTTTAAAAATAAAAATAAATTATCTAGCTCTTGTCTATCTTAACATGTTTCCCTGGAGAAAAGGAGGCTGGGATGGTCAAGAGACATGCTCTGGTGTTCAAAGAAGGTAAATTCAGGGGTTATATGAGGAGGCACAGCTTTCACAGAAGGCAGTGGAAATTTGGAAGGGTATGTAAGCAGAGATAGTGCACATGAAAACTGAACAAGCATTCAAGGAAAGTCTGGACAACTGTCTGCTGGTAAGTGAGGAAACAATTAGGGATATGAACGAGGACCCAGAGAACTTGGAAAAGTGATCCAACATCTAGCAACTTAACTTTAATGCCAAAAAGTGAAAGGTCTTATACATAGGGGAAAAGGAGCTCAAACACACAGTATTGGATGGAGTTCAGATTAGATCTGACCTAAATGGAAAGGGACCAGGGTGTTACCATAATTGATAGCCTCAAGAAAACTGCCCGGTTCTGGAAGGCATACCGGAAAGCCAACAGGATGCTAAGGTGTTCCCCTGTATCGGTTCTTGGTGAGGCAGCACTTAAAGTACTTTGTGCAGATCTGAAACCCTCACCTTAAAAAGGACATGGATTATTTAGAAACGGCCCAGAGGAGGGTAAACAAAATGATGCATATACAGCAGAGAAAGACCTGTTGCATGAGGAAGACCTGCTGACCTGAGTAGGTACTCCCTGGAGTTCAGCAGGGAAAGGGGAATATGTCTAACATTTTCAAATCTCTGAAGGGACTAAATATAGCTGAATGCCAGAAACTGTTCAGGCAATGCCAGGGGTCTCAACAAGTGGACATAGTTATAAGCTAGTGGAGGTGGAGCAATTATTGACTGTTGTGAGGAAATAATTATTCATAGAGATGGAGATGGTTGTGGATAGGTGAACTGTCAACATGAATGGTTGGTCACTGCCAAGACAGTTGCATGTTTCAACAGAGGGTGGGATAGGTACAAGGGTATAGTGAAAATAATGGAAGGGGAAGGAGGGTCAGGTGGGGGATCACTTGACTAACAAAATGGAGCGGCAAGTTGAAATCACTGCATTGGCTCTACCAGTGCTAGACTGGTGGGGACTAAGGTAGAGACCGGACAAACATGATATATGAGTGGTTTTGCCTGTAAATTTCTCAGTTTCTATGTTTCTATTCAGCACATCAATTTACACCAGCCTACACCAGCAGCGCTGTAGGGGTGGAAGGGTCAACAACAGAATACAACGTGGGATCAGCCATGCTAGTTGTGAGAATATCTTAGAAACACAGAAACACAGACAATCATGGCAGAAAAAGACCAATGGTCCATCCAGTCTGCCAGAGTTCTCTATCTAACCCTGGGATATATTGTCCCTCCAGGGTCCTCCTAGCCTTCCCCCTCCTTCTCCCTACTGTCTTTCTAGTTTCTGTCACTCTGATTGAACACTATACTCCTCATTCTGTCACATCCATGCTTGAAACAGTTAACTGTTTTATCACCTACAACTTCATCTGGTAGACTGTTCCATGGCTCCACCACCCTTTCTCTAAAATAATACTTCCTCATGTCCCTCCTGAATCTCCCTCCTGTCAATTTCCACTCATGCTCTTGTGACCTCAAACTAGTACTCAAGCTAAATGGTTCCTCCCAGTTCACCTTTTTTAATTAGGAACTTCACGGTCTCTATCATACCTCCCTTCTTCCTTCTGGACTCCAGCGAGTACATATTCAGTACCTTGAGGCATTTCCCATAAGATCTTCCCTGTTAGCCATGAGTCACCTGTGATACTTGGTGCTGCATCATCTCCAGCCTGTACCAGTCTTTTCTAAGATGAGGTCTCCTGAACTGGGCACAGTACTCCAGGTGTGGCCTCACTAAAGATCTATAAAGGGGTAGTAGTACCTCCTTCCTCCTGCTATCAATACCCTTGCAGGTATACCCCAGAATCCTACTTCCCTTTCCATAGGCCTTTTTGCATTGGCTCAATTGTTTGAGGATGTCACTGATGATAACCCCAAGGTCCTGTTCCTCAGCTGGAGTGCTAAGTCTCAACCCACCCATCCAGTACTCAGTCCTGGGGCTCTCATTACCTACAGTAGATGCATTACCTTGCACTTTTTGGTGATGAATTTCAACTGCCAAACCTTAGACCACCCCTCTAGTTTTTGTAAGTCACTCTGCATTTCCCTGATTCCCTTATCGCTATCCACCCTCTCACAGAGCTTGGTGACATCTGCAGAGACACAGCCTATCATCGATTCCTTCTCCAATGTTGCTGATGAACATATTAAAGAGGACTGGCCTCAGGACAGATCCCTGTGGCACTCTGCTTGTGACCTCCATCTCCTCTGATTTGACCCCATTTACCACAACCTCTACTGCTTCCCCCCTAAGCCAGTTACCCACCCAGTTTACTGTATCCTTAGTTGTACCCAGATCCTCCGTCTTCTTCAGCAAGCGTCTGTGGGACACGGAGTCGAAAACCTTGCTGAAGTCAAAGAAGAGTAAATCCACAGCATGGCACCTGTCCAGTTCCCTCATCACCTAGTCAAGGAGAACTATCAGGTTAATCTAACAAGACATCCCTGTCACAAACCCATGCTGTTTACTATCCTAGAGACTGTTGCTCTCCAGGTAGTCTACAAGGTCCCCTTTGACCAGTGACTCCATCAGCTTCCCTATGATAGAGGTCAGACTGACTGATCTATAGTTCCCTGCTTGTTCTTCATTCCACCCTATACAGTGCAGAGTGATGTCTACCAGCCTTCAGTCTTTCAGAACTACTCCGCCCATAGTGAGCTGTTCAATAGTTGTAGCAGGGCTTCAGCCCAGTCTGCTACCAGTTTCCTTAGTATCCTCAGATGCAACCCATCTGTTCCAGGGTCTTATCTATCTTTAAGGCTGCCAGCCCTTTCTGGACCCCTTTTGCTTATAAATACTGGCTGCCTCATAGAGGGGATTTGTATCATCTATTATGGGCATGTCAATATGTTAATGAGGGGTAGAATGTAACAGGATTGGAAGCCCCCCAAAAATCTGACATACAGATATCCTAATAGAGTTTGCAATATTTGTTTTGAATGATTTTACAAATCTTGAATTAAACACAGTCACAAAAAATATTGGCTATTATAAATCTATGTGCCAAAAGATTCATAATAGAACTCTGGAAAATGCCATACCTTTAAACATCAATGGTGGCAAGCTAAATTACTGAATATATTATCCATTGAGAAATTATTAATCAATTTTCAACAGCCTAAAGATCAAATAGATTAGATCTGGAAACATATAAGTAGAATACTATCACCATCTCTAGGAATTTGAATTTTTCACTATTGCCATTTATAAAGTCTTTAATTCTGTAATACTAAAGAATGCACATACCATATTAAGTAATGTTTAATCTATTTCTTATTTTTGTTTGCCTAGGAACTATATTAATGTTTTTGGGTACCTAGATTGTCTAATATAATGAATTAGCATCAATTTTTATTTGATTACAAATGTTAAGTTGAAATTATCAATAAAAATATTAATAGAAGAAATACTAGGACCCCCCTTTACAGACTGCTTTGATGCCACTCTCAAGCAAAGACCTGCCTTCCTCCCTAGTTAAAAATGAGCAAAAATAATCATTGTGAACAGCAGCCTTTTGCCCATCCTCCTCTATTTCTTTACCCCCAATAGCCTAAAGAGTCTCCCTCCTTTCTTTCCTTTTTTCCTAATATATAGGACCCTTCTGCAATATGCAGATGTGTCTGCTTTCGCCTCCCTAACCTCCCTCTTTGAGTCCTTATTTCTCGGTAAGTATTCTCCCCATTCCTCCTCCTCCTCCTCCTACTTTTCTCGGTACTTGTAGAAGGCCTTCTACTTAGTGCTCACTACTCCCCTGACTCTTGTCGAGAACCATAATGGTCTCTTGAGCTTGTTCCTTTTGGTGACCATTCTCATGCATAACTTAGATGCCTCAAGAATGGCCCCCTTTATTACCCCCATCTCTTTTCCACCCCACCTATGATGTCTACCTCAACTAACTTTTCCCTGACCAGCTCCCACCTCCTGCTGAATTCCACCCTCTGAAAATCAAGGACTTCAGTTCTCGATTGGGGTTTTCAGTATTGGGGCCAAGCTATGCCAAGGACCACAGAGAATGACCCCTTTACGGAATAGATCCTTTAAACTGTCATGTCTATAAGCATCAATGCAATTTATTTGCCTTGTTTTCTGAAACAAAACAGGCATCACATTATTAATATCCTTGTGACTGGCTACCTTCTGTCTTGGCCAATTACTTTCACAATAATGTTGTAATATAAAGTTACTTGAATTATTTAAACATATTTATTTTACACTTTTGACATTCGCTATCTAATTTTCTGGGATTTTTGTTTTGAGACTATTGGTTTCAAGGATGACTGATTTATGGTTGTCAAAACTTTACAAACAAAGAGCTCTGAATCTAATATAGTTTTACTGAAACCAATATATGAACAGTGCCATCAATGTATTTTCACAAAATTCAGTACAAGCTCAGTTTAGCACACTAAAAAATAAATAGCTCAAAAACACATTTCAGCCTAAACTGATACAGTTAAAACAAACTAATGTAGTCATTAGAAATTATTAGGTCAGTTTTTCTGTGCTTCCACTCTGAGATATCTAAAAATATCAGCTATTAAGTAATATAGCACTGTAAGATATTTACAGAATAAAGCACAACAGGGTGTGGTATATCATTGGATATTGTCATGCCTCAGCTGGTTGTGCATGAGGCCATAGGCCAACTGCATCCAATCACCTGAGAAGTGATGATATCCCATGATATACCACACCCTGGAGTGACTTATTGCTATTATGAACTGAGTTTCAAGTTTTATAAATAAAAAATTAAAAAAAACAGGTTTTAAAATGTTTTATGAATGAGTTTTTGGGTGGTGTAGGAGTACATTTTGAAAAAATAGTTCTCAGACAGTAGAGAGCAAGGAAGCTGGTGGCAATGGCACTTTTTTGAAGCCGTGATGATGTAGCCCGATATCATCATGGCTTCAAAGAGCTCTGGGCCAATCAGATTCCTCTGTTTACAATCCTCAATTCATAATGTACTTTCTAGCACTCTCTTGGGAGGAGGCAATCAGTATGAATATTGGAGCTCAATAGATCATCCCGTGAGGGCAAATATTTTTCCACTATTTCCTGAAACATTTGCTCAACATCTATTTACTAAACTTTGCCCTATATGAATTAATCACCCCCCCACACACACACACACATGTACACATCAAAAGTATATTGTGATAGTAAGAAAAAGGGAGAGCCCAGAGCTGCACTAGGTAACATTTGTATTTTTATCTGCAGATGCACTGAGATAGTTTTTTAGAAATAAAAGCATTATTGTGCCTACATGCAGTTATATTTCCCATATCAAGATGCTTATGCCATGTAGGCCTAGAGAATGACCAGACATGCCCCAAGCCTATTTTCCCTGGTAGTCAAGTGATTCCCCCTTACCCAGGGTTATCACCTTTTAAGAAACCCAAAGTGGAACATTTCTTACTGAAACATGATTTTTTTTGCAGGACAATATGTAACCTTGACCAATACAACAGACTTGTTTTCTCTAAATAATCAGAAATAAGACTAAGTGTTGTAGTTTTTTAGTTGTTTCTAGTGTTTATTATCATTTTAAGGTATTTTAGTTATGGTATTATAGTTTTTTTTTAACATTTAAGGATGTCAGAAAATATTTTTTCCTATTATACTGTCAATATATGTAGTATTTTTCATATTTTTTTGCAGGATACACCTGCCTAAATCAGGACTGTCCTGCAAAAATCATGACAGGTGGTAACCCTACCCTCACCCCTTGATCCCAGTATACCAGTTATTATTGTGAAAAATCTCTGGTAGTCTAGCTGAAACCCCCAAACCCATCCAATGCTAATGATAGTCTTCATTTAAAAAATTAAAATCCCTAGTGTAGGCCAGCCTACTGGTACAGCGGTAACACTGATGCTTGCAACATTGATGACCCAAGTTCAGAAGCAAGCTCGGTATGTCAGAGGGCTGGTTAGAGGGAGGAGGACCGGGCATCCATAGAACTGCTCTCCTCTCCTCTTCTGGGGGAAAGGGTGGCAGAGCCTGGTGCTTGCCTGCCCCTAGTGGAAGCTGGGTAAAAGGCAAGCCAAGTCAACACACAAGGGGGACGGCAGGCATCAACACACATCATGTGGGAGTGCATGGTGTGCATCATGATGCCACTGCATGCCACATTTCCCAGGGGACAGTATAGGAAAAAGCTGCTGGCAGAATGGTGCCAAGTGTCTTCAGGCCCTGCAACTAACTATCTGGGTATAAAGCTGGAATTGGATATGTTGTACAGCCAGAGCTGGGAAACCCACCGATCCCACTTGGGGGGCACGCCCTGGGGGAAGATGGCACCAGTAAGTCCCAGTGGACATCGGCGTGATGGGTGGGGTGCTTGGCAGAAAGGAGTTGACTGTTGTATTGTTGCACCTCTTGTGACTCCTTACATGCTGCACCCGACCCACTCAGATGGAGTCTAGCACCCTCTGTTCAGCAACATGGTTGCTGCCATCTGCTCCACAAGTTTCATATTAATATACACTACAACTGTTGTGAGTGTATATCGATGCTAGAGACTTGTGGGGCACACAGAAGTTGGCTGTGGAGGTGAGTGGAGAGTTGTGCTAGAGAGTACACCATCTCAGAGTGGGTTGGTGGTGGGTGAGAGGGGGTACATGGGGTGGTGGTGGTGCAACCGGACACAAGGGAATCTTATTTCAATCAAAACTGGAATTAGGATTGGGTGGGAGGGGAGTACCACTAGACAACAATGGATTTTGCATTATTAACTGGTATACTGGGGTCAGGCTGGGGGGGGGCACTAGACTAAGAAGGGATTTTACATTTTTACTGCTGTACTGTGATCAGGTAGGGACCCTTTTTTAATTTGAAGCCTCTATTGCATGAGTCAATAAATTAACAAAAATGGAGGTGTGAGTGACAACAATGACTGGTAAAAGTAGAAGTGCCTTACAAAAAAATTGTTAAAAATTGAACTATGCAAACATACTAATAAATTCACAAATATCATTCCAGTCATGATGCATAGTTGAAAACACATCTGAGGTCTTTGAAATGAACCCATGTGTCTCAAACAGCAACCCACTTTACTTTTTACTCTTTGACTGGAAGGTAGGCTTACATGTACAGAAAACAAAAGATGCACCTCTGTGCCCAGCTGCACCACAAGTACAGTAGTCTGCAACAACAACAAAATAAATCAAATAAATCATTCACCCCCCAACACAAACACATTTTTTTTCATCTTTCCAAATTTATTCTGCACTTCTCTTGCTGCAGAGAGAAAATTAAATAAAAATAAAAATGGATGTTTGTGATTTTTACACCCCCAACATTTTTTTGCCACTTTCACCAAATAAAAAAAAATGTGTCATCATCTCATCTTTGCACCCCACCCTCAATGCAACAATCACAGCTCCAGATATCAGTGACAAATAGGAGGACACAGAAGATGGCTACAGGCAGAGAAGGGCATTCCAGCTACAGCACCAAACAGAGACACTGCAATAACTAGAGTTAAGACCGAACTAAACCTCTTCTGATAGTGTTAACTGATATTGTACTGTACATGAAGTGCTAAATAAAGGTGCCAACAAAAGATATAAAGACATCTTAACTATAATTGACTTATACCATTTTGTAAGAAATCTGTTACTGAAATTATTTTACAGCCGAACAACAATGGAGTACCTGATCAAGGTATGCATTCAGTGGTGCACACTGATATGGATACAAGGGACAAGAATAAAAAAAAAAAACTCTTTTCCGTCTCCTTATTGCAACTCATGGTGGCTTCCCAGCAGAAGTGTTGTGAGGTAAAACTTCACTGGTGAAATTAGTGAAGAAGTGGGGAACTCTGTACTTTGAGAAACTTCAAGAAGTTCTGCACTTTACCAGGTTCGCAATCTTTTTCATGGTCAGGTGGCCCTTTTACTGGTGAAGTCTTCATGAAGTGGCAACTTCCCATGTCTCTAGTTCACTAACTATGTTCTCTGAACCATGACCTCAGGCTAAGTGAAAGCAGAGCTGTACACCTTAATGAGGCTTCTAACTTTGTCAATCACAGTATTGCCTTTGACATATTAACCTCCCAATGAGTGGCACCCAATCCTGCTGAATGGTTTAAAGAGAATCTATCTGGAACATCCCATCAAGCAGCCAATGGTAGCGGTAAGACTATTCATTTAAGATCCTTCCTTATTTTCCATTTTTATTCATTTCCTCCCCATCTCATGTCAGCACAGTAAGCAACTACTTTATATGGATGACTTGATTATCTGCTCCACTGGCAAATGACACGCTGCCATTTCTGAAGCTCTGACCCCAGACTTTTAATGTTTCTAAATGACTATTCAGTAGCTGACTAATCCTTAACAAAACTAAGGTTATGTTAAATAAATCCAAACTAGTAATGAACAACCAACCTAATGCAGTCTGATTCATCTCCTATTGTTCATGCCCCTGATGGTACTCCTCTTCAGCTTATTACACATTTTAAATACCTACTGCATGTTATATTCTTGATCCTTCAATGTCATTTTCAGACCATATTACATTTGTCTTTAAAAGGTTAAACAAAAATTGGGTGCACTTTACAGACTGAAACAGTTTCTTACTGATCATGCTTTTTGACAGTTTGTAAAAGCTGTCTCCTCCTGCTGCGTGACTTTGGGTCCTTCATTTACTCAGCAGCTCTTGCAAAAAATCTGGTGCATATTTGTCTTAATTTTATTTATTTTGATAACCCAGTAGGTGCGCTGGCACCAAGGTGCCTTTTTCAACACAATTCAGGTACTAAAGTGTACAAATCAAGACAAAGGAAAAAGTTACACATATATACAATACATAATGAAATAGCATGGTGCAGGAGTATAAACATTCAAACATATACTGGAACTGTATTCTATTTATTGATGTATAATTATAGTGTATATGTGTTTTCCTTCATTATATATTGTTAACTTATAAGAGTAACTGGAAACGACGCCTGGATCTCACTGTAAAGGAGCTTCGGCTCAGTGGAGATATCCTTATTCATTTTTTGTATGAATAAACATTGTTTACTACTACTACTACATATACAGCAGACCAGCAGAGACTGGTAATTTATAAAACTCAGGTACTGTACAAACATTAGACTACTGAAGATGATCTTTCAGTGTAACAGAGAAAGTTTTAGCAGTTAAAAATGCTCTAACTGAAGATGGAATGGTATTCCAAAGAGACACTGCTCTGTAGCTGAATGATTTCTGTCCCACACCTGTGAGCATGAACTGCAATTTTAATAAGTTTGCAGAAGAGCAGGAAGATGGGTTGTCAACAATCATGGAAATCTTGGTGAGGCATTTGGATACACTTCCATGTAGAATTTTAAAGACAAAGTTGGTTAATCTTAACTGGGCTCTGTACTCAGGTAGTAACCATCCAATTCATTCAGAGCTAGTATGGTGATGTAACCTTGAGCCCCAGGTTAATGCAAATGCATCAACCTTGTAGTTTAAGGCTCTTTTTGTTTTCCCATACAGAAGGGGGGCTGCATCTGTTACACCAGAACCATACATTCAGGGGGAGAATGTTGCTTTGGGTGATTCTGATCCTTGTGTCAGATGCCAAATACTTTGAAATTCAGTAAAGTAATCCTAATTTTTGGTGTACAGATATGCCAGGATTTATCTTATGACTGTCAAATGTGAAACAGGGTCAGTGGTAACCCATAGGTATTTGAATTCCTTAACTGCTTCTAGTTGGCACCATCAAGAGTGGAGATACTAAACTCTTGAGAAAATCTAGTTACCTTCAGGGCAGAACCAAGAATCACGATTTTTGTTTTGGGGACATTTAGGACCAGTTTTTCATTTATTAACCATCTTTGCAGAGAATGAAAGTTGTACCCATGGACTTTGTTTATAAGTTGATGTCCTTCCCATGTATATAAATGACTGCATCATCAGCATAGAGCGGTGTTTGGGTAGTTTTGTAGATTTTTGGCAGGCTACTGATGAAGACACTGAATAAAAGAGGACCTAGGGTAAACCCCTGAGGAACACCACAAGCAATAGTATTTGCAGATGTGTCCTTACCAACTTTAACAGTCTGTGACATGTGTTGCAAATAGTTAGATAACCACATAGTTGTTGAGCCCCCAGCCCCAGGTCAGCTAGTTTCCGCAAGAGCAGGTCATGGTCTATAAAATCAAAGGCTTTGGTCAGATCCACAAACATGGCACCAGTCATCAAGCCCTTATCCATGGCATGGTGGACCAAATCTGTGAATGTAGCCAATTCTGTCCAAGTTCTGTCATCCTTTCTGAGAACGTGTTGCTCCTTATAAAGTAATCTATTCTGTTCTAGCTAGAAGTGAATTGATTATGAACCATCCTCTTCTGAACTTTAGCCAAGGCCAGTAGGATCAAAAGAGGTCTGTAGTTGTCCAGGACTTTTAGCTTACCTTTTTTGTGCAGGGACAGTATGGAGGCCAGTTTGTAGGTATCAGGGATTACTTTGAAATCAAAGGACTAGTTGAAAATGTTGATGATAGCTAGAGCAATTTATGATGCAGCAGCTTTAAGAAATGTGGGAATTAAACCATCGCTACCAGCTGATTTGTTTGCTTTTAGCTGGTTCAGCAGATTGTGGACTTCTTTTACAGTGACTTTTTTAAAGTAAAATTGTGGATGATATGGCACTGGGTTAGGCATACTTAAATCGGGAGAGTATACTTCATTATTTGTGGGTTGTCTGAATTTCTCTAAGTTGCAAAAGTAGTTGTGAAACAAATCAACAGCTGGTTTTGGATCTGTATGCTTGATGCCGTTAACTTAGAGGGTCATAGGGATGGTGGCAATTCTGGGATTGAGTAACGAGTTATTGCAATTCCTGAATTTTTAGGGCCACTCAGGTTGGCTGTTTGCTGTGCCCTGAGGTATACAAATTTGGACATAGCAAGTTCACATTTTCACTTATTCTGCAAGCATTTGTAAGCAGCCCAATCAGAGTGCAAGATATATTTCTTAAAGACACCCCAGGCAGTGTCTCCTTCCTTCACTAATTTGAAGAGGCTTTTGGTTAGTCATTTAGAGTTCAGATTTCTAACTCTGCATCTGATAACATGGGCATGGTGATCAATTACTTTCATGAACTCTGTTATGTAAAGGTCCAAAGCACAGTTAATGCCAGGTATTGTGTCCATCAAGGACCGCTTAGTACATGACAGGTTGTGCAAGAATGCCTGGAAATTGAAAACTTTATAGTTGCAGTATGTGACATCTGTTAGGACTGGGTAGTTAGCTGTCTTGTTGTGCCACAGACAATAAGTGGTAGAGTAGCCACTGATTTAGTTGGATAGATGCCCATGCGACCTGATTCTGTTAATATTTCTAGTCAATAACTGATCAATAAGGGTGTAATTTACTGATATGATGTTTCATCTAGTAGATGCAGTGAGGATTTGCTTATGGCCACGATCATCCAAGATATATCTGTACGTTGTGGTGTTACTTAGTCAATTTAGGTTAAAATCTCCCATTATTATTTCAGTACAGCCAATGGTAGTTATTAGTCATACCACTACTTTGAGACCCTCTGTCCCAACCTTAAGTAGACTGTATACGCAGCAGCCATCCAATTTTTTAATGCTGAAGTTCAGCTGTATTAGCAGCCATTCACAATCAGTGGTGGTTGTATAATTGGGGTAGAAGCTCTCAGCATGCAGATGAGATCTTATGTAGAGTAATATTTACCCACCTGTCCTGCAATGGACTGTGCAGTTTGGTACCTCAGTTTCAGAGTTACTGATATATGTTTTCAGCCAGCTCTCAGTAATGGCCAAGATGTATGGGTTGAGTGCAGAAACCATGGCCTCAACATTGGACATGTTAGAGACCAGACTGCAGACATTGAGTTGCATTTTTCAGAGACCTTGTGGACCAGCCCAAAGTTTGTTACTTGCTAGGAACAAATCTGTTGCATTAATCAGGCTGAAACTGGCATTGTACGTCACCTGAGTTCATAAGTAGAAAGCAAATAACTTTCAATATGTGCATATCATTATAGGAGATAAGGCCAGACTGCACTTTGTGACTAAGCAGGTATAGGTTCTTTTTTGGTTTCAGGCCAAGTAAAGGACAGTTTATTTGATATGGCGTAATTACAATCTCATAACTGGGAGCACAGAATATGTGTTTGTTGTCAGTGTCTCACATAAGTGAGATAAACAAATTGTCAAACAGCAGAACTAAGAAACAGCAGAATATATCAAGGCAAAAGCCTTGGACACCATGTTTGAGAAGAAACCAACACAGCTGTCTTTTGGACTTGCTTCTCAGTAAACAATGCTGTTAACACAGTGCATTCTCAAATTAAGGGAAGCTGGCAGTTCCACAAAATGTGAAGTACCCTGAAGTAGAATAGGTAGAGAATGCCTGTCCAGGCAGGAGTAGGCAAAGATAGGGGTTACCCATATAGGGAGGACCACCCACGCACAATATGGGGGTCACTTAGATGGACTACTCAGATAGGTAGTCAAAGATAGGGGTCACTCAGTTACAGAGGACCACCTATGCACAATATAGGGAACACCCAGATAGGAAGCACCCTCCATGCACAATATAGGGGGCTCCCAGCTAGTGAGGCCCACATAAGCAAAATATAGATACATAAAATTTGTCTGCAAATAAGGACTGCCTGGCCCATCGAGTCTGCTCATTTGTCCTATCTTAACTTATGCTATTGATTTAGCTGATCTGTGGCTTACCCTCTCCCTGTTTCAAATATTCCCAAGTGTCTGTCTCATGCATTTTTGAATTCCTCCACTATGTTTTCCCCCACCACCTCCACGGGGAGGATGTTCCATTGATTATGACAGTAGCTATATTAGAATTGGCTGGGAAAGGCCTACTGTATCCAAACTTTTTTCCAGGTTCTTCCCATGAGCCAAGAGATGTTAAGTGACTTGCCCAGTCACACAGAATGCAAGTAGTGGTTGTGGATTCAGGCCTCAGTCTGCTGCCTCTACGTTCACAGCTGGGTGCTCTAAACTCTACACTATAGTGTGTGTGTGTTTGTGTGTGCGTGCGCATGTGTGTTCTATTTATCTTCCATATATACGATATGTTCTTATGATTAAACCAGCAGGAGATGTTAGTTATCATGTCACTTTTTAAAGTAAATATGTACTTCTGGCAAAAACATCATGATACTGCTTTTTCTTTTTTCTTTCATTCCTCAACTGAGATGCATGATTATGAAGTTCTTGGTCCTTTGCAATGCTCACAATGAAACAATTCAATATCTTGGTGTGGCAGGGTGGAGTGCTGTTTACTGTCAAAAACATGTACTAGCACCTTCATAATAGTGTCAATTCACAGTTAAAATCCAGTATTTACAGTTGAAAGGAACCCTCAATGTAGGAGAGTTTTAAATATTGAGAGTGGCAGTCATCTTTAATGACCTGAGTCATTAAATACAAAAACAGATATAAAAGTTGTTTTTTTTAAATATCTGAGGAAATTAAAAATACTGATTATGAACCTAAGGTTGTCATAAATACAATATTTTGCTAAAAAAGAACTATATAATGAAAATGTTTCCCAATTTATAAGTACTTCTACTTTAAGGTATACTAAATAATGGCCACGTTTATTCCATATGAATTTTGAATAATATGGCAAAATATATATCTACACCCATTTTTACAAGTCATGTTTATGCTTCTGTTTTTTTTATTCAGCTGACCCATTTCCATGAGGCATTTGTAAATGTACACCTGCTTGGATATCAATGCTCTTTCATTATTTTGAAGCTGAGGCCAATATCTTATAGAACTGGTCTGAAACTTAAAGCTTGTCACAGAACAGCTCAAGTCCCTGCCATGACAGCTGCTCCTCTGCTTGTACAAATGACTGTATGTGTGTGCGTGTGTGTGTGTGTGTGTGTGTGTGTGTGTGTATCCAAAATGCTATTCACAAAGGGTTTTTTTTATGAGAAGTGGAGGAACGCCTCCATGAGAGCACATTAGAACAGTACCTGTAATTATTTTCTTTAAAGAATGACAACCTATACAGGGTTGTCTATCAAAGAAATTACATAGTCTTAATGTTCTCTGATGGAACAATAAAGCCGTGTTAATAAAAAATATATATAATTTGAGAAAACATTGAATTGACAACCAATTATGGTCACCCCAGGCATCTATAATTCTATCCACACTTTATCAGAATAGTGGTACTCCCTGTTCTAAGAAAGGGTGTTTACTATTGTCCGCCCCTCCCTGTGTTTCATTGTTTCTCAATCTGCCATTTCCGAGGGCAGTAATTTGTCTCTGAATGTCACAGCTTTTCATACATTAGAAACTGGAAAGTATTAGCAAAGAACTAATGCAGAATTTAACGATGGAGACTCTGCTTAACATTTTCGCCATATGAGTCTTAATTTCACTGCCTTTTGAAAATACATCAAACACATATTCCTTGCAATAGACAAGAAAGAATAAATGATTACTTAGTTATGGAAATAGAATTTAGAGGTAGGGCTACCATTAAGATGTAATAAAAAAAAAATTGAACTTAGATTATAATTGGCTAGTAGTAGTGTTGAGGAATGTGTAACCTTATGTCAGGCCTTGCTAATCCTGATATGCACAAGGCATACTCAAGGTGAACTGTGAACTAACTTGGTTGGGGGCTAAATTTTCTAGGTGAGTCAAAAGTTGGCTGCAGGACAGAAGTCAAAAGGCGGTAGTCAGGGGGGTAATTCTTAGAAGCTAGGCCAGTGTAACGTGGGGTACCACAGGGCTCGATGCTGGATCTGTTGTTGTTTAACATCTTCCTCATTAACATAGCAATGGGATCAAAGGTAAAATCTGCCTGTCTGTGGATGACACAAAGCTCTCTGGGAGGGTGGACATGGAGGAGGGGAGACAGTAACTCATGGAAGACGTGACAAGCCAAGAGAAGTGGTCTGGAATTTGGCAACTGAGGTTCAGTGCTAAAATTGTACAGTTATGCACTTGAGGGCAAAGAAGACATGGACGAAGTACTAGTTGGGTGGGGTGCAGGTAACTAGGTCAGGGGAAGAAAAGGACCTGAATGTAATCATCACGAGTGACCTGAAACACTCGGTACACTGGAGGAGAGCAACAGCAAAAGCAAATTGAATATGAGGCAGCATGGCCAGGGGGATTATTAGTAGAAAGGCTGAGCTCATACTCCTGCTGTACAGATCACTGGCGAGCTGCCCCTGGAGTACAGTATGCAGTATTGTTGCCCTTATCTTAAAAAGGATACTGACTTGCTGAAAATAATCCAGAGAAGGGCAACA
This sequence comes from Neoceratodus forsteri, assembly GCA_016271365.2. Lineage (NCBI taxonomy): Eukaryota > Metazoa > Chordata > Ceratodontiformes > Ceratodontidae > Neoceratodus > Neoceratodus forsteri. The sequence goes on along the minus strand of CM028134.1, from coordinate 531,741,705 downwards.
AAGGTAGTCCAGTGCCCACAGGGCAACACCTACAAGGAGAGACTCGGGAAGGGGGGCTGAACATATACCTTCTTGAGGACAGAAGGGATGGGGGCATGATTGAGACCTTCAATTACAGTACCTTGAAGGTACAAACAGGGTGAGCACTAAGGGCCTCTTCAGCCTTAGTAGGAACAAGTCTACTAGGGGTCATAGCCTTAAGCTGCTGAGGGGAAGCTTCAGCAGGAAAATGAGGAAACAATTTTTCACTGAGAGGGTTGTGGCCAAATAGAATGAGGTGGCCTCCCAGGATACTGTGGATACCTTTAAGAGAGAATGGGACAGTGTAAAGTGGAAAATTGCAGGTAGAGGGAGAGAGTGGAGGTATTTGAGGGGAGGCACGGGGTCATGAGGAGGGGGCAGATCCTTCTGTAAACACTGTTCAGAAGTTAGAACCACAAATCCTCCAAGTGGGTTAGGTGCAGAAAAGTGGCCGTCCAGCCTGGCTAAGTCAAATAAATGAAACAGATGCCTGAACTCGATAAGCCTTTAAACAAAACACCCTACACCAAAAATGCAGTTCAAATGCTTTTAATGCCAAATAAAGTTGGAGTGTGTACAGAACAAGACTACACACCACAATGCCCCTTGGCACTTCAAGCCAAAATTCTTCATCAGAGGGCGTGGTAGTGGGAGAACATCATCATACATTTACAATGACAGCTCCTTAATAAACATGAGTAATTAACAGTGCTCAAAAAATATAAATATACAAATAAAAATAAAAAAATGAATTTATTACATGTCTGTTCATTATAAAGCTGTCTTAATATAGCCAAAGTCAAAGATTTAATATATAAAATTCAGGTTCTCCTTTAGAAAATAAATTTTGATTGCATACAGTTGGCTGTAAACAAATAAGCAGCTTTACTTAAAGAAGATAGAAATGGAGACTTGGTGAGTTATTTGCTCCATTACATGTGATCAGCCAGTCTCCAGTGGATAAGAGACAGAGAGAAGATTTAACCTGTAAGAGATAAACAAAGGAGTTAATAAACTGGGAAGAAGCATGACAATCATAAATTCTGAGACAAAAATAAACATTATAAATGCATTCAAAGTGAGTTACAATGACAGAGCGATCTTTTTTTTTTAAAAAAGGTGGGATGCAATACAGAAACCTTAATTATACCTAAGGGGTTGTGTGCTACAAAAGTATACTTATTGCTTAAAAAACTGATTTTGTATAACCTAAATCTTGCAAATGATATATTCCATAGAAGAAACCCCCCACCTTGCTATAAAGACAATTTTACAGTGTTTATTTTAAATATGGTTTGATATCCCAATGATTGTTTAAACCATATAGTTTGACACTGTTTAAGGTAAAAATCCAGAAGCTTTCTCTTTTGAGAAGCTAATTCAGTCTGTCACCTTTTTTTATGTTGGCTTGTGCCTGCATGCAAGCCAACATCTAGCGGTAGTAGCAGATTTCGGAGGTGCATCAGTGTGGCTGAGTGCAGAACACGCTTTAGTAGGTGTGTCTCTCATTCCCTAATAAGTCAGCATGCAGGCACTCACACAAGAAATATGTAAAGTGGTCAAAACTTGTAAAGAAAGTGCCATTGTACTGAGAGACAAGCTTGTCATGCAGTGGCACAATAACACACCTCCCAACGTGCCTTTCCTGGTGAACTATTTCAATAAACATGGCGACAGTGGCTGCCACTGCTGCCTGCCACACAATGCCTACAAAGCCGACTTCAGGGGTGCCCAATCCCCCTGTTGGCATGCTAAATAACCCCCCCAAGGTTGTGTGGCCCACTGTGAGCCCATCCCAGTGAGCATCCCCGTAATCAAAGCCGACCATCGTCGGCGTGCTCCACCCCCACCCCATTCTGTGCCACACTGGGAGACCACCCCAGTGTGGCCAATATCATCCTCCAAAGTCATGGGGCACACTGGGAGCCTAACCCAGTGTGCACAACAGTTTTTCATACATCTGTAAAAAATTAAAACTGTCAGCGGTGTTTGTTTTTTTTTTTAATTACCTGAAAAAAGAAAATGGTCCCTCACCATGGGGTCCCCTCCGCCAACCCACAATGACTCTCTGTGTATCACCCTTCCCCACACCCCCCCTCAACCCATAATTACCTCCAGAGCCTGGTGTGATGATCTTCGGTGGACTGGGAACACGTCTGGACTCTTCAAAGCCAACCGAGAACTGAAGAAATGTGCCATAATTGTTTTTTTTTCCAACTTAGATGGATATCCTTGCCATTATTTGGAATTTTGCCTCCAAATTTTCAACATGGGGTGCTTGGGACCCCACCTCATGAACAGATGCACTGTCATCTCGTTACTCAGCCCCGAAAGGTCATTTTATGGTCACTGTGCAAAATCATCTTTCAGGACTGATTAATGAAATGACCTTGCCACTATTCATGAGGTGGGGTCCCAAAAACCCTATCTTGCAAATTTGGTGGAACAATTCCAAAAAATGACCATGTTAAGAGCATGCATTGTAGAGTTTCAATGCACGCTCGTAACTTTGACAATTTTTAATATTTTCACTCCAGATTTTCAACATTTGCCCTTTTTTCACACCTCCATATGAACAGTACAGCTGTTATTTTTCATATCCTGCCCAAAATGTGTTTTCGCGCATGTGGCGCACAATGGCGCGGTCGCTGTGTGAAATCAATGTTCTGGACACATTAACAAAATCACATTGACACTGTTCATGAGAGAAGTCCTAAAATGCGTATGTTGAAAATCTGGTAACGAAATACCCAAAATAATTGCATTATGGACGTGCATTGCACAGTTTCTATACACGCTAGTGTCATCACCAATTTTTCATATTTTCACTCCAGATTTTCATGATTGTCATTTTTGTACACCTCCTTATGAACAGTAGAGATGTCATTTTTCACATACTACCCGAAACATATTTTCGCACGTGTCACACGATGGCACGGTCGCTGTGGGAAATCAATGTTCAGGCCAGATTAACAAAATCACAGTGACACTGTTCATGACTGGAGTTCCCAAAATGCCTATGTTGCAAATTTGTTTGAACAAATACCCAAAATAATTGCGTTTCGAGCGTGCATTGCGCAGTTTCTACGCATGCTTGTAATGTCATCAATTTTTCATATTTTCACTCCAGATTTTCAACAATGCCATTTTTTACACCTCCTCATGAACAGTGCAGCTGTCATTTTTCACATCCTGCCCAGAATGTGTTTTTGCCACAGTGGCACCAAAATGCACAGTCGCTATACAAAATCACCTTCCGGCAAACAAACTCATAGTGCCACTGTTCATGAGGTGGGGTCACAGACAGCCCATGTTGGACATTTGGAGTGAAAATACCAACAAATGCCCTGGGCATTAGGGTTTCCAACCGTAATGCCCCACTCTGTACAGACTGACAGGCGTCAGGGGTGTGACTTGGCATTGTCGGCTGTAATGCTCATGCCATTCCACCCCCTCTCCCTGCAGCCAGTGACAGGGGTCAAGGTGTGCCTTGGACTCTTGAGCCTCAATGTTCACCCCATTCTCCTACACTGCACCAATGTCAGTATATTTCGTTATGGAATGGGGTGAGCATAAGGCCCAAAGACCCCAAGGCACATCGCGGCACTTGTCGGTCTCTGCACTGTAGGGCGAGGTGAAATGGCTTGAGTGTTTTGACCAACGACCCAAAGGCACACCCCAATGCCTGTCACCCTTGGTATGGTGGGGCTGGGGTCGGCATCAGTTCAATACTTCACTGCCAATCCTATTGTGCATCTCTCTAACTCCTGCACTACCAATGCCAATGCCAGCAAGCCAACATTCAGCATTGACAAATGCTTGTTTCATTGGTTTAAACATGTTCAGTAGCAATGAAACATAGCAGATCTGGGTTAGAGTCATGTTTTTCTCCAAAATGTACACCTGCAGGTGTATCCTGTCTGAAATTTGTGATGGAGCTAATATGTTCTTGTACCCGCTGCTTTAGGAGTCTGATAGTACAATCAACATAAATTAACTTACAAGGGCATCATGGAGCTTACACCATGAGTGGTGTATCACACGTGATACATTCTCTCTAATCAACTGTAATGTTGCCAACAGTGGGATAGTTAAATCTCATTTCTATTTTTGCACGTTTGCATATAAAGCATCTATTACACTGAAAGAAACCAGATGATCTCTGTGGTAACCAATTTCTCATGGCACAAGGGGGATCAGTGAACATTCTGCTGTGCACCAGTCTGCCTTTTAAATTCTGTGCCCTACAGAATGAGACCTTGGGAATATCATCAACTGTCTGAGAAACCTGTTTGCCTCCCTTCAGAATGGTCCAATTTTTATGAATAATACTGGTGATTCTTCCGGCCAAATTGTTGTACTCTCACAAATGTGACAGGTTCATTTGATACCTTTTTTGTTTCTGTTTTCTGGGGCCCCGTGTAAGATGTCATACCTGTCCATAGATAATGCTTTTGTTTTAGCAGCAGCTAAATTGTCACTGTTACATCCCCTCTAAAAAATCTACTCTCTAGATCTGTAGCTTGTTTTAAAAAATCAGCCTCATTGCTGCAGTTCCTTCTCAACCTGAGCATTTGGCTGAAAGGTATTGAATCCTTGAGTTTGGGGGGTGGGTGCTTTCAGTTCTCAATACTGAATTTGTTATGGCTGATTTTCTGAAGCAGTTAGTTTCCATGACCTCCCCTGAAATACCCCCTCAGTTTCAAGCCTAAAAATTCAAACAGTTTTTATTAGCTTTATAGGTAAACCATAAATTTAGATCATTTCTGTTTAACCATGTGACAAATTCTTTTGTAGTCTCCTCATCACCCTGCTTACACAGATACAATCATCAATATATCGATGCCATTTTTTAATGTGGCAAAAGAAGGGGATGACAGCCGCCTGGAGTATCATTATCTTTTCCCACCATCCGAGAAAAAGGTTGGCATAGCTGTGTGCCATACTGGCACCCATAGCCATGCCACATACTTGCAAGTAACAATGGTCCTGAAACTCAAAAATGTTAAGGTTTAAAAAAATTCTAATGCTTGCAAAATGAATTCTATAGACATTTCCCTGGATGGTTTTCCAAAAAGTACTTACATGCTCTTATACGATATCTAGATCATGTTTGATCGAGGTATAGAGGGATTCCACATTGATCCCCAACCAATACATACCTTCCCATTCAAAAATGTTCAAATTTTAGAAGTGTATCTGTTGTGTCCGTTAGGTGTGAGGGCAAGTTTTTTACACACATTTGCAAGAAAAAATCAACCATGTGACCTGAATTTTCAGTAATATACCCGTTCACTGAAATGATAGGTCTTCCGGGGGGGTTTCAATGTCTTTATGGATTTTTGCCGGAATGTACAAACTGGGAACAACAGGATGCTCACACCATTCATCATAGGTATCATAGGTATCCACGGTATCCCGTGAACATGGTGACTGCAACTGAATGCTTTCAAAAAGGGTGCTTGTGTTCTGGGCCACCTGGCAGGATAGCAAATGGATATAGGGGTAGGCGAGTACAACTATATATATATATATATATATATATATATATATATATATATATATAGATAGATATATGTGTGTATATATATATATATGCACACACATGCAAGGGGGGGAGTGACCATATCACATGATGGGCAGAAGAGAAGGGAGGGTATGTGGGGTGTAGTGCGGTGGTCAACTGCTGAGCTGGCCATATGGTGTGGTAGGTAGGTGGCAGGCTGGGGTTGGGGGGGTGCCAGATTCAGTTCTGGGCACAATCTTTTTTTGTGTCAGGTCGGGATTTTCATTTTTTTAAGTTTTAGCCCCCCCTGACATGTACCCCCCCCCCGGAGTTCAGAATCGTTAAGTGTGGGGGGCGGTGGGTGTAGTTCCCTGCCTAACACAGAAAACCAGTCACTGGTTTTCTAGTCACTGCGAGTGTGCATCGCCATAATTCATTTTTTGGTGATGTGCGCTCATCCAAACGGCGATCGCTTTTCCACTATTGCCGTTATGACATAGAACCAGTATCTACAGAGCAAGAAGACAGAAGTCCATTATGCTCACACTTAAATCTACAGAAGTAACCAGTTATTTTATTACTACTGAAGTAGCAGTCTAATTTGTTTTTGAAATTATTCAAGTCCTTACTACCCACTATATCTAGTGCTAGTGAATTCTACAAGGCTTTCACCCTTTGGTTATGCCAACATGCCCACTTTTTTGAACATATTTAAATCCATCTTCAGTTATGTGCCCTTCCCCAGTAATTGCTGGTGTATAGATGCTGTGTAACTTCCTATTAAATGTTATTATAGGGTTAGCATTCAATTTTTTCTAATTCTGTAAACACAGTTGGACCAGCACACTTGAGCAGACTAGATAGACTGTAAGGTCTTTATCTGTTGGTTGTGGACCCAGGTCATCATGCAGAGAAGTTGACTCCTGGGTCTCCCTCTGGCCTTGTACTAGGGGGTAACCAGTTGAGACCTTCTGAACAGGTGTGGAATCTGGGTGTAATTCTTGACAGTGAACTGACACTGAAGGCACAGGTGTCGGCTGCTGTCAAGTCTTCCTTTTACCACCTGAGGAATATCGCTCGGATAAAACACCTTGTTCCACACGATGACCTTCCTGTGCTGTTCCACACCTTTGTTTCCTCGCGTCTTGATTACTGTAATGCTCTATATCTATGGTTGCTGGGAGTGGATCTCTGTCGCCTGTAGCTGTTGCAGAATGCTGCAGCCAGGTTGTTGACTGGGTTACCAAGAACTTGACACATCACACCTGTGCTGTGCGAACTGTACTGGCTGCCAGTGTAGTGGAGAATCACTTTCAAGGTCGTGTTGCTGACCTATAAGACCCTACACAGTCAGGGACCAGGCTACTTGCAAGGTCTCCTTTGACCTGACCGCCCTCTTCGCCCATTCCGCTCCACTGACGAGGAATTACTAGAGATTCCCAGGGTTCATCTTCAGTCATCTGGGGCCAGATCTTTTTCTTCTATGGCCCCAACCCTGTGGAATTCTCTACCTCATCAGATTAGAGAGTGTCTGTCCACGGAGTCATTTAAGGCGTCTCTGAAAAGTTATCTGTTTGAATTAGCATTTGAATAGGTTTACTGCTGCTTTTATTGTTTTTATGCTGTTATTTATTATGTTTGATGTTATTTTGATATGTAATTGCGCTTTGATATGTAGAAAAGTGCATTATAAATAAATTTTGATTTGATTTGCTGGAAGATTCATATGTTTGAATGTAACTTGGGGGTAGAAAGGAGAAGGTTGTGGTGGATGGGTACATTTTCCAGTGGAGAGGGGGTTATTCAGCTACTGTATATTCTTCAAGGATTAGATTGGGGCCCACTACTGTTTAATATCTCCATCATGGGGTTTTGCTCGAATGCCTGAGGTCCATTTGTAGACTATCGGGTGTGGTCCTCAGATGGTTTTCATCCTACCTCGAGGGGAGAACGCAAAGAGTGGTCTAGGGTTTGCATTCATCCGGGGCCTTCTCCCTGCCTTGTGGGGTACCTCAGGGCTTGGTGCTTTCCCCCATGTTATTCGCAGTATACATGCTACCCCTCGGAGACATTGTAAGATGGTTAGAGCTGAGGTTTCACTGCTACGCTGATGATACCCAGCTCTACCTGTCTTTTGCACCTGACCAGGTTAGTACTATCTCGGTGCTGAATAACTGCCTCACTGATATCCAAGACTGGATGAATACCAGTGGTTTGAAGTTGAATCCGGGAAAGACCGAGATTATGGTGGTAGACCCCGGTCGCAGGGTTGAGGGTTTAGGGGCGGGGTCCCCCTCTGGATTAATTCTGGGGGTAGACCAGATCCCTACCTCTGAACGGGTGCGTAACCCGGGTGTGGAGCTTGACACTGGTCTGACCCTTTGTTATCTGGTGTCTGTAGTTGTCAGGACTGCATTTTTTCATCTTAGAAACATCGCCAGGATTAGGCACCTAGTTCCACCTTGTGACTTGCCGTTCTTGGTCCACGCCTTCGTGACTTCTCGTCTAGATTACTGTAACTCCCTTTACCTAGGACTTTCTGGGGTTGATATCCACCGCTTGCAGCTAGTGCAGAATGCGGCAGCACATTTGTTGACTGGGGCTTCAAGAAGGTCTCATATTATCCCGGTGCTGCGCACTCTGCACTGGCTGCCAATACAGTGGCGGATCACCTTTAAAGTGTGTTTTTGACCTACAAAGCCCTACACGGTCTTGGTCCTGACTACTTGAAAGAGCTTCTGGTGCCCTACACCCCTCTGAGACAGCTCTGCTCGGCTGATGAGGGGTTGCTGGAGATTCCGAGGGTAAATTTGAAGTCCTCTGGAGCTCGTGCCTTCGGTTTTGCGGCTCCTACCCTTTGGAATTCTCTGCCCCGTCAGCTCCAAAAGAGTACGACAGTGGAAAGTTTTAAAAAGGCCTTAAAGTCCTTTTTATGGGAGAAGGCATTTCCTGTTATGTTGTAATTGGTTATTTTAACCTGTAATATTTGCTGTGTTGTTTTATTGTATGTATTGATTATGCTGGTGTTCTCATGTTTTCATGTACAGTGCCTTGAAAATTTGAAAGGCGCTTAACTAAATAAATTTTATTATTATCATTATTATCATTGATCTGGAAGCTGGAATCTCTAGCAGGCTGCATATATTGTCAGACTGCACTAAGCTAGCTAACATGGTCAAAATCTTTGAAAACAGGGACAAATTTCAGGAAGACCTGTACACGCTGGACAATTGGTTGGACATTTGATGTTGCATGTTAAATGTATCTAAATACATGGTACTGCACTAGGGGGTTCCAACAAGCTGCATCGACAACAAAGTTGTCATATTGCAGCATGGCAAAATCCACAATTTCGCCTATCAGACATTGAGTGTTTTTTTATGGGTGGCAGCACTACCCCATGTGGGGGGCTCTGCCCCCCCACACCCCGACTTTTAAATAACAAACTCCAAGTTTGAGCTTAATCGGATGGGGGCTGAAACATCAGCGAAAGTAATGCCAGTGTACATCTAGTCCATTACAGCGACAATCTCAAATTTGTTCAAGGATGTCGCTGTAATGGATTTTGATGTCAAAATTTAGATGTGTCTGTTGTATACCCATTAGAGGAGCAAAAACAGGTAGGATATACACACTGTGTGGGGCTCATCTTGCTGCAGCAAAAGAAGAAATTACTTGGGGATCATAATTCATAAGGCGTTGAAGCTTTGGAAACAGTGCATGGTTTCAGGTAAAAGGCTGGCAAAGTGATGGAGTGCATTAAAAGGAAGACAGTGATGGCCAGCACAGCACGGACAGTACAGTAATCCTGACATTTTGCAAGGCCCCAGACAGAAACCACCTGGAGTATTGTATGCAGATCTGGGCTCTGCAATATGAAAAGGACATTGAGGCAGTTAAAATGGTGCAATAAAGAAAGATCATGGGTATTGTGGAGAAAATCTAATAAGAGAGGATGCTGGCCTCTAAAATCATCTTGGAGAAAAGGATGATAGTAGAGGAACTTGGTCTCACACAATCTGTTGTACTCCAGCAGGGTGCAGGGACACTCTCTGAATGTATAAGGTAGTATTCTGGAGTAACACTGATAAACACTTCTCCCAGAGGATAATGAACCTCTGTAGCATCTTACCAGTGAAGATGGTGGATTTGAAGAAAATCACATTAGAGGCCTTCAAGTTAATCATGGACACATTTTTGCTTACCAGTGGAATTCTAGGGTACATTAGCAGCAGAGTGGGTTGGGAATTCTTATGAATTAGTACATATTTACACAGCCTACTTACTTATTCCTGATTATTGAAGGTGGGTGGGGCAGAACTGATGGACTTCGAGTCCTTTCTGACCCTACACTTATAAGTTGCTATATTATGTTACTTGTCTTAGTCCTAAGACAGAGCCAAATCTTTCAAACAGTAGTAACATCTCCAACTTTAGGTCTAATCCTGACTTTCAACCTTTATTTTCTCTCATGTGTATTGAAATTGTTACATATTAAGACAGTGGGATTCCCTTCACTATTTTGTGGAAGGCAGAAGCCTAGCCCCACCTTGGAGTTCCTGGTAATGTGTAGCCTGCAGACAGTATTTGTTACACACACAAAAAAGATGCCCTTGGTCAAATTGATTTGATTGGGTGCACATACTACAGGTGACGGCAGCTTTAACTCTAGAGATACAAGGTGAAAAACAGTATTCTTTTCTACCTAAAGGTGGTAGGAAATTATTTTAAATAGATTTTCCAGTTCCAGCAAAACTCTCACAGTTTGGAAAGGCAAACCTCAGTTACGCAACATTCCTCCCAAATCTGAATTCCAGGGCCTTTCATTTTTATGTTTGCTTGCGCGCATATGCAAGAAACATTATGTGGCAGCTTAGGAGAGAAGTGGGTTGTGGAGGTGTGGCACTCTGGCAGCCAATGGTGACACTGCATCTGGGGGCTTGGCACTGGTGGATCAATGCAGGCCCAGTGTCCTAATGACACTGGTTCTGCAGAAGTGCCACCAAGTTGAAACATTTTCGCCGTTGCCATCAGGGGCTGCCTCGTCATTGCAGCGTCAGCCATTTCGCTGTAATGAGGGAGCGACCTGTCATTGCAGGGCAGTACCTTGCCATCCACATGCCCCAACACAGCACATTTGCCGATGGTGTAGCCCACTCCCCATCAGCATACTGTGACCCCCTCCCCCATTTGTTGTGTGTCCTTCTCCCCATTTTTGTTCTGTCTCCCTCCCTTCATACTCCCCGCCACCATGTCCCTCCATCCTCTCCTCCCTTTATATTCTACAGTCTACCACCTGTATATGCCGCATTCTAAATATGTGTGTTTTTGTTGTACATGTTTTAGTACAGCTTATATTGTTGGTGTATCCTGTATCACTCTGTAATTCTGTACTCTGTATTATGAACTGTTATGTAATGTAACCTCATTCATCCCATGTGTCTAGGAAAATCTTGAAAATGAGCTTGCTCTACGATGTAAACTTGCCTGGTTAAATAAAGTTTGATTGATTGATTGATTGATGGGGTACCCAATTCCCCTGGGCATCATGTACCCCCCAACAGTCTTTCTTTCTGATGGGAGCCCCAATCCCCGTGGCTTCAGTCCCCCTTCCCAGTTCAATTTGCAGATGGGGAGCCCACTCCCCGTTGGCATAATGTCCCCAATTTGTTGTGTGCCGAGGGGTGCCCAATCCCCTCAGCCCCCACTCTGTATATTACAGGCAGGTGCCCAATCCCTGTCGGCTACAGCCCCCAAAAAACACTCAGGTGGCATGCTGGGAGCCCACCCACCCCAGCATGACAAATGTCCCTGTAAAAAATCTCACAATTTTGGGGGTTCTTTATTTAAAACCTGTAAAACAGAAAACAGTCCCTCGACGTGTCCATTACCCCTCCCCCAAATCCACACCTACCCTCTGTGTACTATACCTCCCCACACCCCTCTCACCCCATACTTACATCCGGAGCCTGGCGCGATGATTTTCGGTGGACTGGGAACATGTCTGCCTCTTCAAAGCCGACCGCAAACTGAAGAAATGCTGGTAAGCTGTATTATGGTTTAAATAGGATTTTTCAACTTTGGTGCACATCTCAGGCATTTTGGGGAATTTTGGCACCCAATGTTCAACATGGGGTTATTTGGACCCCCCCCCCCATGAATTCAGTCACTGTCATGGCATTATTCAGTCCCGAAAGGTGATTTTGCGGTCACTGCATGGAATCACCTTTTGGGACTGATTAACAAAATGACAGTACTACTTTTCATGAGGTGGGTGCTCAAAAAGCATATGTTGCTACTTTGGTGAAAAAAAATCCAAGAAATGACTGTTTTATGAGCGTGCATTTCGCATTTTTCACGTACGCTAGTAACTTTGAGAATTTGAAATATTTTCACTCCAGATTTTCAACATCACCATTTTTCCATACCTCCTTATGAAGAGTACAGCTGTCATTTTACAAATCCTGACCAAAATGTGTTTTCACACTTCCAGCACAGAATAGCACTGTCGCTGTGGGGAAATCAGTTTTCAGGATAGATTAAGAAAATGACAGTGACACTGTTCATGAGCAGAGGTCCTAAAATACCTATGTTGAAAATTTGGTGACGAAAGTCCATAAAATGACTGTGTTACAAGCGTGCGTTGCGCAGTTTGCATGCACACTCGTAAATTTGCAAATTTATATTTTCACTCCAGATTTTCAACATTCCCATTTTCCCACACCTACTTATGAACAGTACAGCTGTCATTTTACCCATCCTGGCCGAAATGTGTTTTCGCACTTCTGGCACAGAATAGCAGGGTCATTGTGGGAAATCAGTGTATGGGACAGATTAAGATCTAGTGAGAGGGGGGAGGAGTGAACAAGCTCAGTTGAGCTCTGTCAGGACTGCTGCAGATTTCTTTGTTGGCAGAAAAAGGCGCCAACACAGGCAATAGCTCAGTACAAAAGGGCAGCCTGCAGCCCCGGGAGAAACAGAACGAGCAAGTGAGAGAGGGGGAGTGAGCAAGCTCAATGGAGCTCTGTTGGGACTGCTGCAGATTTCATTGTGGGCAAAAAAAGGTGCCAATTGAGGTAGGAGTCCAGTACAAAAGGGCAGCCTGCAACTCCATTAGAAACAGAGCAAGTGAGTAAGGGAGGGTGAGTGAGCAAGCTCAATGGAGCTGTGTTGGGACTGCTGCAGATTTCTCTGTGGGTAGAAAAAGGCACCAACGCTGGCAGGAGCCCAGTACAAAGAGCAGCCTGGCCAAAATGTGCTTTGCACTTATGGTGCAGAATAGCAGGGTCACTGTGGAAAATCAGTATATGGGACAGATTAAGATCAAGTGAGAGAGGAGGTGTGAACAAGCTCAATTGAGCTCTGTCAGGACTGCTGTGGACTTCTTTGTTGGCAGAAAAAGGTGCCAATGCAGGCAGGAGCCCAGTACAAAAGGGCAGCCTGCAGCCCCAGGAGAAACAGAACAAGCGAGTGAGAGAGGGGGAGTGAGCGAGCTCAGCAGAGCTCTGTCGGGACTGCTGTGGATTTCTTTGTGTTCAGGAAAAGGCGCCGATGCAGACAGGAGCCCAGTACAAAAGGGCAGTCTGCAGCTCCAGGAGAAACAAAAGGAGTGAGTGAGAGAGGGGGAGTGAGCAAGCTCGACGGTGCTCTGTCGGGACAGCTGTGAACTTCTTTGAGGGCAGAAAAAGGTGCCAACACATGCAGGAGACCAGTACAAAAGGACAGCCTGCAGCACCAGGAGGAATGAAATGAGCAAGTGAGAGAGGAGGAGTGAGCGAGCTCAGCAGAGCTCTGTTGGGACTGCTGTGGATTTCTTTGTGGGCAGAAAAAGGTGCCAATGCAGGCAGGAGCCCAGTACAAAAGGGCAGCCGGTAGCGCCGGGAGAAACAGAAGGAGTGAGTGAGAGAGGAGGGAGTGAGCGAGCTCAACGGAGCTCTGCCAGGACTTTAGAGTTGCCCACCCTCCAGCTCAGGGTCCTCTATGGTCCTATATTATAGCAGGGTCTCTGGGATGGAGACAAAGTAATGATTGGATACTTTGAGGATTGCTGTAATAATACGGATTTAGTTGTTCTGTTTATTTCTCTAACTGAGCTAAGTACCGAGCTATACTGTTATGATTGCTGTAATAATACATATTTATTTGTTCTGCTTATTTCTCTAATGGAGCTGAGTAACATTTGGAGTGCAATAGGATTTCTAACTGGGCTAAGTGAAACTATATGAGAGCTGAGAACAAAAAGTTTGCTAGCTGAGTGGTGAAAAAAGGACAAGGAGGCTTTAGGATTGCTACACTAATACAGCATCTAACGGTTGAGATTTGAGACTGAATTACCCCAGTCGGCAAGGGGTCAGTAGGGAAACTGGTGTGGGAGGGGGCAGGAATTTGAGTAAATAGGGGCCTAACAGTTGTAGTAGGGTACAGAACCTGGGAGTAAGAGCCCTTAACACAAGATGGGAGCCAAAATGGGTCAGGTGCCACATGTCAATAGGGCAGGCATCTTTGGAAGGGTGGTGGGGTATACAAGGTGTGGGTCCACCATGATCTTGGACTGGGCTTGGAGGAACTGTGGAGGTTAGGGAGGAGTCTAAGTGGCAGGGTAGATAGGTATGGTAGGCATCCTGGCTGGGGAAGGGGAATAGGGGATGGCGAGGGGGATGGAGAAAGAACAACTAGGGACTGAAACCGACCCCAGTATGAGAGGCACTAGCAGAAAAGAGAGGAGAAGGGGGGGTGTCTGAGGTGAAAGGGGGCCTTTTGTTGTGGGACGAAGAGACAACAAGGAGCACCGGGGGGAGAGAGCAGATGCTGCGGGTAGGGAGGGACTAGGGGTGGGACCAGAGGTGGCAAGTAGTGGAACAAGTAGTAGGTGGGAACAGACAGGGGGAAGAGATGTAGGAGGGGTATCGACAAGGAACAGATTCAAGCCTCTGCTATAGGAGAGAAATGGGGAGCAGGAACATACTGAAGGGGGGAACAAGGGACATGAGAGGGATGGCAACAGCTAGGGGAAGAGATAGCAAGGATGAAAGGGTGGAAGGGGGGCTAGTAAGGAAGGAGGGGGTGGTAACTGGAGGAGAGAAGGCTACAGGAAGGGGGAAGGATGGGAGGGGCATCACTATTGGGGTAGAAGGGAATGGGTGCCCTTAATCAACAACAGCGGGGATAGGAGATGGGTTGGAAATCAGCAGGGGAGGAGGGGAGGTTGACATGGGAAGCCCAGTAGGAAGCAGTCAGGCTGGAAAGGGGTTCAAGGGGGATGGGAGGAATAAGGCAGATAAAAGGGATGAGGCGGAAGTAGGGGGTACAGATACAGAAGTCACAGAGGGTGCAGCTGGTGGGGATAAGTGGCAGGGAAGAACAAATACTGGGGTGGTGGAAAGGGCATTAGAAGGAAAAGGGGCTAAGGGATGGGGGTACTTGTCTTAGCGGATTCTATACTGAAAGGGGTGAGATAGGGCAGGGGGGGGAAGGCACAGCCATATTTGGGTTGAAGCTATTCCCAGGTTGAGTGCAGGAGGGAGCAGGCACTGCCCAAGTGTGCAGTGAGGTGGAGGAAGAAACCTCATTTACTGTTGCATGTGGGTGCAAACGATTTGGTGGGCGAGACTATGGAAGTAGTGAGGGGGAGGTTTGAGTAGTTGGGCAGGCAGTGTGAGGGGTTGGGGGAGTCGGTGGCATTCTCAGAGGTTCTCCTGGTACCATGTGCAAGCATAGGGAGGAAGGGAAGGGGAGGACTGAGGAGTTCAACGAGTGGCTGAGGAATTGGTGCCATACCAAAAATTATGGGTTAGTGACTAACTGGGGTAGGGTCTGGGGAAATAGTGACTTGTACTCGGGGGGCAGAGTACACTTGAGCAGGAAGGGGAGGGGAGTATTAAAGGAAGGATTAGAGGGGTATATTTCTACTAAGGTGGATTTAAACTAGTGGGGAAGGGGGTGGCCAAAAGACTGAGGTTAGTAGAAAGGTCTAGACAGGGGAGCCTAATTAGCTCACCACCCTAGATATAGGTAAAGGCAGAGGCGTAGTAACCCTGGGAGGGGGTGGGCAGAGTGGTCTGAGTGTACTACAGAAGGCACCACCACACGGTAAGAATAAGGAGGAGAAAGGATGTGGACTACCAGGAGGAGGGACACAGGCCAAGGAGGAGAACAGTGAGGAGAAGGAGGGGTGGGTGAAGGTGGTCTCTCTCAATGCAAAAAGCCTGGGGAACAATATTGCAGTGTTTCAGGTGCTCCTTTCAGAGGGGAAGGTGGAAATCACTGCAGTGACAGAGACATGGGCCACAGAGTACCATGATTGGGGCTTGGCAATCCCAATACAGGATATACAGCAGGGACCCGGGGGTTGGAAGGGGGAGGTGCACTCTATGTGAGGGAAGGGATTAAATGCATAAGGGACGAGGGAGAAGAGGAGAGGATAGAGGCACTTTGGGTGCAGCTCCTGGACTCCAAGGGCAGAAAGCTGAGGCTGGGAGTGGTGTACAGACCACCAGCCCAATCCGGGGAACTGGATGGGGAGTTGGCAGGGCAGATAAGGAGGGTGTGTAGAAGGGGGAGTGTGCTGATAGTGGGGGATTTTAACCAACCATGGGTTGACTGGAGCACCCAGGACACTAGCAGTATTAGGGAGCAGTTGCTCCTTGATGCATTCCAGGACGGACTTCTGATGCAATTGGTAAGTGGGTCTACAAGACTTGTTAGCACTCTGGACCTAGTACTGGCAAATGGGGAGGCGGTGAGGGAGGTAAGGGTGGAGGACTCACTAGCAGATAGCGACCACCAAACAGTGTGGCTGTTGTCGTGCTGGGCAGGGAGACAGGAGGCATGGGCACTAAGGTGATGGACTTTATTAGGGCGGACTTTGAGGGGATGGGAGCAATACTGCAAGGCAGACTCCAGGATATAAGGCCGGGGATGGATGCAGAACAAAAGTGGGTATTCATAAAGACTGGGCTAGCAGATGCCACAGTAGCCTGCACCAGGGCCAGGAGTAAGAAGAGCAGAGGCAAGAAACCATGCTGGCTGAACAAGGAAGTGCTGCAAGGGGTGAGGGCATAGATGACTGCATACCAGAAGTACAGAAGAACAGGGAAGAAGAGGATAAGGAGGCTTTTGGGAGTTGGTCAAGAGAAGTTGCCAGGAGGGTGAAAAAAGCTAAGGCCTCCAGGCTATTAAGTTCCACACAGGGCATAAAGGGAGGGGAAAAGGACTTTTTTAGGTATGTCAGGGAAAAGAGGAAGGGCAAGGAACATATTGTGAGGATACAGTGGGCAGGGGATTGGGTGGAAAAGGGGGAGGTAAGTGGAAATTCTAAATGAGTACTTCTGCTCCATTTTCACTAAGGAGAGGGATGGCTCAGTACAAGAATGGGCTGGGGGGTGGGGAAAGGGAGAAGGAGGGACGGAAAAAGTGATCACAGAAAATAGGGTGCTAGAGGGCTGAGGGCAATAGGGTGGACAAGGCACCAAGTCCTGATGCCATCCATCCCAAGGTGCTGAGGGAGATGGTGGACCTGTTCGCTGAGCCTCTGGCAGATCTGTTCAACACCTCCCTGGAAACGGGGTGTGTGCCCCAGGACTGGAGGGTGGCCCATGTGGTACCCATACACAAGAGTGGGCCTAGGGAGGAGCCAGGAAATTATCTGCCGTTAAGTCTCATATCCATAGTGAGTAAGCTTATGGAGGTGATACTGAAGGAGAGGCTGGTGGCATTCCTAGACAATAATGGCCTCGAAGATAGGCGGCAACATGGGTTCATCTCAGGCAGGTCTTGTTAAACCAACCTAATAGTGTATTGTGACTGGGTGACAAGGGAGTTGGACCGGGGCCGTGTGGTACATGTCCTGTACTTGGACGTCAGTAAGGCCTTTGATATAGTGCCTCATAGGAGACTCGGGGGAAGCTGACGGCAGTGGAGGTGGGATAAAAGCTGACCAAATGGATAGAGAACTGTTTACAGGGGAGGGTGCAGAGGGTGGTGGTGGTGGGGGGAGTCCTCGGCACCCAGAGCAGTGACAAACAGGGTGCCACAGGGGTCAGTGCTGGGCCTGGTGCTATTTGGGCTCTTTATCTCTGATATAGCACACAGAGTGGGGAGCAGGGTTAGTCTGTTTGCACATTATACCAAATTGGGGGTGGTAGATGAAGAAGATAAAACTGCAGGAGGACCCAACCAAACTAAAGACATGGTCAGTGGAGTGGCGGCTAGGATTCAATACAAAGAAGTCTAAGGTGATACACTTCAGGGCTAAAAACCAGAAGAGGGACTATTTGGTTGAGGATCAGAGAGGAGGAGAAGGACCTAGAGGTGTTGGTAACTGGGAGCATGAACAACTCAGCCCAGTACATGAGAGCAGCAGTGAAGGCAAACAGGATGCTGGGGTGCATCGCAAGGGGGTTCTCATCCAGACACAGGGATGTGATCCTACCTCTCTACAGATAATTGGTCAGACTGCACCTAGAGTACTATGTGCAATACTGGAGGCCATACCTGAGGAGAGATATAAAGGTACTGGAGGGGGTGCAAAGAAGGGCAACAAAAATGTTAAAGGGGATTGAAGGAAAGGAATATGAAGTTAGGCTAAAGGAGTTAAACATGTACACACTAGAAAAGAGGAGGGATGGGGGGTATGGTTGAAACATTTAAATACCTGAGGGGTTAAATAAACCTAGCACCGAAGGGGTGCTTAAACTGGGGACTGGAAGAGAGATGAGGAGGCACAGACTAAGTTGAAAGGGGGATGTTTAAAGAGGGACATGAGGAGGCACTACTTCTCTGTGAGGGTGGTGTCTAGTTGGAATGCACTGCCAGAGAGTGTGGTAACATGTAGGACAGTCAATAGCTTTAAGGAGGAGAGGGATAAAGCAAGAGGAAGGGGTCAGGGGCCGGTACAAGTGACAGAGGAACTGAGGGGGAGGAGGTTGGGGCAGCTGCAATCTAAGGTGTTTGCTGCACACTCGGGCATACTTACATAGACCAATTGGTGTGTTCTTCTAGCAGATTCGAATGTTCATATATTCTTATGTATGTTCGTATGTAAAATCACAGTGACTGTTCATGAACAGAGGTTCTAAAATGCCTATGTTGAAAATTTGGTGACAAATGTCCATAAAATGACTTTGTTACAAGCGTGCATGATGCAGTTTCTACGTACCCTTGTGACTTCACAAATTTGTAGTATTTTCACTCCAGATTTTAAACATTGGCATTTTTTAGATCTCCTTATGAACAGTACAGCTGTCATTTTTCACATCCTGCCTGAAATATGCTTTTTCACATCTGGCGCAGAATACTGTACTGTTGCTGTGGGAAATCAATGTTCGGGACAGATTAAGAAAATCATAGTGGCAGTGTTAATGAGCAGAGGTCACAAAATGCCTATTTTGAAAATTTGGTGAAATAATTCCACTAAATGACTGTTACGCGCATGCGTTGCGCAGTTTCCACGTACACTCAGAAGTTTGAGCATTTTTAATACTTTCACTACAGATTTTCAACATTGCCATCTCTTCACACCTTCTTATGAATGGTACAGCTGTCATTCTTCACATCCTTCCCAATCTGTGTTTTCGTACATCTGGCGCACAATGGCATAGTCGCTGTGGAAACTCAAATTTCGGGACAGACTGACAAAATCACAATGCCACTGTTCATGAGACAAGGTCCCAAATGCTTTGATGAGGTGGGGGGCCACAAAATGGCCATGTTGAAAATTTGTACTGCAAATACCAACACATGCCGGGGAGTTATGGTTTCTAATCATAATGACCCACCCTGTATAGACTGACAGGCATCATGGGTGTGCCTTTGGATTGCCGACTGTAATGCTCATGCCATTCCAACCCCACCCCCCACCCTGCAACCACTGACAGGCATCGAGCTGTGCCTTGGACTGTTTGGCCCCACAGTTCACCTCATTCTATACTGCACCCATTTCAGCATATGTCCTTATGGAGTGGGGTGACTGTAAAGCTGAACACCGCAAGGCACATCTCAACACTTGTCAGTGTCTGCAGGATAGGGTGAGGTGACATGGCATGAACGTTATAGGCAACAACCTAAACGCACGCCCCAATGCTTGTCCGTCTCTACAGGGTAGAGGTGGGGTTGGCGTGAAGTTCAATACTTCACTGCCATTCCTACTCTGCATCTGTCTAACTCTTGTATTTCCAGTGCTAATACCAGCAAGCAAACATTCGGCATTGACAAATGCTTGTTTATTCCTGAAGGCATATTCAAAGGGAACATAAACCTTATGTTTTTCATTTTGTAACATACTGTAACTGGAAATTTGTGCATGTGTGAAGTCTGTTTAATGCCCCCAATGTAATTGTTTAATGTGATTTTTTTAATAATCCTTTTCCCCTTACTTAGGGTCCCCGATAATGCTACATTTTAACCTGCAAAATATATGGTACATCTACACAGAAGTGTAGAAATCTGCCAGCAAAACAGACTCATACTCCATCATGCCTGCTCACTTTCATATGTGAACCATTCCAACCTGTCATTGGACATTCCTTGGCCAATATGTTAATGGCAGTTCAGCCCCTTCCCCTCGCCCCTTTCCTGCCTTTGCTTCCATGAACCCTGTTATAACTATCCCACACTCTTGAAACCTGTCAACATCTGGGCATTTATCACATCTCTACACAAGCTGTTCCCTTTATTCACCTCTCTGTCCAGGAGGAAGTATTTCCTCACATCCTTCCTGAATCTACCATTCACCAGCTTGTGATTCAGCTCCTGACTGTTGATCCCTTGCAATCTGGAACAAATCAAGACATTCTAACCTGTTTATTTCCCTCAGGAATGTAAGCTTTACTTTCTTACTTAAACTACTCATCAGTTCATAACCTAATGACATTAGCTGAGCAGAGCCTTGAATGGGAAGATTCCCTCTGGGCTTGTGTTCAGCTGATGTCACTGGTCTCTGAAACTTGTGTAAGGAATAACACATAACAGGGTTTGTGGTTATAAGGGAATAATGCATCCCTCGGGTGGTTGCAAAACATGAGGTGTTGCCAAGAGCCCCCAAAACCCAAGAAGTGCATTATTTCCTTATAACTGCACGCTCTTGAGTGTGTTATCCCATTGAGAAAGTCTACTTTTATTTTTTTTTAAATACTATATGAAGTTCAGATAAGGTATGAGGTTGTCAGAAAATAATCAGTGGTCATGTGATGTGTCTTCACCAATTATGTTATAGGATGTTCATGTCCTATTTTATAAAAGTACAAGGAAAATGAATATCGTTTGGAAAATTTATGGTGTTAACACATGCCATTAGGTAAGAACAAATTTTACTGTTTCACAAGAAACACACAGAACAATACACTGAGGTTATTAAACAAACTCCATAAATGGCCATATTTCTAATTAGATTAAAAATGTAAAATAAGATTCATATTTCCTTAAAAATCAGATATTTTTCCATTAGATTTCAACATTTCCTGTTGTTTATACCTGCCCTGAAGTCATGATCTTCTACTTATGACATCACAGTCTGATGCTGCTGAAATTATTCCTATGTTATATGCAGGTGATCATGATTTTACAGCAGGAAAATTAGCAAGAACAGATGATGTCTATGGAGCATGTAAATGTTTTTAGTTAATGAATGGAATGCTGTAGCATTCACATTTTTTGAAACATTACGAGACTTGAGTTCTGTCCTTGCCTCTCTTCCTACCTTGATGAAACACTCCTCTACTTGTGACATCAGAATATTTTGTGTGGATGCAGGTTGTGATGCAATAAACCGGGGATTATCAGTAGGCAGTATAATTGAGATGGTTTAAGCTCTAGGCTGTTTATCATGAACCCCTTCCCCCAGAAAGAAAGACACAGACACAAATCTTGGAGGAAATGGCCACAGCCAAGTGTTTATTGATTACAATCCAAAACTGAGAGCAATGTGTGCACACAGGAGGATCAACGGTCCAGGGTTGTAAGGGACAAGGCTATTTGGCCGCCTCCATTGGCCGCCGTTAGCCTTGCAGAATATAGCTATACCTGCAAGTGGACCTAGAGCCCATCCTCAAGTCAAATACTCTATTTCCACCTCCACACCAACAATAGAGAATAATGAGCCCTTCAGAAGAATTTGGCTCACATTCTCTACAGACCATACGATGTTGTTGCGATCCTCTCAAGATGCCAACAGCATGACTGGCGATAAAATGACATTCACTCTGCCCTGACAATTTGCTCTCATCTATTTGGTTCTCCTGCTTCTAACTCAGTTTAACACCCTTTTGGAGGAGGAGGTGAAAAACCTGGGGAAAAACATTTTTCAGGGAAAACCAGGAAAAGCCACTCCCCAACCCCTATTGCGTTCACCCTTAAGGGGTCAAAAGGGGGGCCCTGGCTGCCTGGCTCTACTACCCTGCTTTTACAAGGGCAGGCAGGTGAGTGATCCTTCAAGGATGAGAGGAGAAAGAGGAAGGACTGCTGGCTACAGGCCAAGATATCCTCTTTCCCCTCTCCCCCCACAGGATGTGACCCTCCTTCCCTAGGTGGAAGTCCTCGGTGGTCCCGGCGTCCAATCACTGTACTCTCCCAAATTTGCCCTTCAGGACCACCTTCTGTTCTCACTCCCCCCCCCCTTTCCTGGGTCCAAGGGAGGATGGCCCCAGACAAAATATAGCTGCTACCAAAATGTTGCAGCCTCTGCATTATCTGGTAGCCATCCATGAACCCCTTCCCCCAGAAAGAAAGACACAGACACAAGTCTTGGAGGAAATGGCCACAGCCATGTGTTTATTGATTACAATCCAAAATTGAGAGCAGCGTACGCACATGGGAGGATCAACGGTCTAAGATTGCAAGGGCCAAGGCTATTTGGCCACCCCCCCTTCAGGTGCCATTGGCCTTACATGATAGCTGTACCTGCTGGAGGTGGACCTAGACTCCTCCTGGGTCAAAGTACTAGGTTTCCACCTCCACACCAACCAGAGTGGGTGAGGTCATGAGCCCTTTGGATGAATTTGGCTCATTACTGCCCCTACTGACCATACAATGTAGTCGTGAGCCTCCCAAGACGCTACAGGCCAGACAGCGTCCAACCCCCCAAGCCGACTGCTACACCTACTTCCTCCAAGACCTAAGCCTGTATCTTCTAACACCTATCTACTCCCCCCTTTTGGGAACAAAGCATGTCTCAGCTACCTTACAGTGACCAGAAGCCTGTATCTGGCTATGCATCTCATATGGTCCTCTGAGCTTTTGCCTGATCCTGCTCATCCCCCGGGCTGCTTCTGCTGCAGGCTTTGCCCAAGAGAAGGCACCTGTGCACCCCTCCAGCCTGTTGACTACTGGGTCAACCCAGACAGGTGAGCAATGTGTGTGATCGCTACTCCCCTATGGTTCGAACCCCCTTTCCATGCTCCCATTGACAAGTCCGTGGTCTTCCACTTTCCAGCCACTAGATGTGAACCTTCGGATGACCCATACAACCAGAGCCACCTCTTTGCCCTGATTGTCATTGCCACATGAAGGTCTGGCCACCAATAGCTCAAACCATCAACCTATGGGGGACCCTGGAAAACAAAAGGTTGTTATTGCAAGTGGGGAAACAAATACCTCAAAGAAGCTTGTGACTTCCAACACCCCAGTGCCTAAATCTGGCCATCTGCCCAATCCAGATTCCTAGCATATGTGACTGCCCCAATTCTGAAGGAGTGTGTCCCATACTCCTTCAGACCCAGTCCTACCTCCTGGACTGCTTTAGCCAGAATGGCTCTAAACTGATATGTCATGACTGGGGCCCCATCAGCATGCCTAAAGAAGGCACCCCAATCTTGGGCATGGCCACCATGTAGGCCCACACCCTGTTCTGCATCTTCCAAGACATCCCGGGTGAGGCCTCCACCAGGCACCAGTGGTCTTTTTGCTCCTGGCCAGTCTTGTTCTTCTGAAGCCTCACCCCAGGCCCCCCATTCCATCACCAGCACATCCCCCTCCTTCAGCCCTAAATGCCTGGCTCTTTGGAAAGGCTTGGTAACCTCCGATATCCGAAATGCCCCATGGAAGGTCAACAGAAACATGGTATCAGACAGAAGGGCTTCGAATGGGGTCCAGCAAACCTTTGGCAAGATCCCACTAATGTTCTCGAGGGTCGCACGGGTGATAGGGCACCTCATGTCCTGGTGAGAGGTGACAGATTTCACCCACCCTTCCAGGACTTTTTTCACCTTAAACACCTTTGTGGTGTCCGTGACCTCCAGGGCCCTGGAAACCCAGGACAAGCCAACGAGGTGCCTGCCCACCACCCCCGGCATCACCCCGTTCTGTCTGGATCACATGATGTACTGGCACGGCTGTTAAACCAGAATGGACCAATCTTCTGGCCGTGCTGCTTGTGCCCCCATCCCCATAAAATGTTCCATTCCCTGCCGGCATACTTCCCCTTGTCCTTGGTACAATGGAGTTATCCGCGCTTTTCCAGGTCGAGATGTCACTACCCTCCACAAGAAAAGGGTACCGCCTGTGGCTGCTGCTCCACTGCTGGAGCCAGCTCCTAAAACTAGTGCTACTGTGAATGAGACAAAGCATCAGCAATCCCATTATCAACCCCTGGAATGTGAACAGCATTAAATGAGATGTTCAAAAGTAAGTATTTTAGGACAAAGATGCATATCAAGTACCCTGTCAGGCTCTTCAGCCCCAACTGCCCATTAATAATGTGCACCACCCCATATTATCTGACTTAAGGAGGACCTTGTGGTCCCTCAGTTGCACCCCCCCTCCCCATAAGTACAGGGCCACCACTATGGGAAAGAATTCCAACAGGGTGAGATTGACCAGTAGCCCCGCCACCTCCCATTCCAAAAGCCATTATTCAGCACACCACTCCCCTTGGAAATATGCCTCAAACCCTAATGCCCCACTACATCTATGAACAGCTGTAACTCATGCTCCTCACTGTCAGCCTGCCATAGTGCCACTCCATTGAAGGGTTTCAGAAAAACCTTCCATAATCGTAGGCTCTCTCAGAAACCATGACTGACCCGCAACCTGTGATGCATCCTGGTGCACCCTCCTCCCAACTTAACCATGTCTCAAGAATGTGCATCCCATTGGGATGACCCAGCAAGTAAAGCTGAGGTGCCCCAATAGCCACTGCAACTGTCTCAAGGTTACCTTCTTGGCCCTCTCCATGGCAACGACCAGGCATTTGAATGCCTCCAATTTATCCCGAGGCAGGTGGCAGAGCCTGTTGATGGTATCAGTCTCAATCCTGAGGAACACCAGGGCCCTGATCAGGGCCTCTACTTTTCTGGTGGCTAAAGGGACCCCAAAGTTCTGACCGATGGCCATAAATGTGGCCAAAGTATTGTCACAGTATTTTTTCCTTTTTGCCCCGACTAATAGAAAGTTTTTGAGGTAGTAGACCACCAAATTGTTCCCCGCTACCTGCTCCATCACCCAATGCAAGAAACAGCTAAATGTCTCGAAGACTGCGCATGCTACAGAACACCCCATGGGCATGCAGTTGTCAATATAGTACTGCCCCTCGAACTTCATGCCCAACAATTCCCTGTCCTCTGGATGAATGGGGAGCAACCTGAACATGGACTCAATGTCTGCCTCTGCCAGGAGTGCCTGAGGCCCTGACTCGTGTACAGCCTGAATAGCCTTATCAAACGGTGCGTATTGAACCGCCATATGCCGCAGATCAATATGGTCATTCACAGAGTCACCCTCCAGGTAAGAAAGATGATTTATCATCCTGTATTCTCTGGGCATCTTCTTTGGCACCAGCCCAATGGGTGATACCCTCAATGCCTGGCTTGGCGGGGCTGCAAATGGCCCGCTGATCCTCCCCAGCTGCCGCTCTTTTTCCAGTTTCTCTCAGACTACCTGTGGGTGTTCCCGAGCAGATTTCAGGTTCTCTACCTCCTGGCCCCCCCGGTGTCCTCGTATTGCAGCCCGAAGCCCACAGTGAAACTTTCCCTGAGCAGGTTGGCAGCCTCCCTGTCCGGGTACTGGGCCAGCCACTGACTAATCCTGACCACCCTTACCAGGGTGGTCAGTCTTGTTGCCTTGCTCCTTTCCCATTTTTTTTGCATTCCCCTGAATCCACCTCTTGTGAGCCATGGTGATGCACACTGGATGAAGGGGTGCTGGTGCCCTGAGGCCATGCATATGTGTCAGCTGATGCGTGGCCTAGTATATTTTCACCTGGTTGTATGCATGGCGGCTTTTTCCACCCCTGTGCCTTTGGGTTTTTGTGATGGCACTGTCCTACAAGTGTTACCTGTCGGTGTGCACCCCCCCCATGCATGATGTCCACCAACAGGGTCATGTCAGTGGTCCCCCATCCCATGGACCAGTCTTCCTGCCTCCACCTTCTAAATTCCTCATTGTACTCTAGCCATGCTACCCCTCCCTTCCTACAGTGCATGAGAGCGATCCTGTTCTGATACGTGTACAGGCCAAGCCCCTGGTCCTTCTCCACCTGGATGATGGTGCTAGTGTAAATGGGGAAAGCCGCTATCCAATTTTTGAAGGTGCAGGACACCTTCAGAGGTTTTTATCTGTCTCCTACCCCTTTTCTTTCTTCTGGTCCTCCCACTCAACTGGTCTGTTCAAAAGAGAGAACATATCCACGTATTCCCTGTTCCTAATCTGTTGCCTGAGATTGTCCATGACATGGGACCCCAGCTGCTTGTCCAGGCTGGCGTATGCGCTAGGAGGTGGGGGAGTGGCCTTTGAAGCCCATGAGACCTCCAAGACCACCGTCCCTGTGTCTGACTCCTTCAGCCCCACCTTCTTTATCAATGTCATCATGAGGTCTAGTAGCTTGTAAAGCTTGGCCTCAGCCCACCCCTGTTCCACTCCTGTGGCCAGAGAGAACCCCTGTTCCCCATCCCCACAGGCAGTATGCTGTCTTTGGGCTGGTGAGACTATCTCATCCCCTGTGTTCTCAGACCCGTCTGACTCTTCCCCTGAATCCCTAATGCCACTTCGAGCACCTGCTGCACCTCACCATTGCTCAGTGTCCTTACCTTGCCTGTACAGTGGCGGATCACTTTTAAGGTCATGCTGATGACCTATAAAGCCCTACATGGTTTGGGACCTCGCTACCTGAAAGAACTCCTGACTTCTTACTGTCCTTCCCGCTCCCTCCGATCCTCTGGTGAAGGATTGCTGGAGATTCCCAGGGTAACCTTAAAAACATCCTGTGGAAGAACATTTGCCTTTATGGCTCCTACCCAGTGGAACTCTCTACCTTGCCAGATACGAAATAGCCTGACTGTGGAGAGCTTTAAAAAAGCTTTAAAGACCTTCCTTTTTAACCAAGCATTTTTAGTGACATGAATTATGTCGGACTGTGTTTTGAATTTAATGTTATTCATAATTATGGTTTTTATGTTTGCTTGCACACATGTGCAAGAAACAGAGTGCCATCATCGGAGATTTCGGAGGTGTGTCACCTCCTCCTCCAATTCAGTCAGTGTCTTGGCTGGCTATGTGTTCTGTAGTTGGTCGCATTCTGGAGCTGTCTATGACAAGCTCCAAAATGCAGTGGCATACAGTTGAAAGGGGAGCTACGCTGAGTGAGCAGCGATAAGATATCAGCTGCTCACGCCGCAGCCCCCCACACACACACAGACGCCCCACGCAGGCGGCACTTCGCGATGCACGCACTGTATAGCCGACAGTGTGCCCAATCCCCGTCGGCTGTGCTGCATTCCCCACCTTCCCCAAAGCCTTTCGAATGCCACGCTGGGTGCCCACCCCAGCTGGCAAGTACGATATAGCCGACGGGGGTGCCCAACTCCATCGAGCGCCACTGTCCCAACCCCTCGAGTAAGTGCCACGCTGGGAGCCCACCCCAGCATGGCAAGCAACTCTTAGGCTGATGAGGGTACCCAATCCCCCGCCGGCTGAACGCACTTCCAACCGTTTTGTGCCACGCTGGGAGCCTCACCCAGCGTGGCAAACGCCCCACATCTTCTTTTCTTTTTACCTGTAAAGAAAAAACGGTCCCACGTAGTCTCCCAGCCCTCCCACAACCAACCCGCACTCCACCCACTGCGCACTCCAGTTTCCCACACCCCCCTCACCCCATACTTACTCTCCGGAGCTTGCACGATGATCTTCGTGGACTGGGAACACGCCTGCACCTCTTCAAAGCCGATCATGAACTGAGGAAATGCCGGAAGCTGTATAATGGGCTGGGGTTTCAACTTTGTTAGATATCTCAGGTATTTTCTGATTTTGCACTAAATTAACATGGTTTGCCTTTCATGATTGATGTCACCGTCATGGCGCGAGTCGCTCGCTAGGGTGATTTCGCAGTCACTGCATCGAAATCACCTTCGGCCCTGAATAATGCCATGACAGTGACATCATTCATGAGAAGGGTCCCAAAACCAATGTTGAAAATTTGTGCCAAAATTCAAAAAATGACTGTTTTACGCGGCGTATGCTAGCAGTTCCTGCTAGGCTTGTAAGTTTGCGAATTTTCAATATTTTCACTCCAGATTTCCAACATTGCCATTTTACCACACCTTCTTATGAGTAGTACAGTTGTCATTTTTCACATCTCACCCAAAATGTGTTTCCGCCCATGTAGCGCACAATGGCGCAGTCAGTGTGTGAGATCAATGTACGGGACAAATTAAGAAAATCACAGTGACACTGTTCATGAGATGAGGTGTTAAAATGGCTATGTTGAAAATTTGGTGGAAAAATTCCAAAAAATGACTGTGTTATGAGCATGCATTATACAGTTCCTATGCACGCTCGTAAGTTCGTGAATTTTCACTATTTTCACTCCAGATTTCCAATATTGCCATTTTGCCACACCTTCTTATGAGTAGTACAGCTGTCATTTTTCACATCTCACCCAAAACGTGTTTCCGCCCATGTAGCGCACAATGGCGCAGTCGGTGTGCGAAATCAATGTGCGGGATAAATTAAAAAATCACAGTGACACTGTTCATGAGCAAAGGTCTTAAAATGGCTATGTTGAAAATTTGGTGAAAAAAATTCAAAAAATCACTGTTTTACGAGCGTGCATTGTACAGTTCCTACACACATTCGTAAGTTAGCGAATTTTCAATATTTTCACTCCAGATTTTCAACATTGCATTTTTACCACACCTTCTTATGAGCAGTATAGCTTTCATTTTTCAAATCTCACCCAAAATGTGTTTCTGCCCATGTAGCGCACAATGGCGCAGTCGGTATGCGAGATCAATGTAAGGGACAAATTAAGAAAATCACTGTGACACTGTTCATGAGCAGAGGTCTTAAAATGGCTATGTTGAAAATTTAGTGAAAAAATTCCTAAAAATGACCGTTTTAGGAGCGTGCGCTGCACAGTTCCTACGCACACTCATAAGGTCGCAAATTTTCAATATTTTCACTCCAGATTTTCAACATTGCCATTTTACCACACCTTCTAATGAGTAGTACAGCTGTCATTTTTCACATCTCACCCAAAATGTGTTTCCGCCCATGTAGCGCACAATGGCGCAGTCGGTGTGCGAAATCAATGTAATGATAAATTAAGAAAAATCACAGTGACACTCGTTCATGAGCAAAGGTCTTAAAATGGCTATGTTGAAAGTTTGGTGAAAAAATTCCAAAAAATGACTGTTTTACGAGCGTGCGTTGTACAGTTCCTACGCATGCTTGTAAGTTCGCGAATTTTCAATATTTTCACTCCAGATTTTCAACATTGCCATTTTATTACACTTCCTTATGAACAGTACAGCTGCAATTTTTCATGTCGCCCAAAATGTGTTTTCGCACATGTAGCACACAATGGTGCTGTTGGTGTGCGAAAGCAATGTTTAGGACAGATTAAGAAAATCACAGTTACACTGTTCATGAGCAGAGGTCTTAAAATGGCTATGTTGAAAATTTGGTGACAAAAGTCCATAAAATGACTGTGATACGAGTGAGCATTGCGCAGTTTCCACGCACCCTCGTTACTTCATGACTTTGTAATATTTTCAGTCCAGATTTTCACCAGTGACATTTTTCCACACTTCCTTATGAACAGTACAGCTGTCATTTTTCACAACATGGCAGAAGTGTGTTTTCACACTTTCAGCGCAGAGATGCGTGGTTGCTGTGGGAAATCATTGTTCGCACAGATTAAGAAAACACAGTGACACTGTTCATGATCGGAGGCACCAAAATGCCTGAGTTGACAATCTGCTGTAAAAAATTCCCAACCTAATTATATTACGGGTGTGCGTTGCACAGTTTCTATGTACGCTCGTGACTTCACCATTTTTTTTTATATTTTTAGTACAGATTTGCAACATTGCCATTTTTTACACCTCCCCATGAACAGTACAGCTGTCATTTTGTACATCCTCTTCGGAATGTTTTTGCACCTGTGGTGCTAAATGCCGTAGTCACTGTGCATAAGCAGCTTTCGGTTAACAAACTGATATTCCACCTGTTCATGAGGTCGGGTCACAAAACAAACATGTTGAAGATTTGGAGTGAAAATACCAACGAATGCCAGAGGTATTAGGGTTTCCAACTATAACGCCCAACCCTGTAGAGAATGACAGGCATCGGGGGTGTGACTTGGGATTCTTGCCTGTGATGCTCATACCATTCCACACCCTGCAGTCAGTGAGAGGCATCAAGGTATGCCTTGGACTCTTCGGCCCCAAACTTCACCCCATTCTCCTATATCGCACCCATCTCACCATATTTCCGAATGAAATGGGGTGCGCATAAGGGCCAAAGACCCCAAGGAACACCGTGACACTTGTCAGTGTCTGCAGGGTGGGGTGTGGTGAAATGGCATGGCTGTTATGCCTGACGACCCAAACGCACACCCCAATGCCTGTCACTCTCTGCAGGGTGGTGGTGGGGTTGGCTTCAGTTCAATACTTCACTGCCATTCCTATTACACAGCTCTCTAACTTCTACACTACCACTGCCAATGCCAGCAAGCAAACATTCGGCATTGACAAATGCTTGTTAATATTGTATGAAGGATATTGTAAAGGTGCCCTGAGCTTTGGAAGGGCACCTTATAGAAATAAACATTTACTTACTTACTTACCCTGCTTACCTCTCACTGACATCCTGGGCACTTTTGCCAGAGGTGCCACCTTTCCCTTAGCTGGCCATTTCCAAGGTGGCACCTGGCTGATGATGTCGATGGGCCCTCCAGCCCCTGTAAGCAAGCTTCCAACCATGCGGCTCCCTTCTTCTTGTGCAGCTGTAACAGCTGGCCTTCCAGTCCTTCTGGGCATTTGCTGATGGGGTTCTCTGTTGTGTCATCATGGTACCTAAAAACACTAAGAACCCACCCCCACCCAAGACAGCGGTTAGCAAGGCAAGCGAGTACTACCCACATCGGGCTATGGTGGACCCCGATGGTGGGACCCTACCTGCCTGCCCCCACCCCTTCAGTGGCAAGCCCCCATGACCTGGAGCTGGGAGGAGGCCTGCTGCGCTGTCCGGACTGCTTTTTTTTTAGGGTCCCTACCAATGTTATGGGTGGGAGGCACAATGCCCTCAGCAGTACTGTTCTCCCCTCTCCTAAATACCACAGTTTGCCATGACAGCTCTTGCCCCTCCCCTCTGGAGTATTCCCCCAAACTAACCATGCTGCTGATAAGCCTGAAGGTGCTTGTGCATATAATGGAGGCCAAGAAAGGGAAACAACCCAAACCAAACCAAACTCATTTTTATTTTTTGTTTTTTATTTTGTGAAGGGGGATCCATTCCAATGAGAGGCCCAGAGAAATCTCAGGAGAACACATCCCCTGTGCCTGCCCCAGCCCCAGCCCCTTCTGGTTGACTCCCCGCCCAAGACACCAAACCACATTGGTGCCTGCCTCGGGAACTCCTCAGGAGACTAGAGAAGTGCAACCCAACTAAGTATCTGTACGCCCTCCTCAGCTATGAAAATGCCTAGCTGAGGAAGGCCCAGCTGTGGGCAACCCTGCGGCAGCCCCAGGAAAGCTGGCCACCACCGCTCTCGCATAAGTTGACATGATGTAGTACCAGCCTAAGAGGCCAGTTATGAGGGAAGGTCCTAAGGTGCTATGGTCACCATGTTCTCACGAGAATCTCACAAGAGCCACTGAGCCTGTGGAGTCATCGTACGACACATGATGCAGGTGCACATAAAGCTGGCCCCCCGAATGCAGTACCCCCCGTAGTCAACAACCCCCACTAGCAGCCCACTCCACTTCTTCTGGAGGCCTCCTCCAATGGCAGAAGTGTACACCAGCCCCCCCTCCGGTGGCTGCTGCTTGCCCCTTGCACCTAGGAATGACCTCCCTGGGGGCATCCAGGTGACCGCCAGACAGAACTAATATGCTCCTAGAAGCAGGGCTGTGGGCTGACTTGTGGCACCTGATCTCCCCCTCCACACCTCCCAGGGAGTACCGTGCCTGCAGCTGACCCAGAGACCCAAAGACCAATTCACGGCCTAAGCCTGGTCAGACCAGGCCAGACAGGGAACAACCCCTTCCCGGAGCTGCAACTGGAGGTAAAATACCACAGAGACTCACAGTGACTGCCTACTTTATTCGTTGTTTGTTTGTTTATGTTTCATTTTTTATGTTTTGTACAGCCGTGGTTGCCACGCCATCTGCTGAGGAAAGCAAAGGGGCACAGAAATATTCTAGTGAGGACTTGGGGTAATAGGAGGGGCACTGGTGCATGAGCAGGGACCCACGGTTACCCCAGCCCACCTGGGTTAAGCAGCACTCACTGGGAGCCTAATTAAACACCAAACATCCACTTTAACAATGAACTATCATAGACAGCCCTCTATCCCCCGCCAGGCCCTGACCCAACTCTGGCCCCTGGGCAGAGTACACCAGGCCTGCAGGAAGAAAAAACCCTTAGGCCTACTAGGCCCTTAACTTGATGTCCTGCCTGGGGTCCTGAACATCTTGATCCTTCAAGGATGAGAGGAGAAAGAGTAAGGAATGCTGGCTACAGGCCAAGATATCCTCTTTCCCCTCTCCCCCCACAGGATGTGACCCCCCCTTCCCTAGGTGAGAGGTCTCTGTGTTCCCTGCATCTAATCACTGGACTCTCCCAAATTTGCCCTTCAGGACGACCTTCTGTTCTCACTCCCTCCCCCCCTTTTCCTGGGTCCAGGGGAGGATGGCCCCAGGACAAAATATGGGTGCTGCCAAATGTTGCAGCCTCTTAAGAATCCAGAGACCCAGAAGACCCACCCAGGTTTGAAACCCACAGCTGCCACTTGCATATTATGTGACCCTGAATAAGTCACTTAATCAACCTCCCTGTGCTTCAGGGATGCATCACGAAACAAGCTCCAACCCAGTGTGCTTTGCTGGCCAAAAAGTCTAGTCAAATAAAATTAGGACTTCAGGACAGGAAAAGCAGCCACAATGTGATTATCCTCCTTTAAGTATATGTCAAAGAGTGCAACCCATAGATGAGCATTGCAGTAAGAGCAAGAATCTGACTGTTGTTTTCCACACTGACATAAATGACATAGGGAAAACAAGTCTACAGGACATCAGAAAGACATTTGCAGAGCTAGGGATGTTCCTAAATGGAATGGTATGCAGAGTGATCTGCAAAATCTTAAGGGACCTGAGGTCTGTGCAAAATGATAGCATACAACTATTCATTTACAGGTATTTAGCGTTTGTTGACTGAGAAATGGGGGCTAGAAAATTCTTCCTGTTTTCAGACTTCTCCCAGTGGAAGTGAGACACGGTGTATACCAACTGATACTAAAACAAGCATTTGTCAATGCCGAATGTTGGCTTGCTGGCATTGGCATTGGTAGTGCAGGAGTTAGAGAGATGCATAATAGGAATGGCAATGAAGTATTGAACTGATGTCAACCCACCCCCACGCTGCGGAGACTGACAGGCATTGGGGTGTCCCTTTGGGTGTTGGCCATAGTGCTCATGCCATTTTACCTCTCCTTATCCTGCAGACACCGACAAGTGTCATGGTGTGCATTGGGGTCTTGGACTGCGCTCACCCCATTCCATAAGGAAATACACTGAGATGGGTGCAGTATAGGACAGTGGGGTGAACTTTGGAGCCAAAGCATCCAAGGCACATCTTGATGATTGTCACTGGCTGCAGGGTGGGGTTGGGGGTGGAATGGCGTGAGCATTACGTCCGACAATCCGAAGTCACACCCCTGACACCTGTCAGTCTCTACAGGGCAGGGTGTTATGGCTGGAAACCCTAACTCCCGAGGCATTTTCACTCCAATATTTCAACATGGACTTTTTGTGACCCTACCTCATGAACAGTGGCACTATCAGTTAATTAGCCAAAAGGTGATTTTTGCAGAGTCTGTGCCATTTGGTGCCACAGGTGCGAAAACACATTTTGCACAGGATTTGAAAAATGACAGCTGTACTTTTTATGAGGCGGTACAAAAAAATGGCAATGTTGAAAATCTGGAGTGAAAATATGAAAAAGTCATGACCGTGCATATAAACTGGGCAACGCACGCCTGTAATGCAATTATTTTGGAGATTTTTTAACCAAATTTTCAGCATAGGCATTTTGGGACCTCTGTTCATAAACAGTGGCACTGCAATTTTGTTAATCTGTCCTGAAAGTTGATTACCCACAGTGATTGAGCCATTGTGCGCCAGATGTGCGAAAACACAGTTTGGGCAGGATGTGAAAAATGACAGCAGTACAGTTCATAAGGAGGTGTAAAAAAATGCCAGTGTTGAAAATGTGGCATGTAAATATAGCAAATTTGTGAAGTTACAAGGTGCATGGAACATGCAATGCGCTTGGAACACTGCCATTTTATGGCTGCTCGCACCAAATTTTCAACATAGGCATTTTAGCACCTCTGCTCATGTACAGTGTCACTGTTATTTCCTCAAAGTGTCCCAAGAAGTGATTTCGCACAGCGACCATGCTACTCTGCACCGGAAGTGCGAAAACACATTTTGGGCAGGATATGTGAAATAACAGCTGTACTGTTCATCAAGAGGTGTGGAAAAATGGCAATGATGAAAATCCAGAGTGAAAAGTCAGAAATGCACGATGGTGCAAGCATGCATGCAATCTGCCAACGCACGCTTATAACACAGTCATTTTATGGAGTATCATCATCAAATTTTCAACATAGGCATTTTAGGACCTCTGCTCATGAACTGTGTCACTGTCATTTTCATAATCTGGCCCAAACACTGATTTCCCACAGTGACTGCTCTACTGTGCGCCGGAAGTGCAGAAACACATTTCGGGCAGGATGTGGAAAATGACAGCTGTACTGTTCACAAGGAGGTGTACAAAAATGTCAGTGCTGAAAATCGGGCATTAAAATATTGCAAATGTGCGAAGTTACTAGCCTGCATAGCAACTGCGCAATGCATGCTCGTAAAACAGGCATTTGTTAGATTTTTTCCACCAAATTTGGAACATAAGCTTTTTGAGAGGCCACCTCATGATGATAGCCTGGGTAAAGAAATGGCTGGAGAATAGGACACAGAGGGTAATAGTAAATGGAGTCCACTCTGAAGAAAGGGGAGTTACTAGTGGGGTACCGCAGGGTTCAGTATTAGGACCAGTCCTCTTCAATGTCTTTATAAGTGACATTGCAGAGGACTGGAAGAAAAAGTATGTCTCTTTGCAGATGACACAAAGATCTGCAGCAGAGTTGATGCACAAAGTGGGGTGGAAAGGATGAGAAGGGACTTGGCAAGGTTAGAGGAATGGGTCAAATGTTGGCAGCTTAGATTCAGTGCTAGAGGTGCAAGGTAATGCACCTGGGAAACAAAACCAGGGAAGAGTACACAATGGGGTGAGATACTAACAACAACAAAATGGAAAGGGACCTGGGGTCGCATATCAGATGACTTAAAGGTGGGCAAGCAATGTGAGAGGGCAGTAAGGAGGGGCTAGGGGGGATACTGGGATGCATAGGGAGAGGCATCACCAGTAAAAAACAGGAAGTTATTATCCCTCTGTACAGACAGCTGGTGAGACCCCATCTGGAGTACTGTGTGCAGTTCTGGAGACCCAATCTCCACAAGGACATAGACAAAATGGAAGCTGTCCAGAAGATGGCAACTAAAATGGTGCAGGGTCTGCACCAGAAGACATATGAAGAGAGACAAAAGGAGCTTAATATATATAGCCTCGAGGAAAGGAGGGAGAGGAGGAACATTATAGAAATTTTCAGGTACCTCAAGGGAATCAACAAAGTTCAAGAGGGTAGCATCTTTCAAAAAAAGAGGTGTGTAAGAACAAGGGGGCACAATTTGAAGATGGGGAGGGGCCGGCTCAGAGGTAATGTGAGGAAGTATTTTTTCACAGAGAGGGTTGTGGATGCATGGAATGGCCTTCCGGAGGAGGTTGTGGATTCAA
Organism: Neoceratodus forsteri; assembly: GCA_016271365.2. Taxonomy (NCBI): domain Eukaryota; kingdom Metazoa; phylum Chordata; order Ceratodontiformes; family Ceratodontidae; genus Neoceratodus; species Neoceratodus forsteri. The sequence goes on along the minus strand of CM028134.1, from coordinate 531,705,839 downwards.
AAACAGTGGTTGAATTCAAGCATGCATGGGACAGTCATAAGGCAATTGTAGGGGTTGGGGGTAGAAAGAAGTAGGCTTCTGGTTAACTAGGATCTGCAGCTTATCCATTAGGTAGGGAAATGGGCAGACTGGGTGGTCCAAGCGGTCTTCATCTGCCGTCAAATTCTATGTTTCTATGTTTCTATGAACACTGGCACTGTCATTTCATTAATGGATCGCGAAAGGTGATTTCGTGCAGTGACTGCGAAATCACCTTTCAAGGCCGATTAACACCATGACAGTGACAGAATTCATGAGGAGGGGCCCCAAAAACCCCATTTTGAAAATTTGGTGCCAAAATTCCAATAAATGCCTGAGATATGCAGCAAAGTTGAAAAAACCCTATACATTCCATTATACAGCTTACCGGCATTTCCTCAGTTCACAGTCGTCTTTGAAGAGTGCAGACGTGTTCCTGGTCCACCGAAGATCGTTGTGCCAGAGTCCAGAGGTAAGTATGGGGGCGGGGGTGTGTGGGAATGCAGGGTGTGCAGTGGGTGGGCATGAGTGGGGGAGGAGGCCACTGAGACCACGAAGGACTTTTTTTTGTCAGAGACTTTTTTTTTAAGGAGGACGACACGGGACATTTGCCATGCTGGGGTGGGCTGCCAGCGTGGCATCAGGAAGGCTGCTTGGGGGGACTGGAGCCGACAGAGGATTGGACACCCTCGTCGGCAGACAATGGGGGGGTGCATTTATGCTGATGGGGATTGGGTACCCCCCGTCGGTAGACAATGAAAGCAGGGAGATGGCAAGAACCGAGGGAGATTGGGCACCCCCCTCAGCATATAGGAAGTGGAGGGGGCTGCTGTATGCCAGCGGAGGTGGGCTCCCCATCTGCAAATTTCTGTGGCTACAGAAGCTGGCAGAGGATTGGGCACCCAGTTGGCGTTAGGCGACGCCAGCCATGCACTGCTAATGTGGCAGCAGGAAAGGGTCCGCTGCATCTGACGAGCTTTGTTCGTATTGCAGCGGACCTTTCCTTAGATGTGCTTGCCACATTAGCATGCATGGTGTGGCATGAGCATGCAGGCTGATTGGGGAATGAGGGATGCACCTACTGATGCTTGCCTTGCATTCGCCCAACAGCGGCCACGCCTCCAAATCTGCACTCCCCCAAGATGTTGACTTGTGCACAAGCGCGGCAAGCCAACATAAAAAAGTGCTTGAAAATGAGATTGAGAGAGGCTGAAAGAGGTTGAGGTCAGCAGTTGCTTCGGGAGGTAGGCTTTTTTTTTTTGTAACCTTGTATCAATGCTCTGTTTCTATGACTTTTTTTAAAGACTTATATGGGATCAGTGGAGCCTGTTAAACAGTTGCCTTCTATGAAGACATTTGTGGCACTTAAACTGGACCCAATGTGCTTCGAAACTTGTAACTTTCTATTCCTTCAGCCTACCAAAATATCATCTTTGAGTGCTTTTCTTTTTCTGAATTGATGTCTGTTTGAGAGTTGTGTCAGCCTTGAAAATACAACAGTTCTCTGTACTGCAGGCTTTATCAATGTTTTTTGCAACTTGCAACTGATATTGTACCTGGTTAAACTAACACTTGCTACTAGTCTGTTGAAAGATGGAAGGTCCTATTTCCGGACAGAAGGAGGACATTCCGGCGCAAGGAAGCCTGCATGCCCAATATGGGCTGTAGCAGCAACAGAAAGGAGGGAGCATTGGTCAAAAGAACCAACTGGGAAGCCAGGAGAGATTTATACTATAGGATAGCACCAAAGGAAGGACAGCAGAGCGGGATAGCACAGGAACAGCAGACCGCTAGTTGAAGCAAAGAAGCATAAAGAGACAAGAGCTGAATGCAAGTCATATGAGAATCACACCCAGCCAAACTGATAACCTGAGAGCCTGATGCACTTGGAAAACCAAGCACTCACAGAAACCTGGTTGGGGAGAAAATAACAATGACATCAAGAAAGAGGAATGCTAGCTATTACGAAGGGTAGGTCTAACAGCAAAAGGAGTAGGACTGCTCTTTTTTTTAAGGAATGGGTCACTGTGAAGAACAAAAAGGATGTCTATGAGACAAGCAGTTTGAAAGAGTTCATCTGGTTAAGCTCAGAGTAAAGAATGGGGGTGTGGGGTGGTGAGAGAGGCAAAATAGTCTCCCAGGGGTATAATACAGAACTGCAAACAGCTCAGCTGAGCAATTTAGGGGGATGATTCTTAAAGGATCAGTGCAAGTCCACCAAAGGTGACTTGCATTGATTGTCAATGTGCGGGGCACCCTGCACTCAATTTTCTATCGGGCAGGGTCCCGGCAGTTAAGTCCCATAGCTTGTGGCAAACCTAGCAGTGCGCCAAACAAAGGGTGCACCTGGACAGGTTGCCACAAGCCTGCAGCAGTGTACAGACAAATGACACAAGTGTCCCCCCCTCCTCAAGCCCTGATCCCCAGGAAATTGAGACAAACTGTTTTCTGAAAATAAGAAACAACTGGGACAAGACAACATGGGTGCTTTTGCTGATGCTGTTATTAATCCTGATGTTAGCATAGCCTCTGTTCAGGACATAAATATTCCTGGGGTCATTTTGGGAGAATTCAGCTTGGATACAATTTAAGAGGACATTTTAAGGGACATTCTAGTAGTAGCTGACAATGATATCACAAAGGGCACTATTAATTATTTTAAAAAAAACCCTTTCGAGGGAAGATCCACTTTCTGTCCAAATCTCACAAACGCTTCCCTACTAACTTTTGAAAAGACTGTGACAAAACAGGTGAATGACATATTAGATATGTCTAGCCACCAACGGCATAACAACATCACTACAAATGAAAGAAATGCCATCAATTATCTGCTAACTCTGCACTAGTGATAAAACCATCAGGTAAATGTGGCAACATTTTCATGATGAATAGAGAACAGTATATTTCCATTGCTGAAGACCTTTTAAGGGACAGTAATAACTATTAAAAGTTGCAATATAATCGTATGCACAATGTTAACAGAAAATTGCACAATCTTCTCATGAAAGCCATTTCAAGTAAAGTTGTTTCTGAAGATGAGTATAAATATATATGGAAACAACATCCCATCATTCCTGGGTTTTATGTATTACCAAAAATTCACAGAAATCTGGAGAAACCCCCAGAACGCCCTATTGTTTCTGGAAATGGCTCACCAAGAGAGAATTTGGGTCATTTTATTGATTTTTTATCTGCAACAATGTGTAGTCAAACTTCCTTCATATCTGAGACACACGAGTGACGTGTTAAGGAAGTTTGAAAACTTTGGAAGGATGACTACACCTGGCTCAGTATAGACGTACGGTCTCTGTATACATCTATCCAGCATCATCATGGATTAGAGGTTTGTAGTTATTTCATAGAAAATGATGAAAGTGCAACATTTATGCTTATTGATTTTTTGATTGATGTTTGGATTTCATTTTGAAAACTAATTTTTTTTAGTTCAATGGAGAATACTTTCTTCAAAAATTTGGTACAGCTATGGGTGCCAGTATGGCACCCAGTTATGCCGGTCTTTTCCTGGGAATATGGGAGTTTCTGAATGTACTTAACAGTGCTAATCCTTTTCTAGCCACATTAAAACATGGCATAAATATACTGATAATTATCTATGTGTATGGCGGGGGACACTACAAAAATTGGTGAGTTTATGAAATTGCTGAGGGTTAATGACTCTAACCACAGATTCATGTACAGGGCAGACAAAAAGGAAATAGAATATCTGGATTTAACTATGGAAGCTTGTATTGGAGAAATAGTGCACACCAACTGTTTCAGAAAAAAAAGACAGCCACAAATGGTGTCCTCGGGGCAGAGAGTGTTCACCCTGAAAAATTCAAATCCTCTTTTCCATACAGCCAGATGCTCTGCCTTTGGTGCAACTGTTCTGATTCAGAAACCTTTGAAAAACAAGATGAAGAGTTAGAGACTGGATTCTTAGAGAGAGGTTATAAGAAGCAAAGCTAGAACCAGAAATAGGGAAGAACTTGTTAAAGAAAAAATCAGTAGAACATGAGGAGAGGGAGGTCAACAATACTGTGACCTTTATAACCGAGATCAATAACTTGGCAGGAAGAATTGGAAATGTTATTTTTTTTAAACTGGAACATTCTAAGGAGTGATAACATAGTACATAGGTCAGTGGGACAGAATCCCAGAATTACTTTTCGAAAAGCAGCCAAATATAAAAGACAAGTTGGTCCAGAGTAGACTTAAACCAAAACAGAGTAATCTGTCAGAAGTGGTTCCCCAAAAGACCAGTTTTTTTTCCAAGTGTCAGAGATAATGTATTTGTGATTTTGCATCACAACAGAGAGCATTCATACATCTCACATGTAATTTCACAGTTCAGATAAGGGAGACAATTACTTGTGACACTCAGTTTGTGGTCTGTGCACTATGATGCAGATGCACCAAAATTGATGTAGGCTGCACCAATGGATCCCTTAAACTTAGGATATAAGAACACATTAGGTCAATAACAAATATGAAACAAGATACCCTTGTTGCTGTACATTTTCAAACACATCATAATAGTGACCCCTCCTATCTAAAGTTTCTGAGCCTAGAACATATACCATCTATGAAACAAGCATTTGTCAATGCCGAATGTTTGCTTGCTGGCATTGGCATTGGTAGTGTAGGAGTTAGAGAGTTGCATAACAGGAATGGCAGTGAAGTATTGAACTGAAGCCAACCCCGCCACCACCCTGTAGAGACTGACAGGCATTGGCATGTGCCTTTTGGTTGTCAGGCATAACGGCCACGCCATTTTACCACACCCTACCATGCAGAAACTGACAAGTGTCACGGTGTGCCTTGGGGTCTTTGGTCCTTATGCTCACCCCATTCCATCAGGAAATATGGTGAATTGGATGCTGTATAGGAGAATGGGGTGAACTTTGGGGCTGAAGAGTCCAAGGCACACTATTTATTACATTATACAGCTTACCGGCATTTCCTCAGTTCATGGTAGGCTTTGAAAAGTGCAGACGTGTTCCCAGTCCACCGAAGATCGTCCCACCAGACTCTGGAGGTAAGTATGGGGTGGGGAGGCAGGGTGCACAGAGGGTGGCATGGGTGGGGGGCGGAGTTCAGGACAGTCAGCGAGGAAGGTTTTCTCTCTCAGTTTTTTTTTTCATGGATGACACGGGACTTTTGCCTTGCTGGGGTGGGCTCCCAGCGTGGCAGCTGGAAGACTATTTGGGGTGGGGGGGCAGTGGAGCCGACATGGGATTGGGCACCCCCATTGGCCATATGGACTGCTGACATGCTGGGGTGGGCTCCCAGCATGTCACCCAGTTGTCTGTTAGGGGGGACATTGGAGCCGATGGAGGGATTGGGCATCCCCGTCGGCCATACAGTGTGTAGGTGGTGGAGGGCATTAGCACGCAATATGCGTACGTGCGTGTGTGTGGGGGGGAACGCATCTGGACGTGGCTATTTTCTTTCAAGTTGGTGGCAAGGTTCCAAATTAGTGTCACTGGCTGTGTCCCCATTAATGGTGGACATCACACATGCCCCAAAATGCTGTGCCGGTATTGGCCACAACAGTGCTGCACCTTCAGAACCTGCTTTGGCACCAAGCTGCCACAATATGTTTCTTGCACTGCGCACAAGCAAACATTAAAAAGTGGTAACAGACCAAACCAACTCTTCAAGAGGGAGAGCTTCTGGATCTTTACTTTGAAGAATGTAAGGCCTCATGGGTTGAATGAACACTGGGATTTAAAACTCTGTCTAGTGGATTAAAATGAAGTTCCACTGTTTTCCACTTCGAACCTTTCTGTCTAGAAGGCTATAGAATTCAGTTTCCAACAATAGGAAATCATTTGCTCAGTGTAATTCTTCTTATAACTGATGCTGAAGTTACAGCATGTTGGATTGATTAGTTAGTGATGTTTAAAATGAAATGTATCCAATATTGAGTTTATCTATATAGAGATTATATTATTAATTCTCCGTATTTACTTCTTTCTTTTTATAGGCTCTAACAGTGATGTTTGTCTTGCTTTGTCCTGGCATCCTCCTAACATTTGATGGCTGTGAGTACCTTTATGCCTGGACAAAGAAAACCACAGCACATCCCTCTATTCTCCTCTCTCTTTTACTTTACTTTCTTTTCTCTTTCCCCTTTTTCTCCCCTTCCCCCCTCCCCTTCCCTTCCTTCCCCTCTCCAACCCTCCCCTTTCTTTTCTTGTCCTTCATCATTCATCTTTTTTTTCACTTCCACCCCACCCAAACCCCCCAACTATCTCTCTCATTACTTACTTGAATTTATGGTACTCTATAGCTCTATGTTTACTTTAGCATGATGCTGTGATATATACACTGTGAACTTAGTACATTTTCTCTGATTTTGAAACATTATAGAAAGTATGTCTCTATGTTTACTGTGTGACTAAACTATTGAAAGTCTGAGGATCTGCTATATACTTTTTACGTTCGCTTGCACACATGCGCAAGGAACGTCTTGGGAGAATGGGACACTTTGGAGGTGTGCCCCTCCTCTGCAATCCCCTGCTCCATTGAGCAGGCGTGGCAGTCCTGCACCAATCGGACGCGGTGCTGTGTATGACAGCAGTGGTCTTCTCTTCAAAGAAACCAACGCTGTCGCCACACGGCACCGTCACGCGCCCACCCCCAAATCTTTGCTGCCATGCTGGGAGCCCACCCCAGCGTGGCAAACATCCTGTCGCCTGCCGGCTGGGTGCCCAACCCGTCAGCTCCACTGCCCCCAGCCATCCTTCTGCCATGCTGGGGGCCCACTGGCGTGGCAAACATCCCGCTAGTCTGCCAGCGGGGTGCCCAATCCCGTCAGCTCCACGGCCCCCAGCCATCCTTCTGCCACGCTGAGCCCACCCCAGCATGGCAAACGTCCCACGCCATCTTTTTTACAAACCTGTAAATTGAAAACGGTCCCACGGCGCTTCTCCCAGCCCCCTCCCACAACCCGCACCCACCCACTGCACCCTGCCTCCCCACCCCCCTCACCCCATACTTCCTCCGGAGCTCGCACGACGATCATCGGTGGACTGGGAACACGTCTGCACTCTTCAAAGCCGACCATGAACTGAGGAAATGCCGGTAAGCTGTATAATGACTAGATAGGGGGTTTTCAACTTTATTGCATATCTCAGGCATTTTTTGGAATTTTTGCCCCAAATTTTCAACATGGGGTTTTTGTGACCCCTTCTCATGAATGATGTCACTGTCATGGCGTTATTCGGGCCCAAAGGGTGATTCCGCAGTCACTGAGTGAAATCACCTTGGGCCTGAATAATGCCATGACAGTGACATCAATCATGAGAAGGGGTCCCAAAACCCCATGTTGAAAATTTGTGCAAAATTCCTAAATGACTGTTTTACGAGCATGCGCTATGCAGTTCCTATTTAAGGCTCGTAAGTTCATGAATTTCATTATTTTCTACTACAGATTTTCAAATATTGCCATTTTACCACACCTCCTTATGAGCAGTATAGCTGTCATTTTCACATCCTGCCCAAAATGTGTTTCCACCCATGTAGCACACAATGGCGCAGTCAGTGTACAAATCAATGTATGGACACATTAAGAAAATCACGGTGACACTGTTCATTAGCAGAGGTCTTAAAATGGCTATGTTGAAAATTTGGTGAAAAAATTCCTAACAATGACTGTTTTACGAGCGTGCGTTGCGCAGTTCCTACGCACGCTCGTAAGTTTGCGAATTTTCAATATTTCCACTCCAGATTTTCAACATTCCCATTTTATCACACCTTCTTATGAGTAACACAGCTGTCATTTTTCACATCTCACCCAAAACGTGTTTCCGCCCATGTAGCGCACAATGGCGCAGTCGGTGTGCAAAATCAACGTATGGGACACATTAAGAAAATCACAGTGACACTGGTCATGAGCAGAGGTCTTAAGATGGCTATGTTGAAAATTTGGTGAAAAAATTCCTAAAAATGACTGTTTTACGAGCGTGTGTTGCGCAGTTCCTATGCACGCTCGTAAGTTCGTGAATTTTCAATATTTTCACTCCAGATTTTCAACATTGCCATTTTACCACACCTCTTTATGAGCAGTACAGCTGTCATTTTTCACATCCTGCCCAAAACATGTTTCCGCCCATGTAGCGCACAATGCTGCAGTCGGTATGCAAACTCAATGTATGGGACACATTAAGAAAATCACAGTGACACTGTTCATGAGCAGAGGTCTTAAAATGGCTGTGTTGAAAATGTGGTGAAAAAATTCCTAAAAATGACTGTTTTACTAGTGTGCGTTGCGCAGTTCCTATGCATGCTCGTAAGTTCACGAATTTTCAATATTTTCACTCCAGATTTTCAACATTGCCATTTTACCACACCTCCTTATGAGCAGTACAGCTGTCATTTTTCACATCCTGCCCAAAATGTTTCCGCCCATGTAGCGCACAATGGTGCAGTCGATGTGCGAAATCAATGTATGGGACACATTAAGAAAATCACAGTGACACTGTTCATTAGCAGAGGTCTTAAAATGGCTATGTTGAAAATTTGGTGAAAAAATTCCTAAAAATGACTGTTTTACGAGCGTGCGTTGCGCAGTTCCTATGCACGCTCGTAAGTTTGCAAATTTTCAATATTATTTCCAGATTTTCAACATTGTCATTTTACCACACCCTCCTTATGAGCAGTACAGCTGTCATTTTCACATCCTGCCCAAAACATGTTTCCGGCTTTAAGCGCATACAACGGGCGTAGTCGGGTGTGCAAAATCAATGTACGGGACACATTAAGAAAATCACAGTGACACTGTTCATGAACAGAGGTCTTAAAATGGCTATGTTGAAAATCTGGTGAAAAAATTCCTAAAAATGACTGTTTTACAAGCGTGCGTTGCGCAGTTCCTACGCACGCTCGTAAGTTCGCGATTTTTCAATATTTGCACTCCAATAACTTCCAAATATCTAAACAGCACATAGAAGCAAGCAACACTCGGCATTGCCAAATGCTTGTACTTCTTTGTCACTGATTTTTTTAAGCCATATCCGAGTGCCAAATACCACTGCAAATACCTGCAAGCGAACGTTCGGCATTGACAAATGCTTGTTATATTGTATGGAGCTGACGTTTTTTATATGTATTAATTTCACTGCCATTATGCACCTGATTTTGAAGCACATTGTTTTCACCTGTAATTAATTAGTATATATGGATAAAATGGCTGCAGTAGCTCCCAACTGCCACGCCCCCTGATGAAGGGTCAGTTTGGACCTGAAGCACTGGGGCTTTAGTGGACAGTGGGTCTATGTCATACACTGGTGAACAGATTACTGCCATTATTTTCTAATAAATTTGATGGATTTATCTTCATCTGGTGTGGCTCTCCAATCCTTGTGAGTGCTACAAACTTGTGGAACAGTGCCAGTGAATAGTGGGTTAGCAGACCCCCCCAAGCCCTGATCCTCCCATTTTGCAATCAGAATTATGCATTGGTCTTCCAGTGGGTCCCCTGAGCCCAGTCTCCCCTCTGACACATACACAACATGCCTGGTGGTCTAGTGAACACCAACCCCCACCCGACAGTACCCTACTACCCTGTTCCCCTAACCCATTACCCGACTGGTGAGTGGCACAGAACACCGCTCACCACTGCAGTCAGCCACCAACTGAGCTCTGCATGAGTGCATACTGTATATAGTAGATGCTCAGTGAATGGCAGCTGTCATTCACTGAGCGTGTACTATACAAAGTATGCACTCACACAGAGCTCAGTAGGCAACTGGCCACAGTGGTGAGCACTGGACTGTGCCAGTCACTAGCAGAGGTATGGGTTGGGGGGAGCGGGGTGGTAGGACACTGACGAGTAAGTTCCACTAGGCCACCAGGTACGCTGTGTAAGTAGTGTGAGGGGATCTGGCTCCTAGGGATTCACTGGACCACCAATGCTTAATTCTGATTGCAAAATGGGGGGATTGGGGCTTGTGGGGGTCTGCTAGCCTACCAGGACAATTTCACTGGTATTCTTGGGGATTGAGGCTGGACGGGGTGCTGCTGGCCCACTACGATTATTTCATTAATAATTTGGGGGACTGGGACTGGGGCATGCTGCTAGCCCACCAGGGCTATTTAAATTGTATTTTTGGGGATCGGGGCTGGGGGAGGTTCCAGTAGCCCACCAGGGCTGTATGTGTATTATTATTTGAGATGGGGGTGCTGTATGTACTACCAGGGGAATGGCTGGTGGCACATTGGTGCAACCCCCACAGAATGCTGAAGTACACTTACAAGTACTCTTACAACAGTTGTCCTCTGCATGTGATTTGCGAATGCCATTTTAGGGGATGTGTCAGCCTGCATCTGCCGCATAACCCCTAGCACCATGCCACTGCCCTATTTATGCGGAAAGGCTGGTGCAAGCCCCCTTTGCTGCAAGCAGACTGCATTTGTCGCGGGCTGCTTTTGGGAATCACTTTGAGCAAATATTTTGATGCAAGGTGCCACTTGTGTCTTTCATCTTTGACACAGGCACCTTGCATCTTGCATCATTCTTAAGTGTTTTGAGAATCGACCCCCAGGAGTGTAATTAAGTGGTGCAAAGTGCTATGGAAGACTGATATTCCACAAATGCAATAATGGTGGCCTTATCTTTTCTGCTTACATGAATTTGTAAGAAAATTTGGGCAATTAGTAATCTTTTTTTTTTTTTACAGTTTATGTATCCAGGATGGCCCAGCTGAGATGCAGCTTCTTGTTTCTAGTGGGCTGCAGCTTCCACCTATTTCAATAGCTGGGTGGACTGGAGAACTGAGTATTTAACTGTCATGACCAAGGTCACACTGTGAGTGTTTGGCTCTTAATCTGCAGTATTCCCACTGTAAATGTAAAAGTGCTAAACCAAATTTCTCCAGCTTTGCTATGTTTCAGGGCTCAGTGAAACTAGGTTATGCATTACAAACTGCAGATCTGTACCAGCAATGGTAGTGGAGTTATAAGAATCTAATGTTTTAGAAAATATTCACATTTTATAGATAATTACATTGTGAAATTATAAGCACTTCAAACTTAACAATTACTTAACTAAATCATGGTACATGTAGAAGTTTCTAAGGACCTTTCTAAAGGGTTAGACATGCTAAGTCTCAGTTTTCTAGCACCAAAGATGGCTAAATTCTTAATAGGGCTGGGCAACATTTATTCACCAGTGTAATTCTGGCAAAATTCAACTTTCTGTTCCATGACAATTTCTGGAAATTTAACTGACATTATGTCAGTTATTTCCATATAATTTTAAATGTTTTTGTGTACATTGAACCCAGTTTGTTATCATGACTTTACCAAGGTCCATACAGACATGTACCAAGTTATTAATGTTTCTCTTTAAAAGTGAATGAGTTACAAGCCTACATTCAGAAATGATAAAATTTCATTTTGCAATTATGAAAACTGCAGAATTTTAAGCCCCTGTAAATTTAAAAGTAGAGAATTGAATACAGCCAATTTTATAATGTTCGTTGACCCTAAATATTAGGCTTTGAGGCCACTCCCATGTCCTATTAGCAGAGCATCATGTTGCCGTGCTGATGACTGTTGACTGGAAGCGAGCCCAGCAAGTCACATCAGAAGGCAGGCCATGACTGAGAAAGCTGCTGCTCGGCAGTGTATCTCAGTCAGGGAGAATTGGCAGCAGGTTCCGCTGACACAGCAACTCCTGCAGGTGGGTAAAGAAGCTTTCTCTTGCTGCAGGGGAAGCCATGGCAGTTGAGGGCTGACAGAGGCACTGCCCCCACCAGCGGAGGTGACAGGGAAAAAATTGGGGGAGAAAAACCCAGTAGCCAACTGAATGATGGCGGGGTTCAGTCTGCTCAGAGTACATCCCTGTGAACAGTGTGTGTCTCTGAGAGATGAGCTGTTGGCTGGGAGAAAAAACAATATGGAAAAACAGAGGCCATGTGCATCAACTCTCTAATCACTGACCAAGTTATAAGCAGCCAAAGGTTCCAAAATAAAACCAGTAATTAAAGTTGAATTTCATAAGCTTTTGTGAAATCGTGGAATGTTGTGATACTTTTGTCGAAGCCATGTCCATACATTTTGCCCAGTTGTACACTTGAATTGCAGTTGTAGAAGAAAGTAAATGCTGGGTAAAGAGGCAATAAGGTAATATGCACAGGAAGATCCATAGTAAAAGTATGGTGATGCCAAGTGTTTGGTCACTATCTTGAGTGATGGACCATGAAGAATAGCCCAGGTTATGCTTTTATCAATGACATCGGCATAGGTATTCTGGGCAACATTGCCCTATTCATGTACAGTACCAAGCTAGTAGGAAGGATTGATAGCAAGAAGGCAGTTAAGGATCTACAAAAAACCTACAGAGGCTGGAAAGATGGTCCAATATCTTGCAGCTGAAGTTCAATGCCAAAAAATGTAAGGTGATGCATTTGGGTAAAGGGAACCCAAGGACAGAGTACCACCTCAACAGAGTCCAGCTCAGCATCATGCAGGAAGAACGGGACCTAGGTGTCATCATAAGCACCCCCCTTAGACAAGCTAATGCAACAAGCCTCATATCAAGGCCAACACAATACTGGGTACAGAGGGAAGGTATTCGACAGTAGGAGGAAGGCGGTAATGCTGCCACTATACAGGTCCCTGGTAGGGCCCCATCTGAAGTATTGTGTCCAGTTTTGGAGTCCACATCTGAAAAAGGATATAAACAGGTTGGAGGCTGTCCAGAGAAGAGTGACCAGAATGATCCAGGGCGCCCAAGCGCACTCATACAAGGAGCTTCTGGAAGTGTTAAATATGTTCTCATTGGAAGCAAGAAGGGAAAAGGGAGACATGATTAAAAATATAAAAGTTCCTGAGAGGAATAATAAGGTGCCATCCTCGGGCCTGTTCAACTGAGTCTCCAACTCTAACACTAGAGGGCACAAATGGAAGTCAAAGGGGGGGGCTTCAAGAGAGAGCTTAGGAAACACTATTTTACAGAAAGAGTTGTGGAGCCATAGGAAAAACTGCCAGCTGAGGTAGTGGAAGCGAAGTCTGTGACATCATTCAAGCTGGGGTGGGACAAGACTGAAGTGTGATTAAAAGCAAGAGGAGCAGTAGGAGGCATTAGGCAGAAGTGAGATTAGGTCCTGGGATCTGAGAAGGTCAAAGAAACACATGGTCAGACTAGATGGATCCTAGGACTCCTTCCGCCATTTGTTTTCTATGTTTCTACATCAGTGGGTACTAGCCTATCTTCTTCTAATATACCAACTAACCACTAGAGTTTCCTAACTTAATGACTTGTGGTAGCACATGGCACGTGCAGCATTGTTTCTGTACGATGCCACCTGCTGAATCTTTAACAACCCTGTAGATAACAATATATATTTTACTATTTGAAAACAGTGGCACTAAGTGATGCCAGGCCTTACAACTATTTATTTTATTTATTTATTTATTAGTCTCTAGGGTTACAAGTACTTTTGAGCAACAACTGCTCATTTACAAAGGTTCCACTTTAAAAGGATGGGGGTAACATACATACAAAGGTTGGCAATGGTTTACGGTCATAACACACTTCAGAAATGACAGACATTACTGGAGAGCAACTTAATAAGCACCTAGGTCAAGTAACAGAGTAAGTGATTATAAAGCAACTGTTAGTGTGAGCAGGGTAGGAGGGGATCAGTAAGAAGTAGGCTGGCTGAGGGAAGGAGGGAGGGTTGGCTAGGAATGGTGCAGAGAAATTTGGCAGTGAGTGACTGATTTCTGATATGTCGCGTAGTGGTGTGAGGGGGAGGTGAGGGGAGGGAGGGAGAAGGTCAGGGGTCACGTACAAAAAGCAGGAGGAAAAAGAGTATAATGCTCTGGTAGGATACGGATCACTGGTCATGAGCAACAGGGTGGAGGTTGGAGCAGTCCTTTTAGGGAGAAGCAGTCACAATGAATGGTAGAGGTGAGGTAAAGTCAGAGATTTCTTTTAAAGGATCCAAGCGTAGCAGAGGAAATTGCTTCTTTGTTGAGAGTATTGAACCACTGTGGAGCCCTGTGGATGAAAGACCACTGACCCACAGTGGTCCAACATCTGGGAACCTGGAAGGTTTGATATTGGCCATTACGTGTATGCCGATTACTGCTATGGGTGGTAAGGAGCATACCAACACCTGGAGGAATGAGCCCAAGGAGATCCTTTTTGTTAATAGGCAGGTCTGATATTGTATTCTGCTGAGGAGTGGAAGCCAGTCAGCCTGGATATAAAGGTTGCAGGTGTGTGTTTGGTGGGCAGCACCCATTAAAAGCCTGCAGGCTTTGTTGAGTGTCACTGAGATCCTGCAGGGGGCAGTAGTAGAAGCAGAGCCGTAGATGGCAAGACCGTAGTCAATGATAGAGGAGACAGAGCTATAGATAACCAATCTAAGGGCAGCAACAGACATACAGTGCTTGTGCTTGTGCAGCAGTCCAATCCATATGTTGGCGGCCTTGGCAACAATGTCAATATGCCGAGTGTAGGAGAGGGTATTGTCCAGCATGCTACCAATGTACTTGAACTCAGGGACATGTTCAAGTGAGGTCCCAGAGTGGTTCTTGATGGTGAGGGACAGTGATTTGTGCCTACTTTCTGTGGGAGAATTCAAGAATGCATGGGACAGACATATGGCAATTCTTGTGGAGGGTAGGAAGAAATAGTGTCAGTGTCAGTGGCTCAGTAGGTAGCACTCTCACCACTGAGGCTGGGAGACCAGAGGGCTGTGGGTTCAGTTCCCACATCTGGCACCTGGGTTAATATCCCAATACTGACACTGTAGCGCAGCATGAGAGGGGTGCTGCACTTCTGAGGTGCCGTCTTTTGGATGGGACATTAAACCGATGTCCCATCTGCCTGGATTGGTGGTAATTCAGGTGGATGTTAAAGATCCCACGGCACTTAAAGAAAAAGAGTAGGGGAATTTCCCTGATGTCCTGGCCAAATTTCCGTCATTCACTAAAGATACCACCAACAGCTTAATCTGGTTCAAGGTCAGTTGGCATTCATCTGTATCCCCCTCCCCCGGGTCGTGCCTGAAAATAGGCAGGATTTGTCTAGTTCACTTATCCGGTCAACAAAAACTAAAAAAAAAAATATATATAGCCTGTTGGTTAACTAGGATCTGCAGCTTATCCTGTTGGTAGAGAAATGGGCAGACTAGATGGGCCAAGCGGTCCTTATCTGCCATCAAAGTCTATGTTTCTATGTTTCTACTCCATGCATTGCAGAAGGTCATGACTTTAGTCTTGCTGTAGTTCAGGATGAGTTTATTAGTGCCAAACCATTCTTCAACACACTTGAAGTCAAGCTGCAGCTGACTTTCTAGGATTTTAGAGTCATGGTGGCTAGTGAACAGGACTGCATCATCTAGCTGTGACTTTGGCCATTGTGACAGAAATATCTGGATATCGTTATTCATGATGGATCATGATGCTGGGCATGACTGTCACAGGAGTGCTGGAGAGGCACCGCAGGGCCATGATGTTAGTGCAGGTAAGGTTAATCAGTGGTGAAAAGTGCTTTATGAAAATTAAATTCCACGAGTGGAATTCTATTGGTATTACTTATTATGTGTCAAAGAAATTTTTAGCATATTTTCCAACTAGTCACTTTTAATGTATCCACAATTAATTTTAGTCTATTAAACCACATTTATCAGGTTTAATTTGATTTTAGGACATAATTACTTTGGTATGCATGTCAAATCCTGAGTGTATACTTGCAACAGCAGTGGAGCTATAAACATCTAAACATTTTGAAAAATGTCACACAATTTACAAAATAGTTAAACTGTGAAATTTTTAACTACTGTAACTTACAAGTTGCATAACCAACTACCCCTCTATTTGCTGTTAGGTTCAATTTGCTGATTTTGCCCAGCCCTAGTGTATAGTAATGAAGAATGGAATGTCCTGAACAGCAAACCTTTTTATGTTGGCTTGTGAGCATGTGCAAGCAATATTTTGCAGTAGTAGCACTGTACTAGCACTTTCAAAGGTGTGTCAGTGTTGTGGCAAATTCAGGAGATGCTTTAGCCGGTGTGTCCCTCAGCCACCAACCAGTAAGCATGCTGCCGATGACAGCAGTTTCAGAGAGTGCCACCAACTTGAAAGAAATCTGCTGTTGCAATGAGAGACAGGCTCGTCATTGCACTGGTGGATCTGACATGCCTCCATCCCGTGCCATTCCTGGTGAAACATTTCAATAAACATGGTGGCAGCTCTTGTTGTCCACCTCTCGCAATCCCTAGAAAGCCGACTTTGATGGGTGCCCAATCCCCCTGTCAGCATGCCCCCTCTCCAGTTCAACTTGTCTGCCAATGGCAGTGTCCAAACCACATTGGCATAATGCCCTCCCAGTTTTATTTGTCTGCCAACAGGAGTGCCCAATCCCCCTCGGCATCAGGCCCCCCAACACAGACATGCTTTATTTGCCAATGGGGTGCTCAATCCCCATCAGCTCCAGCCCCCCCCCCAAAAAAACCTAGGAGGCACACTGGGAGCCCACCCCAATGTGTCCAAATGTCTTAGTATCACCTGTAAAAAAAGAACTTCCCCCAAGTTTTTTTTTGTTTTTCCTTGCAAAACAAGAAAATGGTCCCTCGTCGGCAGTGCCCCCTCCTCAACCCGCACTCACCATCTGCCCACCCCACTTCTCCACACACCCCCTCACCGCATACTTACCTCCTGAGGAAGGCGTGGTAATTTTCGGTGGAGTGGGAACACGTCTGTACTTTTCAAAGCAGACCGCAAACTGAAGAAATGCCGGTAAACTGTATAATGGCATAAATAAGGGGGTTTCAACTTAGGTGGATATCTTGGCCATTTTTGCAACTTTTGGCTCCAAATTTTCAACATGGGGTTCTTGAGACCCCTCCACATGAAATCAGTCACTGTCATTTAATTATTCGGTCCAGAAAGGTGATTTCACTATCACTGCACAGAGTCACCTTTCGGGACCGATTAACAAAATGACAGTGCCACTGTTCATGAGGTGGGCACCCAAAAAGCCTATGTTGCAAATGTGATGAACAAATTCCAAAAAATGACTGTTTCACAGTTTCCACACATGCTTGTAACTTCGAGAATTTTTATATTTTCACTTCAGATTTTCAACATTGCCATTTTTGCACACCTTCTTATGAACAGTACAGCTGTCATTTTTCATATCCTGTCCAAAATGTATTTTCGCACATGTGGTGCACAATGGTACGATCGCTGTGGGAAATCAATGTTCTGGGCACATTAACAAAATCACAGTGACACTGTTCATGAGCAGAGGTCCCAAAATGCCTATGTTGAAAATTTGCTGAAACAATTCCAAAAAATGACTATGTCACGAGCATGCATTGCACAATTTCCACGCATGTTCATAACTTTGAGAATTGTTTTATATTTTTACTCCAGATTTTCAACATTGCCATTTTTTCACACCTCCTTATGAACAGTACAGCTGTCATTTTTCATATCCTGTCCGAAATTTTTTTTCACACATGTGGTGCACAATGTCACGATCTCTGTGGGAAATCAAAGTTCTGGACAGATTAAGAAAATCACAGCAACACTGTTCATGAGCAGAGGTCCCAAAATGCCTATGTTGAAAATTTGCTGAAACAATTCCAAAAAATGACTACATCACAAGCATGCGTTGCGCAGTTTCCATGCACACTCATAACTTTGAGAATCTTTAACATTTTCACTCCAGATTTTCAACATTGCCATTTTTGCACACCTCCTTATGAACAGTACATCTGTCATTTTTCACATCCTGCCTGAAATGTGTTTTAGCACCTGTGGCGCACAATGGATGCGGTCGCTGTGCGAAATTAACAGACAGAGTCACAAAATCACAGTGCCACTATTCATAAGGAGAGGTCCCAAAATGCCCATGTTGAAAATTTGGTAAACCAAATCCCAACAAGCATTTGTTAATGCTGAATGTTTGCTTGCAGGCATTGGCAGTGGTAGTGTAGAAGTTACAGAGCTGCGTAATAGGAATAGCAGTGAAGTACTGAACTGAAGCCAACCCCACTACTACCCTGCAGAGAGTGACAGGCAATGGGGTGTGCCTTTGGGTCATCAGGCATAACGGCCATGCCATTTCACCCCACCCCACCCTGCAGACACTGACAAGTGTCACGGTGTGCCTTGGGGTCTTTGGCCCTTATGTGCACCCCATTCCATCAGGAAGTACGGTGAGATGGGTGCAGTATAGGAGAATGGGGTGAACTTTGGGGCCAAAGAGTCTAAGGCACACCTCGATGCCTCTCACTGGCTGCAGGGTGTGGAATGGTATGAGCATTACAGGCAAGAATCCCAAGTCACATCCCTGATGCCTGTCATTTTCTACAGGGTTGGGCGTTATGATTGGAAACCCTAATACCTCAGGCATTCGTTGGTATTTTCACTCCAAATTTTCAACATGGTTTTTTTGTGACCCCACCTCATGAACAGTGGCAAAATCAGTTTGTTAGCCGAAAGCTGCTTATGCACAGCGACTACGGCATTTAGCACCACAGGTGCAGAAACATTCCGAACAGGATGTAAAAAATGACAGCTGTACTGTTCATAGGGAGGTGTAAAAAATGGCAATGTTGCAAATCTGCAGTAAAAATATAAAAAAAAAAAATGGTGAAGTCACAAGCGTGCATAGAAACTGTGCAACGTGCACCTGTAATGTAATTAGTTTGGGGATGTTTTACAGCAGATTGTCAGCACAGGCATTTTGGGACCTCTGATCTTGAACAGTGTCACTGTGATTTTCTTTATCTGTTCCAAACAATGATTTCCCACAGCGACCACGCATCTCTGCGCTGAAAGTGTGAAAACACATTTCGGCCATGTTGTGAAAAATGACAGCTGTACTGTTCATAAGGAAGTGTGGAAAAATGCCACTGGTGAAAATCTAGACTGAAAATATTCCAAAGTCATGAACTTACGAGGGTGCTTGGAAACTGCGCAATGCTCACTCGTAACACAGTCATTTTATGGACTTTTGTCAAGATGTGAAAAATGACAGCTATACTGCTCATAAGGAAGTGTAATAAAATGGCAATGTTGAAAATCTGGATTGAAAATATTGAAAATTCGCAAACTTACAAGCGTGCGTAGGAACTGCGCAATGCACGCTCGTAAAACAGTCATTTTAGGGATTTTTTCACCAAATTTTCAACATAGCCATTTTAAGACCTCTGTTCATGAACAGTGTCACTGTGATTTTCTTAATGTGTCCCATACATTGATTTCGCACACCGACTGCACCATTGTGCGCTACATGGGCAGAAACACATTTGGGGCAAGATGTTAAAAATGACAGCTATACTGCTCATAAGGAGGTGTGGTAAAATGGCAATTTTGAAAATCTGGAGTGAAAATATTGAAAATTCGCGAACTTACGAGCATGCGTAGGAACTGCGCAATACACGCTGGTAAAACAGTCATTTTTAGGAATTTTTTCACCAAATTTTCAACATAGCCATTTTAAGACCTCTACTCATGAACAGTGTCACTGTGATTTTCTTAATTTGTCCCGTACATTGATTTCGCACACCGACTGCGCCATTGTGCGCTACATGGGCGGAAACACGTTTTGGGTGAGATATGAAAAATGACAGCTGTACTGCTCATAAGAAGGTGTGGTAAAATTGCAATGTTGAAAATCTGGAGTGAAAATATTGAAAATTCTCGAACTTATGAGTCTGCATAGGAACTGCGCAATGCACGCTCGTAAAACAGTCATTTTTAGGAATTTTTCCACCAAATTTTCAAAATAGACTTCTTAAGAGCCCACATTATGAATACTGGCAGTGTCATTTCATTAATCATTCCAGAAAGGTGATTTCACGCAGTGGCTGCGAAATCACCTTTCAGGCCCGAGTAACACCATGACAGCATTCATGAGAAGGGGTCCCAAAAACCCCATGTTGAAAATTTGCTGCAAAAATTCCAAAAAATGCCTGAGATTTGCAATGAAGTTGAAAAAACCCTATCTATCCCATTATACAGCTTACTGGCATTTCCTCAGTTCAGCGTCGGCTTTGAAGAGTGCAGGCGTGTTCCCGGTCCAACTGAAGATCGTGCTCGGACTCTGGAGGTAAGTATGGGGTGGGGGTGGGGAGGTAGGTGTGCAGTGGGTGGGCACGGGTGGGGAGACACTACGAGGGACGTTTATTTCTTTTCAGGTGTTTTTTTTTATTACAATGACGCGGGACGTTTGCCATGCTGGGGTGGGCTCCCAGCATGGCACAAGGACAGCTGGGGGGGCGTGGAGCTGATGGGGGATTGGGCACCCCTGTTGGCCATAGTATCTATTGCCATGCTGGGGTGGGCTCCCAGCGTGGCACCCTGTACTCTTGTGGGAGGATGAGGACAGTGGAGCCGACGGGGGATTGGGCACCCCTATCGGCTATAGCATGAGTTGCCATGCTGGGGTGGGCACTCAGCATGGCATGTGGAAGGCTTTGGGGGAGCGCAGCACAGCCAACGGGATTGGGCACCCCATCATTGTACAGTGTCGCGTAGCAGCACAGTACGCGTGCGTGTGTGTGTGTGTGTGTGTGTGTGTGTGTGTGTGTGTGTGTGTGTAGGGGAGCTGCGCAGAGCAGGCAATATCTGATCGCTGCTCACTGAAGCATAGCTCCCCCTTTCAACTGTACGCCACTGCATTTTGGAGCTGTCATAGACAGCTCCAGCATGCATTGGAGGACTAGGGCCGCGCCTGCCAACACACTGACTGAATTGGAAGAGGGGGTGACACACCTCTGAAAACTCAGACAATGGCACTATGTTTCTTGCACATGCGTGCAAGCAAACATAAAAATGGCAACTTGGAAAATCTGGAGTGAAAATATGAAAAATTGGTGAAGTCATAAGCATGCATAGAAACTGCGCAACACACGTCTGTAACCCAATTATTTTTGGGAGTTTGTTAGCCACATTTTTAACATAGGCATTTTGGGACCTCCCCTCATGAACAGTGGCACTGTGATTTTGTTAATCTGTCCCTAAAGTTGATTTCCCACAGCGACCACGCCATTGTGCGCCACAGGTGCAGAAAGACATTTTGGACAGGATGTGAAAAATGACAGCTGTACTGTTCATAAGGAGGTGGGAAAAAATGCCAGTGTTGAAAATCTGGCATGGAAATATTGCAAATTTGTGAAGTTACAAGGGTGCGTGGAAACTGCACAATGCATGCTTGTAACACAGTCATTTCATTGACTTTCAGCACCAAATTTTCAACATAGGCATTTTAGGACCTCTGCTCATGCACAGTGTCACTGTCATTTCCTCAAACTGTCCCAAAAACTGATTTAGCACAATGACCACGCTATTCTGTGCCGGACGTGCGAAAACACATTTCAGCCAGGATATGTAAAATGACAGCTGTACTCTTCACCAGAAGGTGTGGAAAAATGAAAATTTTGAAAATCTGGAGGAAAATATTACAAATTCACGAAATTATGAGCGTGCATGAAAACAGCACAACGTACGCTCGTAAAACATCCATTTTGGGGATTTTTTTCACCAAATTTGCAACATAGGCTTTTTGAGAGATCCCCCTCATGAACAGTGGAACAGTCATTTCATTACTCAGTCCTGAAAGGTGATTCCACGCATTGCCTGTGAACTCACCTTTCCTGACTGAATAACACCATGACAGTGACTGAATTCATGAGTAGGGTTCCCAATAACCCCATGTTGAAAATTTGGTGTAAAAATTCCAGGAAATGCCTGAGATATGGATCAAAGTTGAAAAAAAACTATTTATGCCATTATACAGCTGACCAGCATTTCTTCAGTTTGGGGCTTTAAAGAGTGCAGACATATTCCCGGTCCAACAAAGATCATCGCGCCGGACTCTGAAGGTAAGTATGGGGTTGGGGGGGTATAGAGAGGCAGGGTGCGCAGAGAGTGGGTGCGGGTTGTGGGAGGGGGCAGGGAGACCTCAAGGGACCGTTTCCTTTTTTTACATGTTACAAAAAAAAAAAAACACAGCGGGATGGTTTTTATTTTTCTGGGGATTTGGCATGCTGGGGTGGGCTTCCAGCATGCCACATAAGTGTTTTGGGGGGATGCTGTAGCCGACAGGGATTAGGCACCCGTCAGCACATAACAAAGTGGGGGGCAAGAGCCAAGAGGATTGGGCACCCCCTTGACACATAACAAATGGGGGGGGGGGTGCATTATGCCGATGGGGAGTGGGATCCCCCATCAGCACATACATTGGGCAGGGCATGCCGACAGGGGAATTGAGCACCCCCGAAGTCATCATTATGGCAGACAGTGTGCTGCCATGTTAAATTTGTTTTGTCACCAGAAAAATCACGTCAGGAGGTCCGCTGCATATAATGAGCTTTGCTCGCATTGCAGTGGACGTTTCCTTAGATGTGCCTGCCACATTATGTATTCCTGGTGTGGTGCCATCATGCAGGCTTATTGGCGAATGAGGGACGACCTACTGATGCGTGCCCTGCATTTGCCCAACAGTGACCGCACCTCCAAATCTGCTACTACCACAATATGTTGGCTGTGCATGCATGAGCCAACATAAAAATAGAAAAGACAAATGCCTCAAATCCTTTAAACATGTAAGCAGCTCCCTGTACAGGATTGTCTGATGTAAGGAAGCTCAAGGTGAAAAAAAAAAACACAATTTACCTCTTCTAAAGCCATGATGCCCAATACTAGCCAGTGCACCATTCTGGTCATACCAGTTCATAGGTGAGAAATGAAAACTTATGCAAACTGTAGAAGGAATCCTACTGGTAATCATGATTAAACTATTGCAAAGATGTAGTACTATACTAAATCTTGCTTTTGAAATTAAGACAATTAATCATTAAGGCATAAATAAAGCTTTAGTCACCATCAGCTAATCTATCCCTAGGGGGTCATGAGGCATGAGGCCTAGGTGATTAAATTAACTGAAGTAACTCAAACCCTGGAGTGCTTTAATGCTATTCTTAAACTAAAAATATTTTTGTATTTTTAACATTAATGCTTTAGAGTTAAAATTCAAAGTGATCTATTATACATGAGGGTTTCTAGCCATTAACCTAATTCTTATAGTATGATCTCAGCCTAGCTGGCATGGTGGCATGCAGTGTTGAGGTGCTGGGCACCTCAACTCCTGCCATGCCGTGACCTAGGTTTTGGAAACAGATATGGGTCACTCGGGGGCTGATCAAGGGAGGGAGGATTGTGCATCCCAAGAATGGCTATCATCCCTTCAGGAGGGAGGTATGAGTGTTCCACTAGGCAGCTGCCACCTGGTGGATCTGGGTGGCAGCACAATGGGATGTAAAGGAAGGTGTCCTTCTTGCTTGATACTGGGGATGTCTCTGCAGAGGCAGAGCTTGCACAACATGTCAATGAACCTGCAATGGGCTGGGGAAGAAAATGGAGGAAAACCTCCGACCATGGCTGCATGAAGGCCCAGCCCCACAGGCCCCACCCTGGCAACTGGGCATTTCTCAGGCCTGTGGCAGAGGACAAACAGAGCATGTGGTAAGGCCCAGGGAAGCCAGGTGATAGGTCTAGGGAGGACTTGTCTAATGGGGTGTAGTTCAGCAGATAGTGCTTTAAAGTACCCACTATAAGATAAAAAAGAATTATGTCAGCCACTCAGAGTGCTCCATCTATAACCATTGTGTTATAATGAGGCCTTATTGTGACTTTCATTACATTATTTTGAAAGTATTATATTGTACATGTTTAGAGTTACTCAATGGATCAGTTAACAGCTTGTCATGTAAGACTAGTGAATGCCTATATACTGTATATAGACGTCTAAAACAATTACAGAGCAGCAGATAGCTCCAGGAGTACTTCAAAAAACATAATATTTAGACTGGATGCTGCTTATATTTCACATTAGTTCTGTATTTTTCTTTACCATTCTTTAATAATGAGGTCATTTCCATGATAACATTTGTTCCTTGAGTGTTTATAAGCTCCTGTTGCATATTCCTCACCTGAGGTCATAATAATCTGCTTGTAACATCAGAGCAATTGCGATAGCATCAGATTGTAATGTACAACAGTGGCACCCCCCAGGATGACACACACTTTTAAAGCACTCTGCAGAATGCTGCAACAGACCTACTGAATAAAGCTATTTAATTTCAATGGTAATTAGTCCCCTTTGTCATGCAGGAAACTGTGGCATTCATTTCATCATGGCAGTGGTACATTTTCCTGAATGATGAAGGGAACTAATTACCATTGAAATTTCATTTCTTTATTCAGTAGGTCTGCTGCAGCATTCTCGCAGAGTGCTGCAAAAACTAAAGAGAATGATGGGCGCTGGACTCAGGAGAGTAAGCAACATAAGAGATCAGAATCCTGCTTTCATGCAAATTTCCCCCATTAAGAAATAACTGGGAGAGAATTGTATAGAATATACTGTATTATGAAATGCAATCTGAACTTAATAGTATGGTCCCAGTTCATAAAAGGCATCAAAGCAGGGCACAAAGAGTGCCCCATTGTGCTGACCCATTAAATGGCTGTTTTGTACTGGTGGAGGTATCTATATTCAGACTGCAAATTAAGCATTTAACCTGCACAGTAACAGCTCATGTCATGAACTCAGGCATCTCTGGATATGATGCACTGGTATGTATTCATCCAGGAGCATAACCACTGTGCCCCCCCCCCCACCTGCCTGACCTGTTACTTAGACTGCTCGTGGGCACCATGAAAAATGTCTCCATTCCTTCCCTCATAGTTTCCCTGGTAGTCCAGTACCTCCTGTCCCCCTCCTTAATGCCAGCCTGTATACACTCTTTATTACTTCAGTGGATCTCTCCTCCCTAACACAATTGTCCCTTGTGGACCTTTTTAAGTGATTTGTCCCATAATAATCTAGGTCTAACAATGTCTTAACACAATGGGGGCAGAGTTCTAAGACTCCTACTGCCTAATTGAAAATGTTTGGGGCCAGTGGATGTTTGTAAGGTGCTGGGTCTGCTGGACTGGCAATTGCCATGCTTTGTGAATGGCATTGCATCCCATCTGCATCACTGGCACAAAACAGGGTGCAACCACTATTGGGCATAGCTTGGGAGTCACAGCCAGAGGGAACGGTGGTAAATAATGGCACAATAATATACTACCAGTCCCTTGTGACTGAGATTAATGGCACCTGTTTTCAAAGTTTTCCCTGAGGCACCAATAGCTCTTTACAATGTGAACCTCAATTTTGCAATCATTCAGAGGATAGGGATAAGTATGGATATGTGTTCCATTACAATCACCTTTGTTTTTTTATTGTTAAAGGTATCCAAATTTCTGATATGCTTGGGTTGTTACTCTGTGACTCACTAAAGAAATAAATATTTGTAATTAGTTTGCTATGGTCACTGTGCATTTCTTCACAGCCAAAATAATTTAGTCTTGGAATTGACAGAATATACTCAGAAAACACAGCAGCAAATGCAGTAGGGGGAAACAAGGCAGCAGCAATACAACAAACAGCTTCCTCTGCCAGAACTTCAACCATACCATATCAAAAAGTAAATAACATAAGAAGCAAAGGGGGATTTTAAAGCAAATTTCCAGTTTTAGGATGAGTTAGCATCAGTAGGACTCAAATCTCATGACATTCCTTCTATGGGCTACAAAACCAGAGTAGTGTTATGCTTGTTCAACTGTGATTAATGTTTGTCCATTCACACTCTCTGTTCCATGGCGACTTACCACCCCGTGGGGTACTGATGGCGTTATACGGGCCCGAAGGGTGATTTCGCAGCCACTGCACGAAATCACCTTTCCGGAATGATTAACAAAATGACACTGCCAGTGTTCATAAGGTGGGTTCTCAAAAAGCCTATTTTGAAAATTTGGTGGAAAAATTCAAAAAAATGACTGTTTTACGAACGTGCGTTGTGCAGTTCCTACGCATGCTCGTAAGTTCGCGAATTTTCAATATTTTCACTCCACGGGACACATTAAGAAAATCACAGTGACATTGTTCATGAGCAGAGGTCTTAAAATGGCTATGTTGAAAATTTGGTGAAAAAATTCCTAAAAATGACTGTTTTACAAGCGCGCATTGCGCAGTTCCTACGCACGCTCGTAAGTTTGCGAAATTTCAATATTTTCATTCCAGATTTTCAACATTGCCATTTTATCACACCTTCTTATGAGTAGTACAGCTGTCATTTTTCACATCTCACCCAAAACGTGTTTCCGCCCATGTAGCGTACGATGGCGCAGTCGGTGTGCGAAATCAATGTACGAGACACATTAAGAAAATCACAGTGATACTGTTCATGAACAGAGGCCTTAAAATGGTTATGTTGAAAATTTGGTGAAAAAATTCCTAAAAATGACTGTTTTACCAGCATGCGTTGTGCAGTTCCTACGCACGCTCGTAAGTTCGCGAATTTTCAATATTTTCAATCCAGATTTTCAACATTGCCATTTTACCACACCTCCTTATGAGCAGTATAGCTGTCATTTTTCACATCTTGGCCAAAATGTGTTTCAGCCCATGTAGCGCACAATGGCGCAGTCGATGTGCGAAATCAATGTATGGGACACATTAAGAAAATCACAGTGACACTGTTCATGAGCAGAGGTCTTAAAATGGCTATGTTGAAAATTTGGTGAAAAAATTCCTAAAAATGACTGTTTTACGAGAGTGCGTTGCGCAGTTCCGATGCATGCTGGTAAGTTTGCGAATTTAATATTTTCACTGCAGATTTTCAACATTGCCATTTTATTACACTTCCTTCTGAACAGTACAGCTGCCATTTTTCATATGTCGCCCAAAATGTGTTTTCGCACATGTAGCTATATAAATGGTACTGTTGGTGTGTGAAAGCAACGCTTGGGACAAATTACGAAAATCACAGTTACACTGTTCATGAGCAGAGGTCTTAAAATGGCTATGTTGAAAATTTGGTGACGAAAGTCCATAAAATGACTGCGGTACGAGTGAGCATTGAGCAGTTTTCACGCACCCTCGTAAGTTCATGACTTTGTAATATTTTCAGTCCAGATTTTCACCAGTGGCATTTTTCCACACTTCCTTATGAACAGTACAGCTGTCATTTTTCACAACATGGCAGAAGTGTGTTTTCACACTTTCAGCGCAGAGATGCGTGGTCACTGTGGGAAATCATTGTTCAGGACAGATAAAGAAAATCACAGTGTCACTGTTCATGATTGGAGGCACCAAAATGCCTGAGTTGACAATCTGCTGTAAAAAATCCCCAACCTAATTATATTACGGGTGTGCTTTGCACAGTTTCTATGTACGCTCGTGACTTCACCAGTTTTTTTTTTATATTTTTACTGCAGATTTGCAACATTGCCATTTTTTACACCTCCCCATGAACAGTACAGCTGTCATTTTTTACATCCTGTTCGGAATGTTTTTGCACCTGTGGTGCTAAATGCCGTAGTTGCTGTGCATAAGCAGCTTTCGGCTAATAAACTGATATTGCCACTGTTCATGAGGTGGGGTCACAAAAAAAAACATGTTGAAAATTTGGAGTGAAAATACCAATGAATGCCTGAGGTATTAGGGTTTCCAACCATAACGCCCAACCCTGTAGAGAATGACAGGCATCAGGGGTGTGACTTGGGATTCTTGCCTGTAATGCTCATACCATTGCACACCCTGCAGCCAGTGAGAGGCATCGAGGTATGCCTTAGAGTGACTCTTCAGACCCAAAGTTCACCCCATTCTCCTATATCGCACCCATCTAACCGTATTTCTTAATGGAATGGGGTGCGCATAAGAGCCAAAGACCCCAAGGAACACCGTGACACTTGTCAGTGTCTGCAGGGTGGGGTGTGGTGAAATGGCATGGCCGTTATGCCTGATGACCCAAAGGCACACCCCAATGCCTGTCACTCTCTGCAGGGTGGTGGTGGGTTGGCTTCAGTTCAATACTTCACTTCCATTCCTATTACGCAGCTCTGTAACTTCTACACTACCACTGCCAATGCCAGCAAGCAAACATTCGGCATTGACAAATGCTTGTTTTATGTCTCTTCATGAACAATACAGTTGTCATTTTCCACATCCTGCCCAAAATGTGTTTTCATCTCTGTGTCGCCAAATGGCATAGCTGCTGTGCAAAATCACCTTTCAGCTAACAAACTGATTGTGCCGCTTTTCATGAGGTGGGCTCACAAAAAGCCCATATTGAAAATCTGGAGTGAAAATACCACCACACGTCTACGGTGTTAGGGTTTCCAACTCTAGCACCCCACCCTGTAGAGACTGACAGGCATCAGGGGTGTGACTTGGGATCATCGGCTGTAATGCTCATGCCATTCCACCCCACCCCCTCCCTGCAGCCAGTGACAGGTATCGTGGTGTACCTTGCACTGATCAGCCACAAAGTTCATCCCATTCTCCTATACTGCACCCACCTCAGAGTATTTCCTTATAGAATGGGGTAAGTATAATTCCCAAAGACCCCAAAGCACACCACGACATTTGTCAGTGTCTACAGGGTAGGGTGAGATACAATGGCATGAGCTTTTTAGTTGATGACCCAAAGGCACACCCCAATGCCTGTCGGTCTCTACAGGGTGGGGGTGGGGTTGGCGTCACTTCAATACTTCACTGCCATTCCTATTATGCATCTCTAACTCTGGCACTACCAATGACAATGCCAGCAAGACAACATTCAGCATTGACAAATGCCTTTTTTTCAGTATTTACTTAGACAAGCATATTACCATTGTCATTGAAACGTTATTGTTTTGCACATGCCATTACATAATAAAAACAACCATAGTGGTGCAAACATAACCACAAATATATAGTTTATACAGATATGTTAAATATCCAGAGTAATGTACACAGATGTTAAATAAACAGTGTTCCTTTTCATAAACAAATTAAAATAAGAAAGCATCCTATTCTGAATAGATCTAATATAGTGTAAATTCAATTACGTTCTGTGTAAACAGTAGCTTAAAAAGAATGAACGATGCATACTTAATATCTGCAATTTGTTTGGAAAGCTGCTGCTGTAAGAGCATGTAAACCACGATTCCTACCAGTAATCCCAAATCCTAGTGAACAGAGAGTCGGCTGGATGTAAAATAAGAAATTACTCAGTGCAGTAATGTTGTTTCTTACAAAGGGATCACTCACTAAGTTTAACAAAAGCAATCGTTCCCTTGGAGTGAGCAGCCTGGGAGCTTTAGAATTTTATGATAATTATGACATTTAGTATGACATTCAAATTCTGGTGGGTGGTCAAGCTCACCCCTTGCGCTATAACATCAGATGTATTTCTGTAGCTAGGGTGAGCAGTGACCACTGAAACTAGCTAAATGGCAACCAAAAATTCTTCAAATTGTTATCCAAGAAATGCTTTCAATTTGTTAAAACGAGACAGAACAAATCAATTTGCTATGAAAAAAGAGAAAAAAACTAAGTCACTTATCACTTAGACCACTTGGCAACAGTTGTTGAAGAATTGCAATAAGTAATGCTTATGCAGTTTAAAAAGGAACTGATTGTTGTTCTATGACCCTTTTCCCAGGCTCTGGAAGGGGAGGCAGGAATCACGGATTGTTAAACTTAGTGAATGATACCTTTGGAAGAGACAACATTACTACTGTACAGTGACATACATAATTAGTTTAGTTGCCATATTGGTCCTTGTAAGAACAGATCCAGAAGCAAATAGTTTGATAACTTCTTTTGGACCAACATAGATGTATCAAAAAGAACACTGTACCCAAGCTTTCGGACTTGGTTCGTCCGAAAGCTTAGGCACTGTTTTCTTTTTGATGCATCTATGTTGGTCCAATAAAAGATATCAAATCATTTGATACTGTACAGGGACTAATTTTTATTTCAAACCCCAGGAATCCCTCACTAAAGTTTAACAAGTGCAGACTCCATAGCAGTACCTTGGGACGATGAGTACAGAACCTATTTAGGGAAAAGGTTCTGCAAGACAGCAGTGCCAAAACTGTCATCCCTTCCGGTCTCCAAACTCTGTATATCCAGACAGTAATGCTTTGTGAAAGTGTTCACTGTTTTCCAAGTAGTTGCTTTACAAATCTCTTGCAGGGGGATGCCCCTGGATGTTGCAACGGAGGCAGAAATGCTTCTTGTAGAATGTGCCCTGAACCCTCTGGAAAGCAGTTTGCCAACTTTGTCATAGAAGAACTGCATGCAGGATATGATCCACTGAAAAATAAGTCTCTTGGATGCTGGTTTTCCCTTTCCCACTTCACTATAGGTAACAAAGAGTTGAGTGCTAGTGGACTTGACATCATTTGTGTGATCCAAATAGTAACTCAGTGCCCTTTTTACATCCAGACTGTGGAGCTTTTGCTGACCTGAGCAAGATTGTTCTGTGAAGAAACCTGGAAGAGCAACCAACTGATTCAGGTGGAATTCAGATGCCATTTTTGGGAGGAATTTCCTGTTTGTCCTTAGGACTACCTCGTCCCTATGGAAAGTATATAGATCAGATCTGTACAGAGGGCCTGTAGCTCATTCACCCTTCTGGCAGATGTCAGTGCCACCAGGGAAACTGATTTCCAGGTGACATACTTCAGTGCAGTAGAGGTCATGGGCTCAAAGGGAGCCTACATCAGCTGGGCAGTGCACAAGTTCAAATCCCAGGGAGGGACAGTTCCCTCACTGGAGGGTACAGGTGATTAAGGCCCTTGAAAAACTTTTTGAAAGTGGGTTGTGAGGCTGAAAGTGGGTTGTAAGGCCACTGGCCTGTCTTTGCCAGCTGATGTGCAAGGCCACTGGTTTTCATTTTTTACTGAAAAACCTGGTAAAATTCCGGAATTAGGGCTACCTGAACATCAGTAAAAACAAACATTTCATGGAATCTGGCATTTTATACCAGAACAGTAAATCTACAAAACTTGTATTTTTCTTATGATTGCTTCCTGTGTTATTTTAGCAAACTTGCTTTATTTAATGCTCTGTATAATAAGCCGTTTTTATTCTTATTATCTATACACACTCTAAAAGAATTACAGCAGAATCCCAGTAAAATCTGGAAATTAGAGTAACAATTACTGGTGCAATTCCGGAATCTGAAGTCTTGAAAATGGAAATTCGTTCTTTTAATCACCATAAATCAGTGGCCTTGCTGATGTGTAAGCTGGCACTGTTGTCAAATGCACCTTCACAGTGGACTAGGTAGTTCAGGATTATGGACAGAGTTGCCTGGAAGAGGTTGATCTGTTTGGGTGAGTGCCATGAGGAAGATATTTTTCAGTCTGAAGCATTGTTGATAGGTTGTATCTCAGGGGCAGCTTGATAGGCTGTTTACCGGTGAGGGGCAGGGGCATGGGGTACCAGGTTTGCCTGGCCCAGTCTGGAGCAATTAGAATCATTGTTGCTGATTCCCTTCTCAGTTGTATTACTACTGTCAGTAAAAGTGGAAAAGGAGGTAAGGCATAGAGAAAATTCCCTGACCAGCTGAGGACTAGAACATCCTCTGGGATTGAACCCAAGACTGGGGGTCTGCAACAGAAAAGTGGGAGCTGGTTGTTTTCCCAGAAGGTGAACAGATCTATTTCTGGTGTACCCCACCTCCTAAACACTGATGCCAACACCTTCTGGCCCAGGGCCCATTCATGATTTCCCTGGCTGATATTGCTCATAAACCTGGATGCAGTGTCATTAGTATCTACTGCCATATCAAACTGGTACTTTGTGGACATGTATGCAGACGACACGGTACTGTATACTTCAGGCCCTTCAACTGCTGAGGTGGTGATCAGGTTACAGCAGGACTTCAATGGTGTTCAGCTCTGGTTTCATGCCAACCAGGTTTTTCTTAACACCAAGAAGACAGTCTCAATTACCTTCAGTACGAAGCAGAGACTTTCTCAGCTCCCCACCACCCCCTCCTTCCACCCCTCAATTGTGCCACTCTGGAGGCTTGCTCCTCCTCCTTCAGATATTTTGGGGTCTGGCTCAATCAGCACCTCGACTTCTCTGTACATGTTGATGCCATCCACAAAAAGCTGCATCCCAAGTTGGGTGCCCTCTATCGCAACCATGGAAGAATCCCACCATCAGCTCACCGCACACTAGTACAGAAAATGATTCTCCCCATTTTTGACTATGGGGACGTAGTCTACAGTGTCACTCCTAAGTCCTCCCTGGCCAGACTGGACCCTCTTTTCCACTCTTTTTGCCATGTTGCCCTTGACTGCCCACCCACCAGTCATCACTGCATACTCTACCATTCTCTCAAACTCCCCTCACTTCAGGACCACAGAAGGTCACACTGCACTAGGCTCATGGCCAAGTTCTGGTTTCAGGCCCTGCCAACATATCTCGCAGCCGCCCTAACAGCTCAAGCCCCTCCAGCATATGCTTTCAGAAATTTCGACACCCGTCTCCTGACTGTGCCACACATGTCCTCCTCGGCTGGGTAAGCAGCCTTCAGACATCTTATGCCAAAATTGTGGAGCTCCATCCTTGTGGACATAAGGAATATGCCCCCAGCTCTGCACCGCAACTCTCTCATCAATGTGCATTTCTCCTCTATCTGTGCCTGCGGCTAAGAGGTATCTGTGCACGCACTGGAATAGTTCACTATTTCTGACTCTGATTTGGGAGTTGGTCATTTATCATCACTTAACTTGCCTCCACTCTACGTGCTTTGTAATGTACATATGAAATTGTTTCCATATGTTGCTTTTACAAATGACTCTGCTATATACATTGTTCTGCATTAAATTTTGTATTCTGTATATATGTCATGTATATTATCTCCACTGTCCCATCCCCCAGGACGCACCTGGAATCGAGCAGTACTCTGCTCAGTGTGCCTTCCTGGTAAAACTTTTTAATAAATAAATGGCTGATTTGGTGTGTCAGCCATGTCCTGTGACAAGTCTCTCATAGCTCTTTCGTTCAGTGCCAGAATGGAATTGCATAAGGCTCTTTGGTGCTGTGCTGTGTGAGCTAGATAAGCTGCCTCTCTCTAGAGCACAGAAGCTGAAATATGCACTCTTTTCCCATGGTATCCAGCTTCCTGGAATCTTTTTCAGGAAGCTGGGAGGAAAGGTGCACTTTGGCCTTGTCGCAGGCGGCAGTCTGAACCACTCCCTCATGATCAGGGTGGGAATACAGGTATTCAGAGCCCTGTTTGTCCACCTGGTATTTTTTCTGTTTTCTTATCTATGACAGCAGCTGAGATGGGTGCTGACATGATTTTAAAAGTGGCTTTCCTGGGGGATTTATGGATGGGCAACATCAACCTTTTAGTAGGGGCTAAGCCCATCTTATCCATAAATTCATCCTCTTCATCATTCTCATCAGTTTCCTGTGAGGAAATACTGAGCGTATTGACCATGTGCCTCACAAAGGTATAGTGAGAGGTATAATCATACGCACATACAAACATGCCAACAGAAATGGGCCACTGCGGTCTATCAAGTCTGCTCGATTATGCAGCACACAGTTTATTCTGTTGTAGCTGCCCCCACCCATTTTCTCCATGGATTTGTTGTCCCTTCCCCCACACCGTCCCACAGAACTGACCTTCCCTTTGACCCTGTCCCACCCCCTCTTAAAACTGCCCACAATTTTCAGTGAGATTACTTCCTCCGGCAATTTTTTCCACTTTGCCACCACCCTTTCTGTGAAATAGTGCCTCCTCATTTCCCTTCTAAATCTTCCCCTCACCATTTTCAGGCTGTGCCCCCCTGTGGACCCCTCCCCCTATAAGTTAAACATGTCCTCTGCGCTAACCTTATTCATACCTTCTAAGTATTCTATCATGTCCCCTCTTTCCCTCCTATCCTCCAGGGAGTACATGTTGAGCTCCCTCAGTCTCTCCTCATAGGGTTTATCCCCCAGGCCCTGGATCATCTTGGTTGCCCTTCGATGCACACCCTCAAACAGTTTGATATCCTTCTTCAAATAAGGGCACCAGAACTGCACTCAGTATTCCAAGTGTAATCAACCAGAGACTTGTACAATGGCATGATGACTCCTCATTCCTTGAGGTGATACCTCTGGCAATGTACCCCAGCATTTTGTTTGCCTTGGCTGCTGCTTTATGGCACTGAGCTGAGTGTTTCATGTCCCCTATGACAATCACCTCTAGATCCTTTTCTTCCTCAGAGGTGGCTATCTACACTCCCTACAACCAGTAGCTAGTCCTAGGGTTCCTGGCTCCTAGGTGCATGACCTTACACTTCTAGCATTGAACTCCAACTGCCAGATGGCTAACCAACGCTTGAGTTGCCTCCCCACCTCACTGTCCACTCTCGCACAGATCTTAGTGCCATCTGCGAATAGGCAGATTTTACAGTTGATCCATTCTGCGATGTCCCCAGTGAAGATGTTAAATAACACTGGACCAAAAACCAAGCCCTGTGGAACCCCACTTGTTACAGGCCTGGGTTTCAATAGTTCACCTCCTATGATTTCAATTTTCACCCTGTTCCGCAGCCAGCTCCTGACCCACCCCACCAAATTCTCACCGACTCTCAGGTTTGCTATTTTACTGAGCATCCTACCATGTGGCACTGAGTTGAAGGCTTGCTGAAGTCCAGGTACAGAATATCCACTGCATGGCCCCATCAAGTGCCCTTGTGACCCAATCAAAAATGTTTAATAGGTTTCTCTGGCAGGATCTCCCTGAGACAAACCCATGCTGCCTGTTGTCCTGGAGACAATTGGCTTCCAGAAGTACACCAGTCTCTCCCTCAGAATGGTCTCCATTAACTTCCCTACAATGGAAGTAAGGCTGACCAGTCTGTAGTTACCCGGTTCATGCTTGGGTCTGCTCTTGTGGAGAGGCACCACATGTGCCATTCTCCAGTCCTGAGGCATGTGACCTGACTTCAGTGAGGTGTTGAACAGGTCTGCCAGAGGGCCAGCCAGTCATCCGAAGGTCTGAGAGGTAAGCTAAATTCTTGATTAGGAGAATCATCTGGTTCTATGGGTTCTCTCTCTTCCTCTTTTTCATAATGCATTTCTACCCCCTCCTCCACAGGCACTGGGAATGCAACCAAAGCCAAAGGGGGTAGGCATATTACTAAAATTCCCCACAGCCTGGAATACATAGAAGAACTGCCATGCCTTAGTCATGTTCTCTGTTATGGGCATCTTATTTTGTTCATTTGCAACTCCTTTCCTTCTTTAGGAGCAGAGACAGCTATATGATTCTTTATGTTGGCTCACGCTTGCACGCCAGCAAACATACTGTATTGCATTAGTAGCAGATTTGGAGGTGCGGTCACTGTTGGGCGAATGCAGGGCATGCATTAGTAGGTGCGTCCCTCATTCCCCAATAAACCTATATGCTGGTGCCACACCAGGAATACCTAATGTGGTGAGCACATCTAAGGAAAGGTCCGCTGCAATGCAAGCAAAGCTCGTCATATGCAGTGGCACCTCCCCATGTGCTTTCCCTGGTGAAAAATTACATGAAACATGGTGGCACACTGCCTGCCACAATGCCGACTTCAGGGGTACCCTGACCCAATCTATGTGCTGATGGGGAGCCCACTCCCTGTTGGCATAATGCACCCCCCCATTTGTTATGTGCTGAGGGGGTGCCCAATTCCCCTTGGCTCTTCCCCCCCCTTCTGTGTGTGCTAATCAGGGTGCCCAATCCCCCGTCAGCTACAGCATCCCCCCAAAAACACTTAGGTGGTTCGCTGGAAGCCCAACCCAGCATGCCAAATCCACTGAAAAGGAAAAACTGCCCCGCAATGTTTTTTTTTTTAACCCTGTGAAAGAAGACAACGGTCCCTCATGGTCTCCCTGCCCCCTCCCACAACCCACACCCACCCTCTACACACCCCCTACCCCCCACCCCATACTTACCTCCGTTGTCTGGCGCAATGATTTTCGGTGGACCAGGAACACGTCTGTACTCTTCAAAGCCGACCACAAACTGAAGAAATGCTGGTAAGCTGTATAATGGCATAAATGTTTTTTTAAACTTTGGTGCACATTCAGGCATGTTTTGAATTTGTGCACCAAATTTTCAACATGGGTTATTGGAACCCCTCCTCATGAACTCAGTCACTGTCTTGGCGTTTTTTGGTCCCAAAAGGTGATTTCATGATCACTGTGCAGAATCACCTTTCGGGACCAAGTAACGAAATGACAGTGCCACTGTTCATGAGGGGGGACTCTCAAAAAGCCTATGTTGCACATTTGGTGAAAAAAATCTCCAAAATGGCTGTTTTACGAGAGTGTGTTGCGCTGTTTCCACACACACTCGTAACTTCGTGAATCTGTAATATTTTCACTCCATATTTTCAAAATTAGCATTTTTCCACACCTCCTTATGAACGGTACAGCTGTCATTTTACATATCCTGACTGAAATGTGTTTTCGCACGTCTGGCGCAGAATAGCGCAGTCGCTGTGCAAAATTAGTTTTTGAGACAGTTTGAGAAAATGACTGTGACACTGTTCATGAGCAGAGGTTCTAAAATGCCTATGTTGAAAATTTGGTGTCGAAAGTCCATAAAATGACTGTGTTACAAGCGTGCATTGCGCAGTTTCCACGCACCCTTGTAACTTCACAAATCTGTAATATTTTCATGCCAGATTTTCAATACTGGTATTTTTTCAGACCTCCTTATGAACAGTATAGCTGTCATTTTTCACATCCTGCCCAAAATGTGTTTCCGTACCTGTGACGCACAATGGCGTGGTCGCTGTGGGAAATCATCTTTTGGGACAGATTAACAAAATCACAGTGCCACTGTTCATGAGGGGAGGTCCCAAAATGCCTATGTTGAAAATGTGGCTCAAATATTCCCAAAAATAATTGGGTTATGGATGTGTGTTGTGCAGTTTCTATGCATGCTCATGACTTCACCAATTTTTCATATTTTCACTCCAGATTTTCAACGTTGCCATTTTTTTATGCCTCCTCATGAACAATACAGTTGCATTTTCCACATCCTGCCCCAAATGTGTTTTCATACCTGTGTCACCAAATGGCATAGCCGCTGTGCAAAACCACCTTGCAGTTAACAAACTGATTGCTCTGCTCTTTATGAGGTAGGGTCACAAAAAGCCTATGTTGAAAATTTGGAGTGACAATACCAACAAACGCCTACAACATTAGGGTTTCCAACTGTAGCACCACACCCTATAGAGACTGCCAGGCATCAGGGGTGTGACTTGGGATCACTGGCTGTAATGCTCACACCATTCCACCCCCACCTCCACCCTGCAGCCAGTGACAGGCATTGAGGTGTGCCTTGGAATGTCCGTCCCTAACGTTCGCCCCATTCTCCTGTACTGCACCCGTCTCAGCGTATTCCCTTATGGAATGGGGTAAGTATAATGCCAAAAGACCCCAAAGCATACCACTACACTTGTCAGTGTCTACAGGGTAGGGTGAGGCCCATTCTGCTATTCTGCACCCATCTCAGCATATGCCCTTTTGGAATGGGGTAAGTATAAGGCCCAAAGACCCCAAAGCACACCACGACACTTGTCAGTATCTACAGCGTAGGGTGAGGTAAAATGGCATGAACATTATAGCTGATGCCACAAAGGCACACCCCAGCACCTGTCAGTCTCTGCAGGGTGAGGGTGGGATTGCTGTCAGTTCCATACTTCTCTGCCATTCCTATTATGCATTTCTAACTCCTGCACTACTAATGCCAATGCCAGCAAAACAACATTCTGCATTGACAAATTCTTGTTTTTTTCTGAAACACAAATAAACCACTCCAGGCCATATGTGAGGTCAGAGTAAGAACACATTATGGCAGAAAAGATGGTACTCTCTGACCTGATTTACAGCTCATAGAACGGAGCCTGAGAAGTTTTCTGGTGCTTTTTTTTTCCTACAAACCTTATTTCTTGGACAATATATGGGTGCTGTAGGTGTCTGAAGGCAAGCTACATGAAGGTGTTTTATAAAAAAAAACACTATATTATACAGTTTAATGTAAGTGGTGAGACTGGGTTATATTCAAAGTATATGCTTAGATCAAAACAACAACTTACAATTGACAAACAGATGTGTTAGTAGCTTAAAGTATATTAACATAAACCTTCAAGCCCATGCTTCAGCTTCCTCTGAAGACCAAATAGAACTTTTTTTTTCTGGTGGGGGCAGTGGGGTTACTTCTTTATTTGCATCACAGAATAAAATCCGTATCACTATGAACTGAGGCATCATGACACACAAAGAATCTCTTTCCAAGGTGCCATTGCCATTGCTTGATAATTTATTTGTTGGAGCATTAAAGCATTGGATTGGGTAGGAGCTCCGGGTCATGACATGGTTAAAATATATTAAAAGCTAGCAGAGAGGCCGGAAGCATCAAGAGGAGAGTGAGAGAGAGAGAGAGAGAGAGAGAGAGAGAGCACACACACAGGGCACTCTGCAAACTCAGCAATTCTTCAGATGTGGTCTGGCATCTAGTTCACAAAGTCAGGCAAATCTGCACATTGTGTTCATATTCATACATATAAAAAAAAAAACCTCATCCAGCAACTATACAGAGTCTGCCAGTGTCCAACTGTAGAAAATTAACAACTGACTCAGAAACAGCATTCGAACTTAATCACTGCTCTGAAGATTCTTAACAAATGATTCCTTTTCATTTAACACTGAGACTGTGGTTTCACACCAGCTACAGTAGTTTATATAAAAAGCCCTGATGATAGCACATTTCTCTTCCAATCAATACATTTTAGACAGCACCAGCAATTATAAAGTAAGGTTAAATATCCATCTCACTTCAAAAGTTAATTCTGATATAAATTAATTTATTAAGAAGGCATGATTGTCCCAGACAGTTTACTTTTGTTACTCGTGTTCAGACACAGGACTCCAAATTCCGGCTTGGTTATTTCTTGCCAGTAATCCCAAAGCATGATCCTGAAGTGATGCATACCTCTGCAGTCTACCCATCTTACCCTTCCTTCTCGAGGTAGGATGTACCTTTGAAAGAGCACACAGGTGGCAGTTAGTGGCTCAGTAGGCTGTCTGCTCACCTCAGGGGCTGGAGGACTGGAAAGGTGTGGGTTCTAGTCCCACACCAAGAATTTTGGACTTCTACCCCTTCTAATGCTGTATCTAGTGTTTTACTAGGGGACATTGCACTGTTGAGGTGCTGTCTTTTGGATGAGATGTTAAACCTTGGTCCCTTCTGCCCTTCACTTGTGGCTGTTTAGGTAAAGGTTAAAAATCATATGCCAACTAATGACATGCAGGAGATTTTCCTTGTGTCCAGCCAAACAGTTCTCCTACCAATAAAATAGGTTTATGTAACCTCCCCCAATGGTGTACCTCAAAATGTGCTATCATAAACATTATAAATAAATAAATAAAACACATAGTGGGTTGACAAAAAAATGAGCCATAAATTACAAAT
Source organism: Neoceratodus forsteri (assembly GCA_016271365.2). Lineage (NCBI taxonomy): Eukaryota > Metazoa > Chordata > Ceratodontiformes > Ceratodontidae > Neoceratodus > Neoceratodus forsteri. Next base: position 531,666,489 of record CM028134.1, on the reverse strand, counting down.
GCCTCCCTACACACTTAGTTCCGTGTACAGCATAATCAAATGGATAACATTATCAAAACATCTTACCGCAGTTCAATCCTTGTTGTTTGAAGTTAAAAGTGTCTTCAAAGCACATATCAAAAACATATTTTGGTCATCTAAAACACACATTTGCCGACAGGTATAATTGAGTGGATGAGAGAGATGGCCACCTTCCTGTGTACAGAATTTATAAACTGTACATTGTATTTCTGTGGCATAGCCATTCAGTGTGTGTTAACGTATCAACAGTACAATCTGCTAACAGTATAAAAGTTGCTTATGATGTGGGAAGGGGGGACATGATGGACCCTGTGCCCCTTTTAACCTTAAATTACGATGTTAATATGTCATTACTACAGACATGTTACTGTTTTAATAATGTGTAGGTGAAAAAGAAATACCCAAAGCCTACTCTTTTTTTTTTCCTCTAGGTTTTATGATATATGTCAGTTGCTCATCCCCTTATGTCTTGCTAGAAGGTCATCATTTTAGTACCACATCAGGGATTTGGATTTAAACCGAGCTTTGTTAGTGCATTGCAAGTTGTTTTTACATTGCTGGGGGAACCATCTTTCAGAAGAGATACTGAACCAAATCTCTTTCTACCAGTTTCAGGAGGCAGTTTCTCTAGAAGAAAGTTGATCACTTGGCATTGTTTGAAATAAGCAGGGGATAAGACAAAAACATATTATTTGTGATCAGAAAAGGACTGCTTGTCCCACCCAGTCTGCCCAGCTGGTCTCTGCCTAGTCTGTCTCCACGGATTCCAGCTGGTTTCCAGTGACCTTCACATTCTGCCTACCCATTTCCTAATATTCCCTTATGCTTATCCCATGCATGCCTGAAGCCCCCTACTGCTTTTGCCTCCACCAATTCCTCTAGCAGTTTATGCCAGGTATCCACCACTCTTTCAGTGACATAGTACTTCTTTACATCCCTCCTAATCCCCCACCCAACTTCAATACATGTCCTCTGATTCTTGTGCTCATCTTCATTTGAAAGAGACTATCTTCCTGCACCCTGTTCAGCCCCATTAGGTACTTGTAGATCACTGTCATGTCCCGTCATGATCTCCTGTCTTTCAGGGTGTGCATATTGTAATCTCTCAGTATCTTCTCAAAGAGCTTTCAGTGTAACCCCTACACCATTTTAGTTGCCCTTCTCTGGACTGCCTCCACCCTGTCTATGTCCTTTCTGATGTCTGACCTTCAAAACTGGACATAATACTCCAGGTGGGGTCTCACCAGCGAGCAATATAGTGGCAACATAGCCTCCCTCCTCCTGTTGGAGATACCTCTTCTTGTGCATCCCAGCATACTACTAGCCATACCCACTGCTTTGTCATACTACCCTGCCACTTTGAGGTAATCAGATATGTTAAACCAGAGATCCCTTTCCTGCTTAGTGACTGACAGTACCTTGCCCTCCCATCCTATACTCAGTTCTTGGGTTTCTATGCCCTAGGTTCATGGTTTTGCACATATTGGCATTGAGCCCCAACTCCTATGCATCTGACCACTCCTTAGGTTTCTCAAAATCCCTATGCATTCTTTCCACTGCTTCCTTATTTTCCATCCCACTACAGATTTTGATGTCATCTGGAGAAAGGCATAACTTCCCTTCCAGTTCATCTGCAATGTCACTTATGAATATGTTGATGAGTGCTGGTTCCAGTACTGAGCTCTACAGCACCCCACTGGTCACTTTTCATCATTAGAATGAGTGCCATTGACCACCACCCTCTGTCACCTATCCATTAACCAGTTTCTAAACCAATTTGCCACTTTGTATCCCACCCCTAGGATGCTCAATTTCTAATTAGTCTCCTGCACAGCACATTGTCAAAGGCCATGATAATGTCCAGATAGGCCACATCCATTTCCTCCCAAAGTCTATTACCTAGTCACCCAGTCAAAGAACTCCATCAAATTCATCTGCCATGAACTCCATCCCCCCCCTCCCCGAATCAATGCTGCCCATTGGATTCAAGATACTCTGCAAACCTCTCCTTTAACAGTGTTTCCATTAACGTCCCCACCACTGAAGTGTGGCTCACCAGCCTGCAGTTGCTTGTCTGTTCCCTGCTGCCGCCCTTATGTAGAGGGACCATGTCTGCTCTCCTACAGTCCTGTGGAACCATGGCAGACTCCAGTTATCTATTGAATAAGGCCATCAGCAGGGCATACTTCACCTAAGTTCTTTTAGTACTCTTGGGTGTATCCTGTCCATTCCCATAGTCTTGTCCACTTTCAGAGCTTAAGTCCCTTTTGGACTCTTTCCTCTGAAATGGACTTGAGTCTGTCTCCCCTTCCCCTTTTTACCTGCTGATCAATGGTGGTCCATCCACCCTTTCATCTACTGTGAAGACTGAGCAGAAGTACCTGTTCAGGATGTCTTCTTTTTCTTGGTCCTCTTTTGCATAGTCTCCCTTAGAGATGCAGCGAATTTAAAATTCACTGGCGAAGTGCACGCAAAGTGGGCACTTCGCGTTGCTACTCCGCTACACGGAGTGAGCAATGCAAAGTGCTCACTTCACCTTGTCATTACCACTTCCGTTGGCATAATGAGAGCGCAAAAGTAAGAAACGAAGTCATTGATTTCAATGGACTTCGTTCCTCACACGGCCTTAGTGATCCACTTGTGTGTTTCAGACTGGCAGCCCCAACACAGCACATGGCTTACAGTACTGTAAGTCACATGCTCTCTAGCCAGGCAGGAAGGAAGTGAGTCACACAGTTTCACTTTCTCCTCTGCAGACTGAGAGAGAGGAGTGTGTACTATAGAGAGGAGTGTTTTGATTGCAGAGGAGGAGAGTTAAAATTTGATACTTAACCCAACAGCTTTTTTAAAAGCTACATTTTTTTGTCTTTTCTGTACTGTTTTTTACTTAATTTGTTCTTTCTGTAAATTTTATTTTTCTTACCTACTTAGTTGTTTGTCTATGTGTGTGTGACTGTGTGTGTGTTGTGTTTGTGTCGTAAGATGGAGCAGAGTAAGGGATGTCCGGGGCGGGGGCAACTCTGGGAGAGCATGGTAGTATGCATCATCATACCGTGTGCATGCGTGGGGGGCATGGGTGCCCATTCGTGTTGGACTGCTCTAAACTTATGAGTGTCCAACCACCGGAAGCAGGACCATCACCGCCTCCTGACTCTGAGGCAGTTCAACCACCACCACCACCAAGTCCAGCACAAGGTCCTTTGGAGCAGAATGTACCTGTTCCCCCAGGCCCAGGTGTGGATTCCATCAGTACTGTTGAGCAGTGTGAGCAGCCTACTGCTAGTTCATCTGGCCCTCCCCTGCCTGTGCATGGTCCTACCCGCACCTCCGTTGTTTGGCAGTTTTTTGACTGTATCGTGGGGGACAGCAGTGTGGTGAAGTGTTGCCCATGTGCAGTGGAGGTGCACCGTGGCCCCTGGGGAAGTCACCTGGGGACTGGGGGCCTTCGTGTCCATATGCTTAATCACCACCAGTTGGAGTGGCAGGCTGCCACAGAACAGACCATGTCTGCATCTGCTGGCCATTCCGTGGTAGAGGGTGCCACTGTGCATAGCGGGCACGGCATTCCTAAGAAGAGGAGTGCCACAGCAGCACCTGTTGTTCCACCAGCACCCCCAACACCACCACCACCACCAGCAGGTCAGCCTGTCGAAGGAGTGGACACCATAGAAGTGCATGTAACACTGTCTGACTTGGCAGTTCTCTGGAGTGCTGTTGAGGAGAACAGTGAGAGCATGAGTGCTGTGGAGCAGTGGCTGGATGACACAGAGGGACATCAGCTTCAAATTATGTCTATGCTGGAACTGCTGCTGGATCACCATGGATCCCACATTAGTTTTGTTTCCTCACACCATGCCCCCCACCTTCCTTGCTGTGCCATAAAATGTATTCCTCTACCATCCTTGACCCTTCTATGTAATTATGCCCTTTTTTGTTGTCTTCAGTATGCGTTACACTTTGTATTCTGGGGCCCCTTCCTTCTGTTAAGTGTCTGTGTGTTTTGTGTGTGTACGCTGTTTTGGTGCCTCATTTTTCTGCATCTGCAAAGGGCATCTGTCTTGTGTCCAGAAAATTGACAAGTGGTAACACAGTGAAATGAGACTGTTTCAGCACATAGAAAGTGCCCCAGAATTTATGGCGCACTCCGTCATGCGCACAAAAGTGGCACAGAGTCCCCAGATGTTTTCTGCAGGCCCAGAATGCATCCTCCATGTGTCCAGAGAATTGACAAGTGGTAACACAGTGAAATGAGACTGTTTCAGCACGTACAAAGTCCCCCAGAATTTATGGTGCAGTCAGTCATGCGCACAACAGTGGCACAGAGTCCCCAGATTTTTTCTGCAGGCCCAGAATGCATCCTCCTTGTGTGCAGAAAAGTGAGAAGTGATCATCTTAACTAGATTGAAAGGTGCCCTTTGGATGTACAGTAATAGTAGCCTTGGTGAGTAGATATACTTTATATATAGATATATGGTTGTGTATTTTGTAGGTGATGATGAGGGGGGGGTTGAACTTGACATGGGCATGTACTCATGCTATTGTTCTGCATCACACACAGGTGACTCCGTCTCCGAACTGTTGCTGTGCACCGTCCAGTGCTCAATGAGAATTTTTTGCACTTAAATGGAAATGGATAATTCTCAAGCACATGAAGGTAAGTATTTCTTTTTTTTGGGGGGGGGTCATATTTTCAGTTTTGTCTATAATGGTTTCTTATCTTTTTTATTTCTTCACAGATTTCATCAGCATCCTTCTGGAGTCTGGTTCTTAATGATGGTCATGGTCATAGAATGAAACGACTTCTGCATGTTGCATGTGTGCCCAAGCTTGGGTTGGGAAGGGGTGTGTCTGATCATGTTGACAAACTTCTTTGGATAAGGCCACTTTGACAGAACAACAAAGTATTGCAAATTTTCCTAAAGAAGAAATGAATGACTTCTCAAAAGTTACAACTTCATTGTTATGTGTCCCTCCCTGGTTCTCAAATCTCAGTTCCTATTGTCAACTAATTACATTTCAGAGACACATCTTGTCAAGTACTAAGACAACCTGTTGTTTGCAATATTTGCAGCAGTCTTTACAAAGCAATGAAATGGATGAAATAAAATCTTCGTACTTACCAGAATGGATTTCACATGGACATTACATCACTTCCTCTCTGTCTGTACGGTATAGCTACAGCATCTTTCCCAACGAGTAATATTGGCGATGGAGCCTGTTTTTGTTGTCCTGTAAAAGAAACAAAATAAGTGTACTGTATGTGTTTTGCCACTGCAGCTCTGAAATGCTACAGAAAACAAAACAGACAACTTAAGGAAGTGAGGCAGCATAACAAACAAGAGTGCACATACTCACTTTATGGTTTAAATATTAAGAAGCTGGTGGTGGTGATGCACTGGTAGACTGGTGGTCCGTGGTGGGCAGACAGACTTATGGTGGCAGTAGACTTGGATAACATCAGTCCCGGTGGTGGTGGTGCTCCATGGGGGGCAGACTGACTCATGGTGGCAGCCAACTTGGAAAACATTAGTCCCGGTAGTGGTGCTGGTCCATGGGGTGCAGACAGACTCATGGTGGCAGCAGACTTGGATAACATTAGTCCCATAGTGGTGGTGGTCCATGGGGGGGCAGACAGACTCATGGTGGCAGCAGACTTGGATAACATTAGTCCCATAGTGGTGGTGGTCAATGGAGGGCAGACAGACTCATGGTGGCAGCAGACTTGGATAGCATCAGTCCCTGTGGTGGCGGTGTTGGTGGTGGCAGTCCATGGAGGGCAGACAGACTCATGGTGGCAGCAGACTTGGATAACATCATTCCCGGTGGTGGTGGTCCGGGGTGGGCAGACAGACTCATGGTGGCAGCAGACTTGGATAACATCAGTCCCGGTGGTGGTAGTGGTCCATGGAGGGCAGATAGAATCATGGTGGCAGCAGACTTGGATAACATCAGTCCCGGTGGTGGTGGTGGTGGTCCGGTGTGGGCAGACAGACTCATGGTGGCAGCAGACTTGGATAACATCAGTCCCGGTGGTGGTGGTGGTGGTCCATGGGGGGCAGACAGACTCATGGTGGCAGCAGACTTGGATAACATCAATCCCGCTGGTGGTGGTCCGGGGTGGGCAGACAGACTCATGGTGGCAGCAGACTTGGATAACATCAGTCTCGGTGGTGGTGGTGGTGGTGGTGGTCCATGGAGGGCAGACAGCCTCATGGTGGCAGCAGACTTGGATAACATCAGTCCCGGTGGTGGTGGGGGTTCCATGAGGGCAGACAGACTCATGGTGGCAGCAGACTTGGATAACATCAGTCCCGGTGGTGGTGGTGGTCCATGGGGGGTAGACAGACTCATGGTGGCAGCAGACTTGGATAACATCAGTCCTGGTGGTGGTGGTGGTCCATGGAGGGAAGACAGACTCATGGTGGCAGCAGACTTGGATAGCATCAGTCCCGGTGGTGGCGGTGGTGGTGGTGGCGGTCCATGGAGGGCAGATAGACTCATGGTGGCAGCAGACTTGGATAACATAATTCCCGGTGGTGGTGGTCCAGGGTGGGCAGACAGACTCATGGTGGCAGCAGACTTGGATAACATCAGTCCCGGTGGTGGTGGTGGTCCATGGAGGGCAGATAGAATCATGGTGGCAGCAGACTTGGATAACATCAGTCCTGCTGGTGGTGGTCCGGTGTGGGCAGACAGACTCATGGTGGCAGAAGACTTGGATAACATCAGTCTCGGTGGTGGTGGTGGTGGTCCATGGGGGGCAGACAGACTCATGGTGGCAGCAGACTTGGATAACATCAATCCCGCTGGTGGTGGTCCAGGGTGGGCAGACAGACTCATGCTCATGGTGGCAGCAGACTTGGATAACATCAGTCTCGGCGGTGGTGGTGGTGGTCCATGGAGGGCAGACAGACTCATGGTGGCAGCAGACTTGGATAACATCAGTCCCGATGGTGGTGGTGGTCCATGGGGGGCAGACAGACTCATGGTGGCAGCAGACTTGGATAACATCAGTCCTGGTGGTGGTGGTGGTCCATGGAGGGCAGACAGACTCATGGTGGTAGCAGCTTGGATAACATCGGTCCCGGTGGTGGTGGTGGTGGTGGTCCATGGGGGCAGACAGACTCATGGTGGCAGCAGACTTGGATAACATCAGTCCCGTGGTGGTGCTCTGGGGTGGGGTGGGCGGCACACCACCTTTTAAATACTGCAGTTAAAACCTGCCAAAATTAACTGCATCATCATCCTCATAAAGAAAACTGCCCTCACAGTCATCGATGTCTGAAGTCTGACCACTGGGAAATTCTTTCTCCATTGTGTCATTATCTACGTCAGTGGTGGGCCGTTTCAGGCAGCCACTGCCAGTGCCTCCAGGATGCTCCATTTCCACATCAGCAAGACCACCATGACTAGGCCGGGGTACGAATACCGAGGTTGCAGTCTGTGCTGGTATGTGCCTCTCATTCATTTTAATGAATGTTAGCAAACTAACATTTGCAGGAGACAGGTTTGTCGATGATCCCTGACTATTGCACCTGCTGAGCTGAATACTCTCTCAACACTTACACTGGAGGGTGGGCATGTGAGGTACTTCAGTGCCACTGCAGTCAGCTCTGGCCATTCATTGACCTTACCACTCCAGTACAAAAGAGGATCTTCACTTATTGTCAGATGCCTGTTTTCAGACAAATATGACTCAAACATTCTCTGTGCCACACGAAGTCCGATTGTTGATGCATCAGCCTGTTCCCCGGAAACATTAATATCACAAATACCCACTTGGGACAAAGCCTCCCAAAGCAGGTTGACGCCAACCACTTTGGATGACAGACCACCAGGAACTACAGTCCCCTTACCCTTGCATGATATGCTTGCTGGTCCTCCAGCTACACCTTCAGCTGGATTATGCTGCTGAGGTTTGCAAACCTTAGCATGTGACTTCTGTGCCCCATGAACCAAGCGAACCAGTTGACCACTAATATTTTTTACCTGTTCAGGCCCTCCCTCCAGTACTGATCCAATTTCACATTTGTATCGTGGGTCCAGCATTGTTGCCATGGCAAAGTTGTCACTACACTGAATGCTCACAATGTGATGATTCTGGTCGAATACTGTCAGCAAGTGTTGCAGCAGCATACTGCTACCACCGTCTCCAGCAACATCAAGGCTATGCTGTACATTCACCAATGTATGCCTCAGCACCCACAGCAGTGGAATTGATTGGCTAATGGAGGCAGACTCGCCACTCACTGCCTTTGTGGCATGTTCAAAAGGCCACAAAATTGTTATTACAGAGTCCATGAGGCATCACTGTTCAGTCTTCATAGACATGGAGGCCCCAGAACTGTCATGGCTAGTGTGCATAACAAGATATTCTGTGATAGCTTTGTATTGTTCATACAACCTCTCTGCCATGTATAACGTGGAGTTCCATTGGGTGACAACTTCCAGCTTCAAGTGGTGCTGAGGCAGGCTGTTTTGTATCTGCAACTGCCGCAGTTGGTCACGGGCCTTTCCAGAACTTGAAAAGTGAGAGCAGATACATTGTGCAATGGTCAGCATTTCCTTTATGTCAGGGTGCTGCAGAAACTCCTGAACTACAAGATTTAAACAGTGGGCCATGCATGGAACACGAAAAAAAACACCATTCATGATGCATTTCACCACATTTGACCCATTGTCACTTGCTATAAACCCAGCTCTCAGGGACAGAGGATTTAGCCATCTGTCAATTTCAGTCAGTACCATGTCCAACATGTTCTCACCAGTGTGTGAACAGGTCACACTGCACATAGCAATTGTTACATGCTGGCGAATTCCAGGAAGATTGCTACCGTGACAATCCACCTTCCTGCACTGATTATTCACACTACCAGCATCACAAACAACCCCCGGCACTTGCGCCCAGTGTGCAGTTATACACAGATATGAACTCCCCACTGTTTTGCCACTTGTCCACATATCCATACTTAAATGGATGAATGGAGAGGAGGAATGTTGAAGGGCAAGTCTTACTGAGTCTGAGACAGTGCGGAACAACTCGGGAACAGCATGAGTAGAAAAGTATGTCCTGGGTGGGACTTTCCATTTCGGACAGGCATGGGCAGCAAACTGCCAGAACCCAGAATTCTCCACAAAGGAGAAGGGCAAAAGATTGATTTCCAGCATTTCCGCTACAGTAGCATTAAGTTCACGTGACACTGTATGATTGGGGGGGGTACTTTAGCTTAAGCGCAAAAACACTCTGTAACGTGGGCTGACTTAAACGTTTTACAGGGTGTGTGTTGTTGGTCACAAATGGTTCTGCTTCTGTGATGAATGGCATTGGCAGGGGGTGGAGTGTGGACATTTGATGAAGACGGTTGCACAGGTGATGATGACAAACCCAGAAATGATGTTATTTTTCCCGGATTTGCCAACTGGGGTTGATGTATCACTTGCACTAGACATACTGCATTCACCACCACCACCATCACAAAAACTGCTATGCTCACCAGCACTGGACAACATTTCAAAGTCATTATGGTCCTCCACCTCATCATGCCTGTAGTAATCCTCTGCTCTTATTACCGTACTACTGAACACATTTAATTTCCTACTGGGCTTAACAGTCATGGAAGGGGATAACATACTGGCTATGGTTGCCGCCGGTGATACGGGTGAACACCCAAGTCTGGTATTAGCTGCCAGCTTGTGCTGGGTCCACAGAGCCAAGTGCCTATTCTTAAGATGCGTATGCTGTCCTTCTGTCCCAAGATGACTCCCCTTTTTACCTCGACTCACACGCACATGGCAAACCTGGCAGATTGAACTAAATCATCATTTGCATCTTGAACAAAAAAATCCCAAACAAGGGACTGTGATGCTCTGCTTTTAACATGTCCATGATGATGTGGCTTATTTAAGTCTGTTATTTTAAGAACTGAAGTGGGGGGCACGTGATGTTTCTGGCACTGCACACCTGGACTGCACCTGACCACCACGACTACCTATCATATTGAGTACTGGGTCGTCATCATCATCATCATCCACTAAAACCAGTACATCACAAGTTTTAACGGGGAGGGGATGCCTGCAAACAGATTCAGAAATTTCAGACACAGCCACTTTTAATTTCTTTTTCTCCAGTTCACAACTGGGGTCAATTAAATCATCATCATATTCATCAACGTCACTGTCACACACATCCACATCTTCTGCTTGGATGTTAACATGTGGACTGCATGTTGCAACAACAGCAACATCATCATCAGCAGCATCACATTCATCATCAGCATCTACACCACCATCACCTGATATTTTTTCACCACACTGTGAATCACTGTTGCATGGAAAATGAGTGACGTTAAGTGCCACGGTGGATGGAATATCACATTGTATGCTATCGTTGACATGATCATCAGAATCAGGTTCAGTTAATGGGATGTTACTGGGAAGTATGACATCATCTACGCCGTCACTCACTTGCATTGCTTCACACTCAATATGTCTGGATATGGTACACTGGTCAGAATTAGAACTTGACGCAACAATGCTAATACTACCTCCACCACCACTAACACCAGTAACACTAACACCACCGGCTGGGAAAACATCATCTCCTCCAACTATCAGTGAAGCTACTGATTGGGCTTTAAAAAACATTGCAGGAGAAATACCTTTCCTCACATCACCAATGCAATTCTCTGTCCGCGTACTACTACCATGCCCACAGACCCTCTTACTGCCAACATTGCCGTGGCCAGAAACAGCTTTACTTGCACGTCTCTTTGCAGGCATTTTGGGGGATCAACCACAAATATTATCACCAAATTCAGATTTTGATATGTTCACTTTCTGACTGGAGGGTCACTACTCACTACTATCGCTAGCTGGATGTGAAGCAAAATAAACAACTGTGGCTTCAGCAACAGATAAGGGACTACTGTGTTGTGACACTGTCACGGAATTAAAACAACTTCCGTAACCAGTGGTGCTGATGGGGTCACAAAAACAATCCAGTCTGGTAAAAAAATACCTTTTCAACATGGGAGGGCACTGAATACAGACAGTGCTGATTTTTATGGCACTACAAGCAGCAACATTAAGAACAGAGATCACGATCGCAGTACAAAATCAGGCAGCTGCAGTGGATAGCAGGTTCACACTGCAGTGCTTAGTTGCACTTACACTGATCTGTGTCACAGACTTTAAAAGGTGTATTATATTTGATGCATGCAACACTGCACACACAACACGGAACACTTTGTGTACAATGCTAAACAAGGAATGCGATGCAAATGCAGAAGTTCAGTGTACTCAGTGCCACGTAATGTAAATTTGTAATTTAAACAACCTGACCTTATGAAATGCTGCACCACATTCACACAACAAGCAGCAAGAAAATTTGTACTATCACTGGCAATTTTACTATGTGTACAGTAACACAGTCAGTTATAGAACAAAAATATTACCAAAACACAAAGAAATCACTAGTTCTCCAACTTAAATCTACCTACACACAGATACACCCTTCCCCCACACAGCACACTTCACTGTCTTTCACCACACACACTCAATGTTGTAAATTTACATTCAAAATCCACCCACAAACAAAAACGCTCGATGATGTGAGCACAGGAGGGTTTCCTACAATCGATGAACTACAGTTGGATCCCCCCAAAAAAGCAAAAATGCTTTTTGAACAGCTTTTAAAAGATTCCTACAGACAGCTATCAGAGCACACTGCCTCCTACTCCTTCCTACTCATACTACCTCGAACTGAGGCTGTGCAGATCAATATAGAGCCCATGTGACCTGAACTCCCATGAATCACTGCAAAATCCTCCTTCAGAGCTCAAAACAATGGGCGGAGGCGAGTGAACTGCCACCAATGTACTTGCCTTTAAAAATTGAAAGAGAAGTGACCAGTGGAGGCGGAGTAATGTGAAGTAGTTGTTTTCAATGCACTTCGTCTTCATTATAACACGGCACCGCTCGCATTGCGGGCACCGCAACCGCCTTTGCTCTGTGAATCACTTCACGGAGCGGATTGAGCCCACTTTGCCCACCACTAGTCTCCCTCTGTCATCTTACATAACCTCACTATCCCTCCTCTTGTGTTTCTCTTCTCACTTATTGTATGCACCTGAAGTAAGTCTCATCCCCACTTGCTACCTTTTTAGCTAACGTTTCCTTTGTCTGCACCTTTGCTGCCCTCACTGTCTTACCTGCTTCCCTCTGTTTTACATGGTACACCTCCTTGTTTTCCTCCCTTTGTGTTTCCTTACACTTCCTGAACGCCACCCTTTTTTCATTCACCATTGTGGCCAGTTTCCTACAGTACCATAATGGTCTCTTTTTCATTTCGCTTTTAGTCACTACTTCCATACAGAGGCTAGTTGTTTTAATTAAGCCCTCTCTTATTTCCCCTACTGTTCCTCTACTCCTGCTTTGCAATCCCATCTACTAGGCAGTTTCTGAGTTAGTCTCCCATTTCCTTAAAATCTGCCCACCTAAAGTCCAAGACCCTCATGCCAATGTGTTTTGCCTCTGCTCCTGTGTTAACGTTAAACTTCACTGTACTGTGATCACTGATGTCTAGGGGACTGCCCACTGCAATGGTGTCCCTGTTTGTAAGCAACAGGTTCGGCACTGCCTCATTCCCCCAGGGAGTTTTGTTGACTAGCTGCATGAGAAAGACCCCTTGTAGGGAATCGAGGATGACCATGTTCCTTGCTAAAGCTGCAGTTGGAAGGCTCCAATCCACAGCTGCCACACTGAAGTCAATAACTAGCAGAACTTCCCCCTCATTTGCCATTTTGATGATGTCTTCTTTCCCTATGCTGGAGGTCTGTATAAAACCCCTTGTACAGACAGCCGTCCCAGCACCTGTCTCCAGGATATCTTTGGTACCCATGTCAGCAAATGTCCAGTGGCTATGTACAGAGTGTTGTTGAGTCAAAACAGGAGGCTCTATTTTTCTACAAAGAGCCACTGCATTATTGGAGCTAAACTTTTAAAATATTGGACATGTGTGCTGCAGGTCCACACAGCGCTGTTTGTTTTTTTGTACAGCAGCAAAATTCCATTTTAATTAGAGAGGGACATTTGCCAGCTGTAAAAAAAGGATAATTTGTGCCAAATGTTGACATCTGGGATGGAGATACTTTTTTGGTGCAAATCAAGTCAGCAAATATGGACCTGAAGATGGCAATCAATATTTACTCAATTCAAAACGTTTTTCCTTTTAATAATACAATCATATCACTAAGGTGGTGGAATTCTCACTCCTATCCTGAGAAAGACTAATGGGGGAGGTTCAAAAACATTTTAGTCTATTTTTCTGTATAGGATCACCCCCACCATCATCATTAATTCAGGGCTGTATCTTGTAGTCATAGATATGCCTGATCAAGCCAAGGCCATCCCTCCCATAACTACCCTTCTCCCCATTTCTTATGTTGCCTTCAGCATACACAAGTTGTTTCTGTGGCAGATGCAAGCTCCCTGACCCTTTCACATGGGAGGCAGTATAGTGAAGTGGTTGAAGGCTCTGAGCTGCAAATCTGGAGACCTGGGTTTGAATCCCACAGCCCCCACTTGCATACTGTGTGACCCTGAGCAAGTCACTTTACTTCCCTGAGCTCCCAGGTTGAGCCTGTAATCAAGCTTTCAGCTTAGTGTGTCTCACCTGGTTAAACAATTGGGGGAAAAAAAAACAAGGGGTCACTGTGGCACCAGAATCTGCTATCAGCCCTCAATACCCAAAGCACACTGTCTCTTGGCAGCTGCCTCATCATGGTTTTCCTATCAGTGCAGCAACGTAGGTCTGCCTCCAAACTCAGCTAACTTGCACAGCAGCAAGGCACACTATCACTAGGTGATTGGGTGGCATATCAAAAATATTTTTAAAGCAAACATAATCCTTGCTTGACCTTTTTTAATATAATTGGTCACTTGTTTTTTTTTTGTAGTCTCCACAATCTCCCTGCTTTACTTTTTCTTTTGTTCACTTTAAAATAATCTTGTTTTGCATCAGTTTTTTACAGTCCCTCATTGATGCTGCCTTTTTTCATGCAATATTAATTTTGATAAATATGGATCTGTTTTTAGAACTCTGTGACAACAGTTGAGTTAAGGCCCCATACTGAAACTTGTGCAATAAGGTTCTGCTCAACCAATGTCTCCCAGTTCCAGAAATGATCAGTAACTATAAAAAGGAATATTATGTCAGGAAAGACTACAAGGGGCCCTTTGCAAGCAAAACGTAAGATTATTTCAACATATATTGAAAAGGGTAACACAAGGTTTATGTTCGCTTTAATATTTGTAGTATTAAAGAAATCCTAACATAGATGCCACTCTGTAATTTTTCCTGGAGGGGGGTGTTGGTTGTTATTGCTCAATAAATATTTTCAAAATCTTGCCCACATGTCCAATTCCTTAGGCTTGTAAAATGTTTCAGAAATACTTTGTATATGAAAGGAGCAAAAAATCTATTCTCAGAGAAGAGAAGAGAATGTGTCCCTACTCCTTCTCAGTTACTTCAGAAACTTGAAGAAGGATAAATGGTTGTCTGTACTCACATCCCTAAAGTTAGATTGAATTATGGAAGAGCATCATTTATTTATTTATTTATTAAATTTTGGTGACCGGGTAGGCCCGCTGAGCCCCCGAAGGTCCCTTTTTCAGGGGCGACCCTACATGCAGGCCCTATATGGTATAATTCATTCTCCATTGGTATGAGAACAGTACCCAGCCTTGCTACTTTGAAAATAATGGTCTCAATATAATTTGAAACACAGAACATATACTCTGGGCTAATTTTTAAAGCGGATGCCGCAGCCACAATTTCAGATTTGGGGTTTTACCTGTGGCATCCAAATGCAGTAAAACATTTGAATTCTATTTTCAAATGTTTTGCCACATTTAGAACATGTTTACCTGCTTTACAGTAAATACATTTTGCATGCATCATACATTGATGCATGTGCTATTTTTTGACACTCAAATTACTGCAAGTCACAGTGTTTGTGCATATGCTTAGACCACTTTTATATAGCTTTATATAGTGCTGCAAGCATCAGGGATGTGGCATGGTTGTGCCACAAGTTGCAGGCACACCGCTGAAAGTCCATCCCTGTATGTTTAAACTTGGGAACATAAAATACCTTGTTCTTTAATATGTGCAGTATTTTTTGAAATTTGTACTGTAATCTAAACTGATGCATCATTGTCTTTGTTAGCCATATTGGCCTAGACTCTATTGTGAAAAAAACTACTGGTATAATAGATCATCCTATAAAAATATCTCTAAATAAATGAGTAAATAAATATGTTAAATGATGATGCACTGTTATTAGTGACCGAATGTACCTGTTGTGATTACAGAAGGCAATTACAGTTTGGACTATCCAGATTGCAACATCAGCGGAGAACAGTGCCACAGAATGCTGTGAAGGTGAATTATTGGAAGACAGAAGTTTGGCAGATTATCATTTTTATGTTTGCTTGTGCATGTGCAAGAAACATGAAGTAACAGCATAGGAGGGAAGTGGGTTGTGGAGGCGCGGCAGTGTTACAGCCAAGGGAGGCACTGCATTTGGGGGCTTGGCACTGGTGGATCAATGGAGGCACAGCATGTGGATGACACTGGTCTCCAAAAAGTGCACCAAGTTGTAACGTTTTCGCTGCAGCAATCAGGGTCTGCCTCGTCATTGCAGCATCAGTCATTGTGCTGCAATGAGGGATCGACCATTGTAGGGCGGAACGTTAGCTAGCCTAATACTGTTTATGAATATGGTCGGCGGCTTGCCGCCGCATTCACAAACAATATTAGGCTGCCTTCCATGCTGAGAGGGTGCCCAATCCCCCTCGGCAGCATGTGCCCCCCAAACGGTCTTTGTTGGCCCCAGGGGCCCCAATCTCTGCCGGCTTCAGTGGCCACAAAGTGTTTATTCAGCTGATGGGGGAGTCCACTCCCCATCGGCAAGATGTAACCCCCCCACCCACTGTCGTTGTCTGCCGACAGGGGAGCCCACTCCCCGTCGGCATGATGTGACCCCCCGGTTTTGTTGCCTGTTGACGGGGAGCCCAACCCCCGCGAGCTGCAGCTGGCCACCTCTAAAGAATTTTTGGCATGCTGGGAGCCCACCCCAGCATGCCAAATGCCCCTGTAAAGTTGAAAACCATCCCGTGTGGTCTTCTTTTTTCTTCCCTGTAAAGAAAAAACGGTCCCTCGCAGTCTGACAGACCCCCTCCCGCAACCCGCACCCACCCACTGTGAAACCTGCCTCCCCACATCCCCCATAACCCCATACTTACCTCCAGAGTCCAGCGCGACGATCTTCAGTGGACCGGGAACATGTTCGCACTCTTCAAAGCCGACCGTGAACTGAGGAAATGCCGGTAAGCTGCATAATGTAATAAACAGGTTTATTTCAACTTTGCTGCATATTTCAGGCATTTTTTGGAATTTTGGCACCAAATTTTCAACATGGGGTTTTTGGGACCACTCCTCATGAATTATGTCACTGTCATGGCATTAATCAGGCCCGAAGGGTGATTTTGCAGTCACTGTGCAAAATCACCTTTTGGGACCAATTAACAAAATGACAGTGCCAGTCTTCATAAGGTGGGCTCTCAAAAAAGCCTATGGTGCAAATTTGGTGAAAAAATTCTTAAAAATGACTGTTTTACGAGCGTGCATTGCGCAGTTCCTACACACGCTCGTAAGTTCGCAAATTTCTAACATTTGCACTCCAGATTTTCAACATTGTCATTTTATCACACCTACATATGAGCAGTACAGCTGTCATTTTTCACATCTCGTCCAAAAAGTGTTTCCACGCATGTGGTGCACAATGGCGCAGTCGGTGTGCGAAATCAATGTTTGGGACAGATTAAGATAATCACAGTGACACTGTTCATGAGCAGAGGTCTTAAAATGGCTGTGTTGAAAATTTGGTAAAGAAATTCCTAAAAATGACTGTTTTACAAGTGTGTGGTGCGCAGTTCCTACGCACGCTCGTAAGTGCATGAATTTTTAATATTTGCAGTCCAGAATTTCAACAATGCCATTTTACCACACCTACTTATGAGCAGTACAGCTTTAATTTTGCACATCTTGCCTAAAAACGTGTTTCCTCGCATGTAGTGCACAATGGCGCAGTCTGTGCAAAATCAATGTTTGGGACAGATTAAGAAGATCACAGTGACACTGGTTATTAGCAGAGGTCCTAAATTGTCTATGTTGAAAATCTGGTGAGAAATGTTCATAAAATGACTGTGTTATGAACGTGCATTGTGCAGTTTCTATGCACACTCGTACCTTCACACATTTGCAATATTTTCACTCCAGATTGCCAACACTGCCATTTGCCAACACCTCCTTATGAGCAGTACATCTGTCATTTTTCACATCCTGGTCCAAATGTGTTTTTGCACTTCCGGCGCAGACAAGCGTGGTCGTTGTGGGAAATTCATGTTCAGGACACATTAGGAAAATCACACTGACACTGTTCATTAGCAGAGGTCCTAAAATGGCTATGTTGAAAATTTGGTGACAAAAGTCCATAAACTAACTGTGTTACAAGCGTGAATTGCGCAGTTTCCACGCATGCTCGTAACTTCGCACATTTGCAATATTTTAACACCATATTTTCAACATTACCATTTTTCCGCATCTCCTTTTGAACAGTACAGCTGTCATTTTTCACATCCTGGCCAAAATGTGTTTTTGCTCTTCCGGCCAAGAATAGAGTGGTCGCTGTGGGAAATCACTGTTTAGGACTCATTACAAAAATCACAGTGACGCTGTTCATTAGCAGAGGTCCTAAAATGCCTATGTTGAACATTTGGTGATGAAAGTCCATAAAATGACTGTTTTACGAATGTGCATTGCGGAGTTTCCACACACGCTTATAGCTTTGCACATTTGTAATATTTTCACTCCAGATTTTCAACATTGCCATTTTCCCACCTCTCCTTATGAACAAGTACAGCAGTCATTTTTCACATCCTGGTTGAAATGTGCTTTTGCAGTTCTGGCATAGAATACTGTAGTTGCTGTGGGAAATCAGTGTTCAGGACACAGTAACAAAATCACAGTGACGTTGTTCATGACCACAGGTCGTTAAATGCCAATGTTGAAAATCTGGTGATGAAACTCCTTAAAATGACTGTGTTACGCGCATGTGTTGCGCGGTTTCCACGTATGCTTGGAAGTGCAAGCATTTTTAATATTCCCACTACACATTTTCAGCATTGCCATCTCTTCATACCTCCCTATGGATGGTACAGCTGTCATTCTTCACATCCTGCCCGATCTGTGTTTTCGTACATGTGGTGCAGAATGGCACTGTCACTGTTGAAAGTCAGTTTTCAGGACACATTGCCAAAATCACACTGCCACTGTTCATGACAAGAGGTCCCAAATGCTTTCATGAGGTGAGGTCACAAAAAGGCCATATTCAAAATTTGTACTGTGAATACCAACAAATGCCTGAGGCATTACAGTTTCTAACCATAACGTCCTACCCTGTACGGACAGACAGGCATCGGGGTGTGCCTTTGGATTGTCAACTGTACTGCTCATGCCATTCCACCCGCACCCCCCAGCCACTGACAGGCATCGGGGTGTACCTTGGACTCTTTGTCCCAAGACTTCTCCCCATTCTCCTATGCTGCATCCATTTCAACGTATGTCCTTATGGAATGGGGTGACTGTAAAGCCAGACACCCTAAGGCACAGCTCAACATGCGTCGGTGTCTGCAGAATAGGGTGAGGTGACATGGCTTGACCGTCATGGGTGATGACCCAAAACCTTACCCCAAATCCTGTCCGTCTCTACAGGATGGAGGTGGGGTTCATGTGAAGTTCAATACTTCACTGCCATTCCTATTCTGCATCTGTCTAACTCCTGCATTTCTAATGCTAATACCAGCAAGCAAACATTCGCTATTGACAAATGCTTGTTTTAATAGAAACTAATGACTTCAGTTTTCCATTGCGAGATCTATAAAAGACAGGACACCTCAGCAGCTGCCCAGACTGTAACAGGGGAACGTGGTCCAAGACCGCTCCACAACCATTCAAATTTCAAAATCTAAAGTAAATCTAGTCTTGGTTCTGGCTTTGGTGTATAGCATTTATTTTCCCTGCCAGTTACCTTCCCTGGGGCCTCTGCTGTTTGATCTGCCATATAGTTACAATTTATACCATAAGGTGAAACGTACGGTTGCCAAGTTTGCTATACTTTTTTAAACATAGCATTCTCAAAAGAGCTTGATTACCCATAATAGTGAAAGGTAAAGGCTAGATTAGTAGGTGGAAATCAACGTGCACTCATGTGACCAAATGGTCTTTGTTAAAATTCTGTTACTTAATTCCATTTTTAAGGTCAACAGCTTTGGCAAGGCTTTCAGAGGCTCAAAAACAAGACAGATCTGCATACAAGTCTTTGCTGATGTTCATTCATGTTTTGCAGATGTGTGTGGCTCAGTTTTGCCTCAGTCATTCTCTAGTGTTTTTTTCTAAGAATCAAATGATCCAGTTGCATATTTTTCTGTTAATTTGAAATATTTTATATGCGTGGTCAGAATAGGTTTATACTACCAATTGCGCAAAGACTGGAATGTGTTATTTAGATCAGGAGTTCTCACACTTTGTCTTAGTGAGCCTCCCCCAAGCCTTGGGAAAGATCTTGAGCCTCCCCCTAATATAGAAATAATTTTGGGCCTCCCCATAGTCAGAACATCTATCATGCTTTGCACATTGCAGGAAGAATACAATGAGGTGCATGTGAGTAGCTGAGTTTATTTTCATTTTATTAATGCTATTATTCTCCCTCTCTATAACCCCCCTCTCCAGGTCAGCCAACTCGCTCCACACTTCTGAGTTTTGGCCCCATTTACCCCTCATTGCAATACCTCCATGAGTCAGACTGTTTTTTTTGTCAGTTTAACCCTGCTGTTAAACACCTTCTTGGGGACCGTTTTGCTCCCTTCTGGCCTTGCTCCTAGTATCTATCTGCTTAGCCTTTGTATTTGTGCTTTTCTGCAGCCAGCATAATGGGTCAATTGTTATCTTATTCCTATTATTTTGCATTTTGTTTTGCACAGTTTCCAAGAATTGTATTTCCTCCATTCAGCTTTTCCCCGTGTCATACCAGGAAACATGTGTTGAGTGTGTTTTCCTGGTAATCATTTTGTACATAAATTCGCATGCCATTATTTGCTTTCAGTTTGCTGCATCCTTTCACACAAAGCATCCAAAGCTTGACATTTAAATGTAGTACATTTTAAGGCTTGCTTTAGCCTCCCTTGGAACAGGTTGGGGCCTCCCCTGGGAGGCTGTCCTCACCATTTGAGAAACCCTGATTGAGATCATACTTTTTATGTTGATTGCAGGCAGCGCAAGAAACATATTGGCACAGCTTGCTGAGAAGCAGGCTGTGGAGGCATGGCACTGTTGTGGCCAATGCCCCCACAGCCTGCAAAGGCTTGTCCCGCTTCCCCCAATGCCGCTGCAGGCTGCTGGTGACACAAGTTTGGAACGTTCACACCAACTTGTGACAAATCAGCCACTGCAATCAGGGGCCGCCTCGTCACTGCAGCATAGGCCATCCGCTGCAATGAGGGAGCAACCCATCATTGCAGGGCAGATCTAGCAAGCCTGATATTGTTTGTGAAGATGGCAGCGGGTTGCTGCCCTGCTCACAAACAATATAACCCCCCCCCCGCTCAGAATGTTTATCCGGCGATGGGAAAACCCACTCACCGTCGGCATAATGTGACCCCCCCATTTCATTGTCTGACAACTGGGTGCAAATCCCCGTCGGCAAAAAGGAATTATCCCCCCCTTTGTTATTTGCCAATGGGGTGCCCAATCCCCATCGGCAGAAAGGAATCCCCCCTTTTGTTTGCTGACGGGGGTGCCCAATCCCCTGTTGGCTACAGCACCCCCCCAAAAGCGAGACTCCAAATGCCCTTGTGAAGTTAAAAACCATACCACGTTGTCTTTTTTTTTTTTACCTGTAAAGAAAAAACAGTGCCTCGTGGTCTCCCAGAACCCCCTCCCACAACCCCCGCCCACCAACTGTGCACTCTGCCTCCCCACACTCCCCTCACCCCATACTTACCTCCGGAGTCTGGTGCGATGATCTTCGGTGGACCGGGAACACGTCTGCACTCTTCAAAGCCAACCGCGAACTGAGGAAATGCCAGTAAGCTGTATAATGGAGTAAATAGGGTTTTTTCAACTTTGCTGCATATCTCAGGCATTTTTTGGAATTGTTTCACCACATTTTCAACATGGGGTTTTTGGGACCCCTCCTCATGAATACTTTAACTGTCATGGTGTTAATCGGCCCCAAAATGTGATTTCGCTGTCACTGCGCGGCATCACCTTTGGGGGCAGATTAACAAAATAGCAGTGTGAGTGTTCATGAGATGGGCTCTCAAAAAGCCTATGTTGCAAATTTGGTGGGAAAAATTCTCAAAATGCCTGTTTTACGAGCGTGCGCTGTACAGTTGCTACGCACACTCGTAACTTCGTAAATTTGCAATATTTTGATGCCAGATTTTCAACATTGGCATTTTGTCACACCTCCTTGTGAACAGTACAATTGTCATTGTTCACATACTGGTGGAAATGTGTTTTCATACTTCCGGTGCAGAATAGCGTGGTCGCTGTTGGAAATCAGTGTTTGGGACTGATTAAGAAAATGACAGTGACACTGTTCATGAGCAGAGGTCCTGAAATGGCTATGTTGAAAATTTGGTAATGATACTCCATAAAACAAGCATTTGTCAATGCCGAATGTTTGCTTGCTGGCATTGGCAGTGGTAGTGTAGAAGTTACAGAGCTGCGTAATAGGAATGGCAGTGAAGTATTGAACTGAAGCCAACCCCACCACCACCCTGCAGAGAGTGACAGGCATTGGGGTGTGCGTTTGGGTCATCAGGCATAACGGCCACGCCATTTCACCACACCCCACCCTGCAGAGACTGACAAGTGTCAAAGTGTTCCTTGTGGTCTTTGACCCTTATGCTAATTCCATTTCATTAGGAAATATGGTGAGATGGGTGCAATATAGGAGAATGGGGTGAAGTCTCAATGGCAGAGTCCAAGGCATACCTCGATGCCTCTCAGTGACTGCAGGGTGTGGAATGGTATGAGCATCACAGGCAAGAATCCCAAGTCACACCCCTGATTCCTGTCATTCTCTATAGGGTTGGGCATTATAGTTGAAAACCCTAATACCGCAGGCATTCATTGGTATTTTGACGCCAAATTTTCAACATGTTTGTTTTGTGACCCCACCTCATGAACAGGGGGAATATCAGTTTGTTAGTCGAAAGCTGCTTATGCACAGTGACTATGGCATTTAGCACCACAGGTGCAAAAATATTCCAAACAGGATGTAAAAAATGACAGCTGTACTCTTTCATGGGGAGATGTAAAAAATGGCAATGTTGCAAATCTGTAGTAAAGATATTAAAAAAAATGGTGAAGTCACGAATGAGACATAGAAACTGTGCAATGCACACCGTAATATAATTAGGTTGGGATTTCTTACAGCAGATTGTCAACTCAGGCATTTTGGTGCCTCCATCATGAAAAGTGTCACTGTGATTTTCTTTATCTGCAACAATGATTTCCACAGTGACCACGCATCTCTGCACTGAAAGTGTGAAAACCCACTTCAGCCATGTTGTGAAAAATGGCAGCTGTACTGTTCATAAGGAAGTGTGGAAAAATGTCACTGGTGAAAATCTGCACTGAAAATATTACAAAGTCATGAACTAACAAGGGTGCGTGGACACTGCGCAATGCTCACTCATAACACAGTCATTTTATGGACTTTTGTCACCAAATTTTCAACATAGCCATTTTAAGACCTCCGCTCATGAACAGTGTAACTGTGAGTTTCTTAATCTGTCCTAAACATTGCTTTCGCACACCAACAGCACCATTGTGCGCTACATGTGCAAAAACACATTTTGGGCGACATATGAAAAATTGCAGCTGTACTGTTCATAAGGAAGTTTAATAAAATGGACATGTTGAAAATCTGGAGTGAAAATATTAAATTTGCAAACTTACGAGCATGCATAGGAACTGCAACGCACGCTCATAAAAGTCATTTTTAGGAATTTTTTCACCAAATTTTCAACATAGCCATTTTAAGACCTCTGCTCATGAACAGTGTCACTGTGATTTTCTTAATTTGTCCTGTACATTGATTTTGCACACCGACTGCGCCATTGTGCGCTACATGAGCGGAAACACGTTTTGGGTGAGATGTGAAAAATGACAGCTGTACTACTCATAAGAAGGTGTGGTACAATGGCAATGTTGAAAATCTGGAGTGAAAATATTGAAAATTCGCAAACTAACGAGCGTGCATAGGAACTGTACAACGCACGCTCGTGAAACAGTCATTTTTTGGAATTTTTTCACCAAATTTTCAACATAGCCATTTTAACACCTCACCTCATGAACAGTGTCACTGTGATTTTCTTAATTTGTCCCGTACATTGATTTCGCACACCAACTGCGCCATTGTGCGCTACATGGGCGGAAACACGTTTTGGGTGAGATGTGAAAAATGGCAGCTGTACTACTCATAAGAAGGTGTGGTAAAATGGCAATGTTGAAAATCTGGAGTGAAAATATTGAAAATTCACGACTTACGAGCGTGCGTAGGAACAGCGCAATGCATGCTCGTAAAACAGTCATTTTTAGGACTTTTTTCACAAATTTTCAACATAGCCATTTTAAGATGTCTGCTCATGAACAGTGTCACTGTGATTTTCTTAATTTGTCCCGTACATTGATTTCGCACACCAACTGCGCCATTGCGCGCTACTTGGGCGGAAACACATTTTGGGTGAGATGTGAAAAATGACAGCTATACTACTCATAAGAAGGTGTGGTAAAATGGCAATGTTGAAAATCTGTAGTGAAAATATTGAAAATTCGCGAACTTATGAGCCTGCATAAGAACTGCGCAACGCACGCTCGTAAAACAGTCATTTTTGGGAATTTTGGCATCAAATTTTCAACATGGGGTTTTTGAGACCCCTTCTCATGATTGACATCACTGTCATGGTATTATTCAGGCTCAAAGGGTGATTTTGCAGTCACTGTGCAGTCACTGCGCGAAATCACCCTTCGGGCCCGAATAACGCCATAACAGTGACATCAATCATGAGAAGGGGTCCCAAAAACCCCATCTTGAAAATATGGTGCCAAAATTCAAAAAAATGCCTGAGATATGCAACAAAGTTGAACCCCCCTTATCTAGCCCATTATACAGCATACCGGCATTTCTCAGTTCGCGCGCTTTGAAGAGTGCAGACGTGTTCCCGGTCCACCGAAAATCGCTGTGCCGAGGTCCGAGGTAAGTATGGGGTGAGGGGGTGTGGGGAGGCTGGGCACGCAGCGGTGGTGCGGGTTGTGAGGGGGCGGAGACTCCGCGGGACCGCTTTTTCTTTACAGGTTGAAATAAAAAATTGATGATGCGGGACATTTGCCACGCTGGGGTGGGCTCCAGTGTGGCACAAGGACGTTGGGGCTGCTCAGCCGACGGGGATTGGGCACCCCTGTCAGCCTAAGGAATAGATTGCCATGCTGGGGTGGGCTCCCAGCGTGGCACTCACTACTGGGGGGGGAGGACAGTGCAAGCTGATGGGGGATTGGGCACCCCGTCGGCTATATGATTAGTTGCCATGCTGGGGTGGGCACCCAGCGTGGCATTTAAAGCCTTTGGGGGAGGCAGCACATCCAGCGGGTTGGGCACCCGTCGGCTATACAGTGCGTGGGGCGGCGCTTGCGCCTGCGTGGGCGCATGCGTGTGTGTGTGTGGTGGGGGGGCTGTGCGTGGGCAGGCGATATCTTATCGCTGCTCACTCAAGCGTAGCCCCTTTCAATCAGATGTTACTGCATTTTGGAGCGTGTCATAGACAGCTCCAAAATGCATTGGCTTACAGGGGCCGCGCCTGCCAGCACACTGACTGAATTGGAGGAGGAGGTGACACTCCTCCGAAATCTCCGATGATGGCACTATGTTTCTTGCACATGCGTGCAAGCAAACATAATGACTGTGTTACGAGTGTGCATTGCGCAGTTTGCACGCATGCTCATAACTTCACAAATGTATAATATTTTCACTCCAGATTTTCTACATTGCCATTTTCCCACACCTACTTAGGAAAGTGCAGCTGTCATTTTTCCCATCCTGGCCTAAATGTGTTTTCGCAGTTCCGGCACAGAATAGAGTGGTTGCTGTGGGAAATCACTGTCCGGGACAGAGTAATAAAATGGCAGAGATACTGTTCATGAGCAGAGGTCCTAAAATGCCTATGTTGAAAATTTGGTGATGATAGCCCAACAAATGACTGTGTTACAACTGTGCATTGCACACTTTCCACACACCCTTGTAACTTTGCAGATTCGTAATATTGTCATGCCACATTTTCAACAATGGCAATTTTTCTCACCTCCTTATGAGCAGTACAGCTGTCATTTTTCACATCCTGAGTAAAATGTGGTTTCACAGTTGCAGCACAGAATAACGTGGTCGCTGTGGGAAATCAATGTTCGGGACAGATTAAGAAAATGGCAGTGGCACTGTTCATGAGCAGAGGTCCTAAAATCACTATGTTGGAAATTTGGTGTCAAAACTCCATAACATGACTGTGTTACAAGCGGTGCATTCAACTGTTTCCACGCACATTTGTAACTTCGCAAATTTGTAATATTTTCACGCCACATTTTCAACAGTGGCATTCTTTCACACTTCCTTATGAACAGTACAGCTGTCATTTTTCACATCCTGGCTAAAATATGTTTTTTGCACTCCTGACGGAGAATAGCACCGTCGCTGTGGGACATCAATGTTTGGGATAGATTAAGATGCAACGGGTGAAGGGGGGGAGTGACCGAGCTCAACTGAGCTCTGTCGGGACTGCTCCAGATTTGTCTGTGGACAGAAAAAGACCCAACACAAGAGGCCAGTACAAAAGGGCAGCCTGCAGCACTGGGAGAAACAGAACGAGAGAGTGAGTGAGGGAGGGGGAGTGAGCAAACTCACCGGAGAGCTGTCAGGACTGCTGTGGATTTCTTTTAGGGCAGGAAAAGGTGTCAATGCAGGCAGGGGCCCAGTAGAAAAGGCCAGCCTGCAGCGGTGGGAGAAACAGTTGTTTGTGGGCAGAAAAAGGCCCCAACACAAGAGGCCAGTACAAAAGGGCAGCCTGCAGCACTGGGAGAAACAGAACGAGGAGTGAGTGAGACAGGAGGACTGAGTGAGCTCAATGGAGCTCTATCAGGACAGCTGTGGATTTCTTTGTTGGCAGAAAAAGGCGCCAATGCAGGCAGGAGCCCCGTACAAAAGGGCCGCTTGCAGCACCAGGACAAACTGAATGAGCGCGTGACAGAGAGAGACTGAGCGACCTCAATGGAGGTTTGTCTGTATAGTTGCAGATATATTTGTGGACAGACAAAGGTGCCAATGCAGCCAGTAGCCCCGTACACAAGCACAGCCTGCAGTGCCAAGAGAAACAGAACAAGTGAGTGACAGAGTGGTAGTGAACGAGCTCAACGGAGCTCTATTGTGATTGCTGTGGATTTCTTTGTGGGCAGAAAATGTGGCAACACAGGCAGGAGCCCAGTACCATAAGGCCAGCTTGCAGCACAGGCAGAAACGGAATGAGTGAGTGAAATAGAATGAGTGAGTGGGCTCAATGGAGCTGTGTCGAGACTGCTTCAGATTTCTTTCTGGCCAGAACAAGCCACCAATGCAGGCAGGAGCCCAGTACAAAAGGGCAGTCTGCAGTGGCAGGAGACACAGAATGAGCGAGTGAGGGAGGGGGAGTGAGTGAGCTCAACAGAGCTCTGTTGGGACTGCTGTAGATTTGTTTGTTGGCAGAAAAAGGCAGCAATGCATGCAGGGGCCCAGTACAAAATGGCAGCCTGCAGTGGCAGGAAAACCAGAATGAGTGAGTGAGAGAGGGGGGGAGTGAGCAAACTCAACGGAGCTGTATTGTAACTGCTGCAAATGGCGGCAATGCAGGCAGGAGCCCAATAGAATAGAGCAGCCTGCAACGCCACCAGAAACGGAATGAGTGAGTAAGAGAAGGGGACTGAGCGAGCTCAACGGAGCATTGTCGGGACTGCTGCAGATTTCTTTGTGGGCAGAAAAAGGCGCCAATAGAGCCAGGAGCCCAGTACAAAAGGGTAGGCTGCAGTGGCAGGAGAAACATAATGAGTGAGTGGCACTGGGGAAGTGAGCGCCCTAAACAGAGCTCTGTCAGGACAGCTGTGGATTTCTTTGTGGGCAGAAAAAAGTGCCAACACAGGCAGGAGCCCAGTACAAAAGGGCAGCCTGCAGCGCCAGCAGAAGCGGAGCAAGTGAGTGAGAGAGGGGGACTCAGCAGGCTCATACAGACCTGTGTTGGGACTGCTGCAGATTTCTTTGTGGGCAGAAAAAGCCACCAACAGAGGCAGGAGCCCAGTACAAAAGGGCAGCCTGCAGCGCCAGGAGAAACAGAATGAGTGAATGAGTGAGAGGAGGGGAGTGAGCCACCTCAACGCAGCTCTCTCGGGAAAGCTGTGGATTTCTTAATGGACAGAACAAGGTGCCAATGCAGGCAGGAGCCCAGTACAAAACAGCAGCCTGCAGCACCGGAAGAAATAGACTGAGCGAGTGACAGAAGGGCAGTGAGCGAGCTCAATACACCAGCGCAGTCAACATTCGGCATTGACAAATGCTTGTTTCTGAGGTGGGACAACTGTTCCCTCTGAATGTTAAAGCTTATTGCAATAACTGGAATACAGAGTGTGACAAAATGGTAACACAAACCAATATGTTATTTTTACCAGATGTGATAACACTGAGTTTTACCAGATATGATGTTTGATTTCATCAAGTTTTCATGAATGCAACATCATTTGTTAATATACAGTACCTGTTGTAATTTATTTCATCACATGAAATCCCAATCATACAGTAGATAAAATAATTCTCATACTGTATGTTACAGTTCACTTTACTACTCTTCCAGTATCCCTGCTTTCAGAGCATCTTCAAAACATTAAAAAAGTTTAGTCTTTTTACCCCATCGAATACATAGGATATAACATATTATAAAGATTTCCATAACTCAATTATGAATTTACTGTTTATGAACTCCTTTTGACTAGATACATAAACACACTTTAATATAGGAAACAGATTATTGTGTTTAGTTATCTCCTGATTTATTATTCATAGTGACCATAATTCATTAAAACTGTGGTAAGCCACAATTAATTAGGTTTCCACAACACACAAGCAGAGTTACTTACCAGTATAGCTTTGCAACTGCATCACTGGCAGATATGGGCAAACTCATTAGTAATAAATGTGGGGTAAACAGCAACTCACAGCAAAATCATACTTAAAAAAAGGAAAACTAGAAAGATACAAAAACTAGAAGAGAAAAAGTCTAAAAGTCCATCTAGTATTCACTTTTGCCATACTCTGTATTGCTCTGATTTATCTGTCCCTTCACAATTCTCATCTCTTCCTCCTTTTTATGTTTCCTTGCGCATGCACAAGAAACATCCTGCATTTGGATGACATTTCGGAAGTGTGTCAGGGACGAGTTCAATGCACAGCACTATACAGTGGGCTCATCTTTGACAGACCAATGAGAATGTAACCAAACTGTGACACTAGTCCAAGTTTCACAGCTGGAAGCTGTTCTCTAGTTTAAAGAAATGAAGCACTCTATAATAAAGCCAGCTGGCAAGCATCTGAGTGCAGGACCAACATTTGGCATATGCGTACAATGCAGCCTAGTTACTGCATTGATGGCAGCAATCCTCCTCCCCCCAATTGTTGTGCATTCCCTTGTTGCTCCCATTATGGACAGCACAAAAAGACCAACAAAACTGTGTTTGTTTTAAACAGTGTCAGTCACTTGATTGTACTGGCCAGGACGGCTACCGGGAAATTTCTGAGTGGGCCCCTCTGCATTGCATACTACACTATTAGTGCGTACATGGTGGGGGGCTTTTTGTAAAACAGTTTGTCACTGTGCAGCAATGCAATGTTATAATGGCCTGTGGGACCTGGGACCCAGCAATATTCTGCAAAGCGGCCCCAGCAGTAATGCAGCACCTGTGTTTTCTCCTAAGTTAACAGGGTGTCATTTGTGTTTGTTTATTCTGAGGGCAAAAACTAAGTCCCCTCCCTGTTTGCTGTGACTGACACATGGAGCGAGCCAGGAAGTGTTGGTGAAAACAAAGTTGTACCCCCACCCCCTTCCCTGTGCCTATCGGTAGCCTTTTTTGGGGGGTGTGGAAAAGTGGCTGACACATCAGTGTGCAAGAAGCGCATGAGAAAATGTGGTTGTGGATCTGGTGATCTGCAAATGTGGTAGTTTGGAAAAAGATAAGCTTACAAAAGTTCAAAAATAGATCAGATAGTGTATGCAGTGCGTATGTGACTGGATACTTGTATCAGTTGTAAACACATTGTGCTTACTGTATGAGTATTCTCTATAGTAAATAAGACTATGTATGGTGTCCCCAAAATGTGCTGAAACAATTATCTGGTGGCTCAGCTCTTCTGGGTCATATCTACTGCACTGAGATGTCACCTAAAATGCACCTAACCTGTCAGAGTACTGCTGGTTCCCAGAATCAGCCCAGAACTGGGGAGAGAGCAGAGCAACTGAGAAGACTCTTTAGTCTCCCCGTTCCCCTCCACCACCACCATTCTGCCAAGTTGTGCACTGATCACTAGATTCATACAGGACTTAGTACTGATCCATGACCGGGAATCAGTGAGATAGAAAAATGAACCTGAAGAGAATTCAGGTGTAGTCTGGCCCAGTTGACCATCTCAAAGACCTGTCATCTGGCCCAAAATCTGCATGCATTTGCAGCTGATGCAATTATCTGTGTTCTGAACTGAACAATCTCTGTTATTATATTTTCTATTCTTGGTTGATATTGGAACACTCAAGCCAGATCTTTAGGAATATTTGCCCCAAAGGGTTTCTGGTAATGGTAGGCCTGAAGGGTGACCTCTTATATATTCACTATCCACCTATGATCCAACATGATCTGCTTCATCCTGTAGACTGATACAGTATGTGAGATAATGGTATTGACAGTGCTGTGACAGAGTATACGGATAGGTGACTCATGGTGACCCTCCCTCGGATTGGAGTCATGCTCACCATTAAGACGTATCAAGACTCTTGAAGTTTGGGTTCACCCTAACAGCCAGGTGGTTAAGGTGCTTGCCTTCAATGCAGGGATTTTGGGTTCCACTCTCAGTCCACAGTGCAATCAGGAGAAGGAGGAGAGGGCAGTGCAGTCTGATGTATGCTTGCTCTTCTGTGGGGAGAGGCTCCTATAGTCCCTGCAGAACACCCGTCACTTGGTGACCCATGGGGAGACATTTTGTGTGGAACTAAGCTTAGTTTTGCCTTGACCTTGGATGCCAGGGCTACAAGGGTTCCCTCTAGTGGGAGGGCATGGAGATGCTGACACCAGGCCCCAAGCCCTATTGCCTGCTCAGTTCCAGCTGTGCAGAGAGGACCCACCACAAGAGGCACCTCTTCTCTACCAGGAGGGCTTGTCTCCTTCCCCCAATACAAAGCATATAGAACCCCAAGCATGAGCAGTAATGGTCAAAAGAGGGTGATAGCTGCTCAGTGCAACCAACTGGCATCAGCATTGAGATCCTTAGATAAATTAAAGTTTTTCAGGATTGGATCACAGAGAAGTATATGCACATTTGTGAATGCTTTTAAATATTGCTTTTGTGTTTAGTTTGCATACTCCCAATGTTCAGTTATGTTGATGTCATTTGTTGGTTTTGTCAATAATGTTTGATACTTTTTATCCCCTAGTTTGTACGTATTTCTACTGCACTGTAACTGATGCTTTGTACACAGGACATCTTTGAAAATAAGTCTCTTTAGTCCTAAGAGTTCTATCCTGAATAAAAATAAAGCATTTTACTACTACTACTACTACTACTACAACTATAATGCACTGAACTTCCATCATATCCTGATCAGGGAGCTGGTCTGTGCTTTGCTTCTCATTGTAAAGTACATCTCAGTAGACTGGCTTGCTATGGCAGGGTCGCTCAGCAGCAGGTAAGCCTAGAAGGAGTGGATGTGAATTAGGGGGAGACTAGCACAAAGTGCCAATAAAAAATGAAAAAGAAGCTCCAGGAGCTGAAACTAGCATAAAAGAGAGGGTCTGCTAGAGAAAAATGGATCCTGAATTCCAAACCTCAGAAATCTCTGATGAGAGCACCACTCATGCTTTAGATAGGTTGATGTAGACCAGAACCCCTCTGAGCAAACTCTTCCACTGAAAATTCCACCTTGTATCTGGTCTACAAGCCCTGACATCCCAGCTGCAGGCAGGAATCTGACTGGGTGACAAAATAATTTTGGATCTAAGACAGAGAATCAGGGTTAGCCTCTCAAATTCTTAAGACTATTCAGTAAATTGTATTGAAACCTCTCTCTCTCTCTTCATGTTTTCTTGTGCGTGTGCAAGAAACATTTTGCTTTGCTTCAGAGAATGGCATTTCAAAGCTGTGTCATGGACTAGTCCAGTGCAGAGCAATCTTTATTGGGCTCGTCCCTGACAGACCAATGACCACTGAAGCAGCGTGCGACAGTGGTCACAGTTTCATGGGCATAAACTTTGTGTATTTGAAAGGACTGAGTGCTCTAATGAGAGAGCTCTTCAGTACTTTTGTTTGCATAAAGCTGGCTGGCAAGCAGCTGAGCACAGGGCCAGTGTTTGGCATATGCGTACAATGCGGACTAATTACTGCACTAATAGCAGCAATCCCCCCCACAACAAATTGTTGCACCTTCCCTTGTTGCTGCCATTATGGACACCACAAAAGCAAATGCAAAACAATGTTTCTTAACTGGGTCGGACTGGCCTGACTGGATACCTGGAAATTTCTGGGTGGGCCCCCTGCACTGCGTACTGCACTATTAGTATGTAAATAGTGGGTGGATTTTTAAAAAACAGCTTGTCTCTGTGCAGTGGTCCAGGGTTATGTGGGCCTGTGGGACCCTGGGCCCCAGCAATAGTCTGCAAAGCAGGCCCAGCCCCAGCCCCGGCAATAATGTAGCTCTCGTGTTCCCTGAACTTGACTAGGGCATCATTTGTGTTAGATATATAGAGATATACATATATATATATATATATATATATATATACATACACATATATATATATATATATATATATATATATATATATATATATATATAATCATTTCTTTGGTACATACAGGTGGATAGGTGGGGGTCCTGCTGCTACTTATCCTTGCAGTTGGGTGTACTGGAGCACTTAAAAGCTTAAGTAATTTATTCTTGGCTGTGACAGGGCTCAAACCTGTGCTCTCCTTGTCGTTCTCTAACCCCTAGAGCCGACTGCCTCTGGTTTGGTTTTATGAAGCATGTAAGGAGATTGTGGGCTGTAGCCACTTTCCCCTTCCATGGTAGAGTGGCAAGCATACTCCTATTGACAGTTTAACAAAATTATTAATACTGCAGGCTGCAGCTTGACCTAATGCCCACTAAGAAAAGATTATCCTCAAAACCATAACTTGGTAACTTCTGTTCCACCTTGACCTTTAATGGGCTCAGTATAAGTGTTGCATTCACAGTTAAATTAGCATGCTAGGCAAAGGCAAAATGAGGAAGAGTGAAATTTGATGTCAAAAGGAGTATGTGTGTGTGGCACACACACATACAGTAAAATCCCCTTACATGTGGTGTACATTATGTAACAGGAGCACCGGACTCTACACTATGTACAGTTCCCTGTAGATCTCACTTGCACATTGGGCTGCCTTAAGAAACGCTGTGGCTATTATAGTCAAAACTGACCTTGCCTGCTAATTATGCCATCCCAGAGTTCCATTCCTTTCTCATCTCTTCCGGTGCTGTATTGCTGTGGCCCACACTAACCTGGGCTCTTAGGATATGAAGCAGGCAAGGAGCAAAACATTACAAATCCACAGCAGAGAGTGTGCGACTGTGTTAAAGAACACAAGCACTGTGTCAGTAACACACTGGAGAAGCACAAAGATGCAATAATATAATCTGGACTTTTGGGGCAAGAAACAAATGTACCTTGTAGGGTCAGGACACCACAGGCTACATGTACCACAAAATGTCTGAGGAAACCAGAAAGTTTATATGCCTTTAGAACCACAGTGAGAATGCCCTGACTAAAAAAGACTTCACCAGAAACAGTTTTCAAACTCATCCTATCAACATGTACCTAGAAAGTACGTTCGCACAGAAGCGATGAAACATTTTATGATCTTGAATGTCACAGTTTTCTTGAATGGGTGCACCTGGGCATCTTCAGTTATGCAATTTATTTGTACCTGCAGCCACGTTTCAAATTCACTTTTAACTGCAGTGAATATTGAAACATTTTATTTTTTTGTATTCATGCGCTATGTATTTGGTACATTGCTGGGCAGTGCAGGGGAAGCACAGTGAAACAGGGAGGCGAAGGGACTTGGGTGAAGGGCACACAGTTCACTGGTGAGATTTAAACCTTGGTGTCCATCTTAATAGCACTGAGCTGCCTCCCATGGGTTGCTTCCTCTATTTCTTGAAGCGGTGCTAAAAGTGTAGGAGTTGTAATTCCAAGATCTTTGAGCTCTTTGTATCTGCATGTGTTTTTTGCAGAAGACCAAAAGCTTGTGAAGCCTATAGAATTTATTTTTATGTGGGTACGCTAGTGGTCATGGAGTAATAATAATTATCTGGGTCATGGTAGCTGCCACCCTCCTGCACTGCATGTTGAGGGCGAGGGAGGAATAAGATGCTAGCAGTACATTTTATTTATTTTAGGTGCCCTTCCATGAAGGCTAAGTGCACCCTTACAAAATATAAAAACAGATATAGAACATAAAAACAAACAGCATCTAACAATATAATCAAACACTAACATAAAATAAATGTAAATAATACCCTCTAATAAATAAATATGCTCTAGACTGCTTGTCATACTTAATCATTACTTAGTCCCTAAAGGCTTGTTGAAAGAAAAAAAAATGTCAGCTTTCTTTTATATATCTCTAGGGAGGGGGCCTCCTGCAGGTACCCTGACAAACAGTTACAGAGGATAGGAGTAGCCACTTCAAAAGCCCGATCCCCCGAAGACTTTACTCTTGCTCTGGGGACCTCCAGCAGGCCCTCCCCCACTGATCAGAGAGACTGTCCAGGGGTGTAAGGATACAGAAGCTCAAAAGGGTACCCCGGACCTAGCCCATGTAGGGCCTTATAGGTAAAGATACCTATATTAAAGGAGATGAGCCAGTGCAGTTCGCACAGCACAGGCATAATATGACACAATGTGGGAAGACCCAACAATAGCCGGGCTGCACCCTTCTGCAGCAGTGGCATGCATTGCACTGCATCCCCTCCCACCCTGAGGTAGACCGAGTTACAGTAGTCAAGCCTTGAGGTAACAAATGCTTTTATCAGTGTGGCCAGATCATAAGTGGGAATAAGGGATCTTATTTGGGCAATATTTTGCAGATAGTAAAATAAATTCTGGACCACTGCCGGCACCCGAGCATCAAGTGTCAGCTCACTGTCCAGAAGAATGGCCAAATTTCTCATCTTAGTGAAGGGCATCAGTTTGGCTGGGCCAATAAAAAGCCCTAAATCCTCTCCAGAGGCCCCCACTCCCCCCTCCAACGCAGCCCAACGCAGCCCAACCACCAACACATCAGTCTTCCCCAGGTTGTCCCAACCAATTAGACAACATCCACGACCGGATCTCGGACAAGCACCAATTTAGCATGTCAACTGTATGTGTTCTTCCCAGTGTGAAAGACTGCTACAGCTGGGTATCATCGGCATAGCAATGAAACCCAAGCCCAATCCACCTTATGACCTCACCCAGGGGCAGCATATACACTGTGAATGGCATGGGGCAAGAGGACAGAACCCTGAGCCACTCCACAGGAGTAGTAATATTTGGGGTTAATGTAGCTGCTGCACCCCCCCTCCTGCCACAGCCTGAGCTCAGTATGGGATGGGAGTAGAAAGTATCGCTTGGCACTCATGCTGTCACTCGCACCATTTGCTGCTGCTGCTGCCGCTGCTTCAGTGCATCCTCCTCTGTACACTCCACCTCCCTGCCTATTAAAATACTATTGGGGCTCAGGGACTGCCACAAGACCCCAGAGAAGGGGTTCTTATATGTTTTTTATTTGAATGTACTGGGCATTGGCCACCAGGGAAACCAGCCCACCAGGGATGTTATGTATATAATTTACTGGCCTCTCATGGGACAAATCTAGCACCCTGGACCACCAATGCTAAATTCTTTTATTTATGCGGGACCACTAGGCCAAAAGAGTCTCCACTAGACCACCTGGGCTACTACTATTAATTACTGGCAATGGGGTGATAAGTGGTTTCTGCTGCAGCCCCACCAAAAAATACACAGCATTTTCCTCTTCTCTTTTATTGTTTATTATGTATTTATTTTTTTTACTCCTCTGCTGTCATATACCCTTTCATATCTTCGCTCTCTATCTCTGCTGTCGCTACTGTATTTTCTCCATATTAATCTATTTTTTCATTACTTTATAGGTCTGACAGGACGCAGACTCCTTCCCAATCAGATAAGTATTACTCTGTCTAACCTATCCTATCTTTCGTTTTTACTTTCTAAGAATTAATGATTCTTTGTGACCTCTTGCCTATATTTTATTTCATAGGTCTAACAGATGTCACTCCTTCAAAACTTCAACCTGTTGTTCCCTAGTACCCAGGAAAGAGACCCTCAGCATATTGCAGTACCTGTACTTTGTGGTTTAAGTGTAATGATTTGACTGTGCATGGTACTGTCTGTGTGTGTGTGTGTGTTGTGTGATGTGTGCGTGTGAATGCGTGCGAGTGTGTGTACGTGTGTGAGTATGAAGGTTATTCATAATGCAGCACTTTTTTTATTGCATGAAAGTTTGCTATCTGGTAGGTGATATGCTGAACAGTCTGCCACGGATAAATGCAGTGAAGCATAGACAATGATGGCAAAAAAAGTCCAATGGTCCATCCAGTCTGACCAAGTTCCCTATTTATCCCTGAGACTGGCAATAGTGGAGGACTACAGATCTACACAAGTAGCACTGCAATACATCATGAAATTAGCATACATTATGATATACTACTGCTATGCTATTTGCATGAATAAGTGCTACTTGAGTGAGTGCTACCGTTGTTAGCTTATGCATGACTCATCAGTAAAATGTCAGAGTGCTCGAGTCCATGCTCCACAGCCCTCACTCTTCTCTGTGTTGCTACACTCTGCATTTCCAATGCCACTGTCCCTCTGAATCCCACATCATCCATGTTGCCCCCATTATTTGGACTAGGTTTAGAATTGGATGCTCTTTTGGAGCAGGAACTACCAATGGATGAAGTTGTGGAGGACAGCGCTGTGAAGAGTTGCATGATAGCAGAGACCGCTTGCCCTGTACAGAGTCCAGTCCATTGAGTTGTTTATGGCTACAGCAAGCCAGTTTATTGCCCAGGCTGGTGGCTGTGGAATCCAGGGGAAAGAGGTGAGAACTGATGAGAGCTGCCAGTGCTCCCCTCCACAGCAGCTGTTCCACACTTGCACCTTCTTGCAGTAAAAAGAGCAGCACAAGGGGGGAAAGCAGCTTTATTTCCAATGCCACCATCCCTCTGAAACCCACATCACAGAAACACAGAAACAGAGAAATTGCCAGCAGATACGGACCACTAGGCCTATCTAGTCTGCCCATGGACTGGGTTCAGAATTGGATGCTCCTTGCAGCAGAAACTGATGATAGATAAAGTTGTGGAGGAGAGCACTGTCAAGAGCTGCATGATAGTAGCGTCCAGTCCATTGAATTGTTTATGGCCTCAGCAAGTCAGTGTGTTGCCCAAGCTGGCGGCTGTGGAACTGAGAGGAAGGAGGAGGCTAGGAGTCATGCTATGCTGTTGAATTGATGAGCGCTGCCCCCTCCCTTCTTCAGCACCTCTCTGATTCGTGTGCCTCCCTGCAGTAAAAAGAGCAGTACAAGGAGGCAAGCAGCATATCAGGATACCTAAACTGATACAGTACTGCAACTGCATTGCCGACAGGATCTGCTTTTTGAGTTTCAGGCTATTAGTCAACGTTACTTTTTCCATGTAGCCTCTGAGACAAGGCCCCCAGTCCAATGTTGCCTGTCAGTTGGTCACTCAGTCAAGATGATGTCCATATAGAGCCAGCTGCACAGACCCTGTACTGCCCTGGCAATTATCTGCAGCCCCCCTCTTCATCCTGACAAGGAGATGCTCACATGGAGCACAGAGGGGGGCTACAGTCATCCCCCTCAATCCATGCTACACCTACTCCGGTGCAGAGAGGGGGGCTATAGTTGTCCCCATCAGTCCTTGCTACCCCTACAGAGGAGCACAGAGGGGGCTACAGTCATCCCCCTCAGTCCATGCTACACCTACTCTGGTGCAGAGAGGGGGGCTATAGTTGTCCCCATCAGTCCTTGCTACCCCTACAGAGGTGTAGAGAGGGGGGCTATAGTTGTCCCCATCAGTCCTTGCTACCCCTACTCACAAAACAAAAACAAAAATTCATAAGATGTCTGTGCTCCAATAAAGTCAAATTACTTTGGAAGGTCTCTATTTCAGAAAAATAAAATCCTCTAAGCAGCACCATAAAGTTCCAATCCCTGAGTCTGCCTCTGAACTGGCACTTGGGTTAATATCCCAGTACTGACACTGTAGTGCAGCATGAGAGGGGTGCTGCACTTTTGAGGTGCCATCTTTCGGATGAGATGTTAAACCGAGGTCCCATCTGCCTGGACTGGTGGTAGTTCAGGTGGATGTTAAAGATCCCATGGCACTTATCGAAAAGAGAAGGGGAATTTCCCCGGTGTCCTGGCCAAATTTCCCTCATTCACCAAAAAAATACCACCAACAGCTTAATCTGGTTCAAGGTCAGTTGGCATTCATCTGTATCCCCTTCCCCTGGGTCGTGCCTGAAAATAGGCAGGATTTGTCTAGTGCACTTACCCGGTCAACAAAAACTAAATAAATAAATAAAATAAACTTACCTTCAAAATGCAGAGCACATGCCTTCAAAATACAGAGATTTGGGCCATAATGTGTAGCACTTTTTATTTTAAAGAACAATATGTTAAAGTATAGCATGCACAATATGTTAAGTAGTAAAGAATGTTTTTATCAAGTTAGTTGAGTTGTTTTTATGTTTGCTTGCACGCATGTGCAAGAAACATAGTGCCATCATCAGAGATTTCGGAGGTGTGTCACCTCCTCCTCCAATTCAGATACTGTGCTGACAGGCGGGGCCCCTGTATGCCAATGCATTTTGGAGCTGTCTATGACACGCTCCAAAATGCAGTGTATACAGCTGAAAGAGGACTACACTTCAGTGAGCAGCGATAAGAAGCTGCTCACACCAGCTCCCCAGCCATAGGCGTCGGCGCTCCATGACGCAGCTTATAGCCGACGGGTGCCCAACTCTTCGGCTGAGCTGCATCGCCTCCCCTAGTTGATGCCACACTGGGAGCCCACCCCAGTGTCGTATTGTCATTTTGCCGACGGGGTGCCTAATCCCCGTCGGCTGAACGCCCCACCCAAAGTCCTTGTGCCACGCTGGGAGCCCACCCCAGCGTGGCAAACGCCCCATGAGGTTTTTTTTTTTTTTTGCCGACGGGTGCCCAATCCCTCGCCGCTGAACGCCCAAAAGTCCTTGTGCCATGCTGGGAGCCCACCCCAGCATGGCAGCAGTCCCACAAAGTCTTTTTATTTTATTTTACCTGTAAAACAAAAACGGTCCCGCAGCACGTCTCCCGAACCCCCCTCCCACAACCCGCACCCACCCACTGCGCACCCAGCCTCCCACACCCCCCTCACCCCATACTTACCTCCGGACTCCTGCGCACGATCTTCGGTGGACCGGGAACACGTCTGCACTCTTCAAAGCCGACCGCGAACTGAGGAAATGCCGGTAAGCTGTATAATGGGCTAGATAGGAGGGGTTCAACTTTATTGCATATCTCAGGCATTTTTGGGAATTTTTGCACCAAATTTTCAACATGGGGTTTTTGGGACCCCTTCTCATGAATGATGTCACTGTCATGGCGTTATTGGGCTCGAAGGGTGATTTCGGCGCGGTGACTGCGCGGTGACTGTGAAATCACCCCGGGACTGAATACCACCATGACAGTGACATCATTCATGAGAAGGGGGACAAAACCCATATGTTGAAAATTTGGTGCCAAAATTCCAAAAATGACTGTTTAACTGCGCGATGCTGCGTTCCTACGAGGCTTGTAAGTTCGCGAAATTTCAATATTTTCACTCCAGATTTTCAACATTGCCATTTCACCACACCATCTTATGAGCAGTACAGCTGTCATTTTCACATCTCACCCAAAATGTGTTTCCGCCTTGTGGTGCAGAATGGCGCGGTCGGTGTGCAAAATCAATATGCGGGACAAATTAAGAAAATCACAGTGACACTGTTCATGAGCAGAGGTCTTAAAATGGCTATGTTGAAAATTTGGTGAAAAAATTCCTAAAAATGACTGTTTTACGAGCGTGCGTTGCGCAGTTCCTACGCATGCTCATAGGTTTGCAAATTTTCAATATTTCCACTCCAGATTTTTAACATTGCCATTTTTCCACACCTTCTTATGAGTAGTACAGCTGTCATTTTTCACATCTCACCCAAAACGTTTTTCCGCCCATGTAGCGCACAATGGCGCAGTCGTTGTGCGAACTCAGTGTATGGGACACATTAAGAAAATCACAGTGTCACTGTTCATGAGCAGAGATCTTAAAATGGCATTATCAAAAATTTGGTGACAGAATTCCTAAAAATGACTGTTTTACGAGTGTGCATTGCACAGTTCCCACGCACGCTCGGAGGTTTGCGAATTTTCAATATTTCCACTCCAGATTTCCAACATAGCCATTTTTCCACACCTCCTTATGAGCAGTACAGCTGTCATTTTCATATCCTGCCCAAAACGTGTTTCCGCCCATGTAGCGCACAATGGCGCAGTCGGTGTGCAAACTCAATGTATGGGACACATTAACAAAACCACAGTGACACTGTTCATGAGCAGAGGTCTTAAAATGGCTATGTTGAAAATTTGGTGAAAAAATGCCTAAAAATTACTTTTTATGAGCGTGCGTTGCACAGTTCCTATGCATGCTCGTAAGTTTGCAAATTTAATATTTTCACTCTAGATTTTCAACATGTCCATTTTATTAAACTTCCTTATGAACAGTACAGCTGCAATTTTCATATGTCACCCAAAATGTGTTATCGTACATGTAGCGCATAATGGTGCTTGGTGTGTAAAGCAATGTTTAGGACAGATTAAGAAAATCACAGTTACACTGTTCATGAGCAGAGGTCTTAAAATGGCTATGTTGAAAATTTGGTGACAAAAGTCCATAAAATGACTGTGTTACAGTGAGCATTGTGCAGTTTCCACGCATCCTCGTTAGTTCATGACTTTGTAATATTTTCAGTCCAGATTTTCACTAGTGGCATTTTTCAACACTTTCTTATGAACAGTACAGCTGCCATTTTTCACAACATGGCGGTGTGTTTTCACACTTTCAGTGCAGAGATGCGTGGTCGCTGTGGGAAATCATTGTTCGGCACAGATAAAGAAACCACAGTGACACTGTTCATGATCGGAGGCACCAAAATGCCTGAGTTGACAATCTGCTATAAAATATCCCAACCTACTTATATAGCAGTGTGCGTTGCACAGTTTCTATCTTGCTCGTGACTTCACCATTTTTTAAATATTTTTACTACACATTTGCAGCATAGCCATTTTATACCTCCCCATGAAAGAGTACAGCTGTCATTTTTACATCCTGTTCAGAATATTTTTGCACCTGTGGTGCTACATCCCGTAGTCACTGTGCATAAGCAGCTGCTTACCAAACTGATATTCCCCTGTTCATGAGGTGGGGTCACAAAACAAACATGTTGAAAATTTGGCGTTAAAATACCAACGAATGCCTGAGGTATTAGGCTTTTCAACTAAATCGCCCAACCCTATAGAGAATGACAGGAATCAGGGGTGTGACTTGGGATTCTTGCCTGTGATGCTCATACCATTCCACACCCTGCAGTCACTGAGAGGCATCGAGGTATGACTTGGACTCTTCGGCCCCAAACTTCACCCCATTCTTCTATATCGCACCCATCTCACCATATTTTCTAATGAAATGGGGTGCGCATAAGGGCCAAAGACCCCAAGGAACACGTGACACTTGTCAGTCTCTGCAGACTGGGGTGTGGTGAAATGGCGTGGCCGTTATGCCTGACGACCCAAATGCACACCCCAATGCCTGTCACTCTCTGCAGGGTGGTGGTGGGGTTGGCTTCAGTTCAATACTTCACTGCCATTCCTATTACGCAGCTCTGTAACTTCTACACTACCACTGCCAGTGCCAGTAAGCAAACATTCGGCATTGACAAATGCTTGTTTATTGTCTGTGTCCATAAAGAGTCAACACTGTGTTGCATGTCAGTAAATCTAGAGAAAGGCCGAGGTACATTTGGGTGTAAAATACATAGCTTACGTGAATTGCATAGCAGTTGAGAACTATGTGCCTGTGATTTGCAGAACTTCCAGGTGTTTTCAAAACTTTCTGCATGATTGCTTTATGTTCCATTTTAGCTTACAAAAAAGAAAATGTTCTTTGCAACTTCACTAGCCACCTGATATTAATCTGTCCTAGCTGGTATCAGTAGCATAATATCTGGGAAGACATATTATTTAACTATTTCTTTTTAAATTCAGTACATGATTTCAGGGCATGACAGCACTATGATAATTTCACCAGTATTTTGGTGAGTCTGCAAAGCATTGTAGCAGGTGAGCATTTGTTTACACAATACACCCTGGCCACATATAACATGCAAGGAAACATTTGCCATTGACAAATGGTTGTTCTTTCTTCTAATAACCTTCTTGAAGATATCCCATTGTATTGTGAATGCTGATATAGTCCCAGTATTGTTCATGTAGCTGGGCAGCCTTTCCTGCCTAGCTACCACAAAAATATTCCCTAATGTATTTTCTGAACCCCCCCTTATAGCTTGATGGTATGACCCTTGGTGGTTGTACCATCCTCAAGTTAAACAGCTCTATGAATTGTACACTGTTGAACCCTTAATGTATTTGAATGTTTCTATCATGTGACCCACTCCCTTATGTCCTCCAGAGAATATATATTGAGACTTTCATTCCATCCTCATAGGACCATTCCTGCTGTCCCTGGATCATTTCTGTTGTACTTTGTTGTATAGTTTCCTACCTACAGTATCTTTGTCCTTTGTCAGATGAGTGCTCTAGAAATGTACACAATACTTCAGGTGAAGTCTATCCAGTGACCTGAACAGTGGTAGTATGACTTCCTCCCTGCAACTGGTGAACCCCTGCCTGATGCACCCCAACAGTCTTTAAGCTATCCCACGTTTTACTGCATTTGGAAAAGGTATTTAGACTATTGCTAATAATCATTTCCAGGTTCCATTCCATCTTTGTGTGGTCCACCTTAATCCTATTTATACAATATTCCATTTGCAGATTTCTGTAGCCATTGTGCACTGCTTTGCATTTTGAGGCATTGAATTTTAACTGACACAGACTGGGCCACTTTTAGTCTATCTACATCCTTTCACATGCTGCCAATTTCCTCCTTAATATCCTCCCTCCCACAAAGCTTTGTGTCATCTACAAAAAAATAATTTCCCTTATATACCCACCCCTACATCATCATATGGTATACTTGCTAAGTAGTTGTGGTTCTAGGACACAACGCTGATATACCTCACCAGTCATCTGCCTGACATCAGAGAACTTTCCTCTCAGGACCACTTGTTGTGTCCTAACAGTCAGCCAATTCCCAGTCCAACTAGTGAATCAATCACCCAATCAGAGGCCCAATAACTATGAACATACGAAATTTGCCAGCAGAAAAAGGCCATTTGGACTATCGAGTTTGCTCGATTGTACAGCTAGCAGCCATATTCTACAGCTGCCCATCCTTTTTTTCTCCCTCTTGCCCTGTCCCAGCCCTTTTGAAGCAGTTCACTGTTTTACAGGCTATCACCTCTGCTGGTAATGAGTTTCACCCTGCCACCACCCACTCTGTAAAAAAGTGTCCCCTCATTTCCCTCCTGAACCTTCCCCCCTACAATCTCATGTCATGGCCTCAAGTGTCTCTCTCCACCCTTACCCTGCATAGCCCCTCTGTACCAGTCTTGCTTATCACTCTCATGTACTTGAATGTCTCGATCATATCCCCTCTATCCCCCCTCTCTTCCAGCGAGTACATGTTCAACTCCTTTAGCCGACTCTCAAATGTTAAGTCCCTCAGTCCCTGGATCATCTTAGTTGCTCTGCGTTGCACCCCTTCCAGTAATTTAATGTCCCTTTTCAGATACAGGCACCAGTATTGCACACAGTATTTGAGATGAAGACTAACTAATGATCTATATAGCAGCAGAATCACCTCCCCCCTTCCTCGACGTTATTTCCCTTGCGATGCAACCCAGAATTCTGTTGGTCCTTGCTGCTGCCTTTCTACACTGTGCCAAGTTGTCCATTGATCACTTGATGACCATCCCCAGATCCTTCTCCTCCTCAATCTCCACCAGCTGCACTCCCCCAAGTTGGTAGTAACTCCTTGGATTTTTTTGTCCCAAAATGCAGTGTCTTACACTTTTTGCCATTGAACCCCAGCTGCCAAGTGTCTGACCAGGTCTCCAGCTTTTTCAGATCTTCCATCAAACTCTGCCATCTCTCTATGTCCTCCATCTCCACTCCTATCTTGGTGTCATCAGCAAACAGACTGATCCTGCTCTTAATGCCCATGGAAATGTCTGCAATAAATATCCCAAATAACACTAGTCCTAGCACCGAGCCCTGTGGAATCCCAATACTTACTACCCTCAGGGATGAGAG
This sequence comes from Neoceratodus forsteri, assembly GCA_016271365.2. Lineage (NCBI taxonomy): Eukaryota > Metazoa > Chordata > Ceratodontiformes > Ceratodontidae > Neoceratodus > Neoceratodus forsteri. The sequence goes on along the minus strand of CM028134.1, from coordinate 531,622,417 downwards.
TTCCCCTTCCACCACCACCCTCTGATGCCTTCCCTGCAGTCATTTTGTCACTCATTCCACAATTTTTCCCACCGCCCCTGTGCCTTCAAGTTTTATTCCAAGTCTACCATATGGCCCCGAATCAAATGCCTTGCTGAAGTCCAGGTACAGGACATCCACTGCATGGCCCTTGTCCATCTGCCTAGTTACCCAGTCATAGTAATCTATCAGGTTGATTTGGCAGGATCTGCCTGCAATGAAGCCATGTTGTCTACTGTCCTGCAGCCCACTGAACTGCAGCAGGGACACCAGCCTCTCCTTCAGGATCATTTTCATTAGCTTCCCCATAATGGATGTGAGGCTCACAGGTCTATTGTTCCTTGGTTCATCTTTGGCACCGCTCTTATACAAGGGAACCATGTGAGCCAACCTCCAATCTTTGGGGTTGCATCCTGAATTCAGTGAGGTATTGAATAGGCCTGCCAAGGGCCCCACCAGGATCTCTGCTAGCTCCTTCAGTACCCTGGAGTAAATGTCATCTGGCCTTGGTGCCTTCTCCACCCTCAGCACTCTCAAGCTCTCCAGCACTCTATCTTCTCTGATCACCCCATCCATTACTCCCTCCCCAGCCTTTACTGCCACCCCCCACCCTGCTTAGGTAGCACTCCCCCTCACTTTTTCATAAACACCGAGCCAAAGTAGTCATTGAGTGATTCTGCCTTTTCTCCCCCCTTCTCTACCCATTGCCCTTCCTCCTTAATCCTCACTATCTGTTCTTTACAGCAACTTTTCTCTCTGATGTACCTAAAGAAGCTCTTCTCCCCCTCCTTAATGCCTTGTACCAGCCTGAGCTCTTTGGTGGTTTTTGCTGTTCTTACCGCCCTTGTCACCTCACTTGCCTCCTGCAGGTACTCCTTCCAATCTACCTCCTCCCTGATTTCCTGTATCTCCTAAAGGCCACCCTTTTTCTCCTCACCTTTTTCACAACCCCCTGCTCATTCAGCTTGGTCTTTTTGCCCTGGCCTTTTTACTCCGAGTCCTGATACAGGAACTGGTAGCTTCTAGTATCCCCTTCTTAATGAGCTCCCATCTCTGGTCTGCATCCATACTGGGCTGGATCCTGGCCAGGTACCCACTCACTACCTCCCCATCTTTGTCAAATAAACCCACCTGAAATACAGCAACTTTGTGTAGGAAGCAACCCTCTCTTTGCCCATAATCAACCTGAACCATACTGAGTGATGGTCACTGCCCACCAGTGGTTCATCCACCTTGATATCCCTCACAAACTCCCCATGTGTGAGCATTAGGTCGAGGGTGATCCCCCCCTCAGTTGCTTCTCTGACCATGTGTGTCAGGAAGCTTTCCAGAAAGGCATCCAGCAGTACTCCCTTTTATTGCCGGTGGCTGGGATTCCCCAATCTAACCCCAGCAGGTTGAAGTCCCCCACAACCACCACGCTCCCCTTCCCGCATACCCTTCTAATCTGCCTCACAAGTTCCCTGTTCAACTCCTCTGTCTGGAGGGTGGCCTGTACACCACTTCCATCCGGAGAGTCCTTTTCCTGGAATCCTAGCTTAGTGGCTATAATGACTCTGTTTCTCCCTCTTCTCCCTTTTCCCTAACACACTTTAGCCCCTCCCAATGCCACTCCCCACTCCTGTTTTCCCTATCCCTGCAGAATATTCTGTACCCTGGGACTGACAGGTCCCAGTCATGGTATTGGGTGGCCCATGTTTCTATGATGGCTGCCATGTCCACCCCCCTTTCCACCATGAGGGCCTCTAAGTCATTCATTTTATCCTTCAGGCTTCTTGCATTCATGGCGATCACCTTCCATCCCTTTACCATCCCTCCCCCATTCCTCTGCCCTCCACTTCCAGCATCCCCTCTGTTGCAACTACCTAGTTCATCGCCCTTGTTCTGAGGGTAAACTTGCTCTATTTCTCATCTCATGGCCACTGTATGCCCTCCATCCATCTGCCACCCCCCTCTCCTAGTTTAAATATCTAGCTACCTCAATATACTCTCCAAGCTTCCGTTTCAGCACCTACTTGCCCTCTTCATTTAGGTGAAGTCTATCCTTAGCGTATAGACTACTGTCCTCCCAGGTCTTTCCCCACCCTCCTACTAACCCATATCCTTTGATGTGACACCATTTGCCTAACCATTCATTTAAATCCCTTGATCCTTTGTTTTCTAGCTGTGCTCGCCTAAGGCACTAGTAATACCTCAGAAAAAGCTACTGATTTACCCTCCTCCTCACATAAAGTTCCCAGCTCTTCAAACCGCTTTTGGACTTCTTCTGATGTACTATCAGCCAGGACATTTGTCCCCAGATGTAAAATTAAATGAGGTCTCTCCCTTCCCCTTCTAGCATATTTCAGGACCGATTGTCCCAGTCTTTCAGCTGCCATCCCTGGCATGGCCTCCACCCATATACGACTATGCCTTTCCCCCTTGCTACCCCACCTTACCCCCCCTTAGTATTGAATCCCCCAGTACTAGTATTCCTCCCATTTTTCCATCTGCCTGCTTTCCCTCCTCCATTCCTTTCCTGTTTGACTCCTCCTCCTCCTCCTCCTCCAGCATAGAATTTCCCCCATCTGTCCCTGTCACCATTTGTCTCCTGTCTGACTCCTCCTCCAGTACATCATTTCCCCCATCTGTCCCTGCCGCCGTTCCTCTCCTGCCTGGCTCCTCCTCCTCCTGCACACAGTTCCCCCCCCCGTCTGTTCCTGTGGCCTTTCCTTCATTAGTATTCTCCACTGCCACAGCAGCTATGCCCCTGACTTCTTCTCTATCCACCCTGTTCCACTCCTTCGGATCCCTGTTCCCTTCGATCATCCCTCCAGCTGTGCCCCTCACCCCTTCACCCCTTCCACCCCCCTTAGACTGGTTACCATCCCTTGTGCATTCTCCTCCCTTTCCCTCTCTTGCCCCTCCTGGGTATCCTGCACCTCCTCCTCCTCCACCAATGTCACCAGCACTGCAAACCTATTACAAGCCCCCTCTGCTTTGTTGTGCCTTTGTTCCTCCCTCCTGATCTGAACCTTTCCTCCAGCGCTAGGCCTCTTGTTTGTTTTGCTCCCACACACCCTCTCCACCCTTCCCACGATCCAATGTACTTCCCATGTTATATCCTCCTGATACTCCCTGGAGATGTTCTCCTGCCCTAGATTCTATTCCCCTTCCCCCATCCTCTCCAATTCCCTCCTGAGCCACAGCACTTCTTCCTCAAAACTCCTCAGCCTGTGACAGATTGGACACCCTCCTAGCTCCCACAATATGGTCATCCAAACTGCTGCCCCACATCCATTGCAGTCCACTATTCTACCATGCTAAACAGTACTATCTAGAAAATACAGTCCTAACTAGAAAATACAGTCCTAACTTAGGTTACCTACCAACCCAGACCCTAACTAAAAATGCAATACCAACTGTACTTGCAATGACGCATAAGACAGTACCACTACAGTACTAACTGGAAACTACAGTACTATCCATAATTTTTTTCTCTTATTTTACTCTTTTTTTAACAGTATAGTCCCTACCTAAAAATACCTTACCAACTGTTATACACCAAAGAAGCATAAAACAGTACTATCTATAATTGTTTTACCCACTACAGATTGAGATGCTGCACCTTTGTTCTCACCCCCAATGGACAGTAATGCCCAAGAACAGTCACCATCAGCTTGTAGTCCAAGTCGTGATCAGCTCCTTCCTAGTGTTGCTGCAACTAAAACACAGATTTGTCCACCAACTACACCAAAACAAAACAAAAAGAAAAAAAAAAACACTTCCTTCACTCTGAGCTGTGTACTTCTTGGTGTCTGCTCTTGTCTGCAAGGGGTTCTGTCCTGCCCCCTGGTAGTAGTGTTATGTAGAGGAGCAGGTTGTTTACCCTTGAGAATATGAAGGAAGTTGTCCAACTCAGGTACCCCTTAAGGAAATGGAGGAAGTTGTATGACTCAGGTACTGTATCTATAAAGGTAGGGTGCACTTGGGGGGGGGTGAGGGTGGCAGCTATGTTGCTGCCCTCTGCTCCCACAAAAAACGATCAGTCAACTGTATTAAAATTCTCTGTTTCTACACACACACCCCTAGAACAAGCACCAGTGTAAACAGGTAAAATGAAAGCACTCTGTGTTGCAGTTATGTCCTTCACCAATTTAAACAGGTAAGAATGAAAGCATGTTTTGTTGCAGTTACTTCCCTTCCCTGGAGATAGCAGCCACCTCTCACTCCCTGCTGTTCCTTCCCGGGAATGCCTGCTATTCACTAGCTTGTTATGCAGCTCTGAATCAAACTCTTTCCAGAAAATCAAGTAAATTATGTTGGCTGCCTCGCCATTATAAACCATTTATGTTACTAAATTGAAAAAAAAATCAATCAAGTTCATTTGACAAGATCTGCCCCCTTGAGAACCAATGCTCTTTCCTGTCCATGAGCCCTTTTACCTCCTGGAATTCAAAATCTGTTCTTTAAACATTGCCTCATACAGCTTGCCTGGAATGCCTGCTATAGATTTGCTCATTGACCTATAATTATGTAGTACTAGTAGTAGTAAACAAGCATTTGTCAATGCCGAATATTTGCTTGCTAGCATTGGCATTGGTAGTGCAGGAGTTAGAGAAATGCATAATAGGAATGGCAGTGAAGTATTGAACTGATGCCAACCCAACCCCCACCCTGCAGAGACTGACAGGTGTTGGGGGTGTGCCTTTGGGTCGTCGGCCATAATGCTCATGTAATTTCACCTCACCCTACCTTGCAGACACCAACAGGTGTTACGGTGTGCCTTGGGGTCTTCGGGACTTACGCTCACCCCATTCCATAAGGAAATATTCTGAAATGGGTGCAGTATGGGAGAATGGGGTGAACACTGGGGCCGAAGACCCCAAGGCACACCTCAATGCCTATCACTGACTGCAGGGTAGGGGTAGAATGGTGTGAGCGTTACGACCGACGATCCCAAGTTACACCCCCAATGCCTGTCAGTCTCTACAGGGTAGGGCATTATGGCTGGAAACCCTAATGCCCTGGATGTTTGTTGTTATTTTCACTCCAGATTTTCCTCGTGGGCTTTTTGTAACTCCACCTCATGAACAGTTGCACTATCATTTCGTTACTTAATCCGAAAAGGTAATTTTGCACAACGACTGCACCATTTGGTGCCACAGGTGCAAAAACACATTTTGGGCAGGATGTGAAAAATGACAGTTGTACTGTTCATGAGGTGGTGTATAAAAATAGCACTGTTGAAAATCTGTACAGAAAATATGAAAAATTGGAAAAATTACGAGCATGCATAGAAACTGCACAATGCACGGCTGTAACGCAATCATTTTTTTGAATTTCTTCACCAAATTTTCAACATGGGCATTTTTGGACCTCTCCTCATGAACAATGGTACTGTGATTTTGTTAATCTGTCCTGAAAGTTGATTTCCCACAGCGACCGAGCCATTCTGCACCTCAGGTGTGAAAAATGACAGCTGTCCTGTTCGTAAGGAGGTGTGAAAAAATGGCAATGTTGAAAATCTGAAGTGAAAATATTAAAAATTGGTGAAGTTAAGAGCATGCATAGAAACTCCACAATGCACGCTCATAACACAGTCATTTTGGGGTATTTTTTCACCAAATTTGCAACATGTGATTTTTGGGACCTCTCCTCATGAGCAGTGGCACTGTTGTTTCATTAATCAGTCCTGAAAGGTGATTCAGTACAGAAACTGCAAAATCACCTTTTGGGACCAAGAAATGAAATGACAGTGCCAGTGTTCATTAGGTGGGGTCCCAAGAACCCCATGTTGAACATTTGGGGCCAAAAGTCCTAAAAATGACTGAGATATCAACCTAAGTTGAACCCCCCCCCCCCACTGACTCCCATTATACAGTGCTTACCCGATTCCTCAGTAAGCAGTTCGGCTTCGAAGAGTGCAGATGTGTCCTGGTCCACAGAAGATCACTGCTCCTGACCTCCAGAGATAAGTATGGGGTGAGGGGTGTGTGGAGGTGGGTGCACAGAGGGAGGGGTGGGATGGGGAGGAGATGGGTGAGATGATGAAGGACCATTTTCTTTTTTGCGGCTAAAAAAAAAAGACTCTGGGGGACCGTTTTCTTTATTTACCAGTTAAAAGAAAATCAACTTTTGGCACACTAGAGTGTGCTCCCAGTGTGCCACATGAGTTTTTGGGGGAGACATCATGCCAATGGGGATTGGGCACCCCCATCGGCAAAGAAAGTGAGCTGGGGGGAGGGGAAACATGGTGCCGACATGCATTTGGCACCCCCCATCAGCAAAGAAATTGAGCTTGGGGGTTGGGGGGCATCCGACACTGGGAGTGGGCATCCCAGTGTCGGGAAAATAAATTATGAAAATTGTCTGGGCACACTGGGGTGGGCTCCAAGTGTCCCACAATGTGGGGGGGTACATGCCGACACAGGAATTGGGCACCCTGATATTGGCTTTCCAATGAGTGTGTGGTGGGTGTAAAGCCGCACCGGCCAGCATATTTATTTATTGAAATGTTTCACCAGGAAAGGCACACAGAGCAAACAAGCTGCTTGTGGAGCAAGGGCTGGGGACAGAGTGCTCGGCAGGAGCCAACAAGATTGCGAGGCCGGGGGGAGGTACTGCTGCAATGACGAACCTGTTCGTGATTGCAGTATCAGATTTGTTTCAACTGTTTGGCTCTCTTTGAAGCTGCTGTCATTTGCAGCTTCCTTGTTGATTGGTGGCTGCCAGACGTGCCCAATAAAGCATTTGCTGCACTGGCCACAACACTGACACACCTCTGAAATGTACTACTACCACAAAATGTTTCTTGCGCTGAGCGCACAAGCAAACATAAAAATTATATTCATGTTACTCAGCACGAAAGAAACATGAACATGGTCATAATCCCAATTGAGTTGCTAGGCCCATTTACAATGGGTACCATAAGCGCAAGGTTCTGAGTTACATAAAATTATACTAGTTCTCACTATCAATTCTCTTGTGTAGGGGTACCTTGTTTGTCACCCTGCAGTCAAACAGCACCACACCTATTGCAAGTGATTTGTTGAATTGCTCAGGCATGGATTGTGATATGTTTCCCTCAGCATCTTTGGATGCATACTGTCTGTTGGGGGGGGTACTTGTTTTCCTTGAAGTTCTCTAGACTCTTCAGTACTCTTTTTTTCAGTTATCCTGTCCTGTTGCTATCTGTGCTCTGGAACGTTAACCTACTTTCTCGTGTAACCCCTCACCCCTGCCTTTTTGCCAAAACGACAGGTGGCATGCTGTTGAAGCTGACAGCAGTACCTGATGGGGATCTGGGTTCGGGGAGGAAGAGGTTACTCGGCACAGGGGGACCTAGGTTTGGCTACTCTGCACAGGAGCACCCAAGTAAATCCGAACACAAGAAGCAATAACTGTAATGTCCAGAACCAGGAATGGGATTCTTCAGTGTGGCTTTTATTCACATACTAGCTGAACAAACAAACAAACAAAACATAGACAGACCCCCACAGGGCTACATTTCCTGGAAATGCAGATTAGAGAGTACAGAACACTTTATCACCATTTCCAGCCCTCAGGCTCTGAACCCACCAGGCACACAGCCCAGACTTGTGCGCAGCTTTAGGTACACAGCCCGACTTGTACACACTTGGGTTTTCTCCACTGGCCCGGCTCCCCTGCCAGCCACTTTATCCTCAGTCCATTTGAGGAATGAACCATTTATCCCATTCACAGTCCATTGGAAGAATGAACCAATTATCCTGTCGTGGCTCCCCACACCACACTAGAGTCTGCGACTTTTAGAGAGAATTTTCCTTACAATCCCATGTCTGGTTACTTCCCCCATTACTGGACAAGTGCCTGAGGCAAAGTAGAAAACCACAGAAGAAATCCGTAGAGGTGGACCTGGTCACTAAAGATGGGGGGGCCACCCACCTCCAGCTCCCACAGCACATACCCGGCCATTTCTCTGGAAAAACTGAACAATTCCTTTGCTGAACTCCTAAATGTAGATTAAGGGTAGACTTCTGTCACATCTCCTCTACATATTATTTGCATCTCACAAAACTCTGAGATTTGACACTGCTTTTACTTGCTTGGCCCATTTCTCTAGGCTTCCCAATGTGTAGTTCAATCCCTAGATTTTCACACAAGTCCCAGGGTGAAGAAAACATATGCCCTTTTAGCCAGAGCAGACACTCACCCTTAAGTTGCAGGTGCCCCACAGGCAACTCACAAATCTTCCATCTTCCAAAATAAATCCTGGACTAAACAGGCAGCTTTTCCTCCACTTAGCAGAATTAAGGGGATTGCCCCAGGAATCTGCTGGGAATCTTTACATCCCCCCAGAGGAAGAGGGCACTGAGACCCGAAAACAGCGGTCTCCACCACTGGAGTACAAACTTCACTCCTCCAAGCCAAACTGCAGACTCTCACTTTGAAAACTCCCAACGTTCTATCTAACTCCCTTTGCTGCAGATTCCAATGTGGCTTATGCAGCTGCGAAAGTTCTATTGGTGATGTCATCCCTCAGTCTCAGCTGAGACTGAGGACAGAGTGAGACAGTGTGAAACCCATTTAACTGGAGTTTCACAAGCTGCCTTCCCTGCCTACCACTAGGTCTTACTGGGATTCTAGTAACCCCGGGTAACAAGGGGGTTACACTCGTATTGATCCTATAGCTTCCACTGTAAACACAGAGCTAAAGTACTCCTACAATATACTTGCTTTTCCTCACATTACCCTCCAAACCTCAACCAACTGTATCTTTCTTCCTCCTTTTTATGCTGTTTTTTTTTTTGTGTCTTTTTTCTCGAATGTTCCTGAAGTGATATAATTTTCTTAACTCCTTCTTCGGCCTTTAGCTCTCTAGTTACTTTGGCCCTCCTAATAAGCTGCTGCATTTGTCTAGTTTTTCCTTGTCTACCTCTGTGTCTCTTTCTGATCCCTTTTGTAAAACCCTAAAAATTCTTTTTTTTTTTCTTATTGCTTCCTTAACTTGACTGTCTAGTGATATTGGAGTCTTATTTATCCCTGTATTACTTAAGAAAATTCAAAGCACTTATGGGTTGCTCTTATACTCCCCTCCACCCACTTCTTCCCTTACTACCTCAATTACCATATGTTTTTCAGCTGACCATTGATAAATACTACCATTGGATCAAAATTAGTGTTTCTAACACTAGAGAACACAGCACTAGAGAACAGCTACTGGAAACCTAGCACAGTGCTGAACATCACGGTATTGTGGTCAGTCTTTCCTAATGAATCCTGAGTCTTGATGTCTTTATGTCTTGGTTGGAAATTACAAGGTCTAAAATGACTTGCCACTGCTGGCCTCCTGCACCTATTGAGAGAGGAATCAGTCCTGTGTAACTTCTACGAACATTTTTAGCTCCCTGGCTCTGGTGTTTCCCAGTATTTATTTGGGATATAATAATGTCCTATTGGTATCAATTTTTCCCTGACTTGCTGCCATCCTAATTCCCTTTTCCAGTTCCTCATCTATACTAGCTGTCTGGTTATGCAGCCTACAAACTACTCCCATCCTATACCTTTCCCCCTTCCTCAGTCACTTGGAGCCATAGTGACAGCACATCTTTCCCTCTTGAGATTGTTTTGCTATCCGAGATCCTTATGCTTTCTTTCAAGTACTCTACCACCAGCTCTTTGGTAGCCACCCTTTCTTTCTACATTGGATATAGCCTGGGCATTGAGGTCCCAGCTATTGTTTTAGTTTGCTAATGTTTTTGTAATAGCTACCAAAACCTTCTACTCCATTGCCATAATCAACTACAGTGTACATCGTGTTCCCTAACCTCCTGTTGTTCATATACATCACTCTCTACCTGACCTTTATTTCTCTTCTAAGCTTCTCATCTGTGTTGACTTTCTAACACCCACTGTTAATGTGCCCCCCCCCATCCCTTTCCTATGTGTGTTGGCGGAGACATATCTTGGTTCCTCTTGTGTCTCAGTGTATGCTCCTGTGCTCTATCACTGCCAGTCCCTCATCTAATTTATCATCATGCAAATTGTTACATCTAGATTTTCCCCCAAAGCATTAGTTCCATCTCTGCTCAGATGCAGGCCATCATTTGTGAATATATTGCCATCCTTCTACAAGGATACCTAGTCCACTAAGAAACAAACCTCTCATAATCACATTAATGCAAACTAGGAGAAAGATCTATCAGATGCCCCCAGTGAAGACGTCTGAGAAGATACTTCCATAGCTGGAGAGTTTGAGCAGGGTAAAGGGGGAAGATGTATGTTGGGATTCAGCTAGATACCTATGATCTGGTGTGCTGCAGCATAAATCAGGATAAGAAAAGGTTTAGAGAGCTGGGTAACAGCCTGAAAGAAGTTGCAGATATGGTAGCTTTCTCATCACAATTGCCAGTGCCACAGACAGGAAAAAGTAGAAAGGCCAGGATTCTTTAATTTCATGCTTGTATAATGGTATGGTTTGGTGTGGAGAGAAAGAGTTCAGAATAGTGGGAACTGGGGATCCTTGTAGGGTGATGACATACTCTTCATAAGGGAATGTCTGCATCAGAGTGTGGAGGGAACTATTGTGCTGTTGCAGGAGTTAAATGTTTTCATTAGGTGTTTGAACTAGTTGGGGAGAGTGGCTGTAATAAGGCACAGGGACCAGAATGTGATCACTGAGGGAGCTTTATAGGTCCTTCTAACAAGCTGGACAGTAGAGTGTACAAAAGAGTCAGGAAAAAGGCAAGTAGTAAAGAAAAGGTGGTGAACTGTAGGATCCTAAAATGAGTAATGTGGACAAATGTAAGGTGTTGTTCGAAATGCAAGCCTATGCAACACGATGGGTTAAGGGAAGGCAATAATGTCTGTAGAGGAAATAGACACATTGGCCATTACCAACACTTGGGATAACTGGAGATTCTAAATCTATCTGCCAAAAAAGGCCTACATTTTCTCTAATACTAGGTGGAGGTACCCCAACTCAACTGAGCTAAATGCTTTCTAGAAGTCTATCGCTACTGCTGCCAGTAGTGTGGAGGCACCTAATGTCTGAGCCATCAGAGAAAAGAATGATCTGTGGTGATCAGTACTGAGCCTTCCCTTAATGAAGCCCACCTGGGAAGGGTGTATCAGAGAGGGGAGCAGGGCATTCGGATGGGAGGCCAGTGCCTTTGCCAGGATTTTGGCATCAGCATTGATCAGGGAAATAGGTCTGTAGCTGTATGCCACTGAGGGATCTTATTCCTCTTTGGAGATTACCATGATCACTGCTTTCTTTATAGTGGGAGGGACATGATAGTTGCCGTGGGCTTCCTGATTGACTTCATGGATCACTGTGGATACACTATCTGTTAAGTCCTGATATAAATCAATGAGCAAGTTATCTTCCACTGGTGCCTTGTATGGGGTCAGACTGGCAACTGGCACCTTAATTTTGTGCTCTGAGAGAGGGTTCTTCAGGGAGGCTCTCTGCAGCACTGAGAGGGAGGGAAGGGAAGGGATAAATCTTTTAGAAACTTGTCAAATTTATCTATATCCACTGTGCCTTGGGTGTCACAAAGCTGTTCATAAAAAATGTGCATAATTGTGTTGATGCAGTCCAGTTGGGTCTGCAGGTTGCCTAATATGTTCTTTAGGCCTTTAATATATTTCTTGACCTGTTGCTTATGTAATCGATATGAAAGCAGATTGCTGGCTTTGTTCTCTCCCCTAGTATTTGTGATTTAATTTGGTAACTGTCAGCTCCATTTTTGGGTAGCTAGCACATTAAGTTGCATCCATAGAGATTTAATATCATGCAGTAGGGAGGGGTGTGCCACAGCAGCTAATGAAGCTTTATAAATCTTTTCCTTAGCTGTAAGTTTGGCGTCTAAGGCCTTTGGTTCCTCCTCCCATCTCCTCCTTCTGGAGGCTGCATAGGCCATAATCAGACCTCATATTGTGGGTCTGAAAGTCTCCCAGACTGTTACTGATGTCTGCCATTACTTGATGAAGGGCTCTGTGTAACCTGCAAGATTGTGTTTTGTAAATCGTTTGTTGTTCCAATAAAAGGTATCAAATCTCCCTCTTTGTTTGTCTTGGTGTCTCCAGTGCCATTCGACTGGAAGTATACATTGGCTCCCTTTTGAGCCATGGCACAAAGTCCTTGTCCTGCAGCAAGAGAGGGTCCAGCCACCATGAGGCAGACTGTACAAGAAGGGACCAAAAAGCAAGAACTAACTCTGCTGGGGAATGGTCTAACAGATACAGAATGACAATATTGTTCAAGGCAGCCATTTGGGTAGTCGATAGGGATGTCAGCCAGAAATCCAGCCTGCTCAAGGTAGAGGGGGTGTAAGAATAGCATGTGTAGTCCTGTTCCTGCGGTTGTTGAAACCACCATATGTCTGTAAAGGAGAGAAAGGACATCACATCATGAATTTCTGCCAGGAACCAGACATGGGATACTGGCTTCCTTGAGTTCCTATCCAGTTAGGTATCCAGGGTCATGTTGAAATCCTATTCTGTTATGATAAGAGTGACAGAGTCCACCATTACAACAATTGAGTGATCAAGGGAGGAGAACAAATTGGGGGAATGAAAGTTGGGACCATATACAGTACATTAACAATCAGGTGGGGACCCTCTGGAACAGACATTTTTGCAGCAACTCAACTGCCCTGAGCATCTTTCTTGACTAAATCTACCTGGCATTTATGTACCAGAATTGAGAGCACTGCTTTGGAGAAGGAGGGCTGCAGTTTACCAGCCTCTTCAGTTGTGAGCTTAGTTTCTTGTAACAGAGTAACACCCACTCCTAAGGATTTCAATCTGTTCGGGGCCCTCTTTCTCTTAATGGAAGTTCAGACTCTGAATCCGAAAATTCCAGGAGTTACTGTTTATGGTGGCCATTGAGCTTGCCAAGAAAGAGCAGTCCTGGACAGAGTGAGATCCAGTACAAAAAATTGGAGGCAGACATCACCTGAATAGAGCTATCTACATGGTCCACAGCGTCAAGAGAACAAGCATAAAATAACACCCATTATGACTGACACAACACAATAGAGATAGATCTGAATAATAGACTAGTAAAACACTTATTGTGCATTTAATGCATTTCCAGTGCAACAGTGGCATGGAATGGTGCAAACAGTAGATTACTATCACCCCCAGCTTCTACAGGACACTGCTGTCCTGTGACTGTCACCCTAGCTCCTATGGGATACTGCTATACTGCGACTATTGTGGCCCAGGAGTGGGAGATGTGGGGAGTGGCACCAAATCCATCAAGGTGTAAGTGAATAGAAAAAGAATACATTAACAGATATAGGGTAACAGGGCCAGGAAAACCATCTTGTAAAACTGTAGCGAATCATATTTATCAAACCAGAACTAGTGTCAGCAGGAAGAAAACAAAAAACAGGCCCAGATGTTAGAGGTGGTAGACCCGTCCTGCTGCCTCTCAAGGTCAGGGCGGGTGGTAGGACTAAGTGTGAAAGGACCATGACAAAGGAGAAGAATGCAGTAACCGGAAGGTGGGCAACCAGGGACCCAGAGCTGAGCATCAATTGTCAAGTGTCATAAAGGGGGGGTGAGCAAGAAAATGGGGAGGGTCAGAATGCAATGGAGGTACAGCATTATAACTGAGTGATTTAACAGTCCCTCAGTCTGTCAGCTGGCCCTGAATAAGCAGGGCCTCCAGCAGGAGGTTGTGTAAAAACTGTCATCTGACAAGCACCAGATGTAAAAGCCTGGGACCACAACAGCACACCCCCCCTTGTTCATTCCATACACTATCTCTTAAATAAATTATCTGGTTGAAATGAATTTCATGGTTTGGGGGACTGTTGTTGCCTTACTGTATCACTTGTTTTGGGGGTGAGACTGTGTGGGCAGTTTATGACTGTTTCCTAGGGGGTAATAACTTTGTGTGTCAGCATCCAGGTACCCCATATTGCTACCCTAGGTAGAGGCACTATGCCACATTATGCCTGTGTATTCAGTGTAACACATCTTTAAGTAACCCAGGCTGGACTCCTTGAAAGGTGTGGAGAGGTGAACCCTGAGGGATTCGGATGGTGCGCTACATACAAATACCAAATTTGGGTTTTATGAACATTTGGGTTTGGGGTTTAAATTTGAAAGCATTGCATTATTTTTTGAAATGCACTACTGCCTGCCAACCATGTGCAATCTCATCCAGGCTACAGCGCACTGTTTACTACAAATGGGCAGACTGGGTGGGCTGAAGGCCCTTATCTGCCATCACTATCTATTTATCTATGTAAAAGGGATTAATTCCCATTGAAAATGCCTTGTTTGCTGTAGTAACTGTGCTGTAGAATTCTGTAAAATTGGGTTTCATTCTGACTGGCTTCACTGTATAGGCTGGCCTAGAATGGCACCGAAGAGCCAGCTGGAACATATATCTACTGCATAGCTTACCTATCCTTCATTTTCTCCAATGTTGGGCCTTGCAGTCACCAAAAAGATCTATTAACATAGACTTTGATGGCAGATAAGGACCACTTGGCCCACCTAGTCTGCCCATTTCCCTACCTAGAGGATAAGCTGCAGATCCTATTTAACCAACAGCCTATTTCTTCCTACCCCCCACAAAAATTGCCTTATGTCTGTCCCATGCATTCTTGAATTCTCCCACAGTTTTAGACCCCACAACCTCCTCAGGAAGACTGTTCCTTGTGTCCACCACCCTCTCTGTGAAAAAATACTTCCTCACATTGCCCCTGAGCCGTCCCCCCTCTATCTTCAAATTGTGTCCCCTTGTTCTTGCACATCTCTTTTTCTGAAAGATGCTACCCTCTTGGACTTTGTTGATTCCACTGAGGTACTTAAATGTTTCTATCATGCCCCCCCACTCCCTCCTTTCATCAAATCCTTGTCTGGTAGCTTACTGTTTTAGTCTGTTGTCTTTACAACTTTTTTTTTAATGTATGATCTGTTTTTTAACAGAATGTATTCTTTCAAAACAAATGGCATTAGCTTCTGATGAAGGACTTTGTGTAGTCCAAAAGCTTACTCACCTGTGTTCTTTTGTAATTTCCATGTTGGTCCAAAAAAAGGTATCAAATCACATTTTTTCTGGATCTTTTATCACAAGGACCAATATGGCAACAAACATTTTTTTCTGTTTTAGAGAGTATAAGTTGAATTTTGATTGAGGTAACTGTTATTGTGCTGTATTAGTTCATGGGTAGGGTGTTCCTGTGGGGAGGTTGGGAGGTACTGTATCCCTCAAGGTCGTACCATACTGATACCAGGCCCACTTAAACCTTTCTGTAGGTGGAGGCAGCACACAATAAATAAAACCTTGAATATGACCCCCAGTCAAGAAATTAACAACCCAGGCCACTAAACCTTGTCTGAGCCAAAATGCAGGGGTAGTAACCACAATATCTATGGTTACCGGGTACACCTGGTACAGTGATTATACTGGGAACGCATCAGTTACAGTAGAGCAACTGTGGAGTTTTGACTGAATGCTGGGATTGACTTGAAGACTGGGAAACATACTGTCAATCCGTTACTGAATGGCATCTGAAATGTTTATTCTACAACACCCAATTCTGGAGTCTCCACCTAAAAAAGGTCAGGGACAGGCTAGAGAAGATACAATGCAGGGTGACCAGGATGATTCACGACCAGAAAAGCAGATATTATTATGATTGTCTAAAGGTGCTGACTATGCAGTCACTCAAAACTAGATGAGAGGGGGAGATATGAGAGAGACCTTCGAGTTCCTGAAGGTAATTAACAAGGTGGACTGTGAGGAACTGATTAGCAGGAACAGAGAAGCCAGGACATGGGGTCATGAGTGGAGGTTAATGGGGAAGGGGAGGTTTTGAAGAGTGGCTGAACCTTAGAATGGGCTGCTTGCAGAGATGGTGGGTGCTAAAACCATAAACAGCTTCAAACACAGCTGTGATAGAGTCAAGTGTACAGCAGCAACTCAGTGGGACAAGGAAGGAGGAAACCTGTAGAACAAAAGTTCGATTAGTATAAGCAAAGACCCCATGAGACAATGGGTGCTGGGGTACGATAGGGTAACGTGGGCAAACTGGAAGGACAATCAGTCTTTTTCTGCTGCAATTGCCTTTGTTCCTATGTTTCTGTGTCCAGTTGTGCTGTACATTACATGGTTATTGATTTAAAAGTTTTGGATTGGAAGGTACAAATGTACCCACATATATCGAAGTTCAGTAAAGTCATAACATGGTATAAGTAAAAGGCAAGTAACAAGGCAAGTAGTGAAGCAAAGTACAGCAATATCCAGAGATAACCAATTGGATTAAAACAGCTGTCTGCATACTAGCAACAACAAATAATTCTCTCAGAACATTAACATTTAACAAGAAATGGTCAATGCCATTCATGGATACTTGCTTGTATAGTATTTGTTGTGTAGCTGATGGGCCTAGATAGTGAAGCTGTTAAAATTACAAAAGTTTTAGCAGTGAAATTGTTGTGAGTGGAAATGAAGAGGTTCACATGTAATGCTTTGTTTTCTTAGGCTGTGAGCCCAAATTTTCAAGATAGTGTTTTTATTACCCCAGCATATGAACATGACAGGTGCCGTTGATCAAATCCCACACAAAACATGATTTTGCATGACTCTGAAATCAGGTTTGGGGGGGGATTTGAAAAATGATAACTGCCATGCTCATAATGTGGAGTAAAAAAAAAAGACTATGTTGAAAATGTGGATTCAAAATGTATGAGTAAATGTGAAAAAAATTACGTTTCTTCATATTTTTGTTGCTTTTGTTGAGACTTTTACCCCACATTTTCAACATAGTCTTTCTTACCCAACTTTATGAACCAGACTGTCATTTATTAAATCTGTCCCAAACTATCATACAGTGAAAACACATTTTGGACAGGATCTGAAAAATGACACCTGCCATGTTCATGAAGTGGGTTAAAAAAAGGCTATGTTCAAAATTTGGGGTCAAAATGTCACAAAATAAAAAAAGTTAGGAGTAAACACTGAAACAGTTTAATGTTTCTTCATAACATTTTTGTGACGTAAACTTTTTTTGAGATTTTGACCCCACATTTTTAACATATTGTTTTTATTGCCCCACCTTATGAACAAAACAGGTGCAATGTTTTAAATCCTGTCCCAAAAGTGATTTTATAAAACTTCTTCAAAAACATCTTTCAGAGGGATCTGAAATATTACATATTCATGTAGCATGCACAAAAATCTTATGCTGAAAATATAGTGCCAAAATGTTGAAAAAAGCCAAAGGTATGAGTAGAAGTTCGAAACACATTGAAAAAGCCTAACCATAGTTACCTTGTTTTCAGTCAGTTCATGGTTGGGCACAGTAGAGGAAGCATCAGCTGTCACTGAGAGGATTACTTCTTGGTATCTCAGGCCCAGATATTCAAAACTTTGCCCCAGGGCTAAAGCAGCACTGCCTGGTGGTCAAACTTAGCCCAGAGCAAAAAGCAAGCTATATTCAAAAGGAATAGCCTGGGGCAAACAGCTTCTGAATATAGCATGGGAATGAGGCCAGGCAACTGGGCTAGGAGTGCAGGGCAAACTTAGTCCTGGAATAAGACAACTCTGAATACAGCAACCAGGAAGTGCAAACCGCAACAGCAACGCAGTGCACAGGAACATGAAGGTAGGTATAGGTGAACTATGTGGCCAATGTGTGTGCCAGCAAATGCGTGGACCCTGTACAGCTGCAAGCAGCAGCACATGTGAAAGTACAGTGTCTAAAACTGTATAATATTCCCCGAACCATTAACACTGCGTTAACACATTTGCGTGGGTGCTAAACTTTGCTATATTCAAAAGTGACATGCAAATGAGCCTACTTAGGTAGTCTCTGAGCAAACATCCAGATTAGCATCTCATTATGCCATGATTTGCATTCAGTTTGCCCAGCATTACTGCAGAGTCCCACAGCACCACCTGTAGGTCAGTCTGGAACTACAGGAGTTGGCCAGGTCTGCCTGCAGCTCCACCTGTAGGTCAGTCTGATAGTACATGATGGTAGCTGCAGGCTACATGTATATAGTACAACATAGCATTTTGTACCCCAGGGGATAACACAGCATAGGCACAGGCGGTGGTGGTGATGAGGATCGAATTTTCATTGTAGGAAGTATCACTTAGCAAAGTTCTTTGCCTAGTGAAAAGCACATTCACCAGGTGAAGACAATGAGAAATGGTATGTCCCAGGTAAACTGTAAATTTTGCACTGTTTCTGACAATCAGAACTACATGTACAGTAGTGGCACTTTCACAGATGAAGTGCCACTAGGCATAATTCTTTTTTGTTAATTATCTGCTTGGTTTTTTGTCTTTGTTCGTTTTTGTTCATGTCCTCTTATTTTTGACTAATTTTTATGCTGTCTTGCACGTGCAGTGCTGACAACATATTGTGGTTGCTTCAATGGAGAAGCCGGTTTCGGAGGTGCGGTCCTGCTGCAGCCAATGGCGCCACTGCTTTTTGTGGCTGGGCTGTGTGGCACCAATGGCATAGTATGCTGTCTATGACAGCAGTTTGAGAAACCAACTTAAGAGAAATTAGTCACTGCAATCAGGGAGTGCCACAGGGCAGTCCCTGATTGTAGCAGCCAATTACTGCTTGCCTCGTCCGGTGTCCCCTGTCAAGCAACATGGTGGCGGCTTCCCCATCAGCTTCTCACAGTCCTGACTGAAGCTGAGGGACAGGTGCCACCTCTCACAGCCCCTCAGAAAGCCACCAGGGTTCCCAGTCCCCCAGTCGGCATGCCCCCTCCTAAGTTAATTTGCCGACAGGGGTGCCCAATCCCCATTGGCATAATGTCCCCCCTTTTCTTGTGTGCCGAGGGGGTGCCCAATCCCCCTCTGCTCATGTGATCCCCCACCACTCTGTATGTGCCGACGAGGGTGCTCAATCCCCATTGGCTCCAGTCCCCCCACCCCAAGACATGCAGGTGGCATGCTGGGAGCCCACCCCAGCATGACAAAAGTACCTGTTAAAAGAAAACACCTTCCCACGATGTCTATGACTTTTTTTTTAACCCTGTAAAGTAGAAAACAGTCCCTCGCTGTCTGTGGCCCCCTCCCCAACCCCGCCCACCCACTACACACCTCACCTCCCCACACACCCCCACCCCATATTTACCTCCAGAGCCCAGCGTGACGATCCTCGGTGGACCAGGAATACATCTGCACTCTTCAAAGCCGACCGCGAACTGAAGAAATGCCGGTAAGCTGTATAAAGGCATCAATAGGGTTTTTCGAACTTTGTATCATATCTCGGGCATTTTTTCAGAATTTTGGTACCAAATTTTCAACATGGGGTTATTGAGACCCCTCCTCATGAATTCAGTCACTGTCATGGTGTTATTCAGTCCCAAAAGGTGATTTTGCAGTCACTGCACAAAATCACCTTTCGGGACTGATTAATAAAACGACAGTGCCACTGTTCACGAGGTAGGCTCTCAAAAGCCTATGTTGCAAATTTGGTGAAAACAATCCAAAAAATTACTGTTTTACGAGACTGCGATGCACAGTTTCCACGCCACTCATAACTTTGTAAATCTGTAATATTTTCATTCCAGATCTACAACATTGGCATTTTTCCACACCTCCTTATGAACAGTACAGCTGTCATTTTTCACATCCTGTCCGAAATGTGTTTTCACACTACCAGCGCAGAATAGCATGGTTGCTGTGGGAAATCAATGTTCAGGACAGATTAAGAAAATCACAATGATAGTGTTCATGAGTAGAGGTCCTAAAATGCCTATGTTGAAAATTTGGTGACAAAAGTCCACAAAATGAGTATGTTACAGCATGTGTTACGCAGTTTCCACGTGCACTTGTAATTTCAAGATGTTGTAATATTTTCACTCAACATTTTCAACATTGTGAGTTTTGCACACCTCCTTATGAACAGTACAGTTGTCATTTTTCACATCCTGCCCAAAATGTGTTTTCGCACAACTGGCGCACAATGGCTCGGTCGCTGTGGAAAATCAATGATCAGGACAGATGAAGAAAATCATAGTGACAGTGTTTATGAGCAGAGGTCCCAAAATGCCTGTGTTGAAAATTTGGTGAAATAATTCCACTAATTAACTGTGTTATAAGTGTGCATTGCGCACTTTCTACGTATGCTCATAACTTAGAGCATTTTTAATATTTTCACTCAAAATTTTCAACACTGCCATCTCTTTTTACACCTACCTATGAATAGCACAGCTGTCATTTTTCACATCTTGCCCAAATGGTGTTTTCCCACATCTGGCGCAGAATGGTGCAGTTGCTGTAAGAAATCAACGTTCTGGACAGATTAACAAAATCACAGTGCCACTGTTCATGAGCAGAGTCCCAAGCACGTTCATGAGATGGGGGTCACAAAAATACCATGTTGCAAATTTGTAGTGCAAATACCAACAAACGGCCAGGGCATTAGGGTTTCTAACCATAACGTCCCACCCTGTACAGACTGACAGGCATCAGGGGGTGTGCCTTTGCATTGTCAGCTGTCATGCTCACCCCATACTATCCCCCCCAGCCACTGACAGGCATCGAAGTGTGCATTGGAATCTTTGGCCCCACAGTTCACCCCATTCTTCTATGCTGCACCCATTTCAACATATGTCCTTATGAAATGGGGTGACTGTAAAACTGAACACCCCAAGCCACACCTCAGCACTTGTCGGTGTCTGCAGTCTAAGGTGAGGCAAAATACCATGAGTGTTATGGCTGATTGGGGTGAGCGTAAGGCCCCAGGACCCCAAGGCACAATGCAATATTTGTCACACTGCAGGGTAGGGTGAGCTGAAATGCCATGAACATTATGGCCGATGCCCAAAGGCACACCTCAGAGACTGTCAGTCTCTGTAGGGTGATGTGGGGTTGATGTCACTTTCATACTTCACTGCCATTCCTGTTATGCATCTGTTCAACTCCTGTGCTACTGATGCCAATGTCAGCAAGACAACATTCAGCATTGACAAATGCTTGCTTTTTAAAGATTCACACTCAGTTGTAGCATATACCTCATCCTACCACCCAGTGACAAAAATCCCATTCCCCTAATTTTTATTTTATTTACTTATTTTAAACATGTTTTACCAGGTAAGCACACAGGGCACAGGGCTGATTTCCGGTTATGACCTGGGGGGAGGGAAGGATCAGGACAGTGAGGAATCTTACAGTGTATGTACATTACATACAGTACAGATTCGAAAAACAAATGAAAGAAGTACATGGTGAGCAGCATGTTCTGGCATAGTAAATTACTGCAACATGACAGGGTAGCCCCAGGGAAATAAAATAAAATTAAAGGTAGAGCCATGGCTGTCCCACAGAGCATCATAACAGTTAGCACAATGTACATCACTGGGTTAATATGATATACATTAGCTAGGTGAGTTAAATAGTCTCAGGGAGGCTTGGTGTTGGGGACATGACATTGGAGATTT
This sequence comes from Neoceratodus forsteri, assembly GCA_016271365.2. Lineage (NCBI taxonomy): Eukaryota > Metazoa > Chordata > Ceratodontiformes > Ceratodontidae > Neoceratodus > Neoceratodus forsteri. Next base: position 531,601,000 of record CM028134.1, on the reverse strand, counting down.
GTAGTAGCACTTGATCAGAGCCTTGTTTGATGTGGGGATGGGCAGTGAAGAGATTATTCCAGGTGTTAGGGAACCTGTCGCTGATGGAGGCTTGGCCAAGACTGAGCTTGTACCATTGGATGTGGAGGTGGCATCCTGCCTCAGACCTAAGCAGACAGGAAGGGTTTGTTACAGGAGAGAAGAGGTCAGACAGGTACAGTATCTTGGTAGTTTGCAAGACCAATACCTGGCACTAAGGAGGGCAGTATGCATCATTTGCCTTGCGGGAGGAGGGATCCACTGTAACTCGTTGTACATACAGCATCAGTGGGAGCAGGGGGCAGCACAAGGTGAACCTATATAGTGCATATTGGAGGGTGTTGAATTCATCAAGGGAGGTGGAGGTAGCTTGTGAGTAGACTATGTCCCTGTAGTCTATAAGGGAAAGGACTGATTGTGGGGGTTAAACTTGTGAGGGTGGAAGGCATAAGGGAGGGGCTGACCAGAAGCCCTCTCCTCCAGATGAGGGGAGTAGCCTTCAAACCCAAGCGGGGGAGGGGGGGAAACAGACTGGGGGAGGAGGTTTCAGGAGGAACAGAGGGTGGATGGAAGTATAAGGAGCCTGCGTGGGGTTCGACAAAGGGGATCAGGGATAAGGGGTGGGGAGTGGTGTTAATATGTGTCAGGAGCTTGGGAAACAAGTTGCCAGAGTTCCAGGCCATGCTGTTCAAGGAGGGGTGGATGTGGCGGCGGTCATGGAAATGTAGGCCAACAAAAACCATGACTGGGATCTAAACGTGCGGGGCTACACTATGCTTAGGAAGGATAGAAAGGAGGGCAGAGGGGGAGGAGTGGCTATGTTCATTAGAGATGACATAGAAATTGCTAGGGTAGAAGAGGCAGAGAGAAATTTGGAGGCCTTATGGGTCACCTTACGAACCCCGGCAGGAGGTAAGGTCAAGCTGGGTGTAGTATATAGGCCGCCCGGAATGGGTGATATTCTGGAGGATAGTTTGCTGGACAACATCATTGCCCAGTGTGGACCAAAAGGGGAGGGAGTGGTGTTTATGGGCAACCTTAATATGCCAGGTAAAAACTGGGGAACCATGTCCTCTAAGGTGGCCAAGGAGCAGAGGCTGCTGGACAGCTTCCAGGCTGTGTTCTTAACACAGCGTGTGATGGAGCCCACAAGGGAGGGGCATGTTCTGGACGTAGTTCTGGTGGATGGGGATCTGGTAAGGGACCTGGTTGTAGAGGATCCCCTGACTGGGAATGACCACAATACTGTCTGGTTTCAAATAAGCATGGGGGGGGTAGATCTAGGACACTGGCAGTGGACTTCAGTGGGGCAGACTTTATGGTCATGGGAAATATTCTCAAGGAAAACTTGAAGGGGATTACAACAATGACAAATGTGGAAAAGAGATGGGAGGTCATAAATTGGGGAGTTCATGAGGCAGTCAGGACCTGCGCTAAGGTGAAGTGTAAGGGAGCAAGGTCACATAAACCATGCTGGTGGTCCAGTGAGGTTCAGGTAGCGGTCATAGAAAAGGAGGCTGTCTACAAAAATATAAAACAATGAGATGGGATAAGGAAAAGGAAATGCACCATCTTGCATCTAGAAAAGTCACCCGGATGGTGCGGGGGGGCAAAGTCCAGTAAAGACCAGCGGCTGGCACAGGGGATATGGGGAGGGGAAAAGGGGTTCTTCCGGTACATTGGGGAGCAGAGAAAAACTAAGGGCCATCTCAGGAGGTTGAGATCAGAAGGAGGGTGGGTGGAAGAGGCGAGGGACCAGACAGAGGTATTAAACCAGTACTTCGCCTCTGTGTTCACTAGGAAGGGGGATGGGATATCTACAAAGCAAGGCACGATGGGGATAGAAGTAGTAGTGAGTGGGATCAGGAGAGCAGCAGAAATGGAGCAAGAGGGAGGGAGAGGTACCACAGGGGTCTCACATCAGGATAAGGATAAAAAGGCCAGTAAGGTAGAGGGGACGGATGATGCTATCTCCACCGAAGGGGTGTGATTAGCCCTTAAGGGCCTAAAGAAAGATAAATCTTCTGGGCCGGATGGCATTCATCCAAGAGTACTATGGGAATTGGTGGACATACTGGCTGCACCCCAGGCAGAGCTCTTCAACAGGTCGCTTGAGACAGAGAGGGTACCTAGGGATTGGCGAGAGGCACATGTGGTGCCAATCCATAAAGTGGGGTCAAGGGAAGTACCAGGTAACTATAGACTCATAAGTTTGACCTCGGTGGTGGGAAAATTAATGGAGAGTATACTAAAGGAACGATTGGAGGTGTACTTGGAGGAGGTGGGAGGCCTGGATAGTCAGCAACATGAGTTTATGCCAGGTAGATCATGTCAAACCAATCCTGTGGAGTTCTACGAATGGGTAACATCAGAACTGGACAGGGGAGAGCCTGGGGATGTATTATTCTTGGACTTCAGCAAGGCGTTCAACTCTGTCCCCCACAATGGTCTGGTGGAGAAACTGATGGGGTTGGGAGTAGGCCCTTTGATGGTCAGATGGATTTAAAACTGGCTAGCTGGATGCACTCAGAGAGTAGTGGTCGGTGGGGAGCTCTCGAACCCTAGAGAGGTCAGTAGTGGGGTACCGCAGGGCTCGGTCCTGTGTTCAATCCTGTTTAATACATACATTTCGGACATCAGGGAGGGTATAGGGTGTGAAATGAGTCTCTTTGCTGATGACTCCAAGATGGGAACAGTAGTTGAGGGGAAAGAGGGGAGGTTAACATAGAAATATAGAAACATAGATTTTGACAGCAGATAAGGACTACTTGGCCCACCCAGTCTGCCCATTTCCCTACCTACTGGATAAGCTGCAGATTCTAGTTAACCAACAGCCTACTTCCTGCAACCCCCAGCTCTAATTGCCTTATGTCTGTCCCATGCATGTTTGAATTCCCCCACTGTTTTAGACCCAACGACCTCCTCAGGAAGACGGTTCCATGTATCCACCACTCTCTCCGTGAAAAAAAAAACTTCCTCACATTATCCCTGAGCTGTCCCCCCTCTATCTTTAAATTGTGCCCCCTTGTTCTTACACATCTCTTTTTCTGAAAGATGCTACCCTCCTGGACTTTGTTGATTCCCTTGAGGTACTTGAAAGTTTCTATCATGCCCCCCCATCCCTCCTTTCATCAAGAGTATACATATTAAGCTCTCTCAGTCTCTCTTCATATAGTTTCCGCTGCAGACCCTGCACCATTTTAGTTGCCCTCCTCTGGACTGCTTCCATCCTGTCTATGTTCTTACATAGATGAGGTCTCCAAAACTGCACACAGTACTCCAGATGGGGTCTCACCAACTGTCTGTATAGAGGGATAACCACTTCCCTTTTTCTTCTTGTGATGCCCCTTCGTATGCATCCCAGTATCCCCCTGGCTCTCCTTACTGACTTTTCACATTGCTTACCCACCTTTAGGTCATCTGATATGACTACCCCCAGGTTACGTTCCATTTTTGTTGTTGTTAGTACCTCCCCTGCTATTGTGTACTCTTCTTCTGGGTTTTTGTTTCCCAGGTGCATTACTTTGCACTTCTTTGCATTGTTTCTAAGTTGCCATATGTCTGACCATTTCTCCAACCTTGCCAAGTCCCTTAACATCTTTTCTACCCCCTCTTGTGTATCAGCTCTGTTACAGATCTTTGTGTCATCTGCAAAGAGGCATAGCTTTCCTTCCAGACCCTCTGCAATGTCACCTATAAAGATGTTAAAGAGGACTGGACCCAGTACTGAGCCCTGAAGTACTCCACTAGTAACCCCCCTTTCTTCAGAATGTGTTCCATTCACTATTACCTTCTGTGTTCTGTTGTGCAGCCAGTTTGCTACCCAGGCTACCACCCTGGGACCCACTTCCAGGCTGGCTAACTTGATTATTAATCTTTTGTGCGGGACTGTGTCATATGCCTTGCTAAAGTCTAGGTAGGCCATATCCACAGCCCCTCCCTGGTCTATTACTTTTGTCACCCAGTCAAAGAAATCAATTAGATTCATCTGACATGACCTTCCTGCTGTAAATCCATGCTGCCTTGGGTCCTGTGCCCCACTGGCCTCTAGATACTCAACAATTCTTTCTTTCAGAAGTGATTCCATCATTTTCCCTACCACTGAGGTCAAACTTACAGGTCTGTAGTTTCCTGCTTCTGCCTTGCTCCCACTTTTGTGAAGGGGAATCACAGCTGCCCTCCTCCAGTCCTCAGGTACCACCCCATCCTGCCATGATTTGTTAAAAAGCATGGTCAGTGGTGTCACTAGGTCCTCCCTTAGTTCTTTTAGGATTCTGGGGTGAATCCCATCAGGCCCCATTGCTTTGTCCACCTTGAGTTTTAGGAGTTCTTTCAGGACTCTTTCTTCTGTGAATGGACTGGTATCAACCCCTACCCAGAGTGCTTCTATTGTCTGGTTTGGAAACTCCTCCTCATCTTCTTTTGTGAATACTGAGCAAAAGTATTCATTCAGTATCTCTGCCTTTTCACTGTCTCCCTCTGCCCACCTCTCCTCTCCTTTATTAATCTTCACTATCCCTCCCTTAACCTTTCTATGCTCCCTAATGTACCTATAAAAGGTTTTATCCCCCTTTTTAACTGAGTTGACTATTTTTTCCTCGGTTTGGGCCTTTGCTATTCTGACTGCCTTCCCCACTTCCTACTGCTTTAATTAATACAGTTCCCTGTTGTGCTCCTTCTGTGATTCTTTATACTTTTTGAATGCAGCCTGTTTCTCCTTAACCTTCCCTGCCACCTCTTTTGAGAACCATAGTGGTTTTTTACTCCACTTTGTTTTCTTTATTTGTTTCACACAAAGGCTTGTTGCCTCTATGGTGGCAGTTTTGATTTTTCTCCATTGTTCTTCCACCCCTCCTTTTTTGTCCATTTGCTAGTGCATTCTTCAGGTATTCACCTATTCTGCCAAAGTCAGCCCTTCTAAAGTCCAGTATCCTTGTTTTTGTATGGCTTATCTCCAAGGTTGTGGTCATTGTGAAGCACACTGTGCAGTGGTCGCTTGTTCCCAGATGTCTACTGACTTCTAAATTTGTGATCCTTTCTCCATTTGAGAGTACCAGGTCTAGTATTGCCCCTTCCTGAGTGGGTTCCAACACTAGCTGTCTAAGGCCTGCCCCCTGCAGGGCATCGAGAATGACCCTGCTCTTGGATGTGGCTGCAGTACATGTCATCCAGTTAACATCTGGCATATTCAGGACCCCCATCAAGAGTATCTCCCCTTTTTCAGCCATTTTGAGGATGTCCTCTATCATTTTCTTGTCCATTTCCTCCCCTTGAGATGGAGGTCTGTATACAACCCCTGTGCAGATTGTGATGCCATTCCCTATCTCCAAGGTGACCCAGAGTGCCTCTTGTCCTCCCCCTTTACTTTTTAGTTCTGTAGCTTTGATCCCTTCCCTTATGTATAAAGCTACTCCACCTCCTCTTTTACCTTCCCTGTCGCTTCTGTAGACTGTGTACCCTGGTATGTTGACATCCCAGTCATGGTTCTCTGTGTACCATGTTTCCGTGACTGCCACAATATCCAATTGTTCATCTTCCATCAGGGCTACTAACTCTGGGAGCTTGTTTCCCAGACTACGGGCATTGGTACTCATTGCCCTCCATTTAATGTTGGCTTTATCCTTTTTCCCCCATCCCTGCTCTTATTGCCCTTGTCTATTTTTCCATTTACCCCTGTCCTGCCCTGTGTTGAGCTCTGTACCTCAGTGTTTACCTTACTACCTGCCAAGTTTTGTAGGGGGGGCTTGACATTTCCTGCCTCTTATCAGCACCTCCCCCCTTGGCTAGTTTAAAAGCTTGCCAAGGAAGCATTTAAACCTGTCACCTAGGAGCTTGGTTCCCTTCGTGGACAGATGCAGACCATCGTGCCAGTATAGATCTTTATCTCTCCAGGTGGACCCCAGTCCCCAATGAAGCCAAAGCCCTGTGCTCTGCACCAGTTTTGCAACCATTCATTAAACTGCATGGTGTGCAGTACCCTAGCCTCACCCCTTTCATGGACTGGCAGCACCTCTAAGAAGGTTACCGTGCTTGCTACCCATCTGAGGTCCCTCCCCAACTCCACAAATTCATTCTGCACTGCACTGATCCCATGCTTAGCTAGGTCATTTGTCCCAAGGTGGACAATGATATCTAGTTCCCTCTCCTGTGATGCTGCTTCTGCAATCCTGAGGATTCACTTCCTGTCCCTCCAAGCCATGGCACCAGGCAGGCATCTTACTTCCTTCTCCTCTCCCTTCCCCAGTTTTACCCCCCTAACAATTGAGTCCCCTATCAGAAGCTGTTTCCTTCCCCTGTGGTGTCCCTTGCCACCCTTTTGTGGGTCTCCCTTGTGGATGTCCTCAGCATTCTTCTGGGTCTCCACTGAGGATGTCATCATAGAGGAACCTTGCTCTGCAAAAATGGCATATGATTTGTGTAGAGGTACAACTAGGGGGCTTCACCTCTGGTCCACCACCTGCACCCTCCCAGAACCCACTGTGGTCCAACTGCTCTTCATGCTTGGTAACCTCTGAGGCAGTGGTTGTGGCAGAGGTGCTCTTTGGTTGGGGGAGGCCTCCTAAGTCCTTGCTAGTTCAGCCTGGAGGTGGGCAACCTCCCTCCTCAGAGCTGACAGTTGCCTGCAAATAGGACAGCAACGCAGTTTCCAGAACATCTCCTGGAAAACTGCTGCCCCACAGCCAGTGTATTGCACCATTCCCCACATGTCCCTCTCCCTTATAATATACAATATGTAATATACTGTATATATATTTTTTTATTATTATTTGTGGTGTGTACCTACCCTTTATGCACTGTGCTGGGTTATTAAGAATATGACAGTTCTGTCCCAAGACCTGTTGAGGAAGTGATGTCAGAACTTTGGCTATAAAGGAAATGCCATGCCTGGGGGTTGGGGTGGGGAAGGGTGGGTGGGTAGTCCACAGCCACTGGTGACTGTTAGAAACAATCAAATACACAACTGCTCCACCACCCTGGTGAGTACTGCCCTTTATAGTAATTCAACTAATACCACAATTTACTAGACCAATGCTCCTACACAAACTACGCTACTGAGTCCGGGGATAAAAAAGAACTCACTCCTCAGCCAGCAGGACACTTTTAAAATGTTGCAAAAATATCCTTCCAAATCCTAGGTCTCAGACCCAGGAATCCAGCAAATTCAGTTGTATCTCACTCCCTTTGGTTATAAAATTACTACACTTTTAATGGAATCCTGCAATTCTCTGCTTAATGCCAATAAAGGAAAAAAAATGAAACTTTTTGTAGAGAGTGTAGCTCCCCTTCTTAACAAGTCCCCAACAATATTATGCCTTACCAGGTTTCCAGGTCCTAAACAGAGTTATAGTTTGTTCTTTGCAGTGTAGCAAGGTTCTCAAGCAAGGTTGGCCCTGCAATGGGACCTGGACACCATGGAAAGGTGGGCTTACACATGGAAATTAAATTTCAATATCACCAAGTGCAAGGTGTTACATCTTGGGTGGGGAAACCCTAAACACAGGTACACCCTGGGAGGGGAGGTGCTGGAGGCCTCAACAGGGGAAAAAGGCCTAGGGGTCATGGTGGATGCATGTATGAATAACTCCGAGCAGTGCAGGAGAGCAGCTAGCAAAGCAAACAGGATGTTGGGATGAACTGTAAGGTGGATCACCTCTAGGAGCAGGGAAGTGATTCTGCTGCTGTACAATGGATGGGTTAGATCCCATCTTGAGTACTGTGTACAGTACTGGAGACCACACTTGAAGAGGGACATACAGCTCCTGGAGAGGGTACAGAGGAGGGCAACTAAGATGATACGAGGACTGGGGGATTTGACATTCGAGGACAGACTTGAGGAACTCTGCCTATTTTCATTAGAGAAGAGACGGGGGGCATGATTGAGGTCTTCAAGTACGTCAAGGGAATAAATAGGGTAAACACGGAGGGGATCTTTAGACTAAAGCAGGGAAGTATCACCAGAGGGCATGGTTTGAAGTTGAAAGGTGGAAGGGTGAGGGGGGAAAAGAGGAGGAGGTTTTTCTCTTAGAGGGTGGTGGATCCTTAGAACGTGCTGACTGGTGAGCTGGTTCAGAGATCCACAGTGCAGGGCTTCAAGAGAGAGTGGGACAGACACAGAAAGTGGATGTATCAGATGATGGCCTGGCCCAGGGGAGTGGGGATGGATGATAGGGGTTTCTGGAACACAAGGTGGGGGGGAGCTCGGTACCCAACTAGGGATCTGAGGTTCGAGCAGACTCGATAGACCATAAGGCCTAATCTGCTGGCAATTAGTATATTATTATGTTCCCCAACTTCATAGAACCCATCTCCCCCCCCCCAATATCCCATCAAAGTGTGTATATTATATTATTATCATATTAAGGTAAAACTTCTCCCACCCCAGTCACAACACTTATAAAGCATCCAATTCCCACCCACTACCTGTAAATTAAATAAGTACCCCCACTACCCACACCCGCTAGCACCCAGCCACCCTTCTGACTCCATCACATCTAATGGATATGCTTTTATAGTTCTTTTACAGTACCTGTAAAAGAGAAAACTAACCTCAACAAAGGGACCAGTCAGCTGTTACTACTACATGTCAACCCCTAATCAGTCATCCATGAATGAACCAGCAGTGATTGCAAAGGAGGCAGCTGTAGAGATAGGTTGGTCACTGCTGCCGGGGATGTCTTTCTTTTTTTAAAGGTACAAGAACTACAAAAGCATAGCCTGTGGGACATGAGGGGGAGATGACGATGGCTGGGTGCCAGTGAGCATGCATGGTGGGGGTACCAATAAATTCTACAGGGTTGTGGTGGGTTGGGGTTGGAATTGAATGCCTTATAAGTGTTGTACCTGGGGTAGGGCAGAATTTCCTTAATATTATTATTATTATATAATATGCGCACTTTACACAGACACTGGGGCAAGAGGAGGTGCTATCAGGGTGGGGGGAATGTTTTTTTTTACTCAGATGGGGTGGAAAGGAGGTAGCATATATGTATGACATAAGTGGGGGGGATTTTTTTAAATAAAGCAGATAATATAAAAAAAGAACTTTGCCTCATGAAGGTGTGGTTAAATCGGGAACATCTCCCAACTACTTGTGTAAAGTTCTCTACTTTGTTGAAGCTCTGTAAGGGAAGTTTAAATTCACAACACCTTTTTTCTGTATTTCACTTCTCCCATTTTTTGTTAATAATTTTCTTTGCATGAAATTGTATTTTTGTACCTTAGAGTTCATCTACTTCTGCTGTTTATTCTCCACCTGAAGTCATAATCTGTTTTTGTGACATCACACTCTGTTATGCGGAATACTGTAATGCACAATTAGTTCATTATGACTTCAGGGGCCAGATACTCAAAACTTTGCCCAGTGGGCAGTGTGATTGTACCCTGTTTGCCCAGGGTTTGTACCTGTGTGCAATATTCAAAAGGGGCTTTTGCGTGTGCTAACAGGGTTAGCACATGCAAAAAAGAAAAGTATATGGTGGGCAAAGGGAGGGGCTGAGACAGGAATACTGGCACAGCATGATATTCAGTGCATTTGCACTGTGCAAAAGGGTTAGTGCAGGCCACTATGCACAGCGTGAATACCACTGATTAAAATCCCGACTTACTCGTGGCAACACTGGTGGCCAGTGGATCAACTGCAGCCAACAATTAAGTTGGCAGTTGTGGGAGCATACCCGTCCCCTGGTGTTGAGTGCCCCTATCCCTCAATCTCCATCCCTGTGAAATGAAAATATGTCCCTGGTGTCCAGTGGTCCTGCCATCTTCTGATTCCTGTTCTATATCAGAAAACATATGTCCCCAGTGACCAGTGGTCTCTCCTCATCCTCTGATCCTCATCCCGTATCTGAAAATATATGTCCACAGTGTCAGTGGTCTCCCCCACCTTTTGATCACCATTCTGTATCTGAAAACATATCTTCCTGGTGTCCAGTGATCCCCTCACCCTCTGATTGCCATTCCCAGTAATGACATATCCGGTGGCTAGTGGCACCCTCACCCCATGATCACCATTCCAATGAAAAGAAAGAACTCTCTGGTATCTAGCAGCCCACGTCCCCACTGCTGGCACTGTGCAAACTATCCAACCCCCCTGAGCATTGACACTGTTGCTGCAGATCCAGTACAGTAACCATCACATCCCTCCACTCACCTCCTCAGCCGGCTGCCATGTGGAATGACAATGTGCACGTATCCTAGGTACTGTACAGGGAGTGCATCCTTTGTACTGTAAGGGTGTGCACAGCCTGTGTACTGTAAAAGGAGTGCTTGGCCTGTGTACTGTACAGGGCGAGTGGCCTGTGTACTGTATTTCTTGGAGATATGCCGTCTGAATGGCTACAATTGCACAGTGAACGACATTACAATGGCAATTTGCTGTTGCCACTGTAATGTACCTGTGGGACCCTGGCACTGCTTTGACTGGGTATTGCACCCCACCCTGAATCAAATCCAACTCAGAGTTGATAATTCTAAAGGACAGGGGGATTTGGGGGGCAAAGCCCCCTGAAAAAAAAGACTGTGTACTTGATGGATTTATGCCGACTGCAACTTGCAGTCAACATAAATCTTTCACTGTGATGTTGGTTGACATAATTTTTGTCAAACCAGTGTCATGGATCCCTCCTTGGATAGTACACAGGCCATGCATGCCCTGCACAATACAGAGGACACGCGCTCCCTGTCATTCCATATGTCAGCCAGCTGAGAAAGTGTGTGGAGGGCTGTGCCATTCACTGTATCAGATTTGTGACACCAGTTTGCGGTTGGGAGGGTGGTATGTAGTTTGCATGGTGATGGCAGTGCGGGGGGAAGGGGGGCTACTAGATGCCAGGCAATTCCTGCTTTTCAATGGAATGATGATGGGAGGTGGGGGTGCCACTAGCAACCAGAGGCTGGATATGTCATTACTGGGATGGTGTTCGGAGGGTCGGGAGACCACTGGAGAGCAGACAGACATATTATATTATATGGGACAGTGACTGGAGGGTGGGGGGACCACTAGACAACAGGGAAATATATTATACGAGACAGTGATCGGATGGTGAGGAGTGTCACTAGTGCCAGAGAATAAGTGTAAATGTATGCTGATGGTGATCGGAGGGTGGAGGGTTGCCACTACTGCTAGGGAGTAAGTGTACACATCAAAGGATGGTGACTGGAGGGTGGGGGGACCACTAGTACCAGGGAATAAGTGCACATGTATACAGATGGCAATCGGAATGTGGGGGACCACAGGACATGAGGGACTTTCCTTCCATTAATAGGGCCATGGTGCACAGGGAGGGGGGTGCCAATAGACACAAGGGAATCTGTGAATTCTATGGGACCAGGCAATTGGGGTGGGGGTGGAGCCAAGTTCAGGAGTGCAAACCTGCCACCGCTTCCCATGCAAATGTATACATGATGGACATGAAAATGGCCCCTTAGCGGCTTGCATGCCCAATGGGCTCATTTACATGGGTCTGTCTGAATATCATGCCGGGAGCTACTAGCACTTCCAGTCTGGTGGTGCTGTTCCCTGCAATGGCAGGATTCATGTCAGTGCAGCACTCCTCAGCTTAGCACTGCACTGACATGTCTCTATATTCAGTCAGATAGTGCCAGTGTGCTATCCGACTGAATATATCATCCTCAGGGTTGTGGGCAATGGGCAAGTGCAGCACAAAACTTTGTGCTCCATATTGCCCATTTTTGAATATCAGGCCCCAGGTAAGGAAAAAGTAACAGAAGCAACTAAACCCCATGGAGCAAATAGACATTTTTCATGTCTTTATCTTTAGTGATAAACAGCACAAGGAAGATAAATGTAGTACTGTTTATATTGTAAATGCATACTGATAAGTGTCTAAATATCATAATTTTTAAGTTTTTGCTGAGCCATCAGTTGCTCTTTAATGCACAGTATTAACTAGAAAATGTAATTGCACCCTCAGCATGAAGGCATACTAATAGAGGATTTATAATGAATATAGTTTTAAAACTTAATCAATTGTTTTATCAACTGTCGGCTTGTTACTTTGGCTCAAGAAGGTGTGACAAAATTATTAGGCAATTAAGCAAACTTAACTTAAGAAAATACATTACAATAGCACCCTTAGATCACCTAAGTACCGCTGTTTTCAACTCAGACTTTAAGTGCTCTTATTCCTCCTCCACTCAACCTTTACTGCAAATGCATGCCATACTTAGTTGTCCACAGACTAACTTTAAGTCAGTGACTGGAATGAATTGATCAGAAAATGGATGCTCTCAGTGGTAAAACGGATTTCCTGCTAGAAGTCTTGACTTCAACAATAGCTGAAATTAAAACAACACTAAACTTTATCTGCTACTGCCATTATGGAAAGTATTGTTTTGAACAGCAACTTAGAGAAGCTTGAGAATCAACAATGACCCAAAAAAACAGTACTAGCCTATCTACCTGTTTCTCATAACAGTTGGACAGTATAGATGAGTCAACAGGTCTTTTCTGATGACATTTTCTATGTTCTCTTGATGAAGAGTTTCCTACACTTAGAAAAATGATAAAAGAGGCTGTTAGAAAAAAAAAAAGTTTTCCCTTCCTGCGGAAAAGTCACCTTTACTTGTAAAAGCCCATGGGATCACCACAAGAATAAGAAAAGAGAGTCACCTGCTCCGAATCCTGGGCTCAAAATATAACCTCTACTCAACAGTGAATACTTCTATTTTTTTATCCCCTGCACTTGGATGGCTTCATTCGGATGTGCTGATTTCCCCAACCCCCTCACCCGCCATCTCTGGGACTTACCTGTGGGACTCATCTATTCCTCCATAGCTTACCCCATGTGGTGGGACCATTGCGAGTATCCAGGACCCCTCAAGACATCTTTGCTTGGTTCTAGGGGTCCTGTGCCCAGTAGGCATTGTGGCGTCTGTGGAGAGACATGACTGCCATCCTGCCACATCCACTTCTTTTTTTCTCCATTTTTCACCCCGACCCTTGGACACTCTACAGAGCTGACAGCATGATGTTTGTACGTCGTGCTTGCTTACGACATCCGTTGGGGAGTGTCCACCTACCAATCAACTGCACCTGCTGCATCTTCACTTGTGATCATCTAGATGGTGATGTTACAGTGTAGCACACTTCCCCCCTTCCCCAGAGAAGACCTTCATCTGGGATGCTCAGAACTCTTCCTACCCCCAGCCAGACCTGATGACCTAGGTTCACTACTGAACCCAGGTCACTGGCATTGCAAGTGGTTGCACTACAGCTGTGCCTATGGCTTGACTGAAATGTTCTACTTGCCCCGTTTGCCTTTACATGAGACTGAGAAATTATGCTTATCCTAGCCCATATCAGACAGGCTCTTTGTTTTAGAGCTCACCAAGTCTTCACGTCAATGTAGTACAATAGAGAGCAAGCTGAGATATACAGTAGCACCAGGGTCTAAAGTGTTCATGTAGGCATGGTTCCAAAAGGTTGGAAGGTATCGGATGTGGTTCTGCTCCACAGGGAGGGGACAAAGAGCAACTGAGTAACAGCAGGCACATCAGTCTTACCTTCATTGCGGGCAAACTGATGGAGACACTAGTCAATGAGGACCCAGTGGACTACCCAGAGAGAAATGGGCTCCAGGATAGTAAGCAGCATGGGTGTGAGACAGGGAAGTCTTGTCAGACCAGCCTGATAATATTCCTTGACTGGGTAACTAGGGCAGTGGATAATGGACAAGCAGTGGATTTACTCTACTTTGACTTACATAAAACATAGAAACATAGAAATTGACAGCAGATAAGGACCACTAGGCCCATCCAGTCTGCCCATTTTCCCTATCTACTGCAAAAGCCGCAGACCCTACTTGATCTCCAGCTTTACCTTCTCGTTCCTATCGCTAAGGTTCCCCTATGCCTGTCCCATGCATTTTTGAATTCCCCGCTGGGTTTTCCCCATCACCTTCACTGGCAGTCTGTTCCATGCATCCACCACCTTTTCCGTGAAGAAGTACTTCCTCATGTTACCCCTTAGTCTACCCCTTCCAACCTCACGTCATGCCCCCTCATTCCGGAACATCTCCTTTTCTGAAACATGCTACCCTCCGGTACCTTATTTATGCTCTTTAGATAATTATAGGTTTCTATCATATCTCTCCTGTCTCTCCTCTCCTCCAGGGTATACATATTGAAGTCTCCCAGTCTCTCCTTATATGACTTTTGGTGCAGGCCCTATGCCATCTTTGTTGCCTTGCTTTGAACTGCCTCCACCCTGTCTACATCCTGACAAAGCTACAGCCTGCAGAACTGGACACAGTACTCCAAATGAGGCCTCATCAATGATCTGTAAAGTGGCATCACCGTATCTTTCCTTCTGCTGCTGATACTTCTCCCTATACACCCCAGCATCCCACTGGCTCTCCCCACAGCCTTGGCACATTGTTTGGCTGCCTTTAAGTCATCAGATATGATTTCCCAAATCCCTTTCCTGTTTGGTGACCATCAGTATCTCCCCCCTGTAACACAAGGTCCTTGCACACTAATTGGTACTCCTAGAGATACACCACAGACAGCTAGCATTTAGACATATGTTATACAAACATATAGTGCTAATGGCATCTACTGTATAAGATTAGATGTCAGGATATGTATGCACATAATTATTTTATTTATTTATTTTATTTATTGAATTTTGGTGGCCGGGTAAGTCCACTGAGACAATTGCAGTACCTTTTTCAGGGTCGACCCGGTAGGGGTAGAAAACAAAGCAGTTAAGAATAGAAATAAGTTATACAAGGTATAGAAGTAAGGTTGCTTTTAAATATGCAGAGCAAGGTACATAAACAAATGATACAAAGCACAGGCAAGGCAATATCAAATATAAACATTATATACAACAGCCTCAAAACCTTGCAGGCAGTATGGTAGAGTAAAAGTAACAGCATGTTGAGGCTAGCTAGCAGGAAAGTTAAGCATTATGAACACAACACATTTGATACACTTTACTGTCCAATATATACATGCATTTCTTGCTTACAAGTTGTTAGGACATCTGTGTCCTTGTAATGATTATGATATATAAATCAACATTGCCATCTTCTGATGATTTGTATTGCTACACGGCTATGTACAAACTGTACCTCTTTGTTTCTACAAAGTGATGACTATAACACAATTGTATAATGATATCTTGGACTGTGGAGCCACCTCTAATTTAGCCAATAGGGCTCATCTCTGTAACTAAAAATGTTTCTGTCTTACAGTAACCATGGTAATTATCTTAGGTATATAATGTAAGACATTACATCTTCTACCTCGGAGACCCCAGGAGACAAGGAGATTCCTTGAGGTATAGGGAATGCTTAGCATTGGCTCCCAGTTCCTATTGGTAAGAACTGCTTAGGGCAACTGTGATTTTCCTTTTGGTAGTAATAAACAAGCTTTATTACTCATATGCAACATGTCTGTGATTTCTTGCATGCCCATTATTGCTAAGAACCTGAGATTGAGGTTTAGACCTCCTGACAATTGACGACTGCGTGCAGCCAATATTGGGAGTTTGCAAAGTTTTACTTGTTGCTAAAACTTTTCCCTTCCCAACAGGGACTGTAGGTGTGCATTCCCACACCACCTCTCCCATTTTTCACCCACTTTGTATTCCCTTGCAAAGTCTGGCTGTTTACTGGGTGTGGCCAATGCCAACTCAACCCACCCCACAGCAGTTTTGAATTGCAAGCTTACAAGTGTACAGTAGCCCAACTATGAATTAGTGCACCTGTTGTGGATCGAAACACAGTACACAGTTTGATTTTTCATTCCCTCCCACACAATGGCCACTGTATCAAATATCTGCACAGAACTGAGACTCGAAGTTTCAAACTTCCTTGCCTCCCGTGGAGGATGGGCTGACTTCATGTGGGACGCAAGTCAATCTGAAAACCCTGTGCTAGGGATTTCAACCCAGTATGCAGAGACAAGACAAACAGCCAGAAAGTGAGAAGCTAAAGGGCTGTTGGTCATGGCTCTCTATGCTGCTCTGGAAGCCACTGAAGCGAGGTTTTGATCCTTTGAACTGCAAATCTCATCTATTAAGCAGGAGATGGGATTGCAGGAAACAATGTGTGAGACGTGAGCAGGATTTGGAGTCTGAGCTCCAAACTCTGCCAAATGAAAAGGATCCCCTTTTGCATCACTCTGCTCAATCAGTCGAGCAGGAACTTTGTATGTTGAAGCAGGAGTGTGACCGTTTGAGACAGGATAAGGGTCAGGCTTTGCAAATGAATGACTTGTTAAGTAGAACAAATGAACAGATGCATGAGGAGGTGGGAGAGTTACAGGATAAGATAAACCAGGTACGTAATGACTTAGGATTAGCTACTAGGGACAATTGCGAATTGAGAGCCGTGTATAGAGCGTTACAGAAGCAGATGCAAGATAATGTGGATCAGGATGTTGCAAAAGTGAGTCATGAGGAATGTGAATCTAAAATGGCAAAACTGTGCCATCAGCAAGAGGTGTTGGCTAGTCACAACAAGGCAATGGGAGGCGTAGCCCCTGCATTGTCGATGTCATCTGAAGGGGGAGGAGTCAGATGATGATATATCTCAGTACAACGCCCAGTCACACCCCTACTATGGCTCAGACACCCCTCCCCATCATCCTCAACATGGCGGACACTCGTCACATGACCCTACGTCCCTACATCATCGACAGCATGACGCACATCATGGACAGTGCCAACATGGTGACCCCCATGATGGAGGGAGCAGGCCCAGGCCTAGTCCCAATGACACCACCGATAGCCATTATTAATGTGGAAGATAGGCAGAAGATAGAGAAAATGATTGAAAGTGCCTTAGGCACCGTGCCCATCTCTCAGAAAAAACAAATGGGTTCTCAAGAGCCAGATTAGGCAGCTTCTACATGAGGCTGGTACACAGGAGGGCATGGTTTGTTCTGTGGATGAAGCTGCAGCTCAGGCAGCCCTGGAGGGCACCCGAGGTAATCTACCACCCCTTGATCGTCCCAATAATCCCCTACAAATGGCCTACTTTGTTCAGCAAATAGCTGACAGCATTGGTCGGATGAGTCCATCCGACAACCTTAGTTGCACTTGGAAAAGGTACGTGCCAAATGTGAACTGCTTAGTCTTGCTGCAGACTACCAGGTCCTGATCCTATGCCAGATCATTGATCCTGGCCTGTGGGTGAAACTCCCCAATGTCATCCACCAGGAAGGCCATGCCACCTTTGTCGAAACAGCATCCAAGCTCATCTCTGCGCACAACCCAGGTGTGGTGGGAGTGATGCTCGCGTACCCTGTGAAACAGAATGCAAAGAAAAGTCCAGCAACTTTCCACTAGAGGTTCTGGATGGCCTATCGAGCAGGGAAGCACCTTGCAGGAGAAGTTGCAGATGTGGACCTTTTGAGTATAAGACCCTGTTCCTTAGGAACATGATCCCTGCAGTAAGAGAAAAGGTAGGGCTAGAGACCAGTGTTTTTCTTAAATAAGAAATAACAAGAAATAACGAATTCAAGGTATAAAAAGAAATAACAAGAAATTCCACATTTAAAAAGAGTAAAGCAAGAAAACACATGAATCAAGTGAAAAAATTGCTTTGTGGGTGGCAAAAACTAAATAAATGCTTGCTGCAGTTGTTGTTTAGGCTCTGTTGTTACCACAGAGATGGTCTACAAGGAAGTGACAGTGGAACTGTTTCATTCACAAAATCTTTCAAGACCATAGCATAATGCTGCTTAATAGAAAGTAGTATACTAGGAATGTGATTTCTAGTGTGTAAACATAGAAACATAGAATTTGACAGCAGATAAGGACCACTTGGCCCACCTAGTCTGACCATTTTCCTACCTAACAGATGAGCTGCAGATCATAGTTCACCAACAGCTTACTTCCTCCTACCCCCCACTAGGACTGCCTTATGTCTGTCCCATGCATTCTTGAATTCCCCCACTGTTCTTGGCTCCATGATCTCCTCAGGGAGGCTGTTCCATGCATCCACAACCCTCTCCATGAAAAAATACTTCCTCACATTACCTCTGAGCCGTCCCTCCTCTATCTTCAAATTGTGCCTCCTTGTTCTTGCACATCTCTTTTTCAGAAAGATGCTGCCCTCTTGGACTTTGTTGATTCCCTTGAGGTACTTGAAAGTTTATATCATGTCCCCTCTCTCCCTTCTTTCCTCAAGGGTATACATATTAAGCTCCTTTAGTCTTTCTTCGTATGTCTTCTGGTGCAGACCCTGCACCATTTTGGTTGCCCTCCTCTGGACAGCCTCCACTCTGTCTATGTCTTTGCGGAGATGGGGTCTCCAGAACTGCACACAGTACTCCAGGTGGGGTCTCACCAACTGTCTGTACAGAGGATAACAACTCTTGTTTTCTACTGTTGATGCCTCCCTATGCATACCAGTATCCCCCAGCCTTCCTTACTGCCTTCTCACATGCTTGCCCACCTTTAGGTCATCCGATATAATTACCCCCAGGTCCCTTTCCATTTTACTGTTGTCAGTATCTCACCCCCCATTGTGTACTCTTCCCCTGGGTTTTTGCTTCCCAGGTGCATTACCTTGCACTTCTTTGCACTGAATCTAACCTGCCATACATTTGACCATTCCGCCAACCTTGCTAAGTCCCTTCTCATCCTTTCCACTCCATGTTGTGTAACAACCCTGTTGCAGATCTTTGTGTCGTCTGCAAAGAGACATACTTTTCCTTCCAGTTCCTCTGCAATGTCAGTTATAAAGACATTAAAAAAGGACCGGTCCCAGTTAGTGATGGGCAAAGTGGCCCCAATTTTCTCCACAAAGTGATTTGCGGAGTGAAGGTGAATTCGCGGAGTGCTCCGCAACGCGAAGTGGAGTACTTTGTGTTATAATGGGTAACGCAAAGTCCATTGAAAACAATGACTTCGCATTACTCCACCTTCCACTTCGCCTCACTTCGCCTTGTTTTTAAGCTCCAAAGGTGAATTTTGCAGTGTTTCATGGGATTTCAGGTCACATGGGCTCTAGGTAGTTCTGCACAGCCTCAGTTTGGGGTAGTGTGTGTAGGACGCTGCAGGAGACAATCTGCTCTGAGAGCTCTCTGTGATTCAAACCTTCAAAAAGCTGTTAAAAAAGCCTTTTTGAGTCATTTTTTTTTGCTGAAACTTTAGTTCATCAATTATAGGAAACCCTCCTGTTCTCATATCATCGAGCATTTACTGTTTGTGTGTGGATTTTGAATGTTAATGTACAACATTCAGTCTGTGTACTGAGAGACAGTGGAAATGTGTTTTGGGGAAGGGGTGTATCTGTGGTATAGGTAGATTAACTTGGAGAAAAAGACTGTGCTTTCTGTTTTGGTGATATTTTTCTTGTTTAACTGTGTTAATGTACACATAGTAATATTTTCAATATTTCTTGCCATTTGTTTGCTGATTGTTGTGGTGCAGCAGTGCATAATTTTAGTTTGTTTAAAATATGTGGTTATATTACTGAAGTTTTCAATTTGCTATGCATTACTTAGTTTGTGTGTGAGGATGTGTGTGACGTGTGTCATCAAATTAGGCACCTTTTATTGTGCCACATAATAATTTCAGCAATGTGAAGCTGCTATCCACTGCAGCTGTGTGATATTTGTACTTCTTTGTTGTATCTTTACTAGTACTAGTACTAGTGACTGTTACTGCAGCAGTACACTATACTGCCCCCTTCCGCGTGGCCCGCCCCAACCGGCAAAGGTATTCTTTTCCAGATTTGAATTTCTGATGGTGAGCACTGGTTAGGTGTTGTGCCTTTGTGTCTGCATCTCTTCAGTGCACAGTGCAATCTTAATCTGTCTTTGCATTTGCATCTCTTTAGGGCCCAATCTCCATCTGTAACTTAAGTCACAGTTGTTTCTTTGGCTTCCCTTCAGAGTACTGGACAGGTGTGGTGCTTAATTCTGCATGAACACTGTACTTATTAACATGCATTTTTAAGTCAGGACCATCATCACGAGTCACTCGTGATACAAATCACGTTCTTCATCATCACGGTCACAAATGCAGTCACAAATCACGATTCACTATCATTAACGTTACGAATCACAACATTAATTTTTTTCCCTTGTTACTTGGATATATTGTAAGCCTGTTTTGTAGTATCTCTCCAGGCTTCACCACCCCACCATTGCACTCATTGATACATGTTTTTAAGTCTGAGAGTTTTAAGCTACAGATCATCAGGGAAGTACAGCCATAGGCGGTAGGCATTCACGTTTCTTCATCATCAGGGTCACGAATGCAGTCACAAATCCCGATTCATGAATCACGATCATTCACGTTACAAATCACAACATTAATTTTTTTTCTAGTTTCTTGGATGTATTGTAAGCCTGTTTTGTAGTATCTCTTCAGGCTTCACCACCCCACCATTGTATTCATTGATACGTGTCTTTAAGTCTGGAAGTTTTAAGCTACTGCTCATCGTGGCCTGGGAAAGTACAGCCATAGGCATTCACATTTCTTCATCATCACGGTCACAAATGCAGTCACAAATCACGATTTATGATCACGTGATGAATCACAACATTAATTTTTTTTAATAGTTACTTGGATGTATTGTAAGCCTGCTGGTCACAGTGCTGAAAGAGGATAGGATCCACACCTGGGCCCGGGGGAACAGGCACATCCTGCTCCAGAGGACCTGGTGCTGGACTTGGTGGTGGTGGTGGTGGTTCAACTGCCTCAGAGTCAGGACAGGAGGTGGTGCTGGTCCTACTTCGGTGGGGCACTCACAAGTTTTGAGTGGTCCAACAGGAATGGGTGCCCATGCCCTCCACACATGCACATGGTACAATGCTTACCACTACCACGTTCTCCCAGAGCTTCTCCATCCCAGACATTCCCTCACCCTGGTCTATCTCTCCTACTGAGCTCCATCAGTCCAAGCAATCGCTACTCACACAGTCACACAGACACAGACAAACAACTAACTACTTATAAAGGTAAGAAAAATAAAATTTACAGAAAGAACAAATTAAGTAAAAAAGCGTACAGAAAAGACAAAAAAATGTAGCTTTTAAAAAAGCTGTTGGGTCTAAATCAAAGTTTAAATCTCCTCCTCGCTCTGATCTAAAAGTATCAGCAGTCACAAAACACACTACTCTCTCTCCTTCTGCACAAGAGAAAGTAAAAGTGCCTGCTTGTATGACTCACTTTCTTCCTGCCTAGCTAAAGAGAATGTGACTTACAGTACTGTAAGCCATATGATGTGTGTGGGGGGGGGGGGCAGCCAAATCTGAAACACCAAGTGGATCACTTAGAATCATAATGAGGAATGCGAAGTCCATTAAAAACAATGACTTCGCCTTACTTCACATTGCCATTCTGCCTTAGCGCGAAGTGGTAATGACAAGGCGGAGTGAGCATTTTGCATTGCCCGGAGTGGCAACACAAAGTGCCCACTTCGCGTTCACTTCACCAGCGGAATTTAAATTCATTGCATCTCTAGTCCCAGTACTGAACCCTGCAGTACCCCGCTAGTAACCCTCCTTTCTTCACTGTGGACTCCATTTACTACTACCCTTTGTGTCCTGTTGTCTAGCCAATTTTTTATCCAGGCTACCATCTTTGGACCCACTCCAAGGCTGGCTAACTTGCGTATTAATCTTTTGTGTGGGACTGTATCAAATGCCTTGCTAAAATCTAGGTAGGCCATGTCCACAGCCCCTCCCTGGTCTACTACTTTGGTCACCCAG
The DNA here is from genome assembly GCA_016271365.2 of Neoceratodus forsteri. Lineage (NCBI taxonomy): Eukaryota > Metazoa > Chordata > Ceratodontiformes > Ceratodontidae > Neoceratodus > Neoceratodus forsteri. Next base: position 531,579,286 of record CM028134.1, on the reverse strand, counting down.
TCAAAGAGGTCTATTAGATTCGTCTGACATGACCTTCCCATTATGAATCCGTGCTGCCTTGGGTCCTGTACCCCACTGGCCTCTAGGTACTCAACAGTTCTTTCCTTCAGAAGTGATTCCATCATTTTCCCTACCACTGAGGTCAAACTAACTGGTCTGTAGTTTCCTGCCTCTGTCCTGCTCCCACTTTTGTGAAAAGGAATCACATTTGCTCTCCTCCAGTCCTCAGGTACCACCCCATCTTCGCATGATTTGTTAAAGAAAGTAGTCAGAGGTGTCACTAGTTTTACCCTTAGTTCTTTTAGAATTCTTGAGTGAATCCCATCAGGCCCCATTGCTTTGTCCACTTTCAATTTTATTAGTTCTTTCAGAACCCTTTCTTCTGTAAATGGACTGGTATCGACCCCTGTCTTCAGAGTGCTTCTCTTGTTTGGTTTAGGTACCTCCCCACTCCTCTTCCTTTATGAATACTGAAAATAAATATTCATTAGTATCCCTGCTTTTTCACTGTCACCCTCTACCCACATTCCCCCTCCTCTTTATTAAGCCTCAGTATCCCTCTGTTGGTCTTTCTTTGCTCCCTAATGTACCTATAAAAGGTCTTATTCCCCTTCTTAACAGAGTTGGCTATCCTTTCCTCAGTTTGGGCCTTTGCTATTCTGACTACCTTCCCAGCCTCTTTCTGCTTTAACTGATAAAGTTCTCTGTCCTGCTCCTTCTGTGTTTCCTTATATTTCCTGAATGCTATCCTTTTCTCCTTAACCTTCCTTGCCACCTCTTTTGAGAACCATAGCGTTTTTTTCCTTTGTTGTGTTTTGTTGATTTGCTTTACTCAAAGGCTTGTTGTCTCTGTGATGGCTGTTTTGATTACTCCCCATTGTTCCTCCACCCCTCCTTCTTGCCTGTTTGCTAGTGCTTTTCTGAGGCACTCTCTCATTTTCCCAAAGTCAGCCCTCCTAAAGTCCAATACTCTGGCTTTTGTATGGCTTAATTATATGGCTGTGTTTAATGTGAACCACACTGTTTGGTGGTCGATGGTTCCCAGATGGCTACCCGCTTCTAAATCTGAGATTCTTTCTCCATCCCCATTTGAGAGTACCAGGTCTAAGATTGCTCCCTCCTGAGTGGGTTCCAATACTAGCTATCTGAGGCATGCCCCTTGTAGGGCATCAAGAATGACCCTACTCTTGGATGTACCTGCAGCAAAGGTGCTCCAGTTAACATCTGGCATATTCAGGTCCCCCACCAACAATATCTCCCCTTTTTCTGCCATCCTAAGGATGCCTTCTATCATTTCCTTATCCATTCCCTCCCCCTGTGATGGGGATCTGTATACAACCCCCATGCGGATTGTGGTGCCATTTCCTGTCTCCAAGGTGACCCAGAGTGCCTCATCTGCTCCCTGTTTACTCTTTAGTTCTGTTGCTTTGATCCCTTCCTTTACATAGACAGCTACTTCTCCTCCTCTTTTACCCTCCCTGTCCCTCCTGTAGATTGTGTATCCTAGTATGTTGACATCCCAGTCATGGTTCTCTGTGTACCGTGTTTCTGTGACTGGCACAATATCCAGGCAACCCTCTTCCATCAAGGCCACTAGTTCAGGGAGCTTGTTACACAGACTATGGGCATTGGTACTCATCACCCTCCACTTTTTGATGGCCTTACCCCTTTTAGCCCCATTCCTGTCCTTACTGCCTTGCCTTTTTTTACATTTACCTCTGTCCTGCTCCCTAATGACTTCTCTACTTTGGTGTTTACCTCACTAATTACACGTATGTGGGGGAGGCTGGAATTTCCTGCTCCTTTTCAGTGCCTTTCCCCTTGGCTAGTTTAAATGCTTGCCAATGAAGCATTTAAACTTCTCACCTAGGAATATGGTTCCCTCCCTGGACAGATGCAGACCATCACTCCAGTATAGGTCTGCATCCCTCCAGGTGGCTCTCCAGTCCCCAATGAAGCCAAAACCCTGAGCTCCACACCATTTTTTTAACCATTCATTGAATTCCCTGGTGAGGTACAAGGTCATTTTGAGGTAGTTTATGAATGTAAATATAATAACAAGAAATAAAACTAAATTTTCAATGAATAAAAAAAATAACAAGAAATTCTAGAAAAATAAAAATAAACATTTTAACAAATAAAAAGAATTTCATGGGTCTCTGGGTAGAGCCAACCACCTATCCCACCATGGAGAGGTTTACCGATATTCTTCAGAAAACAAAGAGAGTTTATTAACTCTACATTTGTGATTCAGGCTCCAGTTCCAAGAAAGTAGCTGCCATGGAAGCCATTCCTGAGGCCACAACACACTACACAGTGGAGGGGCAGGCCCAAGAGAAACAGTCCCTCCCCACAGACAACCAGCACCCCCAGCAGGCCCAACAACAACAACAATCATAGGGTGGGAACCAGAACTACCACAAAAATGAGAAACACCATAAAAACAACAAGGGTAAACAACGAAGATCAGGCCCCTCATATAGGAAAATAGCCAATAAAAAACAGAAATTCTGAGATCTTCTCAGGCAAGTATGCTCCTTAACGGATGGCATCCCCATTCAGGCCCTTGCAGCAATACAACTGGGAAAGCAGGCCTCAACAGGCCATGGAGATACCAGAAGTCCAGGGTCTCAGGCGCTTACAGGCCTGACCCCGGAACTGGCACCCTATATAGCATCAGTGCAGCATGGTGAGGTGGTTCAAAGGAACCAGGCCCAGACTTCTTTCAAGAGCTCCTCCATGCTTCCACTGGTACAGATTGACAATTACAGGTCCCAGTCTGTATTGTGAACAAGCTGGTCTTGGATACAAATGGAAAGCCCTGTACTGAGGCTGAGGTCGGGGGCCACCTACTGACAGTGCTACTGGATACAGGTGTGGCTATGTCTGTATTACAGGATGACAACCCAGACACATCACCTTGGTCCACCGGATGGAGGACCAATATGGCTGGTGTAGATGGAACTAGGTTACCTATATACTGCTCCCTGCCACTACCTGTGACACTGGGACACCTAAAGGCATATCATACCTTTCAGCTGATGGTACTGCATGGTCACCCTAGTATAATCGGAACTGACTTTTTGGCACCACACGGCTGTGTGGTAGACCTAGCCAACATGTTACTGATACAAATTCAGGGACAATATCACACCATCATGATCCCTGATTCGCATGTGGTTGCAACAATCTCTGCGAACAAAAAAGAGTATGACGTCATAGATTTGTTTAAGAACCATGAGCTTAACCCTGAGCTCCTCCCCATTCTACAAAGACTTCTGGAGGCATTTGCCACTAACAAGCATGATTGTGGCAGGATGCATACTGTCATTGAAGTGACAGGCCCAGCACATGAGAGGCAACGGCAATACCCCTTTCCACCTGAGGCCTTGCCTTCGCTTAGGAAAACAATCAAATCACTCCGCAAGCAAGGTGAAATCAGGACATGTGCTTCTACTGCAAATTCCCCAGTCTGGCCTGTGAAAAAATGCACAGGTGTCTGGAGACTTACTATTGACTACAGGAGACTAAACCAGGTCATCCCCAGTTGTGCCCCAACTGTGGCATCAGCACCAGATGTGCTATGACTACTGACCCCTGACCAGCAATGGATTAGTGCCGTGGACATCTCCAGTGGTTTCTGGTCATTGCCATTGGCCTCCAAGAGTCAGTATAAGTTTGCCTTCACCTTTGAGGGCAGGTAGTACATGTGGACCTGCTTACCACAGGTGTTCCATAACAGCCCATCCCTGTTTCATTTGCACATGATGGATGCCCTTGAGCATTGCTCTACACCCCAGTGTCTCTTGCAGTATGTGGATGATCTGTTGTTGGCCACAGCCACACAGGAACAACATCTTGATCTCTTAGATGAGCTACTGACCCTCATCCAGAGGGCAGGCCTCAAATGTAACCCTGCAAAATCACAACTATGTCAGAAAGAGGTACTCTCTCTCTCTCTGGGCCTGAGAATAACAGACCAGGGCCAGAGCCCTACCTGGAAGAATATACAAGGATTGCAAGATCTGCCACTGCCCACCAGCGTGACCAACCTCATAAGGTTTCTAGGTATGGTAAACCATTCTAGAGATTTTATTTGTGATTTTGCTCAGAAGGCTGCCCCTCTGTATGAACTACTGAAAAAGGATGTCCCCTGGAATTGGGGCCCCATTCACACCCAACCTGTGACATCACTGAAACAGGCCTTGGCCTCTGCTCCAGCTTTGGTTAACCCCAATCCAGCTTTGCCATTCCATCTTTAATGTGCCACCTCTGACATTGCTATGTTGGCAGTGTTGGCCCAGAAGGTTCATGGCACCCTGAAACCCGTTGCATATGCATCACAGCTCTTGACCTCAGTGGAACAGAAGTGCTGCCTTTACAATAGCAACCTTCTGGCCACCTACTGTGCTGTCAAACACTTTCTGTATATCATTGGGTACTCCCCCTGATCATAAATACAAACCACCCACCACAACCTTTTTGCTATCAGACAGAATAAAGGATGGGTCAGTCTCCAATACCATACTGACAAACTGGTCCCTCCTTCTCCAAGACAGAGACATTAAGGTCCACCAAACCAGAATGCCATCCATGCTGGTACATGGCCTCCTCTTCCAAGGAAAACCCCATGACTGTACACTGCAGCCACCTGATCTACAAGATCCAGGTCGTTTCCTTCCTGCTACACCACAACTACTTGAGGACACCTCATTGTGTCATGTCATCACAGACAGATCAGCTTCCTATTACTAGGGAGAACAGATAGCAGGAATGGGCATATTAGTAAATTACCCTTTTGGTAACACTGTTAAGATTTGTAAGTGTTGCAGTGTGGCATCATCACAGTATGCAGAGATGGCAGCAGTGGCCTGTGCCCTTGAGTTCATCCAGCATGGAACCAAGGATACCATCATTTTACAGGCTCTAACTGGGTTTGCTGTTCCCTTACAGAATTTCTTCCTTTCTGGCAGCAGAACTCCTTTACCTCCTCTGATGGCAGCCCAGTGAAACACAAGGGACTGGTAATATACATTCATTCACTGGCACAGAAATTTGCACACAAACTCTATGTACACAAGGTTAAGGTCCACTCTATACATGATCCCTATCATGCCTTCAATGATACTGCTGACACCCTTGCAAAGGAAGAGGCCTGAGGGGAGGACATCTGAATGATGGACCATTTGGAGGCCAGGGTGGCCATACACATTGCAGCAGTCAGGAAGAAACCTGAACCCTTCTCCCCCTTGGATTTGTCAGAAGCCCAGCATGCTGACTCTGAACTCAGAAATGTGTTCAGATTTCTGGACAAAGGTACTAAGAAGAATTTACCTACCCATAACCCCTACTGAAGGCATGAAGGTAAGTTACACCTATCCCCTGATGACAAGCTCATCTGGTACCAACCAGTTGATACCCCCACCAAATTGTGAGTGGTCCCTCATCAATTTAGGTCTGCATTTCTGCACCAAGTGCATGACACTCCTACTGGTGGACACCAGGGAGTGGAAAACACACTCCAAAGGCTCAAGTCCACCGTCTGGTGGCCTGGTGTCACCAAGGATGTCAAACAGTACATAGACAACTGCATTGTTTGTGCGCAAAACAACCCCATCCCTACCAAACAAAAAACCAAACCGCTATCATAAATGCATTCTGGCCCTTGGCATGCCATACAGATCGATTTCATTGGCCCCCTGACCAATACCAGTAGAAACAACAAATATGCCCTTGTGGTAACTGATCCTTTCTCTGAGTGGGTTGAAGCTTTCCCCACTAAGACATGCACTGCTAAAACCACTGTCAAAATCCTGGTGGAACAGATTTTTTCCAGGTGGGGACTACTTCTCAAGGTAGACTCAGACAAAGGAACCAGTTTTACAGGTGAGTTGATGAAAGAAGCACTTGATCTCCTTGGAGTTCTTCAGAAGTTCCACATACCTTATCACCCACAAACATCAGGTCAAGTAGAGAGGGCCAATAGACGGATTCAGCAAATGCTTTCCAAATTCATTGAGGACAATCCCAAGGACTGGGATTCCCTACTGCTGTTACTCCTTATGGCAATTAGGGGTATACCCTCAGCCACCACCCAGTTGACACCCTTTGAGGTGATGACTGGCAGAAACATTAGATTACCTGAACACCTGTTGTTTGACCTGCACCCCCCCCCACTGCAGACCATGTCTCAGTGGACCAATATGGGGAAAAACTCAGACAAGACCTCATACACACTCATTTGAATGCTGCTAACTGCATGGGCAAGGCCCAGCAACAGTCCAAAATCCAGTTTGACAAACATGCACAAGAAGTGGATTGGCAAGTTGGGGATCAGGTAATGGTTCTCACATTTGCACATCCCACACATTCCTTATCCAGTAAGTGGGAAGAACCCTATCCCATTGTCAGGAAGCTCAGTACAGCAGTCTATCAGGTTAGACTCATGCAAAACAACAAAGTGACTGACAAATGGTTACATGCAAACAAGTTGAAACTGTATAAAGGAGTATAATTACTTTTCCTCGCCCCATTGGGTGGAATAGTATTAATTTGCTAATGTTTGATTTTCCTTTTCAGATATACTAACAAGATGGCTATCTTGTTCCATTTTCTCCTCATCTCAGGAGTTATCCCCTGCATGCAAGGCACGGTAAAGCACCTCCTTCCTCACCTTGATCCACCTGCAACTACCCCAGAGGGAGTCTACATCAATATCCCCAACAATTTGATTACTGTCCAGGAAGGTTCACATGCCTACCTCACTGCCTCGGTTGTTGCTCCTGATAAATTGACTCTACAAATTGAGTGGCAAACTAAATCTCAGGGACAAATACTCCCTGTGGCCAAGCTCTCCAAGGGAACTTTTCATGGATGGCCCAACACAAAATTATCCCTAAATAGTACTTTATCCTTGCTCCAAACCTCTCTTAGACATTCTGGTTTATACAATATCACTGCCTTAATTGACCCCTCTTATCGTGATTCATTGTCTAAAGATTCTGCCAGGAAATTCTGTGCTGTACACAACATGGCATCAGCCACCATGTACCTCTCTGTGTTACCCCCTACTGAGAAACAGCTTTTGTAATGTCCAAAACAAACCCCTGGTCCTCATAGTGGTCTCACAGCCACTGCTTTACCTGGCTCATTGATTAACAACTTACAATATATGCATATACCTGCTTTGTTTAATTTGACTTACTGGAACATGAAAAATTTGGTATGTGTCATACTACTAATACATCATTATTTCATAGTACTTTGTTACTTGATAGTTTAGCAGCTTTTCAGACTCGTAACCAAGACCCTATTGCCAGGGTACCAACCCCCGAGCATAAAGGCAATTTTAGGAGAAAACCTAAACCAGATGATCAAAGTCATAAACGTAATACACATGACACATCTGATGTCACTGGTACCACAGGTACCATCACTGGTGTTTTTGGTAATGCAATGTCTGTTTGGAATAAAGCTGACATTGCCTCTATCAAAGCACATTCTCAGAAGTTTCAGACTGGTATGGTCAATGATATCATACCCTCATTATTGCATGGTATGGATGGCCTTAATCAGGAAGAAAGATACACTGTATATAATATGCACAACATTGCTAAGGCATTTACATTTTCTAATGTTAAATGAATGCCCTCATTGCATGAAACAATAAAGAAGCAGATAAGCAATACATCACCCTTGAAATATTATGTTCAGCCTATGGCTCTTACATTATCACTACCATCAACAATCTCTTCCATGATCTAGAATCTGGAAGAAACCCTGATATCATACATAACAGACGTATCTCTAAATGGTATTGTCCTCATTGCAAATCCCCTAACTGTGTTGCCATGTATATGCTACAGTCTTTAACCATTCCTATTTCTATTGCTAGGAATTTTGTTTTTTTGACCAGGCCTCTGGCCTACTGTACCCCCTCCTCCTCCTCCCACTTTGCCACTACCTGTGCTGCCTATCCAGCTTTTTATCCAATCTTTCATACTAAGCTGCTTAGACCTGTCCAAATATTCCTTTGGACCTTATTGTTAGCCATTTACCATATTTTCTGTAACAAGTCTGTCTGAGTCCTGCTATGGAATTGTGTTTTACTGTTGTGTTGTTCTACTATATGTGACGTGGAGCCTTTGTAAATGAGTCTTTGACTCAAATGTACCTTCTGAATAAGCAATAAATATAAATAAATAACACTGGTCCTTGTTTCACTGCTAAGAAATTATCAATTAAGGATTCTATGTTTGTGTCCTTCACTGTTTCTTTACCGCGTTTTTATCCTACTACAGCTATATTTGATAAACTCACATCTGTGCACTCCATTGGGCACCTTGATGAAGACATCTACAGAGAACGCCTCGATTTGCCTCCTCTACTGGTTTTCCATTCTCTTCTGGACATGTGGGTCTCGACACACATGGACTGTTGTGCGAAGAAGGGGTATATTTATTTGCGTTGATGTGATATATTTAATGTCATTAAACCTGTATGTGGCTATTCCCCAGACAGTATCGACTGGTCCTTTTCCATGGACGATGACTTCACCACTAATGGCACAGAATATCAGGACACAACATCTGCTCCAGATGATTTCAAGTTGTACTAGTCTTATCAAAAGGCGGTTCACCGCCTGCCAACATGGATTTCCAGACAGACTTATACTTGCCAGTACAGTTGCAAAAATGGAGACTACCTACAGTGAAAATGCAATATAATTCAGATGGTGAATTTTGTGTGGTAACTAATTGCAAAAGTTTTAAGTACAGAGAAAAGACATGTCCTATTAATGATTCCATTTTTTGTTTTGTCCCGCATCAGACAACTATTATTTGGCACACAGTTATTACCCCTGTCCCCATTATGGGCCCTGATATCAGTGATGGTAACCCTGATTATCTGCTTACTCTTTCAGAGTACTTACCCTTTTATAATGTACATATTAATCCTTTAACTTTGACATTAAAATCACTTTTAGACAGGAAAGACACCCATCTCATCCACATCAGCAATAATTTCTCCAAAGCCAATGAAGCAGCCCTTGCTCTCATTAATGATGGTGATTTGATAAGTTCACAAACTAAAACTTGGTTAGAGATTACCATTAAAGGTTTTGTTATTACACAAGCATTTTTGATATTTTTTTTATTATGATTTGCTGCCTATGGCGTACACTATGCCAACACTGTGAGCAGCTGGAGTTCCTTTACAAGGCTCGCGCATCAGGTCTGTAAATGATCCCTGCTCTCTATCCACTTCCTTACTCTTGCTTGTATTGCCCCTTTTGAGGCAACGTGGGGGGGGGAATGTTACACACGGTCCCTACACCCTAATTGGTACCCCCAGAGGTACACTGCAGACAGCTAGCATTTAGGCATTTGTTATTTTTTTTTTTTCCAATGGTTTAACCAGTTGAGACACACTAAGCTGAAAGCTTGTTTACAGGTGCAACCTGGGAGCACAGGGAAGTTAAGTGACTTGCTCAGGGTCACACAGTATGCAAGTGGGGGCTGTGGGATTTAAACCCAGGTCTCCAGATTTGCAGCTCAGAGCCTTAAACCACTGTTATACTAACATATAGGGCTAAAGGCATCTACCATATAAGAGCAGATGTCAGGATATGTATACACATTATTGTCACACCCTTTACTTTCCAATATATACATGTATTTCTTGCTTACAAGATGTTAGGACATCTGTGTCCTTGTAATGATTATGATATATAAGTCACCATTGCTATCTTCTGATGATTTGTATCACTACACAGCTATGTACAAACTGTACCTCTTTGTTTCTACAAAGTGATGACTATAACAAAATTGTATAATGTTATCTTGGACTGTGGAGCCACCTCTAATTTAGCCAATAGGGCTCATCGCTGTAACTAGAAATGTTTCTATCTTACAGTAACCATGGTAATTATCTTAGATATATAATGTAAGACATTACGTCTTCTACCTTGGAGACCCCAGGAGAAATGATGATTCCTCGAGGTATAGGGAATGCTTAGCATCGGCTCCCAGTTCCCATTGGTAAGAACTGCTTAGGGCAACTGTGATTTTCCTTTTGGTAGTAATAAACAAGCTTTATTACTCATATGCAACATGTCTGTGAGTCCTTGCATGCCCATTATTGCCAAGAACCTGAGAGTGAGGTTTAGACCTCTTGACACCCCCCATCATGTAATCCTTCCTGGGTACTCGTGCCTCAAATGTGTGATTTGCACTTTTTTGCATTGAATCTCAGTTGCCACACTATAGACCATTCCTCCAGTTTACCTAGGTCCCTCCTAATTTTTCCACTCCTCCCAGAGTGTCCACCCTGTTGCAGATCTTAATGTCATCTGCAAAGAGGCACACCCTCCCTTCCAGCCCCTCTGCAATGTCACTTATGAAGACATTAAACCAGACTAGCCCCAGAACTGATCCCTGTAGCACCCTGCTGGTTACCCTCCTTTCCTCAGATTGAGCTCCATTTACCATGACCCTCTGTCTTCTATCACTCAATCAGTTCCTAACCCAGTTTACCACCTTGTGACCCACTCCCAGGCTGCCCAGCTTGTTCACAAGTCTTCTATGTGGAACGGTATTGAAGGCCTTACTGAAATCCAGGTAGGCCACATCCATTGCTCCCCCAATCTACTTCACTAGTCACCCAATTAATTTGATTTCTTTGACATGACCTTCCCACTGTGAATCCATGCTGTCTTGGATCCTGTGCTCCACTGGATTCATGGTGTTCCACAATCCTTTCTTTAAGTAGTGATTCCATAATTTTCCCCACTATTGAGGTGAGGCTGATTGGTCTATAGTTTTCAGCCTCCTCCCATCTCCCACTTTTGTGAAGAGGGACTACATCCGCCCCCTCCAGTCCTCTGGAACCACTCCCATATCAAGTAATTCATTGAACAGGGCTGCCAGTGATGCTGCCAGCATCTCCTATAGTTCCCCTTAATATTTTAGGATGTATCCCATCCAGTCCTAATGCGTTAGTCCACTTTCAGTTTTGTGAGTTCATTTATGACTCTCTCTTCCTTAAATGGACTGGTGTTCACCTCCCTCCCATATTTTCTCATGTTGCCTAACTGTGGTCCCTCACCTTCTCCTTTTTCTGTGAATACAGAACAAAATCATTTGTTCAGTATTGATGCTTTTTCCAAGTTCCCTTCCACACACTCCCCGTCTTCCCCTTTAAGCATTACAATCCCACCCTTGGTTTTCTTCTTTCATTAATGCACCTATAAAAAAGCCTGTCCCCTTTTTTCCACCTGTGTTATTTTTTCCTCCATTTGCACCTTTGCACTCTTGACTGCTTTTCCTGTCTCCATTTGTTTATCCAGGTACACTATCCTCTCTGTTTCCCTGTATTTCCTGAAAGCCATCTTTTTTGCCCTTACCTTCCCGGCAACTTCCTTTGAGAACCATAGTGGTTTTCTCTTTCTCTTTCCCTTGCTTACTTGCCTAATGCAAAGGTTTGTCACCTCCACCATGGTTCCTTTCAGATGGGCCCACTGCTCCTCAACCCCCCCATTCATCCCTCCCTGCCACTGCATTCTTGAGACATATTCCCATCTTAGTAAAGTCCACCCTCCTGAAATCCAGAACCCTTGCCTTTGTGTGGCTTTACTCTGCCACTGTACTCATACTGAACCACACCATGCAATGATAACTGGACCCCAGGTGTCCAACCACCCTGACTTCTGCAATTCTGTCCCTGATGGTGAGTACCATGTCCAAAATTGTACCCACCTGTATGGGCTCTAGCACTAGCTGCCTGAGGCCTGCCCCTTGCATGGAGTACAGGATGATCCTGCTCCTGCCTGAGGCAGCAGCTGAGATGCTCCAATCCACATCTGGCAGACTGAAATCACCTACCAGCAGCATCTCCTGTTTAGCTGCCATCATGTGGATGGATTCCACTAGAACCCTGTCCACCTCCTCCCCCTGTGCTGGAGGTCTGTATATCATGCCCTTGCAAATAGCTGTGCCATTGCCCATCTCAAGGGTGACCCACAGTATCTCTGCCCCTTGCATTCCTTGCATCTCAGTCACTGTGATACCCTTCCTGATGTAAAGAGCCGACCCCCTCCATTTTTACCCTCTCTGTCTCTCCTAAATAGAGTATTTTATTTATTTATTTTGTGATTCGGATCATACCTTTGAGCTCAGAGCTCTTTTACAAAGGTTCCACATCAAACAGTGACAATGACAACAATAACAAACTGTTTATATACAATACTCGAATAGTAGGTAGCTAGTATACAATAAGGTCACAATGTCATTCATAGTAACAGTGGTAGTAGTACAGCATAAAAAGCATTCAACTAGGGTAAAGGAAAGTGTTTATATGTAGAGAAGGAGATAAAGAGGTGTGACACCTAGTGTGAGATTCTGAGGAGGAGTCAAGGTGAGGGAGAGAGAGACTGGGGGGGTGAGTGGGTGGCCAAAAGAAGTGGCTTTGTCTAGGAGGTTGGGAGGTAGTGGTAGTAGATTGGTTTTAAGGTTGATCCGGTTGGGAAAAAGACACAGTGGGGAGAGGAAGACAGAGGGATAGGGCAAGGGGGAAGAGTGGGGGTAAAAGGAAGGGGAAGGAGAGTGTGGATGAGTGGGCATTATGGGTGTTAGAGTCCTAGTGACAGTCACAAACTGTCCTAGTAAGAAGGTGTTGCCTTAGGTCATTTTTGAATTGCGAGATGCACTGGGAGTTTAGGATGTGCACTGGGATTTCATTGAGCCATTGGGGGGGCCTTATAGCTGGAAGCACGCTGTCCCTGCACAGTTTGACAGAAAAGTGTTGATAGGGCCCCCCTTATCCTGCCTCTGGTGGTATAGCTGGTAGCACTTGGTGTTAGGATGCTAGAAATGCATGGGGGGTTACCCATTAGAGTCTTTTTTCCAAGGAAACATGTTTGGAATATAATCCTGTTCTTTAGTGGCAGCCAATTGGTCTCCGTATAAGGAGCAGGTGTGGGTATTTTGATCTGCAGCCATTGTGAGCCTACATGCCTTGTTGAGGGCAATGTGAATCCTTTTTAGTGCAGTGTCTGTTGCTGCGCCATAGACCACCAACCCATAGTCGATGGTAGAAAGGATGGAGCTGGAGACTGAGAGATGGAGGGCCTCTGGAGTGAGATACTTTATATGCCTATAGAGTACACCCAGGTTGGTGTTCACTGCCTTTACCACTGTGTCAATGTGTTGGGTGAAGGTGGTGAGGGAGTCATCAATGGTGACCCCCGGCTACTTGAAGGAGTGAACTTATTCTAGTGGCTCACTGACTTTATTGGAGATGGTGAAGGGAAAGAGCTTCTTTTTATGCTGTGGGCTGGCTGTGAGCATCACCTTGGTCTTTTTGTAGTGTAATAGAAGTTTATAGTTACAGAACCAGTCTTCCAACTTGTAGAAGGATGTCTGCAGCTCGGAGTGGAGGGCGACTGTTGATGAACTGCTGGTGAGAAGTACAGTGTCATCTTCATAAAGTATCAGTTTAGTATCACAGGCTTCAGGATGATTATTTAGGAAGAGGCTGAATAGTAAGGGCCACAGTATTGACCCCTGTGGGACCCCTAAAGATACCTCATTGGAGCTAGATACTGTGTGCCCAATTTTTACACATTGGCTTCTATGTGTTAGGTAGTCCTTGAACCAGCAGACAGCAGTGGTTGCACCCCCCAGGTTCTGTAGTTGAGTCAGGAGGAGAGAGTGATTGACAGTGTCGAAGGCTTTTGTGAGGTCTATGAAGACTGACCCCAGCAGTTTTCCTTCATCTAGTGCCTTGTGCGAGTAGTCAGTATAGTCCAGCAAGGCAGTGGAGGTACTATGATTCTGCCTGAAGCCATGTTGGTTGGGACATAACAGGTTGTATTTGTTGAGGTAATTCATGAGTTGGGCGGCCACAATCTTTTCCAGGGCTTTAGATAAGGAGAGAGAGGATGGATATTAGCCTATAATTGGCGGTGCATGTCATATCACTGTTCTTGTGCACCGGCTTCACGAGAGCCTGTTTCCAGATCCAGGGGAATTGTGCAAGAGCCAGCAATTTGTTAAATAGTTTTTTAACTGGCACGATGATGACATTCAATGTAAGGGATAGGAGTTTCATATCGACTCCATCACTCCCCATTCTGGTCTTGCCTAGTATTTTTTTTATGTGTTTGTAAGCCTCCTTCACTGACACTTTTTTGAAGTAGAATACAGGGACTGGGCCCCCTTGAGGGGTGCAGTTTGTTTGTTCTTCAGCAGGGTGCAGATAGTCGGGGGGGTAGCACTCCACTCAGGTCAGTAAATGCTGTGTTGAGAGAATCTGCGATGTGATGAGGGTCAGTAATCATGACGTTGCTGATGTTGAGCAAGTGGGGGATCTTCTTCTCATCCTTCCCAAGAAGGTTTTTGATATTCTCCCAAAAACTCTTCCCATTGCCTCAAGTTTTATTAAGCTGTTCCTTGTGGAAGTTGGCTTTTGCTTGCCGGATAAGGTTGGTGCAGTGGTTTCTTGCAGCTCTATAGCATTGAAAGTTGTGTTTGCTGTGAGAGGACCTGGCTTTTTCCCAGAGGTTGTCCCTTTCCTTCATCTGGGTGAGGAGATCCCCTGTGATCCAGCCATTAACTTGACCCTGAATTTTTCTTTTCCTCAATGGTGCAAAGATATCGCAAATGTTGTTGAAGCCCTCTATAAAGAAACTTAGGGCCTGGTCAATATTAGGTGCATGATCAATGGGGGACCAGTCATGCTGAGAGAGGGCCGAGTAGAGGGCCTCAAGCTTGCCCTTCCCCAAGACCCTACTACTAATTATGATAGGCAGGGGCTTGCTCAATTTTTCTGACCATGTGAAAGTGACTGGGGAGTGATCACTTAAGGTGTCAAGCAGGAACTTAAGCTCAAAGATCCGAGAAGGGGAACTCGAGAGGAGCCAATCAAGGAGGGTGTCTTTTCCTGTTTTGTGGTTCTGCCTTGTTGGGCTGTATACGAGTTGGGTGAGGTTGGAAGTAGTGACCATGTCCTTGAAAGGTGTGGATTTCCTGCTCTCCCAGTTGATGTGAAAGTCACCTGTTATGAGAAGCTCTGTGCCCTTAGGAAGGATAGCAATTGTATCCAGTACTTTTGGGAGGCCATCCCTGGCTTTAGTGGGTGGAAGAAGGCTAAGATTAGAGATTTGCCATGCCATCTGACCTGTGCTTTTATTGCTTGTAGTTCATGATCATCCTTGACCCTGGTAACAGGGAGGACTGAGCAGCATAGGTAATCCCTGGCATAGATAAGGACTCCTCTACCTCTCTTGCCAAGCATGTCTTTCCTGAGTGTTTGATATCCTGGGAGCATCACTTCATTGTCTTTTATCTTGCTGACAGCCAGGTCTCTGTCGGACAGAGAATGTCAGGGACATCCACGCTTGGAGTAGGTCAAACTTTGCTGTGAGGCTGCAGATGTTCAGTGCAGCTACTTTCAGGTCTTTACTCATGTTTCCCCCCTCCGTTTGAGAATGGTGGTGGGCCAGGATTGGCATGGACATTACCTGATAGAAGAAGCATGAATATTATTTTCCTGGCTGAGAGGTTTATGCTAATGGTGGAGCGTATCTTGCACCTCCTGCTCTTGCAATGGGGGAGGCTAGCATTCACCAGGGTGATCTTTATGGGTGTGAAAATGAAAATGTTGTTGATAACCATGACAGGTGTTTGGGGCCCTGGGCTAGCAGGAGGGATACAGATGGTGGAAAGTTGGAGCTCCCTCAACACAGTTGGCATTGGGGTGCCAAAGAGTCCATTTTTGTTAAGAGCAGGTTCTCACAGGGGTGGTAGTGGTCCAGCTTGGCATCTTGGGCCTGTAGTACCCATAGCAAATAGAAGAACTAGGAGGATGGAGTAATCCATGGTAGAGCAGAAGTGGCAGCACTTGCGTGGCCTAACAAGCACACCAGGAGGAGATGCCAAAGGAAAAATGCTGATGGTTAATTACATCCAGAGGAAATGATGAACTGTTGAGATACAGGGTGACATAATATGTTAAAATTCCTGAAAGGTGAGAAACTATTGCCTGGGCATATGCAGTGTGTGAAATTCTTTTGTCTGTATGTTTCCACTGATCTTCAAAGTCCTCAGAGACAAGTACATTACCTTGAGAGCAGGTCAGACAAAAATGTTGATTCAGTCACAAAATGTGTTTAAATTCCTTTGTTCTTTAAAGTCTACAAGTGCAGCTGCTTTAGGAGTGGTCAGACAAAAATGTTGATTCATTTGCAGGACCCAGCATCACCATGTTTGTAAGACTAGTTGCAAGACATATGCTTCCTTGGGGAGGCTTCAAGAAAGTTGATTTAACATTAACAAACTGATACCTGGTGATGATGTTTTGCAGAAATTCAGTCCAGGAGACTTTCACCGATGTTGTGTGCAAGAATGGCACAATGTATTCCAAGCAGAAAAACATGTAAATGAACAAAAACTAACCTACAGACACAGACAAGCACAAACAGCCACCCACTCAACCTCAGGAGGAGGCATGGGCATTGCTACATTTCAGTCATGGTTTCCAGTATATCACATCTTGGTAATAGCTACAATGTCCATGTCAGCCTCCGTCATCAAGGCAACCAGGTCTGGGATTTTTTTCCTAGGCTGTGGGCATCAGTATACATGGCCTTCCATCTTTTGACATTTCTTCTTTTATCATCCCCTTTTGCCTTTTTGCCTCATCTGTTTGGCCTTCCTGTTTTTAACCCCCTTCCTCCTGTGCTCTGCTTTTCCCCCTTTATGAGTTTAGTTACCTCTGGTGATATATTAACTTTATGGTCCTCCATGTTGACTGCACTATCCTGTGAGGGTGGGCAGTTTGATTCTCCCTCTTTCCTTCTGCCCCCCAGCTAGTTTAAATGCTTGCCAATGAAGCATTTGAACAGTTCACTGAGGACTTCCACAAGGCATTTGACTTGGTACCACACAGAAGGTTGCTGGAAAACTTAGAGGATCTGGGAACAGTGAAGCACTTTGTTAGATGGGTGGGTAGTGGGTTGGGGAGGGACAGCAGAGGCAGGTTTTAAAATGGGCTCAAATCAGGAGAGAGAGGTCATTTGTGGTGTGCCTCAGGGGTCAGTCCTTGGACCAGTCCCTTTCAATATCTTCATCACTGACGTGGTAGAAGGAATACAGCAAGTAGCAGCAGTAAGGCAAGGAGAAAGGGGGGAGGTGAGGGTGTAAACCCCATATAGACAACAGTTCTCATGGTAAGAGTGAGTAAAACTTGACAGACTAGATGGACTGATGATCTTTCTCTGCTAACATTGTCTATGTTTCTATGTTGAGGTCAAGGAGAGATTTTCAGTTCACTCTGCCACCTCCAAATGCTCTCTTTCCTCTCTTCTCCAAGGCCACATTGCCCCCTCCTGTAAATGCTCTTAGCCCCATAGCCCTACACTTGTCCTTATCTACTCCGACCTCTATATTTCTTGCCACTCAACCTCATTCCCCCTTCCTCTCCCCCTTCTCTTCCACCACTTCCTCCCACTCCCTTACTGCTTTTTCACTCACTCACTCCCACCCCCAGTAATCACCCTTTCTATCTATTTATTATTTTAAATGTTTCACCAGGAAGGGCACGCTGAACAACAAGTTGCTCATCTCCTGGTGTGTCCTGGGGGAGAAGGTAGTAGAGAATAACATAATCAAATAAAGATATACATAACATACAGAGTATTATGAGTAAAATCTACAGGTACACATCATATAGGTGAAAAATGACAAGAGTTTCTAAGTGCTGGTTACAGACGTTGTGAACATGGTAAGTGCATTAAGTGTAGGAAAGGAGAACTACAATTAATATATGATTGTCCCAAGAGGGAATGTACATTAAGCAGGCTAAAAAGCAGAAATGGGGGAAATGGGAGGTAAAATACAGTGGGCGTGAAGCAACGGGGGAGTTGTATGGGGAGCGGTTATGGGAAGGTAAGTGAGGAAGTAAGAGGTAAAAGCAAGGTGTGTAAGTTATTTGGTATAGGATGTTAGTACAGATACAGTTTACTGAAAGAAAATTACGTAGGGCAGAAGAGATGGAGAATGAAGAGGATGAGAGATGGATCAGAGTAGGGAGTGCATTCCACAGTTTAGGGAAGCGGTAAGAGAAGGCCGTCTGACCAACAAAAATGGATCATCTGGGGACCACCAATAAGCATGAGTCATAGGATCTGAGCGAATGGGCAGGAGGAGGGAGGCTGGATAGTAGGGTGGTAAAATGGGGGAAGTGTACTAAACCAAAATTTAAACACAGATTTAGCTCAGTGTTGGCGTCGTCGATTTTCAAATGAGGTGAAAGCAAGAGAGTGGTAGAGATCACAGTGATGTGTAAGAGGGGAGGAATCAGAGGCAAAGTGACAGAAGGCTTTAATAAGAGAGTCCAATCTGATTAGGGAAGAAATGGGAGCAGCACTGTAGACTGCATCGCAGTAGTCGAAAATAGGTAGGATCATCTTCTAGACAAGTTCATGCCTAGTCAGTAGCTGGAGGCAGCTGCGGTTCCTGAATAGGGCACCAAGTTTTGGATGTAGTTTTTTCAAGGATGGTGTCCACATGTCCAGAGAATATTTGGTGTTGGTCCAGCCACACCCCTAGGTACTGAAAGGAGGAAGTAGAGTCCTCAAGAACTGTCCTGTCAAGGGTTTGGAAGATGGCAGGAAGGGGAGCTGAGAGATCCTCTGCCTAGAGTCAAGGGTCTTTGAAACTGTCTTTTTGGCATTGAGGGAGAGATGGTGGGAGCTAAACCAGTGCTGAACATTATTGAAGTCAAGCTGAAACATGGTAGCTACATCAACCATGGACTGACCAGATGTGAAGAAGACAGTGTCATCAGCATTCATATGGATAGAAGTGGAAAATCAGACAGAAGGGAGGTCATTTAGGAATATAGAGAACAAAATGGGGCCCAATACAGAGTTCTGTGGGACACCAGTGATGATGGGGAGAAGGGAGGAAGCAGAGTCAGCTATTCTGACTGACTGTGTCCTTCCTACCAAATAGGCACGGAACCAGTTTGT
The DNA here is from genome assembly GCA_016271365.2 of Neoceratodus forsteri. Taxonomy (NCBI): domain Eukaryota; kingdom Metazoa; phylum Chordata; order Ceratodontiformes; family Ceratodontidae; genus Neoceratodus; species Neoceratodus forsteri. Next base: position 531,560,256 of record CM028134.1, on the reverse strand, counting down.
GTCAGATTTGGACAGGCCTGTTGAGGAGAGGGAATTTAAAAGTAAGGAATAGGAGACTGTGTCAAAGGCCTTTGCTGGGTTGACAAGGATAGCAGAAGTGATATGGTCACAGTCCATCCCTGCGAGAATGGAGTCAGTGAGCCTAATCAGGGAGGTGATGGTGGAGTGATTCTTCCTAAAGCCAGATTGGAATGGGGTGAAGAAGTTAGAGTCAGACAGGAAGGCAGACAGCTGAGAGAAAACCAAATGTTCTTGAAGTTTAGCAAGGGTAGGAAGGAGGTATATAGGACGGTAGTTGGTCAGAGAGGAAGAGTCTCTACCATTAGATAAGGGCAGGATGGTGGTATGCTTCTAAACAGAAGGGATAGTCACTGTAGTGAAGGAATGGTTAAGAAGGGCAGAAAGTGGAGCTGCGATGGCAGGAGCAGTCAAATAAAGAAGCTTAGGGTCCAAGCCATCAGATGAGCAGCCCTTGGAGGAGTTCAGAGCATGTAATGCTTGAAGAGTGTCAGCAGGAGAGATAGTTAGAAAGGAGAAGTGACTTGGAGTAGAAGGTAGGAAGGGTGTGGAGGGGTGAGTGTGAGCTGGGTAGGAGGTAAGGAGGCAAGAAGAGTGGAGGCACAGGAGGTAAAATTCGAGTTAAATTTGGACGTTACACTATGGTGGTTGGTTATTATCAAGTTGTTTATATTGAGAAGAGGGGTTGGGAGGAGGAAGGAGAGGAGAAGAGGGAGTGAATAACCTTCCAGAATCTGGAGGAGGTATTTATGTTAGACTGGAAGGTAGTGGTAAAGTAATCGGCTTTTGCTAGCAGGGTAACTTTCTTGCAACAGTTACACAGGGTGTGGTATGTGTTATGATCCTTAGGGAGTTTAGTGGTTTTATGTAATTTCCATGCTTGGTCTTGGGCTCTTTGGCTGACCAAGACCTCTTGGGTAATCCACTGGAGGTGGTTCTTCCTAACCCTGGAGTGACATTCGGGGGCGTGTTTGTTCCAGGTATGCAGGAATTTATCATGGAAGTAGTTACAGGCGTCATCAATGGAGTCTAAAGAAGTTATAGCATCCCAGTTTGTGTAGGCCAGGTCATGGAGGAGGGGATCAAGGTTTAAGGATTTGTATGAGTGGAATTACATGGTATTATAGGGTGCCTTAGATTTTTGGATTTTGCGAACTAGGAAGATCATGTGTTGGTCACTTAGGGCATCTGGGAGTAGCCCAGATTTAATGACCCTATGCGGGTGCGATGTAAGTGCCCAGTCTATTAATGAGTGATTCCTGGTTTTAAGGTTCAGCCTAGTTGGCTCAGGGATGAGCTGGGTTAGATTATGAGCACTAATGTCAGTACAGACTTTCTGTAATGAGGGGACTAACCAGTTATGGTTGAAGTTTAAGTATAGTTCACCGGCCGTGGTGAGGGAGACAATAGAACTGATGAGATCTGTGATTTCTGTGGGCGGGAGGCTGGGGCTGCAGTAAGCACCTGCGATATATATGGGAATGGAGAAAGGGAGGGAGAGTTTAAGGAGTATAGCCTCATAAGCTTTGGAAACCACCGAGGAGAAAATGGTAGTAAACTGGATAGAAGAAGAAACATATATTGCTACACCTCCACCTCTCCCACTTTGGTCTTGTCTAGCAATAGCGTAACCAGGTATGGAGAGAGACGTGTTACCAATATTTTTATTTAGCCACGTTTCTGATAGTACAATAATATCTGGGGCAAGTGAGACCACTTGGGGCTGTTGCAGATCTAATTTGGGGAGGAGACTGCGGATATTTAGGTGAAGAATTTTTAAACCATGTGGCAGGGCAAGGAGATTATTGGGAGTATAGATGGCAGATGTGGCTGTAGCAGGAGATGAGGGCATAGCGCACGGCCTCGGTTTAGGATTAATGTCACCAGAGGATAGTAGCAGGAGAGCTATGATTAGGAAGTGAAATATTTTATTTTTGAGCCAAGAGGTGTAATGTAGAGGGTGACCTGCATGGATGAGGAAGTAAGAGTATGATGGATGAAATTTTACTAGATGCAGTATGGTGAAAATGTTAGACATTAGTAGGAATGAAGCGATGGGATGGATAGAGAAATGAGTCCATGTTATGTGATCAGGGGCAGTAGTTACTGCGAAGTTGTGCATGGGAGGGAGGGCCAGAGGGAGGCAGGGGGTGGCTGCCAGGTTAGATGAGGGAGCAGGAGTGATGGTATAGATTGGGAGTAGAATGACCAGGAGGAGCATGAAGGTTTGACTTCAGTATGTCAGAGCCATGGCACAAAAATTAGGTAACTAAGTGAGCTGACAAATTTGACAGCAGTGGTTAAAAGGGAGTGGGAGGAGCTTGGGTGTTACTAATACTGTAGAGGTCAGAGTGGAAACATAGCAGACCAAAGGTAGGTGGAGTTTCTAGAATTCGGGCCAAGTGTGGATTAAGATTGGGCTGAACTGGACTGTTGAACTGCAGATGGGCAGGGGGCTGTTTGAAAATTGTGTATTTAAAGAGTGCCAGGGTAGGGGTGGGTGAGCAGGAGAAAATCCAAGTCCTACAGAGTTGGCATCAGCAGACAGTACAGGGTTGCAGTTAGCATTGGAACTGCTGTTCCTGGGGTAACCAATAAGGAGAGAAGAGTTCAGTGGGAGCAGCTAATTGCAGCACACGTTTAAAAAACTTGAAGACAAAAAAGCTTCTCTGTGGACTGTACCTTGAAATCTTTCACAGGGCTGTGGAGCAGGTGGTTGGCTGAGTTCAGGAGGAGCTGCACTGCTGGGATAGGTGGAGCACCCATTCAGGGGTCTCAGCTTGAGATCTTTCCCAGGGCTGTGGAGCAGGCAGGCAGCTGAGTTCAGGAGGAACCACGCCACTAGGATAGATGGAGCACCTGTTCAGGGGTCTCAGCTTGAGATCTTTCCTGGGGCAGTGGAGCGGGTAGACGGTCAAGTTCAGGAGGAGCCACGCCGCTGGGATAGGTGGAGCACCTGTTCATTGGCCTCAGCTTGAGATCTTTCCCGGGGCTGTAGAGCAGGTGGGTGCCAAGTGCAGGAGGATCCACCCCGGTGGGAATAGGTGGAGCACCCATTCAGGGGCCTCAGCTTGAAATCTTTCCCGGGGCTATGGAGTAGGTGGGCAGCTGAGTTCAGGTGGAGCTGCGCTGCTGGTATAGGTAGAACACCCATTCAGGGTTCTCAGCTTGAGATCTTTCCCGGGGCTGTGGAGCAGTTGGGCAGCCAAGTTCAGGAGGATCCATGCCGCTGGGATAGGTAGAGCACCCATTCAGGTTGCTCAATTTGAGATCTTTCCTGGGGCTGTGGAGTAGGTAGGTGGCCGAGTTCAGGAGGAGCTGTGCCGCTGGGATAGGTGGAGCACCCGTTCAGGGACCTCAGCTTGAGATCTTTCCCGGGGCTGTGGAGCAGGTGGGTGGCCAAGTTCAGGAGGAGCCACGCTGCTGGGATAGGTGGAACACCTGTTTGGGGGCCTCAGCTTGAGATCTTTCCCAGGGCTGTGGAGCAGGTGGGCAGCTGAGTTCAGGAGGAGCCATGCCGCTGGAATAGGTGGAGCACCCGTTCAGGTATCATAGGTTGAGATTTTTCCCGGGGCTGTGGAGCAGGTGGGCGGCCGAGTTCAGGAGGAGACACACTGCCGGGATAAGTGAAGCACCCGTTCAGGGCGCTCAGCTTGAGATCTTTCCCAGAGCTGTGGAGCAGGTGGCTGGCTGAGTTCAGGAGGAGCCATGCCTCTGGGATAGGTGGAGCACCCGTTCAGGGTCCTCAGCTTGAGATCTTTCCTGGGGCTGTGGAGCAGGCAGGTGGCCAAATTCAGGAGGAGCCATGCTGCTGGGATAGGTGGAGCACCCATTCGGAGGTCTCAGCTTGAGATATTTCCCAGGGCTGTGAAGCAGGAGGGCTGCTGAGTTCGGAAGGAGCCATGCCTCTGGGATAGGTGAAGCACCCTTTCAGTGGGCTCAGCCATAAGGGGAGGAAAGAGAGGGTTAAAAATAAAGTTTCTACCCCTTCCTAATCCTTAGCACTCTGTTCCCCCACCCAACCTACAATAATCTGTTCTCTTCTGCTCTTTCTTTTACTCCCACCACTACTTCTCCTTTTCACCCCCCCGCCTCTCTTTCTCATCCTTTTCTACTTACTCTCTCTCTCCTACCCTTTCCTATATTTCTGACATTACTTTCTTGTGTGTGCAGGGTGCTTTGCACTTCTGATGTTTAACCTACATTATTAAGTGCCCTGATAATGTATATTATTGTGCATACTGTGTCTTGTTGTATTGTTATTACTGCACTTCTACTTGTTTATACTTATCCCTTACCCCATCCCTCAGGATGCATCTGGAAATGAGCTTCACGACTCAATATGTCTTTCCTGGTTCATCTCTTTTAAATAAATAATACATAAGTAAATCATTTTTGTATTCTTACAGTACAATAGTGCGCACATGTGCTTGTTCCAAATGGATACACAAATGAAAATTATTGACAGTACAGGAAAAGTCATGCAAACAACTGAGGAGAAATTACTTCTGTAGCAGTTAAGGGGATGGTAGCCACTGGTGTGTGTCACCTCTCAATATGCACAGGCATTATGAGTGCTGAAAGAGAGGTGGGTGCTAGTAATGTATACAGATCAGTTAACATTTTGGGAATAAGAAGGGTGGTTCTGGTGTAAGGGCATTTACATGAATATCTGAAATGCTCAAACATCATCCTTTGCAATGTGGGAAGGTTAGGACTTTGTTAAAGGTTGATTGGCATGCTGTTCCTTTCTGCCAGACCTAAAAGGAGAAGGTCTGCCTGTTGAAGTCTTTTTGGAGTTTTAGAACTTTCAAGCAAACTGCCCTAGTTAATCATAGGGAATACAGGGTAGGGGCAGTGTTGAATAGGGATGCAAGCCTTAGGAATGAATGCTTAAATTGGGGATTACAGGTTTGCAAAATGGAAAAACTTTTCTTTCATGGAATTTACCAATGGAGTCTACCAAGTCTGCTATTTCTGCAAGTTTTGTGAAAGTGAAGGGCCACACCATGGAGTCGCAAAGGTATAACTTCAGTGGTGAAATGTGACTTTGCTAGTAAAGCTGTACCTTCATAAATTGACATGTCATTTTTTTACTCATCTTACCTCTGAGATCATGACTCTCCTTCCTTCCAGCCAGTAGCCCCAGTTATGTACCAGCATGCTTAATTGAACAACTTCAGCTAAGAGCCAGGATTTGAAAGGAAAGCATTGTTGGGACAAGCTACCTGGTGTATCAGGAGTGGCACCCACTTACCACCAGGATGTGAATTAGAGAAAGAAAAGAGAGTAGGGTATTTGGGTAGGAAACTAGGGGCTAGTGATTGGGGAAAGAGGGTTAAGTTAACTAAGTATACAGTCTGCAGCTAGATGGATGCTTATTTTCCCTCTCCCAAAAAAGGCACCAACAGAGGAAGGTAAAAAAAAAAGCTTGCCAGCCTGTAAGTGGAAGTGAGATGCAGTGAGTGAACAGTTGCTAGTAGTGAGAAGGAAGTGAAGTAGCAGTCTTGACAGGACTACTAGCCAGTGGCACAGCTGGAACAGGACAGAATGCCCTTACAGCATTGCTAACCAGGAATTTTTGTATCCCACCTGTCATATCACTTTATAAAATGGGTCAGCACAGGTACATCTTTAAAGGAGGGGTGGCAGGCCACAGATGCAGCTTTGGCCACTGAGAGTCATCATAGAATGGCAATAATTTTATACATTGGCAGGGCATCTACCTTTGTCTCTGCCAGACTGCAAACCGGTAAGACACATGCTCCCCTCCCACTCCGCTAAACTTAAATCACACTTGTTGTAATAAAGACTCAGCATTCCATATTCATTGATTTGGCAGGCTGGCAATCCCATCCTGAGGGGAGAATCTTCCAATAATCTTGGTCACATTCAGTGATGGGGATGGGCATGCATGAGCACTAGCACAGTGGTCACAGTCCATGCATGACAAGCCAGACAAAGTGAGCAGTTAGTGTAGGAAGAAGGTGAATCACTAGTACTAACTGCATCACCTTCCTGCTCTCCCATTTCTCTGGCATCACAACTCTCTGTTCCATCTGCTGACAGACTTCTAACTCTTAATCCAGCTGACTGCCTGTGGTGCTAGGCTCAAAAAATGCCTACACTAATTTACTCCACCACAAGGACAAGGCATCTCTCAGCTGCTAAGGCCCAGTAGACTGGCTGCCCAGCCCTACTCACTGCTGTCACAGGTTGCCTCTCAAGGAGGTCAATGGAGATAAGATAATTAAAAATACTGTGCAAAAGATGTCAACTCAGCCTTTGAACAATAGGTACTGAACCACTGAACATCTACTTGTAAAGGTCTCTAGTCTCAGAAAGGGTTTATGGTGGGGTAATCTTAAGATGAACTCAGCTAATGAAAAAAAAAACAAGATTGCTGTGCAAATATAACAAACTGAGAGACCTAATAGACATTTGTAACACAGTCATCATACGCATAGGGGTATGTGTGTGTCAGCCTGAAGATAATAAAATATAGGAAATTTAAGCAGAGGAGACAGTGTGATCCAGTGGCTAAACCACCAATTTGTGAGCCATATAATCACACCTTCCAATCCTGGCAGAGCCAAATACTCACTGCCAGACCTTGAACAAGTTTTGTATCCTCCTGATTTTCCTGTTCAAGATGTGGAAATGGGTAGAAGCAGGACCCAACTGAGAATGAGATATTATCTCTCAGCTGGATAATCCTGGATAAATAAGTAGTAAATAAAACAGATCAGAACTGATCCTCTGAACTATTGTAGTGGTCATTATGGAGCCCTTTACTAACAAATAAATTTGATCACTGCTTGCATATATAGCAACTTGGATGTGATTCTTTGGGCTCCTCAAGGGCAACTTCCTGGTGTTTACATAGAAACAGAAATTGTGGGCAGAAAAGGACCACTTGGCCCACTCTATCTCCCAGATGGTTCCTGTGAAGTCTGTCTCCACATACCTTAACTGGTCTCTAGCAACCATCCCTCCTTCCTGCCCATTTAATAATATTCTCCTGTGTCTATCCCACTCAATCTTGAAGCCTGACTTCACCACTTCTGCTGGCAGTCTATTCCCAGCCATCTACATCTCTTTCATTGAAATAGTATTTCCTCACATCCCTCTTAAACTCACCTCCCAGTTTCATCACGTGTCCTCTGCTCCTCATGCTATTTGTCATCTGAAAGAGACTCCCTTTCTGCACCCTGTTTACCCTTAATGAGGTACTTACAAGTCTCCATCATGTCCCTTCTCGCTCTCCCTTTTTTTAAGGTATACATGTTGAGATCCCTCAGTCTCTCCTCATAGGGATTTTAGTACAACCTCTGCACCATTTTAGTTATCTTCCTCTGTATTGCCTCCAGCCTGTCTATGCCCTTTCTGTGGCGCAGACCCCAGAACTGGACACAATACTCCAGGTGGGTTATCACCAGCGAGCAATATAGTGGTCACATCCCCTCTCTCCTCCTACTGGAGATACCTCTCATTATGCATTCAAGCATCCCAAGGGCCCTACCCACTATTTTCTTACACTGCCTGCTACTTTGAGGTCATCAGATATGATAACCTCAAGATTAACCTCAAGGTGCATGCAACACAGTGAGAAGCAACAGAAGGGGCAGAAGGGGCAACAGACTTCTAGGAAAACAAACTGAACTTACAAGCTCAAATGGGCAGACTGGGTGGGCCATAGGCCCTTATCTGCCGACACTGTCTATGTATCTATGTATCTATGTAAGCATCACCAGCAGAAAACAGGAAGTTGGTATCTCTCTGTACAGACAGTTGGTGAGACTCCATCTGGAGTACTGTGTCCAGTTCTGGAGACCCCATCTCTGCAAGGACATAGGATAGAGGCAGTACAGAGGAAGGCAACTAAAATGGTGCAGGGTCTGCAAGATAAACCATACAAGGATAGACTAAAGGAGCTTAATATGTATACCCTTTAAGAAAGGAGGGAAAGGGGGGACATGATAGAAACTTTTAAGTACCTCAGTGTAATCAACAAAGTCCAAGAGGATAGCATCTTTCAGAAAAAGAGATGTGCAAGAGCAAGGGGACACAATTTGAAGATAGAGGGGGGCGGTTCAGGGGCAATATGAGGAAGTATTTTTTCACAGAGAGGGTGGTTGACATATGGAACAGCTTTCCAGAGGAGGTTGTGGGGTCTAAAACTGTGAGAGAATTCAAGAATGCATGGAACAGACATAAGGCAATTTTTGTGGGGGTAGGAAGAAATAGGCTGTTGGTTAACTAGAATCTGCAGCTTATCCTGTAGGTAGGGAAATGGGCAGACTAGGTGGGCCAAGAGGTCATTATCTGCCATCAAAGTCTATCTTTCTATGTTTCTGTGCACCACCAAAATCATTCATTGGGCTGATGATGCAGTCATTTTGAATTGCCATCCCCAACTTGTTCAACTCCAACAAAATCTCCAGGACACATTCCACAAAATTGAAGACTGGTTTCATCAACAAAAGCTGCTACTGAACTACAAAAAAACGAAAACCATGATCATCTTTAGTCACCAACAAAGGGCACAAAACCCTCCACTTCTAGTTATCAACAACAAAGCAGTCCCTCTGGAGCAAGTGGACTGTTTCAAATACCTTGGGGACATCATGGATGACACCCTGTCCTTTTCCAAGCACATTGAACAGGTAGTGAATGCAGTTCACATGAGACTTGGGCTCTTATATAGTCACTGTCAATATCTTATGCCCACTGCTCTCCACATCTCCATCTCCAGCTCTGACCTATCAATTATTGATTATGGCCTGGTAGTATACTCTTCTGTCTCAGATACTACCTTAAAACAGGTATCCATGGCCACAATAAAGCTTGCAGGCTAGCACTTGAGGCAGATAAACTTACCCATATGTGTACCCTTTATGAACAGACTAACTGGTTATCACTCAGTGGCAGGATCAAATTCCAGACTTGCATGCTAGGTGAAAAAGACCAACTAGGCCTTTCACCCCCCTGCATCCAGCAACTCATCCTACTGGCACACCAGAAGTATAACACTAGGGGTACAGTCCAAGGCACCCTTTGTATCCTCTTCATGAGGACATCTCTCAGCCAACGCTAGTTTGCATACATGGCTCCCCTCTGGCTAAATGAACCCCTGGCTATAGTATTCAATGCTAAGAACATTTCTTCTTTTAAACTTGACCTGAAGCAATCACTAACCAACCTACCCCGTTAGAACAGTGCTACAATAATAGCACTGCACAGAACAGTGCGATCTATGTAGCGCTACCACGGACAGAGTTAGGGGAGTAACAGTGCTATGTAGCAAGCGCTTCCCAGGTCGCTGTCTGTGATGCTAGCAGAGATCACAAGGGAAGAGGAAATCAGGAAGCTGGCTGAGCTGCTCCCTTGGGGTGGAGTGCTAAAGTGTGAGCAGCTTGACCACAATGGTTGTGAAGACCAGGGTTCTAATCCTGGTCTCCTGAATTTTATTTTTTCCCCCTGTAATCCAACTCCAACTTAGAGTTGATTATTTTAATTACTGGGTGTGTGGAGGGGGGCAAAACCCACCACTTGGGGGTGTGTGGGCACGGCCGATGAGTTTCCCAAGATCCCTACACATTTTCTCCACCCCCTCCTAAATGTCCACCCCATTACCCATTTTGATATCATTTGTAAAGGCACACCTTCCCTTCCAGTTCTTCTGCAATGTCACTTACGAGGACATTGAAGAGGACCAGTCCCAATACTGAACCCTGCAGCACCCTGCTGGTCACTGAAGTTGTTGTAGAGCTTAGTACTGAACTGTATCTTTAGGAATCACTGTCCTGGGTTAGACTGCCATATATCTCCTAGGTTTGCTGCTTTCCTGGATGTATGTAAAATTCCAGCAAACAGGAGCCACCCAGTGGCCCTACACACCAGCACAGGTGACCCAAATTCAGTAGCAGGTTCAGGAGATGGCCAGCCTGGGGAATGCGGAGGTGCTGCTGCAGGGAAGCACTTCCAGATGGGAAGGTTGGAGCCATGTTCCACTGCTGCAGCAATCACTGTTTTGGGCCAGTTTGCTTTCTGCTAAGGTGGATGGTGCATGCAAGCCTGGCTTGTTAAGGTGTTGACTGATGCATTCTGTGCAGGTGGATGGGATCAATTGAACATTGGCAAAAAAGCAGAAAATAGCCATATGTACCACAAATTGCCCAAGACCTGCTAGGAGGAAAGGATGATGGATTAGTGGTAAACAGCTACAATATGTGAAAAAAAAAGATTTACTTCAAAACTCTGTCATCCTCCATTACCTCCACTGGCTCCATATCCAATCTACCACATCTACTGCAAACTTGCCATGCTTGTTTTCAAAACATTTCATGGCCTTTCCTCTACCCTTCTCTCAGCACCTGTATGCTTTCAATCTTATACTTGGCATCTCTCTAACTCTAGACTTCTTTCATTCCTCCATATGTGCCTCTCAAATGATGGTGGACAGTTCTTCAGCATGTCTGGTCCTACTATCTACAACAGCCACCCTCCCAATCTGTCCATACCCTCTTAATTCCAGCATCAGATCCCACATTTTCCCTTGCCCTGAGCTCTTGATTATTTGTCCATGATTTTTCTGCTATGTGGTTCCTTACAGTGCTGCTTTTTTTTTTTTTTACAGAGAATAGCACTGCCAGCTGCTTTTGATTTTATAGATTTCCCTATTTACCCCGGATCACAATTTGTACCACTAATTACATTACTTATTCCTTAGGGGTATGCAACATATTAAATTCCACCAGTGGACATTCTTTCTGCAAGATGGAAGTCCCACAGACTTTCTACCATGCTGAATTGATGAAATTGCCTTAGAATGCTGAACCCTGCCTGTGGATTTTTTTTCTCACAATTCAAAAACATTCTGATGAAATCTGAAGAATTTAATAATGTCACATGCCCCTATTACTCACATTCAGGTTCACTCCCATACCTTTGATTGTCCTTATATTTATACATGTGTTTTTTTTTTCTTTATAATGTTACTGTATCTTTTTAAAATGAAAAACACTTTGGAATGCATATGAAAGACACTAAAGAAAATTGGATTGTATATAGTTAAATTCACTTATACAAATGTTGGCTAATTGGGTCAAATTTTCAAAAAGTATTTATGCCTTATTTATGCACTTCAATAGTTGCCAGGACTTTAAAAACTGTTTTATTCTGCCTAATTGCATATGCAGTCCGCTAATTGGCAAGGGACACTGCCAGACCTTCTGATGAGACATTATCCCAACAAAGCAAAATACAAATATGGTGTGACTAGAGGAGAACTGCACTCCCTTTTTGGAGCCAGGATCAGTTCCCAATCATGGCATGTCGACTCAGGTCAGGAGGAGCTCTAATTGCATTGTAGTTGGAATGCCCTACATTTTGAAATGAAGGTAGAGAGGGAACTAACACACCAGCACCAAGTAGAGGTGCTATAAGAGTCCTTAATTACATTTTACTGTTTAGAATATTGTGATGCTTCAATTCATAAGTTGAGGATATGGCATGATCTGTCCAGGGAGGGAGGAGCACGGCTATGGCAGAAACTGGGGGGGGGGGGATCATTATAGCCATAATACAGTGAAAGGTGGCAAAAGAGATCTTCCTTCAAACTATGTTTCCTGCACAGTAAGAATAAATCATTGCCTTACCTTGCAAAATGCTGAGAAGTATTGTCATGGAAAAGTGGATCGGGTGTATAGATGGAGTGGCATAGCCAGCCTGGAACTGGCAGGCACAGAGAACAAAACAGAAGGTAAATTAAATAGTGCATGAAAGTATAGAAAATTAACTTTCAAAAGCTAAATAAGTCAGAAGTCTCTTGAAAAATAGGGTTGAGATCTTTTAAAAACTGCAATCTCACCCAGCCCAGTTGGGTAGCCCGTCAAGACAATGACTCCAGAACAGCTATGTGTGAAAACAGCCCCAAAAGACAGCACAGCCACTTATCGGTGACCGATGGTTCCCCCCTTCCCCAAGTTGCACTCCCATCACAGAGTTGGTATATATAGCAAGGGGGTGTGGGGGCAAAGCCCCCCCTGCAATGAGAAAGATCATTGTAAGTGGCCAAGCTGTGATTCCAGGCTGTTTTCACGTGTCGCCTATCTTGATGTGGAACCACCTGGTTGTATTGACTCATACACTTATGAATGTGCAACAGCCCCCTCCTACCAGTAGGGGAAATAGGGGTTCAATATGCAGTACTGCATGTATCCAATACTGAGAGTGACACTGGTGCCAGGTCTCAGTGAGTGAGAGGAATTGAAAAAAAATGCAGCATCAGTCTAGAGTAGTCTGAGTCAGTGGGACACAAGCTAGGTATCAGTCTGTGTCTAGGCAGATAGCGAGTACAGGCCTGATTCTTTTTTTATCCATCGAGGATTACCATGTTATACCCATTGAGTAGTAGGATCACTGTTAGGATGTGGGAAACCCAGGAAAGGGAAAAGGAGTTTCCCTCAAGGTAAGCCATCCAATGACTTTTGGGCCTTCTGGGGCGGGTTACCTTGAAGATATTCAAGAGAGATTCTAGTGGAAGTAGCTACCACAGCATCGTGTGTGCTGAAATCAAATACTCAAGGAGGTTGGTGAAGTAGGTTCCACCAGTGAGACAGCAGAGATAAGGTAGGATAAGAATCACCATGAAAGCTGGGAAAAAGGAGGTCTGTGAAAGTGTGAGGGAGCACCAGGGTATGATGATGATGTAAACAAAATAAAAATTGTGTGCTGCCATACGAGTTGCCAAACCGACCATTTTTGCAAGCCTCAAGCATGTTTGCACAAACTTGAGGCCAAGTACTCTAAATTAAGACTCAGGAAACAAAAATGCTATTTAGCAAACCATTGCCATTTAATCCAGTAAAAGTCAAATTCAGAGATATCAATTATAGATCAAATGAGAGGCTGACCAAAACTCCCCAGCACTTCAGACTGCTTAGATCCTTCATTAGAGGATGGAACTCATGGTGGCCGCACTTCTCATTTATAGTATGAGACTTAAAACTATAATGTGTATACCAACTAGACATTTTTACATGGTTCACATTTTATATGTCAATCCTAAAGCTGCACTCTCCCATAAACATTGTAGTAAATGTATTTGCTCCAATGTATCATTAAATCTGTTACATTTTATATACCGATATTATAAATAAACACATTCATCTATTAAGCTATTATTCTATCACAACAGAATGGGCTGTAAGCTTCCCTTATCCATATTCCATACTCAGAATTGTGTTCAGTTATACTATCCATAAATTAACTCGATATCAAAATCAATTGTATTTAATGTTTCGGCAATGGACATAACCATACTTTACCGCTTATAGCTGTTTTGAACACAGTTAAATGGACTGCATGCTTGCCCTGTAGGGCTGGGCAAAATTAGTAACTTCTGATTTCACAGAATGTTTGCAAAATTCTGTGAATTTTGTAAAGTTTCATTGCATTCTGTGAAATTTTGATAACATTTCTGAAATTGTTTACTTGGTCATAGCTCAGTCCTTCATGTAGACGGAGATCACACATTTGGCATGCTTACTGCTTGGAAGAGACTCTAAAATGATTTATGACATTTGGATGAAAGGTGATTAAGTTATAGGGGCTCAAAGGTTTGCAATTTATTATGCATGTGAAAAGCTCTGAAAATATTTCTATGCTTGCAACATAGCCACTTCTGGAGCTAACTAATTGAAAATTTGTATGCATACTTTCTTGAAATAGTTTTTGAAACTGTTTAATAGAGGGGTAGTTGGTTACCTAACTTGTAAGTTACAGGAGGTCAAAAGTTCTCAATTTATTTGTTAAATTGTGTAAACATTTTTAAAATAGTTGGATGTTTAAAGCTCTACTGCTATTGCAGGTATACAGTCAAGACTTGGCATGCATGCTGTACCAAAATAAATATTTCCTGAAATCTAATTAAGCTGAATAACTGTGATTTGGTAGCTTAAATTTATTGTAGATACTTTAGAAATTACTAATTGACAAAATTTGCTCAAAAGAAATCATGGGTGCATAATAGGTAATGTCAGAATTCCACTTGTGGAACTTAACTTTCACAAAGCACTTATTAGCAATGAATCACCTTACCTGTACTGGTATCATGGCCCTGCAATGCCCCTCCAATGTTTCTGTGACAGTAATGCTCACCATCATACTCCATCATGACTAAAGATACCCAGATACTTCTGTCACAATGGCCTAAATTGTATCTAGTTGTAAGGCTTGGTGACACTTGGTGCCACTATTTTAAATAGCAAAAGAAAAAAAAAATTATCTGCAGGGTTGTTAAAGAGTCAGCAGGTGGCATTGTACAGAAATAATGCTGCACATGCATGTGCTACCACAAGTCATTAAGACAGTGAGCTCTGGTGTTTAGCTGGCATATTGCAAGAAGACTGGCTAGTGCACAGTGATGTCCATGACTATTCTTCATGGTTCATCATTCAAGATAGTGACCTGACACTTGGCATCACTATGATTTTACTATAGAGCCTACTATGAATACTGCCATACTACCTCTTTACCCAGTTTTTACCTTCCTCAATTATGCCAACTCAAGTGTGTGACTAGGCAAAATGTATGGTCATGGCTTCAGCAAACATATCACAGCATTTTACAATTTCATGAAGACTCATGAAATTCAGATTTAATTACTGATGTAATCATGGAATCTTTGGTTGCTTATAAGTTGGCCTGACATTGAGCAAGAGATAAGAGAGCTGACACACACTTTTTTCTCCATATTGGGTTTTCTCCAAGCTAGCACCTTATCTCTCAGAGATATCCCTGTTCACAGGAATATACCCTAATTAGGCAGAACCAAACCATCATTCAGTTGGCTGCTGGGTTTTTCCTCCCACATGTTTTTCCTCCCACCTCGGACAGTGCCTCTGTCAACCTTTCACAACCACAGCTTCCCTGAAGCAAGAGCAAGCTCCCTGGCACAGTCACTGTGTTGGGGAACCCAGAACTAACTCTCTCTGACTGAGGTGCACTTCTGAGCAGCAACTGCCTTGGCCATGACCTGCATCCCGATGTAACTTTTTGGCCTCACGTTCAATCCTGGGTTGTCACCATGGCAGTGTGACACTCTGCTGCTGGGCCATTGGGCTGGCCTCAAAGTCTAATATTTACGGTCAGTAAATGTAACAAGTAGGGTTGTAATCATGTCTCTAGTTTTAAAGTTATATGAACTTAAAGTTCTGTAGGTTACATAATCGTGAAATGAAATTTTGAACTTTCTGAATGTTCGGAGGCTCATATCTCAGTCAGTTTTAAAGATACAAATTTACAATATGGAACACATTTGTATAGATCTTGGTAATATCAACATTCCAAATTGGGTGTGATTTGAACACATACTTTTAAAACTAGATGGAAATAACAGATATAACAATTTTGGCAAAATTTCAAAAACATATCATGGAGATTTCACAAAATGTTGGATGAAGCAAAATTAAAATTTTGACAGAAATTCTCTAGCAGAAGTTAAATTTCACCCAGCCCTATCATCCTGTTCATATTTCATCCTCAGAAAAGTACTCACTATGTGACTATATTAATGACACACAGCAAGTTCCTTTTTTCATATTCAAGGTAAGGTGACCAAAATTGACTAACATAGTCAAAGTGTGGATGAACCAAGTTTCTGAACAGTTTAATGGCACTCTAACCTTCTTACTTCTAGAGCTAATATAATTCCTAATACACAACAGTATTCTGTTAGACTAAGTGGTGATTTCTTTACATTGTTCAGAACTGTTAAATTTATTGTTAAAAATTATTCTTAAGTTCTTCTCACAGTGTCTGACTACCAATTTATAGCCACCCATGTTATTTTCATATACTTTATTTTTGTTTCCAAGGCATATCACAGTGCAGTGCATTTTCTCTTATTAATATTGGTTAAACATTATTATGTTGAACAGATGAAAGATTTGAAAATCAGTTTCAGGGAAAGAAGGTGTTGGGAAGAGGTACTTTCAAATGCAAAATTTAGGGTGGCTATCATTCTAAGCGAGACATTACTGAAATTGACATAAAAATCTAAGTCTAAGGAGACAGGTGAAATAGGCCAAATAACATTTTCAATTCAGTACAATCATTTAGCAAGATGCACTGCCAATTTAGTAGTGAAAAACTGGTTCATCCTCTGGGGTGTCCTCATTTTAGAAAAAGGTCTGAGCAAAACACCATTATTACCAATCACACAAGTAAACAAGTTGAGCAATATGTTGACACACAGCCACTTTATGCAAGCCACAAAAGAGCCACAAATGTGGCTTGGATCTAGACCAGTCGGCTTTTTCAAATGTCACTGGAATAGAGTTTGCACATATGCACTGCCAGGTCATTCTTTTATACATTCCTTATAGATCAAACCCATTAAATGTAATCATTTTATGAGCTACAACCACTGGTTGGCTTTTTTTAAATGTCAGTGGTACAGAGTTTGCAAATATGCATTACCAGGTCATTCTTTCGGACACCCCTTACAAAGGGAAAACCCATCAAACATCACTATTTTATGAGCTGCACCACAGGTTTTGTGGTATATGCCATTTGGTGTTCATGTCCAAAGGTATATATTGGAATAACGATGCATCTCTTGAATATGCACATCCAAGAGCACATCAGAGCCATTCACAGCAGTAGGATGAAGAGTGCTCTTGAAGCACACTTCAAAATTTTGCACCAAGCAAACCCAGAGGGTCTGAAATTTATAGCCATGGATCTGGTGACCCCCAGGAAACAGAGGTAGAGACTGAGTAAAAACTCTCTTACCAAGAGAAACAAAATGGATCTTCAGCTTGGGTACCCTGTCCTCAAATGAGTTAAATGAAGATATGATAATTAGGCATGCTACTAAAACTAAATCTTTATAGACTGAGTACCAGGGCTCCTCCTTGCTACTTTGAGTTATGGGATGTACTGCATATGGAAAATTACAGTACCAAGCTCAAGAAGAATGACTTGCTTTAGAGATGCTTCCTTAATGTCCACTTATAAGTAGGAACTATTCAACCCTGACTCCTCCCCCATGAAGAAGGAGAGTATCGTTGAAACATTGGCATGTCTGGGCCATTGCAACTCAGGGTTACAGCTGAGTACTTCATTTTCTTTTTTTAAAATATGCTGATGTTTACTGTGACCTATTTACTGCTGCATGTTTATAAACTGCTGTATGCCCTGTGAACAATAAAATTACAACTGTGGTATGCTTCTCTATCCTGTTAGAGACTCAAATTTTTATGTTTGCTTGCACGCATGTGCAAGAAACATTATGCGACAGCTTAGGAGAGAAGTGGGTTGTGGAGGCGCGACACTGTGGCAGCCAAGGAATGCACTGCATTTGGGGGCTTGGCACTGGTGTACTAATGGAGGCACAGTGTGCCAATGACACAGGTCTCCAAAATTGCCACCAAGTACAAACATTTTCATGGCAGCAATCAGGGGCCACCTCATCATTGCAGTGTCAGTCAATCCACTGCAATGAGGGAGCGACCCGTCATTGCAGGGCAGAATGTTAGCTAGCGTAATACTGTTTGTGAACATGGCGGGCAGCTTGCTGCCATGTTCACAAACAGTATTATTCAGCCCCCAGTGCCAAGGGGTGCCCAATCCCCCTCACCAGCATGCGCCCCCCCAACACAGTCTTTGTTTGCTGACGGGGGCCCCAATCCCCGTTGGCTTCAGTCCCCATCCAAGTTTGATTTGCCAATGGGGGAGCCCACTCCCCATTGGCATAATGCCCCCTCCCACAAAATTAGGTTTGTGCCAATGGGAGTGCCCAATCCCCCATCAGCTACAGTTGCCCCCTCAACAAAACACTAGGTTGGCACACTGGAAGCCCACCCCAGCATGCCAAATGTCCATGTAAATGTCACTGTAAAAAAAAAATCCCCTGATGTTTTTGTTTTCTCCCTGTAAAGCAAAAAATGGTCCCTCATCGAGTCCAGTGGCCCCCCCAACCTTCTCTCACCCTCTGCACACCCTGCCTCCCCACACCCACAACCCCCCACCCCATACTTACCTCTAGAGCCCAGTGTGACAATCTTTGTGGACCGGGAACACTTCTGCACTCTTCAAAGTTGACCGTAAACTGAGGAAATGCCGGTAAGCTGTATAATGGCAAAAATAGCTTTTTTTCAACTTTGATGCATATCTCAGGCATTTTGGGGAATTATGGTACCAGATTTTCAACATGCGGTTATTGGGCTCCCTCTTCATTAATTCAGTCACTGTCATGGCATTATTAGGACCCAAAAGGTGATTTTGTGGTCACTGTATGGAATCACCTTTCGGGACAGATTAATGAAAAGACAGTGCCAGTGTTCATGAAGTGGGCTCTCAAAAGTCTATGTTGCAAATTTGGTGGAAAAAATCCAAGAAATTACTTTTTTATGAGCGTGTGTTGCACAGTTGCTGTGCACATCGTAACTTTGCAAATATGCAATATTTTCACTCCAGATTTTCAACATTGCCATTTTTCTGCACCTCCTTATGAAGAGTACATCTGTTATTTTTCACATCCTGGCTGAAACACATTACAAAAATCACAGTGACACCATTCATTAGCAGAGGTCCTAAAATGCCTATGTTGAAAATTTGGTGATGAACATCCATAAAATTACTGTGTTATCAGCGTGCATTGCGCAGTTTCCATGCATGCTCGTAACTTCGCACATTTGCAATATTTTCACTCCAGATTTTGAACATTGCCATTTTTCCAGCCTTCCTTATGAACAGTTCAACTGCCATTTTTCACATCCTTGCCAAAATGTGTTTTCACACTGCCGGCGCAGAACAGCGCGGTCACTGTGGGAAATCAGTGCCCCGGACACATTATGAAAATCACAGTGACACTGTTCATTAGCAGAGGTCCTAAAATACCTATGTTGAAAATTTGGTGATGAAAGTCCATAAAATGACTGTGTTTTGAATGTGCGTTGCGCAGTTTCAATGCACGCTCATAACTTTGCACATTTGTGATATTTTCACTGCAGATTTTCAACATTGCCATTTTTCTGCACCTCCTTATGAACAATACAGATATCATTTTTTACATCCTGGCTGTAATGCATTTTTGCACTTCCACACAGAATAGCGTGATTGCTGTGCGAAATCAGTGTTCAGGACACATTAAGAAAATCACAGTGACACTGTTCATGAGCAGAGGTCCTAAAATGCCTGTGTTGAAAATTTGGTGGTGAAAGTCCATAAAATGACTGTGTTACGTGCATGCATTGCACAGTTTCCACATATGCTCAGAAGTGGAAGCATTTTTAATATTCCCACTACAGAGTTTCAACATTGCCATCCCTTCAGACCTCCCTATGGATGGTACAGCTGTCATTCTCCACATCCTACCCGATCTATGTTTTCGTACATGTGGCACAGAATGGCACTGTTGCTGTTGGAACTCAATGTTCAGGGCACATTGACAAAATCACATTGCCACTCATCATGAGAAGAGGTCCCAAATGCTTTCATGAGGTGGGGTTACAAAAAGACCATGTTGAAAATCTGTAGTGCAAATACCAACAAACGTCCGAAGCATTGGGGTTTCTAACCATAACATCCTACCCTATACAGACTGGCAGGCATTGGGGTGTGCCTTTGGATTTCTGACTATACTGCTCATGCCATCCCACCCCCACCTCCAGCCACTGACAGGCATTGAGGTGTACCTTGGACTCTTCAGCCCCAGACCACCTCATTCTCCTATGCTGCACCCATTTCACCATATGTCCTTATGGAATGGGGTGACTGTTAAGCCAAACATTCTAAGGCACACCTCAACACGTGTCGGTGTCTGCAGAATAGGGTGAGGTGACATGGCATGACCGTCATGATCGACAACCCAAAAACTTACCCCAATACCTGTCCGTCTCTACAGGATGGAGGTGGAGTTGGCGTGAAGTTCAATACTTCACTGCCATTCCTATTCTGCATCTGTCTAACTCCTGCATTTTCAATGCTAATACCAACCCTCAAACATTCGGCATTGACAAATGCTTGTTTTTATTAGCCAATGATTTCAGAAATTCCAGCAAACAATTCCAGAGACCATATGGTGAATGCACACTATCCTTGTGTGCATCACATAAAACAGCAGGTTCTAAACAAAAAATAGCATACCGTACGACTTCTTGAAAAAGACATGTTGCCTCCTGGACAAAGAGAAGTACAGAGCAGCACTGAGAGACTGAAAGACTCGAATTGGGAAACCAAAGGAGGAGCTACAAGCCAAGATAACAAAATGTTTACGTAAATGTAATTCTTTGACAAAACTAGTGTAATATCATTAACCCTTGGGCTGCCAACAGAATTAGAACGTATAGGAATTCTGGACTACAGTCTGCAGCAGAGCAAGGGTTAATTATAGTGACTTGCCATAGCAAAAATCATTAGTCTTATTGTAATGTAAATTCAGATTTAGAATTAACTGTACCAAACAGTTGGCCTACACTTTCAGAATGTACAAGAGTTGAAAACAGTGGTAGAGCTCAAGAATGCATGGGATATGCACAAGTGAATCATAGTAGAAGGGAAAGGGAAGAGGAGAAAGAGCTGTAGGTCAAGCAGGGTCTATGGTGGTAGTGTAGCTGGGGAAAAATGGGCAGATTGGGTGGGCCAAGTGGTCCTTCTCTGCAGACAAATTCTATGTTTCTATGAGCTCATGATCTGTTTTCTGCTTTATATTCTCCCTCTTAAACCAAATTATCACTTACTCTAAATATAAAACAAAGCCCTTTGTATCACTGCATGAAACATCAACACTCTAAATCTGTGATCTATATTTATTTATTAACCTAGTTATTTTTTATTTTGATAACTGGGTGAGTGCACTGGTGCCTGGATACCTTTTTCAGGCATGACCCCAGTACAAATGTGCATTACAAGATGCTAATAAATCTGTGCATGAGGCACAAAACAGGCACAAGGTAAGAAATAACATTACTGTTACATGAAGCATGAGCATACAAAATTCAAAACATGATACAAAGGTGTAAATCAGTAAGTGAGACAAAAAAGGTGAAATGACAAGACTATTACATGAAACACGTGCATACATTAAGTTTTTGTAGAAGAGTTTTCAATTTAGCAGCTTAGCAGTAAAGACTTAAAGTGTGGAAGATAATCTGACAGGAGATGGAATGGTGTTCCAGAAGGAAGTGTCTCGTTATCTGAAAAGATTTTGCCCCATGCCACGTGCATAAGTGGAAATTTTAATTGTTTGCAGTAGAGGAGGAAGATGGGTTTTTGACATAAGTGAAAGACTCATAGAGGCAGTAGGGTGTTATATAATGCAAGATTTTAAGCACAACATTAAGTAAAGATAGTTGGGCTATGTACTCAGGTTGCAACCATCCAAGGAATTGGAAATTGGTACAAGGGTGGGATCTGAGGCTTGATTGGATGCAATCTGCCACTTTATAATACAAAGCTCTATTTTGCAAAGAATACTTGGAGCGGCATCAGTGGCAATGATGCAAATTTGGCCACTTTATAAAATAAAGCTCTTTTTTTGCCAAGATGGCAGTTGTTGTGTCATCAGTGGCAACAGAATCATATTCAATAAGTAGAAGCAAATTGCTTTGAGTGATTCTGACTCTGGCATCAGCCTGTAGAAACATAGAAACTTAGACTTTGACGGCAGATAAGGACTGTTTGGCCCACTTAGTCTACGCATTTCCCTGCCTATAGGATAAGCTGTTGATTCTCGGGGATGCCTCTCAATATGCATCCCAGTATCTCCCCAGCCCTCCTTACTGCCTTCTCACATTGCTTGCCTACCTTAAGGTCATTTGATATGACTACCCCCAGGTCCCTTTACATTTTTGTTGTTGTTAGTACCCCCCCTCCCCATTGTGTACTTTTCCCCTGGGCTTTTGTTTCCCAGGTGCATTACAATACACTTCTTTGCATTGAGTCTAAGCTGTCATACTTTTGACCATTCCTCCAGCCTTTCCAAGTCCCTTCTCATCCTTTCCACCCCCCTGGTGTATCAACCCTGTTGCAGATCTTTGTGTCTTCTGCAAAGAGGCATACTTTTCCTTCCAACCCCTCCGCAATGTCACCTATAAAGACATTAAAGAGGACTGGTCACAGTACTGAACCCTGCAGTACCCCACTAGTGACCACCCTTTCTTCAGAGTGTACTCCATTTACTATTACCCTCTGCATCCTGTTATCTAGCCAATTTGCTACCCAGGCTACCACCCTGGGTCTCATTCCCAGGCTGGCTAACTTATTTAATAATATTTTGTGTGGGACTGTGTCAAATGCCTTGCTAGAATCTAGGTAAGCCATATCCATAGCCCCTCCCTGGTTTACTACTTTGATCACCCAGTCAAATAAATCTTTTAGACTCATCTGACATGACCTTCCCACTGTGAATCCATTCTGCCTTGGGTCCTGTGTCCCACTGGCCTCTAGGTACTCAACAATTCTTTCTTTCAGAAGTGATTCCATCATTTTCCCTACCACTGAGGTCAACCTAACAGGTCTATAGTTTTCTGTCTCTGCCTTGCTTCCACTTTTGTAAAGAGGAATCACATCCACCCTCTTCCAGTCCTCAGGTACCACACCATCCTCCCATGATTTGTTAAAAAGGGTAGTCAGGGGTGTCACTAGGTTTCCCCTTAGTTCTTTTAGAATTCTGGGATAACTCCCATCAGCCCCCGTTGATTTATCCACCCTGAGTTTTAAGAGTTCTTTCAGGACCCTTTCTTCTGTGAATGGACTGATATCGACCCCTCTGTCCAGAGTGCTTCTATTGTTTGGTTTAGGTACCTCCTCTTCTTCTTCTTTTGTGAATACTGAGCAAAAGTGTTCATTCAGTATCTCTGTCTTTTCACTGTCACCCTCTGCCCACCTCCCTTCCCTTTTATTAAGCCTCACTATCCCTCGCTTGATCTTTCTTTGCTCCCTAATGTACCTATTAAAGATTTTGTCCTCCTTCTTAACTGAGTTGACTATCTTTCACTCAGTTTGGGCATTTGCTATTCTGACTGCCTTCCCTGCTTCCTTCTGCTTTAACTGATACAGTTCTCAGTCCTGCTCCTTCTGTGATTCCTTATACATCCTGAATGCTATCTTTTTCTCCCTAACATCCCCCACCACCTCTTTTGAGAACCATTGTGTTTTTTTACTTCATTTTGTTTTCTTTGCTTCACACAAAGGCATGTTGCCTCTGTGATATCAGTTTGATTTTTCCTAATTGTTCTTCCACCCCTCCTTCCTGCCCATTTGCTAGTGCATTCCTTGGGCACTCACCCATTTTGCAAAAGTCAGCCCTCCTAAAGTCCAGTACTCTTGCTTTTGTATGGTTTGACTCTATGGCTGTGTTTATGGTGAACCACACTGTTTGGTGGTCGCTTATTCCCAGATGGCTACTCACTTCTAAATCTGTGATCCTCTCTCTGTCCCCATTTGAAAGTACCAGGTCTAAGATTGCTCCCTCCTGAGTGGGTTCCAACACTAACAGTCTGAGGCATGTCCCCTGCAGGGCACCAAGAATTATCCTGCTCTTGAATGTGGCTGCAGCAAATGTGCTCCAGTTAACATCTGGCATATTCAGGTCCCCCATCAACAATATCTCCCCTTTTTATGCCATTCTAAGGATGCCTTCTATCATTTCCTTGTCCATTTCTTCCCCCAAGACAGGGGTCTGTATACAAACCCCATGCAGATTGTGGTGCCATTTTCTGTCTCCAAGGTGACCCACAGTGCCTCCTCTCCTCCCTGTTTACCCTTTAGTTCCATTGTTTTAATCCCTTTCCTTATGTAGAGAGCTACTTCTCCTCCTCTTTTACCCTACCTGTCCCTTCCGTAGATTGTGTACCCTGGTATATTGACATCCCAGTTATGGTTCTCCATGTACCATGTTTCTGTGACTACCACAATATTCAGGTGTCCCTCTACAATCATGGCCACCAGTGCAAGAAGCTTGGTACCCAGACTATGGGCATTGGTACTCATCACCCTACATTTTTTGATGGCCTTACCCCTTGTAGTCCCATCTCTGCCCTTACTGCCTTTGCTTTTTTCTCCATTTGCCCCCGTCCTGCTCCCTATTGACATCTCTACCTTGGTGTTTACCTCATTAACTACTCTGTTTTGTGGGGGGAGGCTGGGAATTCCCTGCTTCTTATCATTGCCTCCCCCTTGGCTAGTTTAAAAGCTTGCTAATGAAGCATTTAAACCTATCATCTAGGAGCCTGGTTCTCCTTGTGGACAGATGCAGACCAGCATGCCAGTATAGGCATGTATCCCTCCAGGTGGACCCCCAGTCCCCAATGAAGCCAAAGTCCTGTGCTCTGCACCAGTTTTTCAACCATTCATTGAACTGCATGGTGCAGAGTACCCTAGCCTTACCTGTGCCATAGACAGGCAGCACCTCTGAGAAGGTTACCATGCATGCTACTTGTCTAAGGCCCCTCCCCAACTCCACAGACTCCTCCTGTACTGCTCTGATCCCATGCCCAGCTAGGTCATTTGTCCCTAGGTGGACAATGACATCCAGCTCCCTCTCCCATGCTGCTGCTCCCGTGATCCTGAGGATTCACTTCCTGTCCCTCCAAGCCATGGCACTGGGCAGGCACCTTACTTCCCTCTCCCTCCTCCCCAGTTCTACCCCATAATATTGAGTCCCCACCAGAAGTGGCTTCCTTCCCCTGTTGTGTCCCTTGCCACCCTCCTGTGGGTCTCCTGTGTGAAGGTTCCCAGCATCCTTCTTGGTCTCCACTGTGGGTGCCTCCATAGAGGAATCATGCTCTGCTAGGACAATGTATGAATTGTGGAAAGGTACAACTGGAGGGATGTGCCTCTGTTCCACCACCCTCACCCTCCCTGGGCCCACCGTAGGCCAACCGCTCCCTCTTTCTTGTCAACCTCTGAGGCAGTGGTGGTGGTCCTGGTGTTCTCTAGGTGGAGGAGGTTACCCTATTCCTTGCCAGGTCACCCTGGAGATTGGCAACCTCCTCCCTCAGAGCACAGAGTTGCCTGTAAATAGGGCAGCATTGCAACCTCCAAAATGTCTCCTGGAAGACTGCTGCCCCACAGCCAGTGGCCCTCTTTGGGAAGTGATATAAAGGAAATGACACCCTTGAGGTGGGTGGGGTGAGGGGCAAGGTGGGTGGTGCCAAGCCCATGCCTTCCAGAAAGAATCAGCTACAGCTCTGACGTACCGCTCTGGTGAGTGCTGACCTTCCTTTCAGCAAGACAACCTGCACCACTCCGGTGAATGCTGACCTTCCTTTCAGCAACACAACCTGCACAACAGTTTAACAGAGAATATACCCTGCAAAAACAATTTCAGTCAGAGAAAAATAAAGCAGTTGAGTCCAATACCTGTGATGTAATCCTCCCCTGACCCAGCCTTATACAACCTAGTTTTCTGTGCTCTGAAGACAATCAGAAGAAACCAGTTTCCACCACCTGAGGCACTGTCTGGGTCAAATACACAAACCTCCACTAACCTGCACTAAACTGCAGGCCTTACAATGATAAATACTCAGCCACCAGTAAATAGTTCACTGTACTAAAAATAGTTTCATGATAACTGTCACTAAAATACTACTAGACAAAAATCTAGCTATCCACAAGGGAGAACCAATTATACAGTATTTCAATCCCTCTGAAGGTAAACTTCAAACCAACAAATACATAAGTAGTATTTCAAACCCCTTCTTGATTCAAAAAAAAAAAAACACACTAAGCAATACCAAGTGTAAATTTAAAGAATAGTAAGGTACACCTCCCACAGATCTGAGCAAGAGTGAGCGTTCCTGCAGATTGCCATTTCAATGTAGTGTCTCCTTCACAGGTCCCAGTTGTTTCAAATCATTTTGCTTCCACCTTCAAGAAAATGGGCCATGTAAAATAGCCCCAGTTTTTGGTGCACAGACTTAGTCACACTCTTTCTGTAATTGTCAAAATTAATACTCAATATGATAAAAGGAAAAGGGATAACTTGGGCTGGTCTCTTGATCAGTTAGAGGTGGAAGAATGGAGTATAGTGCAGGGAACTGTTGTGCACAGGAGAGGACAAACAATAAAAGACACAGCATTAGCATTGCACAACAGATTCAGTGTGCTTGAGGGAGATACAAATGAAGGAATTTCTGAAAATAACAAGGATATGGAAGTGGACACAACATCAGGAGGTGGAGAAGTAGATAGCAGGAAAAATACATATGACGGGGAGTGCTGACAAATTGTGGTAGTATCAAGGGCACAGAAATAAATATAATTGAACAAACACAGGCACCCTTGGGGTTTTATTACATGATCATGACAAGAATACAAGCAGGACAGAAGTTAGACCTGAACAATTGTGCACCATAGTCATAGGCTGTACTACTGGGAATAACATAACAGGCATTGGTAGAAACCACACAGAGACACCAATCATAGAGAAACACTTGTCATCAACAAGAGCTTCACCATCAGACAAAGAAAACAATACTTATACAGAGAATGGTAATTTACAAGGTAGGCACATTGTTATTATGGGAGATGCCATCATAAGGTTTACTGATACTATTATTTGCAAGGGATGTATGGAAAGCACCAAAGTAAGTACACTTCCTGGTGCCAAAATCAGTCATATCAATCAATTACTAAATGGGTTGCTTGAGCACTCAGAAAAAACAATTGCAATTATACATGCTGGGATAAACAGCATTGGGAAGCGAAGGCCAATTGAAATATAAAGAGACTTTGAGCGAGTAGGAGCTACAATTAAGGAAAGAGGAGGAGATGTGATAATCTCAGGAATTCCACTAGTACCAAGGGCGGGAAGATCAAAAACCTAGAGATATTATTGCTCTAAATGGCTGGTTAAAGAGATGGTGCAACAAGGAGGGTTTTGAGTTTATAGATCACCGGGACTTCTTTAAGGTCATTAGATTGTTCAGAGGAGACAGACCCCACTTGAACAGATATGGAATCAGGACCTTGACCCATAGGCTTAATGTCTGCATTTCAGAACATTTAAACTAATAAAAGGGGGGAATGTGGAGGGGTGGCAGACTTAAGCAGTTGAATTACATTACCTGACAAGAATATGAAAGATTTAAATATACAGGGGTGAAAATGTCTCTTGACTAATGCCAGGAGTCTAGTGAACAAAATGGATGAATTGAGATACATATTAAACGCATAGTCCATTCAGATCTGTGTAGTCACCAAAATATGGTGGGAAGGTACAGATTCATGGGAGAGGGATATTGAAGGATTCATGTTGTATAGCAGAACAAGAAGTAACAGAAAGGGTGGGGGAGTGGCTGTATATGTGGCTTACACTATTACTTCAGAAGAGCTACCAATGGATACAACTGATCTAGAGCATATCCAGATCAAACTTAGTCCTCACAAGAATCCCAAAATCTTGGGTGTAATATATAGGCCCCTGTCACAGAATATGGAGAGTGCTTTAGCAATGTGCAACAGAATTAGTAAACTAAACTTGGCAGATAGAATAATCTTATTGGGTGATTTCAGCTTACCAGGGGTAAACTGGAAAACATGGAAATGGATAGCACCCACAGAGGAGAAATTCTTAGATGCCTTGGGACAGGTAGGATTGGAACAATATGTTCTTCAACCAACCAGAAGAAGCAATACTCTGGACTTAGTTCTCAGTAATATGGGTGAGACTATTCAGGACTGTATGGTGATGGTAACCCATTAAATGGGCAGCTGCAAATGAGCGACTCAAATAAGAGTGACTCTATTTGCATGCCCATTGGGATAATAAGTGGGTTCACATAGTGATAGTAGGGATAGTGACTGTGAGAGTGTTGTAATGGTGAGATCAAATGCTGCGGGGAACTGGTGAAGTACAGCAATGAGGCCTGTTTCAGCAGAGCTGTCCACCTGGTGTGGGGTCAAGGACTACTGTAGTGATGGTCCCAGGTTTGGGACTGCTAGAAGGTGAAATTTTGTTCTGCATGGTGTTGGCTGTTAGGACTTTTTTGCCTTGCTGTGTTCCCCAGACCAATGGTACCCCAGCTACAGTACTCTCTCATGTATTCCCCTATTCCCCAGTGTCCACTCCCCCCTGGAGTTGATTATATTAATTTGGGGGATACATGGGGCTTTCCCCCTGCAATGGGGGGTATGGGGGCATAGCCTCCTTCATTAAATCTTATTTTCAGTGTCGATGTGATCACTGTATTGGTGGTTGGTTATGTGGGTTAGGGGCTGATTTTTCCTTCGGCAAAATTTACTTGCCATTGTGCGAGTCCCTGTAGAAAAATCACCCTTATGACATGGAACCTATGATGTCCATGCCTTTGGGGAATAGTGACCACACCATGGTGGAATTCTAGTTACTAGAGCCTACCACTAAGCAGCAGGGGGTAACTAATACACTGTGTTTTGGCAAAGCTGACTTTGCAAGAGTGAGACAAGATATTGCATTATGGGGTTGGAAGGAAGCCTTTGCTGGACAACCATTAGAGTCTATGTGGGAATTGCTGGTAGATAAATTGAACAGACTTGTTAAAGCTTGTACTGTATACCAACGAGATGCAAATATAACAGAACTGGTAGAATTTCAGTCTGGATGAACCACAGAGCAAAGAATCTAATTAACAAAAAAAAAAAAATCCAGGTTGTACTAAAGAGCTAAGCAGTGTAAAGGAACTGAGGGATGGGCCCCCTTTAAAAAATCCTCAGAACAAGGGCTATTAAGAAAGCCAAAAGGTATTATGAATATACTGTAAACAGCAGTCATAGCAAAGGATAATTACAAATCCTTTTAGAGTTATATTAACAATAAAAGAGTGGGAAAAGTTAAGGTTGGACCACTGGTAGATTCTCAGGGTGAACTGGTCACAGAAGCAATGCAAATAGCAGAAATCCAAAATAGGTACTTCTCATCTGTATTTCATAAAACTAGAATCAACGGGGCTACTAGAACAGAAGACTCCTCTAGATCCTTTGTTTTAAATAAGGATGACATCAGGGCCAGGCTAGCAAATTTAGATCTCAAGATATCCACAGAACCAGATGGAATTCATCCAAGAGTCATCAGGGAGTTGGGAAATTAATTAGCAAACCCTGTAATAGCAATATTCCAGAAATCACTGGATGAAGAGATTGTCGTAGACTCATGAAGAACTGCTACTGTCATACCAATTTATAAGAATGGCAGTAAGAGGGAACCTAAAAACTATAGACCTGTGAGCCTTATATTCATCCTGAGTAAGGTAATTGAGGGGATAACAGAGAAATATATAAGCAAATATATAAGTGATAACGGTATTGGTGATACTGCACAGCATGTCTTCACCAAGGGGAGATCCTGTCAAATGAACCTCATGGAGTTCTATGGTAAGGCTAGTAAAGCACTTGAACAGGTCATAGAATCATAGACTCACTGAATGGAATACGAGTTCAAGAGGTGAACCTATTAGGAACTTGCCACCAATCTACTGGTGGAAGCAATATTTTTGATCACCCATATGCTTATCTAGTTTGTTTTTAAATGTTGACATAGTTTCACTCATCACAATCTCGGAAGGAAGATTATTCCAAAAACTAGTAACTCTCTGGGAGAACCAAGAAGCATGCTTTTGGGTCTTATTTGTGTCTGCTTTTAATTTATACTTGTGAGATCTTGTGTCATTACTATTATTTTGCTTAACTAAATCAATTGTCTCAAATAAATTTCACTATGCAATGCTTTGTATGTCAGAAATAGATCACCTCTTAAATATCTGTAATTTGTTGAATAACGTCCAAGTTTTTGAAGTCTCTCAGAGTAATCAAGTTCTTTAAGGTTGGTTATTTTTTTGTAAATCTTCTTTGAATTCCTTCTATTTGTTTTTGACAACCAATTTTTTTTTTTCGGGGGGGGGCAAAAAGCAGCATAGTATTCCAAATTAGGTCTTATAAGGCTAGTATATAATGGCATTAGAACTTCAGATTCTCTGTTTTTTATATTTCTTAATATACAGCCCATTAGCTTATTACTTTTATTGACCATATACCTGGTATGTTCATTAAATTTGATTTTATTAGAAACTAATATACCAAGATCCTTTTCACATTCTGTTACATCTATAGCTAAGTTGTTAATTGTGTATTGATACTGCAAATTCCTTTTACCCAAATGCATAATCTTACATTTAAATATATTAAACTGCATCCCATTAATATTTGTCCAGGATACTAAGGAATTTAAAGCCGACTGTAATTGGCATGCTGATTGAAAATTATTAATAAGTCCACCAAATTTACAATCATCAGCATATTTCATAATCCAACTATACTCAGGAGACATCATGGAAGCTATACAAATGTTGAAAAGTGTTGGGCCCATAACTGAGCCTTGAGGGACTCCACTTGTAACTGTACAACAGGTAGATTTAAAGCCTCTTACTGAAACACACTGAGTTCTATTTTCTAACCAGGGTATTATCCAATTAATGACATAAGATGTATTTGTAGCTTTATTAGATATTCAACCAATATTTTATGTGACATGGTATCAAAAGCCTTAGCATAATCTATAAAGATGATATCAACTAGTAGGCCCATATCTAGAGATGCACTGACTGATTCATAAAAATGCAACTCATTGGTTAAACATGATCTGCAAGTAATAAAACCATGTCGTGTACATGTCCATTACCCTTTAGATACTCAGTTATATGTTTCTGCATTATTTTTTCTAGTAGTTTACCATGACAGATGTCAGACTAATTGATCTGTAATTCTGAACATTGTTTTTATTACCTCCCTTATATATTGGGGTTATAACAGCCCTTTTCCAATCATCTGGTATTTTACCTTCTTTCAAGGATAAGTTGAATAATAGTGCCAAAGGACCTGATAATTCGGATGCCACATTTTTAAAAAAAATACTGGTGCTATTCCAGGTGCTCCATTTATTTGGAGCTATTTATAACATTAATTACATCTGTTGAATCAATAATAAATGGCTTATTATCATCTGATATTTTAACACGATGAATAAGATCTTTGTTCTTAAATACACTAAGGAAGTATTCGTTTAGATTTTGTGCAAACTCAGTTTCATCAGTTATTATCTCAGTATTTACAAGTAGTGGTCTAACTCCAGTTCTTTTCCCTCTTAAACTACCAATATAATTCAAAAATTTTTTTTGTTATCAGAAACCTGTGTTGCTAATTGTAGCACCATGTTCTTTTTTGCATTATGAATTAAGAGTTTGCATTTTTAAGACTTTTTTTATATCTGTCTTTAGCTTGACAAGTCAATTTGTGTCTATTTTTGTAATATAATCTTCTCTTTTTGTTAATACATTTTGGTATAGCTTTGTTCCACCAGGGAGGCTTTCTTTTACTGTTTTCATATTTAATATGGTCTGGAACCCAATGTTGCGTACAATAGTTAATAATGGATTTTAATTTAACCCAACTTTGGTCAAGGTTGAAATCAACCAGTTCTTCCTGCCAGTGCCATTCTTGTAAGAATTTCTTTATTTCATAATAATTAGCCAATCAAACCCATTGATGTGATATTTTTGGACTTCACCAAGGCTTTTGATGGGGGATTTCTTCGTGAATTAATCATGACATTGTCAGGTATAGGAATCCATGGTAACATCATAAACTTGATCATATCATGGTTAACAGATAGGAAGCAGAGGGTCAGCATCCAGGGTGTCTTTTCAGACTGGTCTAGAGTAGATAGTGGGATTCCACAGGGGGTCAGTCCTTGGGCCATGCTTCTTCAATCTTCATATCACCTCTATGAATTGTCAGTTTGCAGATGACTCTAGAATTGATATAGTCTTCAAAACCTTGAAAGATTCTGCAAGACTGCAGGAAGTACTGGCTGAGATAGAGAGATGAGCTAACAAGCATAAACTGCAGTTTAATACTGACAAGTGTACTGTCATACACAAAGGGAAAAGAAATAACAATACAGCTTATACACTAAATGGCTGCACTCTAAGAGAGGTGACTGAGGAAAGAGGCCTAGGCATAGCAATTTCTAGCAACTTGCAATTTAAAAGTCATTGTAATGTCATCACCAAAATGGCAAATGGTATATTAAATGGCATTATTAGACACATAAAAAGCTGGGATCAGGAGGTGATTGTCCCCCTGTATATATCTTGGTTCAACCACATTTAGAGTACTGTGCCCAGGTTTGGTTCCCAAACAATAAATCAGAATCCTGGGTATTTGAGAGAGTAGAAAAAAGGGCCACAAGAATAATCAATCAATCAATCTTTATTTTACCAGGGAAAACACCATTGAGAGGACTCATTTACAAGTTCAATCAATCAATCAATCAAAATTTTAGGTATAGAGTGCTTTTCAATATATCAAAGTGCTAATACACATCAAGAATAAACATCAACCATAATAAAAAATGACATAAAATAGTAAAAACAACCATAAGCTTATTCAAATGCTAGTGCAAATAAGTGGCTTTTCAGAGACACCTTAAATGATTCCACAGACAGGTACTCTCTAATCTGATGAGGTAGAGAATTCCACAGGCTTGGGGCCATAAAAGAAAAGGCCCTGGCCCCAGATGATTGAAAACTAACCCTGGAAATCTCTAGCAATCCCTCGTCAGTTGAGTGGAGTGGGTGGAAAGGGCGGTAAGGACAAAGGAGATCTTGTAGGTAGCCCAGTCCCTGACCATGTAGGATCTTACAGGTCAGCAACACAACCTTGAAGGTGATTCTTCACCACACTGGCAGCCAGTGCAGTTTGCTCAGCACAGGTGTGATATGGCAAGTTCTTGGTAACCCAGTCAACAACCTGACTGCAGCGTTCTGCACCAGATGCAGGCGATGGAGATCCACCCCTGGGAACTCTAGATATAGAGCATTACAGTAATCAAGATATGAGGAAACAAAAGCGTGGATCAGCACAGGAAGGTCATCATGCAGAACAAGGTGTTTTATCCAGGTGATATTCCTCAGATGGTAAAAGGAAGACTTGACAGTGGCCGATACCTGTGTCTTCAGCGTCAGCTCACTGTCAAAAATTACGCCCAGATTTCGCACCTGTTCAGAAGGTCTCAACTGGTTACCCCCTAATAAAACACCAGAGAGAGACTGTCCTGGAAGTTGGTCCTAGGGTACTTAACTACACAGGATAATAACAGTACATACAAAGAAGAACAGACAATATTAACAGGTGGCAAAAATGCAATGGTATATTTGGAAAATACATGGCAACACAATAATATTAAGAATAATAGGAATAATCTATCAGAAACTATACAAACAATTGGCTGGTTAAAGTAGTCAACTAATAGATGAAACAATATCAATGTGTTTAAAGTGATAGAAGGGAATGAGAGACATGGTAGGTGGGAGGAGATAGCAAGCAAGAAGGTAGAGGGGACAAGAGGGGATGGGAGGCACAGTGCAAGAGGGTGGAGGACATGGTAGGTAAGAGGCAAAGGGGAATGAGAAGGGAAAACTCAGAAAGATATAAGGGGAGGGTGAGTGTTTGCTGTGATGGGTCATGCTGGCAGGTTAAGGTTAGGAGAAGTGGGTACAAATTTCCTTAAGGAAGTGACTCAGATGGGTCTTAAAGCTGGACAGCCCTGTTAGATTCTGGAGTTTAAGCACTTTGTAAGTTGTTCTAAAAGGCAGGAAGCACATGGCTAATGGAGGCCTCACCAAATCATGTTCTGATTGTGGGAGTTTCAAGCAGGGGGTAGGCGTATTGTCGAAGTGAATAAGGACCCTCGGAGAAGTTGAAGAGGTCTGTGACATATTAGGGAAGCTTGTTAGTGAGAGCCCTGAAAGTCCAAAGAGCGGTATTTTTTTAATCTCCTCATTTTCAGTGATTGCCAACCAGTTTGGGCATAAAGGGCACAGTGCTGCATGTTGTAGGGGGTGTTAGTAATAAAATATATGGCCCTGTGGTATAGGGTATCCAGCTTTGCCAGTGAAGCCAAAGTGGAATGACCATATAAGATGTCTGCATAATCTATCAGTGGGAGAAAGTTAGACTGTACTAGTATTATTTTAGCTTCACGGTTTAGGAGGTGCTTGATATGATAGAAGATGCCTAACCTTTGCTTTAGTCTTTTGTGCAGTTCTTCTAGGTGAACAGCAAAGGAGAACTTACTATCAAGCCAGAACCCAGATATTTAAACTTATCCACTATTTCAAGTGGTTCTCCCAGCAAGGTTCAGATCCAGAGGGAGTGTACAGCAGTGGGGATGATCTGTGCATGGGCATGAGGTGAAAGAAGCATGGCTTTGGTCTTTTTGAGTTGCATAATAAGCAACCTTGGTGTACATAATTATGATACTAGATTGAAACACCTGTGAATGTTCACATGTGAATACAGAAGGCTGAGAGAAGACTTGTGCCTTTTGATTAGGGCAATGACAAATGACAACCTGTGGGACTGCCTGGGTTTGAAAATGAGAGATCAGACATGTTGCACAGGAACCCACATGCTACAACTGAAATGGGAGTTATGCTGTTCAAATAGAAGACAAAATTGATACAAACAGAGAGTTGTTTCACTCTGGAACTCTCTGCTGGATGAGGTGGTGGGAAGTGGGAACATGCAAGAATTTAAAAATAAATTAGATAACTTTTGTATGATCAACATCTGGGGATACAGAAACTAATGTATAGTAGGTGAGCAATATGGACAGCTTGTCTAACAAGCTCTGTATTTACCTATGAAACCTGCAAAGGTAGGGGTCAATAGTTAGACCCAGGTATTTGAAATCATAAACCATTTCAGGATGTACACTATCCAAAGATGAGATACTGAAGTCCTGAGAGAAGCATTTTGCTTTTGATACAGAACCTAGTAACATGGCTTTTGTCTTGAGAATGGGGTTTGAATGGGTGATCAGGAGTTGGTGGTCACATTAGATCACCAGGGATTTTATTATGGGGTTTGAATGAGTGATCAGGAAGGAATAGTCACACTTGACCACCAGGGCTTACATTTAGGTGGTAATGGAACTAAGGGTCTGCTGTGTCCCATGCAAATGAGCCCAAAATGGAAATGCAAATGGTCCCTTAGCGCCTTGCATGCCCAATGGGTTCATTTGAATGTTGTTGTTGAATATAGCCCACAGGGTCTTAGCACTAAGCCATTTTAGACAGTGCTATTCCCTGTGGGCTATATGCAGCCACTGTCCCTGTCAGGGCAGTGCTGCTTCACTTAGCACTGTATCAACAGGGATGATATTTAGTTGGATAGTGCCACTCACTATCCAACTGATTATAGCACCCACTGGCTCAGGCACAAGCAGAGCACAAACATTTGTGCTCTGCTTGTGCTTCTATTTGAATATCTGGGGCCTGATTCTCAAAGAGGAGTAATGCACAATGCAGAATTTTGGGCTGTGCTTTGTGCTTCCCCAGGTGGCTGAGGTTGCTGTGCTCATTGTATAATGCGCCTGCACTGTCTGACTGAACATAGGGCCATTAGCACTATTATGACATGGAGCAAAGAGTACAGCTCCCCTATGGATAGCGCAGCTGCACTATTTGCTACCCACAAAAGCAGCCATGTAAATGAACACATTGGGCATGCAAGGCACTATGTGGCCATTTACATGCCCATTATGGGCTCATTGACATAGGCTGTGCTGGAGCTTAGAGCTCCCCCCCCAGCCCCTATACCATATGCAGTCCTGTTTTCCTTATGTCTAGTGGTCCCTCCCCAACCCGATGCCTGCCTGAAATACACATATATGTGTCTCTGGTGTCTAGTGGTCAGCTCCAGTATACTAACATACTAACTGCCAGCAGATTAGGCCTTATGGTCTATCAAGTCTGCTCGAACCTCAAATCCCTAGTTGGGTACCGAGTATGACTTCCATAATGTACTGCAGAGGTTACACACTAACCAGCTCAAGGTCAACACAAAAAATACCATTTAATTGACCTTTGGCAACTAGCCATAAGCTGGCCAAGCATTTATCCCCCACTGTTTTCTCCACATTGGATATCACCACTCTGGAGATTGTCCCTGCTTTCAAGTACAATATGACGTATAATATGATGACAGAAGAGGTGAGGATACAAAGTTTTGTGACCTCAATTCTGACAACAGAGGGGAACTTGATGATTGGATGTAAGGGATGTAGAATGTATACAATTGTAGAACTGGGGACTGATTATAATAGCTATGAATGTGAAAAATGTGAGCAAAATAAATAATTATATAAGAATTTGGGAATGGTTACTGAACAGTTAGTGAAATTAGAAAGGAGTCAGGGGGTGTTAACAGAAGGGATTCAAATCCTTTCTAGTTTAAACATAAATGAGGAGACTAAGGGAAAAGAAGGTTTAAAAAATGAATATGGGAAAAGGAAATCAAGATTAGTTGGAAATGAACAAAATTCTGGAAATCATTATGAGACTAAGAAAGCTAAAAGAAAACGTAGGGGTCAAAGTCCATTTAGACCAGTTCCAACACAGCTAAGGAAGGAAAAGGAGGTAACTATAAATTGTAATGCTGAGGTTACAAGGCAGGTTGAGATTTAAATAAATAATAGAAATGACTCTGTTGCTGGTATAACAGAAGGAATAACAGCAACAAATAGATTTGATGTGCTGGGGGAAATAAATCAATCTACCATAGTGGGAGATGGTAGAAATGAAAACAAAGATCAGATGGAGGAGGGAGGTGAGGTAAATTCAAGGCAGGTTATAGTGATTGGTGATTCCATCATTAAGTATACCGCTCAGTGTATCTGTAAACATGACAAAGCAAATAGGATGGCCAGTAGTTTCTCAGGTGCAGGGGCTATGGATTTGTGTAACATGGCTGACAATATATTTAAAGGGGCAGGGGAACATCCATTGCAGTGATTCATGTGGGCATAAATGATATTATGAGAAAAACCCTGCCTGAGATGCAAAAGGACTATAGTAAGTTAGTAGAGAAATTAGAAGAGAAAGGGTGTGAAATAGTGATTTCGGAGATACTTCCTGAACCCAGGCTAATGTTTATAAAGTGAAAAGGATTGCACTGGCAAATGAATGGCTGTGTAAATGGACCAAAAATAGGAACTTTCAATGTATTAAACATTATGGAACTTTTGATGGAAAAAATTATCTGTATTGCAAAGATGGGTTGTATCTGAATTTTAGAGGAAGAAGCATATTGGGAATGAGATTATGTCAGATAACAGAGAATTGTTTAAACTAAAAATGAATGGGATGAGGGGGAATGATGGGGTTCGAAATGCTCCTGTGGTAAAAAAAGATAATAAAAGGATATCCATAATAAAGGCCATGTTTTGCAATACCAGAAGTTTAAATATATCTAGTATGGGAGAATTGGAGGTTATAATTATAAATGAGTGTTTGGATATGATAGCAATAGTTGAAACATGGTGGGACAATAAAAGTGGGTGGTTACAACATATTCCAGGATATAGAGTGTTTAAAAGAAATAGACAGGAGAGAAGAGGAGGTGGTGTGGTTCTTTTTGTTAGAGAAGGATTAGAGGTTAGGGAATTAGAACAATGTGATAACCTGGAAATTGAAAAAGTTAGTATTGAATTGTTGGGAATAAAGGGAAAAAAATGCAGAGTTTCTGTCTTTTATAGGGCTCCTTATGTTGGTATGGAAAAAATTGAGGCATATATTAAAGACATCATAAATCGGGCCAGGATAACTAACATTATCCTCATGGGGATTTGAATATGCCCAACATTGAGTGGGATAAAAAACAACTTGGTAATCATTTAGGATGTACAGTCCATGAGGAGTTGAGGTCAAGTGGCATTAAACAATGTATAAAAGAGGTCACTAGAGGCAATAATATTTTAAATGTTTTAGTGATTAACATTCCTGATGTAATAAAGAATGTTAACATTCAACCACAGTGATCATAAGTCTTTTATGTTTACAATGGATTGGGCATCTAAACCAGCTAAGGGAAATACTGTGCAGTATTTATATAAAAAAGGGAATTATATAGCTGTAAGAAAGGAATTGGTAAGAATCAACTGGGAAAAAGAATTTGAAGGTTTAAACATGGAAGAAGCTTGGAATTATTTTTTGAATACATTCAATAATTTGAAAAAAACCTACATCCCTTGTAGAAAGACTTATAATCATAAGGGCAAAAAGCCACCATGGTTGAATAAGAAAATATTAAGAATATGTAGGAAAAAGAAAATAATGTTTAATAAAATGAAATATAATAGATTAGAAAGTTCCAAACAGAGCTATAGGAAAGTACTGAGGAAATTAAAGAAAGAAATAAAAAATGCTAAGAAATGTTTTGAATTTAGACTAGCTGTTACTAAAGATAAAAAAAGTTTTTTTGCCTATGTAAATAGTACAGAGGGTAGTAGGGGGACAGTTGGACCTTTAAGTATAAATGGAGTCATGACCTCTGAACCTATAGATATGGCCAATGAATTTAGTAGAAGTTTTGTAGCTATGTTTAGGAAGAATGATGTTGATATTGAAAGGTGTAATATAGGGAATTGTAATTTGAATCCCCAAAATGTTATAACTGTAGATAGGGTAGCTAAAAGAGCAAGGAGATTGAAGTTGGATGGGACGGCCGAACCAGATGGTATTCATCCATATTTTGTGAAGGTGCTGAGTAATGTGATGATACCTATTATTACTATACTGAGTCAAAAATCTTTAAGTGATGGTGAGGTGCTTGGGGGTGGAGGTTGGCACATGTTGTACCTATATATAAGAAAGGAAAAAGGAGTGATGCAGGGAATTATCGTCCTGTTAGTTTGACATCAGCGGTAGTAAAGATTATTGAAGGAGCTTTGAGTGATGCTATTTATGAAAGTATGTTAAGGAGGGCTATTCTGGATCAGAACCAGCATGGTTTCATGCCTAATAGGTCATGTGAAACTAATCTATTGACCTTTTATGAGTTTGTCAGCAAATGTATTGATGAGGGAAGCAGTGTTGATTTTGTAATGCTCGATTTTAGTTGAGCATTTGACACAGTTCCACATTATAAAATAATAGAAAAACTTATAAATATAGAAATCAGTGAGAGCATTGTTAGATGGGTAAAAAATGGCTAAGTAATAGATTACAGCTAGTAAAGATTCAATGATATCTGTCTGATTTAAATAGAGTATGGAGTGGAGTTTCCCAGGGGTCAGTACTGGGCCCACTACTGTTTTGTATATTTATAAGCGATCTGAAATTATTAAGTAAAAATAAATTAATTAAATTTGCTGACAATGTTAAAGTTGGAGCAGTGGCAAATACGTTTGATGAGAGACTAATTTTTGGCCAGGATTTGTTGTACATTGTCGACTGGGCAAAAAAAAACTGGAATGATGTTTAATAAAGATAAATGTACCATCTTGCATTTCGGTAGACAGCATGTCAATCAGATCTACTATAT
The DNA here is from genome assembly GCA_016271365.2 of Neoceratodus forsteri. Classification (NCBI taxonomy): domain Eukaryota; kingdom Metazoa; phylum Chordata; order Ceratodontiformes; family Ceratodontidae; genus Neoceratodus; species Neoceratodus forsteri. The sequence goes on along the minus strand of CM028134.1, from coordinate 531,520,866 downwards.
GTATGATCTGAAGCTTAAGGTATCGGAATGTGAGAAAGATCTGGGTATCTATGTCCAAAATGATTTAAGAAATTACGTAAATAGCGGACAATCATCTAACAAAGCAATGCTGATTGTTGGTTGTATTAGGAGAAGTTTTTAATCAAGGAGTAGAGAGGTTTTGATGCCATTGTATAGACATTTGGTGAGGCCTATACTGGATTATCGTTCTACAGTTGCAGGTCCTTTATTGATGAGGGATAGTAAATTAATGGAAAGATCACAGAGATCCCTTACAAGGTTGATTTTGGGTTGTGAGAAACAGTCATATGAGACTAGATTGGAAATATTGGGGTAGTGGTCTTTGGAGACTAGAAGGGTAAGAGGGGTTTATTATTATTATATAAATCTCTGAAGATAAGGTTATTAGAGCAGAGTTGGGATTGGTGTATAAGGAAAGGATCTATCATTTGAGAAGGCATGATAGGCAATTGAGTGAGGAACTGAGCAGGACTGAGTTAAGGAAGAGGTGTTTTAAGAGTCGAACAATAAGGTCATAGAATGAATTGCCCCAGGAAGTGGTTGAGGCAGAAAGCTTAGATTGTTTGAAGCAGAAACTGGACAAGTATCTAGAAGAAGTTGGTGGCATTCGCCATTACCTCTGAATTGTGGGGAAAATCTTTATGGGCTATGCCTTCTGATTTTCTTATTCATCCAGTATGAACTCCAGTATGAACTCCAGTAATACAGATTGCTTGGCTGCATATAAATCCATCACTTTCTACTAATCCGCCTTACAATCAAAAACAGTGCTGTTCAGTTTCCAAGGTGTGTGCCCAAGGGTGAGCGGTAATACTACTACTAACTATCAATGCCCACTGATCAGCAATTTCTATTGCTTGTATGGTGGTGTTATTAAATGGAAAGTTGTCAGAAAAAAAGAAAAAATCTGTTCTGATGGCCAGATTATTCTGCTTAAATGTTTCCCTTGAGGGCTGAGAGTACAGTAAGCATCCTGAAGGTTGGCTGTCTTCACCATATCAGACAGAAAATTACTGTTGCAGTATGTTTTTTTTCATATTGCCAGTTGTTACCTCTAAGGGTTCTCTTCAGTTAAAATCTCCTCCCACAATAACAGTTTTGTTTGTACAGAGATAAGGTTTCACGTCAGAAAATAAAGAAATTCTTGAAGCTTTTCTCTGGGGCACATATATGCAAATAAGCCTGAAAGAGGCATTACAGTACTCTGCATCTATCATTAAGGCCCTGCCTGAGGAGGTGTACACCACTTTGTTCACAGAAAATCCATAACCTCCGAACAAAATACCAACCACATCGCATGTGTCTGTTCCTTGTGACCAAACAGCTGTACCATTCATCCATTGTTTACTTGCCTATTGGGTCTCAAACTTGGTTTCCAGTCTAGTATCCTGCAAGAAAATCACATTCCCAGGTATGGAATCCAAAATGGACAGGGTAAAGGTTCTTTTCTTGAACAATTTTATGCTATTCACGTTCAAGGATGCAGAGGTTAAAGTACTACCTAGACACTTGCGATGGGGTTAGTGAGGAGAGAGAAAAATTACTGTATTCCACACCAGTTTGGCCGTGGATGTTTCTGATGCAGATCCCTCCACATCGGAGGAAAATTATTTTAACTAGGAAGACACTGAAGCTTCTGATTCTTCCTTCTCCTCCTCTGAATCTCCTCCTATTGCCACTTTTCTTACAATACAGTGAAACAATTTTGGAGAGGGAGTTGCCTTGTAGGTTGAGGTTTCAATTTCATTTCTTGCCCCTCTTCCTTCTCCCAGCTGTGCCCATCTCCTCTTCCTGAGAAGTATGGGGGGGGCTTATCCAGTTGTTCAGCAGATAGTCTTGATTTCACTTCCCCTCCATCAACCGAGCCTGTACAAGGAGTAATCTGTACAAGCTCCATTCTGTACACCCTCTGTTCTACCTAGGGGAAGGTATGGGATTCTGCCCTTCCCTTGAATTTATATATACAAGATTGGGTCAGTATTTTCTGAAACAAGGCCTGCCTTAGGCAGTGGGGGCTGGGGTTTGGCAGGTTCATTCAGTTTCCCCCCTTCCTCTGGATGCTCCTACTCAGGGTGTGCTTGCTCTTTGCTAGCAGCTTTAGCTTTAGCAGCTGATCTCTGGATGGATTTCTGCTTCTGTCTTTTTGAAATAATCTGCTCCTGGTCTATAGTGCCTACCTTATTGTGTGAAGCACGGGCCCTCTTGCAAAAGAAGTGCCCTTGTTCCTAGCACAAGTTGCACCAGAATGGATTTGGACAATGCAGTCTCATGTGGCCATATTCAAACAGAGATTTCACTGTGGCCTGCCGCCCATGGTACTTAAATGGGACTGTTCACCATGCTGTGACATGATTTCAGCTGGCCACGGTAGACGCACAAACCATGGTCTTTACCTAAATAAAAATGACAGGGCAGGTAACTCCTTGACTCACTCCCTGATAGTTTTTAAATATCAGCTGCCCTGGCAAGTTTATGTGTGAAATATAACTTTTCCCACAAATAAGAAACCACTGGAAGAAGCATTTAAAGATTTTTGCATCTAATGGGATTATGACATTGAAAAGAGATTCTAGAGGCAACAACCAACTAGCAAACCCACAGGAAAGGTAACAAAGCAGACTCCAATGGTCCTTACTAGGTGCAAAACAACTCAAAGTTTCAAAAGTAATGCAGCAGTTTCCTATATTCAGAAGCCCTGACACAGACTCAGCTATAGCCTATCATGCTGATACTAATATTGTAAATAACAGTATGCAGAGCCCAAACAAGAACTCTTCATTGGAGTTAAAACTACAAGTCAATTTAGGCATTATGTTGGTGGAAAGCCAAAAAGCAGCACAATCTGCCAATATAAACACAGTCAATTCTAACCCTGACTTGAAAAGCAAGTAGGAAGTCACACCAATGGAAGGAAATATAGTAAAATGTCAAAAATTACCTTCTGTAATAGATGCCATGGAGGGTCCGGGGCCTAGCCAATAGAATATGCAATCTAAACTGATGCAGAATGTCAATAACTGGGCAGGCATAACTCCAGATCTGCAACTCTCTAGCCAATGAGGGCATCCTTAACCCCCGTCATTTCAGAAAGTCAATATGAGTAAACAGAAAATTCAAACCTATACTGAGAATCCACAGTATTAAAATGTTTTATCTTGCTCATATGGGGAAGAATAGACTCTGGTGATGATCAAGATTGCAAACTACATGAAGAGGGCTCTGCTAAGTCCATTAAATTAGCTGAAGTTGTAAGGTGTAAATGAATGTACCATTTCCAGGCCTCCATTTAGTGATGTACAACTAATTGCATTGGAAAAAAATGCTCGACACCTAAAATGAATAGTGAAATGGAGGGCTCAAGCAAGATAATTGAAGCTTAAAATGGCATTTTTATGTTTGCTTGCATGCATGTGAAAGAAACATAGTGCCATCATCCGAGTTTTCATAGGTGTGGCACCCTGTCTTCCAGTGCAGTCAGTGTGTTTGCAGGCATGGGCACAGTTCACCAATTAATGCTGCAGCTGTCTATGACAGCAGTTGAAATGCATTGCCATACAATTGAAAGGGAGAGCTCTGCTTCAGTGAGCAGCGAGAAGATACTGCGTGCGCATGCGCTCCCCCCCCACACGCATGCATATTAGTGCTAATGAGCCCCATGCACTGTATGGCCGGTGGGGGTGCCCAATCCCCGTCGGCTCTGCTGCATGCCCCCAACAGAGCTTCCATGTGCCACGCTGGGGAACCCACCCCAGCATGGCAACAGTCCGTATGGCCGACAGGGGTGCCCAATCCCCCTGCCGGCACCAATGTTTCCCCCCCGCAACAGACAACCAGGTACCACGCTGGGAGCCCAATCCCCATCAGCTCCACTGCCCCCCAAACAGCCTTCCAGCTGCCATGCTGGGAGCCCACCCCAGTGTGGCACAAGTCCTGTGTCATCTAAGAAAAAAAAAACCTGCAAGAAAAAACCTTCCCTCGCTGACTGTCCTGACCCTCCTCCCCTCACCCACGCCCACCCTCTGTGCACCCCACCTCCCCACACCACCATCTCACCCGAGACTTACCTCCAGAGTCTGGCGCGATGATCTTCAGTGGACCAGGAACACGTCTGCACTCTTCAAAGCCGATTGCGAACTGCCGGTAATGCCGGTAAGCTGCATAATGGAATAAATAGGGTTTTTTCAACTTTGATGCATATCTCAGTCATTTTGGGAAATTTTTTTACCAAATTTTCAACATGGGGATTTTGGGACCCTGCCTCATGAATTCTGTCACTGTCATTTTGTTAATCAGCCCGAAAGGTGATTTCACGGTCACTCGTGGAACCACTTTTCAGGACAATTGTAAATGACAGTGTTACACAGTTCATGAGGTAGGCCCTAAAACCCTATGTTGAAAATTTGGTGAAAAATTCCACAAAATGACTATTTTATGAGCATGCATTGCGCTGTTCCTACGCACGCTTGTAAGTTCACAAATTTTCAATATTTTCACTCCAGACTTTCAACATTGCCATTTTACCACACATTCTTATGAGCAGTACAGCTGTCATTTTTCACATTTTGCCCAAAATGTGTTTCCGCGCATGTAGCGCATAATGGCAGTCAGTGTGCGAAATCAATGTTTGGGACAGATTAAGAAAACCACAGTGACACTTCTCATGAGCAGAGGTGTTAAATTGGCTACGTTAAAAATTTTGTGAAAATATTCTCCAAAATGACTGTTTTACGAGCATGCTTTGCGCTATTCCTATGCATGCTTGTAAGTACACGAATTTTCACTATTTTTACTCCATATTTTCAACATTGCCATTTCACCACATCTCCTTATGAGCAGTACAGCTGTCATTTTTCACGTCACCCAAAATGTGTTTCCGCGCATGTAGCGTACAATGGAGCAGTCGGTGTGCGAAATCAATGTTTAGGACAGATTAAGAAAATCACAGTGACACTGTTCATGAGCAGAGGTGTTACAATGGCTATATTAAAAATTTGGTGAAAAAAGTCCATAAAATGACTGTGTTACGAGAGGCCACTGCGCAGTTTCCATGCACCCTCATAAATTCATGGATTTCTAATATTTTCAGTACAGATTTTCACCACTGGCATTTTTCCACACTTCCTTATGAACAGTACAGCTGTCATTTTTCACACCATGGCTGAAATTAGTTTTCACACTTCCAGAGCAGAAATGTGTGGTCGCTGTGGGAAATCACTGTTCGGGACAGATTAAGAAAATCACAGTGACACTGTTCATCAGCAGAGGTTCCAAAATGCCTGTGTTGACAATCTGCTGTAAAAAAATCCCCAAACTAATTGCATTACAGGTGTGCGTTGCACAGTTTCTACACACGCTCATGACTTCACCAGTTTTTTTAATATTTTCACTGCAGATTTTCAACATTGCCATTTTTTGCACCTCCCCATGAACAGTACAGCTGTCATTTTTCACATCCTGTTCGAAATATGTTTTCGCACCTGTGGTGCCAAATGGCGTAGTCGCTGTGCAAAATCATCTTTCAGCTAATGAACTGATATTGCCACTGTTCATAATGTGGGGGTCACAAAAAACCCATGTTGAAAATTTGGAGTGAAAATGCCAATGAACGCCTGAGGCGTTAGGGTTTCTGATCATAACGCCCCACCCTGTAGAGATTGACAGGCATCAGGGGTGTGACTTGGGATTCTCGCCTGTAATGCTCATACCATTCCACACCCTGCAGCCAGTGAGAGGCATCAAGGTGTGCCTTGGACTCTTCAGCCCCAAAGTTCACCCCATTCTCCTATACAGCACCCATCTCACTGTATTTCCTGATGGAATGAGGTGAGCATAAGGGCCAAAGACCTCAAGGCACACCGTGACACTTGTCAGTGTCTACAGTGTAGGGTGTGGTGAAATGGCATGGCCGTTATGCCTGACAACCCAAAGGCACACCCCAATGCCTGTCAGTCTCTGCAGGGTGGTGGCGGGGTTGGCTTCAGTTCAATACTTCACTGCCATTCCTATTATGCAGCTGTCAACTCCTACACTACCAATGCCAATGCCAGCAAGCAAACTTTTGGCATTGACAAATGCTTGTTATTAACTCTAACAGTAACCAGTCCCCAACTCAGTATGTAGTTTCTCAATACAAAGAGGATGACAGCAATTCTATTTTCCATAATATACTGTAAGAACATTTAATGCTTCTTCTGGGAGAAAGTTCCAATCATCAGCAGATGAATTAATGGGTAATACTTCAGTGGATTCTAATTCTTCCTTATAGTTTAATCTCTACTCACTGTTGAGTAACTGTTCTGTATCTGAAGGGAATGTATTAAACACAGAAGCAGCATTAGGAGTTAATATTGAAAACCAGAATCCAGAGAGAGTTGAAGTGGAAATGTCCACCTAGACTGCAGGACTGAGACTAGTTATGAGCACTCTGTTTAATGCTTCAGGAAAAACATTGGTTTTGCTAGTAGGACATAAGAAGAAAGTTAAAAGCAGCTACCCACAGAAAACAACTATTGAGGGGAACAACTGTGAATACATTGATGAGAATGAGGAGAATGAGGAACATAAGAGCATACGTACATATGAAGAAGCCAGCAGAAGAAGGCCATTTGGTCTATCAAGTCTGCTCATGTTGCAGGGTCCACAGCTTGAGCTATTGTCCCTGCCCCATTTCCCCACTCCTCCCAACCTCCCTACCCATGACCCTTTCCTTCCCCCTATACCTGTCCCAGCCTTTCTTAAAGCTGCCCACTGTCTTCAACAAGATTACCTCTTCCGGTTTATGGTTTTAAGAAGACGCAGAAGAAAGTCCCAACATGCCAGTTTGGGTTAAGAGCCTTTTAAATAAGATGTTAAAAATTTACAAAAAACTTCCTGCTATCTCAGCTTTGGAAAATAAAGTGGACCACATACAAAAGTCTGGTAAGTCCATTATTTCAAAAAATGAACAGATCAAAGCAGATTTAAAAGGTGTGCAACACAATATATCAGACTTAAAAGACCAACAAATACCACTATGAAGACAAGTCAAGCAACTGGGAAATATTCAAAAAGAACTGCAGAATAAACTGATTGATTTTGAATTCCATGCTCGAAGGAAGAACATTCGAATAGTTGGTGTTCCAGAAGTATGAGACAAAGATTCTACACTATGCCACACTTTCACTAAAGTAGCTGTAGCATACTTGGAAACAACACCAGAAGAAGTAAATACAGAAATGGATAGGATACATAGGTCCCTATGAGCCAGACCTGAAGCTGGCACTCCCCCAAGGCCTATTCTCCTTTTTATTTATTTGGATGGAATTAAAAAAACACCTTATGTCCCAAGTCTATCAGAAAAGGAGGATAAATTTAAAGAGAGCGTTGGTTTCTATTTATTATAATCTTCCTCTTGATTTGGTTAACAAACAGAAGAAGCTTAATTTTGTAAGGAATACATTTTGGCCTAGGGGATATAAAGCTTTCATGTTATTTCCAGCTAAACATCTAATTGTCAGTGAAGGAGAAAGACTGGTATTTAGCACACGAATAGAAGCTTTAAAGGAATTAAAGCAGATGTTGCCAGAGTTATTCCCATAAATCTTTCAGCTGAAGAGAATTTAAGCTGAAGGGAATGTTGGAAAATTATATCATTGTCTTCTAGCTAAAGGGGAGTGGAAAGTGGGTGTCAATTTAAACAAAGAAGCTACCAGTTCAAATGAGCTGGATACAAATAAAAAAAAATAAAATTCAGGAGTATGTTGGTTTTGGCTGGGGGATTATAATTTTTTCAATTGAATATACTTTATTAAAGTTTCCAAAAATATACATCATAAGGGGGATTGTATTTTTAAGTGAGTTTTTTGAGGGGATCTAAAATTGATAGTTCAGAAAAAGTACAGCACTGAGTGATATGAGGGGGATGAATATGGTATGGAATAGATTATATAAGGTAAATAACATGTGTTTATGTGTCTAACTCATTTTATGGATATTGTAGCTGTGTATCTTAGACAGGTACATCTGGGCATGGTCTCTTTTGCAAGTAGTTGTGGCTAATATTACTTCTCAAATTAAGTGTGCCACCTTCAATGTATATGGTTTAAACTCATGAATTAAAAAGGCAAGGGTACTGACATACTTAAACAGAATTAGGGCGGATATTGTAGCATTACAGGAGACTCATTTAGATCTAGTGGAATCAAAAACTTTAAAAGGAACTGGATTGACTCTACTTACTTTTCTCCTGGAAAAAAGAAAAGTGTGGGTGTTTCTTTGTTATTTAGAAGAAATAGAAATGTTATATTTTGTAAAAAATGGACTGATGAGGAGGGCTTAATTTTACTTGTAAAAGGAGACCTTAATGGGATTTCTCTTACATTTGGTGCATCGTAAGCCCCATTTGACAAGTATCCAGAATATCTAGCTAAGGTTAAAGCAGCATTAGTAGAAGTTAAAGCAGAATCTATCATATTAATAGGGGACTATAATGTATTCTATGATCCATTATTAGCTAAATCTACTCCCAATAAAAATAACAACAGGAGAGTTTGTAGAGTATTAAAAAGTCATAAAGTAGCCAGAATTACTAGATCCTAGGAGAATACAGAATTTTACTGCAAAAGAATATACTTCTTATGATGTGAAATTAAACTGCTTTTCCAGATTAGATTAGATTTTTATACCTACAGTAAATCATCATATAAAAAAGTCCTTACAACTTCAATAAGATTCATTTTACTTTCAGACCATGCAGTTGTAGAACTAGTATTGCAACTGGAGAATGACAATACTAAAACTAGGAATTGGACATTCAACAATGGTTTGGTTAAAATTCTTAAATTCATTGATAAAATTAATTCTAATTAATGGCAGACTATTTGTATTATAATTGTTCTGGACAGATGAAGGTTATCTCTTTATGGGAATATTTTAAAACTATTTTCTGGGGGGGGGGGATAATTTCCTATCAGGCCCGGTATTATAAAAATTAAGAGAAGAAGAGAATCAGCTACAATAGAAATGAAAACAAATCAATTTATTAGTCATTAAGCACAATGAGAAATATTACAATGAATGACTGGTCTATAGGTTAGAAATAGAGCAGAAAATCAACAGTGAGACTGAAAAAAAAATGAAGGTCAAGGGTTTGAGGTATTTGCAAGGTGACAAATCTGGGAGGCTATTGGTGAACTTACTCAAAAAAGGAAAGAACACAATATGATCCCTACTTTACAAAATAACACTGGAATGCTCACATTGGATTTAGAGGATATGCAATACATATTTTAAATTATTATAGGGGAATTTATCAATCTTCTGAAATCAGTAGAATGGATATAATGGAAAACTTTTTGGCTCAGATTCAATTGAAACTGTTCTAGATTCAGGACCAGAATGTCTCTAAATAGGAGATTGAGGAGATAACTAATTTCTTAAAAACAAAACTGCAGGGGCCTGATTCTCACAAAGTCACAAAGCACAGTGCAAAAGTTTGCACTATGCTTTGTGTTTGCCCAGGTGTCTAAGGATGCTGTTCTCAGTCAGATTATGCACCTGCACTATTTGACTGAGAATAGGGCTAGACTGAGTCAGTGCTAACCCCATTAGTGCTAGTACTAACCCTATTAGCACCACCTTGACATGGAGTGGGTTCTGGATGTGCTAGAAGGCAGATGGCTGTGCCAATTGCCAGTTCAGGGCTGGGATGGATGGGGCAGCTTGGTGGTGTGGCACTACCTGCCAGGTTGGGGGGGTCTGCTAGACATCAAGGCATGTGTTACATTAGTATACAGGGGATCAGGGATAGGGAGGGGGATCTGCTAGACACCAGGGAATGGTTTCATATTAATATACAGGGGATCAGGATGGGGGAACCACTGGACACTAGGGAATCAGTATGAAAACATCACGCATGGGTCCAGTCTGGGAGAGGGACCACTGGACACCAGGGAAGATTTATTTCTTCACATCAGGCTGGTGATCAGTGAGGGGGGGCACTAGACACCAGGGAAAGTTTATTTCTACACATTAGGCTGGTGATCACTGGGGGACCACTAGACACCAGGGAAAAGTTGACTTCTACACATTGGGCTGGTGATCAGCTGGGTGGGGGCACTAGACAGTAGGGAAAGCTTATTTCTACACCTCAGGATGGTGATCAGTGAGGGGGTTGTCTACCTGGGAAGGGCTTGCACTATTTTGAGGATGGGGATTAAACAGGGGGTGGAACAACTGGACACCAGGGATAATCTTATTATCTTACTGGGGCACAGGATCGGGTGGGGGATTAACCATTAGACACCAGGGTTTATTGTGCTGAGGGGTCAGGTGGGGGGGCCACTGCATTACCTCCACCAACCATTAGGGTTGCATGGATTTAGGCAAGGTCCCAGTCGGTGGTATTTGTGCCACACAGGAGGACTGCATAAGAGGCCCTTACACAGTGCAAATGCTCTGTGAAATGGACTGTGCCAATATTTAGGTCCTCCCCCTCATTAGCATTGCATCCCTCTTGATACTTTGCTCGAATGCTAACCCTGTTTAAGGGCGCAAATCCAGCTTCTGTGCATAGCAACTAGGTACAAAACCTGGTTTGTGCCAGGCAATGTTTTGAGAACTGGGGCCCATGTCTGGATGGTTTTAGAAATTCATTTTATCAGGCCTTTAAAAAGGAGCTGTCCCCATGGATCGAACAAATCTGTGCTGAACTGATGGAAGGAAAAGGAGATTTACCGGATTTGAAAAACAGTGATAAATTAATATTGATACATAAAGAAGGAAAGTCTAAAGATTGTATTGAAAATTAGATGCCTATAGCACTTTTAAATGTCACTTATAAGATCTTGGCAAAATTAGTGGTTTCAAGAATAATACCACAATTATATATTTTTTAGCCATTAGGATCAGCTCAGTTTTGCACCTGGAAGAACTAACTACACAATGAGTTCAATCTTTGTTTGAATATGCTAAACACTTACCAGAAAATTATTATGCACTAGCATCAGATGCTAGAAAAGCTTTTGATATTATAGATAGAACATATATGATGCAGGTACTGAAATTATGGGTAATTTCATCTCACACACACACATATATATATATATATATATATATATATATATATATATATATATATATACACAGTTATATAAAAGGCCTTGAGCATGTTTTTTTTTTTGATTAACCAATATTTAACTGAAAACACTGGTGTGCTGAATGGAGTTAGGCAAGGATGTCCCATTTCTCCTACTATTTTTATACTTTGCCGTTAACCCTTATTACAGGCTATAAGGAATAGTTAAAAAATAGTAGGAATTAAAATAAAAGATGACATTAAGTTAAGCATATATGCAGATTACATCTTTATTATGTTTAAAAACATGAACTCATCAATACCTACATTAATTAACTTGATCAGTATGTTTTCTAAATTTGCTTGTTATAAACTGAATTCTAGCAAGTCCGTTATTATATCAATCTCCCACAGAGAAGAGGCTTTGAATATGAAAATGTGGTAATCTTTAAAAGAGACAATAAAATAAAATATTTGGAAATAATTATGAATAGTAATTTTCAAACAAACATTGCATTGAATTATGGTATGGCAAATGAAAAGATAAAAAATAAGCTAACCAACTGACAGAACCTTTCTCTTTCCCTATAGGGAAGATGGAAGTGATTGAAATGATTGCTCTTCCTCATCTCATTTTTATTGTATTACAAGCATTATCTGGAGCTCCAGACAGTAAATGGTTCTCAGAATTAAAACATATCTTAATAAAATTCTTATGGCGAGGCAGTAAACTCGGAATTGCATGGAGTTATATTTCCAATCCGAGTGTGGGATGGTTTGGCTGTCAAGATCTCTTTAAGTATTTTTTGCTCAACTATTAGTCATGGCATGGGAATGTCATCTTGTAGGTATCATATCAAGTCGGTGGGGACAAAAGAAGCATAGTCAATAGCACGTTGTCAAAATCTTGAAAGAAGGAAAAGTGCGGTATACAAAACAGCAAGGTGCCTTAACTGCCTGTTACCTCAAATTTCCCTGGAGTGGTGATCCATGGCAGCGTGGTGTGGTAATAGTAAATCTACACTTTCCCTCAAACTGCATGGGAGTATTGATCCATGATGGCATGGTGTGGTAATAGTATATCTACACTTTCCTTCACTTTGCACTGTTTTTGGTTTAGCTGTTTTTGAGAGGTGCAGTTTTGGTTTTCAGCATTTTGTCCACTCTGTTTTTTAACACGCTGCATTGTATTTTGCTCAGTTTATATGGAATCCATCTTGTAGTATATGGTAGAAAAAACGGGGAAATTGTGAATAGATGATATTTTGTTTCGGAATAAATTAACTCGATGTAAAGACATCACATTATTAAATAATTTTTATTAGCATTATAAAAATGCTATACAGCTTATGGGACAGAACTCTATCCCATGATTTCATGCCAAATTAAATAACTCTAATTATTTAGGAAATACAAGTCTTAAGAAACTATTCAAAGTTGTTTTAAATAAGAATATTAAAAGTTGGGCAGACTTTGTTCAAGACAATAAATGCATTTCTTATAATACATCTAAAGAGTTGATAGGTGGAGAATATGTGGGGAATTTTATAAATTATAGTGCACTAGCTAGAATTTTTAAATCTGTTATGAAGTCTTCTGATGTATAGAAAATGAACTTGCAAGTGAGAATAGAGATGGAAGAAAAATAATTTTACTTTATAAAATAAAGTATCTTTCTAAGTTCTATAAAAATCTGGTTAGTTTGGCTACAAAATGTAGGCAGCAAATTTATAAAAAATGGGAAGATGACCTACAAATTAAATTTACAAGTGAACAGTGGCAAAAAATTGTGATTGCTGCAAATAAAAACTCAGTTTCTGCAAATAATAAATCTATACAAAACAAATTAATAAAGAGATTCTGTATCACCACCAAAACATTGAATAGAATTAACCCAAATATTTCTAATCAATGCTGGCATGGATGTGGTAAGATAGCTGAGTTAACTCACAATGTATGGAAACACCCACTAATAAATAAATGGTGGCAGGACTCTGCATTAATGTTATGCCAACTATTAGATATAGAAATTCCATGTACCATAGAGGTACTAATTTTTAATAAGTTTGATAAATGAAATATTAGTGTGGAGCAAGAGAATGTGATTTGTTTGGGGACTATGGCAATAAAGGAATCATGTTGGAGTACTGGACATGCCAAACACTTCAATAGTCTATTAAGCAGGTTTGGCAGCACAAAACAAACAAAAAAAAAACATTAGTATATGAAAGACTATGGTACAAACAGAATATCCAGATGATATACTGTCAACATCATGGAAGGAGATAATGAGACTATTTCCTCCTTTAATGAAAATATAATAATGTAATCATGTATTTCCTTTTATTATTATTATTATTATTATTATTATTATTTTTAGGTTATGAATTGAAATGTATGTATTTATTCTGACTTATTAACTTCAAGAATTAAAAAAAAACTACAAGGCCAGTGTTGTGCTCCTGTGTTTGTATTCTGCAGTCTCACCTTGACCTTCCACCCCCTGTTCAAATCAGCTCTGAGTTCAATATTTCAAATGGACTGTCTAAGATTTTGCATTTTTGTTGGAGCCAATATGTAATATCAGATTAGTTAACCCCCTCATTAAGAAACAATATTCTACTCAGTTTCACAGTAGGCCTGGTCAGGGAGAAGGCCACAAATTTGGCCAATAATGCTGCATCATTTAATTTCTGATATTTGTTCCCAGAATCTATGAAGTGAGACCTCTGTTTTAAAACTTATGTCATACACTTTCTCCTCTGAAACATGTATGAGCATATACAGCTCAGTAGTGAAGAACCCCCATGGAGTTCTTCATCAGGGTTCTGGCAATATGGATCCTGTTGGGGAGAATTATGAGCCACCAACATACCTCAACCATACTGTGTTATGGCATTTTGCCAGCTCTCTATTACCCTGAAACAAATCTGCCATCTAAAAGGGACTGCCTCCCTCCTCCATTGCCCTGGGCAACCTTTCCCAGAATCCCAGTGCCACCCGAGGGAGATCTACGACCTGCTGTACCTTTTGAGGCCCCACAGCCTGCATTATCTGAGCCCATCCTCAGTGAGGAGGGCCTCACCTCTGTGGTATTTACAGCATAGGGCACATGCCCTGGCAGTGGAGGTAATGGTCAATTTGAAAACTGAAAAATTGGGCACTCAAAAGAGTGCTGAGTTTCATGAAGGATATTTATTACAGAAGCACAGCATGTACATACACAGGGCTAACACCCCTAAGTATCAACCCAGCCATGTGGTCTTCCTCAGGGGGTGGAGTTAGCCTACCAACATCATGTTTAAATACCAAGTTTAATTAAATAATTCAGGCAAAAGGCAGTTTTCTATTATATCATCATGTGTCCTAGTACAAAGGATAAATTAATCTCATGTGATATCTGACAGACAAATAAGTCTTACTCATGCATTTCTTTTAAATAAACTTAAAATACAGTTTTTAAATCATAAAACAAGTCAAACATAACTTAAAAACATATATAGAACATTTAGAATAGCACCATGTACTTGAACAGACAAACAGTAACAATACTACAGATCATCTCATCTAAATTTGCTCAAGGGTAAAAAGCAGTAAATATTTTATTCAAGAGATCGAATTCATCATTGTAATGTGCTGTCCCTGCCTTCTAATTTCCATTTAATTTGGTTAATGTGGTCTGTGAAAGGATAAAAATGACAGCACTATGGGAGGCCATCATCAGTTGATAAAGGTCATCGTTTCTGACTTCATATTTTTTGCATTTGGTAAGTGCTTGTTTAATTTCATTTATTCTATCAATTGCTAATTTTCATTCTTTATAGCACAGATAAATTTAAATAGCTGTCAAATATCCCATTATCGAACAGAAGTTCAGTACAGTCATTTTAGGAATGATTTTCTTATCTTATTACATCCATTAAGATTGTAAAAAGGCGTTGCAAAAACATCATTCACATTTTGTTGTTTTATTAAGGATTCATTAAGATATCATAATCTTATGAAGAAATCAAGAAATCAAAGAGGCAGTACAGCGCAGTGGGTTAAGGCTCTGAGCTGCAGATCTGGAGACCTGGATTTGAATGCCACAGCTGCCTAGGAGCACACTTGTGATCCTGAGCAAGTCACTTAACTTCCTTGTGCTCCCAGGTTGCATCTGGAAATCAGCTGTGTGCTACTCCTGGTTAAACAGTTTTCCCCTTTCCCTTTCTTATTTAAATTCAGACTACAAAACAAAATAAGATTGTAATGGCTGCACAGTCATGAGAGTTCAAGTAAGAGGCAGTGCATTGGTACAAATACATATACGTATATTTTTCATTCATCTACTAATATACTCAACATCTCAATCAAGGTCTTTGACTCTGTACCACACAGAAGGCTGTTAAACAAACTCAGCCATACAGGAGTGGGGTAGGAAGTGGTAGCATGGGTGAGTAACTGGCTTGAACAGAGAACTCAAATCCGTGACAGTAAATGGGGCAGCATCAGAGGATAGGGAGGTGACAAGTGAGGTGCCACAGGGGTCAGTCCTCAGACAATCACTCTTTAATATCTTCATCAGAGATATCACAGAGGAGTTGAGTGGGAAGATGTGCCTATTTGCAGATGACACAAACCTCTGCAACATGGTGGACACTGCACGGAGGGTAGAGCAAATGAAAAGTGACCTACTCAGACTGGAACATTGGTCCAACTTGTGGCAGTTAAAATTCAATGTGAAAAAGTGCAAAGTTATGCATCTGGGCAGAAGCAATCCAGAGAAAGACTACTACCTGGAAGAGGAGAAACTAGCAACCACTCATCAGGAGAGGGATATAGGGGTTATCATATCAGACAATTTGAAGGTAGGAGGACAATGCGAAAAGGCAGCAAAGAAGGCCAGCAGGATGCAGGGATGCATAGGAAGGGGCACCATAAGTAGAAGAAAGGAGGTGATCCTGCCACTGTACAGGTCCCTGATGAGACTCCAGTGTGAGTACTGCATCCATTTCTGGAGACCTTATCTCAGGAAGGACATAGACAGATTGGAGACAGTACAGAGGAGAGCAACAACAATGATACAAAGTCTCCTTAACTCCAATCACCCATAATTCATATTGCAATAGTCCTGGAGCTCTAGTGGAGCCCCTACTCCATAATGCCTATCCAGTAGGAGACGGCGACTGGCCCTGCCCACCTCTCACCTCCATGGCCAACTGCTGAGCTCTGAATGAACACATACTACAGTAAGTACACATTTATTCAGAGCTCAGTCGGAGGCTGGCTGCGGAGGTGAGAGGTGGGCAGCCAGTCGCTGTCTCCTCGAGGGCTGGCATTACGGGGGTAGGGGGTCCACTAGATGACCAGGACTATTGCAATATGGATTTTGGGTGATCTGGATGTGGGTGTGTGGAGAGCACTAAACTACTGCGAGGGGAGAGATTGTTTATTAGTTGATACGGGCAGCATCGGAGAGGGGAGCAATTTATTACTTTAATAACAGAACAGCCTCAAGGATCCGGTGGGGGTTCATTTATGTACTTCAATACACGGTGACATCAGGGAGGGGGTATGTTATTATAATGACAGGATGGCTTTGGTGATCCAGTGGGGGTACTTTGTAGTACCTAAAACCGCAGCAACATTGGGAAGGGGGGCATTTTAGTATGCAAATGTGTAGGCAGCATAGGGGATCGGTACTATACCCCAGGGACGGGACTTGTTTTGTTTTACCAGGGATTCAGGAAAGCAGCAGTTTGCCATACATTGTACAACTGTCCCAGGAGGACATATTCTATGTACCCTTAGACCAGCCCTGGCTGATCTAGGAGTACTTAGAAATTCTCTCCCTGGGACAGTTTTGTGAATTACATTATAGGGGATGTGGCAGCTTGTGTCTGCCGCATGACCCCTTGCACCATGCCGCAACCTGTTTAGTGGTACAAGGCTGGTGCAAGCCCCTTTTGGGGCAGGTAGCCTGCAGTTGAAGCAGGCTGCTTTGTGAATAGTTCAGGGTGCAGTTTATGATGCAAGGTACCACTTGCACCATTTATGTTTGGCGCAGACACCTTACATCATTATCTGGGCTTTGAGAATTGGGCCCATTGACTCCAAAACAGTAGGGGAATTCAAAGCATCTTCAGACAGACATAAGGGGCTTGTCTCACAGAAATCCTAAAGAAGGGGGATAGGGCTCAGGGCAGACTAGATGGATCTTTGTCCCCATCTGCTGTCAATTTCTATGTTTCTATGTAATATCACAATGCCTCACATTATTTTTAAGAATAACTATATAACTTTTTATCCCCTCAATTTTTTCACTATACTTTTTTTACCCATCTAATAATAAATTTCATAACTAACAGACCATCTGTTTTGAATGATATTTTCTTGCCCAGTTAATCTGAGCCTGTGCCGGTTGTTAAACATTATACAATGGTGTGTGGAAATCCTGTAACCTTATTGGTCAAAACATGTCACATGACAGTGGGTAAATCCTGCATAACCCACAGCTCAGGAATGGCATTTATAAAAAAACATAATTAAACACATTTTAAATGTATTTTACTCATGAGTCCATTGTATAATCTCAATTGCAATAAGGCACTCCAGAGTGTGAGTTATTAGGTGATTTACCCACTTCTTGTGTGGTTAAGTCACTCGGCTTTGCCTCGTGACACACCACACAAGGCATGGGTAAATCCCCACTAACCCACACCCTTTTGTGCCTTACTGCTTAAACAAATAACTTAAAAAATTTCCTCAAGTGGGGCTTAGGGCTCAAACTTGTAGAAGTGTTTAGTGGATTATGGGATTTATTATTAGATGGGTTATCTTCTGCTAGCAGAATGCTGGTGAAATGCTGATTTTGTTTCCATAAAGTTTCTCAAAATTATCATGAAAATGGTGCGAAGTTTCACCAACATTTTGATTTTTGTTATTTCCATCTAATTTAAAAAGTGTTTGTCCAAATTGCACCACATTTGATATGGTGCCTTTGTAAATACCCATACAGTACTTCATCAAGGTGCAGAGCTATATCTTTAAAGATGACCAAGTTATAGGTTTCCAAATATTAAGCAAACTACAAGTGTTTATTCAAATTTCACCAAATTTGGTATGGTGACTGTACCCATGTCCATACATATGTATGCCATGTTGCAGCTCTCTAGCTTTAAACACAACTGAGTTATAAGCCTCCAAACAATCCAACATTTTAAAATTACATAAACCACTGAATTGTAAGCCCTTTTAAGTTTAAAGCTAGAGAATGGAATATCACCAATGTTGTTAGATTCATTGCCCCTAAATGTTAGGCTTGAAGATGACTCCCATGGCCCAGCATCAGAGTGTCATGCTATGGCACAGGGTTATAATGTCGCAAGACATTATGCCACATGATAAAATCACGCTGCCAATATAGACTGATTTCTGCAATGCGGCATGTCTGTTTTTTGTGGGGGGCTCAGAACACCCCAAAAAGGATTCTCAACTCTGGGTGGGGTCAACTTGAAATTGCACAAAACATGCAACAAATGAAAGTTTCTGGGACCGGGAATCAAACCTGGTCCCAGAAGCAGCGCCTGAGTTCCTTGTTGCAGTGGCTCAGTTCATTGAGCCATGGCAGCTGATTGGCAGAACCCAGTCCCAGCAGAGGTCTTATCCTCTGCTTGGGATAATGCAAATGGTGCAATACCACATACAGCAGCATTAGTGGTGTTGCACCATTTGCTTTCAACCATGGCGCTATTCCGGGTTAGCTGGAATGTCGTACGCAATTAAGCATACAACATTCTGACCTGGTAGGTCATACTACCATGCTGACAACCTGGGTTCAGAAGCAAGTTGGGGAAGTCATGTCTGGAGTAGTGGTGGGCGAAGTGGCCTCAATTTGCTCTGCAAAGCGATCCACAGAGTAAAGGTGAATTCGCGAAGTGCTTCGCAGCACGAAGCAGAGTACTTTGCATCTTAATGGGTAATGTGAAGTCCATTGAAAACTATGACTTCACATTATTCCACCTTCCCCAGACCACTACTCCACAAATTTTAAGGCAAAGTACCTTGAAAGCAATGTACTTTGCCTCACTTCACCTTGTTTTAAGATCCAAAGGCGAATTTTGCAGTGATTCATGAGATTTCAGGTCACATGGGCTCTAGATTGTTCTGCACAGTCTCAGTTTGGGGTGGTGTGTGTAGAAAGCTGTAGGAGACAGTCTGCTTTGAGAGCTCTCTACGATTCAAACCTTCTAAAAGCTGTTAAAAAAGCTTTTGTGAGTCATTTTTTTTGCTGAAACTTTAGTTCATCAATTGCAGGAAACCATTCTGTGCTCATATCACTAGCGTTTATTGTTTGTGTGTGGATTTTGAATGTTAATGTACAACATTCAGTCTGTGTACTGAGAGGCAGTGGAAGTGTGCTTTGGGGAGGGGCATATCTGTGATGTACATAGACATAAGTTGGAGAAATAGGGAGTAGGGAGTTCTTTGTTTTTTGGTTATATTTTTCATGTATAACTGGCTGTGATAATGTACACACAGTAATATTTTCAGTAATTGTTGACATTTCTTTGCTGATTGTGTGTGTTGTGGACCTGGTGCAGCAGTGCACAATTTCAGGTTGTTTAAAATACGTGGTATATTACTGAAGTTTTCAATTTGCTATGCATCACTTGTAGACAAATTGTGTGTGTGTGTGTGTGTGTGTGTGTGTGTGTGTGTGTGTGTGTGTGTGTGAGTGTGTGTGAAGTGCGTAACATCAAATAATACACCATTTATTGTGCCACAGTGTAATTGGAAGTGCAGCAGTGTGAGCCGGCTGCTATCCATTGCACCTGCGTGATTTTGTACTGCCATTGTGGTATGTTTTCTTGGTTTTGCACTGCCGTAATCTACAGTCAGTGCACCCCCCACCAGCAAAAGGTATTCTTTTCCAGATTGGATTGTTTGTGACTTAAGAGCACTACTGGTTAGTTAAGGTGTTGTTAAACTTGTTGTGACTTTGTACCTGTATCCCGGTATCTCTTGTTGAAGCAACAGTTGTTTTTTTGGCTTAACATCCAGCATCCCCGGCTCCCACCAGAGTAAATGTTCCAAAATCTAAATTTGTTTCGAATATTCTTGTTGATCCCCCAAAATGCCTGCAAAGAGATGTGCAAGCAAAGTTGTTTCTCACCATGGCACTGCTGCCAGTGGTAAGATTGCCTATGGGCTTGGTAGTACACAGTCGCAGAAGTGCATTACTGATGTGAGGACAGGTATTTCTCCTTCAGTGTTTTTTTACAGCACAATCAGCAGCTTCACTCATAGTTGGAAGAGATGATGTTGTCCCAGCTGGTCGTGTTAGTGCAGTTGCTGGTGGTGGTATGAGTACTGCTGCCTCAAGTTCCACTTCTGACCAGTTTACCATGTCCAAAAATATAGTGGAGTGTGAAGCAGTGCCAGTGAGTGTCAGTATAGATGATGTCATACTCCCCAGTAACATCCCATTAACTGAACTTGAGGGCTCTGATCATTATGTCAATGATAGCACACAATGTAATATTTTTCCACCGTGGTTCAGATCATGCATTTGCCATGCAGTGATTCACAGTGTGGTTAAAAAATATCGGGGGATGGTGGTGTTGATGATGATGAATCTGATGATGATGATGTTGCTGTGGTTGCAACATGCAGTCCACATGCCAGCATCCAAGCAGAAGATGAGGATGATGTTGATGAATATGATGATGATGTCAGTGACCCCTTTTGGGAACCGGAGAAAAAGAAATTCAAGGTGGCTGTGTCTGGGCCTGTTTACATTAACCCCCCTCCCACCGTAAAAAGCTGTGATTTACCAGTTTCAGTTGATGATGATGATGACCCAGCAATAACGATAGGTAGTTGTGGTGGTTAGTTGCAGTCCAAGTGTGTCCTGCCTGAAAAATCATGTTGCACACCCCCCACTTCATGGCTTAAAAAATGGAGTCCAGTAAGCAGCATCAAGGACATGCTAAAACTAGAGCATCACAATCCCTTGTTTGGAATTTTTTTGTGCAATATGCAAATGATGAGTCAGTTGCAATCTGCCAGGTTTGCCAGGCGAATGTGAAGCGAGGTAAAAAGGGGAGCCATCTGGGCACAGGGGGACAGCATACACATCTTAAGAACAGGCACATGGCACTGTGGACCCAGCACAAGATGGCAGCTAATACCTATACCATAGTGGGGTATTCACCCTCGTCATCAACCATAATGAGCATGTTATCCCCTTCCATGACTGTAACATCAAGTAGAAAATTAAATGTGTGCAGTAGTGATGAAAAAAGAGCAGAGGATTATTACAGGTATGATGAGGTGGAGGAGAAATTGATTTTGAAATGTTGACCAGTGGTGGTGAGAGTAGCAGTTTTGGTGGTGGTGGTGGTCAATGCAATATGTCTAGTGCAAATGGTACATCAACCCCTGTTGGTAAATCTGGGAAAATAACTGCATTTCTGGATTTGTCATCACCTGTGCAACTGTCTTCATCACACGTTCACACTTCACCCCCTGTGATTTGCAGAGCAGAACCATTTGTCATCACACCCCATGTAAAACGTTTAAGACAGCCCACATTACAGAGTGTTTTTACGCATAAGCTGAAGTACTCACCCAATCATACAGTGCCACGTGAACTTAATGCTGCTGTAGCTGAAATGCTGGTAATTGATCTTTTGCCCTTCTCCTTTGTGGAGAATTCTGGGTTACAGCAGTTTGCTGCACATGCCTGTCCAAAATGGAAAGTCCCATCCAGGACATATTTTTGCACCCGTGCTGCCCCCAAGTTGTACCGTACTGTGTCCAACTCTATAAGACGGGCCCTTCAACATTCCTCCTCTCCATTCATCCATTTAAGCCTGGATATGTGGACACATGGCAAAACAGTGGGGAGTTCATATTTGTGTATAATTGCACATTGGGTGCAGGTGCCAGGTGTTGTTTGTGCTGTTGGTAGTGTGAATCATCAGTGTAGTAAGGCGGAGTGTCGTGGTAGCAATCTTCCAGGAATTCGACAGCATGCAATGATTGCTATGCATAATGTGACCTATTCACGCACTGGTGAAAACATGTTGGACTTGGTATTGACTAACATTTATAAGTGGCTGAACCCCCTGTCCCTGAGAGCTGGATTCATAGCAAATGACAATGGGTCAAATATGGTGAAATGAATCACGAATGGTGGCTTTTTTTGGGTTCCATGCGTGGCCCACTGTTTAAATATTGTGGTGCAGGAGATTCTGCAGCATCGTGATATAAAGGAAATGCTGACAGCTGCACGCCATATCTGTTCTCAATTTTCACACTCTGCAAAGGCCAGTGACCAACTTCAGCAGTTGCAGATCCGAAACAGCCTCCCTCAGTACCGCTTGAAGCTGGAAGTTGTCACCTGGTGGAACTCTACTTTATACATGACAGAGAGGTTGTTTGAACAGTACAAAACCATCTCACAATATCTTGTCATGCACACTAGCCGTGACAGTTCCGGGGCCTTCATGGATATGATGACTGAACAGTGGCACCTCATGGACTCTGTAATAACAATCTTGAGGCCTTTTGAACATGCCACACAGGCAGTGAGTGGCGAGTCTGCCTCCATTAGCCAATCAATTCCATTGCTGCGGGTGCTGAGGCAGACATTGGTGAATGTACAGTATAGCCTTGATGTTGCCAGAGACAGTGCTAGCAGTGTGTTGCTGAAACACATGCTGACAGTATTCAACCAGAATTGTCACATCTTGAGCATTCAGCGTAGTGACAACTTTGCAATAGCAACAATGCTGGACCCACGATACACACGTGGAATTGCCTCAGTACTGGAGGGCGGGCCTGAACAGGTAAAAACTGTCAGTGGGCAACTGGTGCACTTGGATCATGGGGCACAGAAGTCAAGTACTAAGGTCAGCAAACCTCAGCAGCATAATCAGGCTGAAGGTGAACCTGGAGGAGTATCAAGCATATCCTGTAAGGGGAAGGGGACTGCAGTTCCAGGTGGTCTGTCATCAAAAGTAGTTGGCATTAACCCACTTTGGGAGGTTTGTCCCTAGTGGGGATTTGTGACATAAATGATTCCAGAGAAGCGGATAATGCATCAACCACTGGACTTAGTGCAGCACAGTGAATGGTTGAGTCATATCTGTCCGAAAACAGGCAACTGTCAATCACTGATGATCCCCTTTTATACTGGAGTGGAAAGGTCAGTGAATAGCCAGAACTGATCACTGTGGCACTTAGGTACCTGACATGCCCACCCTCCAGTGTGAGTGTCAAGAGGGTATTCAGCTCAGCAGGTGCAATAACTTGGTATCATTGTACAAATCTCTCTCCTGCAAATGTCATTTTGCTGACATTCATAAAAATGAATGAGAGGCACATACCAGCTCAGACTGCAACCTTAGTATTCATATCCAGGCATAGTCATGGTTTTGCTGATCTTGTAGAAAGGGACCATCCTGGTAGTACTGGCAGCATGAAATGGCCTGCCACTGATGTAGATGATAACACAATGGAGAAAGAATTTCCCAGTGGTCAGAATTCAGACATAGAAGACCGCGAGGGCAGCTTTCTTTATGAGGATTATGATGAATGATGATGAGGTTAATGTTGTCAGGTTTTAACTTAAGTAGTTAAAAGGCTGTTACATTTCTTGTATGATACATGTTTTCTTTTTCATTAAGTTAAATCAGTGTCCCACTCATAGTGACTCAAATTCCATATGTCACATCACATTAATAACACAGGTCACAGTATATCCTGGCCCCTGAACTTCCACCACCATAAGACCACTGTTACCTGTTTGCCACCGCCACCATAGGGAATGTGACCATGTGTCCCACTGGACTACCACCACAAGACCGCTGTTCGCCACTGCCACCATAGGGAATGTGATTGTTGTGTCCCCCTGGACTACCACCACCATAAGACTGCTGTTCGCCACTGCCACCATAGGGAATGTGACCATGTGTCCCCTTGGACTACCACCACAAGACCGCTGTTCACCACTGCCACCATAGGGAATGTGACAATGTGTGTCCCTGGACTATCACCACCATAAGACCGCTGTTAGCCACTGCCACCATAGGGAATGTGACTGTGTGTCTCCCTGGACTACCACCACCATAAGACCACTGTTAGCCACTGCCATCACTACCAGACGCAGGAAGATGTGAGAGGGAATGTCATCATGTGCCTCAGCTATGACCACCACCACCCACCACCACCATTGTGACAATGTTTTCCATTACATGTCTTGACCATGCCAAGGCAGAGGGAGTTAAACAGGAGACCTCATCCATTAGCCACAGGCACAAGGCTTGTTACTATTAAAACTATAAAGTGAGTATGTGTACTAATGTTTTTCATGCTATTCAATTTCCTTTAGCTGTGTGTTTTGTTTTCTGTTGCCTTTCTGAGCTGCAATGGTCAAACACATACGGTCAACTTATTTAAATTTTTTACAGGTTAACAACAAATGTCTGTTTTTCGCTGAAGGTCTGTATCAATGGTACAGCTGCAGTACTGTCTACAGGAACCAATGGGATATCCATTTCCAATCCATACTGGTAAGTATATCAATTTTATTTCATCTGTTCCTTTTTTATTCCAAAGAGCGCAAAATATCAGACTGATGATGCATAAACTAGGTGACATGTAAGACATCAGAAACCATATGAAGAGAGACTGAGAGAGCTTAATATGTATACCCTTGATGAAAGGAGGGACAGGGGGGACATGTTAGAAACTTTTAAGTACCTCAAGGGAATCAACAAAGTCCAGGAGGGTAGCATCTTTCAGAAAAAGAGATGTGCAAGAACAAGGGGGCAAATTTAAAGTTAGAGGGGGGACGGCTCAGGGGTAATGTGAGGAAATTCTTTTTCACAGAGAGAGTGGTGGACACATGGAACCTCCTTCCTGGAGAGGTTGTGGGGTCTAAAACAGTGGAGGAATTCAAACATGCATGGGACAGACATAAGGCAATTATAGTGGGGGGTTGCAGGAAATAGTCTGTTGGTTAACTAGAATCTGCAGCTTATCCAGTAGGTAGGGAAATGGGCAGACTGGGTGGGCCAAGTGGTCCTTATCTGCCATCAAAGTCTATGTTTCTATGTTAATCACAAAAAATATTTCTACAACATATCATGCACTGTATTCCAAATTTGCAGCTGTGCGGCTAGGACAGTGTTGAAAAAGTTGGACCCAGGTCGTGTTACTAGACAAGATGTGGTTTTAAAATGTAACTTGAGTTGAGCTGCAGGGACACTGACACTGTGTATTTGTTACAGCCTGGTACTAAATTAAATTGTGATCTGATGATTGCAGTGGGACAGCTTGCTATCTGTGTTAATCCAGATACCCGTGGTGGAACAGCCACGGCTTAAACATAATGTCTTACTGCTGCAATCAAGTTGTAATAAGTCCTTCATTTCTTTTTTAGGAACCTTCCAGATGCTTTGTGGTGTCATAGTTGCCTTATCCAAAGAACTTCTTTAACATCATGCCCCCCCAGGCTGGGGCAGATGTGCAACAAGCAGAAGTCGTTAGAATTGATGATGACTATGACCATCATTACCGGACTGGAGAAGGATGCAGATAAAATCTGTGAAGAAGTAAACAAATAATAAACCATTTCTATCCAACAAAAGTTGGATTCCGTACTAGGTTTGGATACCTTATTCACTCCCGAAGCCTGTATTTTAGCAATATTTCTGCGGGGAACCCCGGTGATATGGCAGGTGCATATTACACTAATTGCAGCCATAGCTAAATTAGCAATGCTGAGGCACTGGAAGGAGGATACTCTTCCCACAATCTTGGAGTGGTATCGGGAGATCCTACTTGCCATTCAAGTAGCAAAGCATACTGCCACTGTAAGACAGAGAACACAATATTACCAGACTACCTGGGAGCCCCTTATGACTTTACTTTCCCTATGAAATTTATGACAGCTTGCTATAATTATCCCACTACACTGCTGTGGTGTATGGAAGTCAAGTAGTCTTCACCTTTATGTGATTTGGTAGTAAATTTCTTTAGTGGCTTACCCCCTCCCTTTTTTCCCTCCCTATGGTTTGCTTTTCATATGCAGGCTTTTCTTAGTTGTGCAGAGTGTAGAGTGTAGCTTGGGGAAGGGTGTGAGAGGAGTATAGAAGGGATGGTGGGGGAGGGTTTTGTTAGAGAGAGGAATGGTTTTGTGTTGAATCACTTAATAAGGGATACAGTTGAAACACCTGATAGATTATGTCTGACTATTCTTTATTGTATTCCTGTACTGTTGTTATTATGATGTTATATGATGGAAAATAATAAAGTATACTAAATAAAAAAAAAATTAATGAGACCTACTTGCAAATATGCTCCCCCCCAAAAAAAAAAAATATACTTACTTTCATTGGCTTGAGAGTATTCCATTTCTAATTCCAATGCCAAAATTTCTCATCAAGCATGGGAATGTGCACACCAACAGTATGTGACCTGTGATACAAAACAATACAATGAGTATGTGTGTATATATATATATATATATATATATATATATATATATATCAACTCACCAAGGTTACTATTAGTGTACACACAAAGGGCACCCTTCCATCCAACGGAGGTGATCGCATTGCATTTTTAGCACACTTTGGACAAGCAACAGTTCTCTCACTGTCATCATTTGTGACGAAACACTGAATGGTTATTCATGTCATGTTACCCCACCTTCACAATGTTTGGCAAGACACTGTGCATCATGACATCATCATCACAGTATGTTAATTTTCTGGACACAAGGCAGTTGCATTTTGGGGATGCAGAAAAAATCTGGGGACTCTGTGTGACCACTGCATGCATGAGTGACTGTGCAATAAATTCTGGGGAACTTTGCATGTGGTGTACCACTCCCATTTCACTTCATCAGCACTTGGGAATTTTGTGGACACAAGACAGATGCATTTTGGGGATGCAGAAAAATTCTGAGGACTTTGTGTGACCACTGTACACATGAGTGACTGCGCAGCACATTCTGGGGGACTTTGCATGTGGTGTACCACTCCCATTTCACTTTGTCAGCACTTGGGAATTTTCAGGACACAAGACAGTTGCATTTTGGGGATGCAGACAAATTCTGGGGACTCTGTGTGACC
This sequence comes from Neoceratodus forsteri, assembly GCA_016271365.2. Taxonomy (NCBI): domain Eukaryota; kingdom Metazoa; phylum Chordata; order Ceratodontiformes; family Ceratodontidae; genus Neoceratodus; species Neoceratodus forsteri. Next base: position 531,493,665 of record CM028134.1, on the reverse strand, counting down.
ACTGCACGCATGTGTGACTGTGCAATAAATTCTGGGGGACTTTGCATGTGGTATACAACTCCCATTTCACTTCATCAGCACTTGGGAATTTTCTGGACACAAGACAGTTGCATTTTGTGTGTTGTGAGCACATCATGTCTTAATTAAATTATAAATTAAAGCAGCAGTGCAACAATCTGCTGAACATTTTGACCTATACTTTTTATGCTATTTTAGATTGCCAGCCGCTTACCTCCTGACTTGTATGATACCCTTCTTTTCACAATTTGTGTCTGCTTTAGTACTTTTTCTCATGTCTGAAAAAATAAAAGGAGCACTCCTTTTAATATGGCCTGGACCAGGTTTTTATCAGTATTTGCAGCTGTTTTTGAACAAATATTGTTCGGTGAGATCAGAAAACACTGCCTGATGCATAATTGTTAATTTTAGTCACAACAGAAGTGATATATAAACGACTGATGGACAAAAACAGTGGAACATACTGATGAAGACCTGGAGTGCTCCTTTTATTATTTCAGACATGAACAAAAAGTATTAAAGCAGACTCAAATACTGGAAAGAATGGTATTATATTAGTCATGAGGTAAGTAAAGTGGCAATGTAAAATAGCATAAAAAAGTATAGGTCAACATTTTCTCCAGATTGTTGCACTGCTGCTTTAACAGCTATGTCAAAAAATAAATATTTCTGGAGCTTCAGGAATGTTTACTTTGTGTCAGGCTTGTGAAGTGTTTGTCAAAAAGCAGAACTGAGCAGTGCAAATATGCTGTGCTAAACTGCATGTGAGCCATCAGTGTTCTTTCCTGTGTGTTCAGACATTGTCCAGCTTCATGCAAACATATATATGGTATGACTTGTTGCAGTATGTAAAGAATAAAGATAAGAAAGAATATATGATGTATATTTTATTTGTACCATCAGCACCGGAAGAGTAAGTGATATGATATTTTTTCAGAGGTCTTGGACCACTGTGCACCTCAGTGGCTCACAGGGCACACATGACTTTGCAGAGATAATAGCACAAAAAATACATGCTGTCCTAAAAGTAATGAGTGCAGTGTGTGACTAAGGTGCACTCTGGCCAGACACCTCTGAAAAAATATCATATCACTTAGTCCACTGCTGCTGATGGTGACAATAAAGTATATGTTATATATTCTTATCTCTCTTCTTTATACCATAAACACTGCAACAAGCCAGCATATATATGTTTTCAAGAAGCCGGACAATGTCTGAAGTCACACACACACACAGGAAACAACACTGACTGCACACATGCAGTTTAACACATTATACTCACACTGCTCAGTCCTGCTGTTACACAACCACTCCGCAACAGAAAGTAAACATTACTGAGGCACCAGATTATAATAACAGGGCAATAAGGAGCATGTATGTATGTGTATGTATATATTTAAACTACTACTGTGGCCTTCCTTCTATCTGTTATTAAACAAAAGACAAAACACTACAGCAGTGGAGGGGGGGGGTTGTGCTGCAAAAAAAAGTTAATGAGGATCCCCTGCTGGTCCAGCAGCAGATGGAGCATCAACATAATCTGTAACTGGTGTCACTCTATCTGCTCCAACTGCTGCTGGACAGCACCCACCCTCTCATTATTTTCTTCCACTGCAGCCCACAAAAGCGCAATGTCTGCCTGAGTTGCAGGCATTGTGGAGTCCACTGGTGGTGGTACACCAGGTAGTAGTGGTGGTGGTGAGGGAGGTGCTGGTGGCAGTGGTGGAGCAGCTGCTGCTGTGGACCTTCTTTTGCTGTGGTGATGCACAACAGCAGCACCCTCTGCCACTGCCACAGAAGGGCCAGCAGGTGGAGGCCTGGCCTGTTCTGTGGCAGCCTGTCACTCGACCTTGTGGTGGTTCAACATATGGGTGCACTGGCCCCCAGTCCCCAGATGTGTCCCCTGGAGGCCATGGCTCACCTCCACCCCACAAAGTCTACATACAACAAGGCTGCTGTCCCCCCAACACAGTTTAAAAACTGCATAACTGGGGAGCTGCAGGAGGGGAGACCAGGCATGGGAGGGGCAGATGCAGTGCCGGCAGCATGGTCATGATGGGGCTTAACCTGCTGCTCTGGAGGTGGTGCTGCTTGGAGCTCCTGCAGCTGCCACTGGTGGTGGTGTTGGAATTGATGGTCATGGTGGTGCTGCTGCTTCTGCAGGGGAGGACCAAAGACTTTTGAGTGGTCCAACACAACCCGGCCATGCCCCCCATGTGTGTGCACTCCTCCCCTCCTGCCAGCAATGCTGCCATGTGGGTCCACTGCCCCTGACACAGTCCCACACATTCCCTCTGAGTACTGACTTGGATGATCCAGATCCTGTCCCTGCTCCATTTCAAAAGAATCCCTCCTTCCCTCTTCGACTAGCAACACCATCGCCAATGATGTCACACACAACACAGAACACACACTCACACAACACAGGCACACACACACACACAGTCACACACATGAACACACACACACACACAACAAAACTTATAAAACAAATAAATCAATCACCACAAGAAAAAATTAACTGCCAAAATAGTACAAAAACACTCCCTAAACAATTAGCTTTTTAAAAAGCTTTTGGGTTTGATCACATTTACCAACAACAACTTGATCACATTTACCAACAACAACAATCCTGTCTACTCTCCTCCTACAAAATGCCTCCTCTCTGTTACTGAGCACAGGAGAAAGTGAAAGTATCTGCTTGTATGACTCACTTCCTTCCTGCCTGGCTAAAGCATGTGACTTACAGTACTTTAGAAAATGGCAAGAATCCATTCTAAAAGCTGATTGGCTCAGACAGGCTCCAAGCTGGGCATTTATTTTTCAATAGATGCCCAGCTAAAAATAAGAGCCAGTCCAAGTGCCACTTCACCGAGTAGCATTCTTCTGGGGTGTCCAGCCTGTTTTGTAATTGGCTGAAAGCAGCCCACAAAATTTAAAATGCCCGCCATATTTTTTCTTTCATTTAGTGAGAGCTACAGGTCCCAGCCGCCCTCCCCCCCCAAACACTTCAGTGCTGGCTGCCTGCCTCAATAAAAGAAAAAGAAAAGAAAACAATCATTTTATGGTTGGGAAAGTAAATAAATACGTTTTCTTTACTATGGCATTACTCTCCTGACCTCCGTCATGCACTTCCGCACTGGACAAAAACTAAACAAAAGCCGTTGCGCTACTACGGCTTCTCGCACTACCGCACTGGACAAAAACTAAACGAAAGCCATTGCACTACTACAGCTTTTCCCAACTCAGCTTGATGCAGAAACCAACAAAAAAATATTAATTTTCTTTATTAATCACAACCCAGTACCTTAGCATCTTCTTTTAATGGAGTCTTCTTCTCTACGCTTTAACAGCACGTGCAATTGTCAGTGCATTTCCTTATGCGGTGGTCGTGGGACAACTCGCTGATCTCAGTGATGTGTAAGACAAAAAAACACAGTTTCCTCTCCAAATAACTAAAAGGCTCTTCTTCTTACCTCTGACCTCTACCCACCATGGCAACATAAAGGAGACTGTGACCCAGACTACTGCTTTCAAAACAATAGCTACAGTGCCCTCTAGTGTCAGTAATATCAGTATACAGACAACATAAAAAAAATTCTAATGCAGGTGGAGGAACTATTTCATAACAAAAACTACTTTAAAATAATTTTTCCTGAACTTTTTCTTATTAAACTTGTATTTTTTACAGTGCCCATTTTCTAAGCACAATAGTACCCTCCAGGGTGGGCATTATTGGGAAATACCATACCTTCCAGGGACTATAAGACCCTCCGCCTGTGGCATCAGGTCTCATTACATCTCTGGGCAGTTCGATATTTCCCAATAATGCCCACCCTTTCAGGTATTATTGCTTAACTAAGCCATGCGATGTGTGGAGAGCTGCCTATATTGTTGTCATTTTGCCTTACTTCGCGTTAAGGCAGAATGACAACATGAAGTCACAATAACATGGCGAAGTGAGCACTTTACAATGGTCACTTCGCATAGCGTTATGACAATGTGAAGTGACCACTTCATGTTCACCTCACCAGCAGATTTTAATTTCGCTGCATCTCTAGTTAGGAGGCAGATCATGGCTAAAACTTACAATTTACATAACCAGTACTTCTCTGTTTAGCTATTTCTATGACTCTTCCAAGAAATTATGCATCTAAGTTCTCTGTTCTCTAGCTCCAAAGGTGGCTAGGTTGTAAGCATAGAAATATTTTCAGAAATGTTCACATGAATAATAAATTGCCACATTTTGAGCCCCTATAACTTCTCCACTGTTTATCCAAATGTTACTAAACCTAACATGTTTCTAAATCCTATATCAGACATTGTGCTTGCCAAACTGCAGACCTCTAGCTGCAACATGGACTGAATTACAGTCAAAGAATTCTGAAAATTTCTAAAAATATTCGCACAATTTCACAAAATTTCCAGGAATTCAATGAAAAGTCAATTAATTCAGAAACTGCTCATTTTGCCCAGCTCTGTTCCCTTCAGAGACCAAAATGTCTCTCAGATCAGACTGTGTCCCAGGCACAGCAGCCAGAATAGTTAGGCCTGTCAACTGTCCTCTTGATTTTCCACAGTCAATACCCCTTTTGCCTGCATTTTACCAGTCCCCACAGTACCTGTTAGTTGAGCTGCCAAGTCTTTAGTAGAGCTCAGTGTCCTGCTCTGTCTCAGTTGGATGTCCTCCTACTGTGTAGCAGTTGCTGACTGGAGTGTTTGAGAAGCAGCAGTTTGAATCTCCACCAAGGTTGGAACTGCACCTGGCAGCCAGTTCAAGCCATCAAGGGACTGCTCTCACTCCATGGCTTTCAGAGTGTTGTCCACTGTCCGTTCCTTACTTTGCAGTTGTGTGAATGGCAGCTGACCATGCTGCAGTCCCAGTGTTTTGTTCAATTCTTTTTGACCTCTGTGAGCCAGCTGCACGGGGGATGTCACAGGTGTTGTCAGACTGTCTTCTTACAGAATGTAAGTGTCAGTGGGCATCGGCTCAGGCTGGGAACATTTGCCAGTCAAATCTTTCATGATTCTCTCTTCCTCCTCAGCCAATAACTGAAATAGATGTCTTTCAAGGTCATTCAACCTCTCTCAAGCTTCTTCTCCTCCTGACCTGAGGGTACCTGTATGGCTTCCACCTGCATGTCAGCATCACTCTCTGAGATCAGGTAAGAACTATAGCTGTGAGGGTGTTCAATCATAAGCATTATTTCAGGTTTCAGAGAGCCAGAACTGGGCAAGTCTTCTTCCTAAACTAGGTTCACATTACCAGACTTATTTCTACTATGTATCACAGCTGTCACCGCAATATACTCAGAATTAAGCTGCATGGACTCTCTCTCCCCCTCTCCACCTCCTCCATCTTCCACCGTGTCGGTCATCTTGGCAGTCTGCTAGATGTCCAGAGGTTCCCCCTACTGGCAAGAGTAGAGGAAGTTTTATTAACTCAAAGAAACATATATAATATACAGCAAAAAGAAAAAAAACACTGCTTACTGCAGCTTAGTATCACTCATACAATAGAAAAAAAGTTGAAAAACAGATTTCATAAAGGAGGAGAGTGGAACAAAAAGGAAAACTAATACAGTAAATTGTCAGAAAAATTAAAAGTAAACTATAGGATCTTAAAGATCAATTAACAGGAAATGGGAAAGCATGAAGTATATTGTAAAGTTATTACAGACATAACATTACACGTGACTTTGTCACATTGGTGGTTCATGGAGGCTTGAAATAGTTAGAAATACATCTCCACTTCTTAAAAAATACTGACTTGTAGAATAAATCTCCTACTTTCCACCATATAAATAGATGCTAACTCACTCTCTATCATCTGCAGCAGTGTTATAAGCTGCAAAGCGTTTTGCTGGGATTACAGAGCATATCTGGATTGTCACAAATACAACTTTATAGTAGTGAAAACCACGCTTACTATATTTGGGTCATAGTTCTGAGAGGAAATCAACAGGCCCAAAATAATGTTTACGTACAGTACATTACTCTGGCCCAAGAAAAGTCTTTCCTCTGGTGAGCCAATGTGGTCCCAAAGCTCTGCACATAAGGATACAGAATGAAAAAGCATTCCATTGTGTCCAAGTGGGAGCTACAGCCCTGCCTGGGACAGTGACATTGCACTACACTCCTATGTTTTGCATTGACCTTGGCACTGAGTCAGCCATGTCAGCTAAGCCAAATAAAGTCCCACATTTCAGGAGGAGTTCTATCGTCTGTCACTCACTCACTATGGAATAGTCAAAGAGGGAATTCCCTTTAATACTATTGGTTCTACAAAATTATGTGCCATAATCTGTTTATACTGTAATCTGCCAGTCTGGTAGAGGACTCAGGACTAGACAGGTCAATTTTCCACTGTCTGAACTTTCCCAGAATTCACAAATATAAATTGCAGTACTCTGGGATTTTCTGAGCTTTTGAACATCGTTAGTAAAGAGATAACCCATCTATCTGTCCATGAGTGCCAACATTGTCGTGTACTGTATATTGGAAATAACAAGAGAAGTTCCAGATGATAAACTGAAGTAAAAAACTGTGGGATTTAATAAGTGTGACCCTCCCTATGGGATGGGGTGATACATGTTACGTTTTATGGAGTTTAATCTACTGCCCCAAACAAGCTGAAATGATGTACTTAAAAGCAATATTTTAAGGTATTTAAGAAGAGGATATGTGACACTCAGATAGGTGAAAATAGGCAGAAAAAAATGTCTGAAGAATTACAGATTCCTTTTCTTGCTTTGGTGCCAGTGTTTCCAGGCCTGTACTTACCTAGCACACTTATGTAATTTCTCTCCCTAGTTAACTTTGGCTGGATCATTGGCACCAAACGTAATACCCAACACTTGGATTGGTGCAGTATCCATTGCAATGCCACCTATATCAGCAATCCAAGGGGTTTCAGACCCAAGGATATATCCCATACATTTCATCAAATTAAGCCGAGCACCAGAAAATAATGTGAAATCATGAAAAATATTGAGTGATCTGTCCTGAAAGCTGGTCTTTAACAAATAAAACTATATTGTCTGCATAAGCTTTAATACAAGCCATGCCTTCCAGTTCAGTTTAACATTTTATTGATTGACAATTTGTTTCATTACAATATCAGCTTCATAAATTATCGTATAAAATCAGCTTAAAAACGTTCTAGTACATGAAGCAACACAATTCAATACTTACGGTATATGCCCATGTTTAACTGTACAAGAAAGCAAAAATAAGCACTATAACAAAATATCTTTTTCTTCTTTTTTATCTTTCATTTAACTGCTTCTTAGCTTGTTTATTCAATACTATGTAGTTTTTTTATCTACAGTTTTGCAAAATGAAATTACTTTCTCTAATGAATGTGCTGAACTTGATCTCAGAAGACACGTGGCCATCTGTTTTGGCTCCATTTCAAAAGTGGTTAGTATATCTCCCAATATCTTATCCCTTATCTTGTTATAAAGTGGGCATAGTGTCAATAAATGGGTTATATCATCCTCTCCCATTCGGCACTTGCAGTTGCTCCCCACAGCCTGAAAAAGGAATTACTTTATTCTCTGGCTTTCATAATATTAAAAACAGCATTTCACCAAAATATTCCTTCTCTTTGGATCTTTTACAATGTTTAAATAATTCTCAAATCCAAAATTCCTTTTGTTAACTGATAACCATTTACTAATCGTGAAGGGTTTACATAGCCCCATGTCCTTCTGCATGTAAGCATCCCATATCCTTTCCTTTATGTTGCTATGGACTTCATTTAGTAGCCATGTGTATATATCTGCTATGTAATTTCAGTGCCTTCCAGATTGCTGATGCCATAAATCAGAGGATGCATCAATATTTTGTGAGTTATCTGACCTATACAGAACACGTAAAGTGGGGGCTTAAGATGCAGCCCTGCTGAACCCCAGTTTTGATGCAGAGTCTGTGTCCCAAGTGTCCATTGGCATTTGGGATAAGATTTGCACTATTTTATAAGACACGGATCCAGTTACAAAATTTTGTGGGAATACCATATCAGTGAAGGACTGCAAATAAATACTCATGTGAAACCTTGTCAAATGCCTTCTCCTGATCCAAGGATATTCAATATCCAGCATTTGTATCATGCTTGCCCTGCTCTAGCATCTCCCATAGCAGTATCAAGTTATCAAATATAGATCTCCCCTTTATGGAGCACATCTGATATTCTGTTATTACAGAGTGTGCTACAGTGGCCATTCTGGAGTGCAAAATTGTTAGAAGTATTTTTAAATCTGTGTTCAACAAACACAGTGATCATCAGCTGGTTAACTCCATTACCTCTCCTTTTTTATATAGAAATATCTTCAAGGCTTCACAAAACGATTCAGACTATTGCTGAGTGTCAAAAAGTCAATTAAAAACTATCACTAATATGCCCACTAATAGTGTAGAGAGTGTTTTTTAAATCTCCAAGGTCAGGCCATCAGGACCTGGGGCTGTACTCTTTCTTAACAGAGTAATAGCCATAATGATCTCAGCTGTAGTGATTGGGCAAGTTAGAGGGCCTATTTCATGTAGGGTTATTAGGGGTATAGATAAAGTACTCAAATAGTTCTGAGTAGAATAATAAGAAGTACTATTGCCAAACATGTCCATCAAATATTGTTCTACTTCCATAAGAATATCATCCTTTGCAGTGATTATTGCCCAGATTTATCTTTTAGTTTGGTTATATGCTGTCAGCGGACTCAGTCTTTGCAACTTTCAAACATGTTGCTATGCCCCAATTTATCCTGGGTGCCGTATTGATGCTCCATAGTCAGAATTTTTTCATGGTTGTACTGCAGTGCAACCATGCGTACCTTGACAGCAGTTATTTGATCATGGTAATAACCAGTGTCAGTGTATGCTAGAGTCAACAGTTTCATCAACTATATAGTCTGTTCGATGGCTCTTAATCAAGGTATTCTGCATGAGACATCATATGACTGTCTTTGTGTTAATCCACCATGTACCACAATTGTTGTAGATATATGCTACCAGCTGTTTAGCAAGAAGTACATCTTGAATCTTTGCCAGTAATATAGGGTTATTGAAAGCAGAGTTATTTAATCTCCATAACCCTTTCTGTAGTGTTCCACATTGTCAATGGGTGATCAGTACAGTATAGTGCACCCCTACCAGGTGAATGGCACAGCATAGTAACCTGAGAAGCAGTAAAAATAAAATCAATATAGGTGGCCAGTATGCCCCTATAGTAGGTATAGCCACCCGAGTCATAATGAGATCTATAGCCATCTGTCAGAGTTACACCCCTAATCATTTGAATTAAAAAATTAGTGTCACAGAACAGCTTTTATGTTACTGTGCCCCTATCCAATAATAAGAGTTCACAGTTAAAGTCCCCTCCGAAGATTAAAAATTTAGAGGTATAACGGTATGGTTGATTTTTTTTTTCAGAAGAGTAATATGTTCCTTCTCAGTCTGAGGGGTGTAAATGGTGATTAAACGGGTCTAGTGCACCTACTAGCCAATGCCTACCATCATGGCCCTTCCTGGCTCAATATCCACCAATTGTGTTAGCAAGAATGCAGATCCATGAAATAGGATGCCTACTCCATCGCATGAGTCTTCCCCAAAGGACCAGAAAAAAGGTGCCTGGCATCTGTGCCTCCTTGCTTGGTCAACATCCAAAATTCTGTTATTGCGGGTCTTTTGTACCAAAAAGACATCATGTTGAAGATCCTTAAAGAGCTGGTGACATGCTCAGGAGAACTTTAACAAAACCTAATATTTAGATACAGTCCAGCTTGTATTTCCCATTAATGCTGTATTCCTCCACACCATTATTTATTACTGAGGTCATTTGTATGAAAACTGGATTTCTGTTCCTGAAGAGTTCATCTATTCCTACTGCTTTCTCCCTACTTTAAGTCATAGACCACTTCTTGTAACCTCATAGTTACTTCCATGGTAACAGACGGTTGTGATGTCACAACAGAGGATTATGACTTGTAGTAGGGAGTAAGCTATAGAGGCAGATGAACTCAAAATAAACTCTGAGGGATAACAATCATATATGCATACACATTTCCTTACTAATAAATCATGGGGAGGAGAAATATATAAAATATAAATAGAATGCAAGCAGAATTGTACATAAATATCATGTTTTTTAAAGTTTTCTTTGAGGCGTCAGTAGCTCTTTAAAAGTAGTAAAAAGTAAGACACGTCTAAAAGGATGCTTGATGCTTTTCACATTGAGGGTGGTGAAGTTGATGGAGATATCCATGGGAGCTAAGAGAAAGTACACAACAATCCAACTTAGATTCAGGTTATACCTTCCATTTTTCTGGAGCTATGACTGTTCATTTTGGTTCTCTTTCAGTGTGATGTAGTCTTTTGGGGTACAGCAGTGTAATCCTCAGTGTCTGTAGAATTGTATTGCTGAGAGGACATAATGGAAGAAGTTTTCAAGTCCAGGCTGTCATCTGTGTCAGCATTCTCTTTATCCAACACACAGTACCTGTTTTCCAGGGCCAGTGGAGGGGGTTGCATCTCGAGGCGTGACTGCTTCAAATTCACCTCTGTTGTTGCAAGGCTCACTTTCTATTCAGCAGTGTCATGTTGGGAGGTGGCATGATTTCATCTTCCTTTGGATCTGAAACACTGATGTCTATGAAAACTTCTGGGTATCTGGAATATGGTGCAGAAGAGTGGATAATGTTGTCTGCAATGGGAACATATCAGGCATGAAGTGAAGCACAGAGTGATAGAGACTGGATGTATGCCAGCGTCCAGTGAACTGACAGAGTCTTGATCCAGTGCATCTACTGAATGAGCCATCTGACGGGCCAAGTCCTTATAATTTTGGTGTATCAGGGCTTTCAGGGTCATATTGAGGAAGAAATCCTGGAGAGGCCTGCCCTCCTGGTTATGTGTGGTCTATTTGTAAGTCCTGTAGGAGTGACCGACTGTTCACACAAATTGCATCTAAAGGTGTTATTGCAGGTAGCACTGATGTGATGAAACTTGAGACATAAGTTACAATGAACTTTGTTGCAGACCTTACTGAGATGATTCTCAGATCCACACTTAAAACAGGTCTTTGGTTGGCCAGGGTAAAAGCACTTCCCTCTGTTACAACCAAGAAAGAAAATACTGGGGAGATCTTGTAGTTCTGATGAGTTGTGTCATAGCTTAACTTTGAACGTCCAGTTTCCTGTCCAAATGTCTTTTGTATCCATTATTGGAGAAGGGTCTCATATGATGTTGCATCTCTGTACCAACCAATATTTCACATCATAGATGTTTACTCCCTTGTTCTTCAGTAGAATAGTAACTGTTCATAAGGCAGCTTTGTTAAAGGGATCACCTGGAAAGGTGGCCAAACGAGCTGATTTTTAGGTATTATACTAGGATCAGAAGTGTGTGAAGTTCACTGCTGTTTTAAAACTGATATCAAAGTACATGTCATTGGGAGAATGAATCAATGTGCAGATCTCGTTAGACAAATACAACACAGAGTCCTTTAATAAGATTTTGCCAACGTCAGCGGTGGTGTGTGAGCTGCCTGAGGCTTGTGCTTAGAAGCTGTGCTTTTGTTTTATTATATTTCTTTTACTTGAGCCTTTTTTATATTTTTTCAAGCTAGCAATTTAAGTTTGCAATTCTAGTTTAGTCAGGGTTGTTTTAGTGAGGTAGTTTAGTTCTCTGAGTGTTTTTTCAGGTTGTCATTTAGGTTGGCCGTTCTCCCTGCTATACGGGAGTTTTATCCGCCGTTGCAGTTACGGCTGTGGTTACAGCAGGAAACTGCATGTATTTTAACTTTACTGTTATTAAGCTGATTTATGCTACAGTTGTTTTCAGTAGCTATGATAGATGTAAACTGAGCCCAAATCCTGTTTCAGATTTGTGTCCTGTGGAGCCATTGCCAAACCTGTGGAGTTGTGGGAGCTGCTGCCTGCTTGAATTTGAAAGCCTGGAACTGTTGCTACTTTGAGCGAACTGCTGGTTTAAATGACTATATTCAGGAAGACTACATCTATGTGTGAGCAGCGGTGTGGTGAGAGCGCTTTTTGTGCATCTTTGTAATCTGAATCATTTATTTATGACTGCTCAGATTTAAGTTTGAACCTCTGTGAGCTGGCGGTTTTAAATATCGGTGCTTGTGAAACGCCTGAAGAAAGTACTGAGAAGAGATGTTTGTAATGGTTTGAATTACATCTCTGCAGTGACTTTAGCCACTGTTGTTTGGAGTTTAGTGGTGCTGGTGGTCATTGAGTGGTGCTGGGTGGGAACCCTTCCTCTCTACATCTCAGGTTGTTTTTCCCATTGCCTCTGACCGAATGGGAGTTCCCTTGCCTGCCTCTGGGGAGTCGGAGGAGGATTTGAGGCTCTCCTAAGTTGCCCTGGGGTATACTTGTTGTTTACCCTTAGGACATCTGTAGCTGCGGGTCACTGGTGGGAGGGAATCCGAGTAGTTCGGGTGATGTGGAGGGGAGGATTGGGATATCCCTTTATTATTTGATGAGGTTTGCACACTCTTGGCCTTTTCCAGAAAACCCTTTAAATGGAACTGGAATTCAAAGGCTGATTAAATCATTGGATTATTTATTGACTCAATTCTGAGATTTGTAGTCTAATCTTAATAGGATTTGGGACCGTGGACTGCTGAATTTAAAGAAGAACTACTATTGAGAAATTTTTGGAGAGAACATTTCCTGTTGTTTGATTTTAATGTTTTGTTTGAATTATTTTTGTTGGTGTTTAGGCAGTGAGAGTGCCCAAACTATTATTATTTTTCCAGGTAGTGTGAGTACCTGGGAATTTTTATTGTTTTATATTATTATATTTTTGATTCCCAGGGTAGTGAGAGTACCAGGGGTTGAAAATTTGCTGTATTTATTATTATTTTGTAAGTTTATTTAATTATTTTTATTTCTTGGGATTTGAACTCTCTTTAGAAATGGATTCTTAATGGGGCTTCTTTTTTTTGTTCTGTTTGATTTATAATTTATTTTGGATTGTTTTAATAGATTATTTTAAGGTAACAGTTTTAAGCTGCCTATATCTGGGATATGCTGGACAATTGAGATTTATGTATATATTAATGCCCCATTTTATTTTTATATAAGTGGTTGATTATATATTATTTGCTTGTATTTGATTTGTTTATCGTATATTGTTTTTGTATTATTTATATAATGTGTTGTGGTGATTTAGCAATGGTTGGGCATTATTCCCCCACCAGACTCAGGGAATTGCATCCCTTTGAATGTCCACCATTACCATTTGACACCTATTTTAGGTGTCATGCTTTGGGCATTTTAAGGAAACATAAAAGAAGATGGAGAGCGGAACCTGGTGGGAGACAGGAGAGGGGAGGGCGGATTGGGGTGGTGGGATCCAGGAGATGCCCTGGGGCAAAATGGGGCCAGGATAGAAGTCATTCTTGTCTTGTTCCCATACCCAAGGGTTCCGATTTTAGTAGGCAGGAGCAGAGGTCTTCCCAGACAGCTCATCCAGCCTTGGTGGTGTTATGCAATGCCAGATCTATTAAAAACAAGACAGCTATTATAGCTGACCTTGTTGGGTCAACTGATCTGGCTTGCATCACTGAGATCTGGCTGGATGAAAATCCAGGCCCTGTATTGGCTTCGGCAACACCAGCCGGGTTCTCGGTGATACACCGTCCAAGGCTGGATCGTAGGGGCAGGGGTGTAGCCATTATGTTTAAGACTGAGCTGGGCCTTGTGGATGTGCCTTTAGGAAGTACCAGATCCTTTGAATATATCTTGGGTGAGGGTGTAGGTTGCGGAATTCTCCTCATCTGCAATCCCACCAGGAGATGGTGGAGAATTCCTGCAGGAGATATGAGACTTCGTCTACCTGGTATTGCGGTCCCCCAGATTGTTAATTCTGGGGGACTTCAATGCCTGGGTCAACGATGAGCTCTCTCATTTTGGTCAAAATCTCCTCCAGTTGATGACCTCACTGGGCCTAACACAGGTTGCTACCTCCTCAACCCATATAAAAGGTCATTCATTGGATCTGATCTTCCTTTTGGATATGGAGATTGCTGACTTGGGGGTGGAACCAGTCAGCTGGTCTGACCATCACACCATAAGGTTCAGTTTCAGGGCTCCCCCTAATAGGTCTGCCCCTACGGAGATGGTTCAATACCGCCCTTTAAGGGGTATCAGCACCAGTGACCTGATGGTGGTACTGGATCTATCATGCGTGTCTGGTGAATGCATGAGTCCAGATGATCTCATTTTAGCCTATAATAAGGCTGTGGAAAATGCTCTGGACAAGATTGCTCCTGTTCGTGTTCGGCCTCTCACCCTCCATTCAAGGAGCCCTTGGTTTGATGGCTCCTTGAAGGAGTTAAGGAGAGTTGGCCGAAGGTTGGAGAGAGTCTGGCGGAAGTCCAGTAATGATGCTGACAGGCTTAGGTTGATAGCACATTATGATGGCTATCAATCAGAAATCAACCGTAAGAAGGCAGAATTCCTGTCCAGGGAGATTTCTGCTGCACAGAATCGACCGGCTCAGCTTTTCCGGACTGTTGACAGATTGTGCAAACCAATCTGTCTCCAGCCCAGAGAAGCTTTTTCTCAGCTAAGATGCAAGGAGTTTGCTCATTTCTTTGCAGATAAGGTTGCTAGCATCAGGTCTGGCATCAGTCTGACTCCTCCTCTGAGGGATTGCAGTTGTTGACAGGAAGTGCTATCCACCCGGTCTGTCTGGTCAGATTTTCACCGGCTGGAGTTCATTGACATTGTGAAGATCATCCAAACATTGCGACCAACCAGTTGTAGTTTGGATCCAGGTCCTACACCCCTCTTAGTATGATGTGTAGATGTTATCTGCCCGATCCTTGCTGACATTGTCTGGAAATCCTTGGAGAGGGGGGTCTTTCCTGATCCCTTTAAGGAGGCGGTAGTTCGACCACTCCTAAAAAAATCCTCCTTGGATCCAGACTGTCTAGCTAACTACCGGCCTATCTCTAACCTGCCTTTTGTTGGTAAGGTTATTGAGAAGGCGGTTGCATTACAATTGGATGATCATCTTACAACTCACAATGTCTATGACACTCTCCAGTCTGGTTTTAGGAAGAAGCATAGCACGGAGACTGCCCTAGTCCGGGTGTTGAATGACCTCATAATGGCTAGAGATTGAAAGGCATGTACCATTCTGGTCCTTCTCGATCTCTCTGCAGCATTTGACACTGTAGACCATGGTGTACTGTTAGAGCGCCTGCGGATTTATTGTGGACTGTCTGGAACAGTCCTCAAATGGTTTCAGTCTTACCTCACGGACAGGTTTCAGAGGGTTACCACTGGAATTTATTCCTCTGGCCATCACTCCCTGCCTTGTGGGGTACCACAGGGTTCCATTTTAGCACCCATGTTGTTTGCAGTGTATGTGCTGCCTTTAGGAGCTATCATTAGGTGTTACAGTCTGGGTTTTCACTGCTATGCAGATGATACTCAGCTGTATTTGTCCTTTCCACCCAGGCAAGATGGTGGTCACTCCGTGCTAGACAACTACCATGCTGAAATCAGATTATGGATGAGTTCTAGCTGGCTGAGACTGAATCCTGATAAGATTGAGGTGTTGGTAGTGGACCCGGGTCATCCGGTGGTGGGTTTGGGGGCTGGCCAACCACTGGGCTTATTGCTCGGTGGTATGTCGCTCACTACCTCTGATCGGGTACAAAACCTGGGCATTATTTTTGATGATGGCTTGACTTTAAAATCTCAGGTATCAGCCGTAGTCAAATCCTC
This sequence comes from Neoceratodus forsteri, assembly GCA_016271365.2. NCBI lineage: Eukaryota > Metazoa > Chordata > Ceratodontiformes > Ceratodontidae > Neoceratodus > Neoceratodus forsteri. The sequence goes on along the minus strand of CM028134.1, from coordinate 531,477,886 downwards.
TTTTTTTCATATGAGGAATATTGCCCGGGTGAAACACCTGGTCCCACCGGGTGATCTGCCAACGTTGGTCCATGCCTTTATCACTACCCATCTTGATTACTGTAATTCCCTCTACCTAGGGCTATCTGGGGTTGATATCTGTCACCTGCAGCTGGTGCAGAACGCGGCGGCAAGGCTTTTGACTGGGATCTCTAGAGCCAGCCATACTACGCCTGTGCTCCGTGAACTGCACTGGCTGCCTGTTAGGTGGCGGATCACCTATAAGGTTGATTTACTAACCTTTAAAGCCCTACATGATCAGGGACCCAGCTACCTGAAAGATCTCTTGGTACCCTATTGCCCCCTCCATCCTCTCTGCTCCACCAACGAAGGATTACTGGAGATTCCCAGGGTTCAATTAAAAACATCAGGATCCCCTGCCTTTGCTTTTTCAGCACCAACCCTGTGGAATTCTCTACCTCATTGGTTGAGAGAATGTCCAACCGTTGAGAAATTCAAAAAGGAGTTAAAGACATATTTATTCAGTTTAGCATATCCTAGTTATGGCTGTTAATTTATGATTATTTTAATCTATGTGTATATGTGATTTTATTGTACAGCGCCTTGGTTCTGAAAGGCGCTTTATAAATAAAGATGATTTGATTTTATTTGAACGTACGCCCTATCTGGAAGGGGGTGAAGACCCCCTTTTTATAGCAGTCACACTGCATTTCTGCAATCCACTGGGGATGGTGTACAGTACCAGGAAAAAAATCCATACTTCAAAAGGATTTACAGATCTGTGCTGAGTCTTGCAAGGCTGATTATTTTGGTAGGGGCACAGAAAGGGAAGCTATCATCCTCCCTGCTCATTTGATCCTGTCTGCCCATGAATTAGATGTTCCCGCTCCCACATTTAGTGAGTTAGCATCTTGGGAAAGGTCTACTGGAATGCCTAGTGTCAAACCTTCTTATTCTGGGGAATTGGACAGAGTGCTAACATCTAATGACTTTTGCATAGAAGGTAGGGTATTAACATAGAAGAAGTGGTCCCAGAGAGAGCTTTGGGTGTGCTGGGCACCAAAGATACAGTGTCTCCTTGCATGGATACATGTGTTACAGTTTCCTGAGGCACCATTTGCAACTCAGGTTTGGGGAGGTGCCAGATGATCAATGGTTGGGGAAGCGAGAGAATGTGGAGCTCAAATCAGTGAGACACATGTATGGGCATCAGTAAAAAGTGGGTTAGATAAAGGAAGACACTTACTGGAATGTAACAAGGAGCATGAATCTGTTGCAAGTAGTTGTGGGCTCCATTTTACAACTTTGTCTTTGTTCCAGCCGGCTCCATGTAAGGTGGTGGTCAGATTCCAATCAGGCAGTGGGTAATCAATCATGTATTGATGGTGATGCCTGTGTTGAACTCCTAAGGATTTAGTGGTAAGTGGCTTTGCTTGCAAGATGGGTGGTGCACTGGGTGCTGACAGTACTGAAGCTGGGGAGCACGTGTGGTGTAGCCATCAGCGGCAACATCTGACAAACATTGGGCTGCGGGAGCAGAAGGTGTCCAGGCAGTATTCATCAGCCCATGAGTTCTTGAACCAAAATTACTTAAGGCAAACCACATTGTTAGGATAATATCACAATATCCACTTAGTTAGGTAGTTCTGTAGACAAAGCTTTATCAGTTACTGAGACGTGCAAGACAGCACTGGCAGCAGTAGAAATCTGTGGCAGCTATTTTGATGCTGCTGCATCACTGGGCCTGACAGCATCCTTGGAAATGTCAGGCAGAGGTAGTGGTACATCATGGAGGGACTGCTCTGTGTGTCGGGACTGCAACGCCTCATGTTTCTTGTGGAAGGAAGTTTCTTCTTAAGCAATCAAAGAATAGAAAAAATGTTTCTTTTTCTCCATGGAGAATTTCAGTTGGCCCTCTGCTTCTTGTAGCTGCATATCTGTAAAACAGAGTCAGTTAAAATATCCATATCTTGGTCCATATGCAAGTCAACTGGTACTTTGTCCAGTAGCTTCAAACAATTGGAAAGTCTGGGAATAGTTAAAGTCTCTGAAGAAGAGGTGCCAGGGAAGGGGGCTTGCTTTCCCAGCCCTGGAGCTGCTTTCTCAATGTTCTCCAAGTCTGCCATCTTGCCAGGTGGCCCACAGTGCCCCATACTGCAAGAATAGGGGAATTTTATTGAACAAAAAATAGCTATTAATCTGGATACATAATGCATAAGGAAAACTGTAACTTAACAGAATAACAACAGAAAAACAGTGCCATATTTAGACAAAACCATTCCTGAGAAAAGAAAGGGGGCCAAAAAAATTCATTGACCTCTTCCTAAGGTCTCCAGATGCCAGTGAGGGAACTCAGCATGTGAAGAAGAGAAGGGGAAAAGCAACAAACAGTGTACCATCCAGTCATTAGAAACAAAAAATACATAGCAATATTGGTAGGCAAACAATGTGAGAAGGCAGTAAGGATGACTGGGGGGATACTGGGAAGCATAGGGAGAGGCATCAGCAGTAGAAAACAGGAAGTTGTTTCCCTCTTACAGACAGTTGGTGAGACCCCATCTGGAGTACTACGTACGGTTCTGGAGACCTCATCTCCACAAGGACATAGACAGGATGGAGGCAGTCCAGAAGAGGGCAACTAAAATGGTGTGGGGTCTGCACCAGAAGCCATACAAGAGAGACTAAAGAGCTTAATATGTATACCCTCGAGGAAAGGAGGGAGAGGGGGGACATGATAGAAACTTTCAAGTACCCCAGGGGAATTAACAAAGTCCAACAGGGTAGCATCTTTCACAATAAGAAATATGCAAGAACAAAGGGGCACAATTTGAAGATAGAGGGGGCAGGACGACTCAAGGGCAACGTGAGGAAGTATTTTTTCATGGAGAGGGTGTGTACACATGGAACGGCCTTCCTAAGGAGGTTGTGGGGTCAAAAACAGTGGGAGAATTTAAGAATGCATGGGACAGACATAAGGCAATTCTAGTGGGAGGTAGAAGGAAGTAGGCTGTTAGTAAAACAAGACTGGGTGGGTCAAGCAGTCCTTATCTGCCATCAAAGTCTATGTTTCTATGTGTAACCAAGCACATGGAGAAATTCAAACCATAATACTGTGGAAACCAGATCACAGTTTGTGAAATTCACTGTGACTCAGCCTCCCTTTGTCGCATGCATAACTACAGGACAGGGAATCACGTACCATCTGAGCTACCACTGTTGGAGGTATCATTTTTGTTTGCATTTTGAAGGCACATCACACCTGACATAAGTAGTATTTGCATTTATCAAAACTAACCTGAAGAATGGAGGCAGAATAATGATTCCAAGAAGTGGGAAACAAACTTAAAACCACAATATCATAATCATCATAGGAAAAAGCCGGAAAATGCCACATGCTGCCTACTTGTGTCTGAAAAGCGCAACTAGTAGAACATTCAAAAAGAAAATGGATTTAGAGTTCTTGTATGTCCTGACATGTCTGGAGAGGACAAAACCCATTCATCCAAAGCTTTATGCTTCAGAGCAGCTCAAACCGCTAATATGCCATGCATGCTAAGACGTAGAATATTCCTCATAAGAGGAGGGATACAATGGTTAACCAATGGAGACAATGCAGTGTCCACCCTTTCCAGAGGACAAAAGGGGAGCTCAAGGGGGAAGGAATATTACAGGTCAAATCTATATTGTAGCGGTGTCTCCATGGGATGCCAATACATTCCGAAAAAAATCAATTTTCAAGAGTATAATTTTTTAAAGGATGTCAAAATGTAGTCTGGGATAAAATGATGGTAGTCACAGCCATATCCCTGGTGAAGGATAAAGGGTGAGGTAGCCAAAAGAGGCAAAACCCAGTCAATAACCAAGGGTTCCTAGACAGCAAAGGATCATCCCAGTGTTTGGCAGTAAAGAATACACTGTAATAAAACACAAGGGGATTGATCATATAAATTCCACCTCAATCTTTTGATCGGGTTGAGTTGGAAATCCCATAGTCCCTAAAAAAAATAAACTAAAGAACTTCATCTCCAAGGTGGGGGCGGGGATACTGCACTCAAAAATGTAAAATAAGGAAGCAGCAATGTTTTAGTAAGATTAATTATTTTTAATTTTGCCAGTGCCCTATTTTTCCAAACCAATAATCTTCATTCTGCCTTAGAGAGACATGTTTCCCAATTAAAAATATCTGCTTCAGGGTGTATAAAATAAATGCCCAAAATATATATTGGGACATTACAAACTGCATTTCTCACTATTGCATGGGGGAGGTCACCTGCAGGAGAGCCGATCAGTACTGCCTTACTTTTAGCAGAATTAATCACAGAGCCAGAGACTTGGGAATACTGTTGTAAGAGAGAGGAGACTGTCATCCCTCGCTCACTATCTGAAAGCAAGAGGCAGACTCCATCCACATAGGCAAGGGCACTGAGCTCCTCTAATTTAGGAGTAGGAGTAATTCCTCTGAACAGTGGCAAGTGGGCCAACCTGGAGGTGCTGAGGATTGAGGCACTGGACACCACACCTCACGCAGCACTGGGGACCCAGGTTCAGGAGCAAGCCTGGGTTGTCGAGGGTCAGCAGGGGAAGGAGAAGATTGAGCATCCAGAGGACTGCTCTCTTCTTCTTCTTCTGGGGTGGGCTTCGGGGATCTCCCATCTCAGTAGTAATTCCTGGTGGAGGCTGTGGGGCAGGGACAGCCAATGGGGTCTGGTGTCCACGGGCTTCTGTGGGAGGGGGTGGGCTTGCTCCTTCAGCATGCTGACACTATAGCACGTTTGCCCAGGGAGGAAGAACAAGGATAGTGGCCCTGTCTCCCGGTAGGCGAAGGGGGTTCAGGGGCTGGCCAACCACACCCAGTGCCAGGTTCTTCCAGTCAGCCTTCTGGCTCTCTTCTGCTCCTGGTCACTCTATCAGATTTTAGATACAGTGCCAGAGGAATAGGTGGTCCCTCTGGGACCCACAGCTGGGGGATCGGGTGATCAGGTTGCAGTGGAGAGGAGGCCTCTGGGGGCAGAGCTGGAGGACTTCAGGCCAGTGGGATCATGGCTGAGCTGAATAACCCCCTGGAGAGAGTTTGGGTAGATAGTGAGTAAGGAGCATAAATAGAATTGAAAAAAAAAAAGAGAATTGGAAAAAAAAAGTGGAGAGTGATGCAAAAGTCACAAAAAGGGGTCAAGAGTCAATGCATGTAATAAAGGTCTAAGGAGACAACCCTGCCGTATTCTTCGGCATAGTTGTATAGGAGTACCCAAATGAGAATTTACATAGGGTATAAGACTAGCTGAAGCATACAAATCTATCCATGCGATAAAAGGGGAAGGAAGGTCTAACCATTCTAGAACACCAAAAAGGTAAGCACGCTCAACATGAGCAAACATCTTTTCCTGATCCAATGAGAGCAAAAACCCAGAGCAAAAACTCCACTTCCCATCTCAAAAAGCTCCAGTAGAATAAGTAAATTGTCAGTAATGTGTTGAGTAGAAACCGAACAACTCTGTGATGAAGCTAACAATATGTCAGCCACAAAAGACAGGCAACAAGCTAATAGGCAGGCCAAATTTTTATAGTCTGTGTTCAAGAGACACAGGGGTCTCCAATTCAGCAAAAGTGATCTGTCACCTTTCTTGTAGAAAAGGATAAGCAACACTTGTGTCAAGGTTGGGGGTAAAGAACCAGTCATCAGTATTTGGTTGTACAGAATAACCAAGGTCAGTCTAAAATAATCAGGGAATGTCTTATATAATTCGGGAGACAGTCTGTCAGTTCTGGGGGTTACATTGGAAGGTAAACTCCGAATAGCTGCAAACACTTCTGAGAGGCGCACTGGACACAATAAGGAGGCCAACAAATGAGCAGGCAAGGAAGGAGGAGAGGGAAGGTTATTTGTCCAGTAAAAGACGTGGGTATGAAAGAAGTGCCAAAGGTCTCCGCTACATAGTACTGAACATGCCCTAATATGGAATCAAGGTTAGTGTCCAGAGGATCCAGTGGGGACCGTCAGAGTGACCACATGTGCTGACTCTGCAGTCTGTCTGAGTAGGCATTAAACATATCTAGAGATTGTCATCTACTCTGGGTACCAAACCTGCTCTCTTGGGCCAGTGATCTCACCCTGTCATATTGATAGGTAGCCATTTACATTTTAATTGTATCAGTTTCAGTCATGAGGTCAAGACCAGTCATGTACATATGGGAAATTAGGTCATGCAAATGAAAGCATAGATTTAGATAATGTAGATACTGAGAAGTATGGAGCTGTTGGGTGGGATTGTGGAAAATGCCTCTGAACTCTTTCCTTGACTTTTCCCACCAAACCCCAAAGTTATCATAAGCACTGAGGATCAACCATCTATCAGAAAAAAAACCTGGAGCTAGGCCTTGCACACTACTGGGGCTGATAACAAGGAGCTATTAAACCACCAAGGCCAGTTCGGGGAGGGTACATAAGGACCTGTCAGACAAGAGCAGTGCACTGCTAGATGGTCTGAGTACTCGACAGGAATAACCTGTGACTGAATCACCTGGAGGCTACTAGATAGAAATGAAAAATCTGTACGGGGCTGTAAAGTGCCCTTAGTAAAGTAGGGCTCGGGGGGGCACTTGAGACAGACGCTGTCTGTCCTGCAAATGAGCCATCATAACCATGTCCCATAGGAAGTTGCAGTCAAAATGCAACTTCTGTGTATGCCCGTCATGGTCAGAAATACCTAACCCACAATTAAAATCACCCCCCAACAGGAGAGGTTTAGAAATATTGAGAAATGGCTGTATCATCTTAAACAAATTGACTCATTCTGACTTCATTTGAGAGGCATAAACATTGATAACCCTAAACAGGAGGAGACCCAAAGTCAGATCCAACAATAAAGCACGACCTGGGAGAGATATCAATCAATTTCTACACTGCAAAGTTGAACCCTCTGAAAAGAACTCTGACACCATCACAGGTTTCAAGGCCATGGGACCAGTAAGTTGGTCCAGACACCCATAGGTCCCGGACTGCCGAGAGTTCAAAAGCAGTTTTATTATGAGTATGCTGGAGCAGAAAAAAAGCTTCCAGGAAGGGAATGAAGTACTGAAAACATCAATAAACATTTTTTTGAGCGATTGTATGCTATTGACATTAGGGGCTAGATATTCAAAAGTGCACCCTGAACGTGCGCAATGGGATGTGCAGCAGAACCCAGGTGCACCATACGAAATGGATGCAATATTAAGTAGATGCACCACAGAAATGCACCTGTGCAAGACACACTGAATATAGCACAAAAGCACCATAGCACAACCAGACATGCACCTGAGCAACTCAAATTGTGCAGGAGCAAGTGTACATGCTGACAATAGCAGGTTGAGCATGGCGCACCATGCACAAGGGAACACAGGCAGGGTTGTGCAAGGCCAGGAACAAGGCAGGGTTGGCAGGTGTGAACCACAAGGGGACATTGGGCATGAGGCACAGGACAGGCACAGAGCTCAAGTGCCATGGACAATGCCCAGTGCCCCACACAGACCCAGGTGACCAATGTGACAAAGCAAGGTACACCCATGGAATGGATGGCTGCAGGGCCTGGGCACACCACATCCACTGTTTTGACAGCCAAAATGGAACAGGAAGATGCCACAGCCACTGTGTGAAGGCACCCTGCATGTACAGTGTGCCACAGCCACAGCATGACACAGGTGCCAGGCCAAATGGTGCACACGCCACACAGACACACATGAGGACAGGACACAGCAGCGCACAGCACAGTGTCACCAGAATGGACATCATGGCTGGGGGTGTACAGGCCAGCACAGGCAGACAGGGACACATGACACTGTAGCAAGCACAGGGGAGAAACACAGCCTACACCCAAGTGACCGTGACACAAAGGGATGTGGCACACAGGCCACAGAGCACCCAACAGAACCATACTGTGGGGACAGCATGTACACAGACAGGGATTTGCCCAACGACAGCAATGAACAACTGCAGCACAGTGCAGCAGCAGGCATGCAAAGGAGACACAGGCACACACTGGCATAAGGTAAAAAACACTTTACTAGACAATGTAGAATCAGCCAACAAAATCAGAAATAGGGGTGCCAACAGGTCAAACACAACAACAGGTAATGGGTACACACACTAGGCAACAGAAAAAGGGGTATCAAATGGGATAAGCAGTGTAGAGTGTACAGGGGAGCAAAATTAACAGTCCTGGTGGGTTGTGGGCATGGGAGGGTGAAATGGGTGGTGAATGTGCACTGTTCAGTGGCTATCGCCATAGCCACCGCAAGGCCTGATGCATCCTGTGTACCTCCATCACCAGTTCCCTCATAGCCACCAGCTGTTTCAGGCTCAGCCGGATGTGCGCTGCTGTGCAGGAGATAAGCAGCAGTGTCAGTCACTACAACTGGAGCATACCTCCGCCGAGGATGTCAACACCACGCCGTCCACCACCTGGCACAGGACGACCAGTGAAAGGGTAACAGAGAACAGCTACTAAGTGACAGGCCCCACACAGCAGAGGGTCACCCCCCTGAGGGCTGTGTGTGCATAGGACAGCTGTGGTGCCCTCTCATGGATGATGCCACCAACAGCATGTGCACAGATGACAGCACAGCAGACTTGGTCAGTGTCCCACATACATACTGGGTGGCATGCAATAGAGCACCATGCACCCAACCCTGTGCACCGGCATCCCACAGTGTGGGATACAAGAGCCACCCAGGAGCAGCATGTGCACACCATGGGACACACACACACACACACCACCAGTGACAACATCAGGATGCCACCACACAGAGGCCACTTGTATGTCCTTGCCACCCACGCTGCCGACCAACACAGGCAGCAGTGACAATGTGCCAACACATGCCATAGCCCTGCATGGCAGCAGTGCCCTGGAGATGTACCAGCCCCACCAATCCCAGGCCTTGAGAAGCTGTCTGAACCAGGCTGCACACACTCACCAGCCAGCCATCGCACTGACCCTGCTGCAGCAACAACATCATGGCGCTAGTCCCCATGAGTAGTGTCCTTCCTGGCCCTCCTGCATGCCTCCAGCCCTTTGGATGAAACACAGACATAAAGGAACATGAGTGGGATGCTATGAACTGCCCTCCCTCACAGGCCAGACACAGTTCACAGTGCTGCCGCAACCAGTGCAGAGACCCCATCCCATGTACGGGGTATGGTGTCGGGGCCCCTGGCGCCATGCAACACACAGGCATGCAGTGCCGCACCACCGGACACACACCCCCAGCAATGCAAGGCCCCCCCACTGTGTGCAGTTGCAGACATACAGGTAGCACACTCATTAGCACAAATACTGGACAGTGGCAGCTTGCACAATGCACTGAGACACCTACCTGGTTGTGGGACCGAACTGAGGCTGGCACGGTCCTGCAGCCTCCTCAGCCACTCAGGGTTACGGTGCCACAGGTCCCTGTACAGGTAGCAACACTGATCTCCCATCTGGGCAACACCCGTTCACCTCTCAAGGCCCACTGCCACATGGTCCCACACCTGGGACCGGGCCTCATGAAGATCCCCTGCTTCAAACAGCTGGTCCACCAGGGGTTCCACCAAAGCCACCAGGTTGGCCATCTCAACTAATGACCAATTCCTGGCCCATCTCCCCTGTTCTGCTGACCACTCCATACTAGCTGCACAGACCTCTGGTAGTGCAGAGCAATGTGGCATGCACTGGAACCATGTGTAGCACTGCTGCGCCACATGCGCGATGGGATCACACAACCGCACAGCATGTAGATTCATGATTGAGATGAACAACCATGACCTATTATGCAATACCACACATGCGTAATGCCGGAAGTACAGGTGGGAGGTCAGAGTCACATCCGTGACCCGCATACGTGTGTGCCTTCGGAGATTCCATGCTGTGAAGGGCATGCGGTGCCACACAGGCCACATCTCAAAGGTGCAGTGACCTCCCTTGCATGGTCACTGGCATCACACAACGGGGCCAGCTGCACTGTCCAGCACAACAGCGCATCCATGCCACATGCATAGCACACACCCACGGATGCATGCGTGACAGGACAGGCATGCACAGTGCAACTGGCTGTGCGATACGCCACATGGGATGGTGCCCTGCTGCCTTCACACATGCCAGGTGTGCATGTGCCAAAAGTGTACCTGCGGATTGCTATTGTGCATTCATGTTGCACATGACACAGTCAGTTGCATAAGGAGCATTTCCACAATATTCAGCCAGCATATACAAATAGCCTCATGATCTAATGCCAGGCGCAGTTGCTCACATTAGCATCTCATTACCGGTTGCGCAGAGACTCATTTGCATGAATTGAGCTATAAAAGAGCTACAACACAGCACAGGTCACTGACAGGTATTGCAGCCATTAAGGTAAGACTGTCCACACTGTGTTGCATACTGTTACTACTTTGCTTGGGGTCAGTGCTGCACTGTGTCATGGACTGCTACCATGCTGCTCATCGGTGCACCATCTGACTGTTCATAGGCTGCAACTTGTCAGTCGGAGGGAGCTGAGGAGCAGGTGCCTGCAAGGAAGCACAGGCCAGACTTCATGAAGGATGAGCAGCAGGCCCTGTTTGAGGCCTACCTGGAGAGAGAGGACCTACTGAGTGGGGCCACTGGGACCACGCAGGACTGAGCCACCGGGTGGGAGGAGGTAGCAATGTTTGTCAATGCCCATGGCCACCACAACTGCAGCACAAAGGTGTGCAAAAAGAAGATGGACACTAAGAGGAGCACATCAAGGAAAAGTTGGCTGCCATCAGGGCATCATGCAATAGGACTGTGGTGGCCCGGCTATGGCACCCATCTTGACAGCGGGGGAGGAACTTGTTGCAGCCACTATCAGCTGGACAGCCATTGAGGGTGTCCCTGGTGGGGGATTCCAGACAGGTGCCAGCCTGTCACAGCACATATGAGTATGATGGTGGCTGTTGTGGGGGGGGTGTGCATGCTACCTGTGTGCCTGGGTAACTGCGGGTGTGCTGCATACCCATGACTGGTGTGGCATGGTGTGGTGCACGCTGCACATGGGCACACCGTGCATGTCCCTGGACCCCTGTGTGCAGTGTGCCTGCTGCCTGAACATGTGCTGGGAGGGCGGGGCAGGGTCCAGGGTGTGCATGGCTCCCTATATGCCCTACAGCTGTGCATGCACAATGGTACAGTATGTGCTGGTGCAGGCAGGGCCACAGTCATCACAGTCTGTGGCACAACACACTGCATGAGGCATGTCGCTGTGGTGGGGCTGTAGTGGGGGGGCAAGTCTGCCAGCCATGTGCCTGTGCAATGCCGTGTTGTGTGGCTACACAACATAGTCAACATGACCTGTGCCATGCCTGTGGCATGGCTGCCTGTCATGCAGTGCTGCACAGCATGCCGCTGGCGTGGTCTGGCAAGTCTGTGATGCACACGCATATATTGCACAGTACATGGCACAGCATGCACTGTGCCACCATCAACACTGATACTGCTCATTCTGTCTTCCAGCTCCATCATTCCTCAGGGGTGCAGTGTGAGATGAGACCGGTGAAGTGGGTTCTGATGATGCTGTGCCATCCACATCATCCGGCATTCTGGCCACAGACCATGGGTGCTGTAGTGGTATGGAGCTCATGGAGTTCCTAGGACTTGGTGATGATGATCTACTGGCCGACATCCTGCTCATGGTCACCCTAATGGTGCTTGCACCTACAGCACTGGAGAGGAGTGCCTCTGACAGTGATGATGACATAACCCTGATCCTAGGCAGCACCAGAATTGTCACACCACCCTGTGGACAGGTGTCTACACAGGCAGCAGAAGCCAGCATGGGCAGTACAATACCCACGCAGGACCCCCAAACCATGGCCAAACAGTGGCATGTGATGCTGCTGCTGGTGCCGGCCATGGTCAGGGTGCCGGTGTGGGCACCGGTGCCACAGGGCAGGTCCAGCAGGCTGCTGGCATGCAGCAGCGGGCTGCAGGAACCACTGTGCAGCTCCCCACAGGGGCCACCATTGGTGCACCCACTCAATCCCCACCACCTCAGCAGACACCTGTGCAATGTTCCCAGGCGAGGGATGTAGCCCGGCAAACCACCACCCCTCCAGCATGTCAGTGGCAGCCCCATGATACGCCTGGCACTGACAGGCCGGATGAGCACAACAGGCTGCTGTGGACTTCCATGGACAACCAGGCAATGCTCAGGGCAGTGATACGTGTGCTGTGGGTGGAGGTGTGTCAACAGGCTGAGCAAGGGGACATTGGACGTGCTCAGCTGATAGGTGAGATCCGCATTGCTGGACCACTTTTTTTTTTTTTTTTTATTTTAGTCTTTGGTAACCGGGTAAGGCCCACTAGGCAGAAGTGCCTGTTTTCAGGGGTGACCTGGGAGCACTGGGCGGTTAATTGACTTGCTCAGAGCCACACAGTATGCAAGTGGAGGTTGTGAGAATCAAACCCAGGTGTAGTCTGCTGGATGTACCAAGCTCGTTCACAGCTTGTTACTCCAACCTTTAGGCTATACTGCCAGCCCAAGCCCAGCATTGTCGGGATCATTGCTGCGGGATTTGCATCGCTGGCATCCAATGGGTGCAGCAGGGCACACAGGACTCCCTGTAGTGCCATGTCCACGCCATGGTCAGGGCAACTAGTAACCCCAGCAAGGCTGATGCCGATCACTGCCATGCCCATCCCCAACACACCTGGCAGTAGTCTGTTTGCTGGTCTCTGCACACCCAGGAGGACCTGGTCACATTCTCAGGCCTCTACCTCTGTCAATGTGTTGGTGACACCATCTGTGGCTGTTGAGCAGCCAGTGCCTGCCACACAGTCTGGGCATGGCCCCCATGTGGCTGTGGTGGCCATGCACCACACAGTAGGCCTTCCAGGTGTGCTGCCTGGTCCTGTTACCTACTGCTGTGGGCTGCTGCACACTTGGCTAGGCATGGCCCTGTGCGTGTGCAGTCACGTACATGTGACCTAGGTCACGTCTTTCATGTGTGTGTGGGCTGTGCTGCTGGACCATATGGCATGGGCGTGATGAGAGCAGCACCGTGATGGCCTTGCCTATGTGCTGGCATATGCTCTCTGATCCATGCCACAGCCTGCTGTACTGCTGTGTGTGTTGACACCACTCCTACCGCACCTGTCTGTGTGTCCCAACTGCTCCTCTGTGCCCTGCTGTGCACCCTATGGCAGTAGTGCTGTGTGTGCCAGCCAAGGTACAGCCACATGTGTGTCCAGCACATGGCACTTGGGTGGGTTCATCCACCTGTGTTGCTCCACTGTGGTGTGGGCATGGGTCTGCGTGACTGTGTGTTCGCCTGTGTGTGCTGTGTGGGTGCCTGTGTCCATGCATGAATCCCTGTGTGGCCGCGCATGTCTGTCTGTGTGTGTGGTGTACTATGCATGCATGGCTACCATGTATGGCCCTCACCTGCAGTTCCCATAGTGCTCTTCCACAATGGTGTCTCTATGACTCCTGGCACAGGCCGCCAGCCTGAGCTCCCTCCTCTCCATGGGTGGCTGCACACCCCCATCCGGCTCATCCTCCCCATCATCATCACTGCTGTTGCCCTCATCCACCTGAACAACTATCCCATGGTCAATGTCCATGTAATGCAGCATGCAGCAGGCCAGGAATATGCCAGAGGCTTTCGCAGGACTGTACTGTAGGGCACCACGAGATATACTGTACCTAGGCAACTGAATTGCATCTTGAGCATGCCAAAGACAGGCTCTATGATATTGTGTGTTGCAATGTGTACCTCATTGTACCTCTCATCCGCAGCATTGGATGGTTGCTGGATGGGGGTGAGCAGCCAGGGCCAGAGGGAGTATGCACTGTCACCTGTGGGGAGAACACATATGCTGGTTACCACCAGGCATAGCCTGTTCCCACAGCCACCCCCTATACTTCACATCGCCACCCCTCGCCACCCTATGTGCCTTGGCCATGGACACCCTGCACAGTTGCTGTGCCACCATGCATGACACGCCATCCATGTCTGTCATGCCTGTGCAATGCTGTCCATGCACCCCTGCACTGTTGTCATTCATCTTCCCTTTCCTGTGACCCCACCTTTCACTGTCCACATCCCCAACCACCTCATGCTGTGGCTGTGTGGTGTCCTGCATGGCCTATCTGTCACCTCATCTCATGTCCTGCTCACCTACTAGTTGCCCCATGGGGATCATCTCACTCTCAAACTGCTGGCACTGAATCGACTGGTGCCATATGAATGCATCATGTGTACTCCCAGGGTGTGTGGCGCGCACATTGATGATGCACCCAGTGGCATTGCATACCACCTGGCAGTTGAAGGTAGGGTAGCCCTGTCTGTTTATGTACACTGCCCCTTCTGGGCCAGGTGGTGTGCATACGGCCACATGGGTGCAGTAAATAGCCCCTATCATGCCGGGTATGCGTGCCACCCTGTGGAATTCCTGCATGTTTGCTGTGTGCCATGCCTGTGTGCTTGAGAATCTCACGTACTCCAAAGCATGTGGCAGTAGAGCATTTAGGACCTGGGTGAGGAGGCGGGATGTGGCCATTGTGATATGCCAGCAGTTGCACCCACTGGTGTTTGGAAGGTGCCCGTGGTGAGCAGTTACATTACCGCTGTCACCTTGGTCTCCACTGTCATGGCATGACTCCTTCTGGTGGGTGCCTGCAGCTTGTCATGGCACAGCTCACATAGCTGTATCAGAATTGTCTTGTTCAGACGGTACCAGCCCACTATCTTGGTGTCCCCGTAGTCCTCGATCGTGAGCCGGGCACGGTACTGTCTGTGTTGGTCATACCACCGCCAGGCCTTTCCTTGGCCACTTTGCTGTTCCTCACTTGTCCTCAACCCCCTCATCACCTGTTCCATTAAGAATGGCCCTGCATGGGAGGGAGGGGGTAGGGGAGAGCTAATCATCCTGTATTTTGTACCTGATGTATGGGGTAATGTTTTACGCTGTTTGGATTCGTTCTCTGTGTTGGAAACTTTAATAAAATTTGAATTGAAAAAAGAATGGCCCTGCATCCATGGCTTATGCTCCCCTGGATGCACCTCTGCTGTGGGTGTGTGGTTGAGCCTCTTTTTTATGTGCTCAGCTCTGTGTGGCGCATTCTGTTGGCTGCTCCGCAATTGTGCTATGTGTTTTGGCTGAATATACCATTGCGCAGCATATCCATGTGTACGCCCCCTCTGTACTTGCGCAGCATACATTACTGTTATGCAGCAGCACAATGAATTTTGCGCTGCGCATTCCTACTGTTTGAATATGGCACTGGGGTGCATTTCTGTTTGCGATGGCTCTAGTCAGTTGAGCATTCAGCAACTCCTCTGAATATCTAGGCCTAAATGTCTATGCAGAAAGGGAGATCTGGGGCAGAAGCAGGGCTCTTACAGTATTGGACCATCACCCTTCCCAGTTTAGGAGAGAGTCCTGTTTTCAACACGTTTGACTGTGTGCTCCTCCAGTGAGTCATCCACCTCTGAAGATTCATCCTAATGAGCGGAGCACACAGAAGAGTCAGAGCAACCACGTTCATCATCTGTGCCCCCCCCACCCCATTGGGAGGAGGCTCCCAAAGCAGCATAAGCATTCCTAAGTTAGATGTCTGACTTCTTAGCCAGTATCTTTCCATTCATAATTCTATGGCAATGCATTTTTTTGGCTGCGACTTGAAACAGAGTAGTGGTCATATCAGACATCTGGAGAGGAGGGGATTGCATAACTGCCGCTTCCAGACTCATCGCTGGGGGCTCAGGTGACTGGGGAAGAGGCTCAGAAACCACAGGGGGAGGGCTTGTGTCCTCAACAGAACCTGGGCCATCTGCGGATTCCACAATGGGATTAGAGACTCCGGGATCATGGAGGGGAGGGGCCTCAGATTCCACTTGGGGCAGAAGGCAAGTCTTCACTGTCCTCTGCAGCCAGGTCTGTCCCTTAGTGATTAAAGCATCCTGATTAAGCCCATCATGCTGATTGTGTGATGCCCAAGGACATTGCCAGAAGGCATGACCCAGCTCTTTGCACAGACCGCATCTATTCAGATTTGGGCAGGTCTGAGTAATGTGGCCACATTCCAGGCAACTGCCACATCAGGCAGCATCGCAAACTGAATTGAGGTGTGTGCATGACCCACATTTATGGCAGGTTTTTGGCTGTCCTGGACAGAAACATAAGCCCTTATTCTGGCCAATATAGAAATTGCCAGGTAAATGTGTAACCCCCTTGCTGACCTGGTACAACCTAATCTTAACCTTCTAGCCCTCTGTCCATACCTGCTCACTATCAATAATAGAGGTGGGGTATCCAAAACATTGCAGTGTTTGCAAATCCAATACAATTCATCTATAATATTCATGCATCCATTGTGGAACAATCATGTCAAAGTTTTTAAGGCAGGCTTGGGACACAGGGATAGCTGCAAAAGAGGACCACAAGGGGGACAGTTTGAGCTTCTCAAATGTAAACCAGAACCTGTCCAAGGAAATGGAGGTGCAAAAGCTGACAGCAAAAGTTTTTTCTCCAGCAATATAAGTGACAGCATAAAGGTCTGCTGCCAAAAATTCCATGAATTCCTTCAACAACTTTTGGAACACATAGGTCCTATCCAGTAGCAACTCCAATCCCCCTCTGTACCACAGGCAGACCACATTATGATGCTGAATGGGTTTTCTTTGCTGCACAAAAAGATCGGACATCTTAAAGGAACCAGGGAGCCCCTCTTGGAGCAAAGAGGTGGTAGCCAAGTCTGCAGGGTCCCAGGCAGAAAACGTGTCTCATCCAGGCCTTGAAGTACCAGTGTCCTGGGAGGTAATGAATGCCAGGGGGCTGCCATGTGAAGGATGCTTTATGCCCCAAGTCCTATGTAATGAAAAAGAAACAGGGGAAGTGTCAGGCTGTGTGAGTGTGGGGGGGGGGACTCCCCATATGACTCTCTAGACAATAATTTATATTAGGGGTCCAGGATACCCCATTCGTGGCTTTGCACCATCTGGCAGTGAGGCGAGCCAAAACAGCTGTCCATTTCTGTGAGATATCTGTCACAGCCGAGGCAGTCCCTGGAGTACCAGAGTGAGGAGTACTACACATGTCTTCCAGGGCCAGAGAGATCACTAGATGCAACCAGGAAGTTGTTATATCACCTCCTGAGCCCACAGTACTTTCAGCCAAAATAACATCCGACATCGCATTGGCTCCAACAATGGTAGGAACAGAACAGGAAGCCACAGGAGCCATCAAAGCTCCGGCTGGGTAGATTTTCTTTTGTGCATCCAGAAATGGCAACAGAGTAGCCTCTGAAGGAGCCTTGAAAAAAACCTCAGGTATGCCCACAGTCATCTGTTTTTTTTATTGTTTTATTTTCTTTATTCACTTCTGTGCTGCAGGGTGCTTACCCTTTTTCTATCCGTTACGCGGGAACTCAACTACTCTGTCCTCAGGGAAGCCTCTGTCTCGGAAGCACAGCAGGGAGGACATTGGCTTACCCCCCCATGGCGGGGCCCTCCCCTGGTGAGGGGAAACTGGGAGAAGGAGACCGCATCACCCTAGGATCCCACCCTGACTTAATTTGGGCTTTGTTTGCCCTGCAAGGTGGGTCCCTCATCGTTGACTTCATGTTGTATGCACAGAAGAGATTTTCCTCTTGGCTGCCCCTAGAGATGTAGCATGCAATGTATCCAGCACAGCGCTGCTCTCCCTGCCACAAGATACCGCCGTCGTCCCTCCCACCACTATGTCCCTGCTTTGGCACTGCCTCCAGCTTCCACTAGAGGCCACTGCTACGCCAGGATCCTCCATACTCCCACCCTGAGAGAGGAAAGCAGTCCATCGGACACTCAATCCCTGCTCACCCCTGCTGACCCCCGATGGCCCAGGCTCGTTCCCGAACCTGGGTTGCTAGTGTGAAGTGAAGTGTGGCGTCCAGTGCCTCAACCTTCAGCGCCACTGGGCCAGCCAGTCATCTAGGGTTGAGCGGAGCCAATTTTATGGGGCAAAGTCACAGGACCGCTTTGGGATATAATAGGCGGGCAGGCTGTATTAGCCAAAGAAAGTAGTCAATGCAGTACTCTTTCTACTCCTCTGCAGTCATGGCCAGAAGCACAATCTTCCATTCTTCCATGTAGTGCAATCAGCTTCCAGAAAATCAGCATCTGTTGAGTAGTTGTAGAGCAGGGCTACACTCATGCCCTTCTTTGCAGGATTAACAGCCTGCTCACTAGGAGGTCAATCCATAGTTATAGGAATCAGAGCCTCTGGTGAAGTAGAAATGGGAGAGGAGGCTCTCTCCCCCAAGTCTAGCACAATGGTACTCAGGTCCTCTGATGGTGCGGCCATCTCTGCAAAGCTAGATAGGCAACTGGACCCCTGCTGGAGAGTAGGGGATTTTCCCAGGTGTCATGGCCAAACACTCCCCAATCAATAGAAACTGGTCAATGTAACCCACCCCTCAGGATGCACTTGGAGATAAGCTATCTCAACTTAGTGAGCCTTTCCTTGTCAAAAAAAAAAAAATCAATAAAAATGACAAATAAACAAATATCCGAAAGAAAATTTTGTAGTACAAATGAATGTCCACTTCTCTAACCCAGTCTGTTTAAATAATCATAAGATTACACATGTCCTATTTCATGCAATTATGGAAGACATGTAATACTTGCTTTCTAGTGCATATCATGACTTTCATGTCAGGGCCTGGGAGAAATAAACTTCAGTCCCTCACCTTTTCACTTACACATACAGTTCCTTTGCACTGTGATTCATTTCAGGTTTTCTCAGTTCACATTGCCCACCTTCTACCACACACACTCACACACATACACACATACTGTACACACACACACACACACACACACACACACACACACACATATTGTAAAATAAAACACTGAAATGTAGGATTCAAAATATTATTTCAATACAGACAAACAAGCCGCATGAACTTAACCTATAACTGCTGGGTACTGAAATCATTTCCTTAATGCTATTTACACTGTACAGCCATGTAGCAAGCAAAACAGAAAACAAGCATTTGTCAATGGTGAATGCTGTCTTGCTGGTGTTGGCATTGGTAGTGCAGGAGTTGAGAGAGATGCATAATAGGAATAGCAGTGAAGTATAGAACCGACGTCAATCCCACCCCACCCTGCAAAGAGTGACAAGCATTGGGGTGTGTGTTTGGGTCACTGGCCATAACGCTCATGCTATTTCACCTCACCCTACCCTGTAGAGTCTGACAAGTCTTGCGTTGTGCCTTGGGGTCATCTGGCCTTATGCCCACCCCATTTCATAAGTATGTACACTGATATGGGTGCAGCATAGGAGAATGGGTTGAACTTTGGGGCTGAAGAGTCCAAGGCACACCTTCATGCCTGTCAGTGCCTGCATGGTGGGGGTGGAGGACCAATGGCATGAGCAGTACAGCAGACAATCCAAAGACACATCCCTGATGCCTGTTAGTCTGTACACGGTGGGACGTAATGGTTAGAAACCATAATGCCCTTGGCATGTGTTGGTATTTGCACTCCAAATTTTAAAACATGGCCTTTTTGTGACCCCACTTCATGAAAGCATTTGGGACCTCTGCTCATGAACAGTGTCCCTGTGATTTTGTTAATCTCTCTCGAACGTTGATTTCCCACAGTGACTGCGCCATTCTGTACCACATTAAAATGTCAGCTGCACCGTAAATAGGGAGCGGTAAAGAGATGGCAATGTTGAAAATCTAGAGTAAATATATTAACATTCTCGAAGTTACGAGCATGTGTGAAAACTGCACATCGCACGCTCGTAACACTGTCATTTAGTGGAATTATTTCACTAGATCTTTAACATAGCCATTTGGGACCTCTGCTCATGAACAGTGGCACTATGATTATCTTAATTTGCCCTGAACGTTGATTTCCCACAGCGACCGCACGATTGTGCGCCACATGTGCAAAACTACATTTTGGGCAGGATGTGACAAATGACAGCTGTACTGATCATAAGAAGGTGTGCAAAAATGACAATGTTGAAAATCTGGAGTGAAAATATTACAAATTCTCAAAGTTACAACTGTGCATGGACACTGCACAACGCACACTTGTAACATAGTCATTTTATGGAATGTTTTCACCAGATTTTCAGCATAGGCATTTTGGGACCTCTGCTCATGAACAGTGTTATTGTGATTTTCTTACTCTGTTTTGAACATTGTTTTCCTACAGTGACTGTGCCACTGAGCGCTGGATGTGCAAAACACAGTTCAGGTAGGATCTGGAAAATGAAAGCTGTACTGTTCAAAAGGAGGAGTGAAAAATGTTAAAAATTATCGACGTTACAAGTGTGCGTGGAAACTGCACAATGCAAGCTTGTAACAGTCATTTTTTGGATGTTTGTCACCTAATTTTCAACATAGGCATTTTAGGACCTCTGCACATGAACAGAGTCACTGTGATTTTCTTAATCTGTCCCAAACACTGATTTCCCACAGCGACCGCGCTATTCTGCGTAGGAAGTGCGAAAACACAGTTCAGCCAGGATATGAAAAATGACAGCTGTTCTGTTCATAAGGATGTGTGAAAAAATGCTAATGTTGAAATTCTGGAGTGAAAATCTTACAAATTACGAAGTTATGAGGGTGAGTGGAAACTGCACAACACATGCTCATAGCACAGTCACTTAATGGACTTTCATCACCAGATTTTCAGCATAGGCATTTTAGGACCTCTGCTCATGAACAGTGTCACTGTGATTTTATCAATCTGTCCAGAACACTGATTTCCCACAGCGAATGCGCTATTCTGCACCTGAAATGCAAAAACATATTTTGGACAGGATGAGAAAAATGATAGCTGTACTGTTCATAAGGAGGTGTGGAAAAATGCCAATGTTGAAAATCTGGAATGAAAATACTACAGATGTGCGAATTTACGAGCATGCATGGAAACTGCGCAATACACGCTCGTAAAACAGTTATTTTTTTTTTTATTTTTTCACCAAATTTGCAACATAGGCTTTTTGAGAGATCACCTTATGAACAGTGGCACTGTCATTTCATTAATCACCCCCAAAAGGTGATTTCGCGCAGTGACTGCAAAATCACATTTCGGGACCGAATAACGCTATGACAGTGACTGTATTCATGAGGAGGGTTCCCAATAACAAAACAGCAGAAAAGACACAGCACCAACACTTCTATAATGTAATCTATATTTTACTCACACGTGTGTGGAAAACAATAAAATACAGCGGCACCATGCAAGGTGACAACAGCTCCCAACCACACAAACAATCCGACCGGTTTCACGCTGAAAGCGCCTCCTCAGTCCCCGAGGAGGCACTTTCAACGTGAAACCGGTCGGACTATTTGTGTGTTTGGGAACTGTTGTCACCTTGCATGGCGCCACTGTATTTTACTCTTTTCCACACACATGTGAGCAAAATATAGATTACATTATAGAAGTGTTGGTGCTGTGTCTTTTCTGCTGTTTTGATTATCCTTTTACACTGGCACAACAGAAGCTGGAGCCGCTTTCCCTTAGAATCATTGGGGTCCCAATAACCCCATGTTGAAAATTAGGTGCCAAAATTCCCAGAAATGTCTGAGATATGCACCAAAGTTGAAAATATCCTATTTATGCCATTATACAGCTTACCGGCATTTCTTCAGTTCGCGGTTGGCTTTGAAGAGTGCAGACATATTCCTGGTCCACCGAAGATCATCGCACCAGGCTCCAGAGGTAAGTATGGGGTGAGGGGTGGAGGGAGGTGGGATACGCAGAGGGTGGGGTGGGTTGGGGGAGGGGCCACAGGCAGTGAGGGACAGTTTTCTATTTTACAGGGTTAAAAAAATAATAGTAATCATCGCGGGAAGGTTTTTTCTTTTAACAGGTGCTCTTCCACACTGGATGGGCTCCCAGCATGCCACCTGCATGTTTTGAGGTGGGGGGACTGGAGCTGAGGGGAATTGGGCACCTTGTCAGCAAATAAAAGGTGTTGGGGAGGATGATGCAGAGGAAGATTGGGTGACCCCCCTCGGCAAACAACTGGGATGGGACATGATGCTGACAGGGATTGGGCTCCCCATTGGCAAATGAACTCAGATGGGGGTCATGATGATGCCAACAGAGGGATTGGGCACCCCTGATGTCAGCTTTTCTGGGGACTGTGCAAGGTGGATGGCACAGCCCCCACCATGTCTGATTGAAATGTTACACCAGAAAGGGCACACCCTGCAAAGAGGTGGAGCTCCCTCATTGCAGTGGCTGAAAAGTTTTAAGTTGGTGGCACACTTTTGTACTGCTGTCATAGACAGCATGCAATCTAATTCATGCCATGGAGCCCAGCCCCAAAATCAGTATGCACTGGCCACACAATACACATCGCTCTCCAAAAACCTGCTATTCTAAAGTTACTGCAACATGTTTCTTGCGTATGCTCAAGACAACATAAAAACTCCCCACTGTGCAAGGGAAACACTATTAACAGTGGCTGCACATATCTTCAGACTTAGTAGAACTACTATTTTTCTCTTTGACCAACCACATAACACTGCAGGGTGTCCATTACAGCAAGCAATATGGCAAGGCATGTCAAATGAATTTGACTAAATTCTTTAAATGAGTGTTGCAAGAACAAAATTGGGCATGGCACTGGATGTCCTATACAGTGCCTGGACTTTGGTAAGGCCTTTGAATTAGTGCCTCATAGTAATTTGTTGAAGAAACTGGGAGATATAGGGACAGATGATGGGCTGAAGCAATGGGCAGGGAACTGACCTCAAAACAGGAACCAGAGAATGGTCATAAATGGAACTACATCAGCAGTCAGGAATGTGATGAGCATGTTGGCCCAGTGGCGCCGAGGGTTGAAGTGCTGGATGTCACACCTTGTGCAACGCTGGCAACCTGGGTTTGGAAGTGAGCTTGGGCTGCTGGGGTTAGGCAGGGGAGGAAGAGGAATGAACATCAGCTATCCTTTCCCAGGGTGGATGGGCACGTTGTCCTGCACCTTGGCTGCCCCTGGTGGAGGATGGGGAACAGTGCCAGACCATGGGAGACAATTAGCATGGTGATGTGACATGCACATGCCTCCACACATGCATGTTCATGGCCATGAGGGGCAGGGGACACAGAAGAATGAGAAAAATGGCTGCCAACTCTGTGAAGTCCCCACTGGCTTGGCAGTGCGCCGCGCTCCCAGACTGCCCGTAATTGCCAAGTAATCTGGTCTCAGGTTAGGGAGGGGTGGGAGGCGACTGCCAGGCTGGCAGGGGGGACGGATATCATCAGCAGGCCAAGGAGGATAAACACAATAAGGAAAAAAAAAGGAACATGATGAGCAGGATACTTCAAGGGTTGGTCCTGTGGCCAGTGCACTCAATATGTTAATTTTGTGATATCGCTGAGAGGGTACATGACAGGATGTGTCTGTGTATGACATCAACATTGGCATCAGGGTAAGCAGTATGCAGAGCATAAGAGAACTGAAAGTGGATCTTGCAAAACTGGAAAAAGTAGTCCAGAATATGACAGTTGAAATGTGGCTAGGAAGCAGTATAGTGCAGTGGTTTAATGCTCTAAGCTGCAAATCTGGTGACATCCAGCAGACCAGACCTGGGTTTGAATCCCACAGCTTCCACTTGCATACTGTGTGACCCTGAGCAAGTCACTTAACTTCCCTGTGCTCCCAGGTCGCTCCTATAAAAAAGCTTTCTGCTTAGTGTGCTACTCCTGGTTAAACAACTAAATTAAAAAAAAAAGAAAAAAAAATGTAATGCCAAAATGTGCAAGGTTCTGCACTGTGGGAGAAGACATTCAAAGACTAATAACTGGAGGGCGGGTGCACTTCTGGCCCAAAATTCAGAGGAAAGGGACTTGGGAGTTATAATCACTGATATTCATAAAGCCTCAGGAAGCTGCACTAGAGAGTACAGCAAAGCAAACAAGATGTTGATGTGTATTTTGAGGGCACAATTGAGTAGGAATGGGGATGTGATTCTGCCCCGCTGCTAGTTGCTAGTTAGGTTGCACCTGGAATTCTTTGTCTAGTTTTTCAGCACACACAGGAAAAATTATTTGGATCATCTGAAGTGAGTATAAAGGAGACTGACCAAAATTGTCCAGCGCCAGCAAAGTATAGAAACATAGAATTTGATGGCAGATAAGGACCGCTTGGCCCACCCAGTCTGCCCATTTCCCTACCTAATGGATAAGCTACAGATCTCAGCTAACCAACAGCCTACTTCTTCCTACCTCCACCCCCTAGAATTGCCTTATGCCTGTCCCATGCATTCTTGAATTCCACCACTGTTTTTGACTCCACAACCTCCTCAGGAAGGCTGTTCCATGCATCCACAACCCTCTCAGTGAAAAAATACTTCCTCACATTACCTCTGAGCCATCCCCCCTGTAGCTTCAAATTGTGCCCCCTTGTTCTTCACACCTCTTTTTCTGAAAGGCGCTACCTTCTTGGACTTTGTTGATTCCCTAGAGATACTTGAAAGTTTCTGTCATGTCCCCCCCTCTCCCTCCTCTCCTCGAGGCTATACATTTTAAGCTCCTTAAGTCTCTCTTGAAATGTCTTCTGGTGCAGACCCTGCACCATTTTAGTTGCCCTCCTCTGGACTGCCTCCATCCTGTCTATGTCTTTGCGGAGATTGAGTCTCCAGAACTGCATGCAGTACTCCAGATGGAGTCTCACCAGCTGTCTGTACAGAGGGATAACAACTTCCTGTTTTCTACTGGTGATGCCTCTCCTTATGCATCCCAGTATCCCCCCAACCCTCCTTACTGCCCTCTCACATTGCTTGCTCCCCTTTAGGTCATCTGATATGACTACCCCCAGGTCCCTTTCCATTTTTGTTGTTGTTAGTATCTCACCCCCTATTGTGTACTCTTCCCCTGGGTTTTTGTTTCCTAGGTGCACTACTTTGCACTTCTTATCATTGAATCTAAGCTGCCATACATTTGACCATTCCTCCAACCTTGCCAAGTCCCTTCTCATCTTTTCCACCCCACCTTGTGTATCAACTCTGTTGCAGATCTTTGTGTCATCTGCAAAGAGACATACCTTTCCTTCCAGTCCCTCTGCAATGTCACTTATGAAGACATTGAGAGAGGACTGGACCTAGTACTGAACCCTGCGGTACCCCACTAGTAACTCCCTTTCTTCAGAGTGGACTCCACTTACTATTACCCTCTGTGTCCTGTTCTCCAGCCAATTCTTTACCCAGGCTACCATCTTGGGACCCACTCCCAGGCTGGCCAACTTGTATATTAATCTTTTGTGTGGGGACTGTGTCAAATGCCTTGCTAAAGTCTAGGTAGGCCATGGCCACAGCCCCTCCCTGATCTACTACTTTGGTCACCCAGTCAAAGAAATCTATTAGATTCATCTGACATGACCCTCCCACTGTGAATCCAAGTATCCTATGATTCAAGGCTAGAGGACCTTGGCATGTATTTGTTGGGGGCAAGAAGGGGGAGGACTTGATCAAAACCTTAAAGTACCTAAAAGGTATCAATAAAGTGTACAGCCAAGGATTATTTGGGCTCAGAGAGGACAACATTACTCTACATATGGGCACAACCTGAAACTAGTAGAAGGTAAGTTTAAGAGGGACATGAGGAAGTATTTCTTTATGGAGAGGGTAATGGATATATGGACCTACCACAGGGGCTTGTAAACATTTAGACAGTTGATTTTTTAAGCATGGGTGGGACAGATTGATGGGACTCGGGAGCATATCAGCAAGAAGGGGGGGCAAAGTTAGTCAGAGGATTCCTCCTAAGGAAGGGGGTATTGTCTGGGTAGCTTATTACCTGGCCAGTGCTAGACACACATTCTGACCATGGCCACTTATGAGGGAGCAGTATTGGACCTTGTGCTCACCAATGGGAACAATGTTGCAGATGTCACTATAGGTGGCCACCTGGGGACCAGCAATCACCATACAGTGTGATTCAATGTAAGTACGGTGCCAGAACCAAACCACACAAAGGTGAGTGTCCTGGACTTCAGGACAACTGGCTTTACAAAGATGGTAGAATGCTTCAGAGATGCCCTGGCAGTGGGGGAGGACAAGGGTGGAGTGGAGGTACAGTGGGTGAAACTAATAGGGGCCATAGGGAAGGAAGCAAACTACTGTATCAGGCAAGTGAGCAAAAGCAAGATGAAAAAGAGACCTCTATGATTCTCAAAAGAGGAGGCTGGGAAGGTAAGGGCAAAAAAGTTTGCATTCAGAAGGTATAAGGAGGCACAGGGGGAGGAGGATAGGGAGGTCTACCACAAGAAGCAGATGGCGGCATGAAAAGCAGACAGGAGTGCAAAGGCGTGTACGCAAAAAGAGAGAAAGCCGGGGAGGGATTGTAAGGCTAAGGAGGACAGGGGATAAGTGTGTGGAGGGGAACCAGGAAAAAGCAGGCATCCTGAACAAATATTTTTGTTTAGTGTTCACAGAGGAAGGGGAAAATGAGGGACCACAGATAAGTGGCAGGAGTATTGAAGAAAAGGAGGTGGACACTATTCCATTTTCAGAGGAGAGAGTCCTGAACAAATTTGCAAATCTGAAAGTGGGCAAGGCAAGGGGGCCAGACAGGATACATCCAAGGATACTGAAAGAGTTCAGAGAGGTGCTGGCTGCACCTCTGACAGTCCTGGTCAACCACTCACTGGAGACGGGAGTGATCCGGGAGGACTGGAGGAGAGCAAATGTTGTCCCACTTCACAAAAGTGGTAGCAGGGATGAAGTTGGCAATTACAGGCCAGTCAGCTTGACTTCACTTTTGGGGAAATAAATGAAATCACTGCTGAAGGAAAGGACTGTGGACTATCTTGAAACCAGTGACTCATGGGATCCAAGGCAGCATGTATTTGCTGGGGGAGGGGTCATATCAAACAAATCTGATAGATTTCTTTGACTGGGTGACCAGGGAAGTAGATCAGGATGGAGCGGTTGATATTACCTACCTAGATTTCAGTAAGGCCTTCGACACAGTTCCACACAGGAGACTAGTAAACAAACTGGGCAGCCTTGAAGTTGGTACAAAAGTGGTAAACTGGGTAAGGAATTGATTGGGGGAATAGGCATCAGAAGGTGGTGGTAAATGGAGTTCACTCCAAGGAAGGGAGGTGACCAGCAGGGTGCCGGAAGGATCACTACTGAGACCGGTCCTCTTTAATATCTTTATTAGTGACACTGCGGAGGGGCTAGAAGGGAAGGTATGTCTTTTTGCAGATGGCACTAAAATCTGCAATAGGGTAGACACTCTGTGGGGGGAATGGAAAAATGAATAGGGGTCTAAGAAAGCTTGAGGACTGGTCAAGAAAGCGGCAACTAAGTTTCAATGTGAAGAAATGCAAAATCATGCAGTTAGGGCATAGAAACCCTGGGGTGGGCTAGAAGATGAAGGGTGTGGTACATACGACCACCAAACTGGAAAGAGACCTGAGAGTAATCATATCTGATGACCTAAAGTGGCCAAACAGTGTGACAAGGCTGTAGGGAGAGACAGAGGGATGCTGGGGTGCATAGGAAGGGGTATCACCAGCAGAAAGAGGAAGGTGGTGATACTGCTGTATAAATCATTGGTGAGACCTCATCTAGAGTACTGTGTCCAGTTTTGGAGACCACATCTCTGGAAGGACATAGACAGAGTAGAGGCAGTCCAGAGGAGGGCAACTAAAATGGTGCAGGGTCTGCAACAGAGACCCTATGAGGAGAGACTGAAGGACCTAAATATGTGCACCTTGGAGGAAAGGCAGGAAAGGGGAGATATAATAGAGAATTTTAAATACCTCATGGGTATAAACAAGGTACAAGAGGGAAGTATTTTTCAGAAAAAAAGATGCTCAAAACAAGGGGGCATGCTATGAAGCTAGAGGGGGGGAGACTCAGGTGAAACGTAATGAAGTACTTCTTCACAGAAAGAGTGGTTGATACCTGGAACAGCCTTCCAGCTGAGGTGGTGGAGACAAAAACTGTAGTGGGATTCAAGAATGCATGGGTTAGACATAAGGGAACTTTAGTCATTAGGGAAGGGAGGGCTAAGACAGAGACCAAGTAGGGTCTACGATGTTACAGTACTTAAGGAAATTGGGAAGGCTATGTGGGCCAAGCGGTCCTTATCTGCTGTCATATTCTATGTTTCTGTTTCTAAGGTGGGGCTAGAGATGAGGCGAATTTAAAATTTGCGGCTAATGTCTGCGCGAATCACTGAAAATTCTCACTTCAAATCTGCAAATTCTGCTCTGGCATGGCAAACTTTGGCTCCATGCAGATTGTGCAAATTTCACTGCGGAGTGCGAAATCGGATGCAAAGTGTGAAATTTCCGTGCAAAATTTCGCACTCCGCTATGAATTCCACAAATTGCACTCCTCAAATTACATGAAATTTGCAGATTACTCTACAGAGCAGATTTTGCAGACTTTGCACATCTCTAGGTAGGGACCAGACAGACTAGATGGATCTATGATCCTTATCTGCCCATAAAATTCTACGTTTCTGTGTAACACTATTTGAAAGCAGCAAACTGCATACTTTCCAAAAGGTACTTGCAAACTGAGAACAATTTTTTCACAAAGCACAGAAGTTTGTATAACCATCTTATGCTCCACTGTAGTCACAAGCTTTGAATGCCATATAAGTAGATTCCTGCATTACCAAGAAAAACAGTCAGATGGAACCATGGAATTAATACCTCTGGTCATCCCACACTCATCACGGAATAACCATCTTACTACAAAAATGTGTTTAGACCATCTCAGAAAAATATAAAGCCATCTTTGACCAACTGAATGTATTATCTGATATAGAAAACAGACAAGAACTCCATACTTTTACGCAAAAGTTTTATACTCATAAAATAATGCCATTTCAGGGTTCTAAGGAGGTCTTAAATTCATGAGTCAATGTATGACCTCATTAGACCCCCTCAATGCATTACTGTACAGTATTTCTTTGTGCACCACATTTTTCCAGCATTTACTGCATTCTGCATATAAGGTGCAAGCTCCCCACCACAAGCAAGAAACTTTGCTTTATGAGAAGATTTTATTGCATTTGTACATTCTAAGTCTCTTGTCAAAGGGCCATAGCTATATTGTAGTTAGAATACCAAAAAAGAGGTGTGCAAGAACAAGGGGGCACAATTTGAAGATGGGGGGGTGGCTCAGAGGTAATGTAAGGAAGTATGTTTCCACAGAGAGGGTTGTGGATGCATGGAACGGCCTTCCGGAGGAGGTTGTGGAATCAGAAACAGTGATTGAATTCAAGCATACATGGGACAGCCATAAGGCAATTCTAGGGGTTGGGGGTAGGAAGAAGTAGGCTGCTGGTTAACTAGGATCTGCAGCTTATCCACTAGGTAGGGAAATGGGCAGACTGGGTGGGCGAAGCGGTCCTTATCTGCCGTCAAATTCTATGTTTCTATGTTTATGTTTAAATAAGGGGTTCTGCTAATGAGCCATAGAATAAGCTTCTACAACCAAATAAGTTAAATTCAAAAGTCAAGAAATACAAAGTCACTTAGTGCATTAGGGTGTCTGACAGGCATTTCACAAATTGGAATTATCTGAGTAAAAGGCAATTAATAAAACTTGTAAATGAGTAGAGTTAGCTACTGAAGTGCATTGAGTTATTATACAATATAGCTATTTGATAAAATTAAATCAAATATGCCAGCAGATGAAAAGTGGGTCCATATGGGTAATTGCTTTTATAGGGTTAAGGGAGTCTGAGCAGTAGATTTTTCTAGCTCAAGTATTTTCTCAGGGGAAATGAATGTAAACATAAGTGACATTGAAATTTGTTCATGGAAGAGGTTACTTTGCACAAGAAATAGATGTACTGGGCCTAACCTTAAAATGTTAATATATAACAAGCAAGTCAGAAATACTGTACTAGGAGCTCAACCTTATAATTAACAGACAGCTGAAGCTGAGGTTATTTTTGATGACTCCACTCATTCAAAACAGTTATATATGAAACATGTGCTGGCCTGGCTCATGGTTTATCTGGTGTGATATCACTTGGTAAATAATTCTTCTTACACCACAGCTTCCTGTTATGTGCCCTGTCTGTCTTTATCTCCCTCTTTCTTCATCATTTGATTAAAGTAATGTTAATTCCTATTAATACTAATATGTTGATAGTAGGGTTCATCTGCATTTTTTTAGCTAAAGCACCCCCTTTTCTAGAGGAAGAAAATAATTATCATTTTAATGTAATCCTTTCCACCGATAGGTTATCATGAGAAAACTGATGGTAAAGCAACACCGTGTAACAACTAATTCATGAAGTGTGTTGTCACTTGATTTCTTGATCCATGTACTGTAACTGCTTGTTTTCTTCCCAATTCCCAGAATATGTTTCAGTTACCACTATTAAGCTTATTCTGAGTTTTAACTAATTCAGTTAGAATGAGATACTGCAAGGTTACAATATGATTTTCTATATATCTCCCCCCCCCCCGAAAAGCAACAGATGCTTGATCCCTTAGTGTGTCAAAATAGTAAAAAGTGTAAGTTAGATAAACAAATACAAATCTACTTAATGGATGTACTATATAGGTGATCATTATTATGAACATATCAGAGCTTGGTTACCCACTGCAAAGGAAGTTGTAAAAGACAGTCTAGAGTACAAACATGCAATGGATTGCATAGTCTTGGTGTCTTGTCTGAGGTAATTAGAAGTGAATAGACCCTGCTGACCAATCAGCATAGTGATAGGGTTAACGTTCATGATACCTGTGATCCAGGTTAGAGACCGAGTCTGGGTCATCAGGAACAGGTCAGGGGAGGAGGATCATGTGCCCCAGAGCATCTTCTCCTGCAAGGAAAGAGGGCAGCTAGCTATACTTTGATGTTACCTCCTGGGTGACAACAGGTAGCAGTGCAGTCACAGCAGGTTCATAGGGAGGGGGCGCTCACTGGTATCGCTTTACCCATGCTTGCATGTGTGTGCATGCATATGATAGTTGCTGACATACTGAGAGAAAGAGGACTGAAAACAGAAAGCCAAAGCAAGCACAGGATGGCTATCTGACATCCTACAAGCCTCACACTGACAACTTAAACCCTCCTGCAAATCTGGATCCTGAACTGTGGATGGAGTTGGGGAGCCATACCGGCTCCAGCATGGAGGTGAGCCATGGAGGGCATGGTGTTGAGGTATGCCCAAGGGGATGGTGACGAGGCTGGGCAGGGCTTCTATAAATAATCTGTAAGATTCAAATACAAGTACCATATTTCAATTTGGGAAAACATGTATTATAAAATGGGTAAAGAAATACTGTACTATGATTGGTGGAATCCAATCACATGACCACGCTGTTACCCCAGCACAACAGCACAGGTCAGAAATGCTTAACTTTCTGAACCTTATTACTTGGTCCTAAAATAAAAAAAAATCAGGGAAGCCATTTTATAAATGCAATAAGGTATTCCATGGTGTGTGTAATTGAGGGATAATGATACTTCTTGGGTACTTAAAGCCCTCGGCTTTGCCTTGGGCTACACTTCTCGAAGCATGCCGTTATCCAACAATAATGCACACCCTGTCATGCCTTATTGCTTAATTTTATAACACTGTTTGTTTTTGCAATGTTAAAAGTACAAAAAAATAGAATATCAAATAAGAAACAAGCATTTGTCATTGCTGAATGTTCGCTGATGGTGTTGCTGTTCTACTGGGTCTTCCTTGTGTACATTTTTTACTTTATATTTACCCAGGATACAACAGATGAGTTGCAATATCTCATTTTTAATGGTGTCCTGCTTTCATAGATTGCTAGATTGTAGTTACCCAGGATAGGGCAGCTGAGAGCCAATATCTACTTTCAAGTGTGCTTGCACATTTTGATTCCAAACGTCCAAAAATCTTTTTATGACCTGTCATTATGATCAAGACAGGTGGAATTTTTAAAATCCCATTTAAAAGGTGATTTCACTGTGTGACTGTGGCAACAAGTTTTGAAGGGGATTTGAAAAAATGACACCTGCCATGTTCAGGAGGTGGAGTAACAAAAGGGATATGTTGAACATTAAGGGCCAAAATCTGCAAAAAAAGAAATTATGAGTAAATATTGGAACAATTCATTTCTTCATAACTTAGTTTTTTTTTTCATATTTTTACTCCAGATTTTCAACATAATCTTTTATGATCACTCCTTCTCAGCATGACAGGTATAATTTATAAAACAATGGCTGAAACATCATTTTGCACCACAAGTGTTAAAACACATTTTGGGTAGCATTTGAGAAATGACAGCTGTCTCATTCATGAGGTGGTATCAAAAAATGGTTATGTTTAAAAGTTGGGGTCAAAATATTGAAAATTACCATATTTATGAGCATGCACTGAAAAATTTCAATGTAGATTCATAATTTTGCTTTCTCATATTTTTACCACACATTTTCAACATAGTCTTCTTATGACCCCACATAACCTTCTTATGAGCCCACCTCATGAACAAGGGCAGATAACATTTTCAAATCCTGCCCCAAAAATTATTTTGCACCACCAGTGTGAAAATACATTTTGGCCAGGATTCTAAAAATGACAGCAGTCACATTCATGAGGTGCTGTGAAGAAATGGCTATCTTGAAAAGTTGGGGTCAAAATACTGAAAATGATCAAAGTTATGAGCCAGCATTCGCAAATTTCAATGCAGGCTCATAACTTTGTTGGGTTTTTTTAAAATATTTTTACCCCAAATTTTCAACATAGACTTCTTATGACCCCGCCTCATGAACAAGGGCAGAGAAAATTCTCAGCTCATGCTCAAAAGGTGATTTCATGTAGCAATCTTGAAATCACCTTTTGGAACAGATTCAGCTAAGTTCATTGCAATTGTTCATGAGGTGGGATCCCAAAATGGCAAATTGTAAACTTAGGTCAAAAATATTCAAAGTTATGCCACTAAGTTCAAAACCCTATTGAAATACATAGAAACGCATACCTGATTTCCTCAGTTTGTGGTCTGGCTTTGAAGAGTGAAGATGTGTCTACAGTCCTCAGGGGATTACAGTGTTGGACCCCCGGTGAGTAAATAAGGTCTTGGAGGATGTGAGGTGGTGGGTGCTGAGTGGGACGGGATGGTTGGGGGGGAACTAACGGCATAACAGACATCAATGGATGGTTTTCTTTTTTACAGGGTTAATATAACAACTATGATGGATGCTTTCTTTATTTCAGATGGTGACAGCAACACTGAGGGATTGGGTACCCCCAGTATCAGTGTTATGGGCTGGCAGTATAGTCTAAAGGTTAGAGTAATGAGCTGTAAATGACCTTGATACATCCAGCAGACCAGACCCGGGTTTGATTCTCACAGCCTCCACTTGCATACTGTGTGACTCTGAGCAAGTCACTTAACTGCCCAGTGCTTCCAGGTCACCCCTGAAAACAGGCACTTGTGCCTAGTGGGCCTTACCCAGTTACCAAAGACTAAAATAAAAAAAATAAAATGTTTGGGGGGTGCTGAATGGGAGAGTCGGGTGGGTGGACAGTTACAGGGTGCCGCAACAGACATCAATGAACATTTTTGTTTTTACAGGATATATATATATATATATATATATGTATGTCAGTGTTATGTTTTGTGGAAGGGTGTGTGTGGGGTGGTGGGTGCTGAGAGGGAGGGTTACGTGAGGGAGACAATTATAGGGTACCAGCAACAGACATTTCTTACATTTTATATATATATATATATATATATTTTAGTGGCGCAGTAGCGCCAGTATAGTTAGGGTTGAGAAAGCAATTTAATGTTAAACCTCAAATTTTGCACCTTACTATCTTTGTTACCGTAAGATGGATTTTCCTGAAAATTTGCATGCGCGGTCTGGTACCATAGATCTCTGGATCAGGCAAGTTGCGTTATGGTTGGATGTATGTTGCAGAGCTACAGAATGCCAAAAAAAAATAACTTTTTGTACATTTCTTTGCTCACTCCCACAGCCCACACAATTTGTCAGTTCAGTCCAAAATCTTCAGGAAAGATGCAATCTGGGTCACCGATGTGCATTTCGAAGATTTGGTGTAAAAATATCAAACCATTCAAAAATTATTCAAAAAACAAATTTCCCATTATAGTCAATGGGGGAAAATATATGTGCATCACGAAAGTTTTGCAAATGCACTTTACTTTCACAAATGGCCCTTTTACTTTTGTGATTCAGCCATCTTGTTTTCAGTTAGTGAGAGAGAAAAATGCCTGGCGTTTAAATTTGGGACTCTCTAGGTAAACACTGACTGTTGGGTTTACGTAGTTGGGTCCTGAGGATGCCAGCGCAATCTTTTTTTTTGGGGGGGGGGGGTAAAATCCCCCAGAAATGCCTTTTTAAACATTGGAGAAAAAAATATATTAATAAATCATGAACGTAAGTGTGGAAATACTTTTGCAAATGCAAAAGTTTTATGCTACTTTTTGCGAAACGTTCGTGATTTGCGAAAGTCTTTTTTAAAAATAACTGCAAAACTTTGCCATCCTCCTGCAACAAAATGGTTGGGTCTTTTGGGCTGAAATTTTCAGGGTGGCAAGCCCTGGTCCTACAAATGTGCCTTTTGGTGGCTTGGTGCCAAAACATTCAAGGGTCCCAAAGTTACAGTGTTCTGAAGTTGAGATATTTCCCATAGGATAACATTGCGACGTCCATTACGCCTTTTGGCGCCCATGTCTCTAAAATGAAGCAAGATATGGAGTTTTCGCTACTTGCAGCTTAGCTTACCCTCAAGTGAATTAACCTGTAGAAATGAGTTTGGAAATCATAGATGACACCTGCAGTGGAATTTTTTTCCTACTTGATATGGTTACAGAGAAATGATCAAAAACAAGTGAAAGGGTTACAAGGGTGCCTTTTCAGTGCATTTCGTTGGCCGTATCTCATAAATGATGCAAGATACAGATTTGGTCGATGCATGTTGCATGAAGTACTCGCTGTCATGACTACACCAGCACTGGAATTTTTTTCCTAGCTGCTACGGTTGCTGAGATATTAGCAAATTAGTCTTACAAGGGTTCCTTGCCCAGTAGGGCTGCTGTATGACTCCGAAGTAATGCATAAGTGAGAGTACAGGGCCTGGAAGGCACACGCTCCCACATGCGTATACCATTATGCCAAAAAATGGACACTGTGAAGGGAGCGCAGGGCCTGGAGGGCCCGCGCTCCCACTAACACACACCACTTACATTACACTTTCTCAGAAAAGGGAAATTCATTGCAAAAAACTCTGTTAATGCAACAGTTAGGGTTAATAGTACAGTGACAAAAGTTTAGAAATGTACTGTTAGGGTTCAAAACCCTAACTCCTCATCTCCCCAACCCCCCCCACGCATACACATGCAAGATTGTAAGACACTATACCACTCTGTCACATCTGTAACCACAATAATCACAACACTGTACTTATTTCACATAACACTATGTAATGCCAAACCAAATACAGTATCATCGACTCTGTACTGCCAGAACAGTATGGTGACACATTATTGCTGGCATATCTTCTTCGTACAGTGAGACTTAGTCTGGACACATTTTTCAAAATACTGACTTTTATGTGTCACTATTCAACAACTGGGTTGCTGCAGGCTACCACATGGGCATGTGGTAGCAGGAAAGACAGAGTTGACGCATACTACTTTTAAGATACTGCTCAAGTATGAAACTAGCACCATCACATGCTGTTACACTGCTGTGTTACCTGGAAATACTCACTAGCAGCATGTTATTGTTAGCTTTGGATGTTACAACTGTTGCCTTCACATGTTACTTGTAAACTATACTACAAATAATCACTTTTATTATTACTACCGTTTGTTATTAGGACTGACTCACTGTATCAGAAAAATAAATGCAAACATCCAATGACTGTTGGTAGGCTTATACTAACTCTTAGTTCCAATAAACTGCATGTGGATAACATACTGTGTGTTACATCACTTCTTCAATATTGAAATATTGAAATATAGGCATCTGCTTAAATCTCGTTATTGCTGTTTGTAACAGAAAAGGCTTACTGTGGGGCATCACTCATGGTTGCCCAGCACGTGTGTTTACCCCCAAGGCTCTATGATGGTGGCAGAACTCGTACAGTTGGTGACCCATGATGATAGCTGTGTCTTGCAGTACATTTAGAGACTTGCACATTACTTCTGTTACCTGATGCTGGTTTGCTCTGATTGGTTGTCTTGCCTTGGCCCTTCCCCTGCTTGCATATGTGTGTGTGTGTGTGGGGGAGTGGGGGAGAATGCGGAGTTAGAGTTTTGAACCCTAACAGCATATTTACAAACTTTTGTCACTGTACTATTAACCCTAACTAATGCATTAACAGAGTTTTTGCAATGAATATATATATATATATATATATATATATATATATAGATATATATATATATATATATATCTATATATATATATATATATATATATATATATATATCTATATCTATATCTATATATATATATTATATAATATATATATATATATATATATATATATATGAACATGGTGGCAACACTGGGGGATTAGGCACCCCCAGAGTCAGTGTTATGTTTGTGGGGGGGTGCTGAGATGGAGGGTCGGGTGGGGGGAACAGTTATAGGGACATCAGCAACAGACATCAATGGACAGTTTTCTTTGTTACAACTGGCATGTGCAAGAGCATGGGGCTTTTTCCTGGATGTTTGAAATTCCTCAGCAGACGGATCATGACAGATCAGTTATGCTTACCAGGTGGTGTAGATCAAAGGAAAGAGTCAACCCATGATTGGGTCAGCTTTTCCTTTTCAAATACACAAAGTTTCCACCAAGCAAGCCAAAACTGTGTTATAATCAGCTTGGCTGACGATTGCTGTGGTACTGACATGCCCCTTGCAGACCACTCTGCATTGGACTGACAGTGTCACAGCCCTCAAAAGGCACTCTTATAGCAAGATGTTCACTTACACAGGGGTGCATGATGAACATAAAAATTGCCAACATTTTGTCATTAACAGCATGCTTCATGATGTTGCAGATCAAAGTCTTAAAAAAATAGCCACAGGGCATGTGTCGGGGGATGATGATAATAAATTAGGTGCATAGTGCATAAAGAGACATAGGAACTATACCACACAGAAAGTAAACAATGCAAAGATTCATTAAAACAGCACCAAAAACAAAGTGAACATTACAAGTCGCTTTGGAAAAAAGTGGAAAAAAGCTTTCCACTCATAAAATCCTAAAACAGGTTTGAGAAAAAAACTAAAACTCAAAAAAGAAGTGTTTTAGATTGAGAACAGGATGGTGTCATGGAGCTATAAAATAAGATTTTTAATCAAATTAAAAAAAAAATTGTATTCCCTGAAAAAAGCTTTTTTTTGGCAAGGTAAACAAGAACATTTGTCGTTATATCAGCCTATGTTTCTTTTTTTTTTTTCCATCTTTTTGGCCACTGCCCACACCAGAAACCTCGGTCCGGTCATGGACCCCTACCACCTCACCCACACATGAGCTGCCACACTCCTGATACCCCCTGGCTTTCCCCCCAGGGCGAGGATGCAGTACCTGGCCCATAGTGCCACGAACAACGGGATAGGATGGGAGTTGGCCTGGGGGCGATGAAGGTAGCGGGGTGGATGTCATCAAGGCGATGGGCAGTGGTGTTTTTTCCCACTGTAAGGGGGGGGCAGGAACATGCAATGACAATCTGGGTCTGTCCCACCCCCTGAACATACTGGTGCTGGTCACTTGTGGTACCCCCGACCTCTGCCAGGGGTCTGTCATGCACTGGACACACTCCCCACCCTCCACCAAGAGAAAGAGAAGGAGAGCAGTCCGCAGGACACGCCATCCTTTTCCCCTCTGCCGGCCCTCCGATGCCCTGGGTCCATTCCCAAACCCAGGTCGCCGGCGTTGCAAGCAGAAATCCAACGTCTGTGCTAATGGGCCGGCCAGCCTATGTTTCTTAATGAATAAGAAAAACATTCTTGAGAAAGTCTTGGGAACTAAAAATCAAGATTTTTAGTTAGTGACCTAAGGTATTTATGCTTCTCAAAATATTATTTTTTGGGCCGGCCCACTGACACAACATTAGCGCTACTGCTTGGAGTGCTGGGACTGGGCTGTTGAGGATTGGCCAGGGGAATGAAGATCAAGCATCCCGGAGGACACTCTTTCTCCAGGGAAGGCTGCTGCTGCTTTCCTGCCACCTGGGTGACCACAGGTGGTAGTGCAGTTTGCAGCATTTGTGGGAGGTAAGATGTCACCCGGGGTCTGTGTGAGACATGCTTGCATGCCTCGAATTTGACCACCTGTGTGGGTTGATAGTCCAGGGGTAGGACCAAAAATAAGAAACAGGACCTGCACCTAGGACATTGATCCCATGTAGCAGTGATGTAGTGAGCCAAAGGTTTGAGGGGTTGGGCGAACCCTCAGAAAACTCTCCAGGTAAAGTTCAATGAAAGAACACATTGATTTACTTCAGTTCCTAACAAAGGTTCAAAGTAGGTTACTTCTGCAGAGCAAATACAAAACAAAACTTTTTAGCTTGACTTAGCTCTTCAGTTCCCAGCAACCCTGCTCTCTATCTCTCTCTCTCTCTCTCTCTCTCCAGCCCCAAAATTCACCTTCTTGCTTTTATTGGTTTCCACTTAAAGGCTCTCAGTTGAGGCTCAATTTTTCCCCTCTTCCACAGGAAATTTCAGGCTTGCATGCAGCCAGTACAAACAGCCTTTATAGGGCCAGGCCAGAAATCAGAGGGGCTGGGTTTCAATTTCCCCTGTTCTCCTGCCTGTATCCCCTCAGAGCTGTGCCCGAGTTATGCTTGGCACTGGCTACAATCGAGCTGCCCTCCCAGGAGGAAGAGTTACCATTACTATGCAGAGAATCTGCCCTCTGGTGCACCTGGAATGAAAGCAGCTGCAGAGTCAGGTAGCAGTGGGTACTCCGGAATTAGTGTATTGCATGGCATGCAACCATTTGAGGGGTGTATGATCAGTGACCAAGGTAAAGTATCTTCCCAACAAATAGTAGCACAAGGCTACTACAGCTCACTTCACTGCCAGGCACTCTTTCTCTAGCGTGGCATAACACTGTTCCCTGGGAAACAATTTTCTAGACAAATAGAGGATGGGGTAAATCCATTGTCATATTCTTGTGACAAGAAGCACCCTATGACTGAGGCACCCATGTACAAAATATATGGATGGCTGAAATCAGGGCTTTGCATGACAGAGCCCTTACACAAAACACGTCTGACAGTTTGGAAGGACAGCAAAAATGGTACAGGGTCTGCATCAAAAGTCTTATGGGGAGAGATTAAAAGACCTCAGTATGTACACCATGGAAGACCGGAGGGAGATGGAGGATAATTTATAGACCTATAACTACCTCATCAAGTAAATAAGGTACAGGAGGGGAGTATTTTTCAGAGAAAAAGATGCATGAGAACAATAAGTCATGCAGTGAAGCTGGAAGGGAGTAGATTCAGGAGAAATGTGAGGAAGTACTTCTTCATGGAAAGAGTGATGAATGCCTGGAATAGTTTTCCAGTGGAGGTGGTGGGCCAAAAACAGTAGTGAGATTCCAGAATGCATGGGATAGGCATAA
Source organism: Neoceratodus forsteri (assembly GCA_016271365.2). Classification (NCBI taxonomy): domain Eukaryota; kingdom Metazoa; phylum Chordata; order Ceratodontiformes; family Ceratodontidae; genus Neoceratodus; species Neoceratodus forsteri. Next base: position 531,438,327 of record CM028134.1, on the reverse strand, counting down.
GTGAATTTTAGTGGAAATTTGGGGGCAGAGACCAAGTAGGGTCTGTGACACTACAGACAGGGAAAAATGAGAAGACTGGTTGGGCCAAGTGGACCTTATCTGCTGTGAAATACTATGGGCTGGATTCACAAAGCAGTCTGGGACTAAGTCCTACACTGCAAACCCAGTAGTGCTCTGAAATCGCTGCAGCTGCGGAGCACCCAATTCACAGCTGCAGCAGTTGCGGAGGGTGCTATGGCGGGTCCCACTGTCCATAGCAACCTCCTGCAACTGTGGTGCTGTCCCTGGCAACAGCACCCAACTGCTGTCATAATCTGTGGAGTCGGTCGTAATCCAGCTCCACCTTTGTGAATACCCACAGCTGCCGGTAACCTGCGTATTCACAAGTGGCAACCCCCTTGCACTGAGGTTTTCCCACAGCTGCGGGAACTTCCCCGTGGTTAGTGAATCCTGCCCTTTGTTTCAATGTTAACATTTTTTAAGCTCCATGCATATAGGAGCGTATACCCTGTGTAGGGACAAGAGAAAATTCCTTTCAATTAACAGGATTTATATTCAAGAAAGAGGTCCATAAACACTTTTTTCCTGGAAAGGGTGGTAGAAAAGTGGAACAAGCTACCCAAAGAAGTGATAGGGCCAAACCAGGGAACAGTTTCATGGGGAATGCAACAGGCACATGGGTAAAGTCAGAAAAGTGAGCAGAAACTAAAGGGCGGGACATCAACTAGGGCCAGAGCAGAGTAATCAGGTAGGGTGAGCAGACTGGATGGGATGATAGGCCTTTATCTGCTATCAGTGTATATCTTTCTGTCTGTCTGTCTATCATCTACCATCACTGTATATCCATCCATCCATCCATCTTTCTTTCTTTCCTTCTTTCTTTCTTTCTGCATAGCTACTGTATATTATATATATATATATATATGTTTTATACAGGTGTGGTAGAAACTGTACAGTATATTAAGGCTGAGTAAGCATTCTAATGTTGAACTCCAACTTGTGCACCTTAATAAAACAACTCCCATTCAACTGATTTGCAAATATTGGTGGACATGGACTCTGTGCTATGGTCTTTACATTCTGAAAATTTCATGTCAGTTGATTCAGGGTGATGGCAAAGTTATAGAGATACCAAAACATTAAAATTAATCAAAATGAAAATAATTCTTTGACACCTGTAGCTAAAAGACAGTTTTATTTTGAAACCTGAAACTTACAGACTTGAGAGAATCTGGACCAAGGTACATGCTTTCACAAGTTTCAGGTTTCAAACATATATAGTTTTTAAAATTTCAGTTAAAAATGTGCTGTTTTCTGAGCATGCTCAGTTAAAAAAAATAACATTGTAAGGATAGCTGGATTTTGCGATAGCAGTATTTTTTTGTTTTTCACTGTTGTCGCTCGAAACCTGCTTTCATGAAAATTGCTACTGTGAGAATTACGTTTGTGAGAATTGCTTTCGTGGGAATGGCTTTCATGATGTAGTCATAAAATATATGAACAAGAAAAATTTGGTAGTAAAAAATACAAAAATGAAAATAATGTTACTAAAAGGTACATTAGTGAGGAAAAAAAGTAACCATATAGTGAAGAAGATTATTTCTTCTCTTAGCAAAGTGCTCAAAGTGCCCTGTGTGCATGCGGGCCCTGCATTTCCAAAGTCAGATGGTGCAGGGCTTGGATGACCCTGCCAGGTTGTATATGTAGTCATGTGGGAGTGCAGGACCCAGAAGGTTCTGCACATTCACAGCCCCATGGACAGCCCCAATAATTCTTGCCTTGTGACCTTGCACATTTGCATCCATAGCTGCACTGAAGAGTGGGTCCCAAAGGGTAGCTGCTGTGATTACTGAGATGAACTAATAGTGTTACCACACATCCTCCACCACCACCGTTATCATTATTGTTCTTTTCCCCACCCTAGTGCCACCATGGCCACGAGTATTACCAGCTTTGGTTTATTGGGTTCTGTAGAAGATAAATAATAACAGTGGGCTAGATTCACAAACCATTCTGAGACTAAGTCACACACCGCAGCTCCATTGGTGGCCCAAAATCCCTGCAGCTGTGGAGATTGAAATTCACAGCCACAGCAGCTGCGGCTGAAGTTATGGCTGGTCTCACTGCTGAGATGCCATGAGGTTGACTTGGAGGGGGCCCCATTTGGCTTGTAACTTCCAGAAGACTTGATGGCTGAGTTTCCACTCTGCCTGGTTGATGGTAGTTCTGCTCAGCCTGTGCTGGATATACTGGCTAGATAGATGGCTGTGATGGACTGTAGATGTCTCTCTGCTCAGTGGAGTAGTTGTAGTGACTCTTTGATCATAGCTTTGCTTCTGATTCCCTCCTGTTTGTTTATGTAAGCAACTGTCACTTGGTTGTCGCATCTTATTAAGACTATCTTGCTGCTGAGGAGGGGTGCAAAGAATGCTAGAGCCAGTCCAACAGCTCTGATTTCCAGTATGTTGATAGGCAACTTGGTCTCCGACTGTGTCCATAGCCCTTGGGTTACGTGGTTATTGTAGGTTAACCCCCAGCCCAGCAGATTCCCATCTGTCGTTATCACCTCTGGGGTTCCCTGTGTCAGTAATCTCCCTTTCTGGATGTTGTGTTGCTGCATTCACCATTTGAGTGTGGTGATAATTCATGGTGGGGGTGATAACTGGAACTTGAAGTCCTGAGTTGTTTGATCTCATGATTCTATGGGAAATCTCTGCATCATCCGCATGTGTAGTCTTGCCCATGGGACTATATCTGTGAGGGCTGCCATGAGACCCAAAACTTGGAGGTAGTCCCATACCACTCTGTTTGGTCTGCTGATCAGACCTGATGTCAATTTGTGGATGTTGTGTGCCTTCTCTAGTGTTGGTGTCACTTTGTTGTTTGTCGTGTCTATCACTGGACCCAGATAAGGCTTGTGAAGGTGTTAGTTGGCTCTTGGCTGTGTTTATTATCCAGCTGTGGTGCTGCAGGCATTCTATCATCAGTTGCATGCTGTGCTATGCTTGGTTCACCGTCCTGGCTCTTATTAACCAGTCATTCAGGTATGGAATGAAGTGTACTCCTAGTTTCCAGAGGTGCACTTCCAGAACCACCAGTGTTTGGTGAATACTCGGGGGGCTGATGCCAGGCAGAATGGAAGGCTGGTGTATTGGAAGTGTTGACCTTGAATGTTGAATCTGAGACAGCGGTGGTGTGAGGGCCAAATGGCAATATGGAGGTATGCATCCTTGAGATCTATTGAGGTGAGAAAATCCCCCGGTTGTATGGCCAGCAGTGTTGACTGAAGGGTTCCCATCTTGAATTGTTTGTAGGCCACAAACTGGTTCAAATACTTCAGGTCCAGCACTGGATGCATACCACCTGTCTTCTTTGGGACAACAAAGAAGAAGGAGGAGTAGACTCCTGTGTCCTTTTCCCATGTGGGGACAGGCGTGATAGCCCCATTGTTGGTCAAGTCCTGTACTGCCTCCTATATTGCTTATAAGTTGATTGGGCACTTTGGGAGGGGTGAAGGAAGAAGCCTGTGCTGTGCTGGGGTACTGCTGAATTCAATCGTGTATCCCTTTGTCACCATCTCCAGTACCCATTTGTCTGATGCAGTTTGGGCCCATAGTTGCGCAAACCACTGGAGTCTCACGGCTAGTGGTAGTTCTGTGCGGGCCCAAGTACCTTTATTTTTTGTTACCTTGAGATCTGAAATTTGGTTTGTGGCCTCCATTCTAATAATTGCCCCCTGTGTTACTTTTGGATTTGTTATTGTAGGCCCTGTGCTGGAAGCGGGGTCTTTTGTTCCACTGTCTGGAGGGCGTTGGGTTGTAGGACTGTGACTTGTGTTTATAAAATTTACTTTTGGGACGAAAAATCTTGTCCAAATGCAAGTAGACATCGTTTTCATCTTGGCCTTGTTTCCTCCCCTGTGTTTGAGGTAGGGCATCAGTCCCTCCCCGAAAAATATACCCTCTTTGAAGGGGAGCTTCATTTGTGAAATTCTTGGATTCATTATCCACTTGCCAAAGCTTAAGCCACAGTGCCCCCTTGCCTGTTGGTGAGTATGGCTGCTCTAGTGCCGAACTTGAGGATGTCTGAGGAGGCATCCATTATGTGTTTCACTGCCTGAATAATGCACTTTGCTGCACTGGCTTGCAGAGAGTCCTCTGGGATGTTCTCGGTGAGGATGTCTAACCACCTGAGTAGTGCTCTAGATGTGAACCACACCGCTGCATTGCCAAGTGCAGCATACCTGAGGTCTTGTGAATTTTCTGAGGTGCTCCTTGATCTTTTTGTCCATTGGGTCTTTGAGGGCTGCGGTGCTTTCTATTGGTATAGTGGTGCATTTAGAAAGCTCGGACAGGGGTTGGTCCACTTTGGGGGCCTTCCCCCCAACAATCGCTTTGTTCTTGGGCCATGGGGTACCACTTGCTCACCATACTTCGCTCGGGGAGACTGGTTGGTTCAAGGGCCTCATACTCCCTTTCCAGGATAGTGTCTATGGTTTTGCAGGATGGGAAATGGATTCTTTCCTCCAGTTCACAGGTGGACAGGAGCAGGTCCTCCAAGATAGATGTTGTTCCGATTGTTGGGGTATTTTTAAAACTACCTGGACCATAGTGATGAGTTCATCAATATTGTCCCCCTGGCTCAACCTGGTGGACTTGTCTGTGGGGGTCTCCTCCTGGTCTGCCACAGTCTCGGTTGTGCTGTCCGTGTCTAACCATGGTCTTTTTTTTTGAGGGGTTCCTCCTCTGGTTTGGGGTGCCCATGGTTGCCAGCGGGGCACCTGTTTTCAATAATTCAAGGAGTCAGAACAGGAGTGGTGCTTGGCTGGCATCCAATGTGACTGGTGCCATAGGGGGCAGTGGGGATTCGGTAACGGATCCATCTTCTTCCAAGTCCGCCATGCCCCTACAGGGAGTCAGGATGCAGACTGCGCACATTGTGTTTTCCTCCTCAAGTACAGTGAATGTTGCACTGCATTGCTTGCATTTTGTTGTGATGCAGCTTGATCTGTGGAAATTAACAAATAACTGCATCATATAGGGTCCATTTGTTTTAGCAGGCCACATATTAAGCAGTTTCCTTTAATTATTAATAAATGTAAGGAAAAAAATGCTGCTTGTCCCTTTAAATGTGGCTAGGGTATTTCCATGTGCCAGACAACAAAGGAGAGACCCAGGCAACATGGCAGGGGTGAAATCCTACTGGAATTGCCGAGATTTGGGACTCCTGTATTCAGCCTGTATCTCCAGTCAAAATGGTGCCGTAATCTCATGAGATTACCTGTGAGATTAGCCTGGTCCTTTGTCCTGGTGGCTGTAGACCTCGTGAGAGTCGTGGGGCATTATGGGGCTTTTCAGGAGGCAGAGAGGAGTCAGACATGGCTGCTGCCATCTCGGGAGATGTGGGACAGTGATTTATGGCCCCGCGAGACAAAGGACTGGAGAGATGCTCACCAAAAGGTGTCCGAGGAGGTTGGAGGGGCTCTGGATTAATTCTGCCCCATGGCTGAGCATGGAGTCAGCCAAAACTGCATTCTGCAGGTAGTGAGTTTTCTAGCATTTTGTGGAGCTGTTAGGTAGTGTTTTTTGCCTCAGAGTTAGGACTGCAGTGGTGAGGGGAGCCAGGCATTAGAGTTATGGAGGTTGCTACAGGAGGGGTCTCCACTAGTTCATTGGGCAAGCTGTGTGCTTTTCAGGGCTGATGCAGAGAAGGAGTCACTACAGGAGGGATCCCAGCTCTAAACAGTTGTATGTGGCATGAATAGAAGGAGTGAAGGAACAGGACCTGCTGCTGGAAGAGGATGTCTACCACCATAGCCTGTAAACTCCATTCATTAATTTAAACCTTTTTTTTTTTTTTTTTTTTGTAGTTCAGTGCCACTTTGCTCCTCCTGCTAGGAGGTTCTGGGTTCGGATTCTGCTACTGGAGGGGGTACCCGCCCTGATAGAGGATATTTAAATTATAGTACCTTTGTTTCCTTGATACAGTATGAACAATAACCAAATATTTCTCATAGCACATTGAGACGCAGCCATTAGTGAGAGGTTGTTAGGCAGATAGATTAGTATAGATCCTATACTGGCTACCAGGCTGTTAGTTTAAAGATGAAAGGTAAAATAAACTTAGGACTGTACCTGTGATAATAGAAAAGTTGTTGGGAGCAGTTAGGTACGTTACCAACCTGTCTTGATGCACGAAGAGAACTGGAGAAGATCTGATGACCACAGAGGTATGTCCTCACCCCCCTTTATTTTGATTGGTTTGTGTATCAACCTATAGGATGGGTGAGGAATACCCACTGGAATTTGACTATGGAGTACTATAAAGAGTACAAAATATATATAATGCCTTATATTAACTGATGAGAACATGCCTGGAAAATGTGAAGCATAATGGAATGTTGCATTTAGTCTTTGGAAATTGGTGATGTCTATGACAAACAATCGCTGAAGATTAAGGGCTATTGTCTCCACAATGAGCTGTATCATTCAGACTGAGAACGTGGCAGATTAGTGCAGGCATGCAATAAGGACTCTCAAATGGTTGCTTGTTTTGTTGGTGGTGTTTGGAGTGGTTCTTTTTGAAGTAGTGTCAGTACCTAATGATACATCAGTTAGCTGCCATGGCTGCATCACTTGAAAAAACTGTCTGAGCCCTTTTATCCATCTGTCCCTGTGGATACTGCTAATGCTGGTGCTGCTCCTCCTGCTGCTGGGCTGTCTGACCAGAGTGGGGATTATGTATAGATGGGTCTGTTAGGAAGATTCCATTTTCACATTTTAGATGGTCAGGACACTTGTTCCCAATGACTGATTCAAACTGATAGTTCTAACACACTGATTGCATTATGCTTTCAGTGGATTTGAAGTATTATCTTTAAAATACTCCCACACTACAGAAGATCTCTTTGTTTTTCTGCTGAGTGGACTGCTGAAGAGAGCAGGTGTTGCAAAGAACTGTGCAGTGACTACTTTTTTCCACAAATATATTATGATGTGGTATGGTATGGCATGCTATGGTACTTTCATTTTTAAAAAGTACCCCTCCAAAGTTCAGAGTGCCTGTATAAAATAAGCAAAACAGATCCATCAGAAACAAAACATTCTGTAAATCTAAGACATGACATTCACATCATAAATAACAATAAAGTCACCTTAAAAACACATGCAAAACAACAACGAACAAGAATTTGTCAATGCTGAATGTTTGCTTGCTGGTATTAGCATTAGAAATGCAGGAGTTATGCAAATGCAGAATAGGAATGGCAGTGAAGTACTGAACTTCACATGAACCCAACCCCACCTCCATCTTGTTGAGATGGACAGGATTTGGGGTAAGGTTTTGGGTCGTCACCCATGACGGTCAAGCCATGTCACCTCACGCTATTCTTCAGACACCGACACATTTTGAGCTGTGCCTTAGGGTATTTGGCTTTATAGTCACCCCATTCCATAAGGACATACGTTGAAATGGGTGCAGCACAGGAGAATGGGGTGAAGTCTTGGGACGAAGAGTCCAAGGTACACCTCAATGCCTGTCAGTGGCTGAGGGGTGGGGGGGATGGCATGAGCAGTACAGCTGGCATTCCAAAGGCACACCCCGATGCCTGTCTGTCTGTACAGGGTAGGACGTTATGGTTAGAAACCGTAATGCCTCAGGCATTTGTCGGTATTCACAGTACAAATTTTGAACATGGCCTTTTTGTGACCCCACCTCTTGAAAGCATTTGGGACTTCTTGTCATGAACAGTGGCAGTGTGATTTTGTCAATGTGTCCTGAAAACTGACTTTCAACAATGACAGTGCCATTCTGCACCACATGTACGGAAACACAGTTCCGGCAGGATGTGAAGAACGACAGCTGTACCATCCATAAGGAGGTATGAAGAGATAGCAATGTTGAAAATGTGTAGTGGGCATATTAAAATTGCTTTCACTTCCAAGCATACGTGTAAACTGTGCAACACCTGCGCGTAACACAGTCATTTTATGGAGTTTCATCACCAGATTTTCAACATAGGCACTTAATGACCTGTGGTCATGAACAGTGTCACTGTGATTTCGTAACTGTGTCCTGAACACTGATTTCCCACAGCAACCACGGTATTCTATGCCGGAACTGAAAAAACACATTTCAACCAGGATGTGAAAAATGACAGCTGTACTGTTCATAAGGAGGTGTGGGAAAATGGCAATGCTGAAAATCTGGAGTGAAAATATTACAAATGTGCAAAGGTATAAGCGTGCATGGAAACTGCGCAACGCACACTCATAACACAGTCATTTTATGGACTTTCATCACCAAATGTTCAACATAGGCATTTTAGGACATCTGCTAATGAACAGTGTCACTGTGATTTTTGTAATGTGTCCTAAACAGTGATTTCCCACAGCAACTATGCTATTCTGTGCCGGAAATGCAAAAACACATTTCGGCCAAGATGTGAAAAATGACAGCTGTACTGTTCATAAGGAGGTGTGGGAAAATGGCAATGTTGAAAATATGGTGTGAAAATATTGTAAACGTGTGAAGTTATGAACATGCATGGAAACTGCGCAATGCACGCTCGTAACACAGTTAGTTTATGGACTTTTGTCACCAAATTTTCAACATAGCTATTTTAGGACCTCTGCTAATGAACAGTGTCAGTGTGATTTTCCTAATGTGTCCTGAACAAGGATTTCGCACAATGACTGTACTTGTCTGCACCAGAAGTGCAAAAACACATTTGGGCCAGGATGTGAAAAATGACAGCTGTACTGTTCATAAGGAGGTGTGGGCAAATGGTAGTGTTGGCAATCTGGAGTGAAAATGTTGCAAATGTGCAAAGGTACGAGCGTGCGTAGAAACTGCACAATGCACGCTCGTAACACAGTCATTTTATGAACTTTTCTCACCAAATTTTCAACATAGACAATTTAGGACCTCTGCTAATGAACGGTGTCACTGTGATTTTCTTAATCTGTCCCAAACATTGATTTCACACACCAGCTGTGCCATTGTGTGCTACATGCACAGAAACACATTTTGGGTGAGATGTGCAAAATTAAAGCTGTACTGCTCATAAGTAGCTGTGGTAAAATGGCATTGTTGAAATTCTGGACTGCAAATATTAAAAATTCACGCACTTATGAGCATGTGTAGGAACTGCGCAACACACGCTCATAAAACAATCATTTTTAAGAAGTTTTTCAGCAAATTTTCAACATAGCCACTTTAATCCCTCTGCTCATGAACAGTGTCACTGTGATTTTCTTAATCTGTCCCAAACATTGATTTCACACACTGACTGCGCCATTGTGGGCTACATGTGCGGAAACACATTTTGGAAGAGATGTGAAAAATGACAGCTGTACTACTCATAAGTAGGTCTGATAAAATGGCAATGTTGAAAATCTGGAGTGCAAATGTTACAAATTCGTGAACTTATGAGCATGCGTAGGAACTGCACAATGCATGCTCGTAAAACAGTCATTTTTACAAATTTTTTTACCAAACTTTCAACATAGCCATTGTAAGACCTCTGCTCATGAACAGTGTCACTGTGATTTCCTTACTCTGTACCAAACATTGATTTTGCACACTGACTGTGCCATTGTGTGCTACATGCATGGAAACACATTTTGGGTGAGATGTGAAAAATGACAGCTGTACTGCTCATAAGTAGGTGTGATAAAATGACAGTGTTGGAAATTTGGAGTGCAAATGTTACAAATTTGCAGACTTATGAGCGTGCATAGGAACTGTGCAATGCATGCTCGTAAAACAGTCATTTTTATAAATTTTTTCACCAAGTTTGCAACATAGACTTTTTGAGAGCCCACATTATGAACACTGGCACTGTCATTTCGTTAATCATTCCCGAAAGGTGATTTCATGTAGTGACCATGAAATCACCCTTTGGGCCTGATTAACGCCATGACAGTGACAGAATTCATGAGGAGGGGTCCCGAAAACCCCATGTTGAAAATTTGGTGCCAACATTCCAAAAAATGTCTGAGATATGCATCAAAGTTGAAAAAACCCTATTTATTACATTATACAGCTTACCGGCATTTCCTCAGTTTGCAGTCAGCTTTGAAGAGTGCAGACGTGATCCCAGTGCACCGAAGATCATCATGCCGGACTCTGGAGGTAAGCATGGGGTGAGGGGGTGTGGGGAGACAGGGTGCGCAGTGGGTGGGCGCTGGTTGCGGGTTGCGGGAGGGGGGCCTGACAGACCGCGAGGGACCATTTTTTTCTTTACAGGGAAGAAAAAAAACAACAATGCGGGATGGTTTTCAATTTTACAGGGGCATTTGGCATGTTGGGGTGGGATCCCAGCATGCCAAGGGACTCTTTTGTTGGGGGGCAGCTGCAGCCGACAGGGATTGGGCACCCCCGTCGACACACAAGAAAACGGGTGGGCAAACCATCATGCCGACGGGGAGTGGGCACTCCATCGGCCATCGGCAGGCAACAAAATGGGGTGGTTTACATCATGCCGATGGGGAGTGGGCTCCCCCATCGGCAGACAATGAAAGTGGGTGGGGGGTTACATCTTGATGATGGGGCGTGGGCTCCCCTGTCGGCTGAACAAAAACTTTGTGGCTACTGAAGCCGGTGGGGATTGGGGACCCCAGTGACCAACAAAGACTGTTTGGGGGGCACATGCTGCCAAGGGGGATTGGGCACCCCCTCGGCATGGGAGGCTGCCTAATATTGTTTGTGAATGCAGCGGCAAGCCGCCGGGCATGTTCACAAACAGTATTAACAGCAACATTCCGCCCTGCAATGATGGGTTGCTCCCTCATTGCAGCACAATGACTGATGCTGCAGTGATGAGGTGACCCCTGATTGCTGCGGCAAAAATGTTACAGCTTGGTTCACTTTTTGGAGACCAGTGTCATCGGCACACTCTGCCTCCATTGGTCCACCAGTGCCAAGCCCCCAAATGCAGTGTCTTCCTTGGCTGTAACAGTGCCATGCCTCCACAACCCGCTTCTCTCCTAAGCTGTCACATCATATTTCTTGAGCATGCGCAAGCAAACATAAAAATCAGAAAACTACCAGAAGGTTAGGAGTAGGACATTTGTCTTTAGTTAATGTCTGAATGCTAAAAAATTCCTGTCACTACCAATCTTCAGGACACATGTTCCAGAGGACAGGAGCAGCAACAACAAATGTCCAGCCCCCAGTGGATTTCAGATTCATGGGTAGCAACTGAAGAAAACCTTGACCCCTTGAGCTCAGTTCCCTGGAAGGCATGTAGGGAGTCAAGAGTTCACTGAAGTAGTGGGGACCCTGACCTTTCAAGACTGTTTATTATTAAAATGGTTGGGGACGGCCACGCATGGCAGCAGCAGTAGCAGATGATGCAGTATAATGTGACTTATCATGCTGGGGCGGAGTGTATGTGTGTGCTTGTGTGCGTGCGTGGGGGGGATGGCCTTTACATTTCATGTGTGAGAAATCTGCTTTCTTGAGTTTCTGTTTTTCATTATCTTTTTTCAGATCTTGCCATCTCCTCCCAAGATGACCTCTACTCTTCAGGGTCACAGTCATCATCACTACTAGTCAGTGGTGCAGCTGACAGCAGACTTTGAAATTCCTCTTGTTCTTCATATTCCTCTTCCACTACTGCTCCCACATGCCCTTCCTTCTCAAGTGGATCTTCCACTTCTCCTCCAATGCTCATACTGCTTTTTTACCTTGCCTGTCCTTCTTCTTTCATGGATTATGTGCTTTCCCCTTCTCCTCATGTCCTTCCTCCTTTGCAACCTCCTCACTTTTATGCCCCTGCTCCAACAGCTCCACTTCAATATTGTCCTTACTAGCCCTCTCCATTTTGGTGGCCTTACAATTGTCTTGCTTTTATAGAACTGTGAAAGTGGCAAATCTTGCCCTTCTCCATACGCCCATGAACAAATAAAAACACAGAAACATTGAATTTGTCAGAAGAAAAGGATTAATTGGCCCACTCTATCTGCCCAGATATTTCCTGCCTATTTTGCCTCTGCAGACACTAGCTAGTTTCCGTTGAACCTCCCACCTCCCTGCCTATTTTCTAAAATGTTACTTTTCTTCTGGTGATAAGATAATCATATTGTCTATGCCATACTCAGACTCACTGTTGTCTTCCTTACATGATGACTGAGCAGCAGAACTAGGATGGATGGCACTGCCGCTGATGCATGACTTTAGGAGGGCTGACTTTGCCAAAATGGGTGAGTGCCTAAGGAATGCAATAGCAAATGGGCAGGAAGGAGGGGTGGAAGAACAATGGGGAATAATAAAAACTGCCATCACAGATGTAACTTGCCTTTGTGTGAAGCAAATAAAAAAAACTAAACGATGTAAGAAACCACTATGGTTCTCAAAGGAAGTGGCAGTGAAGGTTCAAGAGAAAAAGAAAGCTTTCAGGAAGTACAAGGAATCACAGAAGGAGCAGGACAGAGAACTGTATCAGTTAAAGCAAAAGGAAGCTGGGAACACAGTCAGAACAGCAAAGGCCCAAACTGAGGAAAAGATAGCCAACTCTGTTAAGAAGGGGATAAAACCTTTTATAGGTACATCAGGGAGTGAAGGAAGACCAAGGGAGGGATAGTGAGGCTTAATAAAGGGGGAGGGGGCAGAGGTGACTGTGAAAAGGCAGAGATACTAAACAAATATTTTGCTCTGTATTTACAAAGGAAGAGGGGAGGTACCTAAAACAAAACAGTAGAAACACTCTGGATACAGAAGTTGATACCAGCCCATTTACAGAAGAAAGGATTCTGAAAGAACTCTTAAAACTGAAGGTGGACAAAGCAATGGGGCCTGATGGGATTCATCCCAGAATTCTAAAAGAACGAAGGGTGGAATTAGTGACACCACTGACTACCCTGTTTAAAAAATCATGGGAGGATGGGGTGGTACCCGAGGACTGGAGGAGGGCAGATGTGATTTCCCTTCACAAAAGTGGGAGCAAGGCAGAAGCAGGAAACTACAGACCTGTTAGTTTAACCTCAGTGGTAGGGAAAATGATGGAATCACTTCTGAAGGAAAGAATTGTCGAGTATCTAGAGGCCAGAGGGGCACAGGACCCAAGGCAGCATGGATTCACAGCGGAAGGTCATGCCAGACAAATCTGATAGATTTCTTTGACTGGGTGACCAAAGTAGTAGATCAGGGAGGGCTGTGGACATGACCTACCTAGACTTTAGCAAGGCATTTGACACAGTCCCACACAAAAGATTAATATGCAAGTTAGCTAGCCTGGGAGTGGGTCCCAAGATGACAGCCTGGGTAAAAAATTGGCTGGAGAATAGGACACAGAGAGTAATAGTAAATGGAGTCCACTCTGAAGAAAGAGGGGTTACTAGTGGGGTACCACAGGGTTCAGTATTAGGACCGGTCCTCTTCAATGTCTTTATAAGCAACATTGCAGAGAGACTGGAAGGAAAAGTATGTCTCTTTGCAGATGACACAAAGATCTGCAACAGAGCTGATGCACAAGGTGGGGTGGAAAGGATGAAAAGGGACTTGGCAAGGTTAGAGGAATGGTCAAATGTATGGCAGCTTAGATTCAATGCTAAGAAGTGCAAGGTAATGCACCTGGGAAACAAAACCCAGGGAAGAGTACACAATGGGGGTGAGATACTAACAACAAAATGGAAAGGGACCTGGGGGTAGTCATATCAGATGACCTAAAGGTGGGCAAGCAATGTGAGAGGGCAGCAAGGAGAGTTGGGGGATACTGGGATGCATAGGGAGAGGCATCACCAGTAGAAAACAGGAAGTTATTATCCCTCTGTACAGACAGCTGGTCAGACCCCATCTGGAGTACTGTGTGCAGTTCTGGAGACCCAGTCTCTCAGAAAGACATAGACAGGATGGAAGCTGTCCAGAGGAGGGCACTAAAATGGTGCAGGGTCTGCACCGAAGACATATGAAGAGAGACTTAAGGAGCTTAATATGTATAGCCTCGAGGAAAGGAGGAGAGGGGGACATGATAGAAACTTTCAAGTACCTCAAGGGAATCAACAAAGTCCAAGAGGTAGCATCTTTCCAAAAAGAGGTGTGCAAGAACAAGGGGCACAATTTGAAGATAGAGGGGGCGGCTCAGAGGTAATTTAAGGAAGTATTTTTCACAGAGAGGGTTGTGGATGCATGAGACGGCCTTCCGGAGGAGGTTGTGGAGTCAAAAACAGTGGTGGAATTCAAGCATGCATGGGACAGTCATAAGGCAATTCTAGGGGTTGGAGTAGAAAGAAGTAGGCTACTGGTTAACTAGGATCTGCAGCTTATCCAGTAGGCAGGGAAATGGGCAGACTGGGTGGGCCAAGTGGTCCTTATCTGCAGTCAAATTCTATGGTTCTATGTTTCTATGTTGGAGGTAGCATGGCATCATAGAGAGCCTTCGGGTAAACTGTCAATTGTCCATGCCCAAGCACAGCACAGGTGGCTGTGGTGACAGCTGTTGACATGCTGTTTGCTCAAGGTACACAAAGGGTGGGCTTGCCTTTACATGTCTGGATAGATCCATTCCATGTAGGGGAACTGGAAATACTGGATGGAAAAAGAGGAGGAGACTGCTCAATGTGGTTTCATCATTAGATGCTATAGAGTGAGGATGCTGCTTTCAGTGGTAGTGGAACCATGTGACTTCTGGGACTAATGAACCATGGTTCCTTTGGATTTGCATGAGCCATAGTCCTCCTCTCAGGTATTGCCACTGCCCCACCACTATGACACTCAGTCCCTACTCCAACATCACCACCATTTGTAGAACTGGTACTTGGTGGAATTGGCAGGGTGGCACCTTTCCCTGTTCATTTCCTCCCCTTTCAGTTCTTTGCCACATTGTCTTATATTGACATAATGACACGCAGTCATGCACACACTTATAGCCCACTCTGACACATCCTCCCCTGTTTACCCACACTGAGAAACTTAGTGTCTCACTGCAGTAGCTTAGTTCACTTAGTTTTCATCATAGCCAAACAAGTAAATGCATAAATAATTAAACGCATTCATTATTTAATGCAGATAGATTTTTGTGCCTTGATCCACATTATCACCAGCAGCCACATTATTTTTCAAATAAATCCGTTAAACTCCCCTTTGAACCTTTACTGTCTACTCCATTCTCGCTACCCTATTCCTGCTGCAGGGGACAAAACATAAAACCCATTTGGATTTCTGTGCCCTCTACACCACCAACACTTGGTACAAAATATTTGTCAAATACATGTTTCCAAAATCCCCCCTGCATATTTCGCAGTCTGCTAAACTCACTCTTCCCTTCCCTTCTTCAGCTGCTGCAGGGCCTGCAGCTGCTAGTGCAGGATGATTCTGTGCATGCTCTCTTTTACTGTGCAGAATGATTTCACTGGTCAGCATACCTGAAACTACAGTTACGGAATAATTATGAACAATTCTGTTATAACTTTGAAAGTTTCCTGATTGAAAGTCAGTTTTTTTCACATAAAATTAGCTCCTTCATCTGCCAGTCCCTTTCTCTGGAAGAGAGAGTTGGAAATGGCACTGAGATGTGTGCAGAGCAAGAACTTCTCAATCTCCAGCATTGCTGATTGGTTGCTACAGGTCATGTTGCTTGCCAATCTGGACGTGCTCAGTGTGTGCACCCAGTAAATAACATTACTTCATGATGTCAAAATGCCAACATACTAAAGGGAAACAGATCTTTTTGGCATGTTCACCTAATGCAAATTCAGCATTAGCTCATCTCTAATCCCACTGTCAAACACTGATGCATGTGAGCTTCCCCGTTACTTCTACTGTAGTTGTGAACTGTATTACTTTATGGTCACTGTTCCCTAGTGTTTCTCCAATTGCAGCTTCTAGGCAACAGCATAGCCTTAACAGATGTCACTGAATGCAGATTTTTTTCTCATCAGGACTGAACCTATATCATCTTCATCACATATCAAATTATCAGCATATATTTATTTATTTATTTATTGAAATGTTTCACCAGGAAAAGCACACTGAGCAACAAGATGCTAGCCTCATGGTGTGACCTGGGGGGTTGGGGGTACAGGTGGACAGCTTATACAGTCCTTGCGACATTGTCACCAGGTTACAGTTTACAGGAATATCAGCACATTAGATATATAGGAATTACAACAAATTTCAGCAAATTAGAAATACAGGAATTGCAACACATTGGAGAAGGAGGTTAACATTCAGTGTTTGGGAATTAGAACAACATTGAAAAAAGAGGTTACATTCATTAGGGTTGCTTTAACAAGTTTGCAACATGAATTTGATATGACAAGATGAAAAAGAGCAGACCTAAAAAGACTGGGGAAGACATGAGGCATTGACAGGGGAACACTTATAAGTGCAAAAAAATAGATGTGGGGGGCAAGTGCGGGTGTCAGTTTATATGCCAGCATTTATGGCAAGCTAACACCACTGGTCAGGCTAAGTGGGGTAGGAGGAGGGATAGGTCAGACCACAGGGGTGGATGTGGGGATAAGTGGGGGGAGTCATTTAGAGGAGGGAGGAGGGCTGGAGGTGGGGGGGAGGTATCAGGGACAGGAGCAATTTACCAAATAAAAGTTTGACAAGGCAGCGGATGTCGAGCGAATAGAAGAGTAGTGGTGAATTTGAGCTGGGAGGGCATTCCAGAGTTTGGGGAGGTGGTAGAAAAAGGCTGCCTGGCCTGCTGAGGTCTGACAGTGGGGGGATAGACAGCAGCCAGGTGTCTGTTGAATGGACAGCAAGTGTGGGGGTGGGTGGGGATGCAAGGGAGGAGGTAAGGTAACTTGGAGGGGAGCCAAGACAGAATTTAGAGGCAAATTTGGTGCCATGCAATAGTTAACGTTTGCTCAGCGAGGGAAAAGCCAGTGAACAGTAAAGCACACAGTGATGGGTACGGGGGGGGGCGTCCAGGGCAAAGCAGCAGAAAGTTTTGAAAAGGGGGTCCAGGCTGGATAGGGTAGACTTGGGAGCAGCACTGTAGACTATATTGCAGTAGTCAAAAGTAGGTAGTATCATTTTCTGCACAATTTCATGCCTCATGGGTAGCAGGAGGCTACTGTGATTTCTGTAGAGGGCGCTGAACTTTGGGCACAGATTCTTCAGGATTGCGTTTATGTGTGCAGAGAAGGAGAGGTGTTGGTCAAGCCATACCCCTAAGTACCTAAAGGTAATAATGTCCTCAAGGACCGTCCCATCAAGGGTGTGGAAATTTGGGAGGGTGGTGAGCCTGGACAGTGTCTGCCTAGTGCCAAAGGTCATGGAGACTGTCTTTTTGGCATTTAGGGAGAGTTGGTGGGAGCTTAACCAGAGCTGAACTTTGTTGAATTATGCCTGTAGGCTGGTAGCTACCTCCTCAGGGGACCTGCCGGTGGTGAATAGGACTGTATTTGTTTGCATACACGAGAATAGAGGAAGATGAGCAGATTAATGGCAGGTCATTTAAGAAGATGGAGAAAAGGATATGGCCAAGTACTGAGCCCTGTGGAACCCCTGTATCAATGGGGAGTGGAGGGGAGGTGGAATCAGCAATTCTTACTGATTGAGTTCTCCCTACCAGGTAGGTGCTGAACCAGATTGTGGCAGACTCAGATAGACCAGCTGCAGAGAGGCAGGTGAGCAACATGGAATGGGAGATGGTGTTGAATGCTTTGGCTAGATCAATGAAACTGGCTGAGATGATTTGACCTTTGTTCATCCCAGATAGGATGGAGTCAGAGAGTCTTAGTAGGGAAGTGGCAGTAGAGTGATTCTTCTGAAATCCAGACTGTTAGGGGGTGAAGAAGTTGGAATCAGAGAGTAAGTTGGAAAGTTGAGAAAGCACAAGGTGCTCTTGTACTTTTGCTAGGGCAGGGATGGGAGAGATAGGGTGGTAGTTGGACATGGAGGTTGGGTCACCCCCTTTAGGCAGGGGTAGGACAGTAGCATGTTTCCAATCCATGGGTACAGTAGCATAGGCAAAAGACTTGTTTAGAAGGGCAGCCAGTGGAGATGCAATGGCAGGGGCTGCTAGCTAGAGAAGTTTGGTGTCCATCCCATTGGGGGATTTGCCCTTGGAGGGTTTGAGGGCAAATAAGGCATTTAGGACCTCCTCAGGAGTGATGTTCCCAAAGGAGAAGGTTTTAGGGTCAGGGTTTGCTGTGGTACCAGCTTGGGGGCCAGGAGGTGCAACAGTGGGTAGGGAAGTGAGGAGAGTGGCAGCACAAGAGGTGAAGTAGGTGTTGAATTCAGTGGCAACTGTGAGTGGCTCAGAGAGAGGGCATCTGTTAGTGACCAGGAGTGCGGTGGGATTTGATGAAGGGAGGAGAAAAGTGAGTGAATAACCTTCCAGAATTTGGATGGGCTACTCATGTTGGCATTAAAAGTGGCATTGAAATACTCAGCTTTCACTAGACAGGTGGCCTTGGTGCACTTATTTCGAAGCATGCGCTACGTAATGTTGTTGCATGGGAGAAGTGAGGATTTGTAGTTTTTCCAGGCATTATCACAGTTTTTTTGGCAGGCTATCAGCCTGGGATAATCCAGGGTAGGTGATTTCCCTGGACCCTAATACATCTGAGGTGGGGCATGCTTGTCCCAGATGTTAAGGAACGTGTTACAAAGTGAGCTAGGGAAACATCAATATTAATGATGGCGAGGGAGGGGCCCCAATTGGCACTGGCAAGGTCTTCCAACAGGTGGTGGAGATTTAGAGATTTATAAGAATGTTGTAGCATGAATTTCAGTGGTATTTTAGGACGGTGGATTTTGCAGACTAAATAGGTGATGTGACGGTCACTTATCTTGTAGTTTATTTCATTATTTAGTTAGCCAACTTAGTTAATAATGTACCATGTGTTTTCTAATTTTGAATCTGCTGCTCCATATACTTCTGAC
Source organism: Neoceratodus forsteri (assembly GCA_016271365.2). Lineage (NCBI taxonomy): Eukaryota > Metazoa > Chordata > Ceratodontiformes > Ceratodontidae > Neoceratodus > Neoceratodus forsteri. The sequence goes on along the minus strand of CM028134.1, from coordinate 531,419,484 downwards.
AGGCACACTTGTGAAAAGAGATGTTGCCACCTCATTGTCTTATCATGCAGAAATATTTTTATACTTTCTTTCTCTAGCAACCCCCAGCTTGACCTAGGAACCTCCTTCCATCACTATCTATGTTCCTTTCCCACACATGTGATCCCCTGGGGTCTATCACTCCAATCCTTCCTTTAGTCCCCTCTTAAGTCTGGCCTTAGGGTAGGTAACCTGCAGCTGGTCCTCTGCTAGCAGGACCTCAGAGGAGGATCAGCCTTCCAAGGAGATTACTTTGGTCAACAAGCCTGGGGTGCCAGAGGATGGAGTCAGAAAGGAGGAGATGGGCCAGGCAGCCCAGTTGGTCATGATGTGATGAAGGGACGTTATCTCTCATGTCCACTCCTTATTTTGTGTCTCATACACCCATCTGTTATCTTACCCTCAGAATGTACTCCTGTAGAGTAATCCAGCCTTGTGCCTATTGAGGCTGTTGGAAGGATGGGTGATTCCCTCTTTTCTTTCAGCACTCTGCTGCCAACTAGTTCTGGGCATGCATCAAACGTCAAACCAGTGGGGCATGCTGATGTAAGGCTGCTCTGTGAGGGAGCTCCATTCCTTCCCACATGACAGCCCCTCCCACTGGTTCACCAGGGGTGGTTGTGTAATGGGTAAAAGTGCCCTTCTTGCCAGAGGCAGATGCTATCCAATGTGAACAATGGAACCCTGCCTCACTGGTCAGCACCAGAAATTCCAGGCTTGATGCATGAAGATGGGTCAGCTGGATAGCAAGAGATAGCACAACTGCTATGCTAGCTGTCCAGCTCATGGTGATTCATTCTAAATGAAACAAAACATGGCTTCCTTGTCACCCCATTGTATTGTATCACACTGTTACAAACCCACTCAGCAGGTCAGGCTCTCTGCTCCCAAAGTGCCAACCTCCGAGCGCAGTCTTGTGAACAGTTAGCTGAATCAGGGTAACCCTCCTGTCTGTTTTGTGGATTCAAATCAACCTTTGGTCTCAAGTCTTGGAGGGATTCAAACTATGAACCTCTTGTTAGCGTACCCAATGTACAGGCTCAGATAATTCTGTCTTTGGGGGGCCAGATATCTTTGCCTACGGGCACCTAACCAGGTGTACAGAAATGAACCCTTAAAAACTATAATAAAAGAAGTCAGATTTCTCTTACCTTTTTCCAGTTTGGTATCACCATTCAAGCTTATGTACAGTGTCTGCTTTAACCACATATACTTCACTTGTAAAGGAAAGAAATCAAAGACAGACCAAGTAGGCTCTAAAAATAGAGTTTTACTAAAATAGATAAAAGATATGTAAGACATAAAATACAGAACTATAAATCACAAAACATACAAATCTTTTCAAAGAACAAGGTTTTAACAGTGCAATTTCTACTACAGTTCTTAGATTTGTCTCTCTATTTCTAAATACATGCTTAAAGTGCTCAAAGATGTTTCTTTGTCATAGTGTAGATGAAAGTGTGTCCTCTGAAGAAAAACAGAATATTGTTTAAAAGCTGGCTTTGCCCACCTTTTTGCATGAGGTCATCTAGCTCCTCCCTGTCAGAATATATAAAAAATATATCTATACAAAAACAGGATTTTTTTTCCCAGAAGGTAAATTAATATTCTGTGATCTCAGCACAACTCATTTTCTGTTTTTCAAATGACATTTCTTGTATCTATTGATCATCTTCCCCTTTTCAGGACATCAAATCAACTTTTATGACTTCGCACTAAAACATCATAACCTGCTCTTCTTCCTCTAAGCGTTATAAAAGTTTATTATCTATCTTATCAGTTAGGTATCTTCTAGCCTGTAATTAACTCTTGGCCTTCCAGGTAACACCTTGTATCTAAAACCTGTGTGTGTATGTGTGTGTGTGTGATCTCACATTCTGTCTCAGCATTTCTCATGACAGACAGTCCATAACCTATTTTTATATTACAAAAAATCATGCAGCACTCAGAACTGGCTGTCCACATCACACACACTACCATGCAGGTAATCCAGGTTCTGTGAGCCTGAGGGCATGCAAGAGGGAGAAGTCAGGTCAGGTAGTGCCATCAATGGCAGCCCTTCCATAACCATGAGGGTTAGTTTTGTGCCTACAGAACAAGTGACTCTTTTGTTGGGCTGTGGAGGCTTGCCTCAATCTATACAGTATTCTGTTAATGGGCATGGTCACAGTGTGGTGCTATGGAGTGCACAGGGAGGAGTGGAGCCATGGTAGAAATATAATAACCCCTTCCCCCCAGACCATCTATAATTGGTGCTGAGACTGGGTGGTCACAGAGTGTACAGGGACCTGATCATGCCTCTTAGCCAATGGCACACTGAACAACATGTTGCTCATCTCCCGGTGCAACCTGAGGGGTAGGGGAACATGAGTATAGTATACAGAGATTGGGTACACAATATAGATATACAATTTTATTACATTCAATAAAGTGAGCAGACTATACAGAAGTACTGAAAAGGAGGAATGCTAACAGGTATGAACTAGATGGATACAATGCTAACAGTCTTGAACTAGATAGATGTGACAGCACAAATATCTTTTGCAAACACTTGGTGGGACATAGCTTTGTAGTTAGAAAATGGCTGGATAGAATGCAGGGAGGTTGAACTAGGGCAATATCATGAGGAGAGACACAGATAGAACAAAATTTGCAAGGTTTAACAAAAGTACAAGGCTGACCATAAGTGCATTGGAGATTAGGGGTTAGCCAATAACTATGGCTTGGAAGGGGGAAGTGGGTGGGTGGGGCATATAGGCAGAGAGCAGGAAGGTGGAAAGGGGGAATTTGATGAGAGGGAAGGCAAGGGGTGGAGGACAAGGGTCTGCCAGAGCCTGATCCCTCCAGAATGCTGGGGATTCTGCCTGCACCAGGCAGAGGTCAAGCATGAACAAGAGGGAAGCAAGTTGTAGGCAGTGGGAGTTACAGTACATCAGGAAGGAAGAGAGGGGGAAGAGAAGGGTCTGCCAGGGCCTGGCCCTTCCAGTATGCTATGGGCACTGCCTGCACAAGGCAGATATAGAGCACGACAGGAGAGAAGCAGGTTGTAGGTAGCAGAGTTAGAGCACGGCAGGAGGGAAGCATGCAGTGATGGGGAGTAGGCTTCAGAGGGACCAAAAGTGAGGGAGGTGGGAGAGAAGAGGGGCCGAGACCCATCCCTTTCAGGAAAGAATGGGGGGGACTAGGTGGTGAGGAAAGTGTTTGCCTAGGTTCTGGACCCCTCCAGGATGCAGAGAATCCTACCAGGGACCTAGGCCAAGCAACAGTGAGTGGGTAGTGAGGGTAAAGTGGTGTAAAAAAAAGGAATGGGGTGGGGGTAAGGTGGAAAGGAAGGGGTCCTGGGGTAGGATGTAGAGGGATGGTTTTGCAGGAAAGAGGTGGGTGTGAAGTTGAAGCAAGCTCATAGGGGAACAAGTTAAGGAGGACTGTAGCAGAAACAGCTAGCAGAGAGAAAGTTATGTAAGGCAGAGGAAAGGGAGTGGGAGGAGGAGGAGGAGTGTCATATTTGAGGTGGGAGGGAGTTCCAGATTTTGGGGAAGTGATAAGAGAAGCCTGATTGGTCAATGAGGGTGGTACAATGGGGGACTAGCAGGGTGCAAGTGTCAGAGGATCTGAAGGAGTGGAAGAAAGGCAGGGAGGGAGGGAGGGAACATGAGAGGTAGGAAGGAAGTACACCAAGCCAAAGTTTGGAAGTTAGCTTGGCACAGTGAGCCAGGCATCTGTTAGCAAGTGAAGGGAAGGACAGGGCATGGTAAAGGTCACAATGATAGGTTCAAAATGGAGCGTCAAGAATGAATCGACAGAAGGAGTTGAAAAGAGAGTCCAATCTAGTAAGGGAAGATATGGGAGCGGCACCATAGACTACATCACAGTAGTCAAAAACGGGGAGGATCATCTTCTGGACAACTTCTCTCCAGGCCATAGGAGGGGTACAACTACGGTTCTTGTAAAAGGCTCTAAGCTTGGGGTGCAGTTTTTTCAGAATGGCATCAATGTGGCCAGAGAAGCTGAGGTGTTGGTCCAGCCAAACCCCAAGGTATCTGAAAGAGGGGGTGTCCTCAAGGACTGTCCAATCAAGGGTGTGGAAAGAGGGTAAGGGGTGGAGACTATAGAGTCTCTGCCTAGTGCCGAAGGTCATGGAGACTATCTTTTTGGCATTTAGGAATAGTTGATGTGAGGCAAACTAGAGCTGAACCTGGAAGAAGTCATGCTGAAGAGTGGTTGCTACATCAATGGTGGTTTTGCCAGAGGTGAACAAGACGGTGTCATCGGCATACATATGGATAGAAGAGACGGGGGAGCAGACTGAGAGAAGGTCATTTAGGAAGATGGAGAAAAGGATAAGGCTGAGCACAGAGCCCTGTGGGACTCCTGTGGAGAGTGGAAGGGATAGAGAGATTACATTCTGAATCCTGACTGATTGTGTTCTGCCTGTGAGGTAAGCTCTAAACCAGGAAACATCAGGAGTAGAAAACAAGCAGCCATAAGGGAGTCGAGAAAGATGGCATGAGAGACTGTGTCAAAAAGCCTTGTCAAGGTCGACAAAGATGGCAGAGGTGATGAGGCCATTGTCCATCCTGGTAAGGATGGAGTCAGTGAGCCTAAGAAGGGATGTGGTAGTGGAGTGGTTCTTCCAAAAAACAGATTGGAATGGGGTGAAGAAGGAGGAGTCAGCAAGAAAAGAGGTCAGTTGAGAGAGGGCTTCTTGGAGCTTAGCAAGGGCAGGGATGAAGGAGATTGGGTGATAGTTGGCAGGGGAGAAAGGATCACCACCCTTAGGGAGAGGGAGGACCACCACATGTTTCCAGGGTGTAGGGATGGAGGAGAACATAAAGGAGAGATTTAGAATTAGAGAGCGAAGGTAGGCAATAGCAGGGGCTGAGAGGTAGGAAAGTTTAGGGTCAAGATCATCTGGAGAGGAGCCTTTGGAGGGATTGAGAGAGAGATGAGGGCCATTACTGTCTTCTCAGGGGATATAGGAGAGAATCAGCAAGGGGGCTGGGTACAGGGGGGTTGAGTGATAGGAGAGGGAGAACAAGTGGAGGAGAGGCTTGAGGGGAGGGATTTTAGAAGGTTTGAGGCACAGGAGGTGTAGTAGGAGTTGAACTGCTGAACCACTATACAAGGTTCAGACTCTAGTATGTTGTTTATATTAAGCATGGGGGTGGGGGATGCAAGGGGGGAACAGTGAGTGAACTACTTTCCAAAATTTGAAGGGGAAATTTATGTTGTTGAGGAAAGAGGATTTAAAACATTCAGACTTGGCAAGTCTGATAGCTTTAGTACCAACATTTATTAGCCTGTGATAGTTAATAAGGGCTGATGGGAGCTGAGAGGCCTTGTGTTTCCTCCATGCTTTATCGTGCTCCCTGAGGCAGGACATTAATTTAGGGGTTATCCAAGGATGATGGATACCTCAGACTCGAGTGCATTTGAACAGGGCATGGAAGTCCCAGGTAGCTATAAATTTGTCTTTGAAGCAAGTGAAGGCTTAGTCAATGGAAGTGGCAGATGCAATTGGGGACCAATCAGAATTGGATATATCATTGAGGAGAGGATTTAAGTCAAGGGAACTGAAAGAGAGGAGTTGCAGGATTTCATGTGGTGGTTTAGGTCTGTGGACCTTCCTGACCATGAAGATAGAGTGGTGATCACTGAGGGCATCCGGGAGGACGCCAGACTTGATGACTTGATTAGGGTGGGAGGTGAGAACCCAGTCTAACAGCAAGTGGTTTGGGTTTTTTGTGATTTAGTCAGGTAGGCTCTTGGATGAATTGGGAGAGATTTAGAGCAGAGATATCACTTCATGTCTTAGAAGTGGTCGATGACAGCCAGTTTAGATTTACATTACCTAATACATATAGCTTACCTTTGAGTGAGACAGAAGCTATAGATGTGATGAGGTCAATAGATTCAGAGGGCTTGATACCTAGGCAACAGTAGATACCAGCAATAAAGATAGGGGAGGAGAAAGGCAGGGCAATATTGACTACCAAGATTTCATAAGTGGAGGGTAAGGCAGACGAGAGAACAGTAGTGTGTTGGAGAGAGGACTGGATCTACATGGCCACTCCACCTCCCCTACCTGCCCTGTGATGCCTGGCTAAGAAATAGCCAGGGATGGCAATGGAGGGATCAGAAGTTTTAGTATTCAGCCAAGTTTCAGTTAAGAATAGAATGTCTGGAGTGAGGTGGATTATCATCAGCTGTAACAGATCAATTTTCAGGACAAGACTGCAGATATTTAAGTGAAGGATCTTTAGGCCTTTTGGGAGGGCAGAGGTGGTGTTGGAAGGTTGTACATTAATGGAAGATAGCAGCTGGGGGGGAGTGGGAAGGGGACCAGGATTGGGATGCACATTTCCTGAGGCAAGTAATAGGAGTGCAAGTATAGGGAAGTGTAGTTTAGGATATTTGTGGTGGGCAGAGTATTCGTGATGTGTTTGGATGGGAGGGGGGCTAGGTGAGTGGATAATCAGGAGACGAAGGAAAGCAAGGTGTCTAGAAGCTATGAATAATGTGGCAAGGGGTATGTGGGGAAAGTGAGTCCAGAGTATTTGAGAGGAAGAGGGGGTCATAGCAAGAATGAAGCAGGGGGCTAGGAGATCGTGGTGGGGAGGGAGAGGGGGCAGGGTTTTTAAATTGAGAAACCTATAAACATAGAAACATAGAAGTTGATGGCAGATAAGGACCATAAGGCCCATCCAGTCTGCCCATTTATTTTTCTACCTTATGAATATGCCACCAGCATTTGCTCTGTCAATGGCCTGTCTATTCATAAAAGTTTGTGGAGTTGAGTTAGAGATGATGGAAGGAGAATTAGAAGGAGAGGAAGTGGGGAAAGTTGAGTGAGCATGCTGTAGGTAGACAGGGCGCTTACTGGTCAGGGTAGATTGGATAGTGGGAGGGGGAATCGCGGGACAGTGAAACTGGAAGGGGTGTCAGTGAAAAAGTAGCCACTACCAAAGGGAACTGACAGTCACTAGCAACTTGTGCAAACCTGGGAAAAAATAGGTAGCTAGAGATAGACCTTGACAGAAGTAGAAGAGGAAGGGGGCAAAGACTGATGAATAGGGATAGATTGACCACACAATAAGTGAAACAAGACAGGGGTTGGACTGGGTGAGTGTGCTTATAACTGGGCCCTCTAGTGGCTAGAAGATATAATCTGCTAATGGAAAAGTCAGCACTTAAAAAAATAAAATAAAATAATAAAAAAATTAATAAAATGAATACACAAAATTGTGAAGGAATACTGTGTACGTATAGTAGTCATGTAACTATGGGATAAAATCTGCCAGCTTCTTCATGACTGTTGATTTCAACAAATTTCTGTTGGTCCAACCTACAGAACGAAATGACTTTACAGTACTAATTACAGTACTAATCTCTAATGCAAAACCTCTCCTTGAAAATATGCAACAGTTGAAAAGCTGCAAGTGTTCATCCCCATCTTCCTGTATGACTAAGAGACAAGTTTAAAATATGCGTGTTTGGCCAGTTTGTGGATGTCATCACAGTGCCCTCTTTTGTCTAAAGTAAACTATGAGAAACTTAACACAGTGACAAAGGCTTGCATTGCTGGCCCTTCATGCACAAGTCTTTGTTAGAATAGTGCTTGAAATGAAGCAATATTTCTTTTTTTCAAATAATGCAGACATCTGAACAGTGAAAACAACATAATTTGACAGATACAAGCAACATTGTTTAAATGACAAAAATGAGTTGTCTTTGGCAGATACAGCACCTTTAAGTAAATTACATGACTAACGAGGAAGTAGGTACATGCTTAATAATTCCTTTTCCTAAGAATTTTTCAGTTGCATCCAGTATTCCTTCCAACAAAGCAAGCATATAAATCTCTAAGATATAAAAAGAACTGCCTCTGAAAAAAATACTACTATACTAGTTATTTTTTTACAGAGCCTAATGTTTTCTTTTTTAACCCTGGAACTGAATGATTCCCATTAAGACAGCAGGATAATTATATCATTAATTCATGCCTCCTATATGAAATTGTCTAATTTGTTAGCATTTTGTAAGGAAATTATCTCAGTTCATTGTCTTAATGTCTCAAAGTGTTTTACAACAAATTATTTATAAGAGTCGTAACAGGAAAGTTCTTCTGTGGTGCTGTGGTCAACTACATTTAATGTAAAATTATGTTAGGTATTAATGGTTGTAATGCCACATTAAAATACTGTTTGAATTAAATGCCAAGAAAATGTTATTAGAACACAAAGAATTGCTGTTTCTCAGCACAATCTAGATTTTAAAAGCAGTGTGGCAGTGTCGTGCAAGATTAGATGTTATCCTGAGAAAAATGACATGTCACCTCTGAAAAAAGATTTCTTTTTCATGGGCAAATTAAGATTAAAGGTTTTGTCTCCTCCTTGTCTGTCTGTGGAAATACCCTTGGTGGACAACATCCAAATTTGCATTTAAATGGAGATGGTTTGAAAAGGCACAATTCATAGGTAAATGGAAGTATCTATTTTTCTTAGTCAAAGGCATATTGTTTTGTGTGCTGTTAAGGCATCACAAAGCCTAAGAGTGTTTAAAATGTTAGACATCACTTCCAAACAAAGAATGTACAACACAAGTACAATCTAATGTGAAATGATGTGTGCAGTGAAAGAGTCTGTGACTATCTCTGTCATGTTCTGTGCTGTTAATTACAGTACTACACAGTACTATATGTACTATGCAATATGGGACATGCAAGGTGACTTATAAACTGCTTGAATCTACTGCATAATATTATTTATTTAGATGGCATGTCTTTAACCTAAATTGAAACCCAATGTCCCCTATTTTTAAAAAGTTTAAAGGAATTGCAAAATAGTATTTTTTCATCAAGTACATAAATTATTTAGAAGAAGAAAGAAAGAAAAGAAAGAAAGAAAGAAAGAAAGAAAGAAAGAAAGAAAATAAATGTAATGTTGTATTTGCTAATGTTAAACTAAAGTCCATCTTAATTCTTAACCCAGTAGAATGCATGAAATAAAAGGAATACAAAAACAAAGGAAGATATGATGAAGGAAGGAGGGAATGAAGGAAGGAAGGAAGGAGAGAGAAAAGAATATGTTTAATGTTAGATTTACTAATGTTAAACTAACATTTCAAGATTCTTCTCAATTACACGCTGATCAATGATTTTCCATTAAACTCCATGAATGGTAAAGGAATCTCTTCTCTTACAAAAAAGGTTTTCATTGGACTTTGTAAACAAACTGTGGAATTCTGCCAATTTATGTATTTATTTATTATTTATTTAGCTTTTGTTGACCAGGTAAGTACACTAGACAAGACATTTGCCTATTTTCAGGTACGACCTGGGAGAGTACAATGAAATACAAGCTCATACAGAGAACAACATGATACAAGTTAGGCATTACACAGAATCAGGTAGAACCAGATGAACATAACACAAGCAGTCAGTAAACACAGTTAGAATAGTAACAAAATATATACACAGAGTCACCAAGGCTATGAACAATGCATTATAGGATTCTATACAGTTCAGAGCCCTGAAAGCAGAGCCGCAGTCAAAGCATCAACTGAAACAGAGAGTAAATACGTTTTATACAGAACAGAACCCAAGCAGGCAGGATGCATCAGCAGGACATGTGCAAGGGTACCAAAGAAGAACATGTAAGTCCAGTGCAGGGGACCAAGGTTAGTTATGGCAGTTTAGGACAACCACATGAAGAAGAGAGCTTCAAGTAATTCCACAGGGAGCTCAGAAGGCATAAGTGGGAGGGGGAGGAGTGAACCTGGGTGGGAAAGGAGTTCCATACTCTAGGGGCAAATCCCTGTCCCCCATTTGCATTTGAGTGGCAGGAACGTTGAGAACAGCAGGGCCCAATGACCTAAGGGAGTAAGAAGAAGAGGCAGCTGATATGAGGAGCTCAGCCAGTCCTGGAGGATGCCAGTTCTGAGAACCTTGCTTGTGAAGCTGCCCAAGACAAAATTCATGTAGTTGGGTGGGGAGAGCCAGTCAAGTTTGCTACACAGGTCACAGTGGTGGGTGAGGTGAGGGGCAGCAAGTACAATGTGGCAAATGTTATTATAGGCTATGTTCCACCTAGAGAGGTGAACTTTTGAGGTGCGTGCAAACAGGATGAGTCCATAGCAGAGAGAAGGGAGAAATACACCTCTGGCCAGTGCAAGGTGAGCAGCAGAAGTAAGATTTTCTTCATTCTGTAGGCCAGACCCAGTTTGCCGTTGACAGCTCTGCATGCATTTTGGATATGATGCCCAAGGTCAAGCTGTGGGTCAAGTGTCACCCCAAGGTATTTAATGGAGTCAATGATTAGGACAGGAGTACCATCGATACTAGTAATACTCAGTGGGGCAGGGGGGCCTTTATCTCGGCCAGGATACCAAAAAGCAAGGTCTGAGCTTTTTTGAAGGTTGAGGACCAGCTTGTGGGTCATTATCCTGGATATTCCTGAAATCCTCACTGAGTTGGTGGTTGATGACCCCAATGTCACGGGAAGGGGTGAGGATAACCAGGTCATCCGCATATAGGATAGAGTCATAGTTGGAAGAAGTAGAGGGGGGAGATATTGACAAAGATAGAGAAGAGAAGGGGCAATAGAACTGAACTCTGGGGGACACCAGAGGTCACAGGAGTAGTGGCCGAGAGGACCTTACTGAATTTAGTAAGTTGTTGTCTGCCCTGGAGGAAATTAGTGAACCATCTTAGGACAGGTGGGGACAGACCAAGGGACTGAAGTTGAGAGCAAAGTAAGACATGGTCAGCTAGGTCAAAGGCCTTAGATAGGTCCATGAAGATGGAGCCTGAGAGCTTACCCTGGTCCATAGCTGCCCTGATACCAGAGGAGACAGTGACAAGGGCAGAGGATGTACTGTGCCCTTTGCAAAAGCCATGCTGTGTGGGACACAATAGCTCATGGGTCTGAATATACTCTGTGAGTTGCCCAGCCACAACTTTCTCCAGAAGTTTACTGATAGCTGACAAGATGGCTATCAGTCGGTAGTTGTCAAGGATCTTTGGGTTGCCCTGTTTGAGAACAGAGACAGTCCTCACCACCTTCCAGAGGTCAGGGATAACTCCAGAGGCTAAGGACATGTTGAAGATATGGGCCACTGGGGAGGCAATATAAGAGGCACCAAGATGGAGGAGCTTAGGTTCCATGCTGTCGTGGCCAGCACTAGAGTGAGGGGAGAGGCCAGAGAGAAGTCTCTGCATCTCCTGTGCCATCACAGCCCTGAAGTAGAGTAACAGACTGTAGATAGAGGCCAACTGTGGGGCAGAGGCCTGGACACAACTATAACTTCCACTGGCAGAGAATAGAGAGGTGAAGGCAGACAGATCCGAGAAGTGGGAGTTGAATGCATTGGTGATGGTTAGTGGATTGTTACAATTAGAGCCATCTATGAGCATGTCAGAGACCCCACAGTTGGAGGAACCACTTACTATATTTTTAATGTTCCTCCAGAAATTTCTTGGGTCCTTAGCTGAGTTTAGTAAGGCAGTTTTGCAGTATTCACTTTTGGCAGCCCTGATTGCTTTTTTGCATTCATTCCTGAGCCTTCTATATTGCTGAAATATGGCCTGGTCCACTGTGACCTTGAAGTTGGCCCAGCACTTGTCTCTAGCCCTCATGAGGACTAGGATGCTGCCATGCAGCCACTTAGTGGCAGATCCCCTTATCCTCCGCCTGATAAGAGGGGCATGCTTGTCCTGCAATGCCCCGAAGGTGCTGAGAAAATGACTAACAGCAGTGGAAGAGTCCTGAGCATTTAGCACCACAGACCAGTCCATAAGCCTCAAAGCCTTATGGAAAGACCCCAGGTCAAACCTGGAGAAATCCCTTACTTGGATGATTTTATGAGGAATTTTCTGGCAGGAGATCTTCCATATGCAGTACTCAGGGGTGTGATTGGAAAGAGAGTGAGGAAGGGTACCAGAGGAGCTGATCCTCTCCGGTCTATTGGACAGGACCCAGTCCAGGAGGGAACTAGTACCACCAGTGGTAGACCACCTAGTGGGCTCCTGAATAAGTTGAGACAAGGAGAGGCCAGCAAGCAGAGGTTTATACAGCTTGGTGTTTCCTCCAATCCAGTTTAAATTAAGATCTCCCAAGATCATAAGCTCATTATCCCCAATCTTAGCACCTACAGTATCAAGGAGGTAAGATAACCCAGACAGACCACCCTTGGGGGGATTATATGTACAGATGATGAGCAGCTTCTTAGTGTTCCCGAGTAATAGGACTGTGTGAAGCAGCTCACAAGAAGACAGTAAGAGCTGTTGGTGGGATACAACAGACAGGTTTAGGTGACTCTTGTAGTAGACCAAGATACCACCCCTACGCTTTTTCCCAGGTCGATCTTGCCCAATGAGATCAAAGCCAGGAAGTGTGCAGGCCAAGTCAGGGGTGGAAGGTTTCAGCCAAGTCTCACTAATACCAAGGATGTCAGGCTTGTAGTGAGTGACCCAGGCAGAGAGTTCAGCCAGATTAGGCAGGAGGCTGCTGAGGTTGAGGTGAGCTATTTTCATCCCCTTGCCTGACAGCCAGCCCACAGAAAATGAGGAGGATTGATAAGTAGGAATAGAGTTAAGCTCAATGTCCTCAGCCAGGGCTAGTGTCAACAGGAGGAGCCAGATGCCTTATAGGGAGACAACCACCTCCAGCCGAAGGCTTGCGAGCAGGATGCCTGACCACTGTAGCAGGATACAGAAAGCACCTGAGGTCAAGACAGCAGATAGGCCAGAGAGGCTGTCTGTCACAGGCTATTAGACTGGAGATGGTGAAGTCATGCTCCTCATGCTGTTCAAGTGTTGCCCAGGGGCCCCCCTGAGAGAGGGGCGCAATCAGCAATAAGTAAAGGGAGGCATAAGGCAGTGAGAAGGCCAATGATGAGGGCACTGATAAATGGGGAGGGCTTAGCACCCTCCCTGAGGAGATTAGGAACCCCATGTCAAAAAGGACCTGTCCCTGGGACTAACCAGGGCACTGAAGGGAGAAGATATTGTGGACAGGTCAGGTAGACAGATCAAGGCTTACCAGAAGTCAGAGGGGCTATTTTGTCAAACACTAGGAAGGCCCTGAGGAAAGAACCAAGCAGTGCTTGCCCACCAGACCCCCCTAAGCTGTCCAAGGAGGCCCCAGAGGAGCACCCAATTTGTGGAGGTCTATCCTATAGATGCCCCCACAACAAGGGTCAGTAGACAATTACCCCTTATGTAGGAGCACACCTCAAGCTACTGGAAGGATTACCAGGTTCCGTGGTAGTAAGCCTCACTGGAGGCAGTGCTAGTAGAGATAGCTAGTGAGTATAATACAGTACATTAACAAGCTAATAGAGACATTTCCTGACTAAAGTTGCTGAGACATGATAAATAGACAGGCAGAAATTACTCAGTAGATTGCAGTCGATTCCCACCACGATTAATTGCAGTCAACTAGTCAACAGTGGTTACAGTAAAATAGACTCAGCCAGGCCCACTCAGGATAGAATAAGCTAGGCTCAAGCCTGAAACCAACTCAGGGTAAAGATTACACAGTAGTGAATATACCAACAAGAATATTAGCCGCAGTAAACATCAATCAGTCTGTGAAAATGGTCAAATAGCAGAAGTATATTTACTGGGGCAGAGGTGTGACTCCTAGCTATACATATCCAGCAGGTTAATTAGGAACATGACTGACCACCCAGGAGTCCCACCCATACAACAATTCAGAGTGGATAAGCACCATACAGAAGTCCATAAGCAGATGAGAGTTCTGTGTTTAGAGACAGAGAGAGCTAGCAGCAGCGAGTGACAGATTTCTGAGAGTTCTGTGTTTAGATAGCTTTAAACTCCTGAATTCTACTACTGGAAGCCACTGGGGGCAGGACAGGGTAGGGGAGGGAGGAGCTAAAGTATATTTAAAGGTGGCCTGGGAGGGGGAGTGGAGGTGGGCGAAAAATTCTGCAGAAGAAGCAGCAGCTGTGTAGGCCGGGGCTGTGTATAGGCCATACCTGATGCTTGTATCCAGGAGGCCAGTGGCAGCAGGCTTCTTGGCACTGAGAGAGGTGCAGAGTAGTGTCCAGGTGAGCAGGAGGTGAACCACAGATGGCAGTAGGTAGCCCAGTGGGCTACAAGGATGCCTGATGCTTGTGTCCAGGAGGCCAGAGGCAGTAGGCTTCTTGGCACTGAGAGAGGTGCAAAGTGGTGTCTAGGCATGCAGGAGGCAAACCACAGATGGTGTAGGTAGCCCAGTGGGCTACAAGGATGCCTGATGCTTGTGTCCAGAAGACCAGTGGCAGCAGGCTTCTTGGCACTGAGAGAGGTGCAGAGTGGTGTCCAGGCATGCAGGAGGTGAACAGCAGATGGTGGTAGGTAGCCTAGTGACCTACAAGGACGCCTTTGAGCTCTGGTTGTTTTGGTCCTTAAAACTACAAAAGGGTTTAGGCTAAGGCATAGAATCTATATTTGATTTGTAAAGTGATAAAACTCACCTCTGAGGCAAATTCAGAAGATGCTCCCTCTTCCAGGTATTATAGTTCATACCCAGTGTTCATGACAGGTGCAGTTCATCAAAACACTTTCCAATTTGCTTTTGCCTTTTTATTGGTACAAATATGCCATCTATAAAAATTAAAATTCAAACAAATGGGGTGGCTTGACCACTGACAAGATGACTGCCTAGTTTCAGAGATCTCTGAACCCCTAAAATAATCCATCACAATCTGCCCAACCAGATCTTGTGTTCAATGGGGTTCCATCTGCAGAGCAGATTGATCCTAGTGTGGTGCATTTTGGTCCACAACTGATTGCTGAATAGTCAAGAGAAGAATCCTGTCACAGTGGGCACCTCAGCACTTCACAGGCCAGGCTCCTGAAATGTATTTATTTTTTTAGTTTTTGTTGACCAGGTAAGTGCACTAGACAAATTCTGCCCATTTTCAGGCACGACCTGGTGGAGGGGCATACAGATGAATGCCAACTGACTTTGAACAGATTAAGCTGTTGGTGGTATTTTAGTGAATGGGGAGAAATTTGGCCAGGGCAATGGGGAAATTCCCCAACTCTGTTTTGGACAGAGGGCCCTGTGCTGTTGTGATATTCCTTAGTGTGTGAGAAGATTTGGAACAAGCCAGACATGTGGGAGGTTGAGGAGTCGATCACCTCCTCAGCCCCCGATGGCTGCTGTGATCGGGACGGTTCTGAAAATCGCTATGGAGTCTGCTCCATGGAGGCTGACATGCAGTTACCTGCTGCTGTTGTTGATTCTGGAGGGGCACACCTGGAAGAGGGTGAGACCTTGTCGGTTGTTTCTATGGCCAGTATTCGTTTACAGCTCTCGGAGCTTGAACGATAGCGGAACCTTTTACTCGCGGAGCTGCAGCAAGGTCGAGCGGAAGAGACCAGTGTACCAGGACAGGAAGGGTCATGTCCCCCTGTTGCACCAGTACTGTCTATGGAGACACCAGTCACGGACTCAATGGGGCACTTGCCTGAAACTCCTTTGTGCACCACTGTCACGGACCAGGGTGAGTCTAATCTTTCTTTTGCTGCTGTCCCACAGTTACCTTCTGCAACTTCTGAACAGCTTGCTACTACAAGTAGCTCGACTTCTTCAGGCTCAAATGTGGGGAATTTCACCATAGGCCTTTCTCCAAAGACCAGCCATTTGGTGGGGGAGGGAGGGATCACACAAGCGGTCCTTCATGGCAGCATGTCTCCCCTCATCCAGTCGACTGCGACTGCCTTTTCCCCATCTAGGTCTTTGCCAACTGGGGACCTAGAAACCCCTGCTACTTGGGTAGCTGCAGCCCTGGAAGCTGCAGGGTGGGTTAAATCCCCAGATGGAAAGTCATGGGATGCAAATGTGGCTTCTGAAGAAGGTATTGTGCTTTCCTCTTCAGCTGCAGACTCGGGACTTCCTCCAGGACAGGTACCTAACAACATATCTGCCCCTGCCCCCCTTATTCCCAGTCCAGACCTCATGGAGAACATTAGGCAATTAGAAGATGGTGGTCTGTTACTTCCCTCTGACCTCCCCCTCCTGAGGCCTTAGCTGAAGGTCTTGCATCTCAGCCGTCTATTTCTGCGTCTGAGCTTTGGAAGGAAAATACCTCACCTGTGTGGCATGATAAGGTAAATGAAAAACTGTTTCCTGCTACTTTTGGTCTCTTAAATGAGCCTGCTGCTAGACGTAACGCAGTGCGTTTGAAATTTTGAGGGTCACCAGATGATGTTCCCAATAGACTTTTCATTGGTCGAGAATTATTGAAAAACAGTATGCGATTTTATGCATATGAAATATATGCATTGATTGATATGCCTGGGATACCATTTTTGACATCAGTTTTAAGCATCCAGCAGGATTGGACAGATTTTGGAAACAATATCAGGCTTTGAAAAATGCACCTCTGTGGAAACCTTTTTTGGCTATTCCTTTGACAAAACCAGTTTCTAAGAAAATTACGATACTGTTTTGGAATGAAGGGGTTAATGTTGCCGATATAACCTACTGGTTGCAGCAGCACTGTACTGTCAAAGGTCCCCCTGTGCCCATTCTTGATGATGAACATCTCTGGACAGGGGGTTGACGTTATTTAATTGATTTATGTTTAGAGAATGGGTTAACTAAGCATTTACCTAATTGTTTTTATTTGGGACGGGATAGGGGTGTTCTCTTTTATCCGGGACAGCCAAGGGCTTGTTATAAGTGTGGAGCTTTGGGACACTTAAGCAATGTGTGTGATCAACAGAAATGTGGGCTTTGTGGAGATTTAGGTCACATAGGGGCTCATTGTAGACGTCCAATGAGGTGTAATTTATGTGATGAGAAGGGACACACTTTCCGCTCTTGCTCTTGGGCTTCTCATAATCAGGCTGATCCTGTTCTTTGGGCTGAACAAGACGTCTATGTTGCTAATGCACAAAAAGAGCATCAAAAGATGCAGGATTTACTCCTGCGTCCTGCTGTACCTGCCCCTGTTTCTCACCCTTCTTCTGTTCTTGCTGAGGAAGAGATGATTCAGGTCCCAGACTTAGATGATATGGATACTAGTGCCCCAGCTCCACTTTCCCCTTCCACGACTGGTGTGAGTGCAGGCCCTGATTTTGTTCCCCCTTCCTCTCCTATGGCTGCTGCACAAGGAGCTCCTCCCTTGGTTGATACTGTTATTCCCCGGGCTGGTGTGCCTATAGGTAATCAAGAGACCCCTTGTATGCCCCTGCCAGGAGTGCAAACTGATATTCCCTTCCAAAGAGTTACCCGATCTAGGTCAACCAAAACTGGTTCTGTGGTTCCTTCCACTTGTCTTGAGCCTGATTTAGCTATAACTGCTAATCCTTTTGCTCCTTTATTGGAACATGAGGGAGATGATGATGGTGTGGAATCTGATTTCTCCTCAGTTGCCTCCTCTCTCCCTGATCATACCCTAGATGCAGAGGTTAAGGAAAAACCTAAACCGAAAAAAAAGGAAATGACGTTTCTAGTTCTTGATTTTTCCTTCTTTTTCTCTGGCAAAAGTTATTTCCTTTATTACTGTTAATGTAAACAGTATTACATCCCAATCAAGATGGCGTCTTACTTTTGCCAGTCTTAGTGCACATTCTGGTTCTATCATTCTTTTACAAGATACCAGACTGGGCTCCCTAGAAAGTATAAAAGAAGCAGGAAAGGATTGGCGATGGGGTGCTTCTTTTTGGTCACAAGGAGAGGATGTCTGTGATGGCTTGGGTGTTTTGTTTTTTTCTAGCATTACTATTCAGGTTTTACAAGTCTTAGATATTCTTCCTGGTAGAGCTATGCTTATGGACATTGTTGTTTATCATCGTACATATCGTCTTATAAATATCTATGCTCTTCAGTCAAAGGCCGATAGATCAGCTTTGTTTCATCGTATTTCTCCATATTTACATACTTCAAAGTTAGTTTTATGGGGTGGTGATTTTAATTGTGGATTAGCTGCTTGAGATTGGGGACGTAAGACTCAAAAGATGTTTTGTGACACCAATGCCTGATTGCAAGTCTTACAAACTAATAATTTGATGGATGCTTATGATTTATTGCAACAGCAGCCAGAGCATACCTTTTATAAAGGGATTATCTCTTCTAGGATAGATTTCTGGTTTTTGTCCAGGAGACTTTCCTGTTTTACTATTTCTACCTTACCATTAGAGATGTCTGACCATTTAATTCTAAAACTGACTATTGGTTAATATCAAAAACTTTGATGGGACGTGCCTATTGGAAATTAAATACATCTTTATTACAAGATGAGGATCTTTCCTCTCAGATACATTCCTTTTTTTCACAAAGGTCGGATATAGCTTTTTTGTATGATAGTCCCCTGGATTGGTGAGAATACACAAAACAGGATCTTAAGTTTCTTTTTCTTCAGGTTTCTCGGACTAAAGCCAGGAATTCTTATCTTACCTATCTGGGTTATAGAGCTAAGTATTTGACTTTGTTGTCACAGGCGTGTTCTTCACAGGGTATGAAGTGCCAACAGTTTTTAGATATTAAGGCAAAAATGCTTGATTTTCCTCAAACACGAGAATGAAGATATAGACATCAACAAAAATATGTTATTACTGGTACCCGAGAGCAGGTGAACCATTTTGATCTTTCTGACCAGGAATTGCCACACTTGTGTATGTCAGCCTTATAGTCTTCAGATGGATTATTAGTTTATGATACTAGGGGAATCCGGACTATAGCTCAGTCTTATGTTACTCAGAATTTTAAAAAGCCCGATTCTGATTCCTGTTTTCCCTTTTATCACCATATTGAAATCCTGTCACTTTCGGATCTTGACAATGAAGTACTAGAATCCCCTATTTCTATTGATGAAATTAATCAGGCTATAGGTCATTTGTCTACACATACTAAACCAGGGATAGCTGGCCTACCAAATGAATTATATAAAATGTATACAGATGTTCTTGCACCTTGGCTGCTTGTTGTTTTTCAAGCTGTTTGGGCAGAAAAAGATTAACTTCTAGCATGGCAAATTGGGTAATGATTTTTATATATAAAAAAGGAAATCCTGCTATTTTGCAAAACTGGAGACCATTGAGTTTGTTGACCTCAGACTACTAAATTTTGGCTAATATTCTAAATCACCGTCTCTCAAACATTGCTAATTAGTTGTTAATTTCTACACAATCTAGTGCAATTCCTGGCAGAAACATTTCCCAGAATTTAATTTATGTCAGGGAATTGAAAGACCAAGGTCTTCAGAATAAACTGTCTGGTTATTTGTTAGCTTTAGATCAGGAAAAAGCTTTTGATGCTATACGCCATGATTACCTTTGGGCTATTCTAGAATATTATGGTATTCCTATTCATTTTTTAGATTTAGTCCAAACCCTTTATAGTTCAGCCAGAGTAACACCTATGGTTAATGGTCATTTGGGTGTCTCAGTTCCTTATCATGTTGGAGTATGGCAGGGCTGTCCGCTGAGTCCGCTGTTGTTTGTTTTTGGTTTGGACCCCTTGCTGCAGTTTATTGAACTGGATAAAGATATTTTTGTTATTGCTTCTTCAGAAGGCTATTATTTTTCTAAAGTTTTGACTTATGCGGACGACTGTATTTGTTCTATTGCTGATATTGAATCTGGGAGACGTGTCCTTGGTTTTTTACATTCAGTACAATTTAGTACTGGAATTAAAATCAATACCTCTAAGTGTTCATTACTGCCTTTAGGTATGGCCCCTAGTATTCATATTTTTGATATTCCAGTTGTTGTTAAGCAATTGAAACTCCTTGGTACATATTTTGGTTCACCAGACTCAGTACAGTGTAATTGGGATGAGATTTATGATAGAGCACTTCATAAGGTTAAGAAATGGCAATCTTGGAAAATGACACGGAAAAAATGTGTTTTTGTTAAAATCCTATATTGCTCCTCTTTTTTTGTTGTTTATTTCTCATATTTTTCCATTACCATTTGATATGCATTCCAAAATTTTGAGTCCTTTTTTTCAGCTGCTGCGGGGTAGCCGTTTGAACCCAGTGAAGAGGGCACACACCTACAGACCCTGGAAAGAAGGTGGACTGGGTATGATACATCCCATTGTTCAATTTGTTGGTATTTTTTTTATAGTTCAATTAGGCCTTTGTTGTTGGAGCAAAATGTTATGGGTCGCATGTGTATGTCCCTATGGGGACGGCCTTTTTTAACAGGCTGGGGACGGGGAAAGTGGCATCCTTTGGATAAACAATTACCCTTACATATTCAGCAAACATTCAAAATACATTAGATTGTGGAAAATAGAGCTTAGTTGGTTTGTTTCGCATGAGCGGAAGTCTTTTTATACTAATGTTGTTTCTACTTGTTATTTTGAGGACCCCCTTTTTTCTGTCCCCACTTGTGTGAATACGGTTTCTTTATTAGCAAGTGTGATATAACCCAGAATTCCGCAAAAGATGCAGGATGTGGTCTGGTTGTGTGCACATCAAAATCTTAATGTGAGGGCTAATCATAAACATAAACAGTTATGTGATAGAGTTTGTCAGGTGCCCTCTTGTCAGGGGCAGTTTGAGATGATGCAGCATTTATTTTTTGAATGTTCTCTTACTAAATCTTTTTGGTATGCTCTGGCACATTGGTGAGGAGAACCGCTTTTTGGTCTTATTACCTATAATATCTTGGTGTTAGGACAGATTCCAGCAGAATGGAACAAATGGGACAAAAGTACAGTGTTTGTTTTATTAGCCTGTCTTAAATGACATATTTGGCAAGCTCGGTGCTTGAGAGTGCTACAGAACAAACCTTTACAGTTGCAAGAGGTTTTTTTTTCATATACAGGAAGAATTGGATGCACTCTATGCCTATGAATTCCATACCATGGGGACAGCTGTAGGTACTTTTCTTTGGAGGAATGTGGACTGGGTAGGTTAAACTTCCTGCTCTTTCATTTTCTGATTGTTTCTATATATATTGTTTGTAATTAATTTTTCTTGTTTTTTTTCTTCCTCCTGTATTATGTTCAGCTAGTTATTTTGTTCATCTCATTTTGATGTATTTGTTTATGTTTTCTCAATAAAAATATCCCCTACTGTCCTGTAGGGGAACCACTTGGCTAGTCTCAATGGCCACTTGGAACAAACCTACAGACGGGATGGACATGACTGAGGTAGAAGAGTGAGCCTCCTCTCCTAACCTCGACTTACTAAAGGCTGTCAATGATTCCATGGATTTAAATGAAGAAGGTGAAGTGAGTGATTTATTTGTCTTAGAAATGAATATGGATCAGCCTTGCTTGCTTCCTCTTCAAACCCTGAAAAACAGGACTCTATTTGCTTGAAAGATGAAAATTCACAGTCACTAAACGAACCTGCAGCTTTAAACCCTGCGTATGCAGACACGAACTTTACTTCAGATATTGGTGTTTTGGATTCAGCTATCAAGAACATTTCTGACGCGGTCACATCAAAAGGCCCTTCGGGGCCGGGTGAGTCACCACTTTTGAATGTTGCACTTTCTAACATGACTTCCACAGATGAGCAAGCGGCTGGCATTTTAAGTACTGCTATTAGTGTGTGCCGACAGCCTAAACTACAGGAAAGAGAGAAAAAAATGTGTTGACAGACAGAAGCCCGCAGTTTCAGGCTCATCTACTCCTGTAAATGAGACTGCAGTCGAACAGTCTAATCCCTCAGGTGATCCTTCACTGAAACCGAACACTTCAGCATCTAATGTTGTAACACCTCAACTTCCCCTCATGATGAGAGAATCAGGGTTCATTTTTAAATGCCCTGCTGATATTTGTGGAACAGGAGAAAGTATCTCTACAGGAGCCAGTATTAAATATCAAACTGGCCCAACTCCTCAACCTGAAGCCACGGCCTTTTCTTTCTCACTCAGGCATAAGCCTAGTTTTGAGCAACAGAGATCTCGATCTGTCAGTCCCAACAAAAAATCAGTTAAATGGAATTTGGCCCACAAATCCATAGAAGAATCTAAGACTATTAAAAAGGTGTAAGTCTCTACAAAAATGGACAGTTCAATTCCTTCTGATAACAATTGGTCTCCTCAACAGGCCTTGCAAAAAGCAGCATGGCTCCAAACTTCAAAGGGGAATTGGTTGCCAGACCCTGATTGGGATACTTCTTTAGACTTTCCACAATCTTCTCCTACATGGAAGCCTACTGCTTCAGTACCACCACAGCCAGATTTATTAGGTCTTCAGACCCTCAAAAGCCCCATTTTGAACAATACCGCTAGTGATAACTCTGAACCTCCATTAAATCCTGCAAAATTGAACTTGCCAAAAGAAACTGCTACAAAACAACCTAATCAAACTTTGACTTCAGATATTCCTGAAAAACTAGACATGTTAGAAATTCCACCAGTTCAAAAACCTATTTTATCTGATTTTTTTTCCAAAATAGAAAAAGAGGCTGCCCCAAGGCGGAACGCAGTTCGCATCCAATATAAGGGAGATTTAGCAGAATGGCCAGACAAATCTTTTGTGGGAAAACAGCTACTAAAAGACTCTTTGCACTTATTACCTAGAGAAGATTTTTGTCTTCATTAATATTTCTGGAGAGGATAAATATGATGTTAGTTTTCGAACTGCATATGCCCTTGAATTATTTTGGGAACGTTATTCACAGGTTAAGTTCTCTCCCATTTGGGCCCCCTTTTTAGTGATCCCTCTTACCAAACCCTTTATTAAATATGTCACCATAATGTTCTGGAATGAAGGGGTTCATGTGCATGACATCACATACTGGTTGTCCCAAAAATGTGAGATACTAAGTGATCCAGAAGCAATATTAGATTCTGAGATTTTCTGGACTAGGGGATGGAAATATAAAGTAAAACTTAGGCTTTCTGACTCAGGTATGGAACACATTCCTAATTCCTTTATGTTGGGAAGAGACAGAGGGGTTTGTTTTTATGCAGGACAACCTCGTGCATGTTACAAGTGTGGGTCCAGGACACACTTGTCTAGCACCTGTGATCAAGCCTGGTGTGATAATTGTGGGGAACTGGGGCATATTGCTATGCAATACGCAAACCACACAAGATGTGATCTCTGTGAGGAGTATGGTCATATTTTTGGAGATTGTCCATGGGCAGCCAAAAATAAAGCATCCTGTATTAGCCCTGAGCTCTTAATACAACAGGCACAAGATTCAGCTTCTGTACCCACAGATGCTGCTCCAGTTCCTGTTCCAACTCCCCCCCACCCCAGTTCACTCCTGTGATTTTTCCTCCTACCTCTTTGGTTAATAAAAAAAATCAGAACCTGACATTATGGAAAACCCAGAGGTACCCCTTCCCCCTCAGAATACAACTCCTGTTCAAAGTGTTCCAGTTCTTGGTTCACTACCCTGTGCGATGGTTCCTGTATGTTACTCAGAACCTACTGGTATAGATGGGGAACCCCCCAACCCAAGCATATTGCCACCATTGCCCAGAAGATGTTCTTCGAGAAATTTTAAACAAAACCCATTAACTTCATCTGTCAGTTCTTCTCCATTTGAATCTGATAATACCTATGCTGCTTTATTTCTACCTGATGGGGATTCTGAAATGGAGCAAGAATACTCAGATTCCCATGCAGTAGAAGGCTATTAAGCCCTTAAGGAGCTGAACAAGGTGATTATAAAGGCAAGAAAAAGAAAAGGAGAATAAAAAATGCATAAAATTCCCTGAACACACACTTTTTATGACAAATGGGGTTTCTTTCTATTGGGTCTTTAAACATCCATAGCCTATTGAACACCTTAAAATGACAAGCTGATTTTTCCTTTATTCATGAATCCAAATTTGATGTGTTTTTTTTCCCCCAAGAAACCTGGATGTGTTCAAGAGAACAAATTATACTGTTTAAAAGAGAATGGATCTGGGGACCTTCTTATTGGTCCTTTGGGCCTGATAATGCAGACGGGGTTGGTATTTTATTTGGGTCTTATGATTTTTCTTTAATAAAATTAGTAGATTTGTACCCTGATAGATTGTTATTATTGGACTGAAAATTGAAACATTAGCCTGTTGCTTAATAACTATCTATAACACTCAATCTAAGGCTGACAGCGTAACACTTTTAAGAAGTGTTTAGCCTTACCTAGTAACCTCCTACACAGTGTTTTTTGGTGGGGATTTCAATTTTGATATTGCCAAGATACAATTAAGTGTTGGAAAAGGAAAAAAAACCTACTGTGACTCCAATATGCTTACAGCAGTAGTAAAGACTGCAGGTCTTTTGAACTGTAATATTTACAATAAAAGCCCTAGTTTCACATATATCAGAAACAAATTTAAAACTACAACTGACCATTCATTTATCTCTAAAAGTTTACCTGAAGGAGCTTTTCAAATTGTACCCATTGACTTTTCAGATCATTTATTGTTGAAATTTGTTATCTCAACCCCTTTTAGTATTCAAAACCAAAAAAAATAGATGGAAAATGAATACATCTCTGTTGACAGTTCCAGAAGTAGTTAAAGAGATAAAAGCCTTATTCACAGCCAGATTGTCAGTCCTTTGTCTACATTCAAATGTTGGTGAATAGTGATTGGATAGTAAACAAGATTTAAAATCCTGGTCTTCTAAATACAGCAGACAATTAGGAAACAAAAAATTCTTAGAGTATTTATCCCTTCAAAAACAATTACAGTATTTATACACAATTTCTTATCTCACTAAATATGATTATTCACAGCAAATCATAAACATTAAGCATAGTACGCTCACATATCAATATGACCAGGCACAATCTATACAAGCTATGCTTCATGATGGCACACAAAGAACGCCAGTAGGTGACCCCTATGAAGCACGTAAAAAATATTCATGAAGACATGACTATAGAGTTCTTACAGGATTCTGGTAATAACAGGGTGGACAGTATCAATGTCATTGAGCATATCATAAAATTACATTATCAATCCCTGCTCCCATCCAAAACACCTCTAAAATCAGATATACAAGCTTACTTATGAGAAGCTTCAGTTCCATCTTTTCCTGCAGAAGCATTATTGCTATTGGAAGATATAACTGGAGCTATTAAGGCCCTAAAATTACATACTTCACCTGGTTTGGATGGCTTCCCTCACCAGTTTTTTAAAGTTTTCATTTCTAAAAATTCTGTTTGCTTATATCATTTATATCACCACTTTTTTCAAACTATTAGTATTCCTTCACAATTTTCAGAAGGCCTATTAGTTTTTTTATATAAATCAGGTGACAGAGCAAATATAAAATATTGGAGACCCATTATTCTGTTAAATACAGATTACAAAATACTTGCTTACATTCTTAATACTAGACTGAAATGATATGCCTCATTAGTGCTTTCTCCCCGACAATTTTGTGAGTTATCTAATGGAAAAAATCAGGATGCACTCATTATCATCAAAGATATCATAGAAAGTATTTCCATATCTAACACGAAGGGATGTATATTATCTGTGGATCAAGAAAAAGCTTTTGATTGAGTTGATTGCTCTTTTTTATTTCATACTCTCACAGCTTATGGGGTACCATTTGAAGCTGTTACTAAAATAAAGTTATTATATGCTCAGGTTCATGTCTGGATCCTTATTAAAGGACATATTAGAAAGGGATTTGAAATTTCCACTGGAGTTAGGCAGGGTTGCCCCCTTAGCCCTCTATTATAAATTTTTTCTCCTGACCTTCTCCTACAATGTTTGACTAATACTTCCAAATGGGATGGATTACTAGGATTAACTAGACATTGCCCCATGGTATTACAAGCATATGCAGATGATATTTGTGTTTTTTTCCCCCACTATAATCAAATCCCTCTTTTTCTACATGAACTTGATATATATGCTAGTGTGTCTAATTCAAAACTAAACATCATCAAATGTAAAGGATTAGTAATAGGCCTCTGGAATATTGTATTCTGCAAGGTGCAAAGGATCATTATTACAAATAAACCTATGACAATTTTGGGTATACAATTTGGACCATCTAATCTCCCTTTGACTAATTGGGAAAATGTTTTAAGTAAAATCCAACAAAAAGTTTATAGATGGCAACATTGGATGTTATCAAAATTCAAGAGAATTCAAATTTTGAAATGATTCATTATTCCTCAACTATAATATGTAACTACCATCTTTCCACCACCTCAATCTTTGGAAACACCGCTTTATGGTATTTTCTTTCAAATGTTGTGGGGAAATAAACTGAATCCAGTTAAACGATGCTTTACCTATCTTAAAAAGGAAAGGAAGGGTCTTGATATGATAGAACCAATCATTTTCTTCCATTCTCTTTTTCTTTTTCTTACAGTGTATTATGGTGTCTCCACCATAACAGTTGGAGCTCATGGTCTGGTACAATCGGTTTTGAGTCATTATTTAACAGTTTGGCAAAATGTAGCACCTAAAATACATTCAAGGTTACAAATACCAGAATATTTTTGACCTGCTGCTCAAAAGCTGTTCAAATGGAAAATTCTAAAGATGCAGATTTTACAGGGTACTAGGAAAATTTTTTATCATACAATATTGGCTCAAATATATCCGACAGAACCCACTTTTAAAGATTGTCCTCTTGATTCGAATTTACAGGTTTTAAAACAATTAACGAATAGAAGAGTACCACACCATTTGTGGGAAACATTATGGCTCACAGTATATGGTAGATTAAATGTTAGAGGCAATGCCAAGCATAAAACCTTAATGGATAGGAACTGCCCTTATAATGAATGCATTAATCTTGAAGAAACTATGTATCATTTTTTTCTTTTCATGTTCTTTTTCCAAACCCTTATGGCCCTTTTTAAGTATAAAGTAGAAAATGGATTGGTTGCTAAATTTAAATTATGAAACCTTTGTTCTAGGTTTTCTTCACTATAATTTTTCTCATCTACATCTTGATACATACGTGCTCTTGATTTGTTGTCCACAATATTATTTGTGGCAAACTAAATGTCAGTGGGTGATACACCAAAAAATTATGCCATATGCTGTTTTTTCCTGTCTAGTATCCCAAGCAGTGAACACTGTGTATCATTCAGATTTAAAAATCATCCTGGTCATAAAGTATATAGATGGTGGAAAGGCTTTCAAATTATTATTAAATATAAATGAACATGTACTGATACCTTAAAAATAATGAGACATTATTTTTCCCTTTTTTTATTTCATATACTGTATGTATTTGTGTCATATTTTTTTGGTTTCTTTTGCAGTCTTCTGTTGTTGTTGAATGGATTTCACTGTTTTATGTTTTTCTCCACATTTACTGTATAAAACACTATGCAATATGTGATTTCTCAATAAAAACTCCCCTACTCTTTTCGAGAAGTGTCATGGGATCTTTAACCTCCCCCTGAACTACCACCAGAACAGGTAGATGGGACCTCAGTTTAACATCTCATCTGAAAGATGGCACCTCAGGAGTGCAGCACCCCCCTCATGCTGCACTGCAGTGTCAGTTTGGCAGCTCCAGAGAACGGGATGGCTCTCATAGTGCTGCTGGAGATTAAACAGATGTCTAATCAACTGATCACATACTTTAATAGGTTAGGAATTGCCATACAGTACACAAATGTAGACATTGTCCAACTAGCTCACCATGTAAATGTTGCTGAGCAGAGGGTCGTCATCACAGAGGACCACATAAAGTGCATCTCAGCCCATGTTCAAGACACAGACAGAGCTATCAGGATGCTGTGGGAGAAAGTGGAAAATCTGAAAAATTGAGGTAGGTACAACAACCTCTGCTTCTTCAGATTTCCAGAGTGCTGTAAGGGCAGAAATATAAACAAAAATTTCCTGCAACATCCTTTCCTTGAACTGCTTGGTGGGCTGGATTAACCATAGGGCAGAAGGGGCAATTGCCCTCGGCTCTCTAGTTTGAGAAGCCACTGATTTCTTTTTTGTTTTCTTTTTCCTTTTTACATTTTTGTTCTTCTTCCCTGACCCCTCTGTACTTTCCCACTGTATGTGACTAAACCTTGGGGTTGGGGGGTGTCAAAAGTCAGCCGTTATTTTGCTCCACCACCTTGACAGTCCAAACAGCTCACCATTTGCAGCATTTTTGTTTCCCCATGGATGTTCTCTGTGCAGGTCAGGTGACTCACAACATGCTGCTAGCCAATTAAATTATTCCAATATGGTTCGTTGATGATTTGCACCCCCAGACACCAGATCTTTCAGTTCCCCCCCCCAGCCCTCAGGTCCATGCATCATGCACGATGCGTGGTGGTCCTGTCATGCTAACATGAAATAAGTCCAGCCTAGATCAAGGAAATGGCGCCATGCACCAACAGACTCAATCCCTCTTAGAGCCACCAAATCCTGTCATCATCGATATATAGAGAGAGAGACCATCCCTCCACAATCTGCACCTCAGCGCCTGTGGCCTGTCACTAGACCCACTGTCTGGCCTGGCTGTCTACTTGGTTGTCATGTCTTGAGGTCTGAAAAACAGCTGAATCATGTCAGAGAGACTGTTGAGTAAGGCAGTACAGATTGTGCCCACAGCCGCCTCGTGTGGTGTCAGTGGACTCAGAGAGAGTAAGACTGTTGAGTAGTAGGAGCCATCATTGGTGAGAAGCACAAGCAGTCAGCACTCAGCAGAGGCAGACTCAAACCACCACAAGTCAGTTCTGCCCTATTTGCCTTTGTATCTTCTTGACTTTGTCTTTGTCAGGTAAAAAAAAAAATTAATAATGTTTCTTGTTATAAAAAATTCTAAATGAAATCATGTGACTTCAAGTCAGCACTTCTCACTGTGTAACCAGTAGTGTCCCTACCATAAATGGATGCTGTGCTGCCTGCAGCCTCCCCACAGCTGCTGGATACAGTAAAGCCTAAAGTCTTCCCACAGCAGCTGCATACAATAAGTGTAACCAGTAGCCTTCCCCACAGTGGCTGGATACTACACAGACTGCATCCTCCCTACAGTGACTGGATACAATGCAGCCTGCAGTCTCCCCACAGTGGTTGGTTGCAATACAGCCTGTAGCCTCCCCAGAACAGCCAAATATTGTGCAGCCTGCAGCCTCTACAGCAGCTGCATATAGTGGAGTCTGCAGTCCTGCACCACCAGCAGTTGAATGAGGTGATACTCTGCCTGCAGCTTTTCAACAACAACTGCCAATGATGCACCCTGTAGCCTCCCAAAAGCAGCTGCCTATAATGCAGCCTGCTGCAGCCCCCCAACAACTGGATACAGATCAGCCTGCAGCCTCCTCACAGTGTCTGGATACACTGCAGCCTGCAGCCTCCCCACAGGAGCTAAATACCATGCATCCTGCAGGCACCCAACAGCAGCTGGATGCAGAGTGGCCAGACAACAGAAACTAGATGCAGTACAAACTGCAGCCTCTCCAGAACTGAGGGCAGCCTACTCTGCCTTGCCACAGCAGTTAGATACAGTACAACTAGCAGCTCCCTCTCAAAATCAGCTGGAAAGTGAAGCTTGCAGCCCCTGGGAAGCTGGCTACTGTGTTATCTGCAGCATCCCCAGCAGCTGGATATAGTGTGGCCTCCCCACAACAGCTAGATGCAATACACTTTGCAGACTCTTCACAGCTGGGTGTAGCCTCCATCCTTCCCACAACAGCCGGATACAGTACAGCATGCAGCAGCCCCCTCTGCGGCTGGCTGCTGTGCAGTTGGCAGCCTACCCACACCATCTGAAGGCACTGTAGCCAGACCCATCCCTACATCAGCTGGATACACTGCAGCTCACATCCCCCACAGTAACTAACTGCAATGTAGCCAGCACACCTAGCTGCTAGATTCAGTGGAGTCTGCAGCCTACTCAGAGCATTTGGACAGAGTACAGTATGCAGCCTTGTAGCAGCAGCTGGATACAGTGCAGCCCTCGCAGCAGCTGGATACAGTGCAGCCTATAGCACCTAACAGAGGCTGATACACTGCAGCCTGAGCCCTCTCCACTGCTTGTTTAAGTGCTTGATAATTCTTGGAGGGTTCTCCACCCTGGGGACAGGGAATACACTTTTGTGTCCCCTGTTCACAGGTCTCTTTCCCGCATTTACTATCTCTTGGTCTCCCAAGCTTTGTTACCGGGGGTGACAGGCTCCACTATTCACTCGGGTACGCCTTCAGACCATTCAATGGTCCTTTGCGAATTGGTTCTCACATCCCTGCCGAAGCAGCAATCCAGGTGGAAATTGAATGGCCAACTGCTTAAGGATCCCATGTGTAGAAATCAAGTTAAGGAGCATATCACACAATTTTTTGAGTTGAATACAATGCAAGACACTAGGCCAGATGTTTTATGGTGTGCTTTTAAAGCATATCTTCGGAGCATCCTAATTGGGATGGCCGCCACAAGGAAGAAGGGAAGGCAGGCCAGGTTGAGGGAGATGTTAGCCCAGATAACAGCTTTGGAAACAATTGTACAATCAAATCCTTCAGATCACCTTAAACAAGAACTGGCAAAATTGAGAGATTCCTATGTAAATATGCTCAATGAGAAAGCAGAGTTTGCTATTTTATGTACTAAAGCCTCACATATAGATCATGGGGAAAAAGCGGTTAAGTTACTAGCCCAGAGAATTAAGCAAATGGAATCTTCTCGGTTTATTCCCCCGATTCACTCCAAAACAGATGGAACTCTCAAATCTAAGCCCCACAAGATTGTTTCGGAGTTTGTTAATTACTTTGAACACCTATATGGGGAAATGCCTAACCCCCCCCCAAATAAGCACTCTTTCTTCCTACCTAGAGGAGGCCCAATTGCCCCACCTATTGGAGTCCCAGGGTAGGAAGTTAGTAGCTCCTATTACAGAGTCCGAGATTCTTGAAGTGATAAAGGGCCTACCTTTAGATAAATCACCTGGATTAGATGGTTTCACAGCAAATTACTATAAGTGTTTTAAGGAGCAAATTACTCCCCACCTTCTCTCTCTTTTTCATTGTATATTATCCGGTGTACAAGTTGATTCCTCTCTATTTGAGGCTCTCATTGTGTTCCTCCCAAAACCGGGTAAAGATCGAGAATCCGTTGAAAGTTATAGACCCATCTCATTGTTGAATCGAGACATAAACATTTTAACAAAGATATTGGCGGATAGACTTAGTTTGGCTCTTCCCGTTTTAATTGGCTCACATCAGGTGGGATTTATGAAGGGTAGATTTTCTGCAGACCACCTCCGGGTCCTCTCGCATGTCTTCTCGGTGTCCAGGGACGCCTCTTTTCCAGTCACATTGGTCTCCTGACGCGAGAAGGCTTTTGACAGAGTAAATTGGAGTTTTCTGTTTATACATTAAATTCTTTTGCATTCCCTCATCAATTCCAATCTTGGATAAAAGCCTTATATCAGCATCCAATGGCTAAGATCTCGGGGAATGGAGTATTCTCCAGGACCTTCACTTTGCATTCCGGAACCAGGCAGGGTTGTCCCCTTTCTCCTCTACTTTTTAATCTCTACTTGGAGCCTTTAACTCGTAAATTAATTATTTGTATGAAGGTCCAGGGGATTACTATCCTAGGTAATGAGTTAAGAGTCGCTGCATACGTGGACGACTTGCTTCTATACCTCTCCCACCCAGAGACTTCCATTCCAGCCATGTTGGATGTAATAGGTCAATTTAGCAAACTATCCAATTATAAGTTAAATGTAGGGAAGTCAACTGTGTTTCCCCTAAATCATAAAGTTTTTAAGAATGACATTACCTTCTTGGACCTGGCCTGGTCTAGAGACTCGCTACGGTATCTGGGCATTGTGCTAACTAGAGATCTACAGAGTACCTTTAAACATAATTTGGAAGCACTACTGTCCGCGGTAGCTGTAGTCTTGGCTAGATGGTCAGCATTACCCATTTCTTTTTGGGGAAGATTTAGTCTGGTAAAGATGAATGTGCTCCATCGTCTCCTATATCCCATTCAGTTACTTGACATTTGTCTACCAAGCACTTGGCTTAAAAAGGTCCAAAGTTTGATCAGTGATTTTATTTGGGTTAAAAAGAAACCTAGATTAGCTTTTTACAAGCTGGTGGCGCCCAAATCTAAGGGTGGTTTAAGACTTCCAAATGTGAGTAAGTACTATTGGGCCAGTAGAGTGGCCAAAAATTTAAGATGGATGGTAGCTAATTCCTCAGATTACGTGCCTGCATGGCTTAAAATAGAGAGGGAAATGATTCGGTTGGCTAAAATAGTCCCCTCC
The DNA here is from genome assembly GCA_016271365.2 of Neoceratodus forsteri. Taxonomy (NCBI): domain Eukaryota; kingdom Metazoa; phylum Chordata; order Ceratodontiformes; family Ceratodontidae; genus Neoceratodus; species Neoceratodus forsteri. Next base: position 531,387,351 of record CM028134.1, on the reverse strand, counting down.
GCATTATTATTTCTTAAGATCGCTTCTATACCCAAGAAGTTAAAAGGCACCACAATTGAAGTTTCTATGAAGATTCACTCACAACTGTGTAGATTCCTAAAATATAAAAACTGGTTAGATGGGGAACAGTCGATTTGGAATTCCCCTGCTTTCAAAATAGACAATAAAGTGTTATCCCCCAAATGGTTACCCAGTTTAGGTGATGGTAGGGTTAGCTTATTTCTTAAGGAGGATGGTACCTGGTTGTCAGCTGAGTATATTGTAGTGAAATTTAAGCTCAAGGAAAACGAATACTTTAAGGTATATCAGCTTAGACACCTCCTCCTTAAAAAATTTGGGGAGGGAACTCCCTTATCTTATAATTTTGCCTTCCTTACTGAGCTAGCCCCTTTGGTTAGTTCTCCCCAAAGTATCTCCAAATTGTACAATATTTGGTTCGATTGGCGCTTCCCGGTGCCATTTGGCCCACTGAATTCTGGGCTGCTCTCTTCCCACATTGGGATAAGGACTGGACGAACATCTGGAATAACTGCCATCATTTTGTAACGCAGGGTAGGTAACGGTTAATGCAGTTTCGTATTCTTCATAACCTTTACTACTATCCTCAGAAACTGGCTAAGTTGGGAATATCTCCTTCTAATGTCTGCATGAGATGCACTCAGATGGAAGGTTCCCTACTTCATATTTTTTGGGATTGTCCTAAGATATCACCCCTCTGGGAGGCTATAAGGGACAAAGCAGACACGCTCCTTGGGATGAGGGACCTGTTTATCCCAGAGGTCTGCATCTTTGGGGATTACTCACAGATATCTGTTAATAAGCATAAATTTCATATTGCTTTGATCTCGATGTCTGTCAAGAAACTTGTGCTCAGGCATTGGAAGAGCTCTGAAGTTATTTCCTACTCTGAATGGCTAAATGAGCTATTATTTAATCTTCATGTAGAGAAGACTATTTCGAGTATTAATAATAACAAGTTGAAATATGATCAGATCTGGGCCTCTCTTCATACATTATATACTGTCTAATGGTTAATATCTAGCTTTCAATTTCAGGGATGTCAAGGACTCTTATGCTTCCTGGACTGTGCAGGGGAGGTTGGTCTGGTCATAATTTTTATGTCAGGGATGTTATGACCCTGTCCATTGTTTATTGTGAAAATTTCAATAAACTTTGAATTAAAAAAAAATAAATAAATATTTGCTTGATAATTCCATGCACTTGCAATATATCTGCCTCATTTCAGACATTCACAGCAATAACCTCTCAGCAGCAAGCTTGAACACTGCAATGCCACCTTTCAATGTCAGTATGTGCAATGCACAAATATTTCCTCAGAGTATTAGTAGGTGTAATGCCTTGCATATCACATCACTAGCCCTCCCCTTACAGTAAAATGGAGGTGCAATACTATGCAAGTTACAGAAATCATTCCCTCCCTCACAATACCAGGGAGTTCAATGACATGTACTGTAACTTACAGCAACTGGCCCATTTCCACCACAAGAATGGCATTCAGAGTAGCTGGAAAACCCTCCAAATGCATTTTAAGGCACTGAAAATCTTTCAGCTTTCATGGGCCTAAGCGGCCCCCAAACTCCCCACCTATTGGTTAAGTCACAGGAGGCCCTACGATTCAGAATTGCCCAGGGCACCACAATTTGTTAATCTGGCCCTGCTTGGTGACCATTGCCCAACTACTGTAGAGATTGACCAACCTCACAGATCTCTGGCACCCCTCCCAAACCTGGGGATAGGCCCAGCCCATTCTGGCATGCTTTGCATGCTACACCGATAAGTAAACTATAACGATGTGGCCAGGCAAAATGGACATTTGCAGTGGAAAGGGCACACAATTTGCATTTTTCCCAAATTTTCACAAGTGCTAACTACAAGTTGCAGGGCCTACACTCCAACACGTAAGGCGTTCATGGACCTGAGGGTAACATACAGCCTCCAATAACCCTCAGTGTTCTGAGTGATCAGGAATGGCATAACTCAATTAGTCCATCAAGATAGCAACTCCCAAATGGCAAGGAGTGAAAATGGCACAAAATCGCATTGCGTGCCATATCAGCGACTGACGGTTCCTCCATAACCGAGGTCACCCCCTCCTGTGTTGGTATAATAAGTAAGTGGGATGTGGGGGCCAAAAAAGTTCACTGTATGTGGTTATGCTGTGATTTCATGCAGTTTTCACTCCTCGCCATTTGGAAGTCACTATCTTGACATGGAACCCGTAACTCAGCAGTTCGAGGTGCCCAAAGCTGCTGAAGCTTTTATAATCAAATGCTGGCTGCAAACAAACTAGACCAGGTACAAGGTCCTAGCCAAAACAGAAGAAAAGCTTCTCCACAGGATGACATAGACACAATACCACTCCCTGAAGGCCCTGTGTACAACTGTTACCCAGCCTGCGGTTACAAACTCCCTCTACAGTCCATGCCGGTAGAGGAGGACTCCTGGCTGCCAGCCAAATAGATATGCTTGAAAAAGAAACAGACATCTGAGAAAGTGAAAATGCCAGGATCTCTCCTCTCCCCCTTTGAAATGAAACTGTAATGGCTGCAGGGGCTCTCTGGCCTCCTTGACACCCTCTCTCAAGTAATAAACAGAAACCATTATACCACTCTCCAAACAGTGAAAGAAAGACACTCACCTCTGCAACAGCAACACCCCACAGAAGAAGTGATATCTGGGCCATCCAGACCCAAATCCTGGGCAGAAGCAGTAAGTCTTATAGTGGCTGCTACAGGCCTCCTATCCAGTGAGTATTCCTGAATGGAAGAGAACAGCAGAGAATGCCTGACAACTACTTTACTGACTCCCCCAGGATCAGTACCTCTGAACTGAACTGGATTTTGCCTTGCCACGAAAGCATAATATGAACATGTCTCTCTATTTATACCTGCTGACATAATGAGATGTGGTCCTTTGACTTCAGTTCTATCAAGACCTGTGAGCAATTAGGACTCCTGTCCTCAACAAACTGTACTACGGGAGGGTGTGTCTATCATCCTACTGCTGTTGTCTTTTATCTAATAAAGTGTAAGTTAGCCGTAACACAGCACTTGTGTAATTTTCTTGATGTGCAGACCGAGGAGCTGAGCTACTGAGAGACTTTGCAAGACTTCCGTCCCACTTAAAGGGGCAATGCAGCATATCCTTTTCACCCTTGCTTGTCTTTTACAAAACAAAACAAAACAAAAAAAAAGTTAATTCTTATGTTTGGATATTCAAGCTTTGGGTGGGGTTAGGACAAGTATTGCCCCTTTAAGCTACGGGTTCTTATTACTCTGAAGCAGCTCACTGGTTTCCCAGCTCAACAATCAGCACTTGTTCACATGTGGTTCCCATTATGCCCAGATAGGATCACCATTTAAACTTAGGCTTACCATCATAACAAGACTGAGAATTCAATTTCATGCCTAGAGACATTTTGCTTCTACATCTTATTTTTTCTCCCCCCCCCCCCCATTAGCTGCTCGAGATCATGAGGTGCTTTGAGTCTGGACTGGGATAATTAGAGGTCTACTTCTAATGGGGAAAGAATATTTCTGCAAAGAAAGGAAATGGGCAGCAGACCTCCAAGAAGCAGGGAATGGCTGGTCATAGATACATAGACAGTGTCGGCAGATAAGGGCCTATGGCCCACCCAGTCTGCCCATTTAAGTTTGTAAGTTCAGTTTATGTTTTCCAGGAAGTCTGTTGCCCCTTACCCCTGACCTCCAAAATTCCTTTATGTCTATCCCATATATTCTTAAATCCCATGATTGTTTCAGCCCCCACCACTTCCTCTGGCAGGGTGTTCCACTTGTCCACCAACCGCTCTGTGAAGAAATTCTTCCCTCACGCTTCCTCTGAATCGCCTCCTCCTCCAACTTCATCCCATGCCCTCTAGTCCTGGAACATCTTTTCACTTAAAAATAGTGCATTCCTGCACCCTGTTCCTCCCTGTAAGATACTTGTATGTCTCTATCATATCCCTATCTCCTCCTTCCTCCAGGGAGTACATGTTCAGTGCCTTCAACCTGTCCTCATAGGACTTGTGATGCAATCCATGCACCATCTTTGTTGCTCCTCCTGAACCTTCTCTACCCTGTCTATGTCCTTACGTGGTAAGGTCTCCAGAACTGCACAGTGTACTCCAGGTGCGGCCTCACTAGTGTCTTGTATAGTGGAATTATGACCTCCTTTTCCTGCTGATGATGCCCCTGCCTATGCATCCCAGCATCCATTTGCTTTACCTGCTGCCTTGTCACACTGTTTCCCTGCCTTGAGGTCATCAGAGATGATAACTCCAAGATCCCTTTCCTGCTTGGTGCATGCTATATCCTCACCCCCCAACTGATATATTGTGCCAGGGTTTTTGTGCCCCATATGCATTATCTTGCACTTCCTTGCATTGAATTTCAACTGCCAAACCCCTGACCATTCTTCAAGTTTCTGCAGGTCCCTTCTCATTCTGTCTACACCCTCTGGTGTGTCTACTCTGTTACAGAGCTTTGTGTCATCAGAGAACAGTGAAATTCTGCCTTGCATCCACCTGCCAATAGTGAGTAAGACAAAGTACAAGGCTGCAGCCTTAGTGTACTGTACTATGGACCTGCCAGAAGGTTCCCTGAGTTGCAGAGTACTCAAGAAGGGGAAAAGGGGATTGGGGCAGCAGTCCTTAAATTGGGCAACTAGTGGCACAATCAGGATGTTTCTAAGCCTTCTCTTTACAGCATGCACCCCCCCCAACACACACAAACCACAGTACACTATGGTGGACTGCTTGAATGGTAATTACTTCTTATGGGGGTCACTGAGTTCATCAACTGAAGGTCCCTGTAAGGGGCCCTGATGGTCTATAGATCCACTTTTTCACCTCCAGGATAAGAAGGACGGGTACTGCACACTACAGTGAAGATGCCCCCATCCCCTCTTGGCAGAATTTCCACTTCCTGGTATCTGCAGAAGAGACAGGGATAACACGACAGAGTGGGGAGATGTAAGATTATATTTATCTTTTTGCCCTATTAACCTGCCTTTAAACTTGGGTTGCTAGTTGAATCCTGTATGAGATGAGCTGAGTTTCTAGACTCTGTGTAGGAGGATACCATGTAGTGGAATACTCAGAACAAGCTTCTTATCTTTAGTTTTCTTGCCCCAGTTGGGCTTTTGTTAATAGTGTTTATATGACACTGTACAGGACTGATGACTGTTTAACAACACTTCTACTATGTAACATGGAGATTATCAAAGGGTGGGAGGGGAGAGGGGATGGAACACATGTACAGTTCTGACATCACATAATTTACAGATGGCTCAGACAGCTCACTTGGTGGCCTCCGAAAACAATGCAGTGGCTGACATTACTGTGGTGAGCTGGAACTTGAGGGGCCTCAACTCACCAGTGAAGCATAAGAAGGTACTAGCCCACCTTAAGTAGCTATGAGCCCAAGTTGCATTCTTATGGAAAACCTGGCTGTGTGGCACAGACGTGGCCAAACTGCATGGGCAGTGAGTTTCTGCTGAGGTCCATAGTGTGGCCCATCAAAAAAAGAGGTTTCTATCCTATTTCACAAGGGCCTACAGTGGACACCACATTGTACAGCTAAAGACAAAGCTTGACATTGATAATGGCAGAGATTGATACCCCTGAGGGTCCCCTAATGCTGGAGAACATAAACAGATCCAACATAGACAACCCACAATTCTTCCAACAGATAAGACAGGCACTGAGCCAATTCACTACCCCTTCCCCCATACTCCAACCCTGATAGGAGGAGGAGACTTTAATTTTACTTTAGATCATGGGATGAAGAGTATTGCTGGGACTCCAGAATCACATGTCAAGGCAAAAATTGCCCTTAAAGAACTCGTGAAAGAACTTGGGCTTATGGACTTTTGGATGCTCCAACATTACAGCATGATGGACTTCTCATGGTTCCAGGGGTATACCGCTCCTCCAGTTGCATGAATCTATGACGTTCCTGACCACAAGTAACTAGTTCCACTGTGGACATGGAGATATAGCTTATTATCATATCAGAACAAGACCCATTATCTGTGCATATGGTGTGGGGTCTGATTATCCCCCATACAAAATCCCTGGCAGCTGGACCCTTTCCTTCTAAAAGACCTAGACTTCCAGATAAAGATCTGTTTAGAAACCAAATATTTCCTACAGCAAAAATGATACTAGAGAAGTCACTCAACATAAGCTGTGGGAGGTCCACAAAGCCACTATTTGGGGTTATCACCAGTTTTGCAGTCAACAGGTGCAAATCAAAGGAAGCAGAACTATGGACCCTGGAGGCAATGTAGTGTATAAATAGAGTAACCCACCTGACCCCAAGTTGCTAGCTCAGTTAATTAGCACCAGGCTTAAGCTCAACAAACTCCTCAGCAGAAAAGCTGAGTTTGCTTTTTTCCACTTGAAAGAAGCGTACTAAGAGGGAGTGGATAAAACAGGGAAGCTCTTAACCTATAGAGTCAAGAAGAAGCAGGTGGCAAAACACATTCCAGGCCTTTAATATGGGCAGGGACGTAGACAAACTAACCACCAAAAATCAACACAATCATGTAAGCGTTCTTTCAGTCTATGTTCTTTCTCACATTCCTGAAGCCAAAAGCTACAGCAAGATTTCTACAGGACTTTGACACCCCATGTGTGCCCTAAGTTCAGCACCAGACCCTGGAGCTTCCAGTTTCCCTTGGGGAAGTACAGCAAGCCATAATGGCTCTTAACAAAGGGAAAGCACCCAGCACTGATGGCTTCCCGGTAGACTTTCACCAGCTGTTTTGTGAGGATCTCAGCTCCACCCTTCTGAAGGTATATCAAGAAGCTGGTAAAGTAGGGACCATACCCCCTACTTTGAGGGAGCCAATTATCACAGTGCTACCTAAACCAGGCAAAGACCCACATGACCCAGGAAGCTATAGGCCAATCTCCCTCATCAATGCAGATGCCAAAATATTGGCCACAATTCTAGCCACTAGGATGGAACCCCTCCAGAAAGGCTTTATCCATCCCAATCAGGCAGGATTTGTCTAAGGGCATCACCTCACTGATCAAACCAGGAAAATCCTTAAGCTGATTCATGCAGCCAAATAGGACTCCACTCCAGTGGTTGCCCTGGGGGTAGAATTTGAAAAAGCCTTTGATTCTGTGGAGTAGGTTTTCCTGCTGGGTGCCATAGAGCGCATGGGGTTTGGTCCAGAATTCCTGGCATGGATCAGAATGCTGTACTATTCACGAATGGCTAGTGTGCTTACCAATGGTCTCTGGCCTTTCAATTTCACCGCTGCAAAAAGGCACATGTAGGGGTGTCCCTTGTCACCCCTGTTATTTGTGCTGGCAATCAAACCTCTTGTGATGACACTGAGAAGTCACCCCAGACTTCAAGGGGTACAGGTAGGGGGAGATGAGTATCAAACCCTCATTTATACAGATGACTTGCTAACAATCCAAGCAGATGGGAAAGCCACTCTGGATCCAGTTCTTGAAGTTGTCTACTTTTACAAAAATCTTGGGACTTTGAGTCAACCAGTCCAAGACCAAAGTGCTACACCTAAATTTGCATGGATGGGCAGCCCCCTTTGTGGCTAAAGGGCTCAGATGGGCTGAGATAGAAATAAAATGCTTAAGGATACAGATTCACCATAACATTAGAAAAATGGTACAGTGACAAAAGTCTGTCTCTACTTATGAATTCAATTACCACTGAGCTGGATAGGTGATGCCACCTAAACCTCTCGTTTGCAGTTAAATTAGATACATACACAATGATACTAGCCCCTAGAATTCATAATATCTTGGCACACTTGGCAGTGCACATCCCAGATATTTGATTCAGTAAAACAGACAGAACACTAGGAAGGTATCTATGGGAAGATAAGCCGCCAAGATATAGTAGAGCTAAGCTCCGCAACCACTGGAGCAAAGTGAGATGGTGGTTGCCATAGTTAAAAGGCTACCACACTGCATACTTAGTCACCCAGACTGTGCAATGGTTCTTCCCTGCCTAGTATGGGTCCCCTTAGTGGTTATGCATTGAAATGGAAACTGTGCATACCACACTGCCAGCCACAGTGCTGCACAACAAGGTCTCTGTACACTTATCAGATCATCCCACAATAATGGTGTTTAGGACCAGTTGGTACAGACTTCACAGGCACATGTCCTCAAATCCAACTCTTCCACAATTTGTCCCCTTGTGGGACTGGCAGAAGATCTAATTGGCAGAGCACCCCCCACTGGAAAGGATAGCTGCAGAAAGGTGTTCATTCAGTAAGGGATGTGCTCACCACTAATAGCAAATATGTAGAAGCCTTCTCTGTGACACAGGAGAAATATGATATTCCCAAGCAAAATTGTTGGCAATACTTGCAACTCTGCAGTGCCCTTACCTTACAACTTTCTACAATACAGCAGAAAGAAGCAGTTAAGACTGTCTCTCTTATACATGCCTACCACAGACTACCAAGGGGGAAGCTAGGTTTCAGTACAAGCACCTGAGAGATGCTCAATCAGATCCCTCACTGTCACCTGAAAAGGCATGGGAGATAGACAGCTCTTTAAATTGCAAACTCCGCCAACACCTCTCTGCACTTAGCAGCTGCAACTGCTGTCCCCCCAAGTTGTCTCACCCCTGAGCCCTATAGTTCTCTCCCCCTGTCTGACCTCCCTCCTTCCTCTTCCCCCTTACAACCCCACCATCTCCCTATCTGAGCAGTTTTAGGCTGCCATCTATAGTAACACCTCCCATACACCCCCTCCTCTGCTCATAGCAGCCTGATCACATTTACTAACAACCCCATGCCTCCTCATCATCTGGCAGAGACCCCTTTCTACGCACACCCTCTTATTCTTCCCCCCCACATACGCCACCCCCCATCACTAACAAAGCCAACCTCTGGCTGTCTTATGACTGCTTACTATTCTGTAAATTGCCACTTCCTGCTGGAAATCTGCCCACATCCTCCCATTATTTGAGTCAGGGGACCCATGTGACCTAAACAACTATTGGCCCATCTCAATCTTACCTGTCCTCTCCAAAGTCCTCGAAAAGCTAGTTTACTCCCAAATGAAACTCCATATCTAATCATCTTCAATCCTCAACCCTGCACAATCTGGCTTCCTGCCCAACCACAGTACAGTCACTTCTCTAGCCAAAGTTACCAATGAGTGGATCACAGCCATGAACTCCAAGAAAGTTACTGGTGCAGTATTTTTAGATCTCAGCAAAGCGTTCAACACTGTCGACCACAATCTGTTAGTCTCAAACCTAATAAAAGTAGATGCCACCCCCCCCCTTGCTGCCCAGTGGTTTACCAGCTACCTATCTGGAAGGACCCAGAAAGTAAAAGTTGGTGGCCTCTTTTCTGCATCCCTTCCAGTTGTCAGGGGAGTCCTGCAAGGCTCCATAGTAGGTTCCATCCGCTTCTCCCTGTACATCAATAACCTTGACACACATATATCCCAGTCCCATCTGCATTTCTTTGCTGATGATACTGTACTGTATACATCAGGCCCTATACTGGCTGAAGTGAGGGATGTACTCCAAGCCGACTTTGCACAACTAGAAATCAACCTAATCAATGCCAAACTACTCCTCAATGCCAAGAAAACTAAGGCCATGATCTTTGCCCCAAACACCACCTCCACCTCTCTTTGCAAACACGCACAAAGAATTCATCACTACCTCCCTAGGGGAACCCCTTGAAATCACCTCCAAATTCAAATATCTTGGTATGTGGCTAGACAACAAGCTTTCCTTTCATGACCACCTCGATGATCTGGCAAAAAGAGGTTAAAAATTAGGCTAGGTTTCTTCTTCCGTAACAAGTCCCTCTTTCCATTGGCTACCAGAACCAGGCTGGTCCTGGCCACTTGCTTGCCACTACTCAACTGTGGAGATCTAATCTATTCCTCCGCAGCAGCCTCAGGACTCAACAAACTAGATGTCCTCTACCACCGCACCATACAGTTCATGACAAACCTACCCTACCGAACCCACCATTGTGATTTGTACCTAGCCGCTGGCTGGACACCACTCTCAACTAGACGCACACTTCATGCTGGTATCTGGACTCTTAAGCTACTCCTGAACAAGCTCCCAAATTACTGTATCTCACAACCCTTTTCCATGTTTCCCATAGTGCCTACTCTCTTAAGAAAAATGATCTCCTCCTCGATGTATCGAGAACTTGCACCTCACTCGGCAAGCGGGCCATATCGAGCGTACTCCCAACTGTCTGGAACCAGCTCCAAGGTGTAGTGAAGCTTCCAGGTACTGTCCCAGTCAGCCTATTTAAAAGATTGGGTGCAGCAAAAGTAAAAGATACATGCAGCTGCTTCTAAATCCTAGCTCACTGCTCTAACCCTAGCCTACTGCTTCCTCTTACTTACCTAGAAATTAGCTGCCTTGATACTCCGAGACAAGTACTTTGTACCTTTTTTCTGTACTTGTATTTTTCTGTCATTGTCAATTTTATGCAATATGTTAATGCTTGCCCATAATTCTGTACTTGAATTTGTACTGTTTTTTTTTTGATTATGCAATCTGTAACTACTTGTCTGTGTCAAAGGACCTCCTTGTGAATGAGCTTGCTCAACAGAGTTTTCCTACAATAAACTTGAACTTGAACATTTAATGCTCCAATGTACTTAACACTGTTATTGAATGTCTCTGTCTGATTGCTATGTAAACTGTTATGTATACTTGATATGTAAATTATTATGTCTACTTTCTGATGTGGAACCTTTGTAAAATAGCTTCTGGCTCAATGGCATTGTAATCCAAGAAGTAAATAAATAAATAGATCTACAAATCCAAATATTGGACATTGCGTGAGAGGCCTGTTTTTTTCAGAGTACATAAGACATGTAACGATAGCAAAAGTAGGCTTATCCAAAAATAAACCTCCGTTCGTACTGCACCCCAATTGTGCTCCACAATCTTGGCCTCATTCCTGAGGATAGGTGTTGGAGATGCCAAGAACTGGGAGCCAATATCCCCGATATCCTGTGGGAATGTATGCCCATAAGGGGCTGCTGTGATAACATTCTGATAATGTGTAAGGACGTGATAGGACAGCACCTCCATCTGGATGCACCATTGATGCTACTGGGTCTCACCACAGAAGCAATACCCTAGCACTCTGTGATGGTTCAGTGGCTGGTGGCAGTAGGAGAGGGTTACTAAAAGGATCCTAGTCTCCAAATTAAGAACCATAATTATACCCGCAGTGACTGATCAGCATGCTACAATTGGACAATTGGTAGCTTTGAAAAGGCTCTCCCATAGGAATGCAGACACCATGCCTGGCTACTAAGCAACTCTCCACACTGTCTCAATATATAACAGAATACAATACCATACCATCTGCTATAGTAGGAGAGCCTGCAAATATGCAACTAGGTTACATACCTCCTTCCTGCAGGTTATCGCAATCCCCTTCCATTAGTCTTTTTTAACACCCCCCAGGTCCCTGACGTTCCTGTTAATCCCCCCACCCCGATGATCAAAGAACTGGATGTTTTTAGCTTTGAATACAGTAAAGTACTTATTTGTTCTCCTTTCCTGTTGCTATGTCCCTCTTAGACAATGATGTTATTACCTATGCACAGTTGTTTATTTGTTCTCTCTGTGGGATTATGTATTTAATGTTGTGTTGACCCTGATGTGACATTCATAGCTTGCATTATATGATTATCTGACTTGGTTGCTTCTAATAAAAAGATTAAATGAAAAAATAAAAATAAATAAGTGGCTTGAAAACATCATTAAGGAAATGCAATTTACTAACAGGCAAATCATCCCTTTTTATGTTGTCTTGCGTCTGCACAAGAAACATATTGCAGTAACTTCGGAATAGCAGGTTTTGGAGGTGCAGTCTTGTTGTGGCCTGTGGTGCCACTGCTTTTGGGGCTGAGCTCCGTGGCATGAATTAGATTGCATGCTGTCTATGACAGCAGTGCAAAAGCGTGTCCACCACCTTGAAAGGTTTTAAACGCTGCAATGAGGAAGCTCCATCTCATTGCAGGGCATGCCTTTCCTGGTGTAAGTTTCAGTGCGACATGGAGACGGTTGTGCCATCCGCCTTGCACGGTCCCCAGAAAAGCTGACTTAGGGAGGTGCCCAATCCCCTTGTTGGCATCATCATGCCCCCCTCAACAATTCATCTGCAGATGGGGGAGCCCAATCCCCTTCGGCAACATCCCCCCAACACTCTTTATTTGCCGACAGGGTGCCCAATCCCTGTCGGCTACAGCACCCCCCAAAAAAAAAGCCCACAGGTGACACCCCTCCTCCCCAGTTTATTTACTAATGAGGGAGCCCAATCCCCATCAGCATCACCACCCCCAAACACTCTTTTTCATTTGCCGACGGGGTGACCATTCCCCATCAGCTCCAGTCCCACCCCCCAAAAAACATGCAGGTGACATGCTGGGACCCCACCCCAGCTTGTCAAATATACCTGTAAAACCAAAAACCTTCCCACAATATTTTTTTGTTCCCTGTAGAGTAGAAAACGGTCCCTCGCAGTCTACAACCCTTCCCCCAACCCTCTCCCACCCATTGCATGCCCCACCTCCCCACAACCCCCATCCCATACTTACCTCCAGAGCCCGGCACGATGATCTTCTGTGGACGGGGAACACGTCTGCACTCTTCAAGGCTGACCACAAACTGAAGAAATGCTGATAAGCTGTATAATGGCATAAATAGGTTTTTTAAGCTTTGATGCATATCTCAGGCATGTTTGAGAATTTTGCCACCAAATTTTCAACTTGGGGTTATTGGGACCCCTCCTCATGAATTCAGTTAGTTACTGTCATGGCATTATTCAGTCCCAAAAGGTGATTTTGCTGTCACTGCGAGGAATCACCCTTCGGGACCAGTTTACAAAATGACAGTGCCACTGTTCATGAGGTGGCCTCTCAAAAAGCCTAAGTTGCAAATTTGGTGAAAAATTCCAAAGAAATGACTGTTTTATGAGCGTGCGTTGTGCAGTTTCCACCCATGCTCATGACTTCGCTAATCTGTAATATTTTCACTCCAGATTTTCAACATTGGCATTTTTCACACCTCCTTATGAACAGTATAGCTGTCATTTTTCACATCCTGGCCGAAATGTGTTTTCACACTTCTGGCGCAGAATAGCGCGGTTGCTGTGGGAAATCAGTCTTCAGGACAGAGTAAGAAAATTACAATGACACTGTTCATGAGCAGAGGTCCTAAAATGTGTATGTTGAAAATCTGGTGCCAAAAGTCCATTAAATTACTGTTTTATGAGCATACGTTGCACAGTTTCCACACAAGCTTGTAACTTTGCAAATCTGTAATATTTTCACTCCAGATTTTCAACATTGGCATTTTTCCACACCTCCATATGAACAGTACAGCTGTCTTTTTTACATCCTGGCTGAAATGTGTTTTCACACTTCTGGTGCAGAATAACGTGGTTGCTGTGGGAAATCAGTGTTTGGTATAGAGTAAGAAAATCACAGTGATACTGTTCATGAGCAGAGGTCCTAAAATGCCTATACTGAAAATCTGGTGACAAAAGTCCATTAAATGACTGTGCTATGAGCGTGCGTTGCGCAGGTTCACAGACCCTAAGTCATTTTTCACATCCTGGCCGAAATGTGTTTTCGCACTTCTGGTGTAGAATAGCATGGTCACTGTGGGAAATCAGTGTTTGGGACAGATTAGGAAAATCACAGTGACTGTGTTGATGAGCAGAGGTCCTAAAATTCCTATGTTGAAAATTAGGTGACAAATTTCCATAAAATGACTGTTTTACAAGCGTACGTTGTGCAGTTTCCATGCACGCTCGTAACTTTGATCATTTTTAATATTTGTACTCCAGATTTTCACCATTGCCATTTTTTCACACCTCCTTATGAACAGTACAGCTTTCATTTCCCACATCATACCTGAACTGTGTTTTTGCACATCCGGTGTGCAGTGGCGCAGTCCCTGTAGAAAAACAATGTCCAGAACAGAGTAAGAAAATCACAGTGACACTGTTCATGAGCAGAGGTCCCAAAATGTCTATGTTGAAAATTTGGTGAAACAATTCCATAAAATCACTATGTTACAAGCGTGCATTACGCAGTGTCCATGCACAATCGTCAGAGAATTTGTAATATTTTCACTCCACATTTTCAACATTGTCATTTTTGCACACCTTCTTATGAACAGTTCAGCTGTCATTTGTCACATTCTGCCCAAACTGTAGTTTTGCACATCTGGTGCACAATCACACGGTTGCTGTGGGAAATCAACGTTCAGGTAGATTAAGATAATCATAGTGCCACTGTTCACGACCAGAGATCCCAAAATGGCTATGTTAAAAATTTGGTGAAATAATTCCACTAAATGACTGCGTTACGAGTGTGCAATGTGCAATTTTCACACACGCTTGTAACTTCAAGAATGTTTAATATTTTCACTCAAGATTTCCCACATTACCATCTCTTCACACCTCCTTGTCAATGGTGCAGCTGTCATTTTCATGTGGTGCAGAATGGTGCAGTCACTGTGGGAAATCAACGTTTGAGACAGATTAACAAAATCACAGGGGCATTGTTCATGAACAGAGGTCCCAAATGCTTTCATGAGGTGGGGTCACAAAAAGACAATGTTTTAAAATTTGGAGTGCAAATACCAACACACACCCAGGGTGTTAGGGTTTCTAACTATTACATCTCACCCTGTACAGACTAACAGGCATTAGGGGTGTGCCTTTGGATTTTCTGCTGTACTGCTCATGCCATTGGTCCGCCACCTCCACCCTGCAGCCACTAACAGGCATCAAGGTGTGCCTTGGACGCTTCAGCCCCAAAGTTAAACCCATTCTCCTATGCTGCACCCATCTCAATGTACTTCCTTATGAAATGGGGTGAGCATAAGGCCAGATGACCTCAAGGCACAATGCAACACTTATCAGACTCTGCAGGGTAGGATGAGGTGAAATAGCATGAGCGTTATGGTCAGCGATACAAACGCACACCCTAATGCCAGTCGCTCTCTGCAGGATGGGGTGGGGTTGAAGTCAGTTCTATACTTCATTGGTACTTCTATTATGTGTCTCTCTAACGCCTGCACTAACAATGCCTAAATCAGCAAGACAACATTCGGCATTGACAAATGCTTGTTGACATACAGCACTGTATTGTACTTTAGACTTCTTATAGTATTCTTTATACTTTTGGCAAAACAGCAATAGGTTCCTATATAGTACTGTAAACAGTTAACAATACTGCCATTCTCATCAACTTTCCAACTATCAGCATGTGATGAAGATTAAGGGCAACCAAAATGGTGCAGGGACTGCATCAGAAAACATATGAGGACAGATTAAAGGAGCTCAATATGTATACCCTAGAGCAAAGGAGGAAGAGAGGTGATATGATAGAAACATTCAAACACCTTAAGGGCATTAACAAGGTGAAAGAATCTAACATGTTTCAACATAAGAAAAATAGCAGGACAAGAGGATGCAGCATGAGATTAGAGGGAGGCCGATTAAGGGGTAATGCGAGGAAGTTATTTTCCACAGAAGGGGTGGTAGATGCATGGAATGGCCTACCTCAGGAAGTGGTGAATATGAATACAGTGCAGGGCTTCAGACACACATGGGATAGGAATAAGGGAGCAATACAGATGAGTATGAATAGATAGGCCATTGACAGAGCAAAGGCCTGTGGAACATAAATAAGGTAGTAGTAAAAGTGGTAAAATTTATTTTTATACAGGAAACAAATCTTTAAGCCAAAGGCCCAATTTACAAGAAAGTCCTGTTTGCAACATGTTACCTATACATACATCCTACAAAAAAAATAAAATAAAAACAGAACAATCCGTTTACAATCAATCATTACATTAATCCCTTACTACCAGTCAAGCACCCTATTATTTCATTCATTTAAACATACAATAAACATTTAACTTTTAACATAGCTCAACACTATCAAATTCTGGTATAATATAACTATACACAGAACATACAGCTATGGAAATAGCAAACATATACTTACATATACATAACAATACTCAGACAATCAATCATTGCATTTCCTGTAACTTCTCTAAATAATTGTTCCTTCATTTAAATGTACCTAGAAACATGAACATCTGACATGACTTAATACTATCAATTCCCATAAAAACTGGCTCTACACTGGGAATAAGCGTACAGAGTGAGGTAGGTTATTCAAATATTTAGCAGCTTGGTGGCATAGGGTATTTTCACCATATCTATTTTTGTTAGACAGTTTCTTTTTGGACTTGAGTTTACTTGGTCATACCCTCCAAACAAACACTCATTAATATAATGTTCTGGATAATCTACATAATATTGATAAATTCATTTTTGCCACATCATGACACATCTATTCTCAAGTGTTTGCCACTGTAGTGTGGTCTGCATCACACAGTGATGTGTTCTTAACTCACACCATAGCACATCTTTAGCAATTTTATTATAGACAATATCCAATTTTCTCAAAAATGATTTATTAGCAGTTTGATATATTAAGTCCTCATTTGTTAATACAGGGAGTATTAATTGTTCAGCAACCCTTTTCCTACTACTCATATTTAGACAACTAGTTGTTCTCCGCAACGCCCCCACTCGTTTGCTCACTCTATCAACTAGTGATTCAATATGTTCTCGAAAGGTCATTTCCTCATCAAATGTAATTCCCAAATATGTATAAGATGACACCTGTTCCAAATGTGTATCATTATTCACTTTAATAGTGAGTTGTTTGTTCTTTTTTTTTTGTGCAGGTCCTAAATATAGCACCTTTGTTTTCTTTGTGTTCATCACAAGGCCCGACCTGGTGACCCCCCCCCCATGCTATTAAAATCCGCCTGCATTTTTTCTGGCAAATCCATACTATTGCATCCCACAGTCACCATTACAGTGTCATCAGCATACAACCATATCTGTGAGTGTTGTATAACTTGTGGGAGGCCGTTGTTATATATCAAGAGCAGCAGGGGTCCTAGTATGGACCCCTGTGGCACTCCACTATCTACTGACCTTTTGATAGAATAAAATAAGGTAGAAAAAATGGACAGACTAGCTGGGCCTTGCAGTCCTTATCTGCTGTAAACTCCATGTTTCTATGTAATTAACATTATGTAACTGGCATGCTTATAAATCTGTAAAAAAAAAAATAAAATACAAATAAATAATTATCATCTGTATGGACATAAACCTTATATAATATTACAAGTACTCTGAGGTCACCTGGAGCCCAACTGAAAAAAGAAACAATGCTGTCCTATTGTGCTACCATGGCTAATAAATATAAATACATAAATAATATGCATGTGCTACATCTATAGTACCTTAAAAGAGTCACGGATGTTACAGTATAAAATTTTAGAAAACACAATATTTATGAAAACTGCTTTTTATGCTTCACGTATTTTCTTTATAGGTTCCTCTTTTTCTATTGTTTATATGACCATGAAACTAGGATCATCATCCATTTGCTTTCTTTTGCACTGAATCCTTGTTTTCACAGATTCACACTCCTCAGTTTATGACATCATCAGAATTTCCTCAGAGAGTGTGAACATGTGTTCATGTTGATGTACCAAACTGTAAAGAAGAAGTAACATACAGAAAATAATATATAATTAAATTAAATACCTGTGTTTTTCTACCATTTCCCATGTGCCCTTGGGGTTATAGAGGACATCATGGCACAGACTGACCTGGATATTGTGGCTATTACAAAGTCAGGGTGCACTGAAAGCCATGATTAGGACATGGCCATACCAGGCTGTTCTCTGTTCAGGAAGGATAGGGTGGGAAGAAAAGAAGGGGGTGTGGTGCATTATGTGAGGGAAGACATAAAAGCAACAGAGATACAGGGAACACAGGGGATGGATGTACTGTGGGTCACCCTGGAGATGGGGAAAAGGAGACATTATTCTCACTGGCATGATCTACAGAACTCCAGTGCAAGTGGAGGATTTAGATAAGGAACTGATGGAAACCGCTGGCAAGATGGCAGAAAAGGGGGAGGTGCTGAGGTGGGGGACTTCAATTTGCTTAAAGGAGTAGTCCACCCAAAACTTGCAAAAAATATATGTTGTGCAGAGTGTTTTAATTTGTATGTGAAGTTCTAGTGTTTCCTTCCCTCTGACTGCTTTTAGGAGTTTTTCCTAAATTAGCCTGCTAGCTTTGTGCTAGTTTTACGACCCCTGGGGATTTTCATCCCTGACAGCTTAATTGCATTTCTTGTTCCCACAGTGCATCTTGTCTCATGTGACCATGATGTAGCAGGGACCCAACATTCAGCACACACATGCCAAACAATCTAAATATCTTGGAAACTTTTCAAGCTGCTCAAAAATTACCTGCAGCAAGGTTCTTCAGTACAATAAGACCTTTACGATGAGGGTAGTCACTAAGCTGAATTCTATAGATTTTAAAATATGGCCATCTCTACAGTTGTGAACTGATTGTAAAGCAATGCTTTCTGCTGGATTTATGGTCTCTGCTACATCACTGTCACATGAAACAAGGTGCATTGTAGGACAACGGAAGACAATTAAGCTGTCTCATATGGAGATCTCAAGGGGTTGTAAAACTACCCTAAAGCTAGCAGGCTAATTTAGGAAAAACTCTAATAGCAGACAGAGGGAAGGACACACAACAACTTAACATACAAATCAAAACACTCTGCACAACATATGTTTTTTGTAAGTTTTGGGTGGACTACTCCTTTAATATAGATTGGAGCCTCCCAACCACAGCTTTAGCTAGAAGCAAGGACATCCTGGACTCCCTCCAGTGGGCATTCCTCAGGCAAATAATCAGTGGGCCCACTCATGATAGGGCAATACTGGGCCTGGTACTCACTAACAGGGACAGTGTTGCAGACATTAAGATGGGAGGCCACCTGAGGACCAGTGATCAGTGTAAGGTGTGGTTCAACATAAGGATGGCTACAAAACTGAACCACACAAGGACAAGCATCCTGGACTTTAGGAGGGCACATTTTATAAAGATGGGTGAATGCCTCAGGGAAGACCTGGTGGGGGGGGTGACCTGGGTGTAGAGGAGGAACAGTGGGTGAAGATAAAAGAGGGTAGCCTTGTAACTAGGGCAGCAAACCTCTGCATCAGGCAAGAGAGCAAAAGGAAGAGGAAAAACAGACCGCTATGGTTCTCTAAAGAAGTGCCTGAAAATGTAAAGGCTAAAAGGGTAGGATTTAAAAGGTATAAGGACATGCAGAGGGAGCAGGATAGGGAGATGTATCAGCTCAAATAAAGGAAAGCAGGGAAAGCAGTAAGGAACATAAATGTGCAAACTGAGGAGAGAATAGACAAGACAGTAACAAAAGGGGACAAGACATTTTTTAGATATGTAAGTGAAAAGAAGAAGACCAGGGGAGGGACCGTAAGGTTAGAAAAGGATGGGAGACTGTGCAGAGGGGGACCAGAAAAAGGCAAACATCCTGCAAATGCTATTATTAAGTGTTCACAGATGAAAGAGAAGTGAAGGGGCCACAAAAAAGTAACAGGACCTGTGGGGAGAGAGAGAGGTGGACGCTTGTCCTTTTTTGGAGGAGAGCCCTTAAGGGACTCACAAATATGAAAGTGTAAAAAAGGATGGGACCAGATGGGGTGCATCCAAGAGTATTGAGGGAGATCAGGGAGGTCCTTGTTGGACCTCTGACAGTCCTATTTGGCTCATTGGAAACAGGAGAGGTTCCAGAGAACTGGAGGAGGGCAGATTTAGACTCACTTCACAAATGTGGTAGCAGGGAGGAGGCTGGCAACTATAGGCCAGTCAACCTGACATCAGTCATGGGAAAGGTAATTTATTGACTGCTGAAGGAAAGGATTGTGGAAAATTTTGAATCCAATGGATTGCAAGACCCAAGGCAGCATGGATTCATAAGGAAGGGGAGGTCATGTTCAATAAATCTGATAGATTTACTTGACTGAATGACCAGGAAATTAGATAAGAGTGGAGCTGTGGGTGTGACCTACCTAGATTTCAATAAGGTTTTTGACACTGTTCTGCATAGGAGACTTGTAAGGAAGCTGGGTAGCTTAGGGGTGGGTACAAAGGTGGTAAACTGGGTAACAAACTGGTTAGGGGATAGGTTACAGAGGGTGCTGGTAAATGGAGTTCACTCCAGAGAAAGGAGAGTGAGCAGCTGGGTGCCTCAGGGATCAGTACTGGTACCAGTCCTCTTTAATGACTTTATAAGTGACATTACAGAAGAGCTGGAAGGGAAGGTTTGCCTCTTTGCAGATGACACCAACATCTGCAATAGAGTGGACACTCTGGGGGAAGGTATGGAAAGAATGAGCAGAGACCTCAGAAAACTCAAGGAGTGGTCAAGGGTATGGCAGCTGAATTTCTATGTGAAAAAGTGCCAAACCATGCACTTAGGGAACAAACAACCATGCGCGTAGTACAAAGTGGGTGAAGAGACAGTGATGACCACCAAACAAGAAAGAGTTCTTGGAGTAATCCTATCTAATGACCTAGAGGTGACCAAGCAGTATAACAAAGCAGATGGGAGGGCTGGTGGGATTCTGCAGTGCAAATGGTGGGGTATCACCAGCAGAAAGAGGGTGGTGATATTGCCTCTGAATAGATTTGCTGGTGAGACCCCACCTAGAGTACTGTGTCCACTGCCAGAGGACACATCTTGAAAAGGACATGGATAGCATGGAGGCCATCCAGAGGAGGGCAACTAAAATGGTGCAGGATCTGCATCAAAGGCCATATGAAGAGAGCTAATGGACCTCAACATGTACACCCTGAAAGAGAGGAGGGAGAGGGGGATATGATAGAGACCTTTAAATACCTCACAGGGGTAGATAAGGTACAGGAGGGCAATATTTTTCAGAAACAAAGATGCTCAAGAACACAGGGATATGCAATGAAGCTGGAGTGGGGTAGATTCAAGGCAGATGTGAGAAAGTACTTCTTCACACAAAGAATGGTGTATGCCTGGAACAGGCTTTCAGCAGAGGTGGGGGAGGTAAAAACATTGGTGGGATTCAGGAATGCATGTGATCGGCATGAGAGAATCTTAGTGGAAAGGAAGGAGGTAAGGGGGGATGGAGCCAGAGGTCAAGTAAGGTCTGTGGTGACACTGTATGTAGTGAAAAATGAGCAGACTAGGTGGGCCAAGCAGTCCTTTTCTACTGTACCATCAAATTTTATGTTTCTGTGTTTCTGTATAAAGGCTCTGCAAAATGGAAAATTCTGTTGACTACTTGCCTTATGAATAGTTAAAGCTGTGCATGATTAACTGTGCCTTACTGTAAAAAAAATTACATACATCTTCCAATTTAATTTACTTCTCGGATTTTCTGATTTAGTTAGTGATTATGTGTATTCTAAAAAACATACTTATTGTAGATAATATCTGCAGCAGGGCAATGTTATTCAGATGTCCCTAAAGACAGACATTGCCCCAACCAGCTTTGAAACGTTACTGTGTGCACTGCAAAGGAGTAGGAATCTGACAATGAAGAAAAAATTAATTACACACCATTACAAGCACTTGGGAAAGCATTTGTGATTGATATTCTATTTTTTCATTATTTTGCTAGGAACTAACTACATGTGAAATAAATTGTACAGCTGCTTTAGGAAAAAAACAAGGTGCCTCTTTAATCAACCCCTTATCCCTCAACAGAAAGCTTTAAAAAATATAATATAATTTTATATACACAATGCAGCTTATTTTTTGAATAATTTATAGGGGGTATGTGATGTGCAAGTATGTGATATAGAATTAATCTTCATGAGTGGTCAGTGACCTCTTGAGTTTCATGAGTGGCAAAGCCATGAGTGGGGTCAAAAGAGGTCACTGACCACAATAACAGGGAAATGAAGGACCCATTAAAGTATCTTTTTGAACTCAGGCAGGGTAATAAGTTCCTATAGGGAGGCACATGTGTTACATCTATATAAACAAGCATTTGTCAATACCAAATGTTGGTTTGCTGGCATTGTCATTGGTAGTGCAGGAGTTAGAGGGATGCTTAATAGGAATGGCAGTGAAGTACTGAACTAACGCCAACCCCAACCCCCACCCTGCAGAGACTGAAAGGCATTGGGGGTGTTCCTTTGGGCCATCAGTTATAACACTTATGCCATTCCACCTCACCGCACCCTGCAGACACTGACAGGTGTCACAGTGTGCTTTGGGGTCTTCGACCCTTAAGCTTACCCCATTTCATAAGGAAATAAGCTGAGATGGGTTCAGTATAGGAGAAAGGGGTGAATGTTAGGGCCAAAGACCCCAAGGCACACCTCAATGCCTGTTAATGACTGCAGGGTGGTGGGTGGGGGTGGAATGCGGTGAGCATTATGGCCGACGAACCCAAGTCACACCCCTGATGCCTGTCAGTCTCTACAGGGTGGGGCGTTATGGTTAGAAACCCTAATGCCCCAGGTGTTTGTTGGTATTTTCACTCCAAATTTTCAACATGGGCTTTTTGGGACCCCACCTCATGAGCAGTGGCACTATTATTTCATTACTCAATCCTGAAAGGTGATTTTGCACAGTGACTGCACCATTAGGCATCACAGGTGCGGAAACACATTTCTGGCAGGCTGTGACAAATGACAGCTGTACTGTTCATGAAGAGGTGTGAAAAAAGTGGCGAAGTTAAGAGTGTGCATAGAAACTGCACAACAGATGGCTGTAACGCAATTATTTTGGGAAATTATTCCACCAAATTTTCAACATGGGCATTTTGGGACCTTTCTTCATGAACAGTGACACTGGGATTGTGTTAATCTGGCCCAAAAGTTGATTTCCAACAGCAACCGCACCATTCTCCGCCACAGGTGCAACATGTTTTGGGCAGCATGTGAAAAATGACAGCTATACTGTTCATAAAGAGGTGTTAAAAAATGTCAATGTTAAAAATCTGCAGTGAAAATATTGAAAATTGGTGAAGATATGATCATGCATAGATAATGCGCAATGCACACCCAAAACGCTGTCATTTTTTGAAATGTTTTCACCAAATTTTTAACATGGTCTTTTTAGGACCCCACCTTATGAACAGTGATACTGTTGTTTTGTAAATGGGTCCCAAAAGGTCATTCCATGCAGTGAAGGTGAAATCACCTTTTGGGACTGAGAAACGAAATGACAGTGACATGTTCATGAGTTGGGGTCCCAAGAACCCCATGATGAAAATTTTGGGCCCAAATTCCTAAAAATGGCTGAGATATCAATGTAAGTTGAAATCCCCCATTGACTCCCATTATAAAGCTTACTGTCATTTCTTCAGTTTGCGGCTAGCCTTTGAAGATTAGGTTTTATGTGATATGAGTGCCCCTCTAATGGTGCAGCCCGAAACGGTGAACGGAAAATGGTGACTGCCACATGGGCAACTGGTGCACAATGCTGAACAGCAAAGTGAGTGACTGCAGCAGGAGGTGGCTGGAAGGGCGGCGGGCACATGGCGATTGCTGCAGAGCAGAGGAGGCAATGATTGATGTGGCATGGGCAGCAAGGGAGGAGCGACATGGACTGAGCGACAGCCAATGGCCACATCCCACTCCGCATGTGGACAGGGGTAGTGGGCAGACAACACCACCTGGGAGGGCTACGGCAAGGGGTATGGGAACAAGAGTGGCATAGCAGAGGAGGTATATGGCAGCAGTACCACAGGCACCAGGAGGACATGTGCAGCAGAGTGGCCTGCATGTGTTGCAGGGGTGGAAGGCATGTATATGTAAGAGTACAACCCTGGGGCACAGCCAGTAGGACCGACGACTGCTAGCCATGGAGAGGCCGACAGCCCAGAAGGTGAGCATACAGAGTGGCTATCCCACCTGACAGATGTGCTGTGGCTATGCCGTGTGAGCCCGGGTCAAAAGGGCTACTGCAAGAGATGTGGTGAAGGTGTGGGCGCCCATGGCAGGGTGACATCGCAAAAGGTAGGGGAGCAGAGTTCACCCACTGTGCACTGTGTGTCACCAAACACGGCCATGTAGCCCAGCGATGGAAAATGGCTCACAGGGAGCAGTGCATGCCAGGGGTCATGAAGCGGATGGTCACACATGGAATGTGAAGTTGTGTGCCAGTCCACACAGGTAGGCACAGTGGCTCCCGGTGCTGTACTCTGCCATGATCGCATGGGTCCAGGCATCCATGTCAAAGGTGCTAATGCTGGGGCTGTGGTGCCTCTGTTCCTAATACCAGCATTTTGGCATGGATGGCGGTCAGACGCTCCTCCTCCCTGAGGCACTCCAGGAGGCGCCAGATGCTGGGGTGGCACACATTGACCCAGGTGTTGAAAGCCCTGTGCACCCCTCCACCACATTGTCGGTACGTGCCTGGCCCTGGAGGGTTGCCTCTTAGCAGTTCCACTGCTCAATGGGGAAGATGGCACATCGGCACCCTGAGCACCCGGTGGGGTGACTGATCCAGTTGTCCTCAATGTAGTCCAGCATGAGCTGCAGGACCTCCTTGTTCGTGGTCATGTACTCCCACTCCTGCAGCTCGTCAAACACTGCTGGCACATCCACAGGTGGGAGAAATGCCAGTGCCAGCAGCATCCACATGTGCAGGGCGAAGTTGGGGTTGGTGGAGTACTGTGCCAGGATGTCCAGCAGCTGTTGCACCCTGCTCAACAGGGCCTGCGAGTAATGGAAAAAGCAGCCCCGGACACGGGCCTCTGGGAAGATGGTGCCAACCCCATGAAAGCTGGCACACTTGAAGTCGAGCAGGACTGTGGCAGGTGCAATGTTTGGGTTGTGCAGCTTGAGCTGGCCCAGCAGGTGGACGTAGGTCTGTGCCTGCCTGGAACACATCAGGGCATAGATGGCGGGCAGGACCATAGCAGACTGGATGGCATGATCGGTGTATAGCTGGCTGAACAGGGTGGGGCATGCCCTGAATGTGCCATCCATGAACCAGTCCATACAGCTGGCCAGCTGCTGCAGACCTCGGTCCGTGGCATACACCATAATGCAGTCCCGCTCTCTTCCGTTGTCATAGAGGAGGAAGCGTGTGCCATCACTGGCAAGGGTGTACTCCACCAGGATGTTGAGATCCTCAACTGATTGTGGGGTGGTTGGCCAGCTCTACGCCACATGCTGCACCCGTTGGACAGTCTGCCGCAGCAGCCGCACTCCTGGCAGGTGACTGGCCACGGCCACAGGAATGCCTGACGTACTTGCCATGATGATCTGAGATGCAGTGTCCATCGGCCACTGTGCCCTGTCCCATAGTGTTCCAAGGATGCGCCACATGCTCACGTCTGCTGCATCGGGGCATGGTTATGCTCCCTGATAGTGGCCACCACCGTGTGTTCTACAGTGTGCAGACAGGCTAAGCAGTGGTACCTGTGCGCCTCTGCAACATAGAAACATAGAAACAGAGAAACATAGACTTTGACGGCAGATAAGGACCGCTTGGGCCATCTAGTCTGCCCATTTCCCTACCTACAGGATAGGCCGCAGATCCTAGTTAACCAACAGCCTATTTCTTCCTACCACCCCACAAGAATTGCCTTATGTCTGTCCCATGCATTCTTGAATTCTCCCACAGTTTTAGAATTCACCACCTCCTCAGGAAGGCTGTTCCATGCATCCACTACCCTCTCTGTGAAATAATACTTCCTCACATTGCCCCTGAACCGCCCTCCTTCTATCGTTAAATTGTGTCCTCTTGTTCTTGCAAGACTCTTTTTCTGAAAGATGCTACCCTCTTGGACTTTGTTGATTCCACTGAGGTACTTAAAAGTTTCTATCATGTCCCCCCTCTCCCTTCTTTCCTCAAGAGTATACATATTAAGCTCCTTTAGTCTCTCCTCATACAGCTTTTCTTGCAGACCCTGCATCATTTTAGTTGCCCTCCTCTGGACTACCTCTATCCTGTCTATGTCCTTGTGGAGGTGGGGTCTCCAGAACTAGACACAGCACTCCAGATGGGGTCTCACCAACTGTCTGTGCAGAGGGATAACAACTTCCTGTTTTCTGATGATGATGCCTCTCCCTATACATCCCAGTATACCCCCAGCCCTCCCTACTGCCTTCTCACATTGCTTGCTAACCTTAAGGTCATCTGATATGATTACCCCAGATCCCTTTCCTTTTTGTTGTTGTTACCTCCCACCCATTGTGTATTCTTCCCCCTGGGTTTCTTGTTTCCAGGTGCATTATTTTGCACTTCTTGCATTGAATCCTAGCTGCCATACTTCGACCATTCCTCCAACCTTGCCAAGTCCCTTTTCATCCTTTCCACGCCTCCTTGTGTATCAGCCCTGTTGCAGATCTTTGTTTCATCTGCAAAAGGCATACTTTTCCTTCCAGTCCCTCTGCAATGTCACTGATGAGACATTAAAAGGACTGGACCCAATACTGAAATCCTGCGTACCTCACTAGTAACCCCTCTTTCTTCAGAGTGGACTCCATTTACAATTACCTTCTGTGTCCTGTTGTGCAGCCAATGTTTTTATCCAGGCTACCACCCTGGGACCCACTCCCAGGCTGGTTAATTTGACTATTAATCTTGTGTGGACTGTGTCAAATGCCTTGTAAAGTCTAGGTAGACCATGTCCACAGCCCTCCCTGGTCTACTACTTTGGTCACCCAGTCAAAGAAATCTATTAGATTCGTCTGACATGACCTTCCCGCTGTGAACCCATGCTGCCTTGGGTCCTGTGCTCCACTGGCCTCTAGGTACTCAACTATTCTTTCCTTCAGAAATGACTCCATCACTTTCCCTACCACAGAGGTCAGACTGACAGGTCTGTAGTTTTCTGCCTCTGTCTTGGTCCCACTTTTGTGAAGGAGAATCACATCCACCTTCCTCCAGTCCTCGGGTACCACACCATCCTCCCATGATTTATTAAAAAGAGTAGCCAGTGGTTTCACTAGTTCCTCCCTTAATTCTTTTAGAATTCTGGGGTGAATTCCATCAGGACCCATTGCTTTGTCCACCTTCAGTTTTAGGAGTTCTTGCAGAACCCTTTCTTCTGTGAAAGGACCGGATCGACCCCTATCAAGAGTGCTTCTGTTAACTGGATTAGGCACTTCCTCCTCTTTTGTGAATACTGAGCAGAAATATTTGTTCAGTATCCCTGCTTTTTCACTGTCCCCCTGCCCACCCACCATTCATTCTATTCAGCCTCACTATCCCTCCCTTTGTCTTTCTATGCTCGCTGATGTACCTATGTAAAGGTTTTATCCCCTTCTTAACTGAGTTGGCTATCTTTCCTCAGTTTGGGCCTTTGCTATTCTGACTTCCCTCCCTGCTTCCTTCTGCCTTAACTGGTACAGCCTCCGTCCTGCTCCTTCTGTGTTTCTTATACTCCGGAATGCTATCTTTTTCTTCCTGACTTTCACAGCCACCTCTTTGAGAACCATAGTGGTTTTTCCTTTCATTTTGATTTGTTTATTTGCTTCACACAAAGGCTTGTTGCCTCTGTGATGGCAGTTTGATGATTCCCCATTGTTGCTCCACACCTCCTTCTAGCCTGTTTGCTGGTGCTTTCTGAGGCACTCTCCCATCTTGCCAAAGTCAGCCCTCCTAAGGTCCAGTACCCTCTCTTTGTATGGCTTGACTCTGTAGCTGAGTTTAACATGAACCACACTGTTTGATGGTCACTTGTCTCCAGATGGCAACCCACTTCTAGATCTGAGATCCTCACTGCCCCCATTTGAGAGTATGAGGTCCAAGATTGCTCCTCATGAGTGGGTTCCAAAACTAGCTGTCAAGGCCTACCACCTGTAGGGCATCAAGAATGGCCCTGCTCTTGGATGTGGCTGCAGCAAAGTGCTCCAGTTAACATCTGGCATATTCAGGTCTCCCATCAACAGTATCTCCTTTCTCTGCCATTCTAAGAATGCCTTCATCATATCCTTGTCCATTCCTCCCTGACATGGGGGTCTGTACACAACCCTCTGCGGATTGTGGTCCTTTCCAGCCTCCAAGGTGACCCACAGTGCCTCCTCGCCTCCCTGTTTACTCTTTTGTTCAGTTGCTTTTATCCCTTCCTTTACATATAGAGCTACTCCTCCCCCTCTTCTCCCCTGCCTGTCTCTCCTGTAGGTTATGTACCCTGGTATGTTAACATCCCAGTCATGGTTCTCTGTGTACCATGTTTCTGTGACTGCTACTATATCTAGGCATCCCTCTTCCATCAAGGCCA
This sequence comes from Neoceratodus forsteri, assembly GCA_016271365.2. Lineage (NCBI taxonomy): Eukaryota > Metazoa > Chordata > Ceratodontiformes > Ceratodontidae > Neoceratodus > Neoceratodus forsteri. The sequence goes on along the minus strand of CM028134.1, from coordinate 531,359,176 downwards.
CCAGCTCAGGGAGCTTGTTGCCCAGGCTATGGGCACTGGTACTCATTACCCTCCATTTCCTGATGGCCTTACTCCCTTTTGCCCCATCCTTGTCCTTCTTGCCTTTGTCACTTTCTCCATTTACCCCTGCCCTTCTCCCTATCGACACCTCTATGTTGGTGTTTGCTGCACTTACTACTGTGATTATTTGGGGGGGAAAGGATTTCCCTGCTCCTTTCCAGTGCCTCCCCCCTTGGCTAGTTTAAAAGCTTGCCAATGAAGCATTTAAACCTATCACCTAGGATCCTGGTTCCTCCCGGACAGATGCAGCCCATCATGCCAGTATAGGCTTGCATCACGCCAGGTGGACCCCAGTCCCCAATGAAGCCAGATCCCTGAGCTCCACACCAGTTTTTCAACCACTGATTGAATCCCATGGTGCGGAACACCTCAGCCTCTCCTATGCCTTAGATGGGCAGCACCTCCGAGGGTTACCGCATGCTACTTGACTAAGGCCCCTCCCAATTCCACAAACTCTTCCTGCACTTCTCTAATCCCTTTCTTAGCCAGGTCATTTGTCCCTAGGTGGACAATGACATCCAGCTCCCTCCTGTGCAGCTGCTCAGCAATCCTGAGGATTCGCCCCTGTCCCTCCAAGCCATGGCACCAGGCAGGCACCTTACCTCTCTCTCCTTCCTCCCCCAGTTCTACCTTACTAACAATGGAGTCCCTCACCAAGAGTTGTTTCCTTCCCCTGCAGGGTCCCCTGCCACCCTCCTGTGGGTCTCCTTTGTGGAGGTTCCCAGCATCCTCCTTGGTTTCCACTGCGGGTGCCTCCATAGAGGAACCACACTTTGCCAGAATGGCATAGGAATTGTGGAGAGGTACAGCTGGAGGGATGCACCTCTGTTCCACCACCCTCACCCTCCCTGAGCCCACTGTGGTCCAACCGCCTCTTCTTGGCAACCTCTGAGGCAACGGCAGTGGCACTGGTGGTCCCTGGATGGAAGAGAAGGTCCCACAAATCCTGGCCAACTCAGCCTGGAGATGAGCAACCTCCCCTCAGCCCAGAGAGGTGCCTGCAGATGGGACAACACTGCATCCTCCAGAACGTCTCCCAGAAGACTGCTGCTCCACAGCCACTGCACTGCACCACTCCAATCATGTCTTATTTCTGGCCCCTTAACTGTTTGCAATCCTTACTCTTTCCTCTGTTTTTTTTCTCTCTCTCTCCTTACTTTCTGCCTGTGTGCCCTTTAAGCTCCTGATTGCCCTGTTCTGAGACAAGAATATCCTATATTTCTCAGTAGACCACTTACTTGCTCAGAGGCAGACCTCCAGCAGCTAGAGGGGGCACATCTCCAATGGACCTTTTCAGGCCCTTCCTTATCTCACCTATAGATGTATTCATTGTGGACAGCCATTGGCTTCCCTTTTGGCTGGGAACATAGCTCACCTCCATGCTGATCACTGTATTCCCATCTGACAGGGCTGCTGCAGATGGCTGTCTAATAGACACTGTGAGCCCTGCTCTGTGTGCACCTGCCCATGCCCCCTTCCTGCCTGGGGACCATATCTGGCAGTGCAGGGCAATGCCCCTTCCCCCATGTCCATGTGGTTTGTGGGCCACCCTTGCTGTGTTCCTGCCTCGCTGTCCATTGTGTGTCTTGTGTCTGGGCACTGCCCTGTGACCCCTGCCTGTCGTGTGTTGTCCTACATGGGTGAGTTGTTGTATCTGCTGTGTGCCACTGCTGGGGGGGCTCTGCCTCTTGCATGGGTTGTGGTCTGGTGTTTGCTCTGGTCTCCCTGTCGACTGTGGAGTGGTGCTGTCTCCCACTGTCACCCATCTGTCCCTGTCTGGCTTTCCTCTCCCTGTGTCCCCCGGCAGTGGTGTCACCTTCCCTGGCTCCCTCTGGTGCTCAATGCTTCAGCATGTTGTTGCCTACTGTTCTGGCCATTCTGTGTGTGCTCTTCTCAGAGGCCTGTGTTCTGGACTCACCTCCCCTGTGAGCAGGCCTGCTGGTGCTCGTGGTCCTGCTGCTGGTGTGTGTGGGACGCGCCCTTACTGTGCAGAAGAGCTTTTCACTCTTCCACTGACTGTCTGTCTGTCATTCTGTGCACTCGCTCTTTCAGCTGCAGCACTTTCAGAATCGTCCCCTAAGATCCTGCCATTGTAGAGGCACTCTTCATGGCTGCTACCAAAGAGTGCAGATGCGTCTCAATCCAGAGAAGATCGCTGCTACCGACCTCTGGAGGTAAATACAGGTTGGGGGGTGCAGAAAGGCAGGTGCTTAGAAGGAGGGTTGGGATGGGGAGTGGGATGGTGGGACAACAATGGACCGATTTCTGTTTTGCAGGTAAAAAAAATAAAAAAACTTCGGGGGACCATTTTCTTTATTTTACAGGAAAAAAAATAAACGCATTTAGGCACACTGAGGTGGGCTCCCAGTGTGCCACATTAATGGGGTAGGGGGAATACATGCCAACATGGGGATTGAGCACCCTGATGTTGGCTTTCCAGGGAATGTGTGATGGGTGGGGAGGGAGGACACATGCTGACCTGGGGATTGGGCACCCCAATGTCGGCTTTCCAGAGAGTGTGTGGTGGGTGGCAGAAGCCGCCATATTTATTGAAATGTTTCACCAGGAAAGGCACACTAAACAAATGCCTTGCTCCTGCAGCAAAGCTTGGTGTCAGGAGCTGACCACTTGCTCCTGGAACAAGGCCCGGGGACAGAGTGCTTGGCCACAGGAACTGACAAGGTTGCGAGAGGGGGGAGGTGCCTCTGCAATGACAAAACTGTTTGTGATTGCAGTAGCATATTTCCTTCAAGTTTTTGGCTGTCTTTGAAGTTTCTGTCATTGCCAGCATGTTCACTGATTGGTGGCTGAGGGATGCACCCACTAAAGCATCCCCTGCATTGGCCACAACACTGACACACCTCTGAAATGTACTACTACCGCAAGATGTTGCTTGTGCATGTGCAAGTCAACAAAAAAGGCTCTACAGACAACTACCGAAATTACAGTATAGACCAGACCAGTGAGTCTGATGTCTATCATAGGAAAATTGCATGAAACCCTAATAATGGAAGAAACTGAGTTCAAGGGAGAACAACTTACATGATGATACCCAGCACAGGTTTACAGTCAGTAGATCATGTCAAATTGATATAATTTAATTTTTTGAACCAGTTAGCAGAACACTGGACTGTCTGTCTTAGGTACTAACAATAACCAAACTGGAATGGGACCTGAGGTTAGCCATAATAGATGATCTAAAGGTAGCTAAATAATGTGAGAAGGCAGTGAGGAAAGCCAGGGGGATGCTGGGGTGCATTGGGAGAGGTATTACCAGTAGAAAACAGGAGGTGGTGATGCCACTGTACAGGCAGTTGGTGAGACCTCATCTGGAGTACTGCATGCTGTTCTGGAGACCTCATCTCCATAAGAACATAGACAGGGTAAAGGCAGTCCAACAAAGGGCAATGAAAATGGTGCAGGGACTACACCAGAAACCATACAAGAAGAGATTGAGGGAACTCACTATGTATACTGTGGAGGAAAGAAGGGAGAGGGAGGATATGATAAAGATATTCAAATACCTCAAAGGGATTAACAAAGTTCAAGAGGGCAGCATCTTTCAGAAAAGGAGATGTACGAGAACAAGAAGTCACAATATGAGGCTTGAGGGGGGCAGATTCAGGGGCAACGTGAGGAAGTATTTTTAACAGAAAGGGTGGTGGATACATGGGACAGCCTCCCTGAGGAGGTTGTAGGTGCAAAAACAGTAGGTGAGTTCAAGAATGCATGGGACAGGCAGAAAGTAACACTTGCGGTAGGAGAGAGGAGGTAAGGCTGCAGATCAAATAGGATCTGGAGTTTAAACAGTTGGAAGGAAAATGGGCAGACTAGGTTGGCCAAGAGGTCCTAAGCTGCCATCAAAGTCTATGTGTCTGTATTTCTATGTTTCTGTAGCTGGTTGAAGTGGTGTACTTAGACTGAAGTACAGCTTTTGATACTGTACTTCACCAAGAACTAGTAGAAAAAAATAGCAAAAATAGGAATTAACACCAGAATAGTAAAGTAGGTGAAATCATGGCTAACAGATAGGAAACAAAAAGTAGCCATCAAAGGTTATGCTTCAAACTGGGGTACTGTAACCAGTGAGGTACGCAGGGTTCAGTGTTTGGACCAGTACTTTTCAACATTTATGTGTCATCTATGCAATGCACTGGGGGAACATATTTGTAAATTTGCTGGTGATACAAAGCAGAGTGTGATTGTAGATAGTAATGATGGGGAGCAGGCCATGAGGAGAAATATTGAAAATGTAGAGGATTGGGCAAACAGGACCAAATTGTTTATTTATTTACTTGTTTATTTATTTATTCATTTATTTATTCAAGTCTCAGATTACAACATTTGAGCTAGAAGCTCATTTGTGAAGGTTCAACGTAAAGCATACAATAGGCATTCATGAGGTACAATCAAGTTGCGTTGGAAGGTTACACAACAAGTAACACAGGTGGTACAGTCTTGAAGCAAGAGATACAAGCATTTGCTAGGTATATACTGGTACAAAAAATTGGGTTACAATAGGTTACAAAGGTATTAATAATCATGAAAACAGTATTAAGGCATGACTTTGAGTGTAGATGGAAGTGCAGAAAGATCAGGATGATTTATTTGCAACACAGGAGGCAGAGGGTTACCTGGAGCGGGTAGTTGGCAAAAGGGTGGGTGGAGCAGGGAGTCAGCAGGGCTGAGTCCTGTTGTCAGTGTGAGAGGTGTGGGGGGATAGTAGGGGGAGACACATTTTAAGGCTTAAGAAGGTGGGTGGGATGGAACTAGAGAAAGGGGCTGAGATAGTAGAATGGAGGAGAGGGGGCTGAGGAGACATGGAAAGGGCAGGTAGGAGAGATAGGCAGGAGGACAGAGAATATAAAGATATTAACAAGGAAGGTAGAGGTAGTAGATTGGACTGAGATAAATGCAGAAAGGGCTTATAGGTGAGATACAAAGTGCAAGGAGGGTCAGGGCAGGATCTTGACAAACCACTGGCATTATGTGGGACAGGTAAACCTCATTTGGCATTCAAGGTGGCTGCGGAGCATCATCTTGAATGGACCGATTCTAGTCTCAGCAAGTTGCTCGCCCAGAAGGGAGTTAAGTAGGTGAGGGGCTCAACACACAAATGATCTCTGGCCTAGGGAGGTGCAGCAGAATGGTACCTTGAACAGCTTGGCGAGAGTGCCTCGTGTCGGGCTAGCCAGTGCCAAAAGTGCAACCATGTTCTGAACCGCAGGGGGGGGGTCTTGCCCAGGGTAGCCTTTTTTGCCAGGAGACTGTGCTGATAATTAATTCTACTATCCAGGTTGAGCCAGCCTGTGCAGGAGTATAGGTCACACATATGGGTTAGACAGGGAATACCAAGGAGGAGCCTACAGGCTTTATTGAGAGTCACAGTAATTCTCTTTAGTGCTGAAGCAGAGGCAGCACTGTATATAACAAGCCAGTAGTTGACCACGGAGAAGACTGAGCTAGTTATGACAAATCTTACAGTGTCTTCTGTTAGGCAGTGCCTATGTCTGTACAGTTGCCCTAACTTTCTGTTGGCAGATTTGACTACAGGGTCGATGTGGAGGCAGTATGAAAGGGCACTGTCCAGCATGACCCCTAGGTAGTTGAAGTTGTTTACCATATCTAGGATTTTGTCATATTTGTTGCGGACCTCAAGTTTGGCTGTTTTGAATATGCTGTGCATAGAAGCGAATAACATAGTTTTCATGTTCTTATAGTTGAGAAGTAAGTGCGAGGTAAAGAACCAGTCCTCGACTTGAATGAAGCTTTTTTGGATGCTTTGTTCTAGAGTTCTAATATATGAGTGACTGGAGAAAATTACAGCATCATCCACATATAGGAGAATGTGATCACTGCAAACTTGGGGGAGGTGATTCAGGAAGATACTGAACAAGAGCGGCCGTAGGATGGAACCCTGTGGAACCCCAGTAGTCACTTTTTGTGAAGTGGAGATGGTGTTGCCAATTTTAACTTGTCTGACACAATCAGAAAGGTAACTCTGGAACCAGCACAGTGAGATCTCAGATACAGTGGCGGTGCCTAATTGGGCTAGTAGGAGTTCATGGTTCACTGTATCAAAGGCCTTAGTGAGATTGATAATAAGGGGATACATGATAGTAAAATATGCAATAGCTGAAATATCAGCACGAGTAGCAATTGAGCTCAGGGGTTATCATGAGTGGCTCCGCGTAGCAGAGGATCATGATGTAATATATAGAAAAGCAGCAAGAGCATATATCGTTCAATGGAGAAAGATCCTGTTTGTTTGGAAAAGTGTATCATTTGCATTAAAAAGAGGATGTAAAATATAGAAAATGTATTAAAAGCAATGCATAAAAATTATATTATTTTTTTCAAAGTTTACCTTTAGATGGCAGTGGATCTTTATTGAGCTGTCCACTCCAGTTTAGAGATTTGCTAGGATTTCTTTCTTTAATGGGTGAATACATAGTATTATTTTTGTAGACTTGGCAACATTTATTTTATCCTTATAATTATTTTAGTTGGAACATATTTAGTATTTGATCAAAATGACATTTTACAAAATATAAACAAGGCTGCTTAATAAAAACATTAAAATTATGGCAAGAAGTCATTTTTGTATTTTGCATCATTTGCCCGCAGTAACGTAGTAGAATGGTAATTTAACATCAGAATGGTCTCTAGGACCATCATGCCTGCCTCCCTTCATAAGCCAAGACTAATACCTATGCTGCCAGTCTACACTACTTTATAGGGATTTCCCATCTGCCCTAACAGCCAGGGTACCCTATGATTCCCTTGGTAAGCAGAAATTTGTCCAGGTTATCTTAAAGGTTCATGTCTCTGCTGGTATACTATTCCATGGAACATGTCAACTATGGTTTTCCCCTTCTGATACAGTATATCATGGGAATTTCCAGTATCAATATAATAAAATGAAAATACTGTGTTTAGCTGCAGGGTAACATATGGCATCATATTTTATATTGGAACATATTCTCAAGTATAAACTCAAAATTTCAATACAATCTTGGCAACCATAGACTACTTTTAAAAATACATTTATTTACATTTTTGTTAACTTGGTTAGTACAGTAGCCCATAAGACTATTTTCAGGAACAACCTGGATACATAAAATACAGAGCTGCAAAATGAACAAACAAATAGTGTATACAGATATGCAACAAAACAATAAAGAATAATCAAACAGAACTACGAAGAGAAGTAAAAAGAAAAAATGAAGCTCAAAACTGAAAGGAAGATAATTTCCAAAAATAAGAAGAGTATACATTTATTAATGTATTTATTTATTCATTGGTTTATTTATGTATTTCATTTTTGTTTACCAGGAAAGGAAGGTTAGACAATCCTGCTTATTTTCAGCCTTGAGATACAGATGGAAACTAATTGAAATTGAACCAGATTAACCAGTTGGTAGTAACTTTAGTGAATGGGGAAATTTGGCCAGGATACCTGAGCAATTCCTCTACTTTCCTGTAGAGGGAACCTCTGGCCGTCTGTCAGTTTGCCAAGGTGGCCGCTATGGAGGAAGCAAGTGTGGTTGATGCAGGTATGGAGGAGCGGACCTCCTCCTCCATTACCTTTTTGCTAGCGGTCTTGACAGAACAGTGTGATAGCAGGGCTTTGAACAGAGATATGTTCAGGGGCATAGCTACCACGGTGCAAGGGGTGCAGTCACACCAGAGCCCATGAGGTTCAAAGGCCCAAATCCAAATGGTCAGGGCAATTAAGTTTATATTTTTTTGATGGAAACAAACAGCCCACCACTGCTGTGGCATTGCTAGCTTTTTTTAAATCAAACTGTCTAAGCAGCCAGCAGCTGACTGTCATGCAGCTGCTGATTGGATTCTATGGGGGGGTTGGGGACTAGCCGCTGCTCACACTTGCAGTGTGCACTGAACCACATGACTCTTATAAGACCAAAAGAGAGTCATGTGGTGTAAGGCACTTTACTGCGCATGTCAGGATGAAAAATTGTGCCTGTCTCGAGTTCTCCCACCTGAATTGGTCATTGGTATCAGTACTTGTGGTCGATCATGATAGTGGAAAAAGAGAGGAGGAGAGAGAAGTCTCAATGACTGCCCACCATCGCTGTCATGCCAGCTAGAGTCAATTCATTTTTAACTTTTTGTTCTGACAGAGTCAGACAGCACAATGATTAATATTTGCTTCTGCGTAATTTGTCATAATAATCTATCTTTTCTTTGTTGCCCAAGCCCCTTTGTAAGGTTCACCGCCCCCCATCGCCGGTCCCCCTCTCCCTGCCATCACCCAACTCATGCCATCAGAGTTCCGACCTCACCACTTCAAAATTAAATATAAATAAATAAAGTGTTTATTTAACACATCATTTGGACATCATCGGTCATCTCATAGGACATCCCTTGATCAGATCTGCTAGCTTTGGCTTGCTTGACAACAGTGAGCTGACAGATTCGGTAGTTACTGTCACTTCACTCAAAAAAAAAATTAAATTTTAAATGTTTTACTTTACTTTGTTCACTTTGACATCGTGACCTCACCTGTTGTGTTGGTTGGGTCACCAGAATCTGAAAGCCTGGAGCAGCAGAGCTGTGGTCAGAGCAGAAGCTGCCAGCAGGTGAACTGAAGAAACTGTACATTATTATTAATTCTCCATCTCCTCTCCTAGTCTGAGACTGAGTCCAGACTGATTTATGCAGAAACTGATTTTTTTTTTAATTCTTGTAGTCTGAGTGGATTATTGGGATTGGGACAGGGTGCCACCACAAGAAAGTCAGACAGTTAAAGCTGTTGTAAGTGCCATGGCCATTGCCCTCTTCTTAGTATGCTGTATGTTGGATAAATAAATTAGCAAGCACTGTGACTGATTCATTAGCACTATCTCCACCCCCATAAAAAAGTCTCTCATATTTTGAACTTATGTCATAAACTGATAATTATGTGGCCATACGTTTTATGGCCACATAATAATCAGTTGAGAATAGGGCCCTATGAATACTGACTGATCTCAAATTATTTCTTGACAATTTTTCAGTAAGAAGGCAGGAGCAGATTCCCTGCTACCTATTTCAGCATATACATTTGTAAACAGAACTGCTCCAAGTACTACAGTGTCTTGTAGCTTTTTTGGATGGGGTTACAACACAGTTACCAGCCTACCGCAGTATATACTGTAGCAGAAGACAACACTTGGCATTTATGTGATATGTGTTTCAGGGTGGATAACATATGTAGGATTTATTGGCCCAAAAAGCCTTTTGTTATAAATCAGTTACATGTACAAGTCAATATAAAGGATATGTAACAGGGACCTGTGAAATACATGATCTACTGTATGTTCAGAAGAGCTGTTTAACACTGGGTAACCTCACGAGTAGTGTAAGCCACAAGGGACGTGCCTAAGATCAAACAGCTTGAGTGAAAATAAATCATGTATTTCACAAGGTCCCTGTTACGTATTCCATTTATGCAATAGGGTCCTTTAGGATAGTGCAGAGTTTTGTTTTAAATTGTTTATTTAATTTATATTGTAAACTGACATGGACTTTTTGTGGTTTTCCCAGTGTGGCTCTGCTTAGAATAGTGGTTGCTAAGTGGTTGCTATGGCTGCTCCAACTTTATATTATGACCAGTACATAATGAAACAGTTTGATGCACAATTATTTTGTTTTTGCTTTTTTTTTGGGGGGGGGGGGTTGGTTTGTCAAAAAGTTAATAAAAATTGAAATTTCTGCCAGTTTTGCAGATCATAAAAATCTAAAAGGTATCAATAAATGAAACACCTCTCATGTTTTTAGATATTTTTGTGCTGAACAACTTTTGTGCTCAAAATACCATACTATCATTTTTCATTTTAAAATTATTTATATTTGTTTGTCAAAAAAGTGTAAAAGATTGAGTTTTCTGATGTTATTTGCTAATTATAAAAAAAACTATAAGGTATCTATAAATGAAACACCACTAATTTTGTAGATATTTTTGTGCTGAACCAATTTTGTGCTCACAGTACTTTGCTATCATTTTTTTATTTTAAAGTTATTTGCATTTGTTTGTCCAAAAAGTGAAAAAAATGGATTTTCTGCTGTTTTTTGCTAATTATTAAAAAAACCTAAATGGTATATTTAAATAAAACAGCACTTATTTTGTTGATAGTTGTGTGCTGGACAAATTTTATGCTCACAGTACCATGCTATCATTTTTCATTTTAAAGTTATTCACATTTATTTGTCAAAAAAGTGAACAAAGAAGCTTTGATTGACAGGTGGTGTTTATTCAACATATGTTGAACAAATCTAGGATTCTAAAATGTATTCAACATACATGAAAATAAATGGATTCATTCAATGGCTTCTGAGTCCACATCTATTGCATTAATATATTTATGCAATAGGTGTGGATGGATAAACAGTTAAATAATTGTGTTTATTTTCACTGGTGTTAAATAAATCATAGAACCATCATTTATTTAACACCCTGGTGTCAATCAAACAGCATTTATTTAACACCCTGCCATCAATCATCCCCCTCCTGCTGGAACTAGATCACTAAGCACACCCCCCAAGTCATTCCATAGAGGGCCCATTTTAGCTGCAAACTCACACACACACCTTCACAAATGTTCATCCCACCACACTCATACTAACCGCACAGTGCCTCATAGACTTCCCCATCTCCTGCCAACAAAAGCAACAGTTCATTTTTTTTTTTAAATGTTTCACCTCGCTGTTTATCCCCTCCCAGCTTATCCGCAGCCTGCAGCACTTACTATCTGGGCACACAAGTCTTCATAACTCTTCCTCCAGACACAAACTTCCACACACTCCACAAAAGCCAGGATCAGCCAGATAATTTGCTCACAAGCCATCCAAATGTGGGACAAATGAGATAAATAAATTTAACTGGGGGGAAAAAAGAAAAATGAAAACCAGGTCCATCCTTCCCTCGCTAAGCGACAACCTGACCGCCATGTTTAACGTGCTCTTTATCCCACCCTCATACAAAATCCCAGCCAATTACATAGTGCACTTCAACACAACAAACGTGTTGCTCTAGCAACAGACTTTCTACAAGCATCCAATCAAAACTTACTACTAACACCATTCAGAACAACAACCCAATAAAGCGCAATAACAAAACGCTGAGCAACATAAAGTCCACCAAACAAATAAAAAAATTCTAAAAGATAATAACAAAACTTTAAAATAAACACCATGAAAAACATAAGGCCTATTGCATAAATCGAACATGTGATGGGCATGGCCGTTATATACGCTATTTATTTTCACTCATCCCCGGTATCCTCGGGCAAACCACTCATGGCTCCGCTACGCTCTGCCATGCTTCACTACTTGTGAGTTCACCCTTGGACACCGGGGACTCATAATAAATAGCGTATGTAATGGCCACGCATCGCATATGCCTTATATACATTTTTTTATTTGCACTTTCTCCGCCACCACAGAGCTTGCAGGCTGCTCCAGACCTTCTGTCAGGGCTCGTTCTCCTGTCCTGGCTGCCCTAACTCAGCCTTGACCCCAACAGTTCCCACATGGATTACACCCAATGTTGGGACTGGAGAGAGAGAAGTGCCATCCCCCCACCCCTGAGCACAATCCAGAAGTCGGGGAAGCCGGTATGGAGCACATCCAGGCCATCATGGAGACTGCCAGCTCCATTTTTCATGTTTTTCTCCTCGGGCCCCATGAACATGCAATGGGCAGAGCGGCTGGGTTCCATCTCCATGGAGGTAACCTTATGCCCTAAATGTGAGGTCCCTCCCTGTTCTGGTGGTGTACATGGGCTGACACCCAGCCACCACTGGATGTAAGTAAAACAGCACACCACACAGTCCCCCCTCCTTGAAGAAGGAGAGCTGTCTACAGATGCTTGATACTTCCTCACCCCTGCCAGCCCCTAAGTGACCTGCATCCATTTCCAAACCTGGGTTGCTGGTGTGGCGTGAGGTGTGGTGTCCAGCGCCTCAATCCTCAGTGTCACTGGGCTGGCCTACAAGTCAATATTTTAAAGCATTGTGAAGCTAACTTTATATCATGGTGTTAACATATTTGAATCAGGTTGTCTTGACTTGTAATAGAAAGACATAAACAAGCATTTGTCAATGCCGAATGTTGCTTGCTTCTATGTGCTGTTTAGGTATTTGGAAGTCATTGGAGTGCAAATATTGAAAATTTGCGAACTTACAAGCGTGCGTAGGAACTGCGCAACGCATGCTCGTAAAACAGTCATTGTTAAGAAATTTTTCATGAAATTTTCAACATAGCCATTTTAAGACCTCTGCTCATGAACAGTGACACTGTGATTTCTTAATGTGTCCCATACACTGAGTTCGCATACCGACTGCGCCATTGTGCGCTACATGGGTGGAAACATGTTTTGGGCAGGATGTGAAAAATGACAGCTATACTGCTCATGAGGAGGTGTGGTAAAATGGCAATGTTGAAAATCTGGAGTGAAAATATTGAAAATTTGTGAACTTAGGAGCCTGCGTAGGAACTGGCCTGCAACGCACGCTCGTAAAACAGTCATTTTTAGGAATTTTTTCACCAAATTTTCAACATAGCCATTTTAAGACCTCTGCTCATGAATAGTGTCACTGTGATTTTCTTAATTTGTCCTGTACATTGATTTCACACACCGACTGCGCCATTCAGCGCTACAAGGGCGGAAACACATTTTGGGTGAGATGTGAAAAATGACAGCTGTACTACTCATAAGAAGGTGTGGTAAAATGGCAATGTTGAAAATCTGGAGTGAAAATACTGAAATTTCGTGAACTTACGAGCCTGCGTAGAAGACACTAACATCGCTTAGTAAAACAGTCATTTTTGGATTTTTGGACCAAATTTTCAACATGGGGTTTTGGGACCCCTTCTCATGAATGATGTCACTGTCATGGTGGTATTCAGGCCCGAGGGTGATTTCGCGTGAAATCACCCTTGAACCTGGCTCATATTGTGATTATCATTCATGAGAAAAGTCACATCCATGTTGAAATTTTGTACTAATCCACAAAAATACCTGAGATATGCAATAAAGTTGAACCCCCATTTAGCCCATTATACAGCTTACCGCATTTCCTCAGTTCGCGGTTGGCTTTGAAGAGTGCAGAGCGTGTTCCCGGTCCACGAAGATCGTGCGCGCTGAGTCGGGAGAGTAAGTATGGGGTGAGGGGTGTGGGGAGCTGGGTGTGTGCAGTGAGTGGGTGCGGGTTGTGGGAGGGTCGGAGATGCGCCGCGGGACCATTTTTGTTTTATAGGTTGAAAAAAAAAAAGACGTCGTGGGACGTTTGCCACACAGGGGTGGGCTCCCAGCATGGCACCAACTACTGGGGTAGGGGGACGACGCAGCTCAGCCGACGGGGATTGGGCACCCCGTCGGCTACACAGTACATGCGGGGGCATGCACTCCTGCGTGTGGGGGGGGAGCTATGCTTCTTATCGCTGCTCACTGAAGCGTAGCTCCCCCTTTCAACTGTATGCCACTGCATTTTGAAGCGTGTCATAGACAGTTCCAAAATGCATTGGCTTACAGGGGCCGTGCCTGCCAGCTCACTGACTGAATTGGAGGAGGAGGTGACACACCTCCGAAATCTCCGATGATGGCACTATGTTTCTTGCACATGTGTGCAAGCAACATAAAAATGTACTTCACATTACAATGAGGCAGGATCGACTATCTGGCTTGGTGATTCTTTCAAAAGAGAATAAAAGAGCCTATTTCAAAACTGGGGAAGGGGCAAAATCAGGAGGGGGGCTATTTTCAAAGTGAGATGGGTGCAAAACTGGGGGGGTTATTTCCAAACTGAGGGGAGGGTTATAACATACCCTTGCACCCAGGCCCTCTGGGAATTTGCTATGCCACTGGATGTGGTTGAATCAGAGCAGAGCTATGCGAATAAGGCAAGTGGTGCCTTAGCCTCTCAGAGATGATGTGAGGCACAGCAGCTGCAGTTAGCACTTAAAGAACAGAGCAAATTCTTACTGAATTTAGTTGCTGAGGAGGAAGCCCATTTTGAAAAAGAGGGAAAAATTATATCAGCTCTGCATGCTGCAAATGTCTATGGAGCCTATGTCTGCAACCCCTGTATTTGCTTCTACTGAGGATCCAGCTGAGTGCACAAAATGCACGGCAACATCAAAGGTGCAGCTTGACAGCCATCAGTTTCAGCTGGCATAAAGTTCAAAGGGGCAGCCACGTGAAGCAGGAAACAGTGCTTGTACTGTCTCACTGTGTGCTATTATCGTTGAAGAGGACACTGATGCTTCAGCAACAGCAGTACAGCCGCTTCCAGGGGACTTTGCCAAACTAATGGTAAGACTGCTTCCTGAACCACTGCCACTGCAAGTTCAAACACTTTATCTACATGCGCTAAGCAGCAGAATATGGGGAATAAAGGAAAAGTGGTGAAGCATTTAGGCACTATATGGAGCCGTAGTTTGCATACAAAAAAAAAATGACTCCTATGTACAAACTGAACCTTGGTCTGTGGAGCAGACATTATTAAATGCTGGGTGGGTAAAGACTACTGCCTGGCCCCTGTGCATGATCCCACTAAGTGGCTACACGCTGTGTAACAGCAAAGCATAGCCACTCTGCACCCATTGCGCCCCTTGCACTGGATGCACTACCAGGGGGTGCACAGCCCCAATGCACCTGATACCCCTGGTCCATGGACCGCACCATGTGAGGGATGGGCTGGGGTTTGCCGGCACTATGCTCCATGCACGACGGCAAGTAGTGCTGGACTCGGGGGTGCAAAGGGGGGCACAGAGTACTCCAGACAGAACCCTGCCATAAGCCTTCTACGCGCCCCCACGCACCCTCACTATTGCAGCCCAGTCTGGGAGGATAGCCTACGCAGCCCCCTCTGGGTCCACTGCTGCCATTCCTGTTGGCCACCGGGTGACACCCACCCCAGCACACATCAGTGTGCGGCCCCTACCAGGCGCCCCCCCCACTCAACACACATCCCACACAGGGACACCAGCCCAAGGCAAGGCAAGGCAATTTTATCTACTGTATAGGGCTCCCATTCCCTGACGCTCAGGGCACCTAACAAACATAAATAGATAAAACATACATTAAAATACAGTAAAATTATCAAAATAAAATTCAGAATTACAGCATGAAGGATTTACATTAAGCCTTCAGTTGCAAGGGAACAGACTGGTAGTCAGAACTAGAGTCAACAATCTGCAGAAGCAAGGCTGAAGAAGTGGGCATTCAGCTTCAGCTTGAATGCTCCAATTAAGGGAGCCTCCCAGACTGCAGGTGGGACCGAGTTCTACAGGGATGGCTCAGCAGCACTAAATGCACAGTCACCTGATGTCCTGAGCCAAACCCTGGGAACATCCAGGAGGCCCCTTGAAGAGGAGTGGAGCAAGCGAGCAGAGGTCACTGGTGTCAGGAGCTCTGACAGGTAGCCAGGACCAAGTCCATATAGGGCCTTATAGGTGAGCAAGCCCACCTTGAAAAGGACCCTCCACCTGACAGGCAGCTAGTGCAGAGCACACAGGACCAGGGTTACATGACTGGACCTTGAAAGGCCTGTCAGCAACTGGACCACCTAGTTCTGCACTAGCTGCAGTCTGTGAAGGGTCCCTCCCATGACCCCAGAGTATAGAGAGTTGCAGTAGTTGAGCCTAGAGGTAACAAAGGCATGTACCAGTGTCGGCAGATCCTAGGGTGAAACGAGAAGCTTGATCCTGTCGATGTTCTGCAAGTGGTAGAAAAACACTTTTAACTATAGATGACACCTGATCTTCAAAGGTCAATCTGCTGTCGAGGATCACACCCAGGTTTTGCACCCTCGGGGAAGCCACCAGTGGAGTGGACACCAGGACAAGACCTGTGTTAGCCCCCAGTGGCAAACCATCACACTCGTGACGAGGCTCAATCACTAGTACTTTCATCTTATCCAGGTTCCATCTCAGCCAGCTGGAAGCCATCCAGTCATTGATTTTAGCCAAACAGTTGTTAAGCACATAGACAGCTCCAGATGTTCTGGGTGCAAAAAGACAAATACAGCTGGGTATCATCTGCATAGAAGTGAAAAGGATGCTGCCCCTCCCCCATAACAGCACCACTGGCCCACAGCCACCACCGGCCCCTCCGGGCATATGGTAGGGTAGAGTCCCTCCCCTGGCAATGCCAACATGACCCCCACCCCATCCCTGCACACTGCTCCAGTGTCACATCATGGGAGGGCCAGCGGTTTTACCCTCCTCTCATCTCCATAGCCGCTGGCCATCAGACATCCATTGGGTGTGCTGCCAATGCGTGCCCCATCACATAGGGGATTCACTGAGTGACTCAGTCTGGGCATCCAATTGGATGCCTGTCTGAGTCCATGACTCGGCCCCTGGCCACCCTGGGGAGTCCTGTGCACCAGGGCGGTGGGGTTATGGACAAGTGGTGGCCGGTGTTGAATTCTGCTAGCTCACACCTGTCCACAGGTGTGGACATACGTGGGTGGGATACACACCACCGGTGCACAATTCCCACCCATTGGTGAATAGGGCCTATGTGGGCTCCAGGGGATATGAATTACATTGCCCAGGCTACCCTGAAAACTGCTGCTCTGAGTGAAACTATTGAGGACAAGAGAAACTGTTGCTAATTGTCATAATGCAGATACATCTGTTGAGAGTGGAACAATTTCTACTGACAATGCGTTAGGGGACTCAGAAAATGTGACTGCTCATCCAAGTCACTACCGCTCTCCACACAGAGAGGAAATGGAGGACCACATAGTGTAGGGACAATTGTCTCCTGAGTCAGAAGCTGAAACTTAGAATGAAGTGGATACTGAATCTATACCTCATCCCCCTCCCAGGTTGGAGGTACCTCCCCGTGCCTTTAAATTATCTGATTTATTTGCTGCAGAGGAGGAGATGCTTCAGAGATGAAACGCTACATTACATACATTACAGGGGTAACATGGAACCCCCTCCGGACTGAGTGTTTGTCATTTAAACTTATTGAAAAATGTGATTTTTTTTTTCCTATGGAACTTTATGCTGTTATTCACATTTCTGGGGACTCGATGTTTGATGTCAGCTTTAAGACTTTGAAAGCATTAAAACACTTTTGCTTAAAATATGAGCATATCAAAAATATTGAACTATGGTCCAATTTTACTGCTATTCCATTGTCCAAACCAGCTGTTAAAATCATACCATCATGTTTAGGAATGAATGTGTCTCTGATATATTGGTTAAAAAAAAAAGATGTGATATCTTAGACACCCCATTACCTATCAATGACTCAGAAGAGGCATGGATGGGAGGGTGGAAATTTAAAGTCCATTTAAAACAGACAAATACAGGTATTTGCCAACTCCCCAGCAGTTTTTACTTGGCAAAGGAAAGAGAGGTGTGCTTCTATTCTGGTCAGCCTCACGCCTGCCACAAATGTGGGTCTAGAGGATATCTCAGTGCTGCCTGTGAAGCACAATGTTGTAACATATGCTTTGAATATGGTCACACCAGCATGGGATGCCCAACCCCTTTTTAATGTAATCTGTGTGAGGAATAGGGACATTCCTATCAGCAGTGTCCCTGGGCCTCATATAATAGGAGTGGTGGATTAAACCAAGAAGATTTGATTAATAGAGAACAGGCCGGGGGGTGGCAGAGGCCTCAACAAGGAGATCTGGGAAACAAAGCCAATATTCAGAGGAAGGGGGAGTCAGCTTCTGCTGAACCTTTTGGACCTTCTTAAATAAACACATAAACACCTGAGGAAGTTACTAATGAGGAGGGTGGAACAGTGGATCTGAATCCCTGTGTTGCTAATGAGGCAACTGAAATGGAAGTAATTCCTTCCTCCTTAGAACCTACAGGTAATGGGGAACAAGTTTCACAGTAAGAAATACCCTCCCCCACCAGGGGAGCCCAACATGGTTCTGGTCTCCTCTAGGAAAAGAGGAAGATGTGGGAACAAGGCTAGTAAGAAAAAACAACCTGCAGAAGTGTATTTGACAAGTAAATAATAATATTTTAGCGTCAGTCTCCTGAAACATAGAAATTCCTTACAAATATGATTTATTTGAAGGAAGCACTTTGAAGAAATTGTCTGAAAAGTCAAACTGTTATTTAACGTTTTAATAAAATTGTAATGACTTGTAGTCGACCAATGAAAATCTTTTGTACTTGTACCTGCAGAAGTGCAAACACATAATAAGTATGCAATTCTAGCAGCCTCTAAGTAGTGGGGCAATATATGTGAAGAAGAGATGGACTCAGAGTCCTCCTCTGTGACATCCTCTGCCCAAGGGCTCTCTTTGGACTGGGATGAATCCTTACAGGAATCATCTGCTTAGAAACAAATGAAACATAGAACAAGGTCTCGGTCTCATACTGCAACAGAGTCTTCCCCCCAATAATCTTCTCCCACGTGTAGATAATCTTTAATATCTCCAGTGTCTGTTAATGCAAACAGTATCAAAACATATGAGAAGAGGACAGCAACATTTGCAATTCTACACACTTTGCCTGGGAATATTTCCTTTCTGCAGGACACCAGATTGAAGACCTTGTATGAAATTACAGCAACAAAAAACTTGTACTCGCATGGGGCCTCCTTCTAGTCCCAAGGGACAGACAAGTGCAACAGGGTGGGCATTTTTTAAAGGTTTTCCATGCCACATGCAAAAATTAATAGAAACAGAACCTGGCAGAGCACTTCTGTTGGATATTGAAGAGAAAGGACAGCAACTGAGACTAATAAGTGTTTATACTCCACAAACAAAAGCAGGCAAGATAGCACTATTTAGAATATCCATCCATATTTGCACAGCAAGAAGATAGTTATTTTGGGGTGAGAATTTAATTGTGGTCTCTCTATAAAAGATAGGAGAGGTGTAACAGAAAATATACAATTATATGAATTATTTGAAGGATTTGGATAATACAGCAGGGTTACCGTATGGCATGACCCAAGGTCTCACAGGTCCTGTGGCCACTTTTTCAAAGGCTCTTTAGCCACCACAATCCATTTCCTTTGCATGTCTAGAGCACTTAAAGTACAATTGGCCAGGACCATAACAATTGAAAGTCTGGACCATACAGCAATTCATTGTTCTTGTTCGGTAAAACCCTCTAGTAGTGTTAGGCACGCAGACCTGTGGAGACTGAATGTCTCTGTTCTGGAGCAGCAAGAAGTTAAGACTCATTGGGTGGAATTGTTTAAAGTCAGACGCACTTTGATTACAGCATATGACATGATGGGAGGAAACAAAACAGGAGTTTAGCCTTTTTTCCAGAAATGTGGCCGTAAGAGACCTCAGGCCCAATTTTCAAAGGTTGACACAGGGCTTGCATCAAGCCCTGTGTCAACCTCATTGTTTGACGCAACTGCACCAAATCATTTTGATGCAGCTGCACCCAGCTGTAGTACATTGGACGCAGTTGCAACATTTTCCACACTTTACTGCCGCTTGTGCCAAATATTTGTCGCAAGCTTCATAAAAGGTTCCCCCCAAATTGTGCAAGTTAGACCAGGGAGGAGCTAGTCTAACTTGCAGCATTTGGTGCACAGGAATGAAGCTCACGATTGGATCCGAGAGAATGCCGCAAGCCCCCTGCACCATATGATTGGTGAACCAGGGGCTTGTGGCATTCACAGAGTTGAAAACTGGGCCCATAATCTACAGTATTTAAAATATTTCTCTCTCAGATCCCATTTGCAGTGACTTTTTTCACAAAACCAAGAATGTACTCTAGATTTGTAGGATCAAAATAATTCATCTAGGAAGAAATGAAACAATTCCAATATGATAGATTAACATCACTTGAACAGTAAAGAAAATTTGGGACACAGGGTAAAGCTCAAGCACTAGACTCATTTTCTAGCTGAAAAGAGAGGGTGGATAGGAGGGTCCTGACAGAAGTTAGATGGAAATCTGGTGGAATAATAACCTCTGACCCCAAGGAAATCCTAGCAGAAGTACAGGCACATTGTGAGGAAATGTTTGGAGTTCTATGGACCATTAGTGCGGACTATGAGATACTGGATAATCTTAACATACCAGATCATCCTAATGATATACTAGTCCAAGTAACAAGTCCAATTTTCTTTTCAGAGATAGAAAGGACTATAGGCCATCTGAGTAATAATACAGCTCCTGGTCAGAAGGCCTCCCAACAGAGTTTTATAAAGTTTTTAAAGAATACTTGCTGCCTATATTGCAAATTTTGTACACTGAGATTTGGGGTATCCTGTGAACATGGTGACCATGACTGAGCAACTGCAAAAACTGTGACTCAATCACGGTGGCTATGTTTTGGGCTACCTGGCAGGGTGGCAACAGGATACCACAGTGGGCAAAGGAGGGTGACAGGATGTATACACACATACCGGGGGGGAGGGACCACACCTAATGAGGGGCGGAAGGGGAGGGAGAGTATGTGGGAGGTAGTGAGGTGGTCAGCAGCTGAGCTGGCCATGTGGCGTGGAGGTGAGGGTGGCCAGCTGGGATTGGGAGGGTGCCAGGTTTGGTTCTAGGGTGGGTGTCACTTTTTGCATCGGGGCTGATTTTTTAATGAGTTTTACACCCCCTCCAACATGGATCCCCCCTGGAGTTGAGAATCTGTAGTTAGGGGGTGTGTGGGGGTGAAGCCCCCTGCATGGGGGGTGCGGGGGCACAACCCCCGCATATGTTAGAGTCCCATCGCCGCATTTGGAGTTGCCATGAGTGTACATCGCCGTTATTTTCTTTCGGTGATGTACATTTGCCCAAATGGCACTCGCCGTTCGGCAATTGCTGTTATGACATGGATCCAGATTTTGAACACTGGCTTATTGCATTGGCTTATTGGCTTGTTGCAGTCAGAATGAGATCCTTCTCCTTTGCAGCTCCCACTCTATGGAATTCTCTACCTCTTGAGGTCCTCACCTGCCCCACTTTAGCACAGTTCAAAAAGAGTCTGAAATTCCTCTTCTGGGCTGTGGCCTCCTGTAATTGTAGTCACTGACCTTTTCTTAACTCATGGGTGTATTTCATCTACTACTAGGCACTTCTTGTGCCACCTAACCATCCTGTACGTCTTTAAAAATTTGCTTGTTGGTGTACTATATTTATACAGTATTTGTAATATTAATTGTTACCATTGTCTACCTTATTTGTCACACTAATTGCTGCCTTTGTTGCACTACTTGCTGTATACAGTATACTGTATAAATTTTCCTAATATCTGTAAAAATCTCAACCTAATGTTAGTAACTAGTATACCATGCATCTGGGTGTATACCACTTGGTATGCATTTGTATATGATGTATATTTTTCACTTAGTGATTGTAATTAATTCCAGGTCGCCCCTGAAAAAAGGACTGTTTGTCTCAGTGGGCCTACCTGGTCATTAAAATTCAAATAAATAAATAAATAAAATAATTATTATCACACTCTATGAAAATAGCATTATTGTTCTTTTTATATAAAAAGGGAGAGAAGGTGGGTATAGGTAACTGGAGACCTTTGAGCTTACTAAATTCAGATTTGACATTATAAGTCTAATTAATTATTCATGAGACAAATACACAGTCTGATTGGCTGCTGTACCAGGCTTTAATCCCTTATAAATGCCCAGTACAGATCAGAGTGGCACACGCATTTGTAAACTCTTTTAAAAAAATATGTTTTCCCTGTTTGCAATAGGATTAGATTTATAATCACAATAATGATCTCACAGCCTGTCATTTCCTTTTGGTTGCACCTGGGGCCACTCTTCCCCACCAGTCAGTCATTAATCTCCATGAAGAAACCAGTGGTTGAGACATTTTTTCTTAAATATTATCACCAATTTAAGCACAGCGTCTACAGTCTATTGCTTCCGTAGCAATCTCTAAAGAACAAACTTGTGCCATCTAAAACAGAAATATTGGAGACAATTTGATAATACTTAGAAAACTGATTGAAAGAAGACATATAGAGGATTAGTGGAAAGTTTTCTTTTAAGCATGGATCAAGAGAAGGAGATTGATAGGGTCCCCCATGCTTATCTACAGATGTCATTATTAAGGTATGAGGTCTCATGACAATTGGTAAAATGGATTATGGTTTTGTATCAGAACGCCTTATTGACTCCGTATATTAATTCACAATAGTGTGAGACAATATTGTTTCAGAAAGGTTTGCAACAACGTTGTCCTTTAAGTCCCTTGTTGTATGTTTTTACACTAGATCCACTACTATGTTTATTCAAGTATCATCTGAACATCAAGGCAATACAGATTACTGATGATACTCCTGCAGTGAAGACATTAGCATATGGAGATGATGTATGTATCATATTGCACAAAAACAATGTAGGTTAGGACACTAAAGATGTTATTGACTCATTTTCCTACATGGCAGGTGCTAAGATTCATTATATTAAGAGTACTGGGTTTCCCATAGGGCCAACAGAGAATCTGAAGACTGTGAATAGTATTGCAGCAGTACAAGTTAGTAAAGCACCTGTTAAAATTTTGGAAGTAACATTTGGAGGTAGAGATATGTGTATGGATAATTGGAATGAATGTATTGGAGTGGCAAAAAAGAAACCGCCACTATGGAAACAAAGGACGCTTTCTAAAAAGAAACAGGTCTATTTGATAAAGACATTGTTACTTCCTTGTTTTCCATACATCAGCATAGTATTCCCACCACCTAAGTGTTCAGAAACCAAACTTTATAGTATCTTCTTTCAGGGTTTATGGGGCAGCCACCTGAACTCCACCAAAAGAGATGTTACATACAGACCATATAGTGAGGGAAGAGATAGGATGGTTAACCTGTTGCCTTCTTTTTTTGATATTTATCTACCATAATATAGTGGAAGTGATAAAAGGACCTTCGAAATCTTGAACTGTTTGGGAATTAGAATGGATAACTCAATTTCTTACTGAATGGCAATGGGGGAATTGGGTAAGCAACATATTGGATTATAGACACATTATTCCCCAATAACTGGTATTAGCTTTGGAAAAAGTAAAAGGGTGGAATCTGGATATATTGCAGATAGTGCCACTTGATATAAATCATTTTTACAAACACATTTTAAACACAAATTCCTCTAGTATGGTTCAATTAAGCCACTATAACTAAATCATCCCATTCCAAGGCAAAAACATGGGACTTCAGATGACCTGACTTTGATAAGATGGCCAATAGAGTTAAGCTAGCCCTGGCAAGAAGAAATACAGGTGAGGGGGTACAGGCAAAGTGGGCAAACATTAAGTGTGCAATACTTGAAGCAACATACCATTGTGTTAGAGAGAAAAGTAAGAACAAAAGAAGAAGGAAACTACTTTGGTTCTCAAGAACAGTAGCAGAAAAGGTCAGAGCCAAAAGGCTGGCCTTCAGAAAATATAAGGAAATGCAGCGGGACGAAGATAGGAAGGCATACCAAACTTTCCTAAGGGAAGCAGAGAAGACAGTTAGGCAGGCAAAAGCCCAAACTGAGTAAACACTAGCATGAACTTTAAAAGAAGGTGACATGACTTTCTATAGATACATTAGTGAAAGGAGAAAGTCCTAGAAGTGGTATTGCTAAGATAAAAGGGGATAATGGGGAGTGTGAGGAGGAGGAGGACCAAGGAAAAGCATCTATCCTAAATAGATTCTTCTGCTCAGTATTTACTGAGGAAAAAGTAGGGCAGGACCCACAGCTCAGCACCATGGACACAGGGGAAGGGAGGTGTGCACTAGCCCTTTCACAAAAATAAGGGTCTTACAGGAGCTCGTTAAGCTCAGGGTGGACAAGGCAATGAGACCTGATAGCATACATCCCAGGGTACTAAAGGAGCTAAGGTTGGAACTAGCAGAGCCATTATAAGAACTGTTTAGTGAGTCTCTGAGCACAGGAGAGGTCCCAGAAGACAGGAAAAGGGCTTATGTGATCCCGCTCCACAAGAGTGGTAGCAGGGAGGAGGCAGAGAACTATAGACCAGTCAGTCTTACCTCAGTAGTGGGCAAGATTATGGAGGCACTCCTTAAGGAAAGGATAGTACAACATCTGGAATCCATAGGAGCACAGGATCCAAGACAGCATGGGTTTATAACAGGAAAATCCTGTCAAACTAATCTCATAGACTTCTTTGATTGGGTAACAAGAGTGGTGGACCAAAGGGGAGCAGTTGATGTCGCCTACCTTGACTTCAGCAAAGCTTTCGATACTGTTCCACATAGAAGATTGATTATTAAGCTGGGTAAGATCAGGCTGGGTCAGAAGTTAGTCAACTGGGTGGCAAACTGGTTTGCAGTGAGAAAACAGAGAGTGGTGATAAATGGTATACAGTCAGAAGAGATGCTAGTCACAAGTGGGGTACCTCAGGGATCAGTCTGGGCCAGTCCCTTCATCTCTACTAGTGACATTGCAGCTGGACTGGAGGGTAGTTTCTATTTGCAGATGACACCAAGATCTGCAACAGAGTAGATGATCCAGATGGGGTGGGCAGAATGAGAAGAGATCTGGATAAACTGGCAAAATGGTCAGAAGAGTGGCAACTGGGGTTAAACGCAAAAAAGTGCAAGATCATGCACATAGGGGAGAGAAACCCTGAAGCCACCTATAGGTTGGGAGGGGAGTTGCTGGCAATCACAAGGGAAGAAAGAGACTTGGGCACCATTTATTTTTATTTATGTCTTTGATAACCGAATGAGTGGGCTAATCCATAAAGACCGATTTCAACCACGGCCCGGGCCACAACAATGAAGCAGCAAGGTGGAACATTAGTAGTCATACAAAAGTGCATATCCAAGCAATAGTACAAATACAATGTAAGGACAGTGAAACAGTCTGCATACAGAGAAGTAGAGACTGAGTGACAATATGTAGGTCTTGGTCTACTGAGCAAAAAAAAAAAAGTATGTACAAAATACACAGAAAAAGCTTGTTTACAAAAGCTGAGTTGTAGTTCATTAAACAGGTGCTAAGAAACATTAAGCAATAATATAGCAGTTTATTCTGTCAGAGACAGCCCTGATTGACCCTGAGGAAATATGATAGCAAAGACAACAAAAGAAAATACATAAGTGCAATCAGGACTAGTGGGCAGGGATGGAGGCTGACGAGTAAAGGCATGAGGTAGAGGCAGTGCAGAAAAGCGGTGCAGTGATGGGGGCTAGGGTGTATCTTGAACCAAGACATGGCCTCAGAAACAATTGCAGGAGGATCCAATCAGGAGCCAGGCTCGTAGGTTGTTTTTGAGGAACATGTGTGAGGGGGAGGAGTGGATTTTTAGAGGGAGCCTGTTCCAGAGGGAGGAGGCTGACACAGAGAAGGCTCTACTGCCAATGGCAGAATGGGTGCATGGGACATCCAGAGAAAGAGTAGAGGAAGACCTGAGGGTTCTAGGTGCAACCTTGTCTATGAGTAGAGAGGTGAGAGGGGACAGGTGGCGATTCCTAAGAGAGTTATCAATTAGGCAGCCCGTAGCATAGTCAAAACATCCCTGAAGGTTAGGCCACCCTAAGGATTTGTAGAGAGCGCAGTGGTGAGTACAGTAGGGTGCTTGGAGAACAAAGTGGCAGATGGAGTTGTACATAGTAATGAGGCGAGAGTTTGGCAAGGAGGCAGTGGCGAAGGAGTTGACAGGGGAGCAGTAGTCAAGCAGAAGGAGGAGGAGGTTACCTTGCGCTATGGTCAGGCGGGCATCCTGAGATAGGAATAGTTTGGTTCTGTAGGCTGTCCCAAGTTTTTGGTGTATTTTGCTTAAGATGTTTGTTATGTGTTCATTGAATGTTAGGGAGGGATCTAGTGTCACCCCGAGGTATTTGAAGGAGGAGACTGTGTCAAGCGATGGACCAGCTGGGGAGTGGATGAGTAGGGATGTATTTGACTTGTTAATCTTGGCAAAAAAGGGCTTTGAGCCAAACAGCATGGCTCTGTTTTTTTTTTAATTCACAAGCAGTTTCCTGGAGAGGAACCAGTCATGAGCAGCGCCATAGCTGATAGTTAGGGTAGATGAGATTTTCTCCAGGGATTTGTTGCTGTGGTATAGTACCAAATCATCGGCACAGAGGAGTGCATTGCAATTTAGGCTTTCAGAGGGGCGAGCATTAATGAACATTGAGAAGAGCAGTGGGCCAAGTATGGAGCCCTGTGGTACTCCAGTGCATGTGGGTAGTGATGCAGAGGGCACCTTTCCAATCAGAACAGATTGGGACCTATTGGACAAGTAGCTGTGGAACCACATAGCAATGTCTGGTGAATAACCGAAATGGTGCAAGGTGGAGTGAAAGAGGTGATGGTCTACTAGATCAAAGGCCTTTGATAGGTCTACAGATACTGTGCCTGTGGCCTTGCCTTTGTCCATGTTTCTCAGGACATGGTTGGAAAAAAGGGCGAGGGCAGAGGAGGTGCTATGACGTTTGCGGAAACCATGCTGGAGCGGACACAGAAGGTTATATTTTTCCAGATGCTCAGACAGCTGATGGATAATTTTTTCCAGTAATTTACTGAGATGAGGGAGGAGAGAGATGGGTCTATAGTTTTCCAGGGCAAGGGGGTCACCAGCTTTGTAGATGGGTACCACATGTGCATGTTTCCATGTGTTAGGCACTGTGGACATTGACAGAGCAAAGTTGAATATAAAGGTCAAGGGTTTGACGATGGCTGGGGAGACGAGTTTCAGAAATGTTAGGTATAATCTATCACTTCCAAGGCTACCTCAGGCTGGGAGAGTCTTTAGTAGTTTGATGGTTACACTGTGGCTGATGGCCCTAAAGTAGAACAATGGAGGAGTGTTACCATCTGCTAGTGCCTGGGAGTTGCAGGGAAGGTTTACATGGTTAGTGGGAGGCTGGGGGGGGGGGCAGCTTACTTACGTGTGGGGTAAGATCATTGAACATAGTATTGAAAAGCTCTGCAATTTTTACAGGATCAAGAGGACCCGAGGCTGATGTAAGCTGCAGAATTTGCTTGTTGGATTTGGGATTTAGGAGGGGCCCAATGATGGCCCAGAAATCACAGGGGTTACTGAGGGCATTTTTTGCTGGTTAATGTAGTATATTCATTTTAGTGATCTGGCAGTCTTCTTGCAATAGTTTCTCAGCTGTCTGTAGGCATCCCATAATTGAGGGAAGGGAGACTCTTTATGGAGTTTCCATGTATTGTCCCGTTCCTTCATTTTAGCGACTATTCATTGGACAGCCAGTGAGTATATCCACCCCTGAATCTTCTGGTGGTGTCGGGAAACAGTTTATCCTGTAATGCATGAAGGGTTAGATAAGATACAGCAGAAGAGACATTGATCTGCTGGTATAGGGTAGTCCAGTTTATGGACCTAGCTTTCCTAAGGACCGAGGCCGGGTCATGGAAATTGAACCGTCTGAAGGACAGAAGTTTGGTGGGGGGGGGGGTGCTTGGTTTTGGTGGTCAGTATGACATAAATGGGGGAGTGGTCACTTATTGAGTCGGCCATGGTGCCGGCCTGGAGGACTTTGTCAGCTCGATTTGTGACAATCCAGTCCAGAATAGAATGGTTTTGTGAGTGGAAATTGTGTCTGTTGAGAGTGGAGATGATTTGCTCCAGGTTGTGCAACTTTAGCAGCGTTGCTTGGTCAGAGGCATGAGAAGCTACCCAATTAGTGTTAAAGTCTCCAAGTAAAATGGAGTCTGTTTGGGGGGTAGCATGTGCTAGCCCATCCAGGAAATTCTCAAGGCCCTGAAGATTCCCTGTGGGGGAGGAGGTTATAGCAGCAGCCTAGGTAAAGCTTTTTTACTGTCGCCAGAGATAACTTAATATGTATCCACTCACTCAGGGAAGTAGAGGCTGAGCAGCTTTTAGAGGTGGTGGTGATGTGATCCTGGACATACAGGGCAACACCTTCGCCTCATTTTCTACCTGGTCTGTCCTGCCAAAAAAGGGGAATAGCCCTGGAGTAAGTATGAAGCATCATTATGATTGTTCTTGAGTCAGGTCTCAGAGACTCCTAGTACATGCGGTTTGTATAGGGATACCCAGCACTCAAGACCAGGGAAGTTTGCTGGGAGGCTTCGAACATTCATTTGGGCAACTTTTAGACCCTATTGACTTGCCCAGGTGACATTTGAATGGTCAATTCGCACATTCAGGGAACCTAGGTTCCTTTCTACATCGCCAGCAAGTAGAAGGAGGAAAAGCAAAGGCCTGGTCAGAGGTAGGTCCAGTGGGGACTGGATGTGAAGAGATTGGACAAATAGCCCAAGTAGGCATTGCTCATAATTAGATAAGCGCCCTAGTAAGTTAATACCCATAGATGTGGGCATATACTTGAGCACTAAAGCAGCAGGTTCAGTGGGTGAGGGAGTCTCATTAAATGAGAAGAGGTCTTGTTGATCAGCTGCCAGGATACAGGCGCAGCAATCAGTGAAAAGTAGCAGGCCTGACATCGAGGTTGAGACAAGTAGGATGATAAATAGGTTCATGTTTACTGATAGGGCTTGCATCAAATGGGAGTGGTGATTATGCCCAGAAAGAACCGTCACCAATGGTGGTGGTGGTGGTTACACCCAGGAGGAGGGGAGAAGGTGCATTTAATGGAGGCCTGGGAGGGGGTGGTGGAGAGGGATAAATATAACTCCCCTGAGTCCCACTTCAGATAGCATAGCAGAGAGCGAGCAGTCTGGGAAGATAAGCCCAGAAAGCAGGGCTAGCCAGGCGCTACAATCAGTGAGTCTGGGGAGCTTGTTCTGACCAATCTGGAGACCAGGAAGTAAAGCACCACACCAATCAGCATTTATATCATCACAGATGACCTGAAATCATCTAAGCAGACCACTAATGCAGTAGGTAAGGCTAGAGGGATGTTGGGGGTGTATTAGTAGGGATATCACAAGTCATAATAGGGAGGTAATAATCCTTCTTTACAAGACACTGGTTAAGCCCCGTTTAAAGTACTGCATGCAGTACTGGAGGCCGCACCTGCACAAGGACATTAACAAAATGGAGGCAGTCCAGAGAAGGGCAACCAAAATGGTGCAGGGACTGCATCAGAAAACATATGAGGACAGATTAATGGAGCTCAATATGTATACCCTAGAGCAAAGAAGGGAGAGAGGTGATATGATTGAAACATTCAAACACCTTAAGGGCATTAACAAGGTGAAAGAGTCTAACATGTTTAAATATAAGAAAAATAGCAGGACAAGAGGACACAGCATGAGATTAGAGGGATGCCGATTAAGGGGGAATATGAGGAAATTCTTTTTCACAGAAAGGGTGGTGGGTGCATGGAATGGTCTACCTCAGGAAGTGGTGGATATGAATACAGTGCAGGGCTTCAAACAGGCATGGGACAGGCATAAGGGAGCAATAAAGATTAGTATGAATAGATACGCCATTGACAGAGTACAGGCAGATGGCACATTTATAAGGTAGAAAACATGGGCAGACTGGATGGGCCTTGCCGTCCTTATCTGACATCAACTTCTATGTTTCTATGTTTCTAGTGTAGTTCAGCTAAAATTCTGTCCAGAAGGGTGAGAGAACGAAGCTATGAAACAATTGATAAACAACAGAATCCCAAGAAAGATATGGGATATCACTTGGCTGAGCATTCATGGGAAGATGGCAAAGACTCTCTTAACATAAAGCATAGAAGAAACTGTCTGTCCTAGGGATTTTTGTAGGCACACTCTTGAAACACAAAGCCATCTTCTCCTAGACTGTCCTCTTGCTGTTTTATTTTGGCAAAGTTTGAGTACAAAGTGGAAAGAAACACTATTTCAACATGTTACTTATTCTATTGTCGTTTTGCATTTCTATCATGGGGCTTAGAAGAAATTTCACCCTGCCACATTATAGCCCATTTTTGTTTGTTGTAGATATTATTTGTGGAAGGATTGATGTGCACTACAAATGCAGCAAAAACTGAATTCTTCAGAAGCTGTGATTCATATGGTTGTTCAAACATTGAAGGGTGTATATCAATATGAGAAAAAACATAGTGACCCATCTTTGTTTACGTTTATTGGACCTCTTGATATTGGATGACTCAATAGATGATAATGCACTTTGTTTTTCTTTGCTGATCTGTTGATATTTTTATATTTGTTACCAGGAGAGACACACTAAGCTGAAAGCTTGTTTATAGGTGTGACCTGGGAGCACATGGAAGTTATGTGACTTGCTTAGGATCACGCAGTATGCAAGTGGGGGCTGTGGGATTCAAACTCAGGTCTCCAGGTTTGCAGCTCAGAGCCTTAAACTACTGCACTATACTGCCTCTCTACTGCCTACTGTATTTGTTATAAGTATGTTGTAATGTTGTGTTGTATGCTTTCTGTTTTCAATAAAATTCCCCTACTCTTTTCAAGAAGTGCCATGGCATCTTTAACGTTCACCTGAACAACCACCAGAACAGGCAGACAGGAACTTGGTTTAATGTCTCATCTGAAAGATGACACCTTAGCAGTGCAGCATCCTCTCATGCTGCACTACAGGGTCAGCACTGGGATTT
This sequence comes from Neoceratodus forsteri, assembly GCA_016271365.2. NCBI lineage: Eukaryota > Metazoa > Chordata > Ceratodontiformes > Ceratodontidae > Neoceratodus > Neoceratodus forsteri. The sequence continues at coordinate 531,328,681 of CM028134.1, read as the reverse complement.
TACCCAAGTTCCTGCTGTGGGAAGAGAACATACAACCTTCCCAGAAACATAGAATTTGTCAGCAGAAAAGGACTGCTTGGCCCACCCAGTCTGCCCAGATGGACCCAGCCTAGTCTGTCTCTGCAAACCCTAACTGGACTCCAGCAACCCTCCTGCATCCCTGCCCATTTCATAATATTTCCCTATGTCTATCCCATGCATGTTTGAAGCTCCCAATAGTTTTCACCTTTACCACATCCACTAAAAGTCTATTCCACGCATCCACTTCTCTTTCAGTGAATTCATACTTCCTCACATCCCTCCTAAACTTCTCACCATCCAGTTTCATCGCATGACCTCTGGTTCTGGTGCTCTTCTTCATTTGAAGGAGAGTCCCCTCCTGTAGTCTGTTTATCCCTTGAGGTATGTATAGGCTTCTTTCATGTCCCTTTTTACTTTCCTGTCTTTCAGGGTGTACATGAAGAGATTCCTCTGTCTGTCCTTGCAGGGCTTTTGGAGCAACCCCTGCACCATTTTAGTTGCCCTTCTCTGGACTGCCTCCACCTTGTCTATGTAATTTCTGAGGTGGGGCCTCCAGAACTAGACAAAATACTCCAGCTGGGGTATCACCAGTGAGTGATATAGTGGCAACACAGCTTCCTTCCTTCTTTCTGCTGGAGATACCTCTTGCTATGCATCTCAGCACCCCACTGGCCCTACTCACTGCTTTGCCACACTGCCCTGTCACTTTGAGGTCACGAAATATGATAACCCCAAGGCCCCTTACCTGCTCAGTGACTGGCAATACCTTCCCCCCATCCAATACTTAGTTCTTGGGTTCCTATGGTAGCACGTGAGGTGGGCGCCTGAATCATGGCGCCGTCTGAAATGGCAATATGATATGGGCGAAAGCCTGAAAGGCGAGGTGGCAGGGAGGATGACTGGATGTGGTAGGGGTGGGCGTCCCTAGCGACAGGATGTTGCTACGTGTACACATGCGCGTGGGGGGGAGCGAGCACTGTGAGCGAGGCCTGGGAGGGGGCAGAGGGGACGTAGGTAGTGGTGCTTTGGTTGGCTGCCGAGCTGTGCCATGGCATCAGGGGTTGGCATCCACTTGCAGTGCTGGGGTTCCAGGTTCAGGTCTTGGTCCGAACGCTACTGTGCTTTTCTTGTGCCTGACGCAAAACCTTATCTTTTTTTGCTTTTGCACCCCCTCCCCGACATGCACCCCCTGGAGTTGAGAATCCTTAGTAGGAGATGGGGCAAAGTCCCCTATGTGGGGTGTGTGGATGGTGCAGCCTCCCAGAGAAAGCAAGTATTTTCAGTCTCCACCATTTTTCTGTGCGCTGAGGTTGTCAGGGTGGCGAAATTGTTTTCGCCGCCCTGATGTCACTTTTCTGTGGGTTGCTCTTCTGTGGTCACCCATATTACATTGAACCAGTTCCTATACCCTAGGTTAGTAGTGGCCAATACGTGGATCTAGATTTACTGGTGGATCTCAAGAGATTTTTGGTGGGTCTTGAGGCAAAGGTTGCATTTTCAAGTCAATGTAGATCCTTACAGCTGATGAGCGTAATTATTGTACTTTTTGTTCACTTTGTTGTTGATGGATCACAGAGCTTCTTGCAATCCACCAAAATGGATCCCAATACAAGGTGTACTGGCCACCACTGCCCTAGGTGCATGATTTTACATTTTTTTGCATTGAAGCCCAATTGCCATACTCTTGACCACTCCTCAAGTTTCCCAGGATCCCTACACATTTTTCCCACCTCCTCATTATTGTCCATCCTATTACAGATGTTGGTATCATCTGCAAAAAGGCACACCTTCCCTTCCAGTTCATCTGCAATGTTGCTTATTAAGACATTGAAGAGAACTGGTTCCAGTATTGAGCCCTGTGGCATGCAGCTGGTCACTCTTCCATCATTAGAGTGAGTGCTGTTAATCACCACCCTCTGTTGCCTGTCCATTAACCAGTTTCCTTCCCAATTCACCACTCTAGATCACACACCAGGATGCTCAGTTTATCAGTTTCCTGTGCGGCACAGTATCAGTGGCTTTGTTACAGATCAGGTAGGCCACATCTACTGCCCTCCCCTGATCTATTTCCCTGGACACCCAGTCAAAGAACTCAATCAGATTTGTCTGGCATGACCTCCCTTCCCATACCATGAATCCATGCTGTCTTTGGGCTTGCAGCTCATTGGATTTAAGGTGCTTTACCAACCTTTCCTTTAAGTGTATCCATTAATTTCACCACCAGTGAGGTGATGCTCACTGTCTATAGTTACTAGCCTCTTTCTTGCTCCTGCCCTTATGTAGAGGGACCATATCTGCTCTCTGCCAGTCCTCCAGAACCATGCCTGATTCCAGTGAGCTGTTGAATAAGGCAATCAGAGGGTAACCAGCAACTCCCTGAGTTTGTTCAGTAATCTTGGTTGTATCCCATGGTGTACTGACGGAAGGGCAAAACCCCATTGGTGAAATCCCCCACAGCGACATTTTTGACAAGTTTTAATCCTCTTCCGTTAACTCTGACCGGAGTTAACAATATACAGAAGGGGTGCTTAGTACAGGGGCACAGTCTCCCCTGATAGAAACACAGATCAATGTCTGACAGGCGAAATTTCACCTGTCAACATTGGGGATGTCGCTAAGCCAAACATCAACAATATTGTTGTTGCATCGGCATAGGTAAACCGTATCCTATCCAGACCCTTAGCCTTGTCCACTTTCAGAGCTGCAAGTCCCTTCAGGACTCTTTAATCTGAAAATGGACTTGAGTCCACCTCTCCTAACCCTTTGTTCCTGTTGATCACTGATGGTCTGTCCGCTTTACCCCAATGTGAAAATTGACCAGAAGTATCTGCTCAGGATGTCTGCTTTTTCTTGGTCCTCTTCTGTGCAGATTCCCTCTGCCACACTCCTTATCCATAACTATTGCTACCCTTGCTTTACTTTTCTCACTTATGTACCTGAAGAAAGTTGTATCCCCATTTCCTACCCCTTTGGGTATCCTTTTCTTTGTTTGTGCCTTTGTTCTCCTCACTGGCTTACATGCTTCTCTCTGTTTTACTGGTACAACTCCCTGTCTGCCTCCCTCTGTGTCTCCTTATACCTCTTGAATGCCACTCTCTTTTCCTTCCCCACCATGGCCACTTTCCTACAGTACCATAATTGTCTCTTTTTCTTTATGCTTTTACTCACTTCCTTCACACAAGGACTGGTTGTCTTCATTATTCAACCCCTAATTTTTCCCCTTTGTTCTTCCCTGGCATTCTTCAGTAACTGGCAGTTTCTGAGGCAGTCTTCCATTTCCTTAAAATCCCCCTTCCAAAAGTCCAGGACCCTCATCCTCATGTGGTTTGCTGCTGTTCCCTTCTTAATGTTAAACCACACTGTATGGTGCTCACTGGTACCTAGCGGACTGCCCACTATGATGATTGCAATGCTGTTCCCATTTGTAAGTATCAGGTCGAGTACTGCCCTGTCCCTAGTAAGTTCATTGACTAGCTGCCTGAGAAAGGCCCCGTGTGGGGAATTAAGGATGGCCCTGCTCCTTACCAAAGCTGCATCTGGAAGGCTCCAATCCACATCTGGCACACTGAAGTTACCAACTAGAGCACCTCCCTCTTATTTTCCATTCAGATAATCTCCTCCCCAAGTACATTCTCCAACTGCTCTCCCTGTATTAGAGGTCTGTATACCTCTCACATGCAGATAGTTTCCCCAACACCTGTCTCCAGGGTGACACACAGCACCTCCATTCTTTTCTTTTCTTCTTGGTGCCCATGCACTTCTTTAGCCTTGATTCCTTCCCCCACATAAAGTATAATTTGTCCTCACCTCCTCCATTCCCTGGGTCTCCTGAACAGATATTAGTCTGGAATGGCTACATCCAAGTCATGGCTAAAGTGGACACTGACCCTGGAGGGTAATTGGTACAAAGACCAGGATGGCCAGTACTGGTGTCTCATAGAGCCAGTCCAGGTAAGTTGCACATTTTGTATGGTGGTACTTCCCTCTCTGCCATTGCAGGTTTGTTGTTCATGTATCCTGCTGTGCCTGATTCTTATTAATTAATTCATTACAGAATTAATGTATTTATTTATTTCAATGGTTTTACCAGAAAAGAAATTCTGAGATGATATCAGCTCATTCTCAAGTGTGTCCTGGGGTAGGGGAAGAGAGGAGTAGAGAACAAATACAAAATAAAGAGTATAAAAAACATAGAATGGAAATAAATATATCAAAATAAACAAGACATTGATGCCTAAGAATAACAAGTAGCAATCGGTAAGTTACAAGTTACATACAGTACAATTGTAAAACTGATGAAGAGCAATTAAATAGTAATCAACATAACAAACTACAGAACAGAAGGAATGAATGGTACTAGGGAAATGAGAAGAGCCTAAATCAGTGAATGGGAGTTACAAGTGAAAGGAGTCCAATAAAATCAGAAACAACTGCAAGAGTGAGCAGAGAAATCACAGAAAATAGCTTTAAGAGCAGGAATGGAAGGAGCAGTGTGAATAGAATGGTGAAGAGAGCCCCACAGTTTAGGGAAATGGAATGAGAAGGCAGCCTCACCAGCAGTAGATTTCATTTGAGGAAGAGCAAAAGAGAAAGAGCAAGCACAGCAAGGAGGATATGAGGATGAAGGATGAAAGTAGAGGTAAGATATGAGGGGAGAGAGCCAAACCAAAATTTGAAGATGAAGGAAACAAAGAGGGAAAGACACCTGGCATCAAGAAAGGGGAGGGACAAGGAAGAATACAGGCTACAATGATTTGTACGCAAGGGTTTATCAAGGGCAAAGTGATTGAAGGAATGAAAGACATGGTCCAGTCTAGCTACTGTGGACTTTGAAGCAGCATAATAATGCCACTGTAGTCAAAAATGGGCAGAATCATTTTAGTGATGATTTCTCTGTGTGCAGGAAGTGGAATGCTTCTGTTATTTCTATATAGCACACAAAGCTTGGGATGGAGCTTCTTTTGTATAGTATCCACATGAACAGAAAAACCAAGATTGCAATCGAGCCAGATCCCAAGGTACTGTATTGAAGGATGAGACATCTTCAATAGTAGCACCATCAAGAGTATGAAAGGAAGGATGAGGGAGAACTCTAGCAAGTTTCTGCCTGCTGCCAAAAGTCACAAAGACTGTTTTCTTGGTATTGAAGGATAACTGAGTATCATGGAACCAAAGCTGGATATTATTAAAATCCAATTGGAGTTGGTTCATTAAATCAAGGGTGGAAGAGCCAGAGGTAAACAGAACTGTATCATCTACATACATATGAATTGATACAGATGACAAGGTCTTGCGGAGGTCTTTTAGGAAAATGGAGACGAGAACTGGGCTCATGACAGACCCTTGGGGAATGCCTGAACTTACGGGGGGGTTCCAATATGAACAGCTTGCATCCTGCTTTCAAGGTAGGAGTGAAACCATTCATCTGAACCTACTGAGAGTCCAGTAGCCTAAAGCTTGTCCAGGTAAATGAGATGGGCTACAGTGTCAAAAGCTTTGGCTAACTTGACACAAATAGCCAAAGTGACAAGGCCCCAATCCATGCCAAAAAGGACAGTATCACTGACCTGAAAGTAGAGTTGGAAGTGGAATGAGACAGTCTAAACCCAGACTGGAAAGGCATGAAGGAGGAGGCTAAGTCAAGAAAAGGGGAGAACTGGGATAGAATAATGTGTTTCTGGAACTTAGTCAAAGTGGGAAGGAGAGAAATAGGTCAGAAGTTACTAGGGGAAGAGAGATTGCCCTCTTTAGGAAGGGGGATGATGGTAGCCAACTTCCAAGAGTTAGGGACACAAGATAGTGAGAAAAAAAGGTTAAGGAGATAGGTAACAGGGAGGGAAATGGCATAAGCAGATAGAAATAGGAGTTTAGGATCAAGACCATCAGGATTCCCACCCTTGTGAGGATTTAGAGACAGAAGGATGTTAAGAACAATAGCAGGGGAGATGGGTGAAAAAGAAAAAAGGAGGGTGGGCAAAGGGAGAGGTTGAGGGATAGAGTGAGAGGGTAAAGAAGAAAAGAGAGATGGAGAGGTAGAGAAGGATTGGGAGGAGAGGAGTGATCAGGCATAGGAGGTGAAAACTGAATTATAAGAAGAGGTAATTTCAGTGGGATCAGGGGTAGGAGTATTGCCTATCTTGAGAACAGGTAGAAGAGACTGGGATAGAGGGGAGAAAAGAGAATGGATAAGCTTCCTGAACTTAGAGGGGTGATTAAGGTTGTTCTGGAGTGTGGATGTAAAATACTTAGACATTGCAAGTCTAGTAGCTTCAGTATAAGCACTGCAAAGAAACCAGTATTGTGTAAGCTCAGAAATGGAGCCAGAAGATTTACAGGTCCTCCAGGCAAGGTCATATGCACAGTGGCAAACCAGTACTCAGCTGAAATCAAAGGGAGGTGGGAACCTTGGACCCTGGTTCTTCTATGTGGAGCATGATGATCCCAGACAGACATACATTTAGAAGTAAAGAATTTAAGGGCATTATCCACATTACCAGAAGTAGAAATAGAGGACCAGTCAGTGGCAACCAGGTCTACATGAAGGTGGGACAGATCTACCGAACAGGATGACTTGATCTGAATGAATTTGGGGAAACTTTGGGACAGTGAATTTTGCACACACAATAGATGAAATGGTGGTCACTGAGGGCAACTGAGATGGTATTAGCATCCACAATGTGATGAGGATGGGAGGATAGGGCCTTGTCCAAGTGGGAATGATTTTGAGGTTTGAAATTAAAGGGGGTAAGGACAAAAATCAGCCAAGTTAAAAGGAAGGATTTCATGTTAAGGCAAAATTTAGGAAGAGAGGGAGATAGAGCCATTTAAATTAAAATGACCTAGTATGAGTAAATCCCCAGAGATGACATGTGAAGAAATGGAGGTCCAGTACGTAACTCCATATTCTCTCTCCATATGTCATTTCATGGGTGCAGGAGCCCTCAGGGACCCAGATGCTGTGGAAAGGAAGACCCCAACAGCAGCAGAGCCATTCCAGTGGTGTACAGGCTGGCCTTGGACAGGGATGCAGATGACTGGCCCCTGCTAGACATGAGCAATGAGGATAGGGACAGTGAGGGTGCAGCTGGAACTGAATAGATGAACAGAAGCTCTAAGCAAGAGAACCCAGGGTTGGACTTTCAGCAGCAGGTGGTGGAGCCAAGGATCTCCCATTGAGCTAGTGGGAGTGGGCGGTGACTAGACCGGTGCCTGTGTAACCCCCATGCTGCTTTTGGCAAGTTAGCACCCCCCTATTAAAAGAACTAGTACCCACAGATGGCATACCATTTACTTTTGGCAGAAATACTCAGAATGGTACCACCTCTAGCTTTAGAGTGTATACCAGGCTCATAATCTAAAGGAAGGAGGTGGGGGTACAATTACCAAAATTAACCTTTACATTTGCAACCAGGTTCAGGGGAGATGATGCTAGGCGTATGCTAGACTTAACTGCTGAGGGGGCCCCAATAACTCCACACAGAAAGCAATGATCAGAATGTCCAATGCAGCAGCTGGGACTGTGCAGCATGGCTTTATTCACAGATGTTACTAAAGCACAAGTGGACCCCCAATGGTTGGTCATGGAAAAACAAGTACACTCTTTTTCCAGAAACTCTTTGCTAGGCAGTACAGTTTTCCACAGAAACTTTTCTATCCATTTTTTTCCAATGTGCTCATGGCCTGAACCACATATCTGAGCTACTTTCAAACACATTTCCATTTCCCGAATTGGATGCTAGTGGCCTGAACCACATTCTTGAGCCATTTCCAAAACACATCTCACAGTGTAAACTCATGATCTGAACCACATATCTAAGTTTCATCCTGGGCATTGGCCTCTACCCAGGGAACCTTGGCACCCATCAACGAACCAGTTAGCCCTTCTTTGTAGACTCCAGATGGTATTCCTCTCACCCTTTGCCCAAACCGACAGTCTCTGTCATTCCTTCAGGGTTACACCAAAAGAAGCCTTCAATCCCCACTGAATTGCTAAAGACTCCAAACTCTAAACTTTAAATTTGACACCAAAGTGTATGATGGGTCCTGACAGGTGTGATCTAACCTTGTCTTAGGCACACACACCTCAGCCAACTCCCTAATGAGAAAAGTTCCTGCATCTGTACTCATACATCTGTTGCTCCTTCCTTTAGGCATGGAAATAACCCAGAAAGCACCCTTTTTCCATGGTAGCTTGTCAGAAAGTCTCACACAACATCCTCCTCAGAGGCAGCTGTACATACTCTAGGACTTTTAGGGGATTGCCCCTTGGATCCACTGAACTGGCAGTCCCTCTAACTCCCCCTGGAGTGAAATCAAGGAATCCTGCTGAAAAAGGTCTCCACCACTTCACTGGCAACTGTAGATTTAATCCAAACTATGGTGAGAAACACAGGACTCTCTGTGACAGAACCCCAGCTGGCAGACCTCCTGCCACTCTGACTTCCAAACTCAGACTAATTGAATATTCTAAACGTCCTCTGAGTAGCTAACTCAGAAGTGGATATGCTGCTGCAAGAGTTCTAAATGACATAATCATCCACACTCAGGCTAGCTGAGTAAACAATGATGTCATTATGTAAGAAGCCCCTTAATGAGCTCCTTACCAGCTACCTTTTCACCTGCCTACAGACTAGTACTAATGGGATTCTAGTAATCCCAGGGGACTGGGTGGTTACACTTACCGCAATCTGACCACTGGCTGTCCACAGCCAGATTATGGTCCAGTACTAGGCCGTCCTACTTCCATGCTCCCTACGGAGAGGGTTGGTCAGGTCCTCCACTACCATGTGCTAGGCACAGGCAGGTAACACTAAAGGATAGGGTCCCACTGAAGAAATTTCAGCTCCTACCCTACTACTGTATTATCTATGGATTTTTAGTGGCTCCAAGAAACTGCCTGAAGCATGTCCTAATTGACAGAATTGGTGACCCCTATCATGAATCAGGATCACCAACCTGCCTTCCCCCCAGCCCTCTAGGGAAAAGCTATCAGACCTTTGCTACCTACTGGGTACCCATACCCAAAAACCTTTTTACGCCATTAGCACTGTAGCCCACTTTAGAAACATGCATTTGCATTACATTTCACAAATCTGAGAACTAGTAAAAATCTACACCTGTAAAGTAGAAAAAAATGGTTAGCATTGTACTGCACAGTTACACAAAGCCTAATAACTTGAAAAAAGGAGGACTCTCATGAGTAATAAAAATCCTCTTCTTGTCTTCATTCAAGAACACCTGCAGAAGAAACCATTGAAAAATGCACTCTGCAAACATACACAACCTGTAAATCACACGGTGACCAAACCTCCCACTGTACATGCTACACAATCCCAAAAAGTTATTTCTTAAGTATTATTTTCTATAAAAGTACAAAAATAGAAAACATTAAAGCATTTACAAAACCATTTTGGGGAAGGAAGCCCTACAATGTTTGTTGTTATAGGGAGAAATGTCCAGAGTGCCAAGGCACTGTACACAAAATCTCTCCTAGGCTGAAACATACTGAAGCTCAGTTCTTGCACAGGCACAAGGCCTGCTAGCACTGCAGTCCAGTTCAGCAGTGTCTATTGGTGAACCAGAGTTCCTGGGACATCCTCAGTTGTAGGCAAAACAGTCAAATTAAAATGTAAATCACATCTCACCACATTCTAGGCGACAGATGGATGTCAACAACACCTCTCTGGACCTGCAGCCTGATGATCTTTCTGTTGCTGGACAGACAAAATCGTCAGATCAGATTCTTCCATGACCTTCTGCTGGACCTGGATGGGAATCTTCTCCTGCTGGGCTGATGAGCCTGGATGCTGCTGCAAATGAACCTGGAAGCTGCTGAAGATGACCCTGGATGCTGCTGCTATTGAACCTGGAACATAAGACGAAAGACACCTCCTCCTTGGTTGCTGCCACTTCGGTGGCAGATTGTTGCTCTGGCCTGACTGCACTCAAACTTGACATGAGGATATATTTACTGATGATTGACACCATTCATGGGTAGTACCACTCGGGGTGTGGAGCAAAGACTGTCTCTCCATCAGGAAAAATCACAGGAACATTGTAAAATGTCTCTTGGCCAGCCTAGTCCATGATTCGCACTGAATCAATTAGCTAAGTTCTGCCATGCTTCCAAAACTGAAGTCTCTTGCTGCATACTTTTATTCTCACAAATTTGTTCACATTTGGGTGGAGGTTGGCACTAACTTCCTCCCACAACCAGGCATGCCTGTTTTCCTCTATTTCCTCCCAGATTTTTCGAGAGAAGAAAGGGTAAGTCTGTCCATATTCAGCCATAGCCCGTCTTCAAATTATTTGTTCTTCCTTGCTGCTTTTGATTAGGTCCAACCCAGAGACATGGCTTGGGAGTGGCCAATCCTGGTTAGAGATGCAGCAAATTTAAATTCCACCGGCAAGGTCACGGTGAAGTGACTGATTTCACCGCGTGGAGTAATCTGCGAAATGTCCCGCATTTGGTGGAATTTTGCCTTCCGTAGGCAAAATTTCACCACAGAAGGTAAAATTTCACCATTTTTCAGGTGAAATTTCACCATTCTGTGGCCAAAATTTTGCATTTCACCCCGTGAAATTGGAGAAATTTACAGATTACTCACCACTAATCCTAGTTGAGCCAGCTTCGAACACTCAGTGCAGAGTAAAAGCAGCCCACCTCTGCACTTGATGGCATGTTTCTAGAGTACTCCTCTATTTCTGTCTCAGGAGGCTCCACTGAAGTGAATGCTAGTGGCGACTCTCATTCCCCACCATAGCTATTGCAACTTCTTCCTGTTCTACAAGCTCTGTCCAGGAACTGACAGTTGCACCAGAGCCTGAAATTCTCCATTCCTCACTGCACATGGAGGCATTGGCCTCCAAACACAAATCTTCATTCACCTCATCTTCACCCACTAGGCTTGGGCTCGGGCCTTCAACCCATGCATCCACAGAACCTGCATCTGCAGCATCCAAATCCACCCTCTGCGGTGTGCAAAACTCCATTGTCTCCTGCCATTGCAAATCATCCTCACAAACTGTCTCAGGAAATTCCATGACAACCTCAGTGGACTCCTCCTGAGTGCAACCAACCTGCTGCTGTTCTGATTCAGCAGGGTGCCCTGCCATTGTCCATGTTCATGCTAAGCAGATGTTTTTTGCTTTTGCTACTACTGTGCCACCTGCTTCACACACCCTAAATTGCTTGCGACAGTCTGTGCAATGGGGGATTAGCAGAACATCCCTCCCTGGCTTCAAACAAACAATGCATATATTGACCAGAAAGTTCGGTAAAGCCACATCAGATGGTGCTGATTCACAATTGTACAGTTGTTCAAAGTGAGCTAACTCTTTTTCTTGTTGTGCAATCCATGCCCAGGCATGGATCGGGTAGTGGTGGAACTTTGCTGCCATTTTCTGTAAATAAACACACAAGTCCCAAGTTACTATTTTCAATCAAACTGAGATTTGGCTTTAAACACACTGCAACAGTGATTTAACAGGCTGCTTGACTTTTGCATTTTGTTTCACATCTTTAGCTCAACCGCTTGAAACTTTTTTACATTTGAGACACTAGTCCAAGATGGTGATGCTTTGTCTACATTTGCTGACTACAACCCAAAATGGCAGCTGTAATTTTTCTCCATCACACACACACAGTTCAAAATTGCTAGAATGCTTGTCCGATCTTGCATTTAACTGTTTTACTTAAGGCACAACTCAAATTTCACTTTTAGAACAATTCAGCACATTCATACAGTCTCTGTATTTATCTGGACCTGCTTGATCAATACTTCCCTGGGGCTCCCTCTTGAAACAGTCACTACCCACACAGTCCACTTTTAAATGCTCACAAACTCTTTCTCTGTATTTTGCTGCATTGCTTTACAGTTCTCTGACTTTTCTGTACCACAGTTCGTCTTGCTCTCCTTGGTACTTACTCAGACAGTAGCTGATTCCCTCTGCTGAAGGTAAATAGCCTGCTGCCGGTTTGTTGGGCCTTTCCAGTGATCAGGCTGGCAGACCTGCGGATCGGTTGCAAACACACTGCAATAGCTGCTACTTGTAGTCAGAAAATGGATTGACCCCAGGTTTTATTGTGAAAGTTCAAAAAATGCTGTTTTTGGAATGTTTCTCAGCTCTCTGCGACTCCTCCTGCTGTTACTCTGGCTAACATGCTGCTCGCTCTCCTCCTCGAATACTCGACAACACTGAGACTCAGGCAAAGGGTGGGCTTTGGCATCACTGAACCAATCACACAATGTCATGCAAATGAGCTTCATTTCTCTCTCTCTCTCTCTCTCTCTCTCTCTCTCTCTCTCTCTTGAACACACTCCTCGGCTATTGTTAAGCAGGCAAATTTAAAAAACAAACTGTAACTTTTTTTCTCGGCTGGAAATTTCAGTGGGGCAAAGCACTTTTACATAGAAACATAGACTTTGATGGCAGATAAGGATTGCTTGGCTCACCTAGTCTGCCTATTTCCATACCTACAGGATAAGCTGCAGATCCTAGTTAACCAACAGCCTATTTCTTCCTACCCCCACAAGAATTTCCTTATGTCTATCCCATGCATTCTTGAATTCTCCCACAATTTTAGACCCCTCAACCTCTTCAGGAAGGCTGTTTCATGCATCCACCACCTCTCTGTGAAAAATACTTCTCACATTGCCCCTGAGCCGTCCCCTATCTTTAAATTGTGTCCCCTTGTTCTTGCACATCTCTTTCTGAAAGATGCTACCCTCTTGGACTTTTGCTGATTCCACTGAGGTACTCAAAAGTTTCTATCATGTCCCTCTCCCTCCTTTCCTCAAGGGTATACATATTAAGCTCCTTTAGTCTCTCCTCGTATGGCTTCTCTTGCAGACCCTGCACCATTTTAGTTGCCCTCCTCTGGACTGCTTCCATCCTGTTTATGTCCTTGCAGAGATGGGATCTCCAGAACTGGATGCAGTACTCCAGATGGGGTCTTACCAACTGTCTGTACAGAGGGATAACAACTTCCTGTTTTCGGCTGGTGATGCCTCTCCCAATACATCCCAGTATCCCCCCAGCCCTTCCTACTGCCTTCTCACATTGCTTGCTAAATTTAAGGTCATCTAATATGATTAGCCCCAGGTCCTTTCCATTTTTGTTATTGTTACTACCTCCTCCCTATTGTGTAATCTTACCCTGGGTTGTTATTTCCCAGGTGCATTATTTTGCACTTCTTTGCATTGAATCCAAGCTGCCATACTTCTGACCATTCCTCCAACCTTGCCAAGTCCCTTCTCATCCTTTCCACGGCTTCTTGTGTATCAACCCTGTTGCAGATCTTTGTATCATCTGCAAAGAGGCATACTTTTCCTTCCAGTCCCTCTGCACTGTCACTTATAAAAACATTAAAAAGGACTGGACCCAGTACTGAACCCTGCAGTACCCCACTAGTAATCCCTCTTTCTACAAAGTAGACTCCATTTACAATTACCTTCTGTGTCCTGTTGTCCAGCCAATGTTTTACCCAGGCTACCACCCTGGGACCCACTTCCAGGCTGGTTAATTTGATTATTAATCTTTTGTGTAGGACTGTGTCAAATGCCTTGCTAAAGTCTAGGTAGACCATGTCCACAGACCCTCCCTGATCTACTACTTTGGTCAACCAGTCAAAGAAATCAATTAGATTTGTCTGACATGACCTTCCCTCTATGAACCCATGATGCCTTGGGTCCTATGCCCCACTGGCCTCTAGGTACTCAATTCTTTCCTTCAGAAGTGATTCCATCACTTTCCCTACCACAGAGGTCAAACTGACAGGTCTGTAGTTTCCTGCCTCTGTCTTACTCCCAGTTTTGTGAAGGGGAATCACATCTGCCTTCCTCCAGTCCTCAGGTACCACACCATCCTCCCATGATTTGTTAAAAAGGGTAGTCAGTGGTGTCACTAGTTCTCCCCTTAATTCTTTTAGAATTATGGGTTGAATTCTGCCAGGCCCCATTGCTTTGTCCACCTTCAGTTTTAGAAGTTCTTTCAGAACCCTTTCTTCTGTGAAAGGACTGGGATCACCCCCATCTAGAGTGCTTCTGTTAATTTTATTAGGCACCTCCCCTTCTCCTCTTTTGTGAATACTGAGCAGAAGTATTCATTCAGTATCCCTGCTTTTGCACTGTCCCTCTCTGCCCACCCACCGTCCTTTCTATTCAGTCTCACTATCCCTTCCATTGTCTTTCTATGCTCCCTCATGTACCTATAAAAGTTTTATCCCCCTTCTTAACCAAGTTGGCTATCTTTTCCTCAGTTTTGGCCTTTGCTATTCTGACTCCCCCCGCTTCCTTCTGCCTTAACTGGTACAGTTCTCTGTCCTGCTGCTTCTGTGTTTCCTTATACTTCCTAAATGCTGTCTTTTTCTCCCTAACCTTCCCTGCCACCTCTTTTGAGAACCATAGTGACTTTTTGTTTCATTTTGATTAATTTATTTGCTTCACACAAAGGCTTGTTGGCTCCTTGGTGGCAATTTTGATGTTTCCCCATTGTTGCTCCATCCCTCCTTCTAGCCTGTTTGCTAGTGCTTTTCTAAGGCACTCTCCCATCTTGCCAAAGTCAGCCCTTCTGAAGTCCAGTACCCTCACTTTTGCATGGCTTGACTCTGTAGCTGAGTTTATAATGAACCAACACTGTTTGGTGGTCAGTTGTTCCCAGATGGCTACCCAATTCTAGATCTGAGATCCTCTCACTGTTCCCATTTGAGAGTACGAGGTCTAAGATTGCTCCCTCATCAGTGGGTTCCAAAACTAGCTGTCTGAGGCATGCCACCTGTAGGGCATCGAGAATGGCCCTGCTCTTGGATGTAACTGCAGCAAAGATGGTCCAGTTAACATCTGGCATATTCAGGTCCCCCATCAACAGTATCTCCCCTTTCTCTGCCATCCTAAGGATGCCTTCTATCATATCCTTGTCCATTCCATCTCCCTGACCTGGGGGTCTATATACAACCCCTGTGCAGATTGTGGTGCCATTTCCAGTCTCTAAGGTGACCCACAGTGCCTCCTCTCCTCCCTGTTTACTCTTTTGTTCCGTTGCTTTTATCCCTTCCCTTACATAAAGAGCTACTCCTCTCCCTCTTCTACCCTCCTGCCTCTCCTGTAGGTTGTGTACCCTGGTATGCTAACATCCCAGTCATGGTTCTCTGTGTACTATGTGTCTGTGACTGCTACGATATCCAGGCATCCCTCTTCCATCAAGGCTACAGCTTCAGGGAGCTTGTTGTCCAGACTATGGACATTGGTACTCATTACCCTCCATTTCTTGATACCCTAACCCCTTTTTGCCCCATCCCTGTCCTTAGTGCCTTTGTCATTTTCTCCATGTACCCCTGCCCTTCTCCCTATTGACTTCTCTATCTTTAAGGCATTTTGACACAGTTTTTGGTGTATTTTCCTTAGCAACTCCCCAATTTTCACTGTACATACTTAAACTTTCTGGGCACTTAGAAATAGCTGTTATTAAGGTTCACAAATACTTTTTTCTTGGAATTTGCAACTTTTATCAGTTTCTCAAGCACTTAAATTGGCACATCAAGGTAATCATTGCTCAGCTCAGCAGTTCATGTTTTCAGTTTAAACACACAAGCAGCACATTTTTTCCACTTTCTTTCACAAAACCACAGGCAGCAAAATATTCTCAGATGGCATTTTCCTTGGCACAGACTTTGCATTTCTTGATCTTCTGTTTGGGTGCACCGCTACCAGACAGGAAGATCCTAGACATACCCTCAGCATTTTACCTCTCACACAAAAACATATCCCATGGATGAGACCCCATTTTTTTGTAACCCCCACGCTGCTTTTGGTAAGTTGGCAACCCCATTAAAAGAACTAGTACCCGCAGAAGGCATACTATTTACTTTTGGTAGAAATACTCAGAATTGTGCCACCTCTAGCTTTAGGGTACAATTGCCAAAATTAACCTTTGCATTTGCAACCAGGTCCAGTGGAGAGGATGCTAGGCCTATGCTAGACCTAACTGCTGAGGGGTCCCCAATAACTCCACGCAGAAAGCAATGATCAGAATGTTCAATGCAGCAACTGGGATTGTGCAGCATGGCTTTATTCACAGATGTTATTAAAACACAAGTGGACCCCCAGTGGTTGGTCATGGCAAAACAAGTACACTCTTTTTCCAGAAGCTCTTTGCTAGGCTGCACAGTTTTCCACAGAAACTTCTTTATCCATGTTTTCCAAAGTGCTCATGGCCTGAACCACATACTTAGGCTACTTTCAAACACATTTCCATTTCCCAAAATGGATGCTCATGACCTGAACCACATTCCTGAGCCATTTCCAAAACACGTTTCACAGAGTAAACTCGTGCCCTGATCAATATACCTAAGTTTCATCCTGGGCATTGGTCTCTACCCAGGAGACCTTGGCACCCATCAATGAACCAGTTGGCTCTGCCTTGTAGACTCCAGAAGGTGTGCCTCTCACTCTTTGCCCAAACCGACAGTCTCTGTCATTCCTTCAGGGGTGCACCAAAACAAGCCTTCAATCCCCATTAAACTGCTAAAGATTCCAAACTCTAAACTTTAAATTTGTCAGTGAAGTGTATGAGGGGCCATGACAGGTATGATCTAGACTTATCTTGGGCACACACACCTCAGCCAACTCCCTAATGAGAACAGTTTCGGCATTTGTACTCACATGTCTGTTGCTCCTTCCTTTAGGCATGGAAACAATCCAGAAAGCACATTTTTTCCATGGTAGCATGTCAGAAATTATCACACAATATTCTTCTCAAAGGCAACTGTACACACTCTAGGATCTTCATTGGATTGCCCCTTGGATCCATTGTGAAATCAAGGAATACTGCTGAAAAACACCTCCACCTCTTCACTGGCAACTGTAGATGTAATCCAAACTGTGGTGAAAAACACAGGGCTGTCTGTGACAGAGCCCCAACTTGCAGACCTCCTGCCACTCTGACTTTCAAACTCAGACCAACTGAACATTCTAAACTTCCCCTGAGCAGCTGACTCAAAAATGGTTATGCTGCTGTGAGAGTTCTAAATGACATAATCATCCTCACTCAGATTAGCTGAGTAAACAATGATGTCATTATGTAAGAAGCCCCTTAATGAACTCCTTACCAGCTGCTTTTTCACCTGCCTATAGACTAGTACTAATGGGATTCTAGTAACCCTAGGGGACTGGGTGGTTACACCTGGACTATTTGGTGGTGCAAAATGTGTCTTGCAATAACTCACCACAGGGTATGGCAAACACCAGGCAGCATAGTTTTGGGAAATGAGAGAACACCCCAACATAATGGACATATGGGGCATTACTGCTAGCAGTAGAGCAGCTGCCAAATACATGTTTTCTATGCCTTGTGCATTGTATTACATTTTGTGTATCTGACCTGTTGTTTGTAATAATACATGCCTAAATGACATCCATACACCCCTGTGTCCTCCATGTTATTCAAGGGGGTTGAAACATGGGGGGAGCTAGTTAGGAGGATATGGGACATTGTAGCAGTGGCCAGGGTTGAGGTGTGGGGTATGTATGTGTGTGTTGTAAGCCTGGGCTATGGGGTGGTGTGTGTGTGTGTGTGTGTGTGTGTGTGCCATAGCCCATAGGGAACATGTTGCAGTTCCTGCTATCATGGGCTGCTGTTCACCATGCATGCCCTCCGCTGCATGCTGGCTCTCTTTACGGCAACACTCCTGAAGGCATGGTAGAGAGCCCTCCACTATGCCTGCATGGAGGCTCTATGGGGCTTTAGAGTGGCTTCCCATCCAGAGACAGGTGCATATTGTTGGCCACCCCATGTGACGCAGCTCAGCAGACCTTCCATGAGGATGCATCCAAAACCCTGGATGTGTGCTTGTGGTCAACACGCTGTGGATGGGTGCAGGGGTGTACTGCATGGCTTTTGCATAGATTCATCTTTGCACCTCTGCTCCTTGGCCATGTAGTGCTGCTGCACCTTCTATGAATCAGGCCCTAAAGCACAGCAATGCTTGTCAAAAGGGAAAAACCAATTGAAATCAGCATAAAACTGGCAATGGTGTTAATGGACCCTGACAAAGATTGGAATGATGAAAGCATCAGGTTTTGTTCAGCTGTCCTCTAGATGTGTTACTGATTCTTGGAACTCACCTTGTAAATAAATTAATAATTTTTTACTTAAGGCCTGTTTTGAATTTTTGTTCCTCAAATGCTGAAACCTGGAGTGTTTGGCAATGGTGTTTTTCCTGGAAAGATAATGAAACAAACCTACAAATACTATTATATATGACATTCCATTTGTGGATGTCCCTTGCAGAGGCATTATACAGTAGTAGAAAAGTGAACAATAGGTAATCTTGGGTAAAAGAATACCTTGAGCAGTTGCCAGGCTGGCCCTTTTGGTAAGATTATACAGTTCTCTGTGAGTCAAAGCCAGCCTACAGTTTACAGCGCTACTTACTTCAGTAATATGAAAGGTCATCTGAAGTGAGGGGTCAAAACTTGCACCGAGATATTTAAAAGTAACAACTTCCTTAATGTACATGCCATCTCTGCTATGTGTCAACAGCCCACCACAATGTTCACTGAGTTTATGTTTTGTACCAAAGAACATAGTCTAAATGTCTACCATATTTAAAAGGTTAGCGTGGTGCTAACAGGAACTGCACTGTTGTAACCAGACATTGTGCATGTGATTAGGGTGGGGGCCATTTTTAAAGGACCCCATAGCATGGCAATCAGTGCATAGTGTGATCACACAAAATACAGCACTGTGTCCATGCAAGTAAGGGAGCCTTTTTGCATGCAGAGTGCAGTGGTATAGTGAGAAGATTCTGGAAGCATTAAAATGCTGCAGAGTCATCCAGAACCATACTGTTATCAAAGCTCACAGTGGTGCACCACCTCCACCAACCAGCAACAGTGGTTCCAGACAATGTCATAAAACCTTCCCTTTTCCCACCCCAGTCCCTGCTGTACAACTGACAGTTGCCCCAGTAATCCAGAGATACCTCCTTCCACTCCAGTCCCTAATGTACAAATGACAGTTAATCTGGTCATCCACTGGTACCCCCCACACCCCGAATCCCCTATGTTAAAAATGCATCTACCCTGAAACTCTGGTGGTATGTCTCCTGCCTTGAGCCCCATTATATAACAAAGTACCCTCCTGGCCCACCTATTCAGCAGCTACCACCCTACAACCCCACCCTGTTCAGCATCCAACTCACCCTAAAAAGTCTATTGAATTCTGTGGCCAGAGCAATGGATGATGACCAACAGAGAACCTCCTCTCACCACCTCAGCCATCAGCCATCTGTTTCACTAACTGAGAGTTAGGGATAAAAAGTGAAAAGTTAATATAAAGAATAGGGACATAACCACCCTTTCAGCTTATAAAGAAGCCCGAAATAAAAGTACAGTCTTTAATTCAGAGTCTTAAAATGACAATTCCATATTGAAAAACAAAGGCAGTTCAAGGGAAAGAATGTTTTGGATACATGGAATTTAATAAATTACCTTCATGGAAGAAAAGCCAGTGCATCTCCACAGACATTAAAGACATCAACAGGAGTTATAAATAAGCCATTAATACTAGCTGTAGAATTCAATAAATACTTTTCAGATTTATTGGACCATGTATCATGCTTTGACCCAGATAAATTTCCTGATAGTTTTGAAAATGGTGATCATATGTTGGGTCATGCTCAGCCAAACCTTTACTTTAGGGCACTTACCCCTGTGAAGTTCTTTCTTATCTAGCTAAACTTAGTCCTCATCCTTCAGTGGGTAATGATGGGTTGGACTTCAGGCTTGTGAGGATCACTGACGATATTATTTGTTTTCCACTCATTAAAATTTTTAATTTGTCACTTTGTTTTGGCCAGTTTCCAGATATTTGGAAACAGGCTACTGTTGTCCCTATTTTTAAAGTTGAGGACATGGCCAATATAAAAAACTATTGTTCAGTTTCTTTGCTGACCCCTTTATCCAAGATCCTAGAATGGATAGTTTTTGATCAGAAGATTGCATATTTACTCAAGTATAACATATTGACTCCAGCACACCATGAATTCTGTCCAGGCCACAGTATGTTGACAGCCTTGGTTGGGTTCATACAAGCAGTTCATCAGCCCTAGATAATAGAGTTTTTTTTTACTGTGATCACCTTCATGGATCTGACAAAGGCCTTCAACTTGGTAAATGATAAACTACTTTTGTCCTCCCTTTTTAAACTGAGTTTGCCTTCTGAGGTTATTGGTTGGTTTGAGAGCTACAGTACCTTTCTGATTGCTCCCAATCGACAAAAAATAAAGGAAGTATTTCAGCCCTATCTGTAGTTCCACTGGGTGTCCCTCAGGGTTTTATTTTGGGTACCATTTTATTTAGTTTATTTTTGAACACACTACCTTCAGTTTCTTTGAATATCTGAATTTTCATGTATGCAGATGACATGGTGATCCTCACGAGTGGTCCCAATATTTTGGAAGTATGAAATAATTTGGCTAGCGGCTTTGTTGCATTTCAAAAATGGTTTTGTATTACTAAATTGGTTCTGAATGAAAAAAACATATGTTTTTTATAACTAAAGAAAAAAAAAGCTGTCTGATGTTTCTACTCTTTCATTGCATACTCTGAGGAGCGACAACATTGAACAAGTTAAGACCTTTAAATATTTGGGGCTCTTAATAGATGAATTCCTAACCTAAGAACAGCACATAATACTACACTCACATCAGTACACCAAAGATTGGGTTCTCTTTAAAGACTAAACCCATTACTTATTCCATCTACTAGAATATTATTAATTCAGAGCTTCCTATTGCCTCTGATTGATTATGGTCCATTGTTCTATCATTCAGCAGGTCTGGAGTTGCTGAATAAGGTTAAAATGCTACTGAATCAGATTTCAAGATTTGCCTCACAGTTACCATATTTAATACTATTGCATTCTCTATGAACATTTGGATTGGTTGCCGTTAGATCAAAGGTATCAGCTTCAACCTGATATCTTGGCCAGGAAAGTTACCCTGAGTATGGTACCTTGTTAATTTCATGTACTATTCAAAAAACATATTCCCATATCACAAACTCGAGCAACGTAATGTACCTGGTTTACGGTTCCTATGATGAAAACTTCTGCTGGACAGAGATCATTGTTATATTCACTCCATACAGTTTACAATGCTTTACCATCATGTATATCTAGTGTTTGTAATACTTTACATGCCTTCAGCACAGCTTTAAAAAACACATTTTTTTTCTAGCAATAGCAGTGAATGTTTAACTGCTTGTTAATTAATTTTGGTTTTGTATATCTTATCTTTGTTATTGTTATGTATAATGTATACTTTGTTATTTGCTCTGGTTGCCCATGTAAATGGGTCTTTGGTCCATGGACTTTTCCAGATTTTAAATAAACAAAACAAAACAAGTGTAACTTAGACAGCCCAAGCAAAGCCAAAGACAGCAGCGCGCACACAACCCACCCATACATCCCACACGCACAACACATCCATGCTCGTCCCATGCAGACCTTTCACACACTTACCCATCAGCGTGCCCACATTTCCACATGCTCCAAACACTAAGTCGCAAATTTTACTTTCACCCTAATCACGTCACCACGATCACCCCAATCTCATTCCTGTGCTCTATTGATGGGATACTCCTATCAATATGTCACCAAAGAGTAAAAGCTCTAAGATACTTGGGTAGCTCAATCCCCTTTGCTCCTTAGTGTCTGCTGCCAGAAGAGGCTACAGTATTGTGTGCGGTACATCTGCCCTTAGTGTGACACTACCACAGTCTGGTATTTCTGCAGGCAGCTCACACAGGACAGGGTGCACTGCTTCTCTGAATATGCCTCCCTGATGGCTGTCTACTATTTTGTGCGCTGCTGTATGATTTGCATGGCACAGTCTGACACTTCTAAATATGAGTTCCACCTCTTATTAATATTCAGGATCAACCCACTAACAGTTAACCAATCCCAAATGTGACAAAAATCAAAACACATACCTTTGTTTAAAGTTGGTAAGCAAGAGGAGTGCTGAGATATTGTCAAATCAACAGCAAACAATTATGCAATTCAGGAGGTACTAACAAGTGATAGATGGCTAATAAATAAGGAGAAAAGTAGTGGAACTAAAACTGAGCTGCCATGAGGGAATCTTTGGATGTATCAGCAACACTGGTAATGGATTTCTTCCCTTAATATATTTCACTCTGCCCTGTACATAAGTTTTAAACCCAACAAAAGCGGTATCAGAGACTCCAATTGTTGAGAGCCTCTCAAGTAAATAAATCTCCATACTATCAATACTGCTGTCTCTCTGAAATTGGAATTATGCTACAGTACTATCTTCTGAGAAAGAGATTGACTTAATTTCTGAAAATGTATGGAACATTTTGCATGCCATGTGGAAGCCATGTCAAGCATGTACGTCATAGACAATGTTGCATGTTTGTAAATTCCAGGCATGTAACTTCCATTACAATTTGGTCACTTGCATTTGTTGCCAAGGTAGTGAGCAACCCCCTTCAGTTCTGCCCAACGTGTTGATACACACATAACCAAACTAGCAGCTGTTGGCTCACTGCTCCACATATCTGTGGCAAGATGGATGTATGAACTGGAGGAATGCTGCAGAGCATGTGAAACTTCTTTTTCTTTTCTTTTTAATCTTACTTTTTCTCCCCCATGGCTCCCAGTCGGATTCTACTTCCAGGCATACCCTCTTTTGCTGGCTTCCATCCGTGCACACCAATCTCCCATTCAAGTCACCACCTTGCTACCCCCATAGCTTACCCCTTGTGGTGGGGTGGCGGGGAGCCCCCAACTCCTCACCAGGACTGGATCCAGTACAGGTGGTGCCCTCGGAAATGGTGCGGTAGGCAGATGATCATCAAGCCACTCAACCTGGCTGCCAGTTTCCTGTCAGTGGCAGAGTGTGCAATGACAACAGTGGGTGTGCCATGCATGCATCTTCACATAGTGTACCTGCTATCCGCTCCACCTCTGTACCCCACTGTTTTGGCCAGGTATGCCAACACCTAGCCTCCTCTAGGTGTCAAGCAAATGCCAGCTGCTGTTCCCAACCCTCCCTGGGACAGGAGAACAGTCCTCTGGATACTCAATCCTCTCCCACCCTGGCCAGCCCCCGATGACCCACTCACACCATGAACATGGGTCGCCAGTGTGGCAGGAGGTAAAGCACCTCTGCCTCAGCCCTGCATGCCACCAGGCTGGCATGAAACTTCTTATTCATCAACATCCCTCAGTTCAGGAATTGCTCTCTGTGAAAAGTAGGTCCTGGATAGCACTTTCCACTTGAGGCATGCTTTGGACAAAAAGCAAAGGAAACCAGCATTTTCAACAAAAAAAAAAATGGGAGAAGATCAATACTGAACATCTCTGCTGTGACAGCATTCAGTTCCCTGGCTAGTGAATTACTGGGGGGAATTTACATTGCTTAGACAGAATGCTGGTAATAGTTGACTAGATCTTGTTTAGGTGGATGATTTTTGGGAACAGTTTTGTGTAGGCACAATTTTGCTCCGACATCACAGACAGTGGCTGTGTCAATAAACTTATGCCTTGGCTGAGGAGTTTTTGTGAGGGTGATGCTGCTTCTCCTTCTGCTGCTGCTCATCAGTGATTTCACATTTTCAGGAGTACTACTGACCTCCTCCTCAACTGTCCTTTCCTCCACAGTATCCTTCCTCTCATCCCTACCTCTCAAACCACCTGCAGACACTTTCAGCTGATGTACTTACCACCCATCCATATGTTTGACTTTAAGATGGGTATGCTGTCTACCTGTTCCAACATGAGTCCCTTTCTTGACATGGCTTACTCAAGCCTGACAAAGTTGGTATATTTCCACAGTATCATCATTTGGATCAGTAATAAAAAAAAGTCCTACACAAGGGAGTTTGAAAGATGCACACATTTATGTGGAGCACCAGTTGTAGTGACTACCACACCCACACTTGTTTCTGTTCTGGAACATGTGTCATCATATGCTATCTTTTGTGGCAGAGGTTGCCTACCCTTTGTTTGAAAAATGTATGCACTTTTACATACGAAGAAGCAAGCAGAAGAAGGCCATTTGGTCTATCAAGTCTGCTAGTATTGCAGGGTGCACAGCTTGAGCTAATGTCCCTGCCATCCCTCCTCACTCCCCCCATCCTCCCTACCCATGACCCTTATCCTCCTCCTATGCCTTTCCCAGCCTCTTGTAAAGCTGCCCACTGTCTTCAATGAGATTACTTCTTCTGGCACTGCATTCGAAGTGTCCACCACCCTCACTGTGAAGAAGTGCTTCCTGACCTCCCTCCTAAACCTCCCACCCTCCAGCTTAAGACTGTGCCCCCTCATGTTATGGTTGCAACTCAGCTTAAAGAGACTCTCCTTGTCAACCTTATTTATCCATTTTAAGTCCTTGAAGGTCCCAACCATGTCCCCCCGTCTTCCAGGGAGTAAATGGTCAGTGCCTTCTACCTATCCTCATATGCCTTACCATGCTGACCAGCTGTCATCTTTGTAGCCCTCCTCTGGACCTTCTCCAGCAGATTAATGTCCTTTTTGAGGTGTGGGCACCAGTACTGAATGCCATACTCTAGATGCGGCCTTACCAGTGACCTGTACAAGGGCAGTATAACCTCTTCTCTCCTACTACTGACCCCCCTAAATATGCATCCCAGCATTTTGTTTGCCTTTGCTGCTTTGCTTTTCTATCATCCTTTGTTGTTTTTTCCTTTTCAGGCACCCACAAAGGATTAATGACAATGTCATCCTCACCTTGACGCTCTGTTTCCTTCTCTCCCTCCTCCGTTTCCAGGTCCTTCTCTTCTTCCTCATTTTCCTAAGATAGAAGTAGCACATACAAGCCTGCCACTGCATCATCCTCAGACTCAGGTCCAGTACCACTAACCACTGGGGACCCTCTTTGATAGTTTTCAACACCACTGTGTTTATTCAGTGATGTTGATTTGGTTGAGGAAATTATAGATAACAGATCATGGCTCTGGCTGATGTCTCCCTTAACTAAGAGAGCACCCAAATAGGTGTTGTAAGAATTTTAACATCATTGCTACCTACCATCACACCCTGCAGATACTCAACTCCCTGCTTTAACCATACCATGCCCTCATCCACCTCAACTAGCAGCCACCACTGCCACCTTCCATTCCTGTCTACTGTTTCCTTTCTCTCTACCACACATTCTAACATGGTACTGTGTAGCAGTACTAATGGCTTAAACAATAATCAAAATACTGCAAATAGTAAAATAGTTATGGTCAAAAAAATATTTCAGAATGACAAGAAAGGGTTAAAGTATTACAAAAACTAATAATCAGATATATTAAAATACTAACGTTTTACAACTACCTGTCTGAGCCATGGATAGATGTTAGTATTTTAGCAGCAGTGGAACACTGAGTGCGTACAGAAATTATGGGACTTGGGGGGGTCAATAGTCTGAGAGTGACAGTGAAAACGCACTGAAACTAAAGATGTTGCTGGCTACTGTCCCTCTCCCCACACACAGCACTAGTCCTGCACAGCAGTACCACACAGAAGGAGAAAGGAAAAAAAAAAACTGTAGGCAAAAAACATTTAAAATAAGTCGGCAGATGCAGAACTCCAAGTAGAATATGTTTTTTTAAGTTTGGTTTATGCAATGAACAGCAATACAAATCAAGTCAAAAACTGAGCTCTTAGTACAGTGCAGATCCTTTCTTCTGAACACACTTCCTAGAACTGCACACAACACATCTCCTCTGGTTTGTTTCCTGCTGCAGTGTAACCATGGGATCTGCAGGTCACATGGTGTAGCAACAGCAGTGAATGACTGCCATTTTGAGAGGTTGTAAATTCAGGTTTGTGAAATTGTCAATACCTAGAAGTTTGACGTTGCAATGCACAAATAACTTTACAGAGCTGCCAGACTTTGCACAGTTATTGCAAATCGAAGTTTCTAAACTTCAGACACCCCTACAGTAAATTTGACATGTATGCCATTAAGATATATGCACATTCCGCTTGTATGCACTAATGTGGCTCATCCCAATCCCATCCCTATACTTGCAATGCAATTTGCTCTGTATGCAGAACCAATTTTGGTTTTATGCACACTAGTGCAGCCATCTACCATACAAATTTACATTTTCTAAGCCTCAAGTCCAAGGTTTCAAATACTGATCCCTCTCATGATCTATTAATTACAACCTTGCTGTACCTTCTTGGATCCCTGGTATTATAGATGTGTCTGCCCATAAGAAATCCTGTTTTTGTTGCTTGGTTTATTTAATCCCCGTTGGCACAGTGATGAAGGAGGAAGAGTGCAGCATCCACACACGCTGCTGCTTGAGCATGCTGAGCTATGCTGTATGTGCTTGGCTGTTCAGATCTGCTACTGTTGCTGTCTCAATCATTCAAGCCCAGATTAATGCTAGGCAGAAACTGTGAATTGCAAATTCATGAGCATTTTGTGAAATTTCATAAGTATTGCCAATTTTTCTGAAATTCAGACCTTGGTGAAATCCCAATCCTTGGAATGTGTTCCATGAATTTTTACCCTGTTCCATGAAACTGTTCAGCTAAATCTCAAAATGATACAAAATTAATATATCAATCCACAATTATTGCACAGAAGATCCTTTAGGTAAGTATCTATTTTCAAAGGATATAGAGTCATATGCAGGTGACATATAGATATGCTTTGTACAAACATACAAAATTAGAACTCAGCAGTGTACATAAGTCACAAATAGTTACACATTGTGCAAGATTACACTAAACAATAAAATCATGCAATCTGTACAAATGATACATTTCCAAGTGCCAACAGGGTTAAAAGCCACAGAACTACAAGGCTGACTAAAATGGCAGCATCTATCAGGGCTGCCGAATGTGAACACATAAAGCGCTCCATTATATTGTGGATGTCAAAACTAGGAAGCAGGCTTATTTGGCAATGCACTTAGTTTAAGTTGCATTTTGTATTAAAAAGCTTAGTTTTTAATTTTTCTTTTTATTTATTGATCATGGTTTTGTGGGAGGATGCACAGTATGGATTGTATAAGAATGCTTTAAATCAGCCCTGGATTGGGCTGTGAATGGAAACTGGTTGTAGTGGAGGAACTCTGTTTTGTGAGGCAGGTGAGGGATGCTGTCTGTGGAGTGCATGGGGGGTGCTACTGTATATATTCTGAACTGGGAGGGGGAGTTAGACTCAAGGGGGACTGATCTGTGGGAATGGGGGGTTCCAGTTGTGATGTGTTGTCTGGTCTGTTGAATGAGGGAGTCAGCTCTGTAGAAGGAGCTCACTGCCTGTCTGATCTGGAAGTCATCTGCAAGGGGGAGTGTGGGATGGGGCTCCTGCTGTGTGGGGGTCACACAGCTAGTACATTTGAGGGAAGGGATCTGCCGAAGGTGGTGGTTGCTCTGCAGGGGGGGTTCTGGCTTGAGGATTGGGGCATACAGTTGGTCTGTTCTTCAGGGGGTTTTTGTCTGTCCAGCTGCAGGGTGGTGACTGGTCTATGGAAAGGGGGCATGGCTATTCCAATGCCCCAAACCCCTAATGTTACCTCTCTTTACAACCCACCAGACATCCACTTGCAGCTAACCCCCCTAATAGACTAGCAGTGAGCCCCTTCTCTCAACCACATACAGTTGGAACCCCTTTTTAGACTAGCCACCATCCTGCAGCTGGAAACCCCCTCCTCCGAAGAATATACTGTGTCCCATCCTCACCCACACAGCTGCCCCTGATATTCCACCCAATGCAGCTGCCACCCCCCCCACTCATTCTTGACAAGGCCAGGAAGTGGCAGACCCACAGCAGATAACTGCTGCTAGGATACTGCTAAGGATTCCAGTGTCTTCATGGACAGTATTACTTAATGGCTCTGCAGACAAGAAAACTGCACTTCCCCTCCTTCACCCACTCTGTCCCTGACTTACTTGCTTTGCTTGGAGGCCACTTACAAGGCAGGTTTTTTATTTGTTTAATTCTGAAATGCCATTCAGTTAAATCTGACAGCTACCAGTGCCACTTGCATACTGTCTGTGTCACCTGAACAAGTCAGTCAGCCCCCTCCTCCTGTGCTCCATGGGGCACACCTACAAGCTTCGGCTCAGTGGGCTTTCCATCACATGGACCATAAATAAATAAAAAAGAAATAATCTTTGCTTTGGAAGGACTGTGTTGTAGAGGGTTAGGCCAGATTTGTGAACCTGAATCTTCAATTTTAACTCTAGCATT
This sequence comes from Neoceratodus forsteri, assembly GCA_016271365.2. NCBI lineage: Eukaryota > Metazoa > Chordata > Ceratodontiformes > Ceratodontidae > Neoceratodus > Neoceratodus forsteri. The sequence continues at coordinate 531,300,414 of CM028134.1, read as the reverse complement.
GTCTGTGAGTAGCACCAGCCCTTATAGTTTAGAGGTCCAGTGTAAACCAAAATAATATAGCCGACCTGTGTCTAAAATTCAGTTAAATCTGAAAATCAGCCACCAGTGCCACTTGCATACAGTCTGTGTGACCCCAAACATGTCAGTCAGCTCTTGTCTCCTCTCCTCACTGTGCTCCATGGGGCACAGCTACAAGTTTTGCATCAGTGAGCCTTCCATCATGTTGTCTATAAATAACAAGCATTTGTCAATGCCAAATGTTGTCTTGCCAGCACTGGCATTGGTAGTGCAGGAGTTAGAGAGATGTATAATAGGAATGGCAGTGAAGTTTTGAACTGACGCCAACCCCACCCCCACCCTGCAGAGACTGACAGGCATTGGGGTGTACCTTTGGTACGTTGGCCATAATGCTCATGCCATTTCACCTCACCCTACCCTGCAGACACTGGCAAGTGTCACAGTATGACTTGGGGTCTTCGGGCCTTATGCTCACCCCATTCCATAAGGAAATATGCTGAGATGGGTGCAGTATCGGAGAATGGGGTAAACTTTGGGTCCAAAGACTCCAAGGTACACCTCAATACCTGTCAGTGGCTGCAGGGTGGGGGTGGGATGGCATGAGCATTACAGACGACAATCCCAATTCACACCCCGACGCCTGTCAGTCTTTACAGGGTGGGGCATTACTGGTGGAAACCTTAACGCACCAGGCATTTGCTGGTATTTTCATTCCAAATTGTCAACATGGGCTTTTTGTGATCCCATCTCATGAACAGTGGCACTATCAGTTTGTTAGCTGAAAGGTGATTTTGCACAGCAAATGCACCATTTGGCGCCACAGTTGCGAAAACACATTTTGGGCAGGATGCGAAAAATTACAGCTGTACTGTTCATGAGGAGGTGTAAAAAAATGACAATGTTGAAAATCTGAAGTGAAAATATGAAAAATTGGTGAAGTCACAAGCGAGCGTAGAAACTGCCCAACACACGCCTGTAACGCAATTGTTTTTGACATTTTTTTAACCAGATTTTCAACATAGGTATTTTGGGGCCTCTGCTCATGAACAGTGGCACCATGATTTTGTTAATCTGTCCAGAAAGTTGATTTCCCACAGCGATCATGCCATTGTGCACCAGATGTGCAAAAACACATTTCAGGCAGGATATGAAAAATGATAGCTGTACTGTTCATAAGGAGGTGTGAAAAATGGCAATGTTGAAAATCTGCAGTGAAAATATAAAAAATTGTCGAAGTTACCAGTGTGCATGGAAACTGCGCAATGCACGCTCATAATGCAGTCATTCATTGGAATGTTTTCACCAGATTTGAAACATAGGCTTTTTGGGACCCCACCTCATGAACAGTGGCACTGTCATTTTGTTACCTGGTCCCAAAAGGTGATTCCGCGCAGTGACTGCGAATTCACCTTTTGGGACTGAATAATGAGGTAACAGGGCATGTGTTCATGAGATGGGGCCCCAAGAACAACATATTAAAAATTTGGAGCCAAAATTCAAAAAAATGGCTGAAATATCCACCTACGTTGACCTCACCCCCCCCCCCAATTGATGCCATTATATAGCTTGCTAGCATTTCTTGGTTTTGCAGTTCGGCTTTGAAGAGTCCAGACTCATCCTGCTCCACAGACGATCACAGCGCTGAACCTCCAGAGGAAAGTATGGGGTGAGGGGAGTGTGGGGAGGTGGAGTGCACAGAGGGTGGGTGCAGGTTGGGGAAGGGAGCACCGAGGACTATGAGGGACTGTTTTCTTTTACAGGAAAACAAAAATATCGACATTGAGGGACAGTTTTCTTCTTTACAGGTGAACTAAAAATGTTGAGCACACTGTGGTGGGCTCGAGTATGCCCATGAGTTTGGGAGGGCTGATGCTGATGGGATTGGGCCCCATAGGCAAAGTGTGTGCATGTGTGTGTGGGGGGGGGGCTGATGCCAACTGGGATTGAGCCCCATTGGCAAAGAAAGTGTGTGAGGTGGGGGGAACATGCTGACACAGGGGATTGGCTACCCCTGATGTTGGTATGGGGATTGTGTGTGGCGGATGGCAGGAGCCATCATGTTTATTGGAAAGTTTCACCACAAAAGGCATGATGGGGAGGTGTGTCATCTGCCGCTTGCATGACGAGCTTGTCTCTAGTTGCAGCAGCAGATTTCTTTCAACTTGGTGGAGTGTGCCCCATTAGTTTTGGGTGGCTGATGCCAACGGGGATTGGGCCCCATCAGCAAAGAAAGTGTGTGTGTGTGGGTGGGGAACTGATGCCAATGGGGATTGGGCCTCATTGGCAAAGAAAGTGCGTGGGGTGGGGGAACATGCTGACACAGGGGACTGACCACCCCAGATATTGATATGGGGAGCATGTGTGGTAGACTGCAGGAGCTGCCATGTTTATTGAAAAGTTTCACCAGGAAAGGCATGTTGGTTAGGCATGTCATGTGCTGCTGCATGTCGAACTTGTCTCTGATTACAGTGGCAGATTTCTTTCAACTTGGTGGTACTTTCCATAATTTCTGCATCAGCACTAATTGGGGGATGAGGGATGCACCTACTAAAGCATGCCCTGCATTTGCCAACACTGACACACCTCTCAATGTGGTACTATTGCAAGCTGTTGCTTGCAACTGCATGCAAGACAACATAAAAATAAGTAATCCTTGCTTTGGAAGAACTGAGTCATAGAGGGTTAGATCAAGTTTCTTCTTATCACTGAATCTTCAATTTGATTTTGAACTCTAGCATTATATGTGGCTAGCAGCACCAGCCCTTGTAGTTCACAAGTCCAGTGTGAACTAGTGTGAAGTGAAATTATATAGCAGACCTGTGTCTGAAATTCAGTTAAATCTGACAACCAGCCACCAGCTCCACTTGTATACTGTCTGTGTGACCCCAAACAAATCAGTCAGCTCTCTTCCTCCTTGTGCTCTGTGTGGCACACTTACAAGCTTCAGCTCACTGGGGCTTCCTTGGACTGTAAAAAATAAATATTCCTTGCTTTGGAAGGACTGTGTCGTAGAGGGTTAGGCCATGTGTGTGACCCCTCAATCTTCAATTTGAACTCTAGCATTGTCTGGGGGTAGCAAAAGCCCTTACAGTTTAGAGGTCCATTGTGAACCAGAATAATATAGCTGACCTGTGTCTGAATTTAAATTCAGCTAAAATCTGACAGCCACCACCACTTGCATATTGTCTTTGTGACTGTGACCCTGAACAAGTCACTAAAGACTGGCATTATGAGTACTCAAAACAATTGTAAAGTAAAAGCCAGGGGCAAACAAGGAAGTTCAAGAAAACATTAAAGTTTATTTGGTGGTCCAGAAAGGAGTGGCCCATCAAAAAGTAAAGTACAAGCACCATAGTCTATTGAAGGGGCTGAACTAAATAATGCTACTTCTATCAATGTGCCAACTAACTCTCAAAATGCTGAAACCTTGGCAACTGGGGTTGGACTATTTATGTCAGAAAGGCTCAGTAGTGCCACAGCAAAATAAGTTTCAAAAGAATCCAAGGTATCTACTAACAAGTCATCTGAGAAAATTGCAAAAACAAGGAGTATTCCTATTTTTATGTATTTATTTATTGAAATGTTTCAACAGGAAGGCACACTGAGCAAAAAGTTTCTCGTCTCATGGTGTGACCGGGGCGGGATACAGAGGATACCAACAGTATACATGTGTACAAGGAAACAAAATTACATAAATGAAATTACATGACGGTACATAAGTATAATACCAATGAAACATGAAGTAGAAGCAACATAGGAAATATTGTAACAAGAAGTTATCCACATTGTTACATGGAGTGAGAGAGAAATTGTACAAAGAATTATAATGACAAAGGATGTAACGTAAATCTACATACATGTCAGCTGCTATCTACCGTAGTGTGGTAGACAGAGAGTGAGGCTAGAAGTGCAGTAGGGGGAAGTGCGGAGGTTGGTGGATAAATGCCAGCATTTGTAGCCATAGCTAAAGCCACTGGTCAGGCTGCATAGGATCTAGGGATAGGGCAGTGGGGGGGGAGGAGAAGGAAGACAAGAAGAGGAGGGGAGGGAGAGGTCAGTGACACTGGCAGTTTACAGCGTAGTAGTTTGTCAGGGCAAAGGAGATGGAATACCTAGAGGAGGAGTGATGGCAGGTCATCCAGAGCCTTGGGAAGTGGTAGTAGAAGGCTGATTGGCCAGCAGTGGTCCGGCGGTGAGGGATTACTATCAGCCGAGAGTCAGTAGATCTAAAGGTGTGTGAGAGAGGGTTGGGGTGGGAGATAGGGAGGAGGTGAGGTAGGGTGGAAGGGACCGAAGACAGAGGTTTGAAGCAAATTTAACACAATGGAGAAGGCACCAGCTGTCAAGGGAGAGGAAAGCCAGTGCATGGTAAAGCTTGCAGTGGTGGGTGTAAGGGGGGACATTGAGGGCAAAGCGGCAGAAATCATTGAAGAGGGGGGTCCAGTCTGGATAGAGTTGACTTAGGAGCAGCACTGTAGACTGCATCATAGTAGTCGAATGTAGGTAATATAATTTTCTGCACATTATACAGTACATAAAGTTAAAGCACTTACAGGTACAACTCACATATGAGTTGCTCAATTTGCAACCCATGCATATGGAGTAATTCAGTTTCCAAGTAACAATGCTAGCTGTACTGAATCTGATGATGATGATGATGATGATGAAGATGGCGACCATGGTCATGGTGATACTGATGACATGAATGAGCTTGTGAGTCTGACTTTACTATTTCTCATTGTGACAGTGACAATGTGGATAATACTAATACAGTATCAAAAGGGAAAAAGAAAATGTCACAGGCTGAAGCCAGACAAAGTGAAACAAAGTCTGACAGTATTGATGGCAATGGTGCTGATACAAAGGGTTTTATTATGTCACTCGATGAACCTGCATCCTCCAAATATATGTCTTCCCCAGTTAAACCCAGCCACTCTTCCCCTACTGAGCTCATTACTAGACATATACAGTCTGCCTCTACTGTTTAGAATCATTTTTACATAAACCCCAAGGATGTTTGTTAAGCTATATGTGTGCACTGCAATATTTGCGTCAGTAGGGGAAAACTGTTGATTTTGTGTCTTGTGCTTTGAGAAGTGTCTGAAAGAGAGAATTACCTACAAGTAAAGTGCAATTCAGCTTAGGAGTCATACCTTGGGCTCCTGTTCTGTTTTGAAGAGAGCAAGAGATTTTGTCTGATAGAGAGTGTGCAAGTTTGGGTCTACCCTAGCCTTAGGAAAATGCACCCACGTTTAAGAGACTGTGTCTTAAAAGCAAAAGAACCATGCCTGCCATGCTGGTGCATGGTCGAAGGGATTGTGACCACTTGAAGCAATTAAAATGTGCTGAATGTGAATGTGCTGAACATAAAAGATGCTGAATGCACGAGACTGTGTTTCCAGATTGCTCTGGGAGTCAGCCTGGTAGTGTGCCAGCTATGCACTGCGATATGTGCTTCCCCCTGAGGAACATAACCTAGACATGAGGGTCTGAAGCATGCTGGCATCAGTCCCAGCCTGGTCTGTACCAGAGGGTGACTTCAGCCTATGAAGATGGGCCACCTCACAAAGAAGCTGAGAGATGTTTTCCAGTCTGCAAAAGCTGCAAGATCCTGCAGTCAGTAAGGGGGTTCCTGGCCACAAGCCTTTGCCAAGCATCTCAGCACTGAGAGTCGCTTTTTTTTTATAAACTTTCTTTTTTGATCACAGTGTACAATTCCATTAGTTATATAGAAGGATAAAGCTTGTATACATTATCAGGGGTATAGCGTATGCCATTTATACATCATCATTTATCCCAGAGGAAATTGTCCAGTTTAGATATCCATTGTCTCAAAACATTGGAAACCAGTATTGTTACATTATCCACTCCATTTGACCCCACATAATTATATATTTATCCATTTGTTCCCTCACTTTATACTGTATCTTTTCCAACCTCATACACTCTAGCAATGAGCTAAGCCATACAGTTACAGAAGGTGCCTCTTTAGCCATCCAATACATTACAATGTTTCTGAGGGCCACAACTTTTCCCAACCTATTTAAACTCATATGTGGATGGCTGACTACTCCACACCCTAAGGGGGAGCCCCAAAATATTTTCAGTAGGGTCGATTTCCAGTGGGTAACCCAACATTTGCAATAAGAGATCCAATATGCCCCTCCAAAAAAATCTGAATATTCGGGCATTACCTTATTACATGAAAGAATGATCCAGCATTAATTTCACACTTTGGGTAAATCTCCAAAACAGTTGGATCTATTTTGTTTGCCAGTTCTGAGGTAAAGTAAGCTTGGGTAATATATTGTATTGGATGGCGCAAACCTTATTATTGACAGACCCTTTTAAGAGATTTTTAAGGATATGTAGCCAATCACCTCCTGTGAAGCCCTCCGGTAACATATCCTTTTCCCATTTGGAAACAAGATTTCCAAGGGGATTCCAGAGTGTACCCATTAATAAGTTGTAACTACTTTTCAAAAGCTTAAAGGAGTTGTCTGCTTTCTGACCTATAAAAAGCTCTTCTAGTGGAGAGCGGGAAAAGGTACCACCTCGTGCCCATCTGGTTCTTAACTCACTTTGAATTCTAGCCCATAAGAAGAAGGGGGATGTACTCAAATTGAATCTCCCCAAAAGTACCCTAAATGGAACAGCTTCCCCATCCTCCCATACCTGTCCCACAGTGTGCAAACCTCGTTTCTTCCAGACCTTAAGTATCTGGCATTCTTGGGTCAAAATGCTGACCTTCCCTTTCAACATAGCTCCCAAGTCTGTATCAGGAGAGAAGGACTGTGGATGCTGAATAGTTTTGTGAGCTTTCATCCATACCTTAAGGATGGTATTCGAACATGGATTGGAAAGTTTTTCACTCATTCCATCATAAAGATGTCCCACTAGGGTACAATTATACAGCGAACCCGCTGTTAGATTCTTCATGTCGACCCATCCCAGACAGGATGTCCTCTCCCCTATCAAATCTTTTATATGTGCCAATTGTGTGGCCATATAATAATGTTTAACACTTGGTAGTTCCAGTCCTCCCCTTCCCACAGGCAACCAAAGGATCTCCATTTTTATCCAAGAACCTTTATCTTGCCATAATAACTGGATTATAGCTCCTTCCAATGCATTAATATATTTATTTGGGATACCTATTGGAAGGGATTGAAACACATATAAAAATTGTGGAAGAATGTTCATCTTCACTAAATTAACCCGCCCAATTAGTGTCAGGGGCAAAGCCCTCCATTAAATGCATTGTTCTTTTATTTTTTGGATCATCGAGAGGAGATTGGTTTTAGCCATAGTAGACATCCTAGCCATTAAAAGTACTCCTAAGTATTTAATCAAAGTGGATGGGGGTATCACCACCAAACCCCAGGCTATGGACCATTTAATCTTGCTCATAGGTATCCATTCACATTTTGTCCAGTTTATCTTGTGGCCTGACATTGGACCATACACTCTAAATATATTAAATAGTGCTGGGAGTGCCATGTCAGGGTTCCTTAAAAAGAGGAGAATGTCATCCACAAATAGGGATATCACATTGTTTTTCCCCCTTCCAGAACAATCCCTCCACCGATTCCTCCTGCCGGATTGCTCCTGCCAATGCCTCAATAGTTAGAACATATAGCGGGGGGGGGGGGCAGGGGGCACCCTTGTCTCATTCCTCTAGTAAGTGCAAAGGGGGACAAGATAGTATTGTTCATTAAAATTTGAGCTTGTGGGTTTTTATATAGAGCCTAAATCCAACCCAATATTCTCTCCCTGAAACCAAACTTATGCAGCACTGCCATCATTAATGGCCACTCTACCCGATCAAAGGCTATTTCTGCATCTAATGCTATTAGCCCCCCTCTGCTTTCCCTCTCCATAGGTGCATAATATTGATTGCTCTCCTTAGATTATGCTTTGCTTGTCTGCCTTTTACAAATCCCCTTTGATCTAGATGGATTAACTTTGGAAGGTACTGTTCCAGTCTGGAGGCCAGTATCTTGGTTATCACCTTGTAATCTGAATTTAGCAACGGCATTGGGCAATAGGATCCACATTTGGTAGGGTCTTTCCCTGGCTTTGGCAATTCTGTTATTGTATCCATAAGGAGAGAAGGGGGAAGAACCCCCTTATCCAGAATCTCCCATATCATCTGACACATAAGAGGACCCAATGAATCCCACACACGTTTATAAAACTCAATCGGGATACCATCTGGGCCAGCTGCCTTGCCCCTGTTAGCTTTCCAAACAGCATTCTTAACCTTGAATGACAGAAGCGGTAGATCTATGTCCTTCACTTCACTTGATATAAGGGAAGGCAGCTGAATTTTGTCCAGAAAAGAGTTTATGTTCACCCCTGCTGGGAACTCAGTTGTATATAGGGAGGAATAAAATATTTTGAAGGCATTATTTATTTCTTGCTAGTCATACGTAAGGTTCCCTTGGGTTCCTTCCAATGATAGAACAGACCTTTCCTCCCTCCTACCCTTGATTAACTCACCAGCCACTCCCCTCCCTCTGTCTCCATCAAAATATGTACGTGATTTTGTAACTATTAAGTGTTGTTCCAATTTCCTGGAGGACAGTTGACTGAGTTGACCTTTAAGTATCTTCAATTTTTGAGATACCGGGGGAAGTAGGATATCATATTCTGTCTTTCTAAACATAATATATTGTCATCCAAGTCTACCTCTTCCCGTCTCAGGGTCTTTTTTTAAAAAAGCTGTGTATGAAATGATCTCTCCCCGAATGAAAACCTTAAGGCACTCCCACACATTTCCTATACTAGTATCCTCTGGAGGGTTTAACCTTATAAATTCCTCTACTCTTTCTTCAATCTGGACTAAATATTGGGGATCAACTAAGATAGCTGGATCCATCCTCCACTGAGTTTCCCCCGGACGGCTTTCCGGTAGACCCAGGGTAACCCTGAGGAGGGCATGGTCTGAGACGATCATCAGTCCATAAGAGGCCTCTGTAATCTCTCCTAACATTCCTGAGGGGAGAAATGCATAATCCAATCTGGTATATACCTCATGTGCATGTGAATAAAATGAGTATTCCCTATTCCCTGGATGACAGTGTCTCCATGCCTCCCATAGGTCCTTCAGCATATCTCTAACAGCCACTGTACTACATGGTGGGGGTCTCATTTTCCCCTTCGAGTGGTCCCACTTACTATCCAAGTAGGTATTAAAGTCCTCTGCTAGCACTGCATTGTCTGAGCATGGGCCTAGTGTCACCCCTAACAGGGTAAAGAAATCCGGTGAATTGAAATTTGGCCCGTAGGCTGACCCAACCGTTTATCACCTAGATCCAACCTCCACTTCTGCCAAGATATATCTACCCAGCGGGTCCGATATGACTGAATTTACCTTATGGGGGAAGCCCAGGCATATCTAAATAGCCAATCCCCTCACTTTTGATGTGAATGGGGATACTAAAAAAGAGCACCCCAATGAGTCTGCTAATCGCAGCGCCTCCTGCTTATCCAAATGTATCTCCAGTAAACAAATAATATCCCCTTTCAGTTTTTTAATTAGTGACCACACTTTTTTCCTCTTAACAACAGTTTTAAGTCCATTAATATTCCATGACAAAAAGCTTATCCGATCTCTACTTCTGCATTATGACCAGATTATCATCCCTCTGTTGAATACAAAAGTCATCAGAATCTACTCTGTGTATTTTAAAAACGGTAACTTTAACAACCCCAACTATTTCCCCCCTCCAGCATATACCCCCCAACACAACTACTGTAAGCCCCCTCCATTGGGAGAGGTTGTAAACCCATGAGATCCACTCATTTTTCCAACTTTCCCCCTTTTATTTCCCCATCCCCAAAACTGTACATTTCACTACCTTTCATGGATTGAGCTATCTAATCCGCTTTTGTCCCCATTCTTCATTTTAAATTCGCAAAAGAGTGAATCCCCCTCCCATCCCACTTACTGAATATTATTACAAATAAGAAAGAAAATAAAACATAAATGATGTTTGGAGAGAAAACCATTTATATTTACCCCTACTTCTCCTCCTCCCCCTGCCATGGAGTCTTCAATGTAAAGTCACTCCACAAGGTCCCCCACAGGGAGTCCCCATCCCCAACTGGTAATATACAAGGGGAAGGAGAAACACCCATACAAAGACTTACCACAGATTGACCTCAATTGCTCTGACTTCCATATTATATAATTGTGTTGAACCTTCTAATTTCCATACCGTGTTCCGGACAGTGTCTAAACTGCCCTACCCACATTGACTCCCCATGGTGAGGTGCAGGGGAGTGGTCAATTTAAAACAAACATTTGTTAGAGACAGTGTATTTAAAAAAAAAATTTAGATAAAGGGCTACCTGCCATTGAAAGAGAAACAAAACCATCCCGGTTCTATCCTGGGGTCTAATCATCCTTCGCCCTCTCCCTAACTATCCTGTCAAACATATCACCAGTCGCCATATTATAGGTTTTTAATCAGTGCCCTCTATCAGTTTCCAAACTTTTATTTGGTTTTCCCCCACGTCATTTCTCTCTCTCTCTCTCTCCAGTTTTGCAGAATATACTATTTAGATCCATCACTCGATTCTTTCCCAGCCCTGTTTCAAAGAAGATGACCGTTATATTTTTAGTCCACCTTAATCCCCATAATCACACATATTCAAAGAAGTCTCCTTGGACAGTTCATGAGTGCCAAACAGAACTGTCCTGCAAAGATTGCACCATGACTGGGCAAGAGATCTCCTAATCCAGCCATAACATAGAAACATAGAAGTTGACGGCAGATAAGGACCGTAAGGCCCATCCAGTCTGCCCATTTCTTTTTCTACCTTATAAATGTGCCATCGGCCTTTGCTCTGTCAGTGGCCTATCTATTCATAGTCATTTGTATTGCTCCCTTATGCCTATCCCATGCCTGTTTGAAGCCCTGCACTGTATTCATAGCCACCACTTCTTGTGGTAAGCCGTTCCATGCATACACCACCCTTTCTGTGAAAAAGAATTTCCTCACATTCACCCTTAATTGGCCCCCCTCTAATCTCATGCTGTGTCCTCTTGTCCTGCTATTTTTCTTATATTTAAACCTGTTAGACTCTTTCACCTTGTTAATGCCCTTAAGGTGTTTGAATGCCTCAATCATATCACCTCTCTCCCTCCTTTGCTAAAGGGTATACATATTCAGCTCTGTTAATCTGTCCTCATATGTCTTCTGATGCAGTCCCTGCACCATTTTGGTTGCCCTTCTCTGGACTGCCTCAATTTGGTTAATGTCCTTGTGAAGGTGTGGCCTCCAATACTGCATACAGTACTCCAGATGGGGCCTAACCAGTGTCTTGAAAAGAGGGATTATTACCTCCCTCTTACAACCTGTGATACCCCTACTAATAATAATAATAATAATAGGCCACCATTTGGTGTTACGGATCACAGAGACCACATTTTATTCTTCCTGCTAGCCCTTCAGTCCTGCACTATAAGATTCCGGTTCTCTGGTGCCTATTTCAATAAACCGCTTCCTTAATAACCTTGATTACTCCCTCTAGCCATCTCGCTGCTGCCTCTCCTCCTCAAGGCCTTTCACAAAGCTAGGGCAACTTCTTTTGATGAAAAGGAGTGCTGGTTTGCACCCTGAAGTCTCACTATTAGGTGGGCAGGGTAGAAAAAATTGGCATTTCAAGGTGTGCAATCTTCTTTTGACCTCAGCATAGGCCTACCTCTGCTGCTGGAGTTGATATGAGTAGTTGGGAAAAATGCTCACCCACGATTGCTGTACCAAGAAAGGGCCCTGTTTCCATGCTGCTTCTAGAACTTTTATGTCGGTCCTGATACCAGAGAAATGCTATAATTACATGCCTGGATCTCTGATCAGGTGAGGGTTTAGCCCCCTGGGGACCTATGTGCCCACTGAATCTCCAGCAGAGTTTCGGGTGGAAGCTGTAGGGACTGCCGCAGCCGTGTCTGGATATATGTGGTGCAGTCGCACCCCTCCATTGACTCAGGTAGGCCAATAATCCGAACATTGCATCTTCTCTCCTGGTTCTCATGATCAACAATATTTTGTATGAGCTTCTCTATTTATTTCAAGGCATTTTGCAGGTCAATGCTCATTGTATGACTGGCATCCTGCTGGAAACTCATTCGGGCCTCCAACTCCCCCAATCAATTTTCATGGACATTTGCTGTTTCTGAAACTGTATTTACAGTCTGTTGTAGATGCTGCAGCTGTGAGGTAACATTCTCAAATCCCATTTACATACGAGTTCCCAGGTCGTGTTTGAGGTCTTGAATGAGTTGCTCAATTGCCTGTTAGTTATTGGTAATTTCCATACAAGATTCCGATTGGGGTTGTATCACTGAGGAACTTGGGGAGTCTTCTGGTAGATCTCGATGCTTTGTATGAACAGGGGTTTGGTAGGCCCCTTCCAGACGTCTGGTTCCTCATCTTACCAAAGATCAATTTCTCCTGTTTCTTTGCAGGTTTAGCTGAGCTAGACATCTGGACCTCTCAAAGTTCTAGTATATATTTAAAAAAATACTGTTTAGAAAGTGGGATGGAGGGGATATTCAGTGGATTAAGCCAGAGCTCCAGGTTTAAGCATCCATGTTGCTCTGTAGCTAGGCCAAGCCCCCTCGAATATACATTGTACAGCAGGATTTTGACTTTGCCAATGATGACTTCAAAACCGTGAGTAGGCAGAGCTACCTCTGAAATCCAAAAAAAGGAAATGTATATAGTTAAAATTGTGTTTGCCAAGCTTAGTATCTAAAGTCTGAAGCTAACCAAGTAAGGGAATGTTATAGTTGTCTGCAAAGTTACAGTCAGGATGTGTCCCAGAAATAAAGACAAAGTTAACTTGATTTTCTCCTGAGGGCCTCAACCAGCTGCAGCGCTGGCCATCTCAGCTGCATCTGTAATGGACATGCACCTAAAACTTTAGTACTGGGTACTCAGGGTTATGGTATAGAATTGTAGGATTCTATAGTGGTCTGGGACTGGTGCCAGTGTGGGCAATGTGTCACCTAATTTATCTAGTGCAGCTAGATAGCTAGGAACAGAATTAACCTGAATACATCAGAGGTTGGTGGGTGGCCACTGTGACTAATGTCAAGACTTAAGAAATGCAAAATGATTATCTTGATGCCAATTTAAAATGTCAATCCGAATGCCAGCCCATGTAAATATTTAACCTCTGGATCCAATTTTCCCTTCTTAATCCTCACCCCTTGTATATAAATTGTTGTTTGCTTGTTTTTATAAACCTTGTATCATGACTATATTATTAGAGAGAGTCAATAATTCCTGAAATATGAAATGTTGGGTTTTGGTTATGGGGTCATGTGTGGGGTGACTATATGGTATTGTTGGTGGGTACAGCATCCCAGGGGGTTGTACCAGGCATAGTTCTAGCCCACAGAAAAGTATAATCTTGGTGGAGGCACTGCACAAATATGTTATATTGGGAAAGATCCAGTTTTAAAAGTAAACTAGGAACCTAGGCATTCAACCTGGTGTGGTCAGCCAAGCAAGTGTAGTAGTCCATTGGGAGGTGGTGCCCGGGTTACATCTTTGGAGGCACTGCTGGGATCTCCAGTTAGCCATGTCATGCCCAGCATGGACCACTCCCTCCCACACACTAAGCATGGTAACCCTTAAAATGGTTACAACCCATTGAAAGTAATGGAAAAGTGTTTTGGCGCCAAATCTTGCTCTAGACCTATTCATTGCTGGTCAGTGAATGCTAGTGAGGAAAACACACCCCAAAGTGTCCGACAGTGGAAATGTTCCAGAAATTTATTCCATTTTAAAATATTTTACTGCATGGGTCCCCCAGAATATATGTGTCATCTAAAAAAGCTCACAGTTTGTTGCAAATGTTATACAGTTGCTGCTTAGATAGATTGTTACTGTCTAGCATAGGAAATTTGGTAACCAGTGCTGGGTAAAAAACCTCATGTCTAGTTTAAATGTTTAAAATGTTTTAAAGTGTTGAATGCCACTTATTGATTGCCAGGCCATGCCACCAACTTGGCGAGGATGCCAAGTTTTCTCAGGCAGTGGAGAGTGTAATGACCCCCCAAATGGGGACTTACCTTAATTGCCCATTAGTCTCCCACTTGCCTCCCATGCCTGGTTCTTCCCCGATCTCCCAGTGCAAGCACCGCAACAGCCTGAGTCCCAATGTGCCCCAAAGTGGCCTAGAGGATCTCTGTCCAGCCTCTGCATGTTTGCAGGGTTCAGTAGGGGCCAGAGGAGCAGAATGGTGAGTCACCACCTTTTTCTGCCTCTTAGGAGCTGGCGGGCAGCTCACGCTTGCACAGGAGTACGCTCCAATTAATAACCATGTTGCAGTCAAAAGAATGGATTCCCAGTGGTCCCAGTCCCATGAACAGGCTGAGTGGGATCCGATGACCAGAACAAGGCTGATCAGAAGCCCCTCTCCAATGTAAATAAAGAGCGCTGTTCATGCTATAGATCGGGGCTCATGAATATTAACAGGAGCCCATGAATATTACTGAGGCTGCCTGTCTGCCACCAGGAGACTGTACATTTCGGCTTCTGTGACAGGCAAAGGGTGGTGAATAAATTTTAAATGAGGGCAGTGCTTGAAAGGACATGAAAGGGACTACTGAACTGTAGGGCTAAGAATTAAATAAAATAAATGATTTGGCTTGACCAGAACTTTTATGATGGGACTTTGATGGACTACATGGGGACTGCAAATACTAGCAGCCATGTTTGCAGCCAGTTAGCCAATTGGAAAGACAGATTCAGTGCAAAGACATTTGGGACTTTGCCAGAGACTTGTGGGACTTAGCAAAAGGCTTGTAGGGGAAAAGCAGGAACCTAATTTTGGCACCTAAACAGGGAGCCTATCAGGTGTCGAGTAGGCCACATGAATATTCATTTTCAAGGCAGACAATGGGATTTGGCCAATCAGGAGTCTCAGAGAGCTCCCAAAACCCAGGGACTTTGCAGGCTGAGTTCAGCTCAGCACGAGCCCCTTCGCAGGGAGGGGGGCTGTGGCTGTCGGCTAAAGTGAATGGGCCTGGTGTGTTTAGTGGAAGCCCCTCCACAGGGGAACAGGGCTCTGTCTTCCGAGAGAAAATAGCTATAAGCAAATGGAGTTGCTGGCCTAGGGGTTGCCAAACATTGTCCTTCTGGGCTAGCCTTTGCCTTTCCACATTTCAGGGAAAATGTGGGAGAAACCTGAATATATTTTCTGCTGTGAGAGAGCTGTATGAATGTTCTGCCTCAGCAGTGAGAATGCTGATGAAGCCTGCAACTTCAGGAACTGAAAAGCCTTCTAAATCAATCTGAGCAAATAAACTTCTGTTTAAAGTTTCAAGCTATTAGAAACCTGCTTGGGGCCGAAAAGCCCAGAAAGCCAAAAGGTGCTCAAGTTCTGTCTGCACCCTGCATTTGATCAGCACCTATGAGAGGGTGGACTTCTGATTTGAGAATGTCCATGGATGGTCCAGTTTTGTGAAATACCTATTGGGACTGTTTAAAAGTGTCTACAGGAATGGAAGGGGAGACTCCTGAACACAGAGCTTTTCCTGACATTGCTTGTGAGGAAAGTGAATGTCCGATTGGAGCTGCAAATGCCAGCATTGCCAAGAGGAACTGTTGATTTTGTGTCTTGTGCTTTGAGAAGTGTCTGAAAGAGTGAATTATCTACAAGTAAAGTGCTATTTGAATTAAGAGTCATGCCTTGGGCTTCTGTTCTGTTTTGAAGAGAGTAAGAGATTTTGTCTGATAGAGACTGTGCAATTTTGCATCTGCCCTAGCCTTAGGGAAAAGCACCCATGTTTAAGAGACTGTGCCTTGAAAGCAAAAGGACCATGCCTGCCATGCTGTTGCATGGTTGAAGGGATTGTGACCACTTGAAGCAACTAAAATGTGCTGAATGTAAATGTGCTGAAGATCAAATGTGCTGAATGCAAGAGACTGTGTTTCCAGATTGGCCTGGGAGTCAGCCTGGTAGTGTGTCAGCTATGCACTGCCATATGTGCTTCCCCCTGAGGGGCATAGCCTAGATGTAGGGGTCTGAAGCATGCCAGCATCAGTCCCAGCCTCATCTGTACCAGAGTGTGACTTAGCCTATGAAGATGGGCTACCTCATAAAGAAGCTGAAAGACATTTTTCAGCCTGAAAAAGCTGCAAGATCCTGCAGACAGTAAGGGGGTTCCTGGCTGCAAGCCTTTGCCAAGCATCACAGCATCAAGAGTCAGAACCTATAAGCTGTGACCACTTGAATCTACCTTGTACAGCAGGATTTTGACTTTGCCAATGATGACTTCAAAACTGTGAGTAGGCAGAACTACCTCTGCCACCCAAAAAAGGGAACTATAAATAGTTAAAGTTGTGTTTGCCAAGCTTAGTTATCTAAAGTCCCAAGCTAACCAAGTAAGGGAGTGTTATAGTTGTCTGCAAAGTTACAGCCAGGCTATGTCCCAGAAATAAAGACAAAGCTAATCTGTTTTTCTCCTAAGGGCCTCAACCAGCTGCAGCGCTGGCCATCTCAGCTGCATCTGCATCAGGCATGCACCTAAAACTTTAGTACTGGGTACCCAGGGTTATGGTATAGAATTGAGGAGTTCTATAGTGGTCTGGAACTGATACCAGTGTGGACAATGTGTTACCTAATTTATCTAGTGCAGCTAGATAGCTAGGAAAAGAGTTAACCTGAATACATCAAAGGTTGGTGGGTGACCACTGTGATTAATGTCTAGACTTAAGAAATGCAAAATGATTATCCTGATGCCAATTTAAAATGCCAGTCTGAATGCCATCCTGTGTAAATATCTAACCGCTACATCCAATTTATGCTTCCTAAACCTCACCCCTTGTAAATAAATTGTTGTTTGCTTGTTTTTATGAATCTTGTGTCATGAGCATATTATTAGAGAAAGTCAATAATTCCTGAAATGTTGAAATGTTGGGTTTTGGTTATTGGATCATGTGTGGGGTGACTATATGGTATTGTGGGTGGGTACAGCATCCCAGTGGGTTGTACTAGCCATAATTCTAGCCCACATAAAAGTATACTCTGGGTGGAGGCACTCCACAAATTTGTTATCTTGGGAAAGAATCAATGTTTAAACTAGGAACCCAGGCCTCTCAACCTGGTGTGACCAGCCAGGCAGGGGTAGTAGCCCATTGTGAGGTGGTGCATGGGTTACACATCTGACACGGATCAGGCTTGGGGGGATGTGGGTGACCTGGCCCGGTGCACTGCACTGCACTGCTGGCATGCAGATAAGTCCATAATGGACATGCAAATGGCCCGCTAGTACAGTGAATGCCCAAAGAGCTCATCTGCATATTTGGGATGAATATCACCCATTGGGGTAGTGGTGCAAACCAGTTTGTGCCATGCTTTACCCTGTGTGTGCTCTTCAGCCCTGCATCTTGGTCCAATATTCAAAGAGATAGTGCAATCAGTTCGGATCATGCTATCTGTTTAAATATGGCGCCGGAGCAAACCTGCCCAATTTTTTCACATGGCACACCTTTTGCACATGCAGCCAGCTGGCTCTGCATATGGGGTCCAATGATATTTAATGCCAATTAGTAAATACTTTGCAGTAACTGCAGTGCCCTTGATGTATGACAGTTTAGTACTTCAATTAAGGCATGCTATCCGAGAGGTTGAGGACAAGGTAGTTCACTTTACTACTGACATGTGGACCAGCAACCAAACCATTGCCTGTCTTTCTCTTACTGCACACTGGGTCAGTTTTGCAGGTAACTCTTCGTCCTTACACACCACTCTGCCTGCTACCCCTACCACTTCAACCACTAGTACTACCACTACTATCTCTCACAGCTCTGAAAAAAACTCTCATGTTTCAGAAAATGGCAGTTATCCATGTATCTCACTTTCAAGACATATGCAGCACAGCACATTCAGCAAGAACTGGAAAGAATAGTTAGTGTTTGGGTCACCTCACCGGGTTTGAAAGTTGTTTTCTTTGTTGCTGACATTGGTTCAAATATTTAAAAAGCACTTAATGTTGGCAACTATAACATATACACTGTTTTTCACATTATCTTATCCTAATCATTCAAAGCTTCCTGGATAATGACTGGCAAGTATTAACCACTATGGGAACAGTGCAGAAAGTGTGACCACTTCAACCAGTCAGTAAAACCACACAACATCCTTGCTGATATCCAGAAGAACAAATGTCTTCCTCACCACCAGCTTGTTCAGGATGTACCAACAAGGTGGAATTCAACTTACTTTATGACTGAACACATCCTTGAATGAAAGGTTGCTGTCATTGAGTAGATTATGTACAATGATATTGGAGAGGGCGTTGTTCTCCATTCTACTCAGTGGTCTTTGCTGGAACAGTTGAGTCACATTCTGAAACCATTAATGAGCGCTACAAGAGGTCAGTGCAGAAAGGGCATCCCTTACTCAAGTTATTCCACTCATTTTACTTCTCAAAAAAAGGTTGGTGGAAATGAGGAGCAACTTAGATATGAACCAACCTCTAGTCAATAACATGCATACCAGACTTAGCAATGATGACAAATTATCAGCCACGACACGGAGCAAAGAGTATATCTTAGCAAAATCGCTAGATCCATGTTTCCAGAACAGGCACTTTCCGTTTTTATTTTCTGATGATATGGAGGAGTTGAACTAAAGGCAACTTTTGATTGTTGCAGTAGATCAGGTTTCATTAGGAAGCAGTACTACAATGTCACCATCTCAAATTCAAAAGACTGCTCCAAAAACAGTACAGAAGACAATGCAGAGGATGACATTTGGTGACAGCTGCAGGACATTAAAATTCCAAAAGGAAAAGATGCATGCTCAGTATTAACCAGGGTAGATGCATATCTGTCTGAACCCAACATTAGTATTAAGGATCACCCTTTAGCTTACTGGAAACAGAAAAAAACAATGCTGGCCAAAGCTGGCTACCCTGGCTTGTAAGTATATTGGAAGTTTACCCTCCAGTGTCTGTTCCAAATGCTTATTTAGCTCTGCTGAGGATGTTGTAACTGATAAATGAACAAGATTAACACCAGGCAATGTAAAGAAACTAATGTTCTGGAAGGTTAACTTGCCAAACTTGGGCTATGTACGTGATGCTAATCTTGAAGATGACACTGACAGCAGTATCTGTGGATTAAGTGACAATAACATCAGCTTTTAATTTTCAGACTGGACTGCTTAAAACTAGACATATGGGACTTGCCTGACTTTTTTGACTGAACCATTATCATCATCATCCTCGGGGTGGGTGGGAGGTGCAGCCAGTACATGACAACTGTTATCAACTGTGGCAGACAAGTCCCTGTTCTCCCACAATCGTTTCCTCATTCTGAGGAGATAATTTAGCTAAATGTGCCTTAACCAGATTGATTAAAAATACTGCTAGCTGTTCCCCCCCCCCGATAGTAGTGGTAGTAGCAGTGGTGAAGTGATGACTTTTGGAGAGCCTGGTGCTCTTCTCTCATGTTGCTTCAAGTTGCGTTCCATACTGACAGCCGTTGCTAAACAAAAGTGGTGCCTGTTACTGAGAAATAAAACTAGCTATACAATCAAACACACTATCCCCTTCAACAAAAATCAGACTCAGGAGACTGGTTAAAAAATAGAGATCTGGGACTTGCCAGCCTGTGTACCAAATCATCTGCTTTCTTGGGGTGGGAGGGAGGTGCAGCCAGCACATGACATCGTACTGGTAGCAACTGTGACAGACAAGTCCCTGTTCTCACTTTCTTATTCTAAGGAGATAATTTAGCTAAATGCACCTTAACCAGATTGATAAATGCTACTAGCTCCGTTCCCTCCCCCCCATAGTAGTGGTAGTAGCAGCAGTGGTGATTTTTAAAGTGGTGACATTCGGACTGCCTGGTGCTTCACGTTCTGTTCTGTACTGAGATCAGTTGCTAAACAAAGTGGTGCCTGTGAGTGAGAAATAAAACTAGCTATGCAAACACACTGTGCCCTTAAACAAAAATCAGACTCAGAAGACTGGTTACAAACTAGAGATCTGGGATTTGCTTGTCATCACAGTCACTTTCTCATTCTTTTCTAAGCAGTCCTTTTTGGTAAATGTGCTTTAACCATGTTGATCTCAGTGCTGGTACAATAGTTTTTTTTTTCCCCTGATTGTAGAGTGGGCAGGGATAGTAGCAGTCATGAAGTAGTAGCTGGCTGACTGGCTGCCTGACTGGCTGATGCTGTTTCTGATTCTCTGTTATGGTGGTGTATTCCTCCATATTCATTAATCTTAACTGAGAGACATTCAGTGATGCCTGTTGAGGCATAAAAGTCACTACTGTTATTAACTATTAGACACAGTATTACTTTATTAAATGTCAGAAACAGAAGATTGGATAGAGAGCGTTGTGGGAGTTGCTTGTCTTTTGACAAACTCAGACAGACAATATGTGACAGGTGGCTGTCAGAGTTTGATACTCACACACAGGTCTACTAAGCTAACTGCTATTATTCTGGTTCACATTGGTGCTATAATTACTACGCTATAAGGGTTAGTCAGAGTTCTGGGACTTGCCTGGCTTCGGGCAAAATCATCATCATAATCTTGGAGGTTGGTGTCGGTTGTGAGGTTCAGCATGTACATATTACATCACTGGCGCTTCAAGTAGGCACATCTACAGTTGCATCATTCACTCCCTCTCATCTCAGTTCACTAAGCAGGCTGTTTATTACTACCAAACAGTGGTTTCATTGTATTTTTTTCTACAGATATGTTGAATAAAAGCTGTTTAAAATAACTTTTCAACACACAGTTACCATAAAACATAAAGTTTCTAAGAGGTCCGGATAAGGTTCAGATAACTATCCAAACCTTTTATTGCTTATCAGAAACTTTTGGAACCTTGGAACCTTTTGAGGTTCTCTCATCACTAATTTTGACCTTCTCTCCTCCACCTCCTGCTGTAGGATTTCCTTTTTACTGGGTAATGAGGAGGCAGTGCAGCATCATACATGTGAGGGGTGGTGCCCCCCCCAACAACTTTGTCCCCTGACAGTATCCCCTCCCTCCACAACCACAGACTCTACCGCTGTCCCACCACAAGCCAACACTATTCCTCACACTATCTTCATCCTTCATGCCTCCTCTATTCACAGTCTGTCTCCTTTCAACACCCTAGCTTCTTCTACAGTCTCCTCCAACACCCAATCTTTCCACAGTCCCAGTACCACAACTCTTATTCCCACTATGGCCCCTCAGACACCTCCCTTTCTCAACTCTCATTCCCCCAGAAAACTGTCTTCCCTGCCCCACCAGATGCCTCCCTCCACAGTCCACCAAACACTTTCTTCTTTCTCCAACCATCTTAATGCCCTTCTCTCACCAGCTATTCCTCCCTCCCAGGTCACTTGACACCTCCCGGCTCTACTGTACACACCTCACTCACTAGACACTGTTCCCTTCTGGTCCACCGGGACACTTCCTGTCCTGACCTGCTGGACACCTTTTCTCCACCACATCTGGCTGGATGCCCCTCCTTCCCTAGACACCCCCCCCTCCTGGGCCTCCCTGAAATCTCATTACCTGGCCCCTGGACATCACACCTTCTGGCCCTCCGTTCCTGGTTCCCTTGACACCTCTTCCCTCAAGGGTCCCTGGACATACAACACTCTATGGCCCCATTCACTGAGTACTGTCCACCACCCATCATTGACCTCTACCTACTGAGCCACACCCCCAAGCCCTGGCCTCATACTCATGTGATCCACACAGCCTTGGAAGAATGCTCCCTGATCCCCCATCCCCACCTTGGTGGCAGGCTCCACAGCATCTTCTTCCTCCAGCAGTAGCAACTGGATACCAATCCCCCTCAGCTTTAGTTGTTAGAACTCAGAGTTCCCCCTCCTTAGGTTCCCAGATGCATTTCCCAGCCCATATCAGGACTCAGGGCATTGCTCACCACACGTGGATTCAATGTGGTCACTTCTGGCTCCCACAGTTTCAAGAGGTGGATTCCGTGTTCCTCAAACAGAAAAGGACACCACTGCTGTGTTGCTGGATCATAATCCTATTTATCGAATCCATTGTACAGCAGCATACACTCCCATAGCCGAGATTTCATGCATGCTGTATGTGCTTTCTCAAGACATGATGTCATGAATGCAAAACCCTGTATTTATGGTGCTTAATTCTAAGACATTTAAAGGGACAATACAATTTTATTCCCATCAAGATGCTTATATATATTTTTTTAAATCATGCAAAGGTGTCAGCTTACTGGCACTGAGCGTTGAGATGCGCTATGCCACATCTTGCTACATGCCTGTGACCTGATAATGGAAGCAAACTTGGGTTGCTGGGAGTCAGTCTGGGGAGAGGATTGAACAGCCAAGGAACTGCTATCTTCTACTGGGGAGGGAAGACTTGCTTTCCCCAGTCTGTGACTGCCAGCAGGTAGAGGTCTAGTGGTAGTGCAGGATAGGATGGCATGGAAGGGGGGGGTTGTGGCCTGGAGATGCGTGTCTGTCTCCACATGCATGCTTAATGTTGGGTGCAATAGCAAGGGAGGAAAGTGGAAAATAGGAGATGGGGCTTAGTGAATCCCTGCATGTCCATCTGTGGACCCATGCTACCACCCAGAAGGCCAAGGAATGAAATGGATTGTGTCTCATGGGAAGCATGGCCCTCACTCCTCTGACCCCCCCATGGGGGGAAACCATGTGGGTGCCCGACAATAAGGTAGCTCTCAGGGGAGGCAAGCACTGGTCCATCGGGGATGGGTACAAAGCTTATAAGGTATTCCTAATAGGAAATCAACCTATATGGAAAAATAACTGACTAGGAACCTCTCATTGGTAACAGTGTGATACTTCACTAAAGTATGTGCTCCTATTTTGTGCTTACAAGCCCCTCTGTTCAGTCATGGAAGCAAAAAAAGTCAAGGGGGGACAGAGAACAATTTTGAGGAAATACTAGGTATGTATTCAAAGAAGGGATTGGGGAGCAAGGGTCAGGCTGTCAGTGCCAGGAAGGAGAGCAGAGCGAAGTGTCAGCAGTGCACATGGCAGAGCATGGTCTCAGAGTATGTAACATAGCGCAGTGTCACAGCACACGTGGCACATCCCAGTGTTAGCATCACAGTTGGCATAGTGCAGTGTTGGCAGTGCACAAAGCACAATGCGGTGTTGGCAGTGCACTTGGCAACCCTGTGTCAACAGTGCATGTGGCAGAGTGTGATGTCATTATTGCATGGTGCACAGCACAGTATCGGCATTACACATGGCACAGCGAACTGTCTGCATTGGGCATGGCACAGCACAGTGTTGATATCCCACTTGGTACAGTGTTGTTTCAGCATTGCATTTGGCACAGAGCAGTGTCAGCATTGAATGTCTCAGTCTCATTTCAGCAGTGCCCATGGTACATCCAGATGCTGGCATTACCATAGTGCACAACCTGCTGCTGGCATGCCACATGACACAGCGCAGTGTTGGTATTGCAAGTGGCACTATGCAGTGTCTGCATCACACTTGGCACAGGTCATTGTTGGCAGTGCACATGGCACAGTACAGTGTCAGTATGGCAGACAGCAGTGTAGTGTCAGCAGTGCACATGACACAGCAAATTGTCAGCAGTGCATGTGAGAAATTGCACTGATGGCATCACATGGTACACAGCACAGTGTTTACAGTGCATGTGGAAAAGCTCTGTGTCTGAACTGCATGTGGCACAATGCGGTGTTTCCATAGTGAAATGGTGGCACTGCATGTGAAGTGTCAGCAGTGCAGCTAGCACAGCAAGCTGTCGGCAGTGCTTGTGGCAGTGTGAGATGTCAGCAGTGCACATGGCATGGGAAAATGTCTGCAGTGGATGTGGCACAACACAGTGTTGGTAGAGTATGTAGTACAGTGCAGAGATACCAACATGAGTGGCACAGCACTGTGCCACCACACCACAGTGCAGTGCCACATGCACTGCAAATATTGCAGGGTGCCACATGTTCTGTTGTCACTGATCTGTACCACGTGAGTTGTCATCACTCAACTGTGCCACGTGCACTGCCATCACTGTGTTATGCCATGTGCACTGTCGTCACTGCACTATGCCACATGTACAATTGTTACTGAACTGTTTCATGTGTATGGCTGTCACTGCTCTGTGCCACATGTATTACCAACACTGCACAGTGCTATGTGCACCGCCATTACTGTACTGTGCCACATTAACTGCCATCACTGTGCTGTGCCACATGCTAATTGCACTGTGCCACATGCACAGCCATCACTGGTGCCCAGTGGTCTCTCACTCTCCCCATCTGTGGTACATGACACCTCCGGTCCCCAAGCATCAACATACATCACCCCATGCCAACATAATCCACGATGTGCAGTAGTAATCCCTACCAAATATGATGATTGGCATTGCCCATCCCTGTACACCTTGTTCTAAGACTGTCTTATTTTTATGTTTACAATAAAGTTCAGAAGGCCAGCCATGGGGTGAGGGAGGAGGGGGACTGTGCTGGTCATTGTATTTTTGGGAAGGGGTAACACTGGAGACCAGGTATCTTGTTTACACAAAATGAAGTTTAGGGAGGTGACACCACAGGACATCAGAGATCATGTTGCTATGGGTGCCACTAGACTCCAGTAATCATTTGGCATGGGTTGGAACCTGTAACCATACCTGGGGGGATTGGAAGCATGCAGCAAGGTCTGTTTGGTGGAGGCAGGCTAGGGAGCATGCTGCTATGTCTGGGTAGAGAGCTCAGGAGACTGACGTGTGAGGGGAGCTAGAGGCCAGTGTCAGACGGTGGGCTCAGAAGTATGTCACCATGGCATGAGGGGGTTCAGTAACCTGGGTGAGTGACCACTCCACAGCCCCTAAAGCTGTATCCCCCCAGCCAACCATGTTCCCATCACCTGCCCCCCCATATTTCCCATCCACAGGCAAGATGGTGACCCCCCCATCTAACTCTGTCCTTGCAACTGGGATGCCCCCAGTTGACCATCTTCCCTGCATGTGCCCCTCCCCACATTTACAGGGGTACTTAAGGTGTCAAAGAAGGCACTTGTGTGTGTGCACCAGCCATGATCTGTATTTAAGGAAAGGGCTTGTTAGTTGAAGAGTTATGCAGTTTTCACCCACGGAGAACTACTGCTGTGGTGCTGTGACTGCTAGTACCCCCCAATCATCTGACAGCTCTTAGGAAACATTGAAATGCACATAGCACTGGGGAGCACACCTGTACTTGCTATACACTGTATCTTGTAAGGGGGTGCAGGCCCCTACATAGGGGGGTGTGCAGGTTCCTGCATAGGGAGTGCAAGACCCTCCGTGGGGGGAATGTGGCACCAGCATAGGAAGGGGCAGCAGGTCCCTGAATAAGGAGGCTGGTGTAGGTCTTTGCTGGCTATGGACCCCCTCCATTCTGGGCCTCCTGGACCACCTTCTCTCCTGGAACCTCCCCAACACCCCCCTCCCTCCTCGGTCTAGTGGGCATGCACTCTTAAAATCCTTTTTGCCTCCACTCCACTCACTAAGCAGCAGCAGTTTCACTTTCTGATCTTGCTGTGGTCTAGGACCATCTTGTCATTGGCACTAGCCATGCAGTCCAACCCAGCAGCCAAGAAAGAGACTACTGACAAGGAAAATTAAGCACTGGCCCCTACATGTGCCTGCCTTGAGTGACCCATGCTCTACCACCAGTGATACTGACCAAGAGAAACTTGAGTGGGGAGGCTGGTGTGGGGCCCGGAAAGGGAATTCAGCAGTGGGGAGGGTGGTCAGGGGACTGGAGGTTGGTCCTTGCATCAGGTGGTGGTGGCAATTCCACTACAGGGGAGGCAGGGGACGGAGCTGGCCATGAGGGTGGGTGGGCTTGGAAGCCTGCTACTACTGCTGAGTGGGCTTGGGAGTGGGTGAGAAGAGGAATATATCCCCCTATGTGAGAGGGTGTGGCTGCAGGTGGGAAATCCTAGAAATACGTGTGACCAGCACTCGTGGATTGCATCCATGCATATGAGGTGTCTGTATCTGCCCCTATGAGCCACTCTGCTCCCATGTCAGACAAGTACCAGCCTCCCTCAAGCAGAGCATCCTCTCTGGGGCTGGGACACCCCAAGTCCCTGGGCCAGCCTCTCCTTATCCCCACAAGCAGACCACACAACCCTCTTTTGCAGACCACCCTCACTGCAGCTGCTTCTTTCCCCAGATTGGGCAGCAATCAGAACCACAAAGAAAATGAAATGTTTACATAGTAGCCATTAGTGACACATGGTTTACCAGTAACCACACTTGGGAGACTTCAGTACCTGGCTATGTACTGTTCAGAAGGGACCGAGGTGCAAAAGGGGGGGAGTGGAGTGGCCCTTTATGTCAATGAAAATATCAAAGCTACAGAAATTCAGAATACACATAAGGAACCAGAAGAACTGTGGGTCACCCTGGAAACAGGAAATGGGACAGCCATACGAACTGGGGTTGTCTACAGGCCTCCAGACCAGGGGGAGGACATAGAAACATTACAGTTAGAAGACATACAAAACATGACAGCTAAAGGGGAGGTTCTGATAATGGGAGACTTCAACATGACAGATACAGATTGGTCAATACCAGCAGGAACATCTGCCAGAACTAGACACATAGTGTATTCCCTGCAGGGGGAGGGCCTCAAACAACTGGTACTACAACAACCTGCAAGAGACAGGGCTATCCTAGATCTAGTACTGACTAACAGGGAAAGGATCAGAAATCTCCAGGTAGAAGGTTACCTGGGGGCCAGTGACCATCACAAGGTATGGTCAGTTTGGCCACTAAGATTCATACTAAGATTGGAAAGAAGCCAGAGAGCCATGAGGCCCATAAATGCTCCTTACACTAATAAAAACAAAGAATAAAGTCAGAAAGGATCAAATTGTCCAGTCAGAAATTGAGCATAAACTTGGAACTACTAGAAATAACCTCTACAGGTAAAGCATTCCAAGGTTTTATGATATGCAGAGTATAAAAGAATTTCCTAGGCATTAAATTAAATTTCCTATGTTTTAGCTGGAGTGGGTGACCTCTGAGATTAAAGCTATCATCTTTGAACACCAGCCTTAGGTTAGACAATAAATATGGTTCTTTCATGATGTCAGACATAAGAAGAAGATCCCCTCTTAGCCACCAAGTAGTGAGGGACATTAAATTCAATGAAATTAGTCTGGTTTCATATAACGTGTGTTGTAAACCTTTTACACATTCAGTGTAGTGTCTTTGCACTTTCTCCAGTCGCAGAATGTCATGTTTCCCAAAGGGGCACCATAACGGGGAAGGGAAATCCTGATGTGGAGGAACATAGGCTCTATATAAGGGCATCAACACATTGCTATTTCATGATTTAATATTTCTCTTAATAGACCAGATAACCCTGTTAGCTTTAAGTATTACCAGATTAATCTGTGAATCAGGCCGGAAATCGTCAGACACCAATACCCCCAAGTCTTTCTCTGTACAAGTACTGGTCAACACTCTGTTGTCTAGTATATAGACATGAAAGGGATTGTTGATACCAAAAGGCATGACCCTGCAATTATCGTGATTCAATTTCATACCCCAAGTATTTATCCATTTAGAGATGTTATTCAGATCAATTTGAATAGATGCAATCTGCTCTAAGTTGGAACACAGACCTCCAAGTTTAATATCATCTGCATATTTTATAGTTTTAGAAATGCAGCTGTCTGTTATATCGGATATGAAAAGCTGAAAAAGGCTTGGGCCCAAAACAGAGCCCTGTGGTACACTGGTAGTGATTTGCCCTAAATTAGATAATTGTCCATTAATCACAACTTGCTGAGATCTGTTAAACTAATTAGATATCCGTCTTACAATAATAGGAGCAATAGTAATGGAAACAAGTTTGTGTAATAATGCCCAATGGGGAAGAAGATCAAAGCCTTGCTAAAATCAATCTAAATCACATCAAACGGGAATCTGTTGTCGAGCTGCAAACTGACATCCTCGTAAAAACACAATAGGTCAGTCAAACAACTATGACCCTTTTTAAATCCATGTTGTTCCGCATCTAATGTGACCAGAGTAGAAGAAATAATATATTTTATCAAACTTTCCAAAATTTTGCACATAGGGGAGGTTAGACTAATTGGTCTATAATTCTCCCAACAATTTTATGGTCTTTTTTCATGGATCAGAATCACATGTGCAGTTTTCCAAAGTTCAGGCACAAAATTTTGATTAATGCATTGTTACTAACATACTAAAATGTCAGTAGACTAGGCCTAATGGTCTTTAGTGTCTGCTCGTTTGGTCAGCCACCACCCTGGGAGCGGACCGTGCTGCCACCCTCTCTGGCTTCTCCCTTCCCAGTCCCGGATATTCTTGCTGCACTGGACTTTGCTTCAAGAGCCTGTCCCCTGTACCTGTCCCACCCTCTCTTGAACCCCTCCACTGTCTCTGCCTCCACCAGCCCCCGGGGCAGCGCATTCCATGGCTTCACCACCCTCTCAGTGAAGTAGTACCTTCTCCTTTCTCCCCTGAATCTCACCCCCTCCAGCTTCCATCCATGCCCTCTAGTTGCCCCCTTCTTCCTTCAGAACACCCTGACTGCTCCTCCACTATTTACCCCCCCAAGTACCTGAAGACCTCTATCATGTCCCCCTGGTCCCTTCTCTCTTCCAATGTGCACATATTTAGCTCTTCGAGCCTCTCCCCATAGGTCCTGTCCCCCAAGCCCCAGATCATTTTGGTTGCCCTCCTCTGGACCCTCTCCAGGAGTTCAATGTCCCTCTTTAAGTGTGGCCTCCAAAACTGCACACAGTACTCTAGGTGCAGCCTCACCAAGCAGTTATACAGAGGGAGTATCACTTTCCTCCTTCTGGAGGTGACACCCCTAGCAATGCATCCCAGCATCCTGCTGGCCTTGGCTGCTGCCCTCCTACAAGTCTCTGAGTTGTTCATCTTGACATCCACCACCACCCTCAGGTCTCTCTTAGCCATTGAGACTTGTAGCATTCCCCCCTCCGCCAGGGTGTACACTTGGCCTGGGTTTCTGGCTCCCAGGTGCAGTACTTTGCATTTCGCTGCATTGAACCTCAGCTTCCATTGTTCATAAAGTAATTTAAGTGGTAGAGCCAGACTGTCTTCCAACAAATATAAAAGGTGCCCTGGTACATCATCCGGTGATACACTAAATTTCCCTTTAAGAGTAATTAGTTTAGTGCGTACTTCAGATTCAGAAATGGTGATGTTCCCTTCCATAGAATCTATGTTAATGTCAATAGACTGTTTATTTAAAAATATCTTACAAATTTTTTTATTAAATATGTTAGCCATTTTGAGGGAATCATGAATTTGTGTGTCATTTAACTGGATCAGCCCTATCTGACAGGTGTTTTTTTTGAGAGAATTTATAAATGCATAGAAGGACTTGCTATTATCCTTCCTTACATTGACTGCTAATCTGAGCTCTCAAGATTTTTTTAGCTTTTCTAATACAATTTTTGCATTTCTTTTGAATATTATGGTATATACAACAATCTGTTGGAGTCCGTGATTTCAGATATGCAGCATACAGTTTATTTTTCTTATTTAATAAAGCTTTTATTGAATTATTCATCCATTTAAGCTTATGTTGACTCGAGGTGTTTTTTTAACTTAGTAGGGATGAACACATTTCTAAAGTTAATAATTTCATTGTGTAAAAAATAAAAATTATCCCTAATAAATGCAGTATTTAGAATTGATTCCCAATCCTCACTATCCAGGCTGGTTTTGATACTAGACAGATCAGCTTTTCATATGTATATATTTTGGAGCTGTTTTTCAACAGAACTACCATATGTTCTAAATCAAACCTAATGGAACAGTGATCACTGTTCCCAAATGGTGTGGAAACATTTGGTTTTTTTTTGTGAGCCAAATTGCCACTGAAAAGAACAAGATCCAATATATTATGTCCTCTAGTTGGCTGATCTACACCCTGGGTAAGGTGACACTGCTGACAAGGACTGAGTAGTTTTCTACCAGAGCATGTAGTGGCTGCCTGCCCAATCCAGTCAATTTCACCTAGGTTAAAATCCCCTGTTGGCGTAATATCCCCCAAAGTACAGGCAATTTCAATTTCTGAAATTAGAATATCAAGAAGATCAGAGGATGCACGGGAAGGGGGGTGATAGCACACTCCAAAAATAAGGTGTTGATATTTATTTAACATTAGTTTGATCCATAATGATTCAGAAAGATTAGCAGGAGACTTGACCTTGTTTGAAATGTCAACAGACTGTAATGATTCCCTAAGAAAAATTGCTACCCCACCTCCTTTTTTATTCTGTCTATTTTATTTGTAAAGATTATACCCGGATAGTGAAAGATCCCAGCTAGCTTTATCATCGCCCCATGTTTCAGTAATCATTATCACATCAATATTATCTACTGCAAGTAAAGCCTGAAACTCATCTAATTTATTATTCAGGCTCCTAGCATTGAAATATAAATAATGTAAATTACAGTATTTATTTTGAGCATAATCACTAGTCGATAACCTCTTGGGGGGAGAAGCTATTCTCTCCCCCAGATCAAGCAGTTTAAATGTTCATTTATATGTTTCAGTATGTGTTCTTGGGTTTTCAAGTATGGCTTGGGTTTTCATTGTTATGCCGATGATACCCAGTTATATCTTTCTTTTGCCCCAGGAACATCTAACGCAGTGGACATGCTAAACATCTGCCTTGCTGAGATCAATGACTGGATGGCCTCCAGCTGGTTGAGAATGAATCCTGACAAGACAGACGTACTGGTAGTGGAGTCGAACAGAGTGTGTGATAGGGTGGCCTCTGACTCAGCAACTGGACTTGTTCTGGGAGCTATTTCATTGATGGACTCCTCTTAGGTGCGAAATCTTGGCATTATTTTGGATAGGAATCTGACTGTGGAGGTGCAAATATCCTTCACAGTCCATTCCTGTTTTTTCCATCTTAGAAATATCGCTAGGATAAAGCCCCTTGTTCCACCTCTGGACCTCCCTACCTTAGTGCATGCCTTAGTTACTTCTAGGCTTGACTACTGCAATGCGGTCTACCTCAGGGTCACTGGAGGATCTCTTCGTAGGCTGCAGCTGGTGCAAAAAGCAGCTGCCCGGTTACTTACAAGGCAGCAAAAATCTTGTCACATTACACTAGTGTTACGTGAATTGCACTGGCTGCCGGTGAGATGGACGATCCTCTTTAAGGTGGGTCTTTTCACCTATAAGGCCCTACATGGACAGGGCCCTGGTTATCTGTTAGACCTTCTTGCACCTGCTCTCTCTGACTGCCCCCTCCGCTCTTCCTGCAGGGGCTCCCTGGCAATTCCGAGAATGAGGTTAAGATCCTCTGGTGCAGATCTTTTAGTGTTGCAGCCCCCGTTCTCTGGAACTCATTGCCATCTGGGGTCAGGAGTGCCCCTACTGTAGATATTTTTAAGGTTTGCTTGAAGGCTCTCCTATTTTCCCAAGCTTTTTGGGGTTGAATTATGGATTTTAGTAAACTACGATAACAATATCTTGGGTTATAATCTTTTTTATGTTTTTAAACCTATCATGTATTCTGTATCTTTTGATGTTGTATTTATTTTGTGCAGCGCCCAGAGCCTCTGGGATTGGGCATATTTTGAATAAATTTTGCCTTGCCTTGCTTTGCCTTGTTCTTCCAATACAAGATTACCGCTACAACTCAAATGGAGGCCATCGCTACAAAAAAGTTCTGGTCTACCTAAAAATTCCTCCCAGTGGGTGAGACATACTTGATCTTGTTTGAGCCATCTGAGGCGAAGCCAATTATTAAATTGATATATTTTATGTTAAATGCATCAGAAGCACTTGGGACAGGTAGAATTTCAGAGAAGGCAATCTCACACCCAATATTCACCAATGTATTTGAGAGTGACACAAGGTCTTTCTTAATATCCAATAAGTCAGAGTATAAGAAATCATTTGTACCAACATAGAGAACTACCAGAGGGTTTGCACCATATTTATTTAAGATATTTTGAACCATGTGAGAAATATTAGAGATCCTTTCACCTCAAAAACTAGAGCACATGTGATTTGCTTTGTCTGGATCGCAAATTGCCCTAACCAAATATTTGATAATGGAGTCCCCCAGGATGAACACTTGCCTAGGGGCATCGCAAGGAATCTGGGAGGTCTCCATCTGAATAATACCGTTAACCACGGGAACTACACAATCAAGTACTGGCCTTGGGGAAGATACATCTAATGGTACCAATGGGGTAAAAGAGGGAGAAAGACATAAATTAGGGGGACCAGAGGGACTGCAGTTTATCATGGCAGTGATAACACCAAGGTCACCAATTTCAAAATGGTGGGGGGAGGTATCATCCAATGGGATAGTAACCCCATCAGAGTTATTAACCACATATAAGGACTTAAATCTATTTTGTGTGGGCAAAGAAATCTGTGTGGCCTTATGTCCCTTTTTATATGCTCTTTTACCTTATACCTCATTCCAGTGTTCACTCAGCATACCATATGCATATTGTGGATGTTTACTGGGGCCACCTCTGGGTCTTGACATCCACAATATGGTGGAGCAATTTATGTGCTCTGCGATGACACATTGCCAGTCTCATCTTTCTTCTAGTTTTATGTTAAAAGCAGTTACATGAGTTAGAAGCACTGAGTACATCCAATAGTTGATCTTTAAAGTAGGAGATCTAGTCACTCCCTTTCAGCAGGTCTAAGGAGGCATGCCATAATTTTGCAAACCTGTAGGAGAAACAGCTTTGAACAATCAAGAATTTTCTACATGGTAATAATAGAGAGTTCCTTGCCGTGCCCTTTGTAGAGTATTTGTTGATGTACTTGCAACTGGATTGCAGAATGAGGGACAACAGCCCAAGTAATGCTTTTTTCACCTATCATCATAGTATGGAATTGCTCCCATAAGCTACAGTTTAGTTATGCCACAGTGTAATAAATGACAACATGTGTGGGTGTCTAGCAGGAATTTAATTATTTCAAAAGTTTTACCGGGAAAGATATATTGAACTGATAACAACCCTTTTTTCAGATATGTCCTGAATTAAGGGGATAGGGAGAATCAGAGTGGCAACAATGAGGTACAAAAGTACAAATAATACAACTAAAAGGTAAATAAGCTTCAAAAGTATACAGTTGTGCAAAGGCAAAATAGTCTGTGTACATAAGTATACTACAATGCATAACGTGCAGAGGGAGAACACTTTGATGTGTACAAAAGTAGAGATGTAGCGAATTTATATTCTGCCGGTGAAGTGGTGGCATAGTGGCTGAATCCACCATGCAGAGTAATCAGTGAAATTTTAAAGGCCTTAGGTGAAATTTTGCCAAGGTGAAATTTCAGCTCCCATCGGTGAAATTCCACCTTCCGTGGCGAAAATACACCTTCAGTGGTGAAATTTCACCTTCCGTGTTTAAAATTACACCACAGAAGGTGGAATTTCACAGTGGAAGGTGAAATTTCGCTATTCTGCTGGCGGAATTTCACCACTCTGCTGGGTGAAATTTTGCATTTCACTCTTCGAAATCGGTGGAATTCACAGATTACTCAGCGTAGCTAATTTTTCTCACTTTGCCCACCACTATACAAAAGACAATACAGAGTTTATGGTGGGAATAAATGAATATAATTGGCAGGGTGTGTTTGGAACTGTACTAATGTAAATGCAGGGCAAAGGGGGAGCAGATATTGTAGGGCAGAGGGCAACAGCCAAAGGGCTCAATATCAGGGGCCGTTGCAGGACTGAGCAGTGAAGTCACAGAGAAGTGATTAGAGATAGTGGAGTGAGGGGGCAGAGTGAATGAAGATGAGTGAGAACAAGCATTGCTAAGTGAGTAAAAGTTAGATGGTGAATAAGAGAGTAGAGAAACAAGACATGAGGCAGGTTGCCAACCAAAACTTTTATTGTATTGCAATATTACTCCAAGAAATATTTTTCTGTAATTCACCTGTTTTGTTATTCTTATTTTTCAAATTATTGCATTTTCATTCAGTGTACTTTTTATTTGTCCTGTTTCTAACTATTTCCTCTTCCCCAGGACATATCTGGAAATGAGCAGATACCAGCTCAGTATGTCTTTCCTGGTAAAATCTTTTTTAAAAAATATATAAATTACCATATGCAGAGCAAACATTTGCTCTTCCAAAATGGTGCTGACCAAGTGTTGCACACTGTAATCTGTGGTTGGCAGCAATACTGGTCCAACAAAAGACAGCGCACAAAGCACCATACCTCTCAACATTACCTCATTATGAGGGACATCCTCATTGTCTAAACTGCTCCATCCCACGTCTGTCCCACATGGGAATAGGTGTTGTGAATTCAGACATTTATAATGCTTTAACACTTATTGAAATATTTAAATGTTAATATACCAAAGCAAAGCTAAACTGCACCACACATAGTACAGTAGGTGTGACGGGGAAAGAACCAGATGGCTTCTTGTGGAACACTCACTGAGAGAACACTCTGAACACCAGTTTAAATTAAATGAAAATGTCTTTACTTTCAATAACCTAACAAAAAAAAAGCTTATATTCAGCTTTACAAAAGGGTCCTTGCAGTTCAGTCTCTGGCTCTTTTGAAACCAAAACGGAACTTCTTTGTTTTTCCCTTATTCACCCTCCCAATTTTTTAGGCTCAGGTGCAGCATGTTGACACTTCCCCCCAACACTTCCCCCTCTGCTGAGAGACAGCCAGCATTCCAAGCATGCCAAACACTGAGGTCTGAATGAGGCTAATGCTAAAGTAAGAGGGGGTTGGTTGAAATCCCCTCCCAACCCTTGCCAAAACATATGCTGCATAAGCAATAAGACATGATGAGGTGTGCATTAGACATTTCTAATGCATGGCATGAGCCATAGTAAGGCACTAGGCTGCAGACCAAGTGCCTTCAGCCCCTGGTCATGCACTGGAAATGTCTAATGCCCATCCCTGGAGTGTCTTATTGTGCTTATAAGATGGGTCTCAGTATCTAATATCAATGTAAATATACATTTTTTATGTTGGTATAAAAATAAAATCTTTCATGCTTTTTCTTATAAAATAGTCCCTCTGCCTCCAGCACTCTGGTGTGTTTATTTTTTGCCTTTTGGCATTTTGTACTGCTAGTGACATGGAGTTAACAATGGCTGTCATGGTTGCTATCGTGACAGCCTCTCTAACACACCACTCTGATCTTGTAAAACCTGCTTTTTGTGACTTCATTTTTATTTGCTTCTTTCTCATTTTAAATAAAACTTATAGAAGTTTGAGTGGATAATGAATTA
Source organism: Neoceratodus forsteri (assembly GCA_016271365.2). NCBI lineage: Eukaryota > Metazoa > Chordata > Ceratodontiformes > Ceratodontidae > Neoceratodus > Neoceratodus forsteri. The sequence goes on along the minus strand of CM028134.1, from coordinate 531,265,122 downwards.
GCAGCTAAGAAATTGTACTCAAGTGCATGACCATGATCTACGGACCACCAGCAAGCGGCAGCAGTTTTCAAATTAAAATATCAAATTTCTGCCTACTTTTTTATTTTACTTCTGTTCCCTGTGTAATGCTGAAGTATGATTGGGTAGCAAATGGGCAACTGAGAGAAGATAAACTCTGTGAGAGCACATGACAATGATCTATGGACCACCAGTAAGGGGCAGTGCTTTTGATGTTTAAAACAATTTCTCAATACATCTTAACTACTGTAGTTTGAAACAGTGTCTAATGCAAATACTGTACTGTATTTTAACAAGCTGAGAGTGGGAGCAAGAGGAGTGCAGAAGTGAGTGGCAGGTGGATACCCAGGCATACGGTTGGTAGGTCAGGGTGTGGAAATACAGAGTCAGAAGGGGCTGACTGAAGAAAATGTACTATGTGAAAAAGAAAGAGTTTTACAGTGTGTTTAGTCACAAAGGGAAAGAGGCAACTATTGCATGGCAAACATGCTATGACATACTGGTGAAGTGGAGATAAAAAAAAAAAAAATGGCCTACCCACAATGTGCGTGTTTAAGAGAGTGGCAGACTCTCCCCGCCAGCATGTGTGAGCCTGTGTGAAAGTGCTACAAGAATGAAAGAGTGATTTCTGTGTGGATTTAAAAAATAGAAAAGCAAGTAACTGCAAATTAATATTTCTGATGTCTGTTACAGAGAGTGGTTTGATGATTACAATTAAGGTTTACAGGGTTTGAGCAAGTTTGTGGTTACTGGCGGGAAATAAATGGCAGTGATTCAGAAATTAGCATTCCATTTGGCTGCTTAATATCTAATTTTTTAAATGCGACTGTGGTTACCTGAATTTGTTGCTAGAAACTTATAAAGTATGGCTAGCAACCAACCAAAACACAGGATTTTTCCTACCCTTTTTATAATGTGGGATTATAATGGGGTTGATGGTTATAGGGAGCATGATGAACATAATCTCTGTTGCAGTAGTGCTAGGTAGAAGGCCATTACCAGCTCATCTTGATGTTTCTGTGTCTCTTCCTGCTTCTGCTCTGCACTTAATGCAAAGATGTTTTTTTGCACTTCATATATTGCCTGTGCTGACTGGCACTGTGCAAATATTAGCCTGTAATTCATGATGCACTTTCACAGTGTATTCACTTCAACTTTGGCTCATTTTTATGTTGGTGCGCTTGCGCAACCAACATTTTGTGGCAGTGGGGATTTGGAGGCGCGGTCGCTGTTGGGCGAATGCAGGGTATGCACAAGTAGGTGCGTCCCTCATTCCCCAATCAGCCTGCATGCCGGCGCCACACCATGCATAGTAATGTGGCAAGCACATCTAAAGAAAGGTCCGCTGCAATGCGAGCAAAGCTTGTCACATGCAGTGTACTCTTCCTACGTGCTCGCCAGCTACTAACATGGTGGCTAAACTGCCGACTTTGGGGGTGCCCAATCTCCCTGTCAGCTTACCCTGCAAAGTATGTGCCAATGGGGAAGCCCACTCCCTGTCAGCAGAATGCGTCTCCCCTCCCCCGCTTTCATTGTTTGGCGATGGGGGTACCCAATCCCCATCGACATCTATCTCCCCTTTCCCTCTGCAATGTGCCGACAGGAGAGCCCACTCTCTGTTGGCATGATGTCCCCTCCCCTTCTTCTGTGCTGACAGGGGTGCCTAATCCCACGTCAGCTATTGTACACCCCGAAAAAGAAACCACCTGTAAAAAAGCAAACCATCCACGATGTGTTTTGTTTAGTACCTGCAAGCAGAAAACCATCCCTTGTAGTCTCCCTACCCACCACCTGTACCCACCCACTGCACACCCTACCTCCCCACCCCTCACCCCACACTTACCTCTGGAGCTCAGTGCAATGATCTTCGGTGGACTTGGAACATGTCTTCACTCTTCAAAGCTGACCGAGAACTGAGAAAATGCCGGAAAGCTGTATAATGGGATAAATAGGGGGTTTTCCAACTTTATTGTATACCTCGGACATTGTTTGGAATTTTTGCACCAAATTTTCAACATGGTGTTTTTGGGACCCCTCCTCATGAATTCTGTCACAATTATGATGTTAATCTGTCCTGAAAGGTGATTTCGCAATCACTGCACAGAATCACCTTTTGGGACTGATTAATGCAAGCACAGTGGCAGTGTTCATGAGGTGGGCTCTCAAAAAGGCTAAATCAGCTCTCAAATCCCTTGAAGCCATCACAAATGATACGGCTATCAAGGTAACAATGGAGCAACTAATCCTGGGCATCTTCAACATTAACTGGGCCCTGGGCCCTGGTCATGCCTCAAAGTCACTTACCCATGAAGCAGGTCTGACGCAGGTCATCTCTGAACCAACCAGACTTAATTACAAAACTGAGAACCACACCACCCTTGACTGGGCTCTGGTGTCTAACCCCACTAATATACAGAGTGCGGGCACAATGGCAGACTCCCTGAGTGACCTTTCCCCAGTCTTCTGTATATGGAAAAACAAACCACCCAAGGTCCAACCTAGAATTCTCTCCGCCCATGACTTCTCCAGGTTCTCTGAACTATAATATAGTCGCTACCTAGTTAGTCTGGACTGGAACCCCATAAATCTTCTCCCTACTCTTACTGAGGCTGTGCAATACCTCCAAGACAAACTAACCACAGCGGCCAACCTCTTTGCCCCAATGAAGAGAATGAGGGCTAAAGGCAGCTGCTACAAGTGGATCTCTCCCTCCCTCCCTCAAAGCCCTAATGGCTACTCAAAAAAAAGCCTGGAAAAAGTTTAGGCTCTCCTCCCTCCTGGCAGATCTCGCTGAATACAAAGCCCTGAGGAACAAAGCCAAGAGAGCCATAAAACTCGCTAAGAGAGATTACTTAACACACCTCCAGAAAACTAGCCTGGGCAACCCCAAGCAATTCTGGAATCATATCAATACCTGATCAAATGCAGCAAAAAGCCTGAGTCCTGTCCCATGGAGATTAACGGTCAGCTCACAACTGACCCTTCTCAAACATTGGCTGCCCTTAACAGGCACTTCTCAGACCTCGAGGCCTACAAGACCTGCCTGTCTCCCCAGACTCTCCCCCCTACCTCAGATCAACCACCTCACATGGAAAAACCCCCATTTCACCTGAGACTGGCTAAATGCACTAAAGTACTAAACCTCCTAAGGAACCTGAAACCAAATGGGTCAGGGGGACCCGACGGTATCAACCCTCGGCTACTCAAGGCAGGAGCTACCTCCTTAGCCTGGCCTATAACCATGCTCCTCAATCAATCACTGAGGGAAGGAACAGTCCCTGACCCATGTAAACATGCCAATACTGTCTCTATTCACAAAGAGGGGCTCAGGGAAAAACTCAACAACTACAGGCCAGTTTCCCTCCTCTACTCACTTGCTAAGGTGCAAGAAAGAGTCATCTACAATCAACTCAGGAACTACCTGGAAGCTCATCAGCTCCTTGCCCCCTCCCAACATGGATTTAGAACAAACCATGGAACTGACACTGCCCTCATTAACTTCACGGATGAAGTTCTCAGGGCAATGGACAAAGGGATACCCTGGTGCAGTCTTTATAGACTTATCCAATGCCTTGACCTTGTCGACCACAACTTGCTGCTACAGAAGCTGCAAAATATAGGCCAGACAATCATGCCCTGAAGTGGTTTGGGAGCTACTTATCAGGCAGGGCACAGAGGGTCTCATGGAAAGGGACCATGTCTGACCCACTACCCCTAAACCAGGGTGTACCTCAGGGCTCAATTCTAGGCCCCCTCCAGGTTTCCTTGTTTACCAACGACCCGCATACCCACTGCGGGGAGAGCTCGGTTGTGCAGTACACTGATGATACTGTCATCTTCCGACCACTGCATGATGTGGTTGCCCTAGTCCCTCTACTCCAAAAGGATCTCACTTCACTAGAGACTTGGCTATGTAAGAACAGAATGGTACCAAATGCCGACAAGACCAAGGCAATGCTATTCAGGCCAAGATCCCTGAGATTTGACAGGTCCTCATCCCTCTCCTTAACCTCACTCTCTGGTAAAGCCATTAACGTAGTCCCCTCCCTTAAATACTTAGGCCTCACGTTGGATCAGAATATCACATACAAGGAACATGTGGACTAGGTCACCAGGACCCTACATCGGAAACTTGGCACCCTGTACTGACTCATGGACCAACTCATCCCTGAAGCCAGGCTCTCCATAGCTACCAGCGTCCTTCTACCCAACCTGACCTTTTCGGCCCCTATTATACAGGGCATGGCTAAACAAGAGATTACCAGGATGCAAACCCGATATAATAAAATAGCTTGTTTTGCAACCTTAGACCACCCGAGATGTCACCACTGTGACACTTTGGCCGGTCTTCGTTGGCCCACATTGGTCGCCCACCTCCAACACCCCTTGCTTGTCCAGGTCTACAAGCTTCTCAAACTCCATGCTCCGCCACGGATTGCTGGGACCATAACCCTCAAACACAACCCAAGGAACCTAAGGACCTCAGATAGAATGCTATTAGAAGTCCCTAGGGTAAGGACAAATGCTGGCGGAAGATCCTTTTCCTCCCAAGCAGCCTGCCAATGGAACAAGCTCCCTGCCCAGGTCCAGGCCTCCTCCTCACTCATGAACTTCTGCACCAGGCTTAAGTCCTATCTGCTGACCTCAAGCGCATGCCACTGTCATGGCACTTAAAGCTCCTAAGGTACTCCCCTCCTCTCCAACTCCCGTCTCCTAGCTTAACCTTCTTACTACCTGCCTTATACAGACTGCTTGCCAGAGGCCACATGTAACCCCTGAATAAACTACATGCAAAGTACTACCAATTGCTTACATGTCATGATGATAACTATGCCTGTACGCATGCCTGCATCCACTGCTTTTCTTTTACCATGCCTGTAAGCCATGCCTGTATCCACTGCTTGTCTTTTACCATGCTTGTAACCATGCCTGTATCCACTATTTTTCTTTACTGTAACCACCTCATGATGTAACTCACAATGCCTCAAATGTTCCTTATGTCCTTGTTCATTCTTATAACTTGTATTGTTATCCCAGGCCACCCCTGAAAAAGGGACCTTCGGGGCTCAGTGGGCCTACCCGGTCACCAAAATTTAATAAATAAATAAATAATAAATAAATGATGCGACTGTGGAAAATCCAAAATTGGTTGTTTTCATTGAAGTGTACACTCAGAATCTCACAAATTCACAATATTTTCATGCCAGATTTTCAACTTTGTAATTTTTCTACACCTCCTTGTGAACAGTGCAGCTAGCTGTCATTTTCATAATTGGCCAAAATGTGTTTCCGCACTTCTGGTGCACAATACTGTGGTCACTGTGGGAAATCAGTGTTTGGGGCAGATTACGACAATGACACTGTTCATGAGCAGAGATCCTAAAATGCCTATGTGGAAAATTTGGTGACGATACTCCATAAAATGACTGTTACGAGCGTGCGTTGTGCAGTTTGCAAGCATGCTCGTAATGTTGTGCATTTGTAATGTTGTTACTCTGGATTTTCACCACTGACATTTTTCCACACCTCTTGATGAACAGTACAGCTGTCATTTTACATATCCTGTCCGAAATGCGTTTTCGCACATCTGGCGCAGAATAACGCAGTCGCTGTGCGAAATCACTTTTGGGACAGTTTGAGGAAATGACAGTGACATCAGTACATGAGCAGAGGTGCTAAAATGCCTATGTTGAAAATTTGGTGCCGGAACTCCATAAAATGACTGCGTTACAAGTGTGCATTGCGCACTTCCCATGCACCCTTGTAACTTCACACATTTGCAAGACTTACATGCCACATTTTCACCACTGTCATTTTTTTACACCTCCTTATGAACAGTACAGCTGTCATTTTTCACATCCTGCCAAAAATGTGTTTCCGCACTGCACTACCAAAGCCAATGCCAGCGTGACAATATTCAGCATTGACAAATGCTTGTTGTTCTTGGTGTATTCCACTCCTAAAGGACAGTGTTAAATTTTAAGATGAGCAACAGAATCAGGAAGTGTTTAAAAACAAAATATAAAATCAAGAAAATTCTTCCTGAATGGCGAGGTGAAAAAATATAAAACTCTTAATACCTTGGAAAACAGAATCATGAATATAGGCCAAATCCTCATGATTTCTGCAATTCAGCACACAGTTGCTGGAATCTGTGCAAAGTTACAAAGAGACATTTTCTTCCCACGTCCCTGCAGTGGTGTTGTAAACTAGTGTAATGCTTCAAATTATTTTTCTTCATGGTAACCTATTGAAGCATCTAGTGCAAGCAATCCACACTGCTTTACCACAGTACTTCCCAGTATGCCCTGCTTGCAGGTGGCCTTTACATCTCTGAACACTCTCACTCACTTGCAGATCTCCTTGTGAGAACTTTATTGTTTTATTTTATATTTTTGTCATTCCAATGTTTGACAAGGAAAAGCACACTGTTGTACAGTAATTGTAATTGCTGACCAGGAAATGCGCATCAAGTTGTGATAGGTAGTTTTCAGGGGCATCTGTGGGGGAGTTACATGGACCTGTTTTATTGATAAGGAATGTTGCCAGGTCATGAGGAAAACTTCCCTACTCTTCCTTGATAAGTGCCTTGGGATCCTTTACTTCCATGTGAACAGTGGAGAGAGTTAAGCAAAGGGGACCTCTGCTAAATGTCTCATCTGCATGATGGGGCCAATAACCAAAGGTTATGAGTTGGAATGGGCACCAGGCTTTGTATCCATATTCCCCTCTGAGGCAGCATTACATTTTTTTTAAAAATGTGGCTTTTATTTACTTGAATGTTGATCTCCTCTGGATTTGCCATGTTATGTCCTATAACAAATACTAAAATAGTATATTAAATACAAAAAGGTTTGCTCTCCCTCCCAGGCTTCCATCATGTTATAAAGGGCTTGAGAGGGGACCATTGTGGGGGTCCAACATGCAGCTCCAGCTGGCAACAGGGGCAGCACAGAGCTGTTACATCAGGATCCCCCTGCATAATCAATGTGCCCCCAGTGTCTGAAGTCAGACTTGACTACCATGGGAATACGGTTGAGTATGATTCCACCCACTGCCTGCCTTCTGACCTGATGATTTGCATAACTTAGACTATGGAGTGAGACTGGATTGGGGGTAATTTTCACAGATGAATTGGAGGATTTGCAGATGGTGAGGGGTGTTGCACATATGAGGAGTGGATGCTCGATCATACTTGAAAGCCATGTGCACCCATATAAGTCACTGTGGATTGATCACTAAGAATCTAGGTTCACCCTTATCGGTGCAACAATCATTTTGCTGACACTGATATGGGCGCAGGCTATACACCACCTGGCTCTGCAGCACCAAGAGCAGTGTGGCTCCCTGGAGCCAGAGTGCCAAAGCACCATCCACAAAACATTCCTGTTTTATTGGGGGGGGGGGACCCCTTGCACCCCTCACAACAAAATATAACCAGCTCCTGGGCAGGCATGCCCCCAAAAGAGAGGAAAACTGTTTAGCCGCAAGTATGGGGTGATCAAAAATCAAGATCTCCCCTGTCACACTCACTCATCTTGTAGCACCCTAATTACAGCAGCAATTTTCAGTTGCCACACTAACAGTATACCAAGAATCTAGAACCTTTTTTTTTAAAGTACACTACTATGATCTATTGAATGTATTGCATACATTTAAATTGATTAAAGTAATTTTTAAAAACTTTTCTTCATGGTGAGAATCAATGTACTGTATTTATAAAAAAGCAATATTGTAGCTTTGTCATGCACAAAAAGGATCACAACAAGCATTAAAACTACTAAGGCAGAAACAATACATACTGGCTTTGTTAAGAAAAATTAGGTATACAGTTGTAAACCTAAACTTTGAACCCTACACTTTGCTGGTTTTTGAGGTCATTAAAACTGCTGCTTTCTGACCCAGTTTAGATAAGTACATTGCAGAGCTAACAGTTTATCAATAAGTCCAGAGAAATCCACTTTGGGAAAGCACATTTTCTACCTTTTTTCTTGATTAACTATAGTGTTTCTTTAAAAAGTGACCAATGCAGAGCATGTTCTACTGTATTAGGTAGTGGAGAGAAAGACACAGTGACTCCCAGGCTTGAATGAAAGCTAGAAGCTAAGATTATGTTATTACAGGTCCAAATGATCCCCTGGAACTGCAGAACATGACATCTATTTAAAAGTGCATTCTAATAGTTTTCTTCTCCTGGTTTTCTGCATCATCAGAAAATGCCAATTATTTATTCAGATAAGTGGTGGTGGTAATTGTAAGAAGACATAGCTTAAGTTCTCTCCAAGAACAGTGTACTGAGCTCTTAAAAGACAGTCTCAGGTCACAGCTTTTTACTCATTTAGAGACAAGTTAGTGGAAAAGCACTAAGCAGTCACAAGACTTTGATGCTAGATTATTTTGTTGCAGACTTGAAACTTCATTAATGCTAATGAAGTTGCCTCAGTACACAAAGCACACACATACACTGTTGTTTGCATACTACTTCAAAGCAATACTGAAAACAGAACTAGTCTTAATGTTTGTGCATTGATGGGCATTTAAAGAACACAGCCTTTTAGGTTTCAAACAACTACTATGCAAAAAGTATTTTCCTCCTGTCTCCATTTACTTTAGCCACATATACAGTACAGTAAGTACACCTCCTGCTGGTGCACAGGAGATATTTCTGTTGTTCCTGTTTCAGGCCCATGGCCTTATTTCTGCTGAGACAGACAAATCCTGGTGTTAGAATTTAATAACAACGCAATAATGCTGCAATGGATGGCATAATTGTAATATGTAGGTTTTACACAGGAAGTCAAGCTGATCTTGCCTCAGTCTCACTACATCTGTAAATAAACTCTTACTGTTAACTTGATCAGTAGTTTTTTGTCCATTTAGTCATGAATGAATTTATCATCACATTTCAGAAGTTATGTTTTGAGCAAAGTGACAAACCTTAGTAGATGTCCCCAAATTTATTAAGTGATCCACACAGATGGAAATGTTTTTTTTTTTTTTATGAATAGAGTTGGATTCCCTTCTGTCTCAATGCTCAACATACTAATGGCCCAGCCAAAAAAAGTTCCAAATGTCCACTCTTGGTGTGGAGGAATGTCAACTGCCATAGAATGTCCCTCTGCACAAGCAGAGAACTCTGTGGTAGCCACAGATGGAAATGCACATTGTACTGTATATCTGTTCTCCAACCTGATCTCAAAGTCCCATAGAACTCTATGGGCAGTCGGGCCACGGGCAAGCAGGAATGGGGCTGCTATTTAGTGGTGTATCAACTTCATGATAGGCTTGTTGTTTTCCTAGTCCCTGCATGGCCTGGGTCCTAGCTAGCTGGAATATCTCCAGATCCTATACATCCATTTCTGCCCTCTCCATTCTGCCGAGAATGGTCTTCTTGTGATCACTCAGTCCAGGCTGAAGCTCTCAGGGGACAGAACTTTTGAGAGGCTGGCCCTGTTTTATGGAAATGCTTTCCAAACATGGTTAGAAATGGCCTTTGAGTTGACTCTTTTAGAAAGGCTCTTAAATCTCATCTTTTTACTTTAGCTTATTCTGATAATATATACCCACCATATTATACATTTATGAAAAGTTTATGAATCTAGTAGTTTGTTATCTTCGTAATGAGCCCAGAGCCACAAGGACTGGATGCCATAAAAATAAACATGCCTTGCCTTGCTTATCCTTGCAATGATCATCATAATTAGACGGGCTATGAATTTTAAATTTGTTGGTGAATTGCTATGACTTCATCCACTATGCAGAGTATTTGAGTAGTGCACATTTTGCAATTCACCACAGTTATGCAGATTTGTACTATATGAATTGATACTACTGGCTACTTTGTGGTGAACTGTTGCCACAAACTGTGTCACATTGTATAGTAAAATTCTTCACAAGCTGTATAGTGCACGCATAGTGAGGTGATTAGCATAGTAAAATTAATGGAAGTGCAAAAATTTTACATCACAAATTAACTGCTTCATGGTGAACTCCACAAAATGCAGTTTTAAAACTTCACAAGGAGCTAATAGTGATATGTAGAAAATGAAGGACTCGGAGAGGGCACAAAGCGTACGCCAGGGGACCCCTGCAGTAGTACCTCCTTGCCTCCCTGACCAGATGCTCTGGATGACTCTATGCACTGAGCAGCCCCCCCACCCCTGGACACTGCATTAAGTAGTCTAAACCAGCATGGAGGACTGGAAGACACTGCACTCATTCTTTTATTTTTAAAATGTTTGTACAGAAATAGGCTAGTCCTTTTAGGACAGCCCTATCCCACTATACCATGCTATGCATAGAGCTGAGAATTCACTCTGCAGCTGAGCTGGGCTTTCTGCTGGAAGTCCAGTGTCTAGCCCAACTCATCCAGTGGACTAACCCAGCCCGATTTGAACTTTTGCACTCGGAAGATTGGGACAGCAGGGTGCTCTGAGTTCATTCTGTGTAGGATTGTCCGAGGGTGTTGAACTTCATGGCTCTGATTCACATGACCTGTGTGTATTCCAGGCTGTTCATGGAACAGGTCCTGATCCTTTTTGGCAAAACAGATGCTCTGCATATAACAAAAGTGTTTGCTCTGTTGCCTCATTACTTACAGTAATAAACAAAGCTGAGTTAGTGATCCACTTGACTGGCAGCTATCAAATCAGTTTTGTGACATAGTACACTGGTTGGCAGCAAGTGCTGAAACCAGGTAGCCTAATATTTGAGAGGGTGATTCACACTCTGTCAGACTTTAAAACATTAAAAATGTCAGCCTCAATTCATTTAGCTTTCCAATTTTCCCCTTTCCATTAAGGCCAACTAAAATGATTGTATTTAAAATATGGTCCTTATTCCTCACAACCCAATTATATCTACAGATTAAGCATGCAGTGACATCGACATCACACTTTTTAAAATGTATTTTATTTTAAAATGTTTGACCAGTAAGGCCCGTTGAGCAAAAACTTGTTTCCAGGTTTCTCCTGGGAGCACTGTGAGATTAGGTGACTGTAGGTTTCAAACAGAAGTCTGCTACATCTGCAGATACACAGCTAATCTCTAGGCTACAGTGCCTTACATAATATTCCTGTGTTTGTGATTATGGCTGAAATAAATATTAATTTTGTTGGCAAAATTCAGACAAATTAATAATTTTACTATCATGAAACTCTTATCAAAACACAAAAAAATTCACTGTCAAAGTTTGAAGTTTATGGCATTAGATCGCCTTTAAATTTGTCAATTTAAAGAGCAAATATACTGAAGTAAATAATTTATAACTTGTAATCTATTACTGTACAATTTACTTATAAATACATTTTAAATTTTCATTTGTTCCTGGGTTTATAACCAATCTTGGTAGCCTACAAATAAAGTCTGTATAAAAAGTATTGAATCTGACAGTCCCAAACATACATTACAGTGCTGAGCATGATAGTAGATTGTGATGTCACAAATAGAGAAATTGTGAGGTCAGTTGAGGGAAGTTGAATGCTTTTTGAAAGATACAGTGGCATAAGTGTTGCCTTATCTGAAAAATGTAGCAGGCTGATTACAGGACAAAGTAAAAGACAAATAAAAGCACTCAAGTTAAACATAATTGTTGTAAATGTCATAGTTTTAGGTAAAAAATGACACAAAATTCTGTTTATGGGAACTAGGGAACTGAATTCCTGACACAAGACCCATACTTTGTACTTCTTGTTACGCATAACTTTTTAAAATGTCACTTGCAGTTCTTTTCCTCCATAATGAAACTCTGTTAGTCATACTCTTACAGAATATTTTTTCACCATCTTTGTGAATTTTTCAGAATCTGTAAAATTTGTTTTGCCACATTTCGCAAAACCTACAAATTTTATTTAGCAATGTTCCCCGTCTCCATTTGTGACATCACAATATGTTGCCATGGCAACATCAGCATCTTCAAACACAGAACTGTGACTTCACTGCATGCCCAAGTACTCTGAGTTAGTGATTTGAGAGGGTGAAAGTGCTCATTTATACAAAGCTGTCTTCCAAAAATACTGTATCGTCAGTGAGAAATGGAAATATAGTGACTGCATGAATGGTAACAGAATTTTTATTTAATATTTAATTAAAGTTTGCAATGAGAGTCCCTTTTAAGATTACAAAATCTGACTTTAGCAACAGCTGAAGTCAGGTAAATTTAGCTGACTAAAAGATTTACAAATGAAGATGGGTGTGTAAAGGTTCAAAACATTGTCTATACCTTTAAGAATAGTTCAGTTGATGATGTTCTTTTGATGACAACCATGTAGTGGCATGGTGGTATTTTAGTTTGCATTTTACAGTTGTGCACTGGCTCTTTACCATGTGTGAGAGCCTTTTATCCTTATCCTTTGCAGGCTCCCATGTCATCACAGCTAGAAATGGGGCAGCTGGTAGTGGTGTGCAAATCTGGCAAAACTGGCTTAGTAAACATTTCACAAATTTCTGTAAATGCGCTTCACTGATTACTACAATTTGTATTTTTATTCACCCGGTGAGTTGCTCAAATTTGTGCAGCAAGACTATGAAAATTATTAATTTGCAGGTGAATCAGCAATGCAAGTAGTTCTACAGTGTGAATTTGTGCAATTCACCTGCAAAAAAGACAAAAATAGCGGTGGCCATATTAAATAAAATCCCTACACCACTCACTATGGTGTAATCCCACTCCCTTCCACCTCCCAAACACTTTTTTAATCTCATAATAACCCCTCCATCCTCCCACTAGCACCCTCCTCCCTCCCCTGTCCTGGTGAATATATATAAAAGTGAAGTCCTGCCTGCTCCAACTGTCCAGAAAGTTATTTATATATCCTTTCACCCATCCATGCACCAAACATACTCTGCCACCTCCCTCCATCTGACCACATTATATTGCACAAGAAGACTCCCCACCTAATTCCCTTCTAGCCCCACCACCACCCTCCTCCTCCCCATGATCAGAGCAGACCTTAATGGGTGCTGGTGGGAGTAGGAGAGTGGTGGGGGCCAGCTGGGGGTTGGATGGGGGATCTTCTTGTGCAATAGGGTGTGGTTGGGTGGGGCGAGTTGGGCGATTGTGTTTGGCACATGTGTGGGGGGAAGGGAATATAAATCATTTTCTGGACAGTCAGAGCAGGCTGGACTTTACTTTTATGTACTGTATATTTACCAGGACAGAAGGATGAAGAAGGGGGGATGGTGCTAGCAGGGGGATGGAAGGAGGAAGGGTTGAGATTTAAAAGTGTTTGGGAAGTGGGAGGGGGGTAGAATTACACCACAGTGTGTGGGGGAGGGATTTTATGGAATTTTAAAGATTTTTTTTGTAACAAAATATAAAAATTCACCAGCAAAGTTGGTGCACCCATTGAGAAATTCACAAGCTTCACAAATTACACATTTCCTGAAATTGCATCAACTTCACTGGAAAATGTAAACTTTGCAACAGCTCTATCTTTCAGGTACCTAGAATGGCAGATTATTAAGTTTTCACAGAAGTGGAGCTGTGTGTGGGGGGGGGCAGGTGCCCACCCTGGCACCTCTGGCTATAGAGAGGCACATCTTTGAGGATATGGATGGCATACAGGAGGAGATGCAGTGCTGAGATAAGATGCAAGTGAGTGAAAAAAAAAATGCACTCTTGCCTGCCAGTTGACAGCACCATCATCAACTGTGAGAGACAAGAGAGATTAAATAACTCATTCATTCCAGATCTTTGAAACTGCTGAAATGCCACAGAACAACAGTCTAACCCAACCCACCCTCTGTTGTCACCTGAGTGTAGGTAAAAGCAAATCTTACAGTCAGTATCTCCATATCCTGATCCCCCCATCTCCCTTTCATTAAATCACCAAGCCAAGAACCAGGATGTGTGTGTGGCAACTGACAGCTGGATGGGCAGTCACGTATGGGGGCCGAGCGGCTGTCTTAAAACAGTTAAACACTCTTTCAGTCTCTCTCTCTCTCTCTCTCTCTCTCTCTCTCTCTCTCTCTCTCTCTCTCTCACTAAGTCTATGTTGGGGTTACATGATGAGAAAAGATGAGGGGGGGAGAGAAAGGCTAACTTAAAACATTTATTTTACACACTCTGTCAGTCTCTTTTCTTGCTAAGACCCTGCTTGGATTACATGAATAAATGCAATCAACTTTGTCCTGAGAATTGGTTTCGCCAATCTAATTGTGAGATTCCTGAATCTGATAGCAACCCCAATCTCTTTCATTAAAACCTGACCTGTTCTGTGTGATAGTTGAGAGTTGATAGGGCAGTTGGAGCAATCCATTGTCATAAAATGTTTATGCCCTGAGAGCCTCTCTAAATCTCTCTCACCAAGTCCTTTACCAGGGTGTATGGAGTGTGGTGACGTAACAGCTTCAGGAACCTTAGGTACACACAGTAGATGAATGGTGGCGGGGTAACAACAGAACGAGTAGACAAATTTACTTTACCTTCTGAATTGAAATAGCTGGCTGGACTATCTGCTCAACTGCTTTTCAGAAGTGGAGTTAAAGTGGGGCAGCCCCCCACCCCACCACAGGCTGTGGAGTCACATGCTTCTCTCAACACTGACATAAGGCTGCTCCAGGAGTGTTGTGTGCGAGTGATTAAAATTTACTAAATTGCAAGTTACTGAGACCTTATTTGACCTCTCCTACAAAAAGCATAAACTTTTGCAAACTCGAAGTACACATTTTAGTGTCCCTGTAGAAGATGGGCTGTGGCAGTACTGAACCTTGGGTATGACCCTTGTCACTACCTGTGTAGTTTCGGATCTTGGACAGCTCATTTAGTTCATTATCTCTTATGGGGTGAATGGAGGAAATTTGCAACTTAAGTGGTGTAAAACAAGTCCCATCACTGTGTGAGCAGTGAGCACTGTGGGGCTTTGCCAGGCTCCAGTTTGCACTTCCACTTGTGTGAGTGATCACTGCTAAGTTGTTCACATAATACCTACTCACCACACAGTAGTTATGTTGGTACCACTCATGTCTCATCTTGCTGCTTGGGGTGGTGTTGGGGCCTTGATATTGAGGACTGTCCAGTGGAGTAGCTTACTAAGAATTTGTGGCAGGCTGTGCTGATCAAATAAAGGAGCCCTTATTTCTCTTGCCCTCTCACTGTTTATTTCCCTCACCTGTGCCCATTACTGCAGTTTAAAATGTGCCTGGTGTCAAATGGTACTCAGATGGTAAAAATTTAAAAGAAAATGATTGTTTTTGTTTTTAACAAACTTAGGAGTAACCTTGTTATTGTTTGTATACTGATTTGACACCAGGAAAACTAGTGATTTACAAAGCAGGATTTGTAGCATCAATGAATAATCCCTTTGGGGTCTGTTACTTAGGTAGGTTTGTGGTTTGGAGCTGTACAGAATCACAAGGCTAGATTGGATCCATACAGCTTGGGAATATCTACTGACCCCTCAAGCAATGGATATCCACCCCATGAATAGAGTCTTTCTGACCCAGAGCAGTTTTGCCATTGAAAGAGAGAGAAAACCAAAGAGAAACTTTCAACACTATGTGAATCAAGCATTGTTTTAAACAATTCAGTAGAACTCACCAAGTTTCACTTCTAGTATATAGAAATGTGTAGGGCCTTTTCTTCCATGTATTTTGAATCTGGTTTAACCCTTAGTCAACCTTGTGATAATCTGAATTTTAAGAGTATTTCATTTTCATTGCACAAATGTACAACCGAGCAAGATGACACTAAACATCACATCTGAGGAGAGACATCTTCACGATGCTGCTCTGCTGCAGTATTAAGAATGTAAACTAGACCACAGGTGAATCCCTTTCCTTTAAATATTTGTAATTGAAGGGTAGTTTTGTTTTGAAATATTTGTTACTCCAGTTACCATACCGTTGAATGCATGTGTATAATAACAGGTCAGCAAATCTGAATACTGTCGTAGGATGGGTGGATATTGTGGGGTCCACTTATCCCCCAAGAGAGACTAGGGAAGGGTTTGGGTCTGTCATGATCTGTGGTAGTGATGATGGCACAAATGTTCACATCTCTGTGGCTACAGGAACTAGAAAATCCTAACTCTCAGACCAGGTTTGGTGCGTCTGTTGGACTTAACATTTCCAAATGTGGGAAAATTGTTGTCTGTAAGTAGTGTACTGTTTCTTAGAGGATTTTCCCACCATAGTATAGAAATATTAACTTTTGCCGAGATTATGTATTTCATTAACTGCTTTATGCAGGCATTATGCATTTTAAAATGTTCTCATAATTTACTTACAGGTGCTTTGATATCTTTGAACATGTCCACCCCTTGACCCATTGAATGTACCACTTAAAAGTATCAAAACACATTTTCAATGCCTTGGCTAAGATTTCAAGCTCTGCTACAGTAGCTGTGGCCAGTGTTATGTCAGCATGTCATTCATTGCTAGCAGTAACTATATCTATTTCTTGGGTCTGCAAAACCTTAATTTAATAGCATAGTTATTCGAATTCTGAAATTTCTGTGTGTGTGCACTACAACCCACTATAACTCCAGTAAATGTACATTTTTACTTTGGACAGTTAAAATTGCAATAAGTGTCCAGTCTGGCTAACTGAAAAAAAGCAAAGGAAATTTAAAAAGCACCATATCTAAGGTAATTAAACAAAATAAAATAAAAATGCATAGTTTGGCTACCTGGAATTATGTTTTGGCCAGTTAAAATCATTATTGGTGGTAAAAGTGGCAAACTGAAAAAAAAAACTTTTAGCATAATGTAAGTAAGTGAGAGCATAGTACACCCTCATTTGAGGACCTTTCCCCCTCACAACCTTTTGTACTTGCATTCAGGAAAATCTTTCCACACAATCAGTGCCAGTGTCACTCCTTGGTCAGCAGGTGCTGGTGAGGGTGTATTTTAGGGGGAGATGGTGGTTCTCCTGCAGTAGACAGTTAGTATTCTAAACACAGAGGCTGAGATTTGCCCAGTCTCCACTAGCCCAGGACTGGGAATTTACCAGTAGGCCAGATGTTTGCCTCATTTCTGCCCAGCATGCTTGTGTAAACCAATCCTGGTCTTTTTCTCAAACTCAAAATCTAGTTGCTTTTAAAACTTAAGGAAGCTATTTCAGGTACATTTCTTGACTCCCAAATCTTAACAGGCACTGCTTTCACACTTTTTCAATTAAGGAGGTACGGAATATTAAATATAATTTTTATTTGAAAGACAATCAAATACAGCCAAAATTCAAAGGTACTGTTCACTGGGTGGTAATAAAAACAAAGTTATGTGTAGTGCAATGAGCATATTTTTAAGTTATTGTAAAGGTAACATGATCCCTTCCATTCTCTGTTAAGCATTAGCTTGAATGTATGATCTGGTTTAACCCCCCCCCATCAACATACTTACAATGTCCACCTCCCTTGCAGTCAAAGGGCTACACCACAGTCTATCCCTCCATCATATTTTGTTATGCAAGTCTTGACTACAATAAAATAACATGGTTGAAGGTGGACGTGGATGAACTGTACTGTGCAGTGACCTAGGGCCTGCCTGGCGAGGGAGGTGGGCATGGTGTGCAGGGATGGAGTGGTTAATAAAATCTATAATTTCCTTTTACAGTAGAAACTGTGTCTGCTCTGTGTGTTCATAGGCTGTTTAAAAGGTCCTCAAACCTGTAGTTAAAAAATAGGGTATTTCTTATGTACGTCTTGCAAGCAACCACAAACCACCAATGCTGGTTGTTGCTGTGACATTTGGTTTTGAAGTTATTTAGATGGCTCAGTGCACAGATGTTTTCTTGCTTTCACTCCAGCTTGGAGTCCTTTCCTCCACATCTGGTGTGTACACAGCCACTGTTCACCTTGTGCACTAACAAGCATCCCTGTGGTGCGAGCTCACTCCCAGGACATTAGGGTTAGGTACTGTAACCTTAATGCCCTAGAACTTGCGAAGGCATACTTCAAACCACAAAATATGCTCAAACTGTACATAGAAGCATTATAAATCACGCCTAAGACTTTTGGTATTAAAAAAAGAAGTTGCATTTAAAACAAAAAGATTTTACAGTGTAGAAAATGAGTAAATTCCCTGCGTGGGAAATGAACTATGCCAATAGACCTTAGAACTAGAATTTAGAGACCCTGTTATGATTATAAGAGTGCCTGAAATGTTTAGAAATGAAAATCCTGATTGGCTAAAACTGATGTCGTGATTTATAATGAGGGAAAAGCAGGCAGGAGACATGAAGTCTGGGGATAATTTTTTTTTCATGCAAATATGTATAGGAATATGAATGAGGGTGATAAATACAGATAGCAGTTAGAATATAGGCTATATAATGTTTAAATATATTAACAGTTTTTTTTGGTGTTGGAAAGTTACTTTAAACTAGACCTTGCTTGTGTCTTGGAGGCCCTGTTGGGCCGACTTGCTCCCTCTGGTGCTCAAACCTGACTCTGTCACTGAACTTTCAGTTTATTAGTGGCTAAGAGTGGGACATAAAAGCTTATGCAACTGTCACTCCCTGACAGATACATTTCATTGCAGGGAGCAACTTCAGCATAAGTGCAAGAATCTGATCCCTGCTGTACTTTCCCCTCCTCAATTCTTTAAAGATTTTTTAATACCTTACAGTATGAGGCAAAATGTTGCAAGATATCCTTATATGTGATCTTAATTTCAGACTCCCAGACTATGAACTGCTGCATGTCAAGAGCAGGGTAGCTTGATATACTGCATTTAACATACAACTACAGTACAACCTAGAACTCATGTAGTTCATAATCAGTTCTATTGCCAGTGTTAGCAGTTATAAATCTCAGAACACACTGTAGATCAGCCTGTTATAATCCAGCAGCAGTGGAGGCAGGAACAGTAGATGCTGTACAAAAGAAAAAGATCAGATGAGCACGTGGAATTAAGATATAGAAATAACATAATCACTGAGTAGTGGAAGGTGAACTAGGTGGGCTTATAAGCTTTCTTTCTTCTTTTCATTTAGGTCCTTATGTCCTCAGTAATGCGCAGTATAAAACATGGTGCTAATTATTCAACATTTTTAAGCATAGAATTTGTTTAAACTTTAAACAAAGTGTAAGTACTTTTTCATTAATAATTTTAATATCCCACAACTACAACTGTTGGTGTAGTTTGGGGGCTTTATTATGAGACCATTACTTCATGTTACTTTGGGGTACATAATAGGTAATGATGACACTCACGGTCTACAGCATGTAGTATAGTTACAGAACAGTGGCTATTACCACTTAAGTTATTATGCAGATGTAATAACTAAGCTCTTTATGTGCAAAGTCTTCTCAACTCTATCACATGTAGTCCACTGGCTAAAACAAGTTTTATAATTATTTTGCTTTTCATAATCTTCTTAGTGAACCCCACAGGTGTTCATGGTATCAAACAAGACGAATCTTGAAAAAAAGCAACCAGCTGGATAGTGTGAAGAGATAAAAATGAGAAGCAAGCACCCTTTTCCTGAACAGGGCTTGGCTAGTGACGCTCTGGTGCAAAACAGAAAACCGCACCAACTCGCCTTCGTCTCTTCCGATACTCAAGGTATATCTTTGTGGTTAGGACCCACGGGGCCTTTACTGTAATGATAAGAAAGAATTCAACGTTTCTTTTTCTCTCATGGTGACTTGTGTGTAGATACAAAGAATTAACTTGGTGCTTTGATTCTGAAATTGATGGACTTCAGCTTTTCTAATTAAAATGTGGGTTTGCTTTCTATTTTTGTAAAAAGAGAAAAAGATGGACTCGGTTAAAAGTATTTGGGATTTACATTTCTAACACTACATTGCTGTCAGTTGCAAAATTTGCAAGACTGTAAGACTAAGGTGCATCCCATGATATTTAAATAACTTTGCTTAATGACTCATAGTAATATTAAAATCTCAAACATTTGAAAATGTAACAGTCTTCAAACATTTTTTTACTGTGATGGTTCACTGTGAGCATTCAGGCCTGAACCTTAGAAAACAGTCAAGTGCAATATGTTTCGTGAGACTTGGCAATGATCAGCCTTCCGTTTCATGGTGTAAGAGTGAATAATAAGATTAAAAAAGCAATAAATGTCATGTTCATAGGTGCATCGGTAGGACTAATGCTCACAACACCAGCAACCTGGGTTTGAGAACAAGTCAACGATGCTGAGGTCAGCGGGGGGTTATGTGATTGAACTTTCCAGAGGTGGCTTTCCACCTCACGTGATAGAGGCCAGTACACTTCCCTGCAATACTGACACATTGGAGAGTACAGGTGGTTGCAGTTGGGGCTGCTTGTGGGAGAGAAAATGGCAGCTAGTGTTTTGCCCGGCTGCACAATTGCATGGGCGTGCACACACACACACACACACACACACACACACACACACGGTATTCTCATTCCAACATCTTTCAAGGATAGGAGAACCAGTAAGGAAATACCCGAGAGGGAAAGGATGATAGCATTGCCTCTTCAGTCCTGACAAGCCTACTGGCCAGTTCTTGCCCCACACTTGCAGACTGGAGGCAGGATGCCTCCTACCCCAAATTGAATCCATTACAGTGCAGTGGAAGAAAAGTCTAGAAAGGAATATTACTCCATGATTTTCCTCTCATACCAGCAGAAAACAATCACAAGTTCAGATAAACAGTCAGTTAAAGCTATTAGCACACTCACATAGAACTATGTCAGTTAGGCAATACACCCTCCTGAAACTATAATTGTTCCTCAGTGATACCATCAGGGTATTTTCATATTCTCTCCTACCCCCTTCAGGGGGTTTCCAGCTGTTGAAACAGCCAGTTCCTATTCTTTTGTCATGCAAACTGGACAGTCACAATGTCAGTTATGGACAATATTTTTTCTCCACAGTAGTCAACTAAATGCAAAAGATGAAAATCATATTTAGTGTTCTGTGAATTCAATTGTGCTGTATGGTTTCAACTGACCATTTTTTAAGAAAGTAGAACTTGTGGGAAATAATAACTAACCTTCTAGAATATAATCAAGTAACCACAAATGACGCACATGTGTGTGATAACCAAGTCATTTTACAAGAAAGTGTGGACTTTGGACAGATACTCCTTCAAAGGGACAGTCCCCCACTGTTTGCTCCTCATCTGTCTGAGACACTTTCCTATTCCTACTCTTTCAAGCCATTTGTCAGTCTTAAATGCAAAACAGCGAGGTTTATTTAATAACTTTCACATTTGATAGCTAACTCTCTGCACATGTCAAAAAAATATATATATATATATATATATAGATACATATTGTGTTTTGTTTTTTTTTGCAGTTTCTTTTCCAAGGATAACCCAGCTTGGATTCAACATTTTAAAGCAGCATACTCCGTCCCCTGGACAGAAAGGCTTGTTACATGGTAATATGCACATATGCAGTATTCATTTTATTAATTGTACCTAAAATAACAGCCAGCCACACTAAGCTCCTGAAAGCCAATGCAACTCTCTCAATGTATTTTCACATGATTACAGATGCTTCCTTGTGGGAGGAGGAGCTGTGTTCAGCACCATCGTCTTGCAAACAGCTTGCTTAAAGTGGCATTACTCATATAATGAGCTACAGTATTATTAAAAAGAGACATATATTGCATAAATACATTAAAACAATCAATGGTGCTTGAAAAGACCTAACTTAATAAGAGCACCAATGAGCCGAAATGTGCATCCCTATTCATTACATCAAAAATCTATGAAACAATAAGTAAAAAAAAATGGGATACTGGAATCACATTCCTTCAGTTTATAGCAATAGCAAGTCTGTAAAGATAGATACAGAGTGGCCACACCAATGGCCCAGTAGCAGTGATTTTTGCTGCATGCTTGCAACCTGAGTTCAGGCATGAGCTCAGGTCACTGCATCAAGAGGCAGGCCTGGCCACAGCAGCTGCCACTCAACAGTGTATTGCAGTCAGGCAGGGAAAGCGTTGAGCATGAGTGCTGCAGCAACACCTGCAACAGGCAAAGAGTGCATGCTGCCTCTGCAGATCATTACTGCAAGCAGCTAAGGCTGACAGAGGTGATGCCCACACCTGAGGTGGAGACAGAGAGAAAACCAGGGTTAAAATGTCATGGCTGTCTGTATAATGACCTAGGCTCTAAGGACTTCCCTGGGGCCTAGTGCCAGCAGGCACTGTATCCTAGTCCACATAGGGTCTGCCTGCCGGGGGAAACAGCTCTCCTTTTGAGGTCATTGCCATGGGGAGAGGGGCAGAACTGTAGGAGATGTTGGGCTGAGCTGGGTCCCAAGAAGGACAAGGGGCTAACTGGACTGGTCAGGGTATATCCCTGTGAACATGATTTATCTCTGATGATGACCGGGACTGGGAGAAAAAGTGCTGTAAAAAAAAAAGACATAAAAAACACATGATGGCAGAAAAAGCCACTGTCCCATCCAATGCATTGCAGAGGGGGTCAAAGAAGGGGGAAAAAACACTTTTTTTAGATATATGAGGGAAAAAAGAAAGACCGGTGGGGAAACTATCAGGCTAAGGGATGGGGCTGGGTAATAGAGAAGGACGGCCAGAAAACAGCTGTGCTGAATGACTGCTTCAACTCATTATTCATTAGGGAGAACAGCAGACCTTTGCTAGACAGTAACATAAAGGCAGCAGATAGAGAGATCTGGGAAATGAGGTTGCAAAAATTTACTAGCATAAGAGTTAGAAAAAAGTTAGCAACCCTGAAGCTAAACAAGGCCCTGGTACCAGATGGGATGCATCCAAGAGTACTAATAGAACTTGCATTGGTGTTAGCCAACCCCCTGGCACGGTTATTTAATAGCTCTATTTAGCATAGGGGTGGTTCATAAGGATTAGAGGATGGCAGACATAGTTTCACTACACAAGGAGAGGATACGGTGCATCTGGGAATCTACAGACTCATCAGCCTTACCTTCATGGTAGGAAAACTGATGTAAACTATAGTCAAAGAGGACCTAATAAAATATTGTAGCTGGAGAAAAATGGCTTTCAGGATAGTAAAAAGCACAAGTTCATGGCATGGAAGCCTTGTCAGATCAACCTGCTTGTATTCTTTGACTTTGTAACCAGGGTGGTTGTTAAGGGTCATGCAGTAACCTTATTCTACTTTGACTTAAGCAAGGCATTTGACTCGGTGCCATGCTGAAGGCTGCTGAGGAAGATGGGGGATTTGGAAATAGCTAAGAAAATAGTTAGGTGGTTAGGGAGTTGTTTAGAACATAGAAACATAGAATTTATCGGCAGATAAGGACCGCTTGGCCCACCAAATCTCCCCATTTTCCCTGCCCATTCTGTCACCATAAACCCTACTGATCTCTGACTATCTCTCCTGCTTTCATACCAAGATTCCTTTGTGCCTATCCCATGCATGACTGAAGCCAACACAGACTGTTTCAGGCATCCACCACTCTTTCAGTGAAGTGGTACAATCCTCACATTCCTCCTACCTTCCCCCCTTCCTGCTTCATTGCATGCCCCCTTGTTCTTGTGTACCTTCTCCTCTGGAAAATACTCCCCTCCTCTATGTGTGTGATGGGGAGGTAGCAGAGACTTGTGATGAAAGAGCTCAGATCAGTGGAAAGTGAAGTCACCAGGAGAGTACGCCAGGTATCTGTTCTCGGACCAGTCCTCTTCAAAATGTTCATCAGCAACATAGGAGAAGGGATCCAGGGTAAGTTGTATCTATGCACAGATAACGCTAAATTCTGTGGTAGGGTTGACAATGTGAAAGGATGAAGGAATTGCAGAGAGGCCTGCAAAGGCTGCAAAATTGGTTGAATATCTGGCAGCTAAAAATTCAATGTTTAAAAGTTCAAAGTGATGCACTTAGAGAACAAAAAACACAGAACAGAGTATTGGATAGGAGAGGTTAACCTGGACACAACCTGAAATGAAAGAGTCCTAGGAGTCATCATTATTGACTCCCTTAAACAAACCAGCCCATGTAACAAGGCCTTCAGCAATGCTAACAGGATGTGGAGTGCATCAGGAGATGGTTTGACAGCAGAAAGCTAGAGGTACTGTTACCACTATACAGGTTGCTGGAGATACCACACCTGGAGTACTGTGCCCAGTTCTGGAGTCCCCACCTAAAATAACCACAGATACAGACTTGAGAAGGTACAATGCAGGGTGACCAGGATGATTCATGACCAGGAGGGCAGATTATATGAGGATCACCTAAGGGTGCTAAACATGTATTTGCTCAAAATCACAGGACAAAGGGGGGCTATGATAGAGACCTTCATGTTCCTGAAAGAAATTAACAAAGTGAACTATACAGAGATATTTACCAGGAAGAGAGAAGCTAGGACATGGCGTCATGAATGGAGGTTAATGGGGGGACATTTAAAAAGGATCTGAGGAAGTATTTTACAGAAAGAGTGGTTGAACCATTGAATGGTCTGCCAGCAGAGTTGGTGGGTGCCAAAACCATAAATGGCTTCAAACACAGCTGGGACAGAGTCAAGGATATAGTAGCTACTCAGTAGAAATAGAAAGGTGGAAACATGGACAGCAAAAATGGAGAATAGTGTAAGCAAAGACCCCACATAGACAATACATCCCGGGCTGTGATACCATAATATGGACCATCTGTCTTTTTCTTCTATCATCATCATCTTTGTTTCCATGTTCTTATCTAGTCTGATCCATCCTACCTAATGCTCTTGAGATGATGCTAATGACCATCTTTCTCACTTTTCTTTCTCCCCATTTTTGCCTCCTCCTGCCCATATCCATCTCTTGTGTCTGTCCCCATAATGTTTGAACCTACTCCCTGTTCTGGTGCAGATCACCTCATACAGCAGTCTGCTCCATTTCTCCACTATGCTTTCTGTGAAGAAGTACTTGAAAACATCCCTCCTAAACCTTTTCCCAGCCAGATTTAATGGATTCCCCACTGTTTTTGTGCTCATGCTAAGGTAGAATAATTCATTGCATTTCACTTTGCTGATCCCATGAAGATATAGTATCAGTACATTTGAATCATTCCTCATGCCCCCCTATTTCCTTGCATCCAGGGTGTATGTGATGAGGTCTCTCAATCTTTCATTGTATTCATTCTCTCTCAACCACTGAATCATCTTGATCATTCTTCTCTGTTCAGTCTCTACACTATAAGTATTTCCCCAGGTGTGGGTTCCAGAACATTACATAATACTCCAAATGAGGGTGAACCAGAAACCTATACAGGGAAAGAATCACCTCCCTGTTTCTATTACTAATCCCTCTTCCTATCCACTCCCACACCTGTCACCTTCCCCACTGCCCAGTTGCACTGCCCTGTATATTTCAGGCTTTCCAATATTATCATCCCCCAGGTCCTTTTCCTCCATTGTGCCCTCTATTACCACTTTCTCCATCAAGTGTTGCATTTTGGGGTTTTGTTCATGAACCCAATACATCATAAACCTTATTAGTTCTTATAATCCTATAGGTCAGACAGTAGAAAGGCAAATATTTTTTCCCTAAGAAAAGAAAAGTCACATGAAGGGAGCAAATGACTTAGATCCCCAATAGTTCCTTCAGGAAGTGTAGCAGTTTCTTAAAAGGAACTAGATCACAATACCCAAAAAGTCCTAAGCAAAGGAAATAACAGAGAATTTAAAAATTCACAAGAGCTCTTCCATCTTAATTTGGTGCATTTATTAGCCAACATCTCAAATCTAAGTCCATACATCATTATACTGGAATATCCCTTCATATTTATAAGAACAGTTCAAATGTTGTTGATAAGTCAGCCCCTGGTGGCACAAGGTTTGAAATTTGGAGATTCAGTTGATCTCTTTTTGTAAAAGAAGCTTTTCTTCTTCCCTCCATGTTTCAGTGATGAGGCATGGCCAAAAGTGAATAAATAAAATAACTAAGGTTCAGTTCCTGGTAACGTTATCAATATGTCTTTGGTATTACCCATTGCTGCCAAAAACAGACCAGGGATGACCTTTCATGGCCAGTGCCACTTTCTCCTTGATGTGCAGAGATCCATATGTTTATAGAAATAGATATAAAGCCTTTTTTTCATACAGACTGATATCTACATTTTTCTTAAGAAAACACACACCATGGCACTCAGTTAGCACACTAATATAGTGCAATCTCTCACAATCCCTTCAGTGGCTCAGTTATAATCTTACTCCTGTGCTGATCATTAACGTTGCAACACTGTAGACATTAAACTATAATACACTTTTAAATCTGAGATTTTCAGGGCATTAAGCATGCTTTATTGAAGGCTGTTATAGCCCATTTAACTGACACCATAATATGTGCTGTGAAGTAAGTAACATTCTTCTTACATACACAAACATAACTGTATCTGTTTTCTTACAACTATACAAATGTCCTCCCATCTAAAGCAAAAATAATGACAAATAACATTGCTATGTTTAGATACTGTACATACTGTAGCTACATAGATGTTTACAGATCGAAAAAGACTCATGGTCTATCCAGTCTGCCTGGTTTCTACCTAGGACCTCACCAATTCAGCATTGGCTAGGCATCTAGTGAGTTAAGATCACCTCCTTCTTCTGGTTGTGCAGACTGCAGACTGTATCACAAGTGCTATTAGAGGCTCATGGAAATCTGGATGTTGTTAAAGGGTTGGAGCTAACTCCTTCTTTGTTTTCTTGTGCAATAAACTATTCAGAGATACGGTTAATTTCTAAGTCATTTTTCAAATTTTGTTCCTTAGTGCGTTACCTTGATACTAAGCCCTCCATTGTCCCATGATTCACAGCCAATTGGTGCATGCAGCACTGACACAGAGGTGGGTAGCTTCCAATGCTGTGTGGCCACCCACAGCATCCAGGATTCATCTGCTTCCTACCTGCAGGTGATGCTTGTGACATGGAATGCTGTAATCCTCCCCCAGGGGATGGCCATCGATGCCACTGCATCATTCTCCAAGCTACACTAGCCTGAGGTGGGGAGTCAGGCATGGCTCAAGAACACTGGTCTCAAAAGGTACTGACTTGTAGCTTTACAGTGAGGAATGTGAAAGGAGAGAGCACCAGAAGAGTAAAGGGAGTAGGAGGAAGGGGGTGATGAGAGAAGAGTGAAAAGGAATAGCAGAAGCAAGACAGTATTTAGCCAGAATGTAAGTGTAGTGCAAGAGGTGATTGACCATTTGGGAGGAGAGAGAGATCTTATCGTAAAGAAGTGTCTGCACTTACCAACTCAGAGATAATAAGTGGAGTGAGGGTATGGGAGCCACTGGGGTCTAGCAACATAACTCCTTTTGGTACAGGCAAGCCCCCTGCACCAGAATACCCCTATCAAAAACCGAAGTCCTAGATTTCAGAAAAGTAGACTTAAACTGGATGAGGAAGCTGGTCCAAGACAAATTGACCAGGCTGAACAGCATCAGAGGTGTAGTGGAAAGATGGAGGATAATCAAGTGGACAATTTTTGAGGCAACAAAAGTCATACATGAGAACTGTTATAAAACAAAATATGTACAAGAGATCTATATAGCTTTAGGAATGGGTCAGAGAAGCAAAGAGGGCCAGGAAAAAGGCTTTCACCAGGTACAAGGAAAAGCAGGGGGAGGAAAAATGGATAAATATCAAAACAAAAACTAAAGAAGAAAAGTGGATGGTCAGGGAGGCGAAGCTAGACATGGAGCTGCATATTGCAGAGGGGTCAAGGCTAGGGAAAAACAGTTTTTCAGATATATTAAGGAGAAAAGTATTTGGGGAGGGGTATTGTTGGGCTACAAGAGGCAGCTACTTAAGGAAGATAAACAAAAAGCAGCTGCCTTGATGATTTCTTCTCCTCCTCTGTCTTCATACAGGAAAACAGTGGGCCTCTACCTGAAAGTGTGATCAGAGCAGCTGTCAGGAGCATTTCTGAAATGAGGCGGCCAGTATTTACCAAAGAAAGAGTCCAGAAAGGGTTTGAAGCCCTAAATGTAGAGAAAGTCCTGGGACTGGATGGGATGCACCTAAAGGTGCACAAGTAATTGGCTGCAAAACTTGCTGAACCCTTAGTAAGGCTATTCAATAGCTCAATTCAGACATGGGTAGTTCTGAAAGCCTGGAGGGTAGTGGATGTAGTCTCTCTAGACAAGGGGAAGCCAAGGAGCAACTGGGGAATTACGGGCCTGTCAGTCTTACCTCTGTAGTGGGTAAACTAATGGAGTCACTGATCAAAGAAGACCATGTGGACTACATAGAGAGAAGCAGTCTACAGGATAGTAAACTGCAGGGGTTTGTGGCAGGGAGGTCTTTTCAGACCAACCTGATAGTTTTCTTTGGCTAACAAAGGTAGTAGATAAGGGCCATGCTGTGGATTTACTCTAGTTTGACTTCAGCAAGGCTTTTAACTTGAGTCACACAGATGGTTGCTGAAGAAGCTGGAGGACCTGGTTGCAGATAGAGACATAGTTAGATGGGTAGGAAGCTGGTTGAAGGAGTGACAAAAGAATGTGGTGGTAAACAGGGTCAAATCTGAAGAGAAGGAGTTCACAAATGGGGTGATGCAGGGATCTGTCCTGGGTCTTGTCCACTTCAGTATGTTCATCAATAATATTGGAGAGGGCATCCGGGGTAAGCTGTGTCTCTTCACAGATGACACAAAGCTCTGCAGTGGGGTAGATAGGGAAGAAGGGATCAGGGAGATGCAGAGGGATCTACAAAGGCTAGATGGGTGGTCTAAAGTTTGGCAGTTGAAATTCAACATTAAAAAATGCAAGGTTATACACTTAGGAAATGAAATACAGGACAGAGTATTGTATGGAAGGGTTTAAGCTGAGCACTACAGCAGAGGAAAGGGACCTGAATCATCATTAGTGACTCCCTCAAACAATCAAGCCAGTGTGAAAAGGCCTATAGTAATGGTAATAAGATTCTGGGGTGTACTTGAAGGGGTATTGACAGCAGGAAAAGGAGGTACTGCTTCTATATAGGTCACTGGTGAGGCCACACCAGGAACACTGTAGTCAGTTCTGGAATCCTCAGCTAATAAAGGACAGGGACAGGATAAAGGCTGTGTAATTCAGGTTGACTCAGATGATTCAGGGCCAACAAGGCAGGCCTTATGAAGACCAACCCAAGGCAATGAGCATATACTCACTGGAAACCAGATGAGAGAGGGGGACATGACAAAGACCTTCAAGTTCCTGAAGGAATGAATAAGATGAACTATGGAGAACTGTTTAGTAGGAGTGCAGAGTCAAGAACCCAAGGTCGTGAGTGGAAACTGGAAGGGAGAAAGTTTAAGAGAGATGTGAGAAAGTTCTATTTTACAGAAAGGGTCTTGGTGCCAGTGGAGTATTATGCCAGTAGAGGTGGTGGGTGCCAAGTCCATGGTTTTAAGCATGGCTGTGATGGAGTGAAGGGTTTGTTTTTGTCCAAGGTCAGTAGCAGTAGGTAGAGGAGTGGGGGAGGTGGATAAAACCCAGTATGGACAATTGGTCCTGGAGCACATAGGGGACTCTGCACAAACTAGATGGACCTTTGGCCTTTTCTGCTGTTATTGTATATGTTTCAATGTATTTATGAATGGTAAGAGGAGGTGCATTGGGGAAAACTTACAGACGGGATGGAAATGGGAGCACAGACTGGCTAGGGCAGACCTAGGGGCAGTAGTGTTATTCACAAAATCAAATGTTAATGAAAGGATGATCCAAGTAACTATAGACCAGTGAGCCTCACATTAATTGTGGGAAAGGCCATGGAGACAATCCTTAAAGAGAGGCTGGTGACATTTTTGGAGGACAACGGTCTCCAGGGTAGGCAGCAACACAGGTTTGTCTCAGGAAGGTCCTGCCAGACAAACATGATTGAGTCTTATGATTGGGTGGAAAAGGAGCTGGACAAGGGCCATACAGTGGATGTCCTGTACTTTGACTTCAGCAAGGCCTTTGATTCCGTGCCACATGGGAGGCTAGGGGGGAAGCTGGAAGATGTAGAAGTGGGTACGAAGATGATCAGATGGATCACAAACTGGCTGAGGGGTAGGCAGCAAAGGACAGTGGTGGAGGAGAAACTCTCATCGCCAAGAGCAGTAACAAACGGGGTGCACAAGGATTGGTGCTGGGGCCAGAGCTATTTGGGATATTCATCACAGATATCAAACACTGGACCCAGAGTAAGATCAGTCTGTTCACAGATGATACCAAGATGGGAGCTGTGGTGGATGACATCGAGGGATGAAGAGAACTGCAGGGACACCTGAATAAACTATAAGAGCGGTTGGAAACATGGCAGTTGGGGTTCAATGCCAAGAAGTGCAAGATACTGCACTTTGGGGCTAAGAACCAGAGGAGGAGCTATCAGCTGGGAGGGGTGCAATTGGGGAGCGCAGATGAGGAAAAGGACCTGGGGCTGATGATAATGGGGAATATGAACAATACAGCTCAGTGCAGGAAGGCAGCAGTGAAAGCCAACAAGATTCTGGGCTGCATAGCAAAGGGGATGTCTTCTAGACATAGTGAGGTGATTCTTCCCTTGTATAGGTTACTGGTTAGATAACACCTGGAATACTGCGTGCAGTTTTGGAGCCCATTTCTGAAGATGGATATCAGACTGCTAGAGGGGGAGCAGTGCAGAGCAACAAAGATGATCCAGGGATTGGAGGGGATGTCATACGAAGAAAGGCTGAACACGCTCGACATATATTCACTAGAGGAGAGGAAGGACAGGGGAGATATGATTGAGACCTTAATGTACCTAAAGGGATAAACAAGGCTAATATAGCAGAGATATTCTGGATCAGAAGAGGGAGGGATACTAGAGGACATCAACTAAGGCTGGAGGGGGGTAAATTCAGTAGGGCTATTAGGAGACATTAGTTGACAGAGAGGGTGGTAGACAAATGGAATGCACTACCTGAGGATGTGGTTACCTGTAGGACAGTGGGCTGCTTCAAGAGGGGATGTGACAGAGTAAGGAGGGGAAGGTCGATGAAGAAGGGTGGTAAGGGTGGGGCAGCTGCATGCTGAGGGGCTAGCTGCACTATCGAGCAGACTTGATAGACCATGTGGCCTTTTCTGCTGGCAATTTGTATGTTCATATGTTCACATGTATATAGTTAAATATGGGCATGATCATCATGTGGATGATCAGCTGGTGGACTGGAAGAGGAAACTGAGATTTGTTGTGATACAGAGCACCAAGCTTACAGTGGAGTTTTTTATGCAGTACATTTTATCAATGTGGGTATTAAAACTGAAATGTTAGTCCAACCACACACCAAGACAGTTGAAGTGGGTTGCCACTTCAGTGGGATTCTGTCAAGAATCAAGAAGGCAGGGGTATGAGGGAGCCAAGTTAATCCTTGCCTAGTGCCAAAAGTCAAAGAGATAGCCTTTTTGACATTTGTGAAGTCCCACTGGGGTTTCAGTTGAAGCTCTGGGACCAAGGTCGGGGTGTAAAAAGTTGAGAAACTTCACTTTGCAAACTAATTTGTGAAGTTTTCTGACTTCATGAAGTGGAAGGTGACATTTTGCATAGTTCTTCATACAGTGAAGTGTCTACTTTGCTATGTGAAAACTACACATAGTGGCACAGCATCAGTGAAGTTACTGGCTAAGTGACACTGTGTAGTTTTGGCCTAGCAAAGTATCACTGCACTCAGAAAGAACTACACTAAAGCAGCACTTTGTCAAAATAAAAACCATTGTTTAAATATTTAGACTCCGCCACCCACTGTGCCATCTAAGATAATCTCCCTACACTTTAGTGCATAATTACCACCCTGTCACCCACTGTACAGAACATTTCACCATCCTCCAACAATGCTGGTGAACTTTGCTGCTCACCTTACCCATTAATTATAAGTTAATCCCTTATCCCCTCCCTACCTGCGCATCAAAAAAAAAAAAAACTTTGTCTGCACCTCTCCCAACCAGACCCTGGTAATCAATGAATCCCCCTTACTCAACCCCCCTCCACCCTCTCCTCCTTGAGCACACTGAAAAAATCTATTTTGTAATACCTGTGAAAGAAAAAAAACAGTCCCCTGGTGCAGAGCACCAGCTTTGTTCAGTGTACGTATTGATATGGTATGAATTAATTCTGATGTCCTCGGTCAATTAGGTTTGACTATATGCAAAGATGTCACCATTCATTCATGCCGTACAGATACTTCCACTGAAGAGGGCAGATGCTCTCCACTAGAGGCCAGCTTTGGGGGCAGTAAAGAGAGTGATGAGGGCCAGAGAAGAGTTGGTTAGGGGTGGTTTCACTGATCACCAGGATGTGATAAGGAGCGGAGAGGCAGAGGGGTGGTCATTGGAATGCAAGTGGAAGGAAGAGATAAACTTATAATACATGTATAATGGTAACAGGGAACTTTGCCAGATAGGGAATTGGGATTTTTCTGTACAGAATGTGACATGGTAGGTTACCATGCAGTAAAGGGTAGGGGTGAGACTACACAATGGGTAGAGGGATTCTAAATATGTAAAGAAGTTTTTTTTTAATAAAAAAAGAAATCTGGTGAAGTTGGTGTCACCCCTGGAATTTTGTGAAGTTTCACAACTGCAAGTTCCTGACTTCATATCAACTTCAACAAAGTAGTAAAAGTTTGCTACAGTTATTTATTTAGTTATTTTATTTACTTACTTGAAAATTGGTGATGGGGAAAGGCACACTGAGATAAGGTTCATTTCCAAGTGTGAGCTGGGGGAAGGGAAGGGAACAGGGGAGGTAAATACACAGCACAGACACAGTACACAGTACACAATACACAGGATACAGTACACAGTTCATAGTTAAATACAATTACACAGCATTGACACAGTTCACAGTTAAAGTAAAGTGGAATACAGTACAAGATTAAAAAAGTACAATATGAGCAAGTGCAAAACTCAGGAAATTTGCCACACCTACATTGGGGTAGGAGGCAAATGTAAGGGGCAGTCAGAAGGGAGAAAACAGGAGCAATGGGGAGGAAAGGAGTTTCAGCTGCTATCTGAAGGAAACAAGGGTGGTAGTGAAATGGAAGGAGGATGGTAGTAGGTTCTGGAGTGAAGGGAGATGATAGGAAAATAATGACTGCCCAGCGGGGGGGGGGTAGGAATGGCAAAAGTGCAAGGACCTTTCGAGAGAAGGGTGCAGGAGGCAGAGGAAATGGAGGAGAGGAGTTAGGAATGTTAAGAGGGAAGGGACCCAAATCAATATTTGGATATGGATGAGGCACAGTGGTTCTGGCAATGTGAAGGTGGAGGAAGAATGGATAAGGTGGAGCAGAGAGAGTAATAATGGGTATGTGAGGGGGAGTTGGTGGCAAAATGACAGAAGGCATTGCAGAGGGTGCCCAATCTGACAAGAAAGGTGGTGGGAGCAGTGCTATAGACTGCATTTGCATAGTCAAAGAATGGGAACATCATTTTGGTGGCAAGCTCACAGCATACCAGCAAAGATAGACAGTCTTTATTGTAGCAGAAGGCACCACGTTTAGGGCAAGGCTTTGCAAGGATACTGTCAATGTGGAAAGAGAAGTCAAGTTTGCTGTCTAGTCACACACCAAGGTTTTTGAATGAATGAACTACTTCAATAGGGGTGCCATCCAAAGTGAAGAAGATAGCCAGAGTTGGGAGTTTGGTCAATTTTGACTGGTGACAAAGGTCATAGACACAGTTTTCTTTGTGCTAACTGACATTTGGGTAGATTGAAACCAGCACAGATCATTGGGAAAGTCTTGCTGGAGGAGACTTTCCATAGCTGTAGTGGAGGAACCAGAGGTGTAAATGACTATGTCATCTGCATACTTGTGGATATGTGAGTTGGCATAAGCTGTGGGAGGTTGCTAAGACAAATGGAGAGCAGGAGAGCCTCAGGATAGAGCCCTATGAGATGCCAGTTTGGATGGGAGGTGGAGCTGACGGGGTATTACATACCTGTACAGACTGCAGGTGGCAGGAGCGGTAAGAACAGAATCAATCTACAGCAGGAGCTGAGAGGTCAGAAGCACTCACTTTATCCTGGAAGAGTGGGTGTGACACTGAGTCAAAGGCCTTGGCCAGATCAATGAAAATGGTAGCTGTTATGTACTCCTGATCCATCCCTGAGAAGATAGAATCAAGATACACACAGCCGGGGGGAGATAGTGGAGTGATGCTTCCAAAAGCCAGTGTGCAACAGGGAGAGAAAATTGACGGAGAATAAAAAATCATGCAGTCTAGTGTAAACAAGCTTCTCTTGCAGTTTAGCAAGGGATGGAAGAAGGGAAGCTGGCCAGATGTTACCCAGGGAGGAAGGGTCCCCACCTTCGTGGAGTGGAAGAAATCTAGCCAACTTCCAGGACTGAGGGACAGCACTGAAGGAGAGGGAGAGGTTGAGTAGGTGTCAGTGGATGTACTATGGCAGGTGCAGACAGCTGGAGAAGTTCAGGATCCAGTTCATCAGGACTGGATTTGCACAGATTGAAAGAGTAACTGGTAGTAAGGGTTTCCTGGGTAGTAATGGGGGAAATAGGAAACCAGTGGAAAGGAGATGAGAGGGAATGTAAGGAGGAGTGGAGGAGACTGTAAGGTGAGTGGAAGGACAGCACATGTGGTAAAGAACTCATTGGAATGAGCAGCAACAGAGCAGGAGTTGGGCTCTGGTGAACCATTTCCAAGAAGGCCCTGGGGTGGACTATGTGGGAGGGTCAAAAAATGAGTAAATTACCTTCCAGAACTTTGAGGGGCCATTAAGGTTGTCCTGAAGGCTGTCCTTGAGATACTGCAATTTCACAGCCCTGACAGCCTTAGTACAGAAGTTCTTGAAAGTTCTGTATAAGAAGAGGTCAGGAAAGGTATGAGATAGTTTGAAACATGCCCCAGCAAGGTCACAAGACTTGTACTAGTCAATGATATTTGGGGCAATCTGGGAGAGATGGTGATTTTAGACCCTGTATTTTCTGAGTAGTGCTGCTTGGTCCATACTGAGGAGAATCTGGAATGAAACAGGAAGAAGCCAATATTGATATCCATGGCAGAGGGTATGGCTGTCCAATCTCCAACAGCAAAGTCACTCAAGAGAGCAGGAGGTGCAGAGTGAGTGGAGGGATCTGGTCCAGATAAATTTAGGGGAGGTGGGTGGATGCTGAATCTTCCTGATGCAGAACATCATACAGTGGCCACTGAAAGCATCTGCATGATTCCTGCTGCTACAATACAGTGAGGGTTGGACTAGATAACCCAGTCCAGGAGAGAGTTGTAATAAGAGTGGGGATTGATCCAGGTGTGTTCAGTGATGATCTGCATGAGATTTAGGGACACAACCTTTTGGATGGTCAGCCTGGAGGCCACTGAGAATCAATTGACATTGAAGTCCCATTGCAAAATGAGTTCACCTGCAAAGGATTGAGAAGTAATGGTAGAAAGGGAATCTACCAGGGAAAAGGAGGATATTCTAGGTGAGGCATAAAAAACCCCAATGAAGATGGACACAGAGGAGTAGAATGACATCCTGACCAGGAGGAATTCATGGGAGAAAGATACAACCTCACTGAATGCTATGCTGTAAGAGAGGCTCTGATGGGCATAGATGGCAACACCACCCCCGACGTTTTCCCCATCCCGCCTGGGAAGGTGACAATCAGGAAGAGACAGGCTAGAGTCTCAGATCATGGAGGATAGCCATGACTCAGAGCTACAGAGAATGTTGTGAAATCCAGAGAGACAGGAGGTCCAGCTTTGGAAGAAAGTTCTGAGCATTGAGGTGAAATATGCTTAGGCCTTTAGTAATTCAGGAGGTGGGGAAGGGGAACATGCAGCGATGGACTCCACATCATCAGACAGAAGCAAGAGTAGGAACAGAAGCAAGAGGATGGAGTGGGATTTCTGACTCTTACAGTGAAGGGGGGCAGGAGGGAGAGAGTTGGTGGAAGGCAAGCAGGCCATGGTGGAGAAACATCAGGTTAAGATACAGGGAAGGAAGACAACCAGAGTGGATAGAAGGGGAGAAGGCTAGAGGTGTGGAAGGAGGGATGGATTAATCGAAGGGTGAGGGAAGTGGAGGAAGAGGAGGAGAGATAGGGGAAGGAGGAGGAGGAGGGGTAGAGGCATTAAAGGGGAGATGGTAAGGTAGAAGAGAGTAAGGTATAATGTGATCAGGAGATGAGATGCTGTAAGCATCAAATATACAATAACATGAATGATAATATAAATGAACATTTGGTCAAATATAAAATGGCAGTCCCCTGGTAAAAGGCTTAGGCTGCAACTTGAAATTGAGATAACTGCAGGTAATTAGACTGCTACAGTGACATAAACGACACGTTACTGACTGGGTAGAACAGGTGCAGAAAACTGAGAAACACTAGATGAATATTCTGTTCTGAGCACTGGCAAGTAAGAAACCTCATCTCTAGACAAAGGCATCAAAAGCAAAGAGGACTGTGTCATCCACATACATGTGGATGAAGGAGGTGATAAATGTATGAATTAATTTATTTTAAATTTCAGTGGAGAAGATAATGGGGCCAAGACACCAGACGTGATTGGCAGAGGTGTGGCCAGGGCATCAAAAACATAGACTGACTGGTGACAGTCAAAGAGATAGTAGCTGAACCAACCAACCACCTAGTCAGACAGTCTTATACCCCTGGACTTGAAGGAATGAGTGGGACACAGTATTGAAGGCCATTGCCAAGTTGATAAAATGACTGCAGTGAATTGTCTCTTGTCCATGCCTTCCAGCATGGAGTCAGTGAGCTGGAGGAGAAAGGAAATGTTGAAGTGATGTTTGCAGAAGTCAGACTAGAAGGGAGACAGAGTCAAAGAAGGAGAAGAGCTGAGATAGTACATGTTTTCCATCTTCTTAACCAGGAAAGGGGGGGGGAGGAGGTATGGTATTTCCCTATTGAGAAGGACTAACCCACTTTGTTGTGGGGGACATTAGCTTCCTTCCAGGTCCATGATGGGATCCTAATGTGTAAAGATAGATTTAAGAGACAGGAGAAAGAAGCAGTGATGGCCAGTGCAGAGAGATGAAGGAGGCTGGTGTTTTGGTCATCATTCCTGTGCTCCTTAGAAGGACTGCTGGAGAGCAAGGCAGCAAGGATAGAACCAGAAGCACTAGAGAGAAGAAAAAAGAAGAAGTGGTTGGGTGGCAGAAGAGCAGGGGGTGGAGAAAAAATTTAAAGGAGGAGCAAGGTAGATTTGAATGTGGGATGAGGATGTGCAAAAATAGTAAGGAAAGTGCAAAGGAGGTGAAGAATTAATAAAAGGAATTTGTGACCTCAGGTGGGTCAGGGATGTTTGAGTTCTCTGATTTGAGAGGAGGGGTACTTGACTAGGTAGGGGCTGAAAAAGGGAGTGAATAGGGCTCAGTAGCATGATAGGTTGAGGCACTGGCTGCCACATGGCCTTCCACATTGGTGACATGGGTTTGGGAACAGACATGGGTCATTCAGGGACTGACCAGGGAAGGGAAATTTGAGCATATCATGGACAGCTCTTCCCCCTCAGGAAGGGGTAAATGTGTTGTGCTCAGTTCCCACCACCTTGGAAAATCTGGGTGACTCCACAGCAGACTGCAAAGGAAAGGGATCTCACCAGCAGATGTCATGGGTTGCCTCCACAGAGGTGGAGTATGCACAAAGTGTCACTGCACATGGTGTGGGCCCTTGGGTGAAAAGCAGTAGAAAAATTTCCAACTGTAGCTGGATGATGGGGGATATCAACCTGCCAGAAGTGGCATGGGATACATTGTCAGCAGCTTCATCTAGATTCAGGGTGATCCTGAACTTCCTTCAAGTTGCCTTACTTGAGCAGATGGTCCAGGAACTGACTAGGGACAGGGTGGTATTAGATGTGGTACTAACAAATGGGGACAGGGTAGGGAATTTATCAGTGGGGGATAACCTTGGTACCAGTGACCATAGCACTGTGTGGTTTATGGTACACAAATCGGCCACCTTAAACTGGACCAAGGTGAAGGTTCTCGAATTCAGGTGAACTGATTTTAGGAAAATGGGGGAATATGTTGAACAAGCTTTAAAAGGGGTGGGGCAGCATGGAGGGTGCATGACATGTGGGGCACAATAATGGGGACCATAGTAGAAGCCACAGACCTCTGTGCAAAGAAGGTGTATACAAATAGGAGAAAGAGGAAGCCACTGTGGTTAAACAAGGAAGTGGAGGGCAGCATCAGGGCTAAAAGGAGAGCATTTCAGAAGTTCCAAACAACACAGGGAGAGGAGGATTGGGAGGAATACCAGGTTAGGCAGAAGGAGGTGGGCAGGGTAGCGAGTCGAGCAAAGGCTAGGATAGAAGAGAACATTGCCAAGGCAGTCAAGAAGGGGGACAAGACCTTTTTTCGATATATAGGCGAAAGGAGGAAAATGGAGAAAGGGATTCCCAGTCTAAAAAATGAGGCAGGGGAGAGGGTGGTGGGAGACCAGGAAAAGGCTGCACTACTGAATAGCTATTTCTGCTCGGCATTTACTAAGGAAGCAGAATGGAAAGGGGGCAACTCTAGGATAGTAGAAACCATAGGGGAGGGGTTGGATGTGAGTCTGTTTCAGGAAGAAGAGATACTGAAGGAGCTTAGGGAGTTGAAAGTGGACAAGGCCATGGGGCCAGACGGAGTGCATCCAAAGGTGTTGAGAGAACTGAGAGTGGTGCTACCTGCTCCCTTGACTGCTCTTTTTAACAGCTCCTTAAGCTCAGGGGTAGTACCTAAAGACTGGACGTGTGTGGATGTGATACCCCTACACAGGGTAGGATGGAGAAAAGACGTGGGTAACTACAGGCCTGTGAGTTTGACATCCAAGGCTGGAAAGCTCATGGAGAAACTGCTCAAAAACAGGATAAACAGCTACCTTGAGGCAAACAGACTTGAACCCAGAGCAGCATGGGTTCACGGAGGGCAGATCCTGTCAAACAAACTTAACAGAGTTTTTTGACTGGGCCACCAGGGTGGTGGATCAGGGGAGCTTGGTGGATATGGCCTATCTTGATTTCTGAAAGGTTTTGACTCTGTGCCACACAAGAGGCTCTTACATAAATTGGCCTACTTGATGCTGGAGGAGGGGGTCATACAGTGGGTGGGTTACTGGTTGGAGGGAAGAACACAGAGGTTACTGATCAAGGGGGCATCCTCAGAGGAGTCTATGGTCATTAGTGGGGTTCCCAGGCGTCAGTGATGGGACCTCTTCTGTTTAATATTTTTATAGGGGACATAGGGGTAGGTCTTGAGGGGGAGGATGAGTCTTTTTGCAGATGATGCAAAGACCTGCAATAGAATTGACATGCCAGAGGAGTTGGAGAGGATGTGAAAGGATCTGGTGAGGCTAGAGGAATGGTCCAAAGAATGGCAATTGTCATTCAACACGACTAAGTGTAAGATCATGCATTTAGGCAAGAAAAATGGGAGAGCAGTGTACTCATTGGGACATAGTTCCCTGCAGGTAACTGAGGAAGAGAGAGACTTGGGCACCATCATTTCACATGATCTGAAGGTAGGAAAGCAGTGCAGAGGGGCAGTGGTAAGAGCAAGTGGAATGTTGGGTTGCATAGGGAGAGGGATTTCAAGCAGAAAGAGGGAGGTCATAGTACCCCTTCACACACAGCTGGTCAGGCCTCACCTGGAATATGGGGCTACGTTTTGGAGGCCATACATCAGAAAAGATGTGGAGAGGGTAGAGTGGGTTCAGAGGAGGGCAACAAGGGTGGTGAGGGGTCTCAAGCATTTACCATACAAGGAGAGACTGAATGATCAGGGCATGTACTCCTTGGAGCAAAGAAGGGAGAGGATAGACATGATCAAGACTTATAAATAGTTCAGGGGCATAAATAAGGTGCATGTGGAGAACATTTCCACTTGTAAGAGAGACCCAGGGCAAGGGGTCATGAATATCAGATCAAAAGGGGAAAATTTAAGGGTAACTTCAGGAACTATTTCTTCACTGATAGGGTGGTGGACAACTGGAATGGGTTGCCAAGGGAGGTGGTGGGGGTGAAGACAATGGGGGGATTCAAGAGGGCCTGGGATACATACAGGGGATTGTTGAAACAGGGGGAAAGACTACAGCAAAAGTCTAGGGGAATTCTTGGCATTCTGGGCAGACTGGGTGGGCCTGGCAGTCCTTTTCTGCCCTCACATTTCTATGTTCCATGATGGCCCAATCCCCCGAAGTCCCCACATTAGTGAATGGGACTCTCCTAAATTCCTGTGGCAAATGATAACCAGGAGCACAATGGTAAGTCCCAAGGAAGCCTGATGATGGGACTGGGGAAACAAGATCAGATGTGGGCAGGTCAGATAATACATGACATAAATATCTTATAAAAAAAAAAAGAGTGAGTAGACTTACCGAACTTATCTCTGAAATACAAACAGCTCAGAAGGTTGGTGGCAAAGTAATTTGATGTGGCCTCTCTGAGAGGCTTTGCATTGCCATTACACAGTTGTTTGAGAAGAAATATTTAGTGCTTTTCTCTACAATCAAATGCATTATCACAGTTTTTGCTGGTATTGTCTTGTGGAATACTACAAAAACTCAATGTAATCAATTATTATAAAACAACAAAAAAATCCCTGAGCTCTGATGGGTTAGGATGTGCCTGTAATGGTGATATTAGCTTAGTATAACATCACTGTATAAAACCCAAATGTACACACATGTCTACAACTTACCAAACAAGTTTGAAGTATTACAACTGAAGTAGCACAAGCTTGGTTTCATATAAAAACCTTATTTACTAATATTGTGGGGACAACAATATTTGTCATGGCTAAATCATTTCATAGTTAGGCAGAGAACAAGTGTCAGAACATATCCTTTATAGTATGGGAACATCTCTTTTATAGTATAAGATTTAAAGTTTTATTTTTTATGAGGAAACACATCACATATGAATGCACTGTATCATGGGTATGCAAATACCTGATTGCCTGGTATTACAACACACTGCAATGATACCAATTGACTATCTGCATACCCATGATGCAGTGCTTTCACACTGAGAGTGTTTACTCAAAGGAAAAAAAAAATTAAAAACAAAACTGTACAACTGATATTATGAAATATATATCCCTACACATAAAAGGGATGTTCCAACACTTGTTCTCTGCCTAACTATGAAATGTTTTAGCCATCTACATGTGCTCATCTTTGTCTCCACAATATTAATAAATAAGAGCCACTGTATAATAGCAATAATGACTGTGCGTGCGTATGAGAACTTTAACTTTGTGCTAACCATCTGAGGTTTGGTGGTTTCCAGCATGACAGACCATGCAGTGCATTATTGTATAAGTAATTACTTGATCTGTGTGTAATATAGAATTCAGGCTGAAGGATTCATGCAGAATGGTAATTTTGCTTCCAAAAGGCTTTTCAGAATTTCTTTTTGAATTCTGTGAAATATCTAAAGCATTTCTACATTAACCATGGAATAATTTTCTGCAGATTATATAACACAAATCTGCAGATTGACAATCCACAAAATCCATTCCACTTTTGGAAGTTTGCTACAAACAGAATTCTGTGGAGTTAGACACCATTTTCTGAAATCCCATTGAATTCCATTCTGACTGAATTTGGTAATTCCACATAGCACTAGCAACCAGTTCAATTTGTCACATGGTAAGTAGTAAACAAACTATGTGAATTGATACCTTTTATTGGAACAGCAGATATGCACAGAAAAGCCTTAAGATTTGGAACCTACAAGGTCGTTTTTCAAAATGGCAGTTATCTTATCAAGTGCTTTCTTTAAAATACCCAGAACTTGACACATGAATGCCACATATTTATATACTCCCTTCTCAAGAACATTCCTTCTGTGACATTTGACCTACACAGAACTAGAGTTTTAAGGATGGTTTTCATATCTCTGGTTTTGTTTTTATATAATTACTTCATTGATCTGTGGTGTTTCATGTGTCAAATGTGTAAGTTCTGGGTATTTTAAAGAACACTCTTATTGAGATAACTGCCATTTTCCTTTTGAAAAAGAACCTTGCAGGTTCAAAAGCTTAATGGTTTTCTGTAAATCTCTGTTGGTCCAATAAAAGGTATAACTTCACCTAGTCTGTGCATCTTGTTGTATAAGGACCAATACGGCAACAAACAATTCTTTTTGGTAAATTTTCAAATCACACACAGTGCACTTGAATCTGGTGGACAACACTATATATCAGTGGATATTGACAGTGGGGACCAGCTGGTATTCTGAAGGCCATCAGGTAGGGAGGAGAGGTCGAGGGGGCCTGAGCAGCCTAGACTCAACTAACCTCAGGGGAACTTGAACTGAGATTCTTCATCTGTCAGATGTGTAACCCCCCTACAAATTTTGGTTTACTATAATGTTTTCATGGGCTCCTTAATGCTCACTGTTAGGCGGGTGCCCTGTTTCAAATAGTTGTATCTATTTGCATGAGAGTGCCATAGTGAGCCTCCGTTCATGTCTCTTTAAGAGCTTAGCTAATCTGTGTTTAGAAATTAGTCTGGGCTAGGTCCGAGTAATTAAGCCTTGTGACTGGCCAGACAATCTGATATTTTGCTCCATTCTGCAGTGGCTACTTGCGTAGAGGGAGCCCTATTAGGAACTGTGATTATTTACTGTTTATTCACTGTTATCGTAAAGAGAGAGAAGTTTGTCTAACTTGTTTATTGCAGCTCGAACATTTTGATGGAAGCCACCATGCTAAGATCTGTACTTCCAGTATTTGTACCAATCAAACCACTGAGGACCTAAAACAGAGACTGTCCCCAAGGGTCTTGTGGGAAGGAATGCTATACTTTTTGTAGTTTTAATGGTTGGCACCTAAACTGGCCTGGAGTGGGAGACCATACTGTGACTGACAGTTCCCTCAGCCAACAGAACTTTTTGGATCACAAGAGAGATCCACAGAACTGCCTGAAGCAGTGTCTCAGTTAGTGTTGAAGGTTGAAGAAGTGAACAGCTCGAGCTTTCAAGCAGCTGCTCCTAGCAAGCGCATAGGGGAATCAGCGGGAAGGTTCTGCTGGCCTGCCTGCCATGTTCTCCTGCCTTTGAACTACCCATTGCAGAAGTTGGACCTTTCTGTTTGCCAGCTTAAATCTGCAGCAGAAAAAAGAAGAGAACTGTTGTTGCGACTTGGGTTTTGGACCGAAGTCTTGCTCCAGAAGTGATTGGCCTACCTGTTGAGAGAAATAGCCTCAGAGAGAAAGGTTTGCACAGTGAAGCTGTAATTAGCAAGTGGACTGTATCCAAAGTGTGGCTTAGAGAACAATTGATTTAAATGTGCTGAATGTGTTTTGTGGGTCGCGATTTGGTTCCCCACAGCAGAATCTTGTACGCCAGCTGGAGGCTTCACCAGCAGAGAATCATGAACTGTTGCAGAACTGTTCATCCTGCCTGGGCTCTGCCACCTCAGCCAAGGCTGCTACTCCTACTTCAGAGATCATCTTGGTGAAAGACCAACTTGGGGATTCAGCCCCTTGCTCAACACCATCGAACAGGTAGCAACCACCAGGAGGTGAGTCATATAGGCCGTGCTTCCCCTCGCCTTTCAGAACACCACCACAAGGTCTTCATCTCTCCTGTCCTGCATCCAGGCTCTGGGTAGTGTGAGTACAATTCAGAGTAGTTACCTGCAGTGACTGCAACAAATCATTGTGTACCATTTAATTGTTTGTTTGGGTTATTGCAAAGGACTGAGCCATCTGGCTTGGGATTACAAATATTTGGGTTGAGTGCATGTTAACTGTTTTCTTTCTCAAGGGCCCCAACAACAGCTGCAACTCTGACCACCCCGGGCAATGCTTCAGGCTAGCCTGCATGACACACTGGGTACCCAGGGTTGTGGAACTGTTTGGAAGGGACTTATAGTGGATTTTTAACCAACCTGAAAGTAATCAGAGTGCTCCTCCCTTGTTCACTACCCCTAAATAAACCTGATTGTCTTTTTCACACTTAACCTGGCTAATGTGCACATTATTCATTGGGTTACAGTGGCAATATTACATTGTTGCATTGCTGATCTTATTTTCCATGGGGTCTCCAGGGCAGTTGCAGCAGATCCAGCCCAGGTGGTACATGAGAGGGGTGTGAGCATATCAGTACTGTTACCCATTGAATGTGAATGTACCATTGTGTTATTGTTTAGGCCACTAGAAGGGCTGGTGGGTGGTTATGGTGTCCCAGAGGGCTATACCAAAGCAGTTAAGCTACCCTAATACCATTCCTCCTGGTGGAGGCACCCATTCACAGAACTCATGCCCCTCAACCTGTGTATTGTCTTACAGGCAGGGATAGTA
This sequence comes from Neoceratodus forsteri, assembly GCA_016271365.2. Classification (NCBI taxonomy): domain Eukaryota; kingdom Metazoa; phylum Chordata; order Ceratodontiformes; family Ceratodontidae; genus Neoceratodus; species Neoceratodus forsteri. Next base: position 531,220,982 of record CM028134.1, on the reverse strand, counting down.
GCCCTTAGAATAGTGCAACCTAGGAGTTACATCTTGGAGACACTGCTGGGGTTAGCACCCCCAGTGGCCAAAATCAAAAATTACAACTAGAAATTTAATGGGTACAACTAAAAAAATGGCTGTGCTTCAGTCAGTTGGTTGGTGTACATGTCATGAAATCAACCTCCAAATTGCTTTTTTAATACTAGATATACCCTTGGGCATTAGTAAAGATATTATAGATGGGGCTGTTTCAAAAATTCAAAGTCTGGGAAAAGCTGTAGTAGTAAGCCAACATGCTGACTTGACTGCCTAAATCCTAATGACTTTAGTGGAGTGTAGCAACCCTGTGGACAGCTCTAAAGTGACCAACACTATTGCCATGGATGGGTTCCCCACTGCCTGGAGGGTGGTAACTAAAGATAGTAAAGATCCCTCAAAAAAATGAGCTTCTACCCTTATCTGCGACCTTGGAGGAGAAGTTTTCCAAATTGTTACTGGATAAGGGCAAAATCCTCAAGGACTTTAAAAAGTTATTCCTGCCACCGGGGGGCATTCTTTCCCCAACACCTATGCCATTTCTAATACCTGCCCCTACACCAGCTCCCATGCCCACACCAATGCCAACACCCACTCCTGTTCCCACAGTTAGTCACAACTCTTACTGCTGGCTGCGAGCATTTTCAGGCATTCTACCCATACCTAATGGAGAAGGTGATTGGGAGACATGAATAGATTATATGGTGTCCCTAGTGCCCTAATGGCAATGTTACTAGGTGGAGAAGAGAAAAAAGGTTGAGTGAAAGTCTCCAAGGTCCTGCTCTGGCTACTATCCACGCCAAGTGGGCTAACAACCCAGGAGTAACTGCACAAGACTATTTAGCTGCTTTGGAAAATTTATTTGGGAGCCCAAACTCAGACAAGGATCTTTGGTGGTGGGTTAAAAGAACTCATCAATGCCAATGAGGGCCGTTGTCTGTGCATGTACCTCAGTTTGAAAAGGCCTTACAGAAATGCCTTAGGAAAGGTAGTGTGGCTCCAGGCAAACTAGATCAAATTAGGTTGGACCAAATACTTAAGACTGCTCCATTCTCTGACTTATTGCTGCTTAAGTTACAGCTGGCAGACCGGCTGGATTCACCTCCCCCCCCCATATTATGAACTGATGAAAGAAATCCGTGAGGTTGAGCAAAGGAGGCCGCCCTGGGGACCTCTTCACGTATCTGCTGCTGTCACTCAGGTTATGGAGGATGATCATACGGGTGAAGTTCAAGAGCAGAACATAGCACTGGACAGGCACTCAGAGACTGTTAAAGATACCCCATCATGGGCAAAGCTACTGAGAGAATTCAGAGAAATGAAAATTGGTTCTCCTACCAAGGTCGCTTCTGTGGGTAAAGACCCCAACCCCTCTCAGAGTGCTTCTGCTATGGGAGTGGATGTACACACTCACGCACCCCCTACTGATGGCAGATCAAAGACTTAAATAAGTGAATTGACTGCTATGCTAAGAGAATTTCTGAGATGTATTGCATCACCCTCAATGCTGAAGAAAGAAACGGAGGGTTGAACCAAGATTTTCTGTTACTAGTGCTCCAGCACTACATGTGTACTCCTTCAAACCCTCAGCTGTGAATGGAGGCCAGCTCCTAATACAATGTTACAGCCAAAGCAGACTAAAGAAAGTATAATTTGTTACAATTGTGGGCAGGATGGACATATGAAAAGAGATTGCTGGTCTCAAACAGACCTAGAAAAAGTGGTTGGCAAACTTCAGAGGGAGCTCTGAAAAGCAAAGCAATTGCAGAGGGGCACAGGAAATGATCGCAGTGAAGGTTCAGGCAATCCCAAATCCAATTTCTTTGTGGCTAGGTTATCTGTCCAAGTTCCTGCTAATGTTCCACCGGACTGGTTTGAAATGGTGGGCCCATCCATGGAAACCCCAGTAGCAGTAAATTGCATCTCCACTTAAGCTGTGCTTGACAGTGGCTCACAGGTCACCATTATATTTAAAGTTTGGTACTACCAGCACTCATCTGACCTTCCACTCCTACCCCTAGAAGGACTGCATGTGTGGGAGTTGAGTGAAAAATCCTATCCTTACCAGGGGTATGTACAAATTTGGTTATCTTTCCCTACTGCTTTTGCTGGCGTGGATGAACAAGTGGAGACCCTGGCCCTGGTGTGCCCACTGACTGGACTGTATGATGGTGTACCTTTGTTGATTGGCACAAACATTCACATGTTCGGCCAGCTTACCCAGCTCTGTCATGAAAAACAAGCCAAGCAGACAGGGAAGGCCCTACGCATTCCCACCTTGGTGCAGTGAGCCTATGATTTACAGAAGCAAAACAGAGAGATTGAGAAAGATGAACCCATGGGTGTAGAATGGAAAAAAGACCCAGACTCACTCGTATTGCCTCCAAATGCTAAGTGTACTGTTAGTGGTGAAGTGCACATGAAAAAGGATGTCAAAAACAAGATTCTAATGCTAGATGCCCCAGAAGAGGGGAAATTGCCTGAAGAACTACTGGTCAAGCCTAGCATTCTACTGGCCTGAGTCCATGCCTACACTTGGCGGGTAGTGGTACAAGTTCGAAACATGTCAGACCGGGTGGTTCAAGTAAATCGAGAGTGCACCCTAGCTACTATATATTGTGCAGATACTGTGGTGCTACCCAGCAAAAAGTGCTTGGAGAGGATGATGACGTGGCCCCTGATCTGTTTGACTTTGGAGAGTCCCCTTTACCTGCAGAATGGAAAGCCAAGATTAGCCAAAGAATGGCTCAGAGAAACAAAGTCTTCTTTTGAAGGAATGGGATGTGGGACTCATCACAGGGGCCAAACACCTAATCAGACTTCATGATGGGAGGCCATTTCGAGAGAGATCCCACCGCCTTGCACCTGCTGACATGGATGATGTTCAATGCAATCTCCAGGAAATGCTAGCAGTGGGAATCATCCAAGAGTCTCAAAGTCCTTACGCCTCTCTGATTGAAGTAGTCCAGAAGAAAAATGGATCAGTGAGGATGTGAGTGGATTACCGGACATTAAACCAAAGAACTGTCCCAGACTAATACACCATGCCATGTATCCAAAATGCTTATGACTGCCTCAAAGGAAGCAACTGGTTCTCTGTGCTAGACTATCGGAGCTGGTATTATCAGATCACGATGGCCTCAGAAGACAAGGAAAACCAGCCTTCATCTGTCCCCAAGTGTTTCTATGAGTTCCTGCGCATGCTTCAGGGTATTTCGGGGGTGCCCGCTACATTTCAGTGGCTGATGGAATGAGCTGTGGGAACATGAACTTACTAGAATGCTTCATATATCTCGATGATGTCATTGTGTTTGTCAGGACCCTTGAGGAACATGAAGCCTAAATGTTCAAGGTTCTCGACTGATTAGAAGATTTTGGACTAAAATTATCAATGGACAAGTGTCACTTTTTCCAGAAATCTGTGAAATATGTTGGTCACATAGTGTCAGAGGAAGGTATTCTGACAAACCCAAGCAAAGTGTAGTCTTTGATCACTTGGCCCCAGCCTAGTAATCTGAAAGAACTGCAGAGATTCTTGGGATTCTGCAGCTATTATCGCCAGTTCATAAAAGACTACACAAAAGTCATCCGCCCTTTGCTCAATTTAATTCAAGATTACCCACTTACAAACAAGAAGTACAAGAAAAGTGCAGTTAAAGAGGAGAAAAAGGTCTACTTTAGGACAAATGAACCTTTTGGAGCCAAGTGGACTCCCGAGTATGAGGCGGCCTTCTATGATATCATCCACCAACTCACCCCTGCCCTTGTGCTTACATATGCTGACCCTACCAGACCTTATGTGTTGCATACTGATGCCAGCTTGAAGGGACTTGTGGCAGTTCTGTATCAAGAATATGAGGAAGGTTTACACCCAGTGGCATTTGCCAGTTGGAGCCTAACACTACCTGAAAGAAATTACCCTGTACACAAGCTTGAATTTCTTGCACTTAAATGGGCTGTGGTGGACCAATTCCATGAATATCTTTATGGTGGAAAGATTCTAGTAAAAACTGACAACAATCCTCTCACCTATGTCCAGACTTCAGCTAAGTTGGATGCCACAGGGCATCGATGGGTATCTGCACTTTCCACTTACGATTATTCAATGGAGTATCGACCAGGGTTGAACCACATCAATGCTGATGCCCTCTCCAGAAGGCCTGACCCTAATGCACAGTGGTTGAGGATATCTGAACAGTCTGTCAAAGCCCTCTGTCAGAAATGCGATAAAGATGAGCACCCCTCACTGGAAACAGTTGACTGCCTGGTGGACTGCGTGGGCCCTCCTGACACTTGTGTTCCTGCAGCCTACTGCCATCTTGCAGCCTTAGACCTTAGCACATTGCCTCAATTTACCCCTGATGACCAATAGAGGGCTCAGGCTCAGGACCCCATGATTATGCCAGTGCTAGATGCTATTCATGCTGGGAAAGATGTGTTAAAGCTTTGCTTTTTAGATCCACACACTGCCTTGTTCTTTAGAGAGGGGCATAGGCTAAAGTTGCATAACCAGCTACTTTACAGAGAGACTACAAACCGACAAGGTCAAACTGACAAATGGCAATTAGCATTGCCTACAGCTTTCAAACGTGCACTTCTATGGGCCCTCCATGACCAGATGAGACACTTGGATTGTGACAGAACTACAGACTTGGCCCATGCTCAGTTCTATTGGCCAGAAATGGGGGCTGACATTGGGAGTCACATCAGAACTTGCAGCCGTTGTCTCCAGAGGAAAGCTCAGCCCAGAAGGCTACACCCTTGGTCAATATCTCAACTAGTTCACCCATGGAGCTTGTGTGTATTGATCTTTTGTGTTTTGAACCAGATCAGAAGAATATTGGCAAGGTGCTAGTGGTAACTGATCACTTCATTCCTTATGCCCAGGCATACCCAACCAAAGACCAGAAAGGATCCACAGTGGCTAAGGTCCTAATTGAGAAGTTCTTTGTCCAGTATGGTGCCCCCCAGAGAATTCACTCTGATCAAGGGAAAGATTTTGAAAGCCGTTTGATCAAGGAAATGCTCTCACTCTGGGGAGCGTGAAAGTCCAAAACTACCCCCTATCGCCCCCAAGGGGGATCCGCAGCCTGAAAGGTTTAACTGAACATTACTAGACATGCTGGGCACACTTCACCCCAGGACAAGTCCAAATGGAGCCAACAGATAAGCACCTTAGTACATGCATATAACTACACTAGGAGTGATGCCACTGGATTCTCTCCCTAGAAACATAGAAACATAGACTTTGACAGCAGATAAGGGCTACTTGGCCCACCTAGTCTACCCATTTCCTATCTATTGGATAAGCTGCAGATTCCAGTTACCCAACACACTACTTCCTCCTACCCCTCACTAAAATTGCTTTATGTCTGTCCCATGCATTCTTGAATTCCCCCACTGTTGTTAACCCCACAACTTCCTCAGAAAGGTGGTTCCATTCATCCACCGCCCTCTCTGTGAAAAAGTATTACTTCACATTGCCCCTGAGCCATCCCCCCTCTATCTTCAAATTGTGGCCCCTTGATCTTGTACATCTCTTTTTCTTAAAGATGCTCCCATCTTGGACTTTGTTGATTCCCTTGAGGTACTTGAAAGTTTCTATCATGTCCCCCCCCCTTTCTTCAAGGGTACACATATTAAGCACTTTTAGTCTGTCTTCATATGGCTTCTGTTGCAGACCCTGCACCATTTTAGTTGCCCTCCTCTGGACTGCCTCCATCCTGTCTATGTGCCTGTGGAGATGGGGTCTCCAGAACTGTATGCAGTACTCCAGATGGGGTCTCACCAACTGTCTGTACAGAGGGATAACAACTTCCTGTTTTCTACTGATGATGCCTCCCACTATACATCCTAGCATCCCCCCAGCCCTCCATACTGCCTTCTCACGTTGCTTACCTACCTTAAGGTAATCTGATATGACTACCCTCAGGTCCTTTTCCATTTGTGTTGTTGTTAGTAACCCTCCCATTGTGTACACGTCCCCTGGGTTTTTATTTCCCAGGTGCATTACTTAGACCTATTTTGGATTGAATCTAAGCTGCCATATTTTTTAACATTCCTCCAACCTTGCCAAGTCCTTTCTCATCCTTTGCACCCTTTCTTGTCTATCAACCCTGTTGCAGATTTTTGTGTTATCTGCAAAGTGGCATACTTTGTCTCCTAGCCCATCTGCTGTGTCACCTATAAAGACATTAAAGAGGACCGGTCCCAATACTGAACCCTGTGATACCCCACTAGTAAGCCCCCTTTCTTCAGAGTGTACTCCATTTACTATTACCCTCTGGGTCCTGTTGTCCAGCCAGCTTATTACCCAAGCTACCACCCTGGGAGCCACACCCAGGCTGGCTAACTTGTTTATTAATCTTTTGTGTGGGACTGTGTCAAATGCCTTGCTAAAGTCTAGGTAGGCGATATCCACAGCACCTCCCTGGTCTATTACTTTGGTTACCCAGTCAAAGAAATCTATTATATTTGTCTGACATGACCTTCCTGCTGTGATTCCATGCTGCGTTGGGTCCTGTGCCCCACTGGCCTCTAGGTACTCAACAATTCTTTCCTTCAGAAGTGATTTGATCAATTTTCCTACCACTGAGTTCAAGCCAACAGGTCTGTACTTTCCTGCCTCTGCCTCTGCCTTGCTCCTACATTTGTGAAGAGGAATCACATCCACCCTCCTCCAGTCCTCCGGTACCACACCATCCCTACCGCCTAATGTTTGGCAGAGAAGCCTGGTTGCCAGAAGACATCTGCTTCAGAGTGTCCCCTGATGAAGTCAGAGCTGAAAATCACGTTCAGTATGTTCAAAAGTTAAAGGCCCAGTTAAACCATGCATACCAACAAGCACATGCCATGGCAGCAAAGAGGAACTTAGCAAATAAAGAAAGGCATGACAAGCGTGTTAAGGCCCAAGAACTGCAATCTGTAGACAAAGTTTTGTTACGAAAGTTGGAACTGCATGGAAAACATAAAATTGCCTATAGGTGGCATCACGCCCCCTACATTGTTGTCAGCAAGCTGGATGATCTGCCAGTCTATTAAGTGCATCCAGAAAATGACCCACCAGCTGTCAAGACAATGCACAGGAATCATTTGTTGCCAATTGATCAAATTATCATTGATGCTGCACCCCAAGACACTGCCCCTTCCGGGCCTGTAATCATAGCTGCAGCTAAAAAGAAACAGCCAACCCCCTCTTCGGTTGTCAAAGATTCAAGGCCTTCCCCCAGTCAGGCCCTCAATGACCATGATTGCTAATCAGATTCTGATGACAGTGAGTATAAAGCTCCCTGTTATCTATCTTACGAACTGGGTCAGTTGTTTCAAAGTAACCCATGTACAACTTTGGAGATGAAGCTGGACCTTCAGGACTGTCTAACTCTCTAGCCTTCTCCACAGCCCTTGTGCCCTCTGAAAGTGAGGTGCAAAGTGTGACTTCTGATGTACTGTAGCTGACTCCTTGTGTCTGATAGAACTAGCTGAGCTCCAAGAAGGAGAGCCAGAAACAGAAAGCACTACTGGTGACATACCAGTAAGCACAGAACTGTTTACAAACAATGAATCTGACATTGCTATGGAAAACGATGTTAATGAAGAAAATGATTCTGACAGTATCAGTAATGCGTTGTGAGACTTGAATTCAATGGAATTTCCTCTAGATGATGAACCTGGAATTTCTTCAGAACCAAGCCGTGGAAGTAATGTTGTTGGACCAGAGCTAACAGAGCAAGGAGTTAACAGTGTTTCTAATGCAGAACAGGCAACCAGTGCAGAGGCACCCCTTTCTTCAGAAGCAGACCCAAATGCAAATGTTGAAAGAACTGAGTCTGTGCCTGCCATTCCCAGAAAGTCTGGAAGAGATGCAAAGCCAGTGATACACCTCTGTTATGACTCTCCAGGAAGGCCTGCAGATCTCCCATTACATGTAGTCCACAAAGGGTGTACATTTCTGAAACCTCTCTTCCAAAACTGGGTTATTCTGCCACATCTAAGCTAATAGTAAATCACTCCAATCAGTATACCGACACCCTTGCCCCATGCAGCCCTAGTGTAGCTGATAGATATAAGGCCTCAAGCCACGTGGGTTAGTGTACAGGTGGTAGTACAAACAAGAAGTATAAGTTTAATGTGTTTGACTGTTTGAATCTGCTAACATGTTTATGGAAATGTATGCATATGTGTTACTGTGGAAATGCCATTATGAAACATGCATACATGTTACTTTATATAGGATTTTGTAATAAGTGTAGACTTGATGCGGATGCTGACTTTTTCCAGGCAGGGAAGAATGTAACCCCCCTTCAAACTGGGGTTTACTATAATGTCTTCCTGATCTCCTTAATTCCCACTGTCAGGTGAGTGTCCTGTTTTAAGTAGTTATATCTATTTGCATGAGAGTGCCATATCTAGCATCCGCACCTGTCTCCTTAAGAGCTTATCTAATCTATGTTTAGAAATTAGTCTGTTCTGGGTACAAGCAATTAAGCCTTGTGACTGGCCAGACAGGCTGTTATTTTGCGCTATTCTGTTGTCACTATTTGCACAGAGGGAGCCCTATTAGGAACTGTGATTATTTACTGTTTATTCATGTTATAGTAAAGATAGAGAAGTTTGTCTAACCTGCTTTTATTGCAGCTCAAACATTTTGATGAAAGTCACCATGTTAGGTTCTGACTTCCAGTATTTGGATCAATCTAATCACTTGGCACATAAAATGGAAACTGCCCCTAGGGGTCTTGTGGGAAGGAATTCTGTAGTTTTTGTAGTTTTAATTGTTGGCACCTAAATTGGCCTGGAGTGGGAGCCCATACTGTGACTGATAGTTCCCTCAGCAAACAGAACTTTTTGGATCACAAGGGAAATCCACAGAACTGCCTGAAGCAGTGTCTCAGTTAGTGTTGGATGTTGAAGAGTGAACAGCTCAACCTTTTGAGCAGCTGCTCCAAGTAGGAGCCTAGGGGGAATTGTTGGAAAGGCTCTGCTGGCCTGCCTGTCATGTTCTCCTGCCTTTGAACTGCCCACTGTATTCTGAAGGCCATCTGGTAGGGAGCAGAGGTCAAGGGGGCCTAAGCAACCTAGACTCAACTAACCTCAGGAGGACTTTAGTCGAGATGCTTCGTCTGTCGGATGTGTAACCCTCCTACAAATCTGGGTTTACTATAATGTCTTCATGGGCTCCTTAATGCTCACTGTCAGGTGGGTGTCCTGTTTCAAATAGTTATATCTATTTGCATGAGAGTGCCATAGTGAGCCTCCATTCGTGTCTCTTTAAGAGCTTAGCTAATCTGTGTTTAGAAATTAGTCTGGGCTAGGTCCAAGTAATTGAGCCTTGTGACTGGCCAGACAATCTGATATTTTGCTCCATTCTGCAATTACTACTTGCACAGAGGGAGCCCTATTAGGTGCTGTGATTATTTACTGTTTATTCACTGTTATTGTAAAGAGAGAGAAGTTTGTCTAACTTATTTTATTGCAGCTCGAACATTTTGATGGGAGCCACCATGCTAGGATCTGGACTTCCAGTATTTGTACCAATCAAACCACTGGGGACCTAAAATGGAGACTGTCCCTGAGGGTCTTGTGGGAAGAAATGCTATAGTTTTTGTAGTTTTAATGGTTGGCACCTAAACTGGCCTGGAGTGGGAGCCCATACTGTGACTGACAGTTCCCTCAAACAATAGAACTTTTTGGATCACAAGGGAAATCCACAGAACTCCCTGAAGCAGTGTCTCAGTTAGTGTTGAAGGTTGAAGAGTAAACAGCTCGAGCTTTCAAGCAGCTGCTCCTTGCAAAAGCATAGGGGAATCAGTGGGAAGGTTCTGCTGGCCTGCCTGCCATGTTCTCCTGCCTTTGAACTGCCCATTGCAGAAGTTGGATCTTTCTGTTTGCCGGCTTAAATCTGCAGCAGAAGAAAGAAGAGAACTGTTGTTGTGACTTGGGTTTTGGACCAAAGACTTGCTCCAGAAGCAATCAGCCTGCCTGATGAGAGAAATGGCCTTGGAGAGAAAGGTTTGTGCAGTGAAGCTGTAATTAGCAACTGGACTGTATCTGAATTGTGGCTTAGAGAATAATTGATTTAAATGTGCTGAATGTGTATCGTGGGTTGAGATTTGGTTCCCCACAGCAGAATCTTGTATGCCAGCTGGAGGCTTTGCCAGCAGAGAATCACAAACTGTTGCAGAACTGTTCATCCTGCCTGAGCCCTGCCACCTCGGGCTAGGCTGCTACTCCCACTTCAGAGATCATCTTTGCAAAAGACCAGCTTGTGGATTCAGCCCCTGCTCAATGCCATCGAACAGGTAGTGACCACCAGGAGGTGAGTCATGTTGGCCCTGCTTCCCCTGGCCTTTCAGAACAACACCCCAAGGTCTTCATCTCATCTATCCTGCATCCAGGCTCTGGGTAGTGTGAGTACAATTCAGGGTAGCTCCCTGCAATGACTGCAACAAATCATTGTGTACCATCTAATTGTTTGTTTGGGTTATTGCGAAGGACTGAGTCATCCAGCTCAGGATTACAAATATTTGGGTTGAGTACTTGTTAAATGTTTTCTTTCTCAAGGACTCCAACAACAGCTACAATGCCAGCCACCCTGGGCAACACTTCAGGCTAGACTGCGTAACACACTGGGTACCAACAGTGGTGGAACTGTTTGGAAGGGACTTACAGTGCATGTTTAACCAACTTGAAAATAATCAGAGTGCTAATAATTTTTCTAGATTCACGCCACTCCCTTGTTCACAACCCCTAAATAAACATGATTGTCTTTTTTACGCTTAACCAGGATAGTGTGCATATTATTAGTTGGGTTACAGTGATAATATTACATTGTTGCATTGCTGATCTTATTTTCCAGGGGGTCTCCAGGGCAGTTGCAGCAGATCCAGCCCTGGTGGCAAGTGAAAGGGGTGTGAGTATATTAGTACTGTTACCCATTGAATGTGAATGTACCATTGTGTTACTGTTTAGGCCACTAGAAGGGTTGGTGAGTGGTTATAGTGTCCCAGAGGGTTATACCAAAGCAGTTAAGCTACCTCAATCCATTTCTCTGGGTGCAGGCACCCGATCACAGAACTCAGGCTCCTCAACTTGTAAAGCACTAGGAATGAATAATATTCAAATGAAAAGAAAAAGATACTTCAAGCTGTTATGTTAGAAAAGCTGCAGTTGAAGGGCTTCTGAGAAAACAGATTTAAAACAAACATTGTAAATGCTGGCCTCTGTACTGTTTCACACTGAAGTGTGTGTCCTGCTAGAGCTCACAGTGCTGGGCTGCAGACATTTTGTAGGGACTGTGGGAGAAGATATTTTCAGCATCAACACAGACTATTGCTGGGGCAAACAAGTGGATCCCCAGGAGGGGAACCAGGATGCTAGGTGATAGGTTTAAATGCTTCATTGGCAAGCATTTAAACTAGCCAAGGGGGTAGGCACTGGAAAGGAGCAGGAAATCCTAGCCCCCAAAAAATCATAGTAGTAAGTGAGGTAAACATCAAGATAGAGATGTCGGTAGGGAGAAGGGCAGGGGTAAATGGAGAAAATGACAAAGGCAATAAGGACAGAGATGGGGCAAAAAGGGGTAAGGCCATCAAGAAATGGAGGGTAATGAGTACCAATGCCCATAGTCTGGGCAACAAGCTCCCTGAACTTGTGGCCTTGATGGAAGAGGGATGCCTGGATATCGTAGCAGTCACAGAAACATGATACATAGAGAACCATGTCTGGGATGTTAACATACCAGGTTACACAACCTACAGGAGAGACAGGGAGGGTAGAAGAGGGGGAGGAGTAGCTCTCTATGTAAGGGAAGGGATCAATGCAATGGAACAAAAGAGTAAACAGGGAGGAAAGGAAGCACTGTGGGTCACCTTAGAGACTGGAAATGACACCACAATCTGCACAGGGGTTGTATACAGACCCCCATGTCAGGGAGAGGGAATGGACAAGGATATGATAGAAGGATTCCTTAGGTTGGCATAGAAAGGGGAGATACTGTTGATGGGGGACCTGAACATGCCAGATGTTAACTGGAGCACCTTTGCTGCAGCCACATCCAAGAGCTGGGCCATTCTCGATGCCCTACAGGTGGCATGCCTCAGACAGCTAGTTTTGGAACCCACTCATGAGGGAGCAATCTTAGACCTCGTACTCTCAAATGGGGACAGTGAGAGGATCTCAAATCTAGAAATGGGTAGCCATCTGGGAACAAGTGACCACCAAACAATGTGGTTCATGATAAATTCAGATATAGAGTCAAGCCATACAAAAGTGAGGGTACTGGACTTCAGGATGGCTGACTTCAGCAAGATGGGAGAGTGCCTCTGAAAAGCACTAGCAAACAGGCTAGAAGGGGGGGTGGAACAACTATGGGGAAACATCAAAACTGCCATCACAGAGGCAACAAACCTTTGTGTGAAGCAAATAAACAAATCAAAATGAAAGAAAAAGCCACTATGGTTCTCAAAAGAGGTGGTGGGGAAGGTTAGGGAGAAAAAGATAGCATTTAGGAAGTATAAGGAAACAGAGAAGAAGCAGGATGGAGAACTGCACCAGTTAAGGCAGAAGAAACCAGTGAGGGAAGTCAGAATTGTAAAGGCCTAAACTGAGGAAAAGATAGCCAACTCAGTTAAGAAGGGGGATAAAACCTTTTATAGGTACATCAGGGAGTGTAGAAAGACAAAGAGAGGGATAGTGAGGCTGAATAGAAAGGATGGTGGATAGGGGGTTCGATCCCAATCCTTTCACAGAAGAAAGGGTTCTGAAAGAACTCCTAAAACTGAAGGTGGACAAAGCAATGGGGCCTGACAGAATTCACCCCAGAATTCTAAAAGAATTAAGGGGAGAACTAGTGACACCACTGACTACCCTTTTTAACAAATCATGGGAGGATGGTGTGGTACCTGAGGACTGGAGGAAGGTGGATGTGATTCCCCTTCACAAAAGTAGGAGCAAGACAGAGGCAGGAAACTACAAACCTGTTTGACCTCTGTGGTAGAGAAAGTGATGGAATCACTTCTGAGGGTAAGAATTGTTGAGTACCTAGAGGCCAGTGGGGCACAGAAACCAAGGCAGCATGGGTTCACAGTGGGAAGGTCATGTCAGATGAATCTAATTGATTTCTTTGACTAGGTGACCGAAGTAGTAGACCAGGAAGGGTCTGTGGACATGGCCTACCTAGACTTTAGCAAGGCATTTGACACAGTTCCACACAAACAATTACTAATCAAATTAACCAGCCTGGGAGTGGGTCCAAGGTAGTAGCCTGGGTAAAACATTGGCTGGACAACAGGACATAGAAGGTAATTGTAAATGAAGTCTACTCTGAAGAAAGAGGAGTTACTAGTGGGGTACCGCAGGGTTCAGTACTGGGTCCAGTTCTTTTCAATGTCTTTATAAGTGACATTGCAGAGGGAATGGAAGGAAAAGTATGCCTCTTTGTGGATGATACAAAGATCTGCAACAGGGTTGATACACATGGAGGCATGGAAAGGATGAGAAGGGACTTGGCAAGGTTGGAGGAATGGTGAGAAGTATGGCAGCTTGGATTCAATGCAAAGAAGTGCAAAATAATGCACCTGGGAAGCAACAACCAAGGGGAAGATTACACAGTGTGGGGGGGGTAGTAACAACAACAAAAATGGAAAGGGACCTGGTGGTAATCATATCAGATGACCTTAAAGTTAGCAAGCAATGTGAAAAGGCAGTAGGGAGGGCTGGGGGGATACTGGGATGTATAGGGAGAGGCATCACCAGCAGAAAACAGGAAGTTGTTATCCCACTGTACAGACAGTTGGTGAGACTCCATCTGGATTATTGTGTCCAGTTCTGGAGACCCCATCTCCACAAGGACATAGACAGAATGGTGGCAGTCCAGAGGAGGACAACTGAAATGGTACAGGGTCTGCAAGAGACGCCATACGAGGAGAGACTAAAGGAACTTAATGTGTATACCCTTGAGGAAAGGAGGGAGAGGGGGGACATGATAGAAACTTTTAAGTACCTCAGTGGAATCAACAAAGTTCAAGAGGGTAGCATCTTTCAGAAAAAGAGATGTGCAAGAACAAGGGGACACAATTTGAAGATAGAGGGGGGAACAGTTCATGGGCAATGTTAGGAAGTATTTTTTCACAGAGAGGGTGGTGAATGCATGGAACAGCCTTCCTGAGGAGGTTGTGGGGTCTAAAACTGTGGGAGAATTCAAGAATGCATGGGACAGACATAAGGCAATTCTTGTGGGGGTAGGAAGATTTAGGCTGTTGGTTAACTAGGATCTGCAGGTTATCCTGTAGGTAGGGAAGTGGGTAGACTAGGTGGGCCAAGAGGTCCTTATCTGCCATCAAAGTCTGTTTCTATGTTTCTATTAGCTAGCTGGCATATTTTGAGTATGTAAGAGGGGAGACAGGCAAAAAGGAATACTGTGGGTCTATGCCACACAGATATCGAGTGATTAGTAAGTAGACACCAAATCACTATAGCCACTAAAACTCCATATTTAAAGGTTTTGTAAATAAAAAATATTGCAATTTGAATTTTATCCTTTTACAGACTTGACTTACATTGATGTTGATTTGATTTGCAAATTGTGAGGGTCTGGTCAGGCGAGGACAGTCACGAGTTCCATGGGATGCGGGCTTCTCTCTTATGTGCATTTTTATCTTCTGTCAATCTGAATTCTGTCTCATAGTTTGCACTGACAAGAGAAAAAGATGCATGCATTTGTCAGAAGCACACATCCCATAGAACCCATGCCCATCCCTGAAAGCCTCGCCCCAATTTGAAAATCAAATCAATATTAAAGTAAGCCAGCAAGTGATCATTATAATGAAATTAATGATCCAAAATTAATTCAGGTTAATTTTGATTGCCTAGGAACTGCACATTGTTACATTTTGAAAAAAGACACTGACAGCCCCTTGCATAGTGCCAGGAGCTGTCATGATATCAGAAACCAACATCATCTTTTTCAAAAACTGCACCACCACCACCTTCAGTCCCCAGTTCATTAAAGAATATGTCCTTATCATTGCAGTTTTACTGAATACAATAAACTATGAGTACAGTACATAGATTTGGGGAGGGGTATGCTGTGAGTCTGTAATAAAACTGTCATCTGGCCATAATGATCTGCATTAACTTTGTTAATAATCAGACAACTTTTTTCCTCTTCCACCTGTGCACTGAAGTTAATAAGGTATCAGCATTGTGCTGTGCCTGAAGCTCTACTCGGTAACTCCCTTTCCCCATTTTACCTTTGAGAACTGTTCACTGGGAACTCTGTACAGTATAATAATTGTTGGAAAGTGATTCTATTAGGGATTAATCCACGTGGCATGGAGCATTCATGGACTCTTTGTAAAAAAAATCACTTTACTGTTTTAGTGTAGACTGTTCGTTTATTACTTGATGTTTTCTTCACCATAAATTTACACAAGTGAAGTTTGAAGGATTGTATCATATGTTCAAGTAGGAATGATTTCCTCCCTTAGCAAAATGTGGGTAGGTTGCCAACAGCCTTTGTTATTTGATTGAAATAAATGGGGATTTAAAATATCTTTTATTGGATATTCCAGATGGGGTGGCTGCTTAATTATATATTGTTATATCATGTGAGTTATTTGGGGTAGATTGTGAATGTATATCATGAGGCATACTGCCATTCAATTACATGGGACCACAAAGGCTAATGAATTGGCCTTCTGAACTTACAGTATGTGCTTCTATTTCATCTCATTTATATATGGTCCATTACTGGTGCTGCAATTATCTTGATTTACAAATGATGTCTGCCAGCTGAAATAATTCCAGTTTTTCATAATTTCCTCTGTATGAGAGGTTATGCTGCCAGTATAATGCATTATCCTAAGATACATATGATGGCTAATGTATGTGATCAATTATTATATTTTGCTCTGGATCACATTTTGTAAGGCTGTCTTATAAAATAATTACAAAAATAAAAAAGAAGACAAAATTATAATTAATATGTGTACATATGTGTGTGTAGGAGAGGGATTGTAGTTAATTTCTATATTTACATCCCATTGAAGATGACCTCTGATCTACGGTTATACTCGCTGTAAGGTGTCTAATAATTAGCTGTCGAGATTGTTAAAACGCAAAGTAATTAAGTGAAATGTTTTAGTCTATAGAGCCTATTTCCTCTGTTGCAAACTGTGAAGAGTACAGCAAAATACAGAATTCATGAAATGACTGCTTCCTAACTTATTACACAGGGGTAATAGTTTTTTATTCATATATACTGGCTACATACAGTAGTTGACTACACATGTTTGTAACCTCTTTGTTAGGGGTGCTTTTTGTCTGATAGCAGTGCTTTAATACAAGAAAATAAATCTCAACACACAAGCACTTACTTTGTTTTATATAACCCAGCCTGTTTTTAATTTATAGGAACTGGAGAGGGGAAATTCAAAGAACAAATACTCAATTGTATTTATGGGTGGGTGTTACAAATAAATTAAATTATGCACATCGCTTTTGGTATTGGTATTAGTGCTTGTGCTAATTGTGAAAAAGTGCTTTATGTGGAAGTCCTGAACGACAATGCCCCATACTTTTTTAGTGCTAAAATTTAAAAACATTGACAGACCTTTTTACAAGGCATAAGTTCATGCTTCAAATAAATCCATTTTTATTAATTTAATTTGTATAACTGCATACATTAAAAAGACAATTGGGATTACAAGAGACTGTGTTTACATTTATCATCATCTAGCACATTAATTTTTTTTAAACATTTTTATAATTCCCTATAAATCCTATAATACATTCAATAACTGAAAAGTTACATTAATCATTTGACTTGTGTTTATTTTTATTTTCTCTATTGATAACAAAGATTACAGTGTAACCATGTCTACTCATAGTTCATCATACTGAGAGCTCCAGACATGTTTTGCCATTTTTCATTATGCCACCATCGAATCTCAAATTTCAAATCAATTATCAAGATACTAAATGAAATAATATTTAAGGCATTTTCCCATCAACAAAATCATCATAATAATAGATGAGATCAGTGCTGGCATGTGAAAAAAGGGAGGGTGGAGAACTTCCCATGTGCATCTCCATGTGCTGTTTCCATATACTGGTACATTTCCAAAACAAAAGTCTTTAGACAGTTTAACCTTCAATATATTCTCCCTTTTGGACAGTATAGATAAAATTACAAACGTAAGTCTCAATGTTAAAACATTCAGATAATTTAAATTATCATTGTGTCTCCAGACTTCACCACCTGTCACTAATTCTTACAATTTCAAAACTGTTTTCGAAGCAATGTGGTTAACTGTCTTAGACAATTCTAATTCCTCACAAAGGCATGAGACAGGTTTTGCAATGTCACTAATGTCTTTAATGTCTTAGGAGTAAAAGGGGCTACAGTATATGCCCAAAGGTTGTTCCTCATACTATATCTCTATGTAATATCTCATATCTTCCCCATCTGTGATGTACTTATCTAATCTTTTTTTTGAAGGATTCTTTTGTTTTGCTTAGTATTACCCAAGTAGGTAACCTATTCCAAGGGTTCACCACCCATTGGGTGAAAATTTGCTTTTTCATCCTGAACTTTGTAATCTTTATATGCAGTGGGTGTCCTTTTGTTCTCATGTTGTTTTTCATTTCAAATTTTAATTTGTTTCTTAGCATGTTGTCTTTCAATATACAGTATCATAGAATAAAAGTAGGTGTCCTCTTTTTCTTCTAACCTCTAGGGAGTGCAGGTTAAGCATGCCCAGCCTGTCATTGTAAGGATGGTGCTGTATGTTTCTGACCAACTTAATTATCCTATGTTGAACTCTTTCAACTCTTTCTTTATCTGCCTTGTGCAATGGCACACAAAGAAATTCATTGCAATATTAAAAATCACGGTTATTAATTTATTTCTCTAGTTATGGCACAAATCACATCACGGACATATAGAGGTTATGTGAGGTTTTGTATTATCAATTCTCATTTCTTCTCCAAATTTTAATGTCCTTGTTTGTCTAATAACTCATAAGATGGCTCCTTACTTCAAAAAATCATAAACATATTTGACATAAGTGAAAAAAGAAAGACAAAGGGAGGGATAGTGAGACTGAAGGGGGAGGATGGGGGCCGTGTGGAGGATGACAACAGTAAAGCTGACATAATGAACAGGTATTTCTGCTCAGTCTTTACTGAGGAAGAGGAGGGTAATGGGTCTGAAGGGAGTACAAGGGGTGAGAATGGTGCAGAAATGGACACAAGTCCCTTTACACGAGAAAAGGTTCCTGAAGGAACTGGAAGTAATAAGAGTTGATAAAGCAATGGTGCCAGATGGGGTGCACCCCAGGGTCCTTAAAGAACTAAGAGAGTGGTGGCTTAACCTCTGGCTATCCTGTTTAGCCGATCAGTGGAAACAGGAGGTACCCAAAGACTGGAGGACAGCAGATGTAGTCCCTTATACAAAAGTGGGAACAAAGAGGAAGCAGGGAACTACAGACCAGTCAGCCTCACCTCGGTAGTGGGGAAGATCATGGAAGCACTACTGAAGGAGAGATTGGTGGAACATCTGGTTGTCAATGGACTACAGGACCCAAGGCAGCATGGTTTCACCAGGGGGAGGTCATGTCAGACCAACCTCGTTGAATTTTTTGACTGGGTGACTAGGGAGGTGGATCAGAGGAGGGCAGTGGACATGGCCTATCTGGACTTCAGCAAGGCCTTTGACACTGTGCCACATAGAAGACTATTACACAAACTGGGGAATATGGGTGTGGGCAGGACAGTAGTGTGGTGGGTAGGTAACTGGCTTGGTGGCAGGACACAGAGGGTGGTGGTAAATGGCTGTCACTCCACAGAGGGAAGAGTGACCAGTGGGGTACCACAGGGACCAGTACCAGTCCTATTCAACATCTTCATCAGTGACATTGCGCAGGACCTAGAAGGCAGAATTTCACTGTTCGCTGATGACACAAAGCTCTGTAACAGAGTAGACACACCAGAAGGTGTAGACAGAATGAGAAGCGACCTGCAGAAACTTGAAGAATGGTCAGGGGTTTGGCAGTTGAAATTCAATGCAAAGAAGTGCAAGATAATGCATATGGGGCACAAAACCCTAGCACAATATATCAGTTGGGGGTGAGGATATAGCACCAAGCAGGAAGGGATCTTGGGGTTGTCATCTCTGATGACCTCAAGGTAGGGAAACAGTGTGACAAGGCAGCAGGTAAAGCAAATAGGATGCTGGGATGTATAGGCAGGGCATCACCAGCAGGAAAGGGAGGTCATAATTCTGCTATACAAGACACTGAGTGAGGCCACACCTGGGGTACACTGCGGTTCTGGAGACCTTACCTACGTAAGGACATAGACAGGGTAGAGAAGGTTCAGAGGAGGGCAACAAAGATGGTGCATGGATTGCATCACAAGTCCTATGAAGACAAGTTGAAGGAACTGAACATGTACTCCCTGGAGGAGAGGAGGAGAGGGATATGATAGAGACATACAAGTATCTTACAGGGAGGAACAGGGTGCAGGAAAACACTATTTTTAAGCGAAAAAGATGTTCCAGGACTAGAGGGCATGGGATGAAGTTGGAGGAGGGCGATTCAGAGGAAACATGAGAAAGAATTTCTTCACAGAACGGGTGGTGGACAAGTGGAACACCCTGCCAGAGGAAGTGGTGGGGGCTGAAACAATCACGGGATTTAAGAATGCATGGGATAGACATAAAGGAATTCTGGAGGTCAGGGGTAAGGGGCAACAGACTTCTAGGAAAACAAACTGAACTTACAAGCTCGAATGGGCAGACTGGGTGGGCCATAGGCCCTTATCAGCCGACACTGTCTATGTATCTATGTATATTTACTTAGTTCTCTGTATGCCAGTACTAAATATTTATTTTGAGGAGAGTACAGTGATATTAGAAAATGGGACACTGCTTTGTTATACCCCCCTTTCAGACATGCTTTTAGGGCTGCAGTGGGTGGAGCCCTGCAGACCTCTTGTTTTGAGAAAAAGGACTCCCACATTCCTAATGAACAAACAACATGCTGGAGTGACAAAAAAAGTAATCTCCATGTCAGAACACTCCACACTAATACTTTTTTTTTTTTTACTTTTGGCGGTCTGTGACCACTGAAATACATAACTCCCCATCTGACCCTCCCTGTCAGCACCCACCACTCCTCGCTCCCAGAAACAAATTAGTGACACTGGGAATGCCCAGTCCCCCAGTGTTTTGATCACAAAATCCCCCCCACTACTGCTCATGAGCAGTTGTGCTGTTTTCTTTGCCATATATTTTTATAATTTCCCCCCTCCCGACCTTCCCTCTCAGCACCCACCACTCCACTCCCCCCAAGAAATGTAACAGCAGCACTAGGAGTGCCCAATCCCCCAGTGCAGAAATCCTCATCCCCCTTCCACTACTGTGCATGCATGGTTATTTGTTATTATTTTATAAATTTCTTTTACTTTCCTCCGCCAAACTGACCCTCCCTTTCAGCACCCCTCCAGAAACATAACAGTGACACTGGGGGTGCCCAATCCCCCAGTGTCACAATCTGCATCTCAGTTCTGTTTTTTTCTTTTTGTTTTCTTTTAACCTGTAACAAGAAAACTATCCATTGATGTCTTTTCACCATTTCTGAGCCCTCACCTGAACCTTCCACTCAGCACTCACCACCCCATGCATCCAAGCCCTTACTTACTTACCCATTGGGGGTCCAACATCGTATTCCTCTCTGGACTGCAGATACATCTTCACGCTTCAAAGGCAGACCACAAACTGAAGAAACAAGCATGCCGTTCAATGTATTTCAATGGGGTTGAACTTAGAGGCATAACTTGAGTATTTTTGCATATTTTTGGCCCACATTTTCAACATGCCTTCTTTGGGACCCCACCACATGAACAATGTCACTGTTGTTAGGCAGATCTTTCCAGAAAGGTGATTTCACGGTCCTTGCACAAAATCATCTTTCTGGCAGGAGTTGAAAGTTTTCTCTGCCCCTGTTCATGAGGTGGGGTCATAAGAAGTCTAAGTTTAACATTTTGCATAAAAATATTTTTAAAAAAACAACGTTATGAGCCTATATTAAATATTGTGAATGCAGCCTCGTAACTTTTGTAATTGTCAATATTTTTACTCCAAATTTACAACATAGCCATATCTTTCCAGCACCTCATGAACGTAACGGTTGTCATTTTTCAAATCTGGGCCAAAATATTTTTTAACATCCTGAAAGGTGATTTCATAATCACTGCAAAAAATCATCTTTCAGGCAGGAGTTGAAAATTTTCTCTGCCCTTGTACAAGAGTAGGGGTCATAAGAAGGCTATGTTGGAAATTTCATGTGAAAAGATTGAAACTTAACAAAGTTATGAGCCTGTGTTGAATTTTGTGAATGCAGGCTTGTGTGTTTGGCAATATTCAATGGCCCAGATATTCAAACTGCACCAGGCTGTGGCGCAAGCCTAGGTGCAGCACAACTTGGCTGTGCAGGGGCACTGACCAGGTGATATTCAACGGAGCTGTGCCATGGCTCAGCATCATTGAATATCGCACCCTGGCCACCCGCAGTGTGCATGGTGCAGTGGCACTGCACCAGCGCCAGTGGCCAGAGTGGTGCATGTGGATGCGCTAGCAAAGTTCCATTGCGCAAGGAGCAACACCCGCGATATTCAAAAGTTGACTTGCAAATGGGGTCATAATGTATGCAAGGTGCACATGGGGCCATTTGCATGTCATTCTGTCCCCATTTGCATGCAGGTGTGCTGATCCCTGATGACTTGTGCCTGGCGTCCTGCCAGGCAGCAGCCATCATGGACCGACACCCCCTGCAGTGCGGCAATGTGCCCCACAGCCTGATCACAAGCTGCACTACAAAAAAGAATAATCATTGTATCCCTGGTGGTCCAGTGGACTGCCCAATTGTTGGCTAAGTAAATAGAAGATTAATCATTTCATCCCTGGTGGTCCAGTGGAATGCTGCCCACCCCATCATGGGCTTCTGTGAATTAAAAAAGATCCCCAATATCCCTGGTGGTCCAGTGGACTGCTGCCCACCTGATCGCGGGCCTCTGTGAATTAAGAAAGATCCCTAATATCCCTGGTGGTCCAGTGGACCTGACTGCCCAATCATGGGCTGAAGTAGAATAAGAAATCCATCATCCCTAGTGGTCAGTGGACTCCCCTCCCACCGCCCACTGATCCCACCGCCTAGCTCCCCAGTCAGCAGTGGGCGGCCACTTCTACCACCTGCCACCCCGCCACCGCGCTGACTGACACTGCGGTGGGCTGTCGCCATTGGTCAAGCGTGAGCCAATGGGCATGCATTCCATACTACATTCAGATATGTGAATGGATCCCATTACATATCTGAATGTGTAGGGTGTGGACTGCATGCCCATTGGCTCATGCTGTGACCAATGGTGTACAGCCTCACGGATGGTGCTGTCAGCAGGCTGTGGGGCGCAGGTGGTGGGGGTGTTGCTGCCTGCCACCGACCGGGGGAGCGTGGTGGGGATCAGTGGGTGGTGGAGGGGGTCCACGGACCACCAGGGATGATGGGTTTCTTCTTATTCTACTTCAGCCTGCGATCAGACAGTCAGGTCCACTGGACCACCAGGGATATTAGGGATCTTATTTTATTCTACTGAAGCCCGTGATTGGGCAGGCAGGTCCACTGGACCACCAGAGATATTGGGGTTCTCCATTTCTACTGATATCCGCAATGGGCATGGGGGACCGCCACCACAGAGGTGAAGCCGGAGCTCGGGTGGCCACCCACAGGTGGCAGCTGCTGTGTTGCACCCTGCAATATGGCAGCTCACCTGTGGGTGGCCATCCGTTATTCCTTTTTTTTGGATCAACTTTGTGCTGGCGCAGGTAGGGGTTGCGCATGCATGGCTCCGCACATCCTGGGCTGAATATCGGGCTGTGCAGAGTATGCATAGGCACACCCCCTCCACCTGCACCTGCATACATTACTGATGAGCTCTGGCGCATCAGGATTTGTGCCGGGCACTTTTCCTGTTTGAATATCGCGCCGGGGGGTGCATCAGTGGGTTGTGCATGGTGCAACACTGTTGCGCCATGCGCAACCCTTTTGAATATCTGGGCCAATATTTTTACTGCAAATTTTCAACATAGCCATTTCTTTACAGCACCTCATGAATGTGACAGTTATCGTTTTTGTGTTGCTTGCATGCAAGTGCAAGAAACACATTGCAGCAGCAGTTAAGGAACATGTCACAATGCATAAAGAAATTCAGCCATGTCACCATGCAATCAGCTGTTTTGGTGCATTACAAGCTACCAAAACAGCTGACTGCGTGATATCCCCATGGTGACGGCTTCTCCATCGGCCTCTCACAGTTCCCAGGAAGCCGACATAAAGCCGCTGCCTGCAGTTCAGTGTGCCTTACTGGTGAAACAATTTAATAAATAAAAAACTAAAAAAAGCTGATGGGGTGCCCAATCCCCCTGTCAGCATGACCCCCTTCCCCAGTTCATTTGCCAATGGGGTAGTCCAATCCCTGTCGGTATAATGCACTTCCCACCATTTGTTGTTTACCGAGGAGGTGCCCAATCCCCCCTCGGCTCATGTGTCACCCCCAGCACACTGTATGGCTGATGGAGGTGCCCAATCCCCCATCAGCTCCACTGCCCCCCCAAAAAACTTCCATGTGCCACACTGGGAGCCCATCCCAGTGTGGCAAAGTCTTCTTGGCCCACGGTGGTACCCAATCCCCCATCGGCCCCACTGCCCTCCAAAAACTTCCTGGTGCCACACTGAGATCCCACCCCAGCATGGCAAAAGTCCCCTGTCATCTTTAAAAAAAAACCTAGAAGAAAAAAATCAGTCCCTTATTGAGTCTCTTGCCCCTCCCCCAACTCGCTCCCACTCTCTGCATACTCCACCTCTCCACACTCCCGACTCACCCCATACTTACCTCTAGAGCCTGGTGCAATGATCTTCTGTAGACCAGGAACACGTCTGCACTCTTCAAAGCCAACTGCAAACTGAAGAAATGCTGGTAAGCTGTATAATGGCATAAATAGAGTTTCTTCAACTCTGGTGCATATCTCAGCCATTTTTGAGAATTTTTTCACCAAATTTTCTACATGGAGTTCTTGGAACCCCACCTTATGAACTCAGTCACTGTCATTTTGTTATTCGGTCCTTAAAGGTAATTTTGCAGTCACCACATGGAACCACCTTTTGGGACTGATTAATGAAACAACAGTGTCACGGTTCATGAGATAATCCCCCAAAAACCCTATGTTGAAAATTTGGTGAAAAAATTCCCAAAAATGAATGTTTTATGAGTGTGCATTGCACAGTTCCTGCGCACGCTTGTAACTTGGAGCAGTTTTAATATTTTCAATCCAGATTTTCAACATTGCCATTTTACCACACCTCCTTATGAACAGTACAGCTGTCATTTTTCACATCTCCCCAGAAATGTGTTTTCACACCTGTAGCGCAGTCAGTGTGCGAAATCAATGTTTGGGACAGATTAAGAAAATCACAGTGACACTGTTCATGAGGTAGGCCTCCAAAAACTCTATGTTGAAAATTTGGTGAAAGAAATCCCATAAATGATTGTTTTACAAGCGTGAGTTGCGCAGTTCCTACAGACACACATAACTTCGAGCATTTTTAATATTTTCACTCCAGATTTTCAACATTGCCATTTTACCATACCTCCTTATGAACTGTACAGCTTATTTTTCACATCTTGCCTGAAATGTGTTTTCGTACATGTAGTGCACAGTGGCGCAGTCGGTGTGCAAAATCAATGTTTGGGACAGATTAAGAAAATCTCAGTGACACTGTTCATGAGCAGAGGTCTTAAACTGGCTATGTTGAAAATTTGGTGACATCCATAAAATGACTGTGTTACAAGCATGCATTGTGCAATTTTCAAGCACCCTCATAAGTTCACAAATTCGTAATATTTTCAGTCCAGATTTTCAACATTGGCATTTTTTCACACCTCCTTATGAACAGTACAGCTGTCATTTTTCACACCCTGGCTGAAATGTGTTTCACACTTCCAGCGCAGAACAGCACGATTGCTGTGGGAAATCAGTGTTCGTGACAGATTAAGAAAATCACAGTGACACTGTTCATGGCGGAGATCCCAAAATGCCTATGTTGAAAATCTGCTATAAATATCCCCAGACTAATTACATTATGGGTGTATGTTGCAGTTTCTACACACACTCGTGACTTCACCAGTTTTTTTATATTTTACTCCAGATTTTCAACATTGCCATTTTTTACACCTCTTCATGAACAGTACAGGGGTCATTTTTCACATACTGTTCAAAAATGTGTTTTTGCACCTGTGGTGCCAAGTGGCACGGTCGCTGTGCAAAACCACCTTTCGGCTAACAAACTGATAGTGTCACTGTTCATGCGGTGTGGTCACAAAAAGCCCATGTTGAAAACTTGGGGTAAAAATATCAAGAAATGCCCAGGGCATTAGGGTTTTTGACCATAATGCCCTACCCTGTAGGGACTGACAGGCGTCAGGGGTGTGATTTGGGTTTATCGACAGTAATGGTCATGCCACTCCACCCCCACCCTGCAGCCAGTGGCAGGCATTGAGGTGCACCTTGGACCCTTTGGCCCCAGAGTTCACCACATCCTCCTATACTGCCCCCATTTCAGTGTATTTCCTTATGGAATGAGGTGAGTGCAAAGCCTGAACACTGCAAAGCACACCTCGACACTTGAAAGTGTCTGCAGGGTAGAGTGAGGTGAAATGTCATGAATGTTATGGGCGATGACCCAAAGGCACACCCCAATGCCTGTCCATCTCTGCAGGGTGGGGGTGGAGTTGGTGTCAGTTCAACACTTCACTGCCATTCCTAAACTGCATCTGTCTAACTCCTACACTTCCACTGCTAATGACAGCAAGCAACACTTGGCATTGACAAATGCTTGTTCAGCTCCTGCCCAAAAGTGTGTAAGTGCCCTGAAAGTTGATTTTGCAGTCCATGCACAAAATCACCTTTAAGCCTGGAGCTGAAAATTTTCTCTGCCCGTGTACATGAGGCAGGGTCATAACAAGGCTATGTTGAAAATTTGGTGTAAAATATCACAAAACAAATTTACAATATTTTTACCCCCAATTCCTCAGCTGCAGCTCTGTCAGCTCTGGCCAGAGTTTATTTTTTTCTAGTCCCAATCTATACCAAATACTTAATACAAAATAAACAGCAGCTATGCAAGACCTGGTGTCAGTAAAAATGTAAATGTGCTATATAATACAAGAAAAGGTAGGTTGGGGGTGGGGGGAAAACACAGGGTAAAAGTGTAACAATGAATTTGTTCTATGGGTAAATAAAATACAATTAAATGAAAAGGGATAAACTGTGAGCCAATAAATAATCATAAATCACACAGTGATATCATTTGACCAATCACAGTGTTTCCTTCAGTTCTGCATGGAGTACTCTTATGTCCATACGAGTAACTCATGTGCTGTTTCTCCCTAACAGGCTTCTCTCATCACACAGAAATGTTACAGAAAAAAAGGTAATTAAAAATATGTGACACGTTCTATAATTTATTTATTTATTGAATTTTGATGACTGGGTAGGCACACTGGGCTCCGGAGGTCCCTTTTTCAGGGGTGACCCGGGAGTTACAGGACAAGTAGGATATACAGTACAAGTAGTACAGAAAAAGGTCATAGCATGTGTAGGTTTCTTACAGCAATGACATATTACATAACAGGTTACAGTGATTAGCAAAAATAAACAATGGAGGAAAGCCAGAGTGACACCTGGGTTGCAATTACCCGAATAGAGTATATGTTAGGAGGAGAGCCAGTTAGAAGAGGATTAGGGCTCCCAGCTGTAGGTAGGATAAGGTAAGTGCTCAGGCGGGAGAGAAGAGGGGAAGTGTCAGGTAACATAGCATTGGCATTGGCTCATGGTGAGCATGTGTGCCTTGAGTCTCATTCGGAAGCTCATGGGTGATGGAGCTTCCCACACCTCCAGAGGAAGGTTGTTCCACAGGGAAGGGGCAGTGTGGGAAAAGGACATGCCTCCTGCCTTGGTCCTTACCCTGGGAACTTTGAGAAGAGTTTGGCCTGAGGTCCGTAGGTTGCGAGGATTTTGCTAGGCAGTTATGAGCCCTGAGAGGCTTGGGGGAGGGGCTGGGCTAATTAGCTTATGTGCTAGGCAGAGCACTGGGTACATGAGACAGGCTTCGAATGAAGGCCAGCTGATAAGTGCTAGAGAGTCACAGTGGTGGCTCCTAGAGTGGGACTGAGTGGCGAAGTGGACCACCTTGTTGTACAAGACCTGTAACTTATTGAACTCAGTAATAAGTTTATAGAGGAACTAGGAGGGTCTCCTATGAATATGAGTGCCAACTCTGTCAACTCTTGTGTCCTTAGTGCACCAGAACTGCTCACCATCGGTTTGTAGTTCTCTTTCTCCAAGAATCCATGAGGCATCACTCTTATCTCCATACATGGTCCTCCTACCATCGGTATAAATATTATAGAAAATGTTTCTTAAAGTAGCAATCAATAGCCTCATTCTAATTATACAATACAGACAACCAGACATGTAAATCATTTCTAACTGCATATGCCAAATTGAAAATGATCTTGTTGATAGTTGGTCAAAAAGGGATCCAGTCTTCAAATATTGAATCTTATTCCATTAAAAAGGGATTCAAGTCAAGTACTGTACATAGTTTATTCCCTTCTTAACTCGCACCACATACCATTGATTTGTAGGTAATGGCATTAAAGCACTGTATTTGCCCATTTTTTATTTATCTTGATTTCAATTTAATACTTCCAAAATGCAGGGTAAAAAGATAAAATGTTATAATTAATCTGAATAACTATGAGTGTGTGTGTGTGTGTGTGTGTGTGCTTGGGGAGGTCATAGTTAATCTAGTTACATCCCATAGGGGCCCTACTATAGTACACACGATCAGGCACCTCAAACATACAGCCATTGTTAAAACAGAACCTCATTCGTTGAAATGCTGTAACATATTTCCTCTGATACAAACTGCAAGTACAGCAAAATACAAAATTCATGAAATACCTGCTCTTTAAAAATCATTACTCACCAGGTGGTTAAAATATATACTGCCTTGCTGGCTTTGATATTCTTATCTTCTCTGCTAAAGGTGCTTTTCATCTGCTAGCAGGGTGTAGTAAAATAACTCCATTAATTTGCTTAACTTAGTAAGAGATTTTTATCTTTTTTTGTAGGAGGAAGCCTTTATTTTTCAATGTATCACACTGAATCATGTGTTATGGGTTACATATCCTACCATTAGCCATCTCATTTAAGAGGGAAACAGATCCTTGAAGTCCTCCGCTCAGCCTTTAGGCTTTCCAGTTTAACACTGCCAGGATCAGGCAAGGCAGGCAACATACTGGGAGAACTTTCTGGGTTGAGGGTGCACATCTGAGGGGGACTGACTTGATTTTACCAGCCTCCCATGAAATCAAAGAATGAGGCCAAGAAAGGGGCTGCAATAAGGGCATATTTTATGTTTCAAAGAGCAGGGTGTGGCTGGGGCAAGGGAAGGGGCACATTGAAAGATGCTTTTGGCTACTGGCATTGCCAGGAGCTGACAAATTGAATGTTTCACCTTTTTTTGTCTCTGCGTAAGTGGAAAGGGCGAGGTGGGTGGAAAAAGACCGTAATGTGGCAGAAGGATGGTCAGGAGATTTTCCTTGGCTACCAGGTGAGGGAATAAGCTTATTGAATTGTTTTGTTTTCTCCTCCATACCCAGGTCAAATATGCAAATATTTGAGCCCTTGAATATAACATTCCACCTGAGTAGTTAGGAAAAGGGTAGTTCTCACTATTTGGGCTAACACACTGGAATGGGTCAGTTAACATTATTGTGCTGACGTCACCATTATCCATAGTTCAGGGCAAATTAAAGGCAGTTTGGGATCCCTGATCAGCTTACATGACAATGCCAGTGATACTAGTGCCATTTAATTTTTTAATACTACTTTATTAAAGTTTGTTCTTGTGACTACTTCCAAAACTGCTCTAATGCTATTAGCAGTATTATTTCCCAGATATAAACCTCAGAGTATTGTATCCGTCCCTCACCACAGGTTACTCGATTTGCTTTTTACCTTGAGTTGCTATAAAACTCCCAAGCTGTTTAAACTCCATGACCCTGTGTTTAAATCAAAAAGAAACCACAAACTACCCTCCTCCCCCCAAGTATGTTTTTTATATACAGATGGCAACCAGCAAAATACAAAAATAAAAGATATGGGGCCCCATATTCAGCCAGCAGTGACAGCGCTGCACTTGCGCAATGCTAGTGCTTGCACCAGTACACTGGGATATTCAGATGAATTGCCCCAACACTAACATATTTTAATATTGGCATCGAATGCATTGTACAGTGCAGTTCAAATGTATAGCACCAGCATTGTATAGTGCTATTGCAGCACACTTGCACAGCACTGAGTGTAGCACTAAGTATAGCATTGTACACAGAGGGTGGCTGTAGGTGTTAGAGAGGAGGATACCAATGAAATACAAAGAGCACAGCAGCACAGATATCACAAATAATTATTAAACAAACACACCATGGGCAACAGCTCATAGAAAACAGCAACAACAACAAAAAGTACAAATCAGATTTACCCCCAGAAACACAAAACCAAAGGGCATGTGCCCAGTATAAATTAAAACAAAAACCAAATTGCATCAACCTGTTAAATATAAAACTGGAGAACCCACCCACAAATATATATATATATATATATATATATATAACTAAAACACCCACCTGGTGCAAAAAAAAAAGCAACAAAAAAAGGGCACCTGCTTGATACATGCAAAACAAAATAAGGGCATCCACCTGTGAGCAGTGAAAATTAATTGACACCGAAGGGGCTACCAATATTGGTGATGCTGGTGTTGGCTGCTGCAGCTTATGACTGACTACTGCTGGAAGTTCTTTTATTGCTCAGGTACAGTCCCCCATCTGCCTCACCAGCAGTCAGAGAAGGTGGATCTGCCGGTGAAGGTCATCTCTTCCCTCATGCAATATGATGTCCCACCCTCCAATAGCACCACTGGCACCTATGGAAAGAAAGACATTGAAATCAGCTTGCTGTACACACAGGATGAGGACACAGGAGTGGTACAATGTGCATAACTGATATACAACCAGCCAACACATGGGCCATCAATCCACACACTGGTGAACAGTCACACAGCTGCAGTGCAATGAGAGGGGCATACTAGAGACAGCCCTGTGGATCTGAATAGTAGAGGACTGCACATACAATGAGTGTGCTGTGCTGTGCTGCAATAATGCATGACTGACCCATGCAAGGAGCACATGACACTAGCAGGCATGACGGATGTGCTCCAACATTACTTGGATAAGTGTGGTAATTCTAGAGCTAATACATGCTGATGAGTGCCAACCACTGGGGATGCATGCATTTATCAGACCAAAACCAGTCTGGGTCTCGTCCTGGCAGCTTTTGTGCCTCTAGATTAACTCAGGCTCGATTGCATGCCCTCATGGCAGCAACGTGACATTCTAATGTCTTACCTATCAACTTTCGATGATATTATCTGTGCCTACCATGATGACCACAGGTAATAGGGAGTCAGAGTTTGATTCCAGAGAGGGATCCTGAGATATGGCTACCACCTCCAAGGAAGAAAGCAGGAAAGCAAATTAACCACTCCCAACTCAGGGAGGTAGTGACAAAAAATAACAATACCGGACTCTTACGAGGGCCTGTACTTGGAATGACTACACCTAAAATCCTTTAATGAGCATTTATTGGAAGGCAAGTCTGGTGCCAGCAGCAATGGTAATTCCAGCTCCAATAGCATATATTAAAGTTGCTGCAGTTAAAAAGCTCGTACTTGGATCTTGGGATTGGGCTGGCAGTCTGCCATGAGGTGAGCTACTGCCTGTCCCAACCCTTACCTCTCAGTGCTCCCTTGATGCTTTTAACTGAGTGTCCTGGGGGTCCAAAGCATTTACTTTGAAAAAATTAGAGTGTTGAAAGCAGGCCGGAGGCTTGAATACTTCAGCTAGGAATAATGAATAGGACTCTGGTTCTGCTTTGTTGGTTTTCAGAACTGGGTCCATGATTAAGAGGGACAGCCAGGGGCATTCCTATTGTGCTGCTAGAAGTGAAATTCTTGGACTGGTCCAAGATGAATAAAAGTGAAAGTATTTCCCAAGAATGTTTTCATTAATCAAGAACAGAAGTCAGAGGTTCAAAGATGATCAGATACCATTGTAGTTCCAACCTCAAACATTGCTGACTAGCAGTCCAGTGGCATTATTCTCATGACTCACTGGGGAGCTACCAGGAAGCCAAAGTCTTTGGGTTCCTGAGGGAGTATAGTTGCAAAGCTGAAACTTAAAGGAATTGATGGAAGGGCACCACCACTCAGGCTGCATATAACAGGGGCACAATAATCATACCATTACAACAGACGTGATGGATATCACACTGTAAGTGTAACAAAACACACAATGGCAGATTCTAGACTGGCACACCTACTCCAGTACAATAGTATACCATGCATTACATGGCTAATGTGTACCTGCACCCATGCTACATACTATGGACAGTGTACATGAAACAGACATTGGCTGTGGCAACATACTGTTTGAAATGCCTACACCCTGGCCAAAACTTCCCCAAGTCACATGACATATTCATCCAACCTGACACAGCACTTATGGACATGCAGTGATCACATATCAATGTGGTATCACACACCCTTGGTGTTATGGTAAGCAACATGGCTGCCACATCTATAGCGAGTCCTGTATTGTACAGTGCAATGGGGGCATCTACAGGGACAGTGGTCTTATACACCTGCATTAGTTACATAGGACAGTATCGGTTCAAAGAAGGGCTCCAAGAATGATTCCAGCACTAAAAAATAGTACCTATGAACAGAGACTACAGAAAACAGGCTTAACTACCTTGTGAGAAAGGAGGCACAGAGGTGGAACGCTGCTAATTGAAAGGCATTGCCTGTAGTTCGGTGACCAAACAGCCAGCCACTCCCACTTCCTGAGCTATATAAGCAGTTCCTTTCAGCCTCACTGTGAAGCATTTTGTCTGTGCTGCTGAAGGCTCTGCTGGTTTGTTCCCTGAGCTGGTCGGGCCTCTGTGCCGGAGCCCCCCCCCCTTGCTTGAGTCTGCAGGGCTTCTGTGTTTGTTTTCCTGCTTTGGTGTGTATTTTGCCTTCGGTTGCATTTGCTTCCTTCCTTTTGGGGGGGTTCTAGACTTCTAGCATACTGCTTTTCAGAGCTCATAATGCTAGCTTTCAGTTACTCAACTATAGCTGGTCCATGTGGCATATTTTATTGCTCTCGCCTGACTTAGACTATTTAAGCCTAGCTATACAGCTTACTCATGCTTGTTCTACTTACCTCATTGCTGCAATCTCATTGCACTGCCTGACAATGCTTAAGAGCATTATGCCTCCTTTATTTGCACTAACAACTCAGTGTACTCATTTATTTACTACTGCTGTACAGGCCTACTTGCTTCCTGCTGCTGCATTGTTTACACCCATTCCTATTGTACCTTGTTTACTCTGAGGTTAGCTGAAGCTCCAGCTGAGGCTATTAAATTAGCTTTTATATCTGCATGTGGTTCTCAGCCTTTCATCACTTCTTGTTTGTCCTACGACGGGGACTGGGAGGTATTTGGGGGGTCGTGGTCTATGTGGTTAATTAATTCTGTTCTAAATCCTGTCTTCGCCACTGAAAATCCTCAGAGTTTGTCACCTTGATTTGGCTATTCATGTCTGGCTGGCTTGCCCCTACCTCAGTGCTGTTTACTTGCTATACAGTTGTTATGCAGGTCCACCTATTACTACTACTGCTTACTGACCTATCAGGTCCACACTTGCTTATGCAACCATTGCTCCTTGCTTACGCAAACCATTGCTTTATGCCTAGTGCCATCCCCTTGGCTTCGCCTGGGATTCTACTGCTCTCAATCTGCATTCGACCTTGCAAGGTCTCAGCACTCACTGCTCATTATGGTCTCAGCACACTGTGCTCATTCAGCTCACCAGTTTTACAGCTCTCAATCAATTCTGGGGCATGCAAGCCATTCTCATTTGGTGCAGGTTCCTGCAGCTGATGGTCTCACTCTGCATTTAGTCTGTATCATCGAGCATGTCCAACTTGGGGCGGGATCCTTCTCACCTGGCCCATAGCTGGGATGACCTTGACCCAGGCTTGGCTTTAGCTGCCTGCTAAGTGACAGCAGCTCCTGGTGTAGAATTTAAGACTAGCGGTGAAGGGTGGTTATGACAATCTCCTTTGGCTCTAGTGTTCCACTATAACAGTTGGCCATTGACTTTAGTGGTTTCCCTAGCAAGGCACCTTCACCGCATTCTCCCCACGACTGCCTCTGGTTCACCTGGTTTGATTTAGGGCGGGTAGGCCAGGTGAGTGCCTCAGCAGTTGTTGCTCTCCTCCTATGCCTTGGATGCTCTTATTGTTGCAGAGTTTTCTCGCAACCTTCCACGACGCTCCTGCTTGAGGGTTTGAGTGAGAGCCTTCCTCCAAATTGGAATATTTTCTACCTCCCTTTAATTGGGTTTTCCAAATTGCAGCTACAGAGACGTCACTAAATACATTTTCCCAAGCCTGGAGGGAAGGCGACCTAGGCCTTGGATCCCCAGAGATTTCCTCCTCATGTTTTTTTTTTTCTCATCCTGTTAGTGGCTGCCTAAAAAGTGTTGCTAGATGAGCTTTGAATTGCCTTGACATGTACTGCTATGGCTAATATGTATGATTTATTCACTTATATAGTGCATGTTAAAGTGTAAAAAACTAGCTATTCTCTGACTGACTTATCTGAGCTTATAGAGAGAAACCTGCCCACCGTAGTTTTCTCCCTTCCCTTACACACTCTTCCCCCTTGCCCCAGCTAAACTGCTGTTGTTCCATTTTTTTTGTTTTCTTTTTCTACTCTTACAGTAGACATTGTCTTTGTTGCCTCTGTGCCTCCCTCCCACTCCCACCCCAGCTAACTTGCCTTTGAATCGGGTATGAAATTACTTACCTCTCCTGGCTGACCTTTCTCCTGCTTTTAACTATTTCTTTTTTCTAGCCTAATGATCCCCCAACCCCCCCCGGTAATTAGCCTGCCACCCTTGACCACCCAGTTGCCAGTAGGAGTATTTAACAGTTGTGTCTCTCTCCTTCTACCCCCTTAGGCACCGGTGCCTGGGTGGCGCTCGTTGAAAGGACCAGACGACTGCAACTGCCTCCTCGACCGCCGACTGACCCCCTGAGCCCCCTGTGGCTGGAATCCAACTCCTCCAAGTGGGATCCACATTAAGGTATGCCTGCTGATCTCCACTCCATTCACTTTGAACGGCAAACTCCTGATTGGTGCTTCACACTTGTAGGCGGTTTCTGATTGGACCGCCTGCTATCTCATTGCACGCCGATTGGAGAGCCTTTCCCATAGACATAAAGAGGGACTTTTGGTCTGTTCCTCAGCTCAGGAGAACTGTTTAGTACTGGTAGAAATTTTCTCCCACCTCCACCCCCCCTCCCAGGCCTCCTTTAAATACAGTGTTGCTCCGCCCCTCCAATGGCTTATGAGCCCTAATTGGGTTATCTGGCAGTGTGGGAGGTGGCTGTATCTGGGCTACCACTCAGTTGTCTGTCCCTCACTTTGTTTCATACTTTTATCAGGTTCAGCTACTGTTTACTCCTATCCTAATTTCTCCTGAGTCCACAGGCTACCAGTGACTTTAGGGCAACTGCTCTGTTGTCCCACCCCTGCTACACAAATCGCTATACTCAATCTTGGGTAATATGGCCTGCCTTATCATCCTACTTCTAATCCTGGCAAAAAGTATAACTCATAATGCACTGATCCAGGATAAGTCAGGAGCCATCCCAGCCTGTGAACCCACAACCATAGTTCCTGCTGTTTCTTCATATTGCACCCCCACTCTTAATCTGTAGGGTATTCACTTTAATTCTCATCCCTCTCCTCTGGCCCTCCTCCCTTCACCAATGTCTATCCGTGCACTTCCCCTGCTAGCCTTGAATGGCCACGCCAGCATTTCCTATGCCCTGGACAGAAGTACTTCAGACTGAATACCGTACGAGAACCCAAATGAAAAGAGGCCATTTCTACCTGATAAATGCCCTTAAGAAAATGTTTCTAATTCTGCTTTTCTGTTCAGGCAATGTTGAACTAAATCCAGGTCCCCCAACTCAAATCACTTCTTCATTGGAGTTTGCAGCTGCTCCTGGGATGAAACTGATGATGGTTAATATACTAAGCCTGCTCAAAAAACTTGATCATCTTCAAGTTTGGGCAGCCTACACTGACCCAGATCTGATTATAATTACTTAGTCATGGCTGAAAAAGACTACCACTGATCCTCAAATTACTATACCGGGCTTCAAGCTCTTTAGGGCTGATAGGGATTTGAGGGGGGGGTGGTTGTATACGCCAAATCCAAATTTGATGTTAGCAACATTTCCTGTAAAACTAAGGCAAAAGAATAAGAGATTGTCTCACTTAAACTTCACCTTCCATCCACAGAGTGCATCACAATCATTGGTGGCTATAGACCCCCCGTCTGGAGGCACAGAAATTCTCAAAGTTCTGAAATCCCTAACTTTGGCTGTTAACATGGAAACAATAATCCTAGGGGACTTCAATATGGATTGGCTCACTGCTAAATCTCACTGCCTAAAATCCATCTGTGATGAGCTGGGCCTTATGCAGATAGTAACTGAACCCACAAGAATCAATACTTCTAGCTCTGCCAATAGCTCACTCCTAGATGTCATCTTAACTTTGCATCTCCATAAAATCTCACATTCTGCAGTTTTCCATAACGACATGAGTGACCACAGTATCGTTGTATGTACAAGGTTCCAAACTAAAACCCAGCAGCACCCTAAATTCAGAATCAAACACTTGTTCCACAAATTCAATTCAGTAAACCTCCTAACCAAACTAGCTATGATCAAATAGCAAGACCTATATCTTGCCAAAACTACTGATGAAGCCATCTCTGTCCTAAATGACAACCTCATCATCCTAATTAACAAGCTTGCCCCCTCTTATTAAAATGAAGGTGCGGAAAATCTCACATCCGTGGTTCACCCAAGAGCTCAAATCAGCACTCAACAATAGAGACAAGCTACGGGCTAGGGCCAGGCACACAAAGAACCCGTCAGACTGGCAGGTGTTTAGAACTGCCAGAAATGCCTGTGTTAAAAGTGTACGTGCTACTAAAGCAAACTTCTACATCTCCACTCTGGAGCAGGCCAAAGGAAACTCCCCGCAAAATCTGGAAGGCACTGAGATCCTTTGAAGGCCATCCTGCTGCTTCTTCCCTACCCACTAAGATTCTGGCCAAGGACGGGGTGGTTGAAAACAAACTGCAAATCCTCAAAGAACTTAACCTTCACTTTGCCACAGCTGGGTTGGCATTCAACTCCTCCCCATACGCTAGCCAAGTGATTAGCAACACTAGCCCAGATTCTACATATGCTATCCCACCTCATCCCCTCCAGCTGCCCCTGTTTAGCTGCAAAGAAGTCGAAGACATAATTCTTAGCCTTGACACCAAGAAAAGTGCAGAGGATGATGGCCTTGAATCATGTTTCTTGCGGTTAGGCTTTGCCCAGCTCATAGCTCCCATCCTTCACATCTTCAGCCTCTCTATTACCACAGCCACTGCTCCATCCTGCTGGAAATCTGCCCATGTTCTTCCTCTCTTCAAATCGGGAGATCCTTGTGACTTAAACAACTACCGACCTATCTCCATCTTGCCTGTTCTGTCCAAAGCATTGGAAAAACTTATCTACAACCAACTAAAAAAATCACCTTGAAGCATACTCACTCCTAAACCCAGCCCAATCTGGCTTCAGGTCAAAACACAGTACCTTCTCAGCCTTGGCTAAAGTCTCAATGACTGGATCCTTGCTATGGACACCAAGAAGGTTACTGGTGCAGTCTTTCTAGACCTCAGTAAAGCCTTTGACACTGTAGACCATCACCTCCTAATCACCTGTCTTGCCTACATAGGTGCCACTCCACTTACTTTACAGTGGTTTAGCAGTTATCTCTCTGGAAGGATACAAAAAGTCAAAGCTGATGGCCTACAATCTGCCCCCTTCCAATTGCCAGAGGAGTCCCCCAAGGCTCCATCTTAGGACCAATCCTTTTTTCCCTGTATATCAACAACCTTGACTCCCACATAAAGAACTCTAGCATACATTTCTTTGCAGATGATATGGTTTTATATGCATCAGACTCATCCTTATCTGAAGTCAAGGAAGCACTGCGAGCTGACTTTATCCAGTTAGAAAGCAACCTTATCAATGCTAAGCTTCTCTTAAATGCCAAAAAAAACAAGGCAATGATTTTCTCGCGACTTGCCTCACCTGGTGCCCTACCTGCCCCACCTAAAAACGTCATAGTTACCTCCCTAGGTGAACTCTTGGAAGTCGTACCTAAATTTAAATATCTAGGTATGTGGATATCAATAAGCTTTCTTTCAATGACCACATCGAGGATCTGTTGAAGAGGCTTAAAGCATGCTTGAGTTTCTTCTTTAGAAATAGGACCCTCTTTTCTCTCATGACCCACAAACAACTTGTCCAAGCAACATTCTTTCCCCTGCTTGACTACAGAGATTTAATATTTATCTCCTCCCCAACCTTGAGCCTATCTAAACTGGATGTACTCTACCACCATACTCTTCGCTTCATTACTAACTCTGCATACAGGACCCACCACTGTGATCTTTATGCAGTGGTTGGGTGGACCTCTCTCACCACCAGACGCCTCCTGCATGCTGGTATTTGGACCCTCAAATTACTACTTCACAAACTGCTTGACTGCTTAACGTCCTCATACACATCTCACATAGTGTCTATTCCCTAAGGAAATCTGACCTTATCCTACTAGATGTTCCCAGGACTCGTACTACAACTGGCTAAAGAGCTGTCTCATCTGCCATTCCCAACATTTGGAACCATCTACAAGCCATGCTGAAGCTAACCAACATTGTATCAATTAACTCCTTCAAAACACTAGCTGTCTCTAAAATTAAAGATGTATGTAGATGCTATTAGGCCCCTCAACTCTAAGCCAACTACCTATGTACCAACTGGCCCTCTACTCATTAAGCTGAAATGTGTTGCATGACTTGCATAACTTGGCGCAAGGATAAAGCTGGAATGTATTGTGTATATAGCGTAAGGATTTCTATTTTGTATACCTCTTGTATTATATATTTATTCTTTGTTGTTCTACATTTAATTTTGCCTGTCAGTGTAATAGTGGACTGTATGTGTATGTGCCTCAGGACCTCCTTGTGAATGAGCTTGCTCAATGGAGTCTTTACTGCAATAAACTTGAACTCTCTTCTCCATTGCCTCAGGTCATAACACTTAGTTAGCATAGTTGTTTCCCCTAGTTTCTGTAGGTAGGTTCCGTTGTTGGATGGAGGTGGAGGATGTCCTGCCATTCCCTCTCTCCTTAGGGGATCCCCTACTTTCAATGCAAGCCATCACTATTCTTCTCTACTACTATGTTGCAGGTACTGCTTCTAAGTCACTGTTACTGCTTGCTCATACGCATCATGTTGCCTCCTTTTGGGGATGATACTACATTTCTTTTGGGGATTCCTAAGGTACCTTTAGCCACGGGAACCGTCCTGTGGCACCTCTAGAGGCAGAACCCTCTTCGAGAGTTCCTTGCTTTCATACCCCAACAGGGTGGTAATTCCTCTGGAATAGAGAGTGTGAACTGCCACAACCAAAACTAACACAGTTACATAAGCATAACTCTATACTGGCTGAGTAGGTCAGTGAATGTATAAAATACTTGAAAATGATGCATTAACTGAAGCCTGTAACTTTAAATTCCTGGATAGGGAAAAGGACCTCAGAAGTTGCAATAAACAGCTGCATTATAACAAGCCCAACATAGAGAAAAGGAAAAATTTATTAATCATAACAGCAGTGAAAATACGGAATAGTTTACCCCAGGAAGTTGTGCTTTCAAAAAGCTCCACTATTTTCAAAACTAGACAAGATAATTATTTAGGGTGGAAGAAATTTTAGGCCCACTTGGCAGTAGGAGATACAAAAATGGGCTGAAACCTTTCATGTCTAATAATACCAAGATACCAAGAATACAAAAAAATCAGTTCCCATACAATAAAGTGGACTCAATAGTTACACATGGGTACCCTGCACATTTCCTGAGACAGGAACAAAGCAGTCCTGTAGCATGCAAACAGTACTGCACCACAGACGCCACAGCAACCATACACACAGCTGATTATACTCATCTGGCCTTGGCACACTTCCACTGTTGATCATGGCCCTCAGCTGCTGGAGTCACCTTGCTTCCTTCCAGGACAGGTCGCTAGTGGAGGTAGTAGTCCCTTGTCCTTGCTATGCCTGTCTGACATGCCAGGCCCATCTCCACTAAAGCCCAGACCTCACACTTGGGCCTATCCAGTGCCTCTCCTCCATTACCCAGCACCTTCTCCTTCCTGCTAACAACACATCTGTCCATCTTGTGCCCCACTGCCTCACCTCTCTGACCCTTGATCTCCTGTCAGATAAAGTCTTAGCTGCTACCACTCACATGCAGCTGTTGTCAGGTCTGCACTGGATCAGTGTAGTAGGCAGCCTGTTAGCACTGCATGTTTAAGTGTAAGC
Source organism: Neoceratodus forsteri (assembly GCA_016271365.2). Lineage (NCBI taxonomy): Eukaryota > Metazoa > Chordata > Ceratodontiformes > Ceratodontidae > Neoceratodus > Neoceratodus forsteri. The sequence goes on along the minus strand of CM028134.1, from coordinate 531,181,220 downwards.
ACAGTGCTATGCATGTTACTGATGGGGGAGCCATTGGGACATGACAGGAAGGGAGTGGCATGTGTGCATGATGAGCATATGCTGTGCTGCACATGCACAATGCCATAGCACAACATTAAAGCATGCATGCCAGCACAGCATCATGACATCACTCCCAATGAGTGACATCATGACTGCACCCCATGAGGATTTAGGGCTAGTGCAATTTCAGTACTAATGCTAGCACTAGAGTTAATAACAATAGCCCTTGGGAAAACCTGTAATATTCGACATTCTATGCAAATGAACTAGTTTCGCAGTTGGAGGGCAGATTTAACATTTGCATGTCATTACTGGAATGTATTCATTCATTTGTATGCCTCATTGAACCTGGATAATATAAAAGAAGCAGAGGGTACCACACAGATTCCACAGAGGAACTGCAGGCAGCTAGAGGTATGTGTACTATGAAATAGCCTACAATAGGGAGATGGGTGATCATAGCACTCTGTTTATGCTGTATCAAGACTAGACTATTGTTGTATCTGCACATGGCCAAGGGTTGTATTAGGCAGGCAGCTTGCAATGTGTTGGGACCAACAATGCAGGAACATATACGCTTCTTGGCCAAGGGGCACTGAGGCCTGCACCCCACTGTACCTTTGCTCCTTGCTCTGCTGTGTGTATGCAATGCTCATTGCTGTTTGTCCTCCCCATTTCCACCAGGGACCAGGGTTCTCATACAGTGACAAAGAAAATGCAAGTTCACAGAAGAGGAAGTGCTATCCTTGGCCATGCCTTCATGGCACAGGATAGCCTTGTAACCAAGAGGAGGGGGACCAGGGCCTAAATAAGGACCATTTGGGTCTACATCACAGAAGCTGTCAAAGCCATCAGGAGGAGAGGATATGCCATCCAGAAAGTAAAGAAAAGGTTGACAGACCTGAAGAAGTGGACAAAGCAGGTCTTGGTAAAGTCCCACAGAGACTTCCAGATGGTAGCCCCAGCACAGCTATCCCCCTGGCCCAACAAAGAAAGTGATGGCCTCCACCCTGCACCTAGTGGAAATGATGAGCATCCCAGTAGGTGGCTATGAGAGCTGGGTTGGACCAGCCCAGACATGTGAGTGACTGCATTAGCCCCATTACACTGGGCTTATGTATGTCCATACATCAGTGATGTTGAGGTGTGCAGGGGGAGGAATAGTTCTGGTAGTCCCAGTCAGAGAGGCAAAATATGTAGGCATAGGACGCATTGTACAAATCTGTGTTATGAGTACACATCCTACTGTAGGCATAGGCATAGGCATGCATACTGCATGGCCCTTGGGACACCACACGTGAAACATCACTTCTGCATGTCCTGTCTGTAATGGTTTATGTGTCTGAAGGGTTGGACAGTCCCACCAGGAAGCCTTGGTTGTTCCATTTGTTTCCCTGCCTCAGATAGGTTTCATGTCTCATGCTACTCTTTACAGCTCCTTGAATTTATCATCTATTCAAATACATTATTGGTGGCACTGCAGGCATATTTAAGGGGAACACACAGAGCTAGTGTATCACATTTACATGGAATACTCATATGTGTGTCACCCTGGTCCTGCCCCTATTAATTCCAGGATTGGCCGCTGTATCAACTTTGCAGTAGGACCTTCAGTACCCCTACCAGCCCCTGACTGTTAGAGGTGCTCACAATGAGTGTAGGCCACATGCTGGTATTCAGGTATACTGATGGGGTGGCTGTCTGTTGGGGAATCACCTGCTATGCCACATGTGTGTAGTCCCATATGTGATAACTGGTAGTGGCGTGTGTGGCATGTACAGCACTGGGGGTGTATGGTCAGCACACTGGCATGACGTTACTCTACAATATCTCTCTTTTCTCCTCTCTTGACAGCACACTCCAATGTACAGGACACCATCCTGAAGAATGGCCCAGGACTGTCACAGCTGCCCTGAAGCCTACCAGTGCTGTGGCAACCACCAGCTCCAGCAGTGAGGAGGATGGGGAGGATCAGGATGACATAGATTACACCTATGTGGAGGAGTGGAGGAGGAGAAGAGAAGTGTCAAGCTCAGACCAGGAGGGGTTGCCTGCCCCTTCTGAACCCCCTTCTGATGGAGCCCAGCCACCTCCCACCATGACTCAGCCTTTGCATGCCACCCCCACCCACTGCCCTTGACACAATCACCACTGTGTCACCACAGGACCCTGCCACCGGCATGGCCACCACCCTGCCCCCCCAGGCCAAATCTCACTGGCCCAGCTACAGCTGTGCCACCCTGACCAAACAGTGTACAAGACCAACCATGGTGCAAATCCAGGCCACACAATGGCCAGAGTGCAGCCTGACCCTGTCCACAATACAGTCCACACAGGCAGCAGGAGGTGGCCAAAAAGAAACTGCTGCAATCAGTCATGGGTCTACAGGAAGGCATTCAGGCCAAACTGACCCACATACGCTACATGCTGCAGGACAAGCAGCATGCAGCAGCTCCCCATGCAGAGCACATAGTGGCCTAAGTCAGACTGTAGCAGTTCATGTCTGCCAGCATGGATGCTGGCTTTGCTAGACTGACAGAAATTGTTCTGGAGGCTGGATGGCATCAGATTTCCATTTGTCCCCCTTTGAAACCCACCTGCCTGGATAGCATCCTATTTTGTTTCAGCCCCCTTCCCCTTAACTGAATGGCATTGGCTTGGGAAAGAGCCAGGGTCATCATGGGCTGGACAGAAGTAGGAGGTTCAAGCATAAAAAAGGACTCTCTCTCTCTTTCTCTGGGAACAGAGGCTACCATTCTTTGCCACACTACTGCCACCTGGGTGACCATGTGTGGTAGTGCAGCTGGAGGACTGGTTGGTGGGTGTGATGTTGCTGACATCAGTGGAATGGTATGCATTGCATGTGCATGCAGCCAAGACATACCGTTTGGGTTGAATGACATTCTAGAAAAAAATACCTCAGCTGAAGGACGATGATTCCACGTTGTTGCTTTTTGTATGACTATGAATCTGACCTCTGTGTTGACCTTGTAAAAGGCATTGAGGTGCCAGTGGTCTTACATGATATTTTCAACAAATCACTCAATCAATAAATCAATTGATCAAATGCAGTCTCCACATAGTCAACTGTTGCACCTATCCTCTCAAGATGGCTCTGATGACTTAAGGCTCCCCATGCAGCCCTGAAGAAAGAGACCCTGCATAAGGAGTATGCTGGGGGGGGGCAAGAGGAGGAGAGTGGTAAATCTCAGAAAGATAGACGATGGAGTTGAGGGAGAATGGTGAAATGTGGAACCATCTGGAGAGATGGGCACAAAGGAAATCAAAACAAAAAAGCACCAAACTGAATTTTGTGAAGTGCTGGTTAATAGCATGAATGGAGAGAGGTTCTATTTACCTGATAGCTGGCCAGTCATACATTACTGTCACCCTCTCATCCCACCCCAGCAGTATATTGCCAACATCAAAGCTCTGTCCTTCACCTCACCATAACATTTCTTCCCATCAGGATCAGATAAGAGTTCTACATTTTAAAAGCATATAAAGGAACAGTTGATTCATATACATCTGGGTCTAAGGTAACATGAAGTCTAGCTGACCAGTGCCCACGCACACCACTTCACTACTTTCCCAGCAATTATACTGGTGTCTGCTTAGTAATACAAAGATGCAAATTTCTCTTTGTTCAGTAAAGAGGTTTAGTTGCACAACTTGGACATGATCGGGAAAATGTGTGCAGAAAAACTTTTATTTTTATCCTACACCAGGCATATTGAAACCAACATTCATTAAAGTACTTTTGCACTGAAATACTGCTGTCTGACCCTGGCATAAAGGAAGTGATTTTGTGAGCAGTTGGGGGGATGCTAGCAGAATTAGGGAAATAACTACGATAAGGGCAGAAAACTGGTAGTGCATGTGGGGCAGATAAAGCAGTGCTTTATGACTAACCACCTACAGAATCTGAATCAGTGATACAGAACATACCCCACTCATCCCATCAACTAATAGTTTACAAAATTGAGTTTGTTGCCTCTTAGTACTTATGGTACTTTTGATTAGTTTATATTATTTGAGTCATCCTTTTTCAATTGATTGTTATATTTGTTCCTAAAATCTTTAATGACCTTCCAATCCTAGTCCTTTGAGGTATGGCTTTTTGTTTTTCTAAATTCTTTTCTTTAATTTAATTAACATGTGAACCTTTTCATTTACCCAAGGCAGATGACCTGTCTGACTTTGTTATTCACCCAGTGGGCATGCAAATTGTAGATTTTTATGTAGCTTTCAGTGAAAAATATTACTTCTGATTCCAAATTGGAAATAACTTGACATCTATTCCACTTCTCCTTTTCAAGGATTTGATTAATTTATTTTTATTACATTTTTTTTTATTCTTTTCTTGGTGATGACTGTGAGTTCCCCTTTTGTTTTTGTTTAGTTACTTCTGTTTTATATGTAATGGGAACACGATTACCCATTATTGGCATCATAGGTTTTGCTGCCAGAATTTTCAGATTGGGTGGCATAAATATTACATCTTAGGCAGTACCTTTGTTTAATGTCCTGCAGAAACACAATGGAGTTTTAATAAGTGTTTGTAAGACAAACATACCAAAACATTCATTTAGCTTACATTCTGTCTCTTCCTCACAGTCAGCATTCAGAGCACTCATTAAATTTATGTATTTGCCTTGCGGGCATGCATTGCTTTTTATTTTGTCAATAGATCAAATTTATTTACTTTTATTTTGGGTGGAGACTAAACTACATCAAATTTGTTAACTTGCATTTGGTTAAAACTATAATTAAGCAATCCATGTCTTCAATACTTTAAGTCAGTACAGTTTCAGGATGACATAAAGAAGTTCAAACATAAGATATGACCCCTCCATCTTATCATGTCATGTCCATATAATTGAAAGTCTTTCATTTGTATTTCTTTATGCTCGATATGTAGTGCTAGCCTGGTCTTAGATAGTTAAGTTACATTAAAGTGGCAAATTTTTTCACAGGTTCTCAAAGAATCAGCATTCCTGACTATACTGTACTTCTTTCATATTGTGGGCAATTTTTAGCTCTTCATGATTAACACAAGCAGTGCCACCACAGTTACCACCAACCCAATTGCCTCATTGGGTTCCTGTAGATGATCTGAAATAACTTCATGTTTGGTTTTCCAGTAGACTCATCATGGGAAGGACCGTGATAAGGGTTGCTGCCTCTGCACTGAAATCTTTGATTGCCTGTCTACAAGGTTCAGAAGCAGACAGTTATTTTGCAGAACACACCACTGCACCCATGACAGATGTCTACCTCAGTCCACGTTATCTATTTCCATAGCCTGAAACACAGGTTCCTGACCCATGAGTCTCTTCACCATATAAATGTCCAGTTAAAAACATTTATAACTAAGCAATGCTGAGGAGTATTTTGCTTCTGGTGGCAATGATAGAGACGCTCAGCCCAATGTAAATATTTACTAATGTCCCACAAAGCACAGAGTGTTTTTCTAACAGTGTATGTTTGTCAAGCACATCTCTCACCACCAGATTTAATGCATGTGCAGAACCAGATACATGACTGATATCTCCATCACCCATAAACATCAGCATATTACTGCTACTTTCACAAAGATGTCCACATTCAGATTGTGAGAGTATATCCAGATGTCTAAAATTGATTGGATGAATCCTGGAATGTTTCCCCCACTGTACTGCCCCTCCATTACTGCCACATTAAGTACAATGGTAGCCAATGCCATCAGTATTGATATCATGATGCACCATGAGGTGATATCATTCTTGATAGCGTTATGTGACCCAATGTATAGAAAACAACATATGCATGCGACATGGCCTGACATGACCCAGCATGGCCCAATATGGCTACTGATGTCATTGGCTACCACTGTAAGGCATTTCCACTTTTGATGTGCCTTTGTGATACTGTCTGCTTTAAATTATATCCTGCAGGTAGTGGTTGCTGCATGGGAATTGTGAGGTGTTTCATCTGGAGATAACCCAACAGGAAGTGAGACTCAGGAAGCTTTGGTCTGAATTATTGCTCTAGATGTCATTAGTGAAATGCACATGACCCCTCATTGCCACATTCAAAAGTGCCACCATTTGTATGCATTCTGCCTCACACATAGTGAAGATAGCATGCTGAGAAAAAGTGATACATGATGGAATGTGGAATTTGGCTTGCCTTTCTGTAGGAGTTTTTTAAAAGCCAGTATTTTCCACCAAGGAGAATGGTTGAAGATCAAGAGCTATCATCCCACTAAAGAGTTGTGTCATTTATATAGAACATTGGTAATTCTATGAATATACAAATATGCCAGCAGATGAAGGCCGTATGGTCTATCTAGTTTGCTTTATTGTGCACTCCTATGTAGTCACAAAGGGAGCTGCCCCCTCCTCATTTCCCTTTTGAAACTTCCCCCTCTTCCCCCACACACTACCCTTCTACCACCAATTTTTCCCTCACTCTGTCCCAACCCCTCTTGAAGCTGTCAACCATTTTTAGGGATACCTCCACTGGCAGTTCAATCAACTTTTACACCACCTTCTCAGTGAAAAAGTGCCTCCTCATCTCTTTCCTAACCCCCCCACCAGCTTTAGGCTGTGCCCCTTAGTGGCCTTGTTCCAGCTAAGGCTGAGGAGGCCCCCATGCTCACCCTGTTAATATCCATAAGGTACTTGATTGTCCCAATTATGTCTCCACTCTCCTGTCTTTTCTCAAGAAAGGACATGTTGAGCTACCTGAGCCTCTCTTCATAGGTGTTGCCCTGCTAGCCCTGGATCATCCTGGTTACCCTTCTCTGGACCATCTCTCCAACAAGCTGATATGCTTCTTAAGATATAGTCACGACAACTGTACACTGTTCTCCAGGTGTGATCTTACCAGTGACCTGTACAGTGGCAGAATGACCTCCACCTTCTTGATGGCAGTTCCTCTGGCTATACAGCACAGCATCCAATTTACTTTAGCTACTGCTCTCTTGCAGTGTGCAGAGGGTTTCAGGTCACTTGTGATTATTACTTCCAGGTCTTTTTCTTCCTCTGATCTGATTACCTTCATCTGCCCAACCAGTATTTGGCCCCCTGTGGGACCCCATAGGTGCTAGAACACTGAGGGCTCAACCCTCAACTCCCCCACCCACTGCCCAACCCTGGGACATCTCCGGAGAGGTAATCCACCCAAGTATCCCCCTCTGGGAAGGACCATCAGGCAGATTTGACTCCTTGCTACAGGGCCGGGCTGCACCGGCAGAAATTCTCATTCAGTTGCTGGTCAAGCACCCCTAAAAGTGGTATGAAGCCAGAAGGACAGGGCATCATGGATGGAGCTGGCAGCTGTATTTTTTCAGTTAGAGCTCCCTGGGAGTCATGGCTTGCAATGACATAAAGCGCTGAGTGCAACATCCAGCATGCCTCCCAAACAGCTTCTGGTGCTGGCAGTGGTAGTTCCCTCAGCCTCTGCTGGAAGTCATTCATGTGCCAGTCACACACCTCCTCCCCCCAGAGAAGGAGAGCAGTCCCAAAGATACTCAGTCCTCTTCCCTCCAGTCAGCCCTCGGACATCCTGAGTCCGGTCTCACATCAGAGTCATTGGCATCGCAGAAGGAAATCCAACCTCTGCGGTAGTGGGCCAGCTTAACACAGGCCTTGCTACTGAGACTTCTCCCCCATATACCACACTTTGGCTTTTGTTCTGCAGCCAGCTTCTGATCCATACCCCTCCCACAAGCTTAGCCCCCCCCCGGTCCTCCAGTTTCCTGACCAGTCTTCTATGAGGCACCAAGTTGAAGACCTTGCTGAAGTCGAGATACAGCATATCAACTGCCTGGCCCTTGTCCACTGTCCTAGTAACACAATTAAATAATTCCATTAGGTTAGTTTGGCAGGACCTCCCTGACACAAACCCATGATGCCTCACATCCAGGAGCCCATTTTCCTCCAGAAAGCTGATCAGTCTCTCTCTTCCTGGATGGTTTCTATCGGTTTATCCACTATTGAAATTAGGCTGACTGGGCTATAGTTCTTTGGCTAGTCCCTTGGCCTACCTTTATGGAGAGGTACCACATGCATATTCTCTAGTCCTGGTGCATATTTCTGGACTCCAGAGAGATGTTAAACAGGTCTGCCAGTGGACCTGCTAGAATCTCCACCACTTCTTTAAGGATCATCATGTGCATACCATCTGGCCCTCATGATTTGTCTACCTTTAGGGCCTTTAGTCCCTTGAGTACCCTGTTGGCATGAACTGTGACATCTGTGGCTTCTCTTCTCCCACTCCCCACACCCCTACTCCCCTGCGGTACTGGTCCATCCTTCTTCTGAGTCAAGACTGAACAGAAGTACCTGTTAAGCACCGCCACTTTTTCTTCACTACCCTCTACCCAACTCCCCTCCTTTTTTTAGTCTTACAATTGAACCCTTTATGTTTCTTTTCTACTTTATATGCCTGAAAAAAGTCTTCTAGCCCCCTTTTACCCCCTGTGCTAGCTGTACCTCTCTCATGGCTGTTGCCTCCTTTACCACCCTGCTTGCCTCTCTTGACTTAGCAGCTCAGTACATACTGTTTTCCTCTGAGTATGTTTCCTTCTTGTCCCCCACCATTTTGGCTACCTCCTTGACAAACCAGCAGTTCTTTTTTGGTCTTAGCTTTCTTACTTTTGGTTTTGGTACATGCACTAGTGTCCTCCATCAGTCCCTTCTGTATTTTGACCCATTTCTGTTCTACATCCATCCTTCCTCTAATCCCAGAAAGGTGTCCTTTCAGAACTCCTCCCATCCCACCAAAGTCAGCCCTCTGAAAGTCCTAGACCCTTGTCTTAGTCCTGATCATCCCTCTGCCCATGCCCAGATGAAACCACACTGTGTAATGTTCACTTCCTGCCAGCAGTTCATCCACCTTCACATCCTGGATATGTGCACAGTTGGTCTGGACCAGATAGAAGATGGCCCTCTCCCTAGTGGGATCCATGACACCTTGAGTCAGGAAAGCACTCTGGAAGGCATCCAGCAGTACTTGTTCCCTAGTGCAGGAGTCAGCAGGAATTTCCCAGTCTATCCCACATAGATTGCCTCCCTCCATTGTTATTACTTCTTCCCTGCAGGACAGATCTATGATCTGGGACCCTAATAGGCTACCCAATTCCTCATCCTGGGAAGGTGGTCTGTAGACCACCCCATCTTTAGTTTCCTTCCTTTAATGGATTGGATTTGAGTCCACAAAGTTTCAGGATTGCCCTCAGCATCTTATTCTCTGGCAAAAATTATCCCCTCCTTCATGTACAGCACCACTGCTCCCCACTTCCTGTCCTATTTTTTCTGTGCACTTTAACTGCTATATCTCAGTTGTGGTTCTGTGTGGCCCAAGTCTCTGTGATGGCCACTATGTACACCTCTCCTTCAGCTAACAGTGACTGCAGTTCTGCCCTTTTGTTCCCCAGACTTCTGAGGTTTAGAGACACCACCCTGCACCATGACTTTGAAGCTCTCCTAACTCCTGACCTGCCCCTTTCCACTCCCTTCCCCTCTGCCCTTGTTCCCTCTAGTCTTCCCCCATCCTTTCTCTCATCCCTATGAGGCCATTTAGAGCAGGCATTTATTCATTTGTATCTCAGATTAAACATCTTTGAGCTTTTTACATAGGTTCCACGACAGTATGACAGACAAGTTACACTGAAGAACAGATTACAATATCATAAAAGAAATGACATAAGGTGGCATTGTACAATATATGCCAGAGATTTAGGTTAATACAAGAATTGCAGACTGTTGTGACACAGAACAATAACTGTATGATCAGTCCATAAGGCCTTTTCCAGGAAGGATTCAGGTGGGAGGAGGGAGTGAAAGTTAGGGTCAGAGGTGAGGAAGACAGGGAAAAGGGGGGACAACAGGGACAAGGTATAGTGGTGGGGGTTGGGGAGGAGTGTTTAAGAGAGGAAGTATACAGGACAGTGGCAGTAAGGGCAAGCTCAGAAAGCAGGTACTAAGTGTTAACTGCGGCCTATGAGAAGAGGTAAGTTAATTATAATGGAAGCAGTCACAGCAAGCATTAGCTACTAGGTGCTGATGGAGCTTTCGTTTGAATGAGCCCAGTGTGGCTTGAGTGGAGACTTCATAGTGTAAAGAGTTAAACCAGAAAGGGGCTCGATAGGCAAATTATCTTTGTCCTAAGGAAGTGCGGCAGCAGGGGATGAGAAAGATCTAGTTGTCTGAGCCTCTGGTTCCATGAGGGTTGCTGTAAGGGCTAAGCAGCTTCTGAACCCTTGGGGGCAAGAGATGTAGGCTAGCCTTTTTTGGCAAGATTGGTAGGTGATTCTACCTTTTAATTGGAGCCAGTTAGCCTGAGCATAGAGGTCACAGGTATGCGTAAGGCACACAGATTCAGTGAGGAATCTGCAGGCTTTGTTAAGCAATGTTGCGATGCATTGGAGGGATGTGTCAGTGGCTGAACCATAGATAACCAGCCCATAATCTACCAGGGAAATGGCAGAATTTTGGATAGCCAAGTTTAGGGCTTCAGGGGTCAGGCTTTGTCTGTGCCTATAGAGGAGCCCAATGCGAGTGTTGACTGCTTTGGCAGTATTTTCTATGTGGTGAGCGTATAACAGATTGCTGCCAGTGGTAACACTCAAGTATTTGAAGTGCTCTGTTAGCGCCAAGGATGAGCCTGCACTGTAAGTGATTGTTAACGGGTAGGTTTTATGCCTGCTTTGGGTACTATTGAAGAGCATAATTTTTGTCTTTTTATGGTTAAGGACAAGCTTGTGTTCACTGAATCATTTTTCTACACTAGCAAAGCTATGCTGCAATTGGCCCTCTAGAGGTTTGGGATCAGGACTGCTTGAGAAGATAACTGCGTCATCTGTTTAAAGTAGGATATGTTCTTTGCATGAGGTTGGTAGTTTATTTAGGAAGATACTAAACAGGAGAGGGCCCAAAATGGACCATTGTGGAACACCCAATCAAACATTTCTTCTATCAGAGAGAACATCACCAATCTTGACTTGTTGGGACCAGTTTGACAGGTAGCTTTTAAACCTGTCTGTGGTGTCCTTGGATAGTCCTGTGCCAGATAGCTGATCAATCAATAAGGCATGATTAACAGTGTTGAAGGCGTTTGTCAGATCTAAGAATGCTGCTCCAACCAGGTGCCCTTGATCGAGTGAATTATTAATAAAGCCCATGAATTCCAGTAGCAGTGTGGTGGTGCTAATCCCTTTCCTGAACCCATGTTGTTGTGGACATTATATCTAGTATGTTCCCATGTATTCAACCAGTTGATCTGCCACTATGCGCTCTAGGGCTTTAGAGATCGGAGGGAGAATGGAAATTGGTTTGTAATTTCCATGTACAGCCCTGTCACCACTTTTATGGAGAGGGTAACCATGGCGGATTTCCACTTATGAGGAAATTGTTATAACTTGAGCGATAGATAAATTATCCTTTGAGAGTGATAGGATTTCATCCAAGGTGAGGGAGATGAGTCTGAGATCAAGTGAGTCTCCACTAAATCTTGATTTCCCAAGTACCGTATGGAAGTACTTTTTAGATTCATATTCCATGATGATTTTGAAATAAAAAGATGATGGGCATATGGCTGGTCCAGTTTCCCATTGTGATCAATGTTTGTAGTGGTGTGAAAGAAGTCAGGGGAAGAACACTACTGAGGTCCGTTAATGCATTATTAAATGTGTTTGTGATGGTTTGTGGGTCTAGTATAGGGGCATCATTGATATGGAGCACTGAAGGAGCCATTTGGGTTCCTTCCCAGTGACATCCTGTATGTTGCTTCAGAACTTCTTGCCATCTGACCATGACTTGGAGAGGGCATCCATGTAAACATATTTTTTTTTCAGACCAGATGGCTCTAGTACAATCGTTTCTTGCTTTCTTGTAGCCCAGGATATCAACTTGTTTACCTGTGGCCTGAGCCCTATGCCAAAGATGATCCTTGGTTTTCATGAGGTTTATGAGATCTGGCATTATCCAGGGATTGCAAGTGCCCTTGACATTCCACTTTTTAATTGGGGCATGGATGTTGCAAACTACATTGAACTGATTGATGAAGCAATCAAGTGCAGTGTCAACATCACCAGCACAGCTAACTAGTGACTAGTCTTGCATGTGAAGGTCAGATTGAGTTTTTCAAGGTGGCCACACTTTAGCACTCTACTAGTAATAGTTCTGTCAGGGGGCTTGATGAATTTATTTGACCAGTTGCATGGAACAGGAGAATGGTCACTGACAGCATCCAGCAGCACAGTGGTATCAGAGATGTGTTCTGGGTGGTCCGAGAGTACCAATTCTATTAAGGTACTAGTACCTATCCTGTAATTTATTCTAGCCGGGGACTCATCCCGCTGGTTGAAATGAACAGTAGAGATAGTATCCTTGTAGGTGCTTTGATCAATAGAGAGCCATCATTATAGTTTCAGAGTTTTGACATAGGCTACGTATGTAGTCCATAATTTAGCTTAGACCAATACTCTGCTTGGACAGAATATAGGCAATCACAGTAAGGGCCTTCTTGTGTGCCCCAAGCAGTACTTTGATTGCCAGCACCTGTTTATTTTGCTCACTGTTAGGCAGGGGCAGGGCATGACCCATCAACATGTCTCTTGTATAGATTGCACATCCACTACCTCTTCTGGTAAGCCTATCCTGTCTGAAAATAGTGTATCCAGGTAATGAGATAGTGGCATCTGGATACTTGGGTGAGAGCCAGGTTTCAACTATAGAGAGAATGTCATGGGTATGCTGTGTAACCCAGACTTGTTGATTGTCCAGTTTGGAGAGAAGGCTGCAGATGTTAATGGACGCTAGCGTAATCGGCCATGATTTCCTCACTGCAGTTTGCTGATTTTGTGGTGGTCCATGGTTTGGATGCATATTGCCAGAGAGTAGCAATGGCAACAGAATAAGCCTTCTAAGATATTCTTTTATTTGCTTTTTGCTGATATGCCGTTTCCTATTCACAGTGGGACTCAATTTACATGACCCATGCAGGATGGTAGTACAAGGAAGGTGTGTCAGGGAGAGTTGACAAGAGATGCATCCTTGGGGAGACTGCCCCCATAGAGATGTTGGCAAATACCTCAAGGACTGTGGAGCTATAGAGGATCAGTTAATAGCTGAGATAATAGTGCAATAGACACATAGCACACTCCTATCATTTGGGTAGGGGTTAGGTGTGAGTGATCTCTCACTGACTATATTGGACACTGTTAGCAAAGAGAGCAGGATGATCCTACGGAGTAGCAGATGTGTTTAGCAGGACATAGTGGTATAGGTTTAGTAGATTAGACCTACTGGACGATTAAGTTTCTCTAACAGTAATAAAGTTAGTGTATAAGTGAGGTTGGTAGTGTGGGTACTAGGTGGGGCAGGGAGATCAGAGAGGAGACAAGAAAAGTTGAAACTAAGAAGTTAAGGTAAGCTAACAGCTTAGGGAGTTGTGGCTGATACAGAGGTATAGTTGCTGGGGTTGCAGCCTGCAGAGAAGAGTGTCAGGAGTTTTAGTTTATTGGTGGATAAAGAAATGATTCTGTGGTAAAAACCAGGTGACAAAGGAAAATTGTTTGTAGGATACATAGTGATTGCATAAAAGGAAGAAAATTGTGGTGTAAGAGAATTAGCGTGAGATAGGTATTGATAAAGTAAATGGAAAAAAAACTGTGCTTAGAGAAAATTAGGAGCTTTACCTGGAAAGGGGTTAAAAGAGTAAAAGGATAGATAAGTAATCTGCAGTAAGTAAGCAGACTACAATGGGACAGTAAGGCTTATGCTGCCTCTAGTGGCCCAATGCTATAACAAGCAAATGGGAAAATATAAAAAAGTTTAAATTCAGAGAAATAGGTTTAACAGAAACATAGAAACATAGAATTTGATGGCAGATAAGGACTGCTTGGCCCACCCAGTCTGCCCATTTCCCTACCTAATGGATAAGCTGCAGACCTTAGTTAACCAGCAGCCTACTTCTTTCTACCCCAACCCCCTAGAACTGCCTTATGGCTGTCCCATGCATGCTTGAATTCAACCACTGTTTTTGACGCCACAACCTCCTCCAGAAGGCCGTTCCATGCATTCACAACCCTCTCTGTGAAAAAATACTTCCTTACATTACCTCTGAGCCACCCCCCCCATCTTTAAATTGTGTCCCCTTGTTCTTGCACACCTCTTTTTTTGAAAGATACTGCCCTCTTGGACTTTGTTGATTCCCTTGAGGTACTTGAAAGTTTCTATCATGTCCCCCCTCTCCCTCCTTTCTGCGAGGCTATACATATTAAGCTCCTTTAGTCTCTCTTCATATGTCTTCTGGTGAAGACCCTGCACCATTTTAGTTACCCTCCTCTGGACAGCTTCCATCCTGTCTATGTTCTTGTGGAGATTGGGTCTCCAGAACTGCACACAGTACTCCAGATGGGGTCTCACCAGCTGTCTGTATAGAGAGATAACAACTTCCTGTTTTCTGCTAGTGATCCCTCTCCCTATGCATCCCAGTATCCCCCCAGCCCTCCTTACTGCCCTCTCACATTGCTTGCCTACATTTAAGTCATCCGATATGACTACCCCCAGGTCCCTTTCCATTTTTGTTGTTGTTAGTATCTCACCCCCCATTGTGTACTCTTCCCCTGGGTTTTTGTTTCCCAGGTGCATTACCTTGCACTTCTTAGCACTGAATCTAAGCTGCCATACATTTGACCATTCCTCCAACCTTACCAAGTCCCTTCTCATCCTTTCCACCTCACCTTGTGCATCAACTCTGTTGCAGATCTTTGTGTCATCTGCAAAGAGACATACTTTTCCTTCCAGTCCCCCTGCAATGTCACTTATAAAGACATTGAAGAGGACCGGTCCTAATACTGAACCCTGCAGTACCCCACTAGTAACCCCACTTTTTTCAGAGTGAACTCCATTTACTATTACCCTCTGTGTCCTATTCTCCATCCAATTCTTTACCCAGGCTATCATCTTGGGACCCATTCCCAGGCTGGCTAACTTGTATATTAATATTTTGAGTAGGACTGAGTCAAATGCCTTGCTAAAGTCTAGGTAGGCCATGTCCACAGCCCCTCCCTGATCTAATACTTTGGTCACCCAGTCAAAGAAATCTATTAGATTAGCTTGAATTAATGCAGCCTTTTACAATTTAAATAAACTTAATCTGTCTACAATTCAGATAAACTTAACCTGCTTTGTGACTGTCTTTCTTAACCAGGAGTAGCCTACAATTAATGCAGCCTTCTACAAATTCGGTACAAGAAAAGCAGGGAGCCAATAGAGTCTGGCAAAGAAAAGGCACCAGATTTCAAAAAAGAAGCAGGGCTTCACTAAGCAGCACTCATACCTATTCTGTTGGAGGGCAAGAAGCAGCAGCTGTAGAAGGAAGCTGTGCTTGGAGCTGGGTGCCTGTTCAGGGCTGGATAGCCTATTCCATGGGAGGGCAGGCATCAGTGGTTGTAGAAGGAAGCCACACTTGGAGCTGGGTGCCCATTCAGGGCTGGAAAGTCAATTTCATGGGGGGGGCAGGCAGCAATGGCTGTAGAAGGAAGCCACACTTGGAGCTGGGGATGGATTGACTCTGGCAGTGTAGCTTGTTTTATTACTAATTCCTTACCAGTGCTGGTGGGGCAGTTGCTGGGTCCATCTCTGGCTGGTAGTGGGTGGAGCACTGGTATCTGAGAATGTCTCACAAGAGTGTTTCAGTAATGGCAGGATTACATGAATAAACCATCTTATGCCACTTTACCAAGTGTCCCTGCTGACTTTCAGGTTGATTCTGACCTGAGTGGGAAATGGGCCTCACTTTTAGAATGGTGCCATGTTCATGTTTTGAATGATCACCCAGAACACTTGTTCCTAAAGTTTGAGAAGACTGACCCAACTGAATGCATTATAATACCTTTTGCAACATGCTTTCAATGGACTTGTGGCTTCATCCATAAAATACTTCCACACTGCAGTAAATCTATTTTGCTTTTTGGTGACAGTGGCTGGTGGGGGAATACTTCTCTATGAATTAAGCATCTTACTGCAAGATGATTACTTTTAGGACACTGCAGAAAGATGTTTCTGCTGATAAGAGCAGATGCTGCTAGTTAGGTACTATGGAATTAATGCAGGCGCTGGGGTTTGGCTTTGAATTTCTATGGCTGAGAAACTTCCTTTGTTACTTTTCCCTATTTTATTATCTTTCATAATTGTGTCTTCTCTTCCTGATATGGCCACCACTCCTCAGTTGCACACTTACCACCACTAGTGGTGTAGCTGGCATCACACTTTCAAACTCCTCTCAATCTTTTGTTTTTATAATTAAACTTTATTAAAAAGAAGAATCATTTACACAGACAGAAAAACAGGTACTGTATCTGGGTTTAAAAATATATAGATTATATAGCAGAACCCAGAGACAGTAAATTACAACATAATGAGGAAAAATACTAAATTATGAATATTAGACAATAAATCTGCATAACTTGGATAAAAAAAAGTCATATTAGGGACCTAACAAAATAATTTAGACATCTAATCCATTCCCTTAGACTTGATTCTACTCATACTAAAAAGAAAGACACCACCACTGTTTTTTTTTCCATTTAAGTGATGACAAAAGAAAGGTCCCCAGATAAAACTGAACCATTAAAAACAAGGGGAATTCAAACTTATAGCCAACGTAACCTAACTTCTAGGTGAGAAATATTAGGGTTTGCTCATAATTGAAAAGTTACCCAAGGACCCCTCAGTTCATCAACAATGGGTAGTCAATTGAGATACTTGTATGTAGCTTTGTCTAGACCATATATAAAATTAACAATTTCATACTAGTGTTGCAGAGTGGAAGATTGGAGTTTTAACCAAAATTTGTTGAGGGCCTTATTAGCAGAGGCTATTAAGGTTAACAATAACTTCAACTGACAAGGACGAAAATGTTCTGTCTCTTGGAAAATGTGTAGCACCACTAAAAGAGGCATAAGAAGAGGGGCAGAGTCAAACCACTGAGCAATAACATGATTAACTGCTATCCAAAAATACTGGCTATGAGGGCATGACCAGAAAATATGTATTTGATTGGCCCTACTCTCTCTCCACAAAGCCTCCAACACCTCACTGCTAAGAGATCTTTATAATGTGCAATACGAATCGGAGTAACAAAAAAACAAGATCTACATATCCAGACAGACTCCTTTATATATGGAGGAGAAGAAGAAAGAGTGTGAGTAGCTAAGGCAAATTTCTCCCATTTCTCTAAACTGCCCTGAGCATCTAGTTCTGAAATCCATGTTGCCAATATGGTGCAGTTGAATCTGTTGACTTACAGTGGAAAGTGGAATATAGGCTCCCAATCAAATGTCCCATATCAGCTCCTCATTGTATAGAGATCAACAGGGAAGTGAAGGGAGAAAGTGAAGAGGACAGCCCCTGCAGGTATGATAAAGTAGTTCAAAGATAATCACGTAGCTGCAAATATCTAAAAAAGTCCACTCAAGAAAGCCAGTATTGTACTTGAAGATCCGCAAATGTGCTGATACCGTTAGAGTCAAATAATTGACGATAATAAATTAACCCTATCTGTGCCCAGCATCTAAGAAAACTATTTACTGTGTTAATAGGATTTTGTTGAGCCCAGGCTACTGCTGATAGATATATCAACTTCTGCAGGAGAAACTCCTCTCAATCTTCCTCCATCTCTTACTCATGTACTTCCCTATGTCCCTCCTTCTCCAGTGCTTCCTTCCCTTGCTCCTCCTCCTCTCATGCTTCTTCTCCCTCCTGCTCCTCCTACTGTCTTGTTTTCCTGCCTCTTCCTCATCTCCTCATATGCTTCCCCCTACATTCTCTGCCACTGGTTCTGTCCACTGCCCCTCTGACAGCTCCACTTCTATGTCCTCCTCTTCCCTTAAAAATGTCTTTGCTGCTTTGTGCTTCATTTTGTAGAACTGTTGTATTGGTACAGTATACCTCAACCTGCTCCCATGAGCAACTGCACTTGTCATCTATGAAAGGATTACAGTAGTGTCCATGTCAGAGCCAGGCTCAGAGTTACCTTCTTCATGCAAAGTAGATGAGTGAGCAGCACTGAGCTGTGTAATGCTGCTGCATGATATGTGGGATCATATAATGGTTCCACATAGAACGTTAATTGCTGCTGCCCATGCACAGGTGTCTGAGGCAGCGTTTGCCATACTGTTGGTATGAGGCAGAAAACAGTGTGCTTGGATTGTCAGGCATGAATGAATCATTGCTTTCTTGCTGTCATGTAGGGCAAGTGGAACTGGAACTTATAGCACTAACATAACACATAGAAACCATTGTGAATCTGGATTGCTCAGGGTGATGTCAGATGCACTATAAAACCCCAAAAAGTCTGCTAGGAGTAGTGTGGACTATTGAACCTGGGTTTATTTGGCTGTACTATCACATGCTCAGCCCTAGTGTACCCGTATCATGACTCACAGTTCCACCATGACTATCTCCACAACAAGCAGTTCTTGAAGTTGTATTTGGAACTAGTATGGCAGAAGCTTTATTTGTACCATCCTTCCTCGTACATGTATTTCTCCTCCTGTTCTCTTGTTCATGTTTTCTACAAGACATGACAGATGCCACTACAGTATGACCATGGTGGTGCAGGGGGGCACAGTGAAATGCCAAAAACTATGATGACACACTACTACAGTGGGTATATAAACGATTAAATTAACCATGTACATTGTATCACTTGGTGAGAGAAGGACAATGATTGAAAGTGAGACCACATCAGAACCCTGATCAACTCCACAGAGAGACAGTGCTATGAGACACTGAGTCAACACACCTAAACCACTCTCAGTAATGTCTCATAGCAGCCCACATACTTAGTCCAGAGACCTAGGACACTCTCAGTAAAATTGTGTAGCAGCCCCATACTTCACTTTCACCCACAGTTCATTTTACTGCCTGGATAGCATTGGCTGCATAGCTCAAAATGATGGATTCTGTGTCCCGAATTTCCTGTAACAAAAAAAAAATAAAATGTTACCATAAAATAGAACCTTAAACACCCCCCTCCATTCTGTCTCTGTCCCCTGATCGTCTGACCTTAAGTCCCTGCCCTATTGCAAGCTACAGCAAGCACACAGTGTACTATATTCCAGTCTGCAGCAGCACATGAATTACTAGCTGGATTTGCACAGAAACAAGACTTAACTGCAATTAGCTAGCTAACTAAAATAATAATGAATGATTCTCTGACAATTATAAAGTGTTTTTCAGTCAAGCACAACTATTTTCCCAAAAAGCAAAAATGAGTGCCTTCTCAGTGCACATGCATCCTTTGCCAAGAGAGAACTGGAAATAACATTGAGACACATGTAGCATGAAGAGATCACAGTCTTCAGCATCGCTGATAGGCTGCTGCAGGAGATAAGACTTGCATGATCATGCGCAAGCATTGTGTGTTATTTCTGCAAAATAACACAAAATCATACCATCAAAGTGCCAAAGAGCTGAAGGAAAGACTGAACACAGGGAAATGTTTTACAGTTCAGTGGGTCTTGTGGGTGGTGAGGAAGATGAAGGCTTGACCCCAGGGAACAAGACAGTGGCACTGGTGGCCATATGGTGGAGGTTAGGAGGTCCTACATCTCAAATGAAAAAAGAGAAACACCAAGCAATAATTGATCAACAGTTATCTGATATCATTTGTTGTAATACCTGTGTGAAAATCCAACCAGGATGTTTTCAGTGAAGCTGAAAAAATTGATGGAGGCATAAAGAAAGAATCTTGGGCATAAACTCAAGCAGAATGTTAATTTCTAAAAGGGAAAATCCCCTCAACCTATTTTCTGTATACCTGTTTAGTCTGCAGGCATGAACAATGATGCTTGCTCTTACACTCCCACCCCCAATTTCATCATAATTTAAATTTAAATAAAGTTGCTGCACTCTGCTCTGTCCTGTTGTGAAAACATGTTTCACTCCATTGCAAATGTCATGACCCCACTCATGGAAGACATCATGGGAGTTGATGCCTACATGCACAATAAACTGAAGTGCTACTGTCAGTCACTTCTGTTGTACATCTTCTGAAGTCCCTGTATTCTTGTCTTGTGCTGACCATCACATTTTTCAAGGTAAGTTCCCTAATGCTTTCTGTTGTTTAAAGTGTGTCTGAGCTGGCAAAATGTAGTTGGAAGAACGCTGGTGCTTGTGATATTTTGTTATTTAACTGATTAATTCTTATGTACTAGGAGTTCTTCGCTTACTCCCAGTCCCTTTGATGTGCAAATACACATTATCAGCTCCCATGTTTCCATTTATGAGTGGGTTCATAACCTTTGCAATGGAGTGAAACAGGTTTTCACACCAGGGCAGAACAGACTGAAGTAACTTCATTTAAATTTAAATGATGATGAAATTAGGGGGTTTCCAGAGATAGAAACATTGTTCATGTCTACAAACTACACAGGCAAACAGAAAAAAAGTTTGAGAGGACTTTCCCTTCAAAGTAGAATTTCTGATATGCCCAACTATCCACATTATATACTATATCTGCAAATATACTGTACATAAAGATTCAACACTGCTGGTAACCAGATTGTCTATGGCATAAGAGGGCTTACTAAAAATCTTTCATGGTTTGGTGGTTATTATCGGGAAGAGTCAAGACATTGTAATCACATTACTCTCCTTTGAGACATGATGAATATTATCCAAAAAATGGAGGGTAGGCACTAGGAGTAGGAAATAATTGAATTCATGATTGATGTTTGTTTACTTTAAATGAGTATTCAGCATAACTGGGCATCCAGGCAATTGTTCACATTTTTAAGTTTATGTACCAACCCAAACCAACTTTTTTTTTCATTTTTCTTATGGTGGCCTGGAGTTCATTTGCACTCTTAGATGCATTATGTTCAATGTGAATATATATTACTTACTATAATACTTGCTCTTTATATACAGTGTTATGACAGACAAGAACTCATGCAGTAAACTAGGATTTGAGATCAAAAATAGCTTAATTTCAATAAGACAATATTCTAAACAAATTAAATGCAGAAAAATTCAGAACAAAATGGGAATATTGTTATACCCTGTGTAGTACTGATTCCTGGAATAGCTTACTGCAAAATATAGTAAATCATGCAACTATAGAGATCTTCAAAAACAGGAATGATAGGCTAATCAGGGATATGGCTCTTCCAGAATACTACCACTGAGATGTGGAGGGCAGTCAAAATGGGTCACTTCTGGCCTCCATCTTCCCTTTCATCCGGAGCAGTCATGTGAATATAATAGACACAAGGTTGCACCCCCATAGATAGGGTTACAAAGGCTGTTCTATGTTAAGCCAAAATTTTACACCTTAATATCATAGTCATTCATGGATAGAATAAACTGTAACTTCCTATGTGCCTTTTTTGACCCAGGATCTCTGGCTCCAGAAAATGTGACAATGGTCAGTTTGGTAGTTTGAAATTTCTGGAAGAGTGACCACATGACAAAATATATTTTTTAAACTTTGTTTTGCTCACCAATAGCTCAAAAATGCAATGAGTAACTTCTGAAATGTTCAAGCTAGTTACAGTTTGGATCAAAGATGATTTTTGTGCTAAGTGGCAGTAGTGAGAACTTTGTATTTTAAAGAAGTCAAAAATGTGTACATGCACAGTTCATTTTTTCACATTTTTTCATAACGTATTTTTTGTAAAAGAAAAAACCTAAATTGTGTCATTTTTGTGAGATCCACTATATTCATGACTCATAGAAGTCATACAAATGGCAGAATATAGTGTTATCCCCAAACCAAATTTTGAGTGTGAGTTAATGGTGACCACTTAAGTGCTTATCAGTAGGGCCCCTGTCGAAGGTACCCCCCAAGTTTAGAATACAGATGTTAAAATTTGGACAAGTTACAGAGTTTAGAAAATTGCTACAGGAATAGAAACTAAGTCCCCTCAAAAATAGCACACTGCCCATGCACATGGACTTAGTAAGGAAATGCAATGTTAGGGTTTTTGAACCCTAACTCCGCTTACTCCATCCACCTGTCCTATGAACCCCACCAAATTAATTCCAAACCTTAATTCAGGTATCAGACATACATTTTAACATCCTAAATGAAGAAAATAGTGTGAAGAATATAGTTACACCCCGGCTGTGATGAATACTGCACTCAAATGTTGGGACACACAAGTTTGCTGTATACAGGCCTTGCAGCTGTGTGTGACCTTGCTACTGATTCATGACTAGCAACTTGCGAAGTCTGCTACAGGTGTGGTTTAATGTGTGTGATGATGAGTTGCTTCATGAGGGCCACTCACAAAGTCTTCAAATGGTTGGGTGCAATCTGTGTGAGATGATGTAGTCACAGGCCACTTGCAATGTCTGCTATAAGTCAAGTACATTGTTCGTAATGGTGTAGCTGCTTTGTGTCTGGCCCTCAGGACCACTAGTGAAGGCTGCTACAAGTCTAGGACAGTTTGTGTGAGGATGCAGCTGTTTTATGAATGACACAGTCTGTGAGATGGTGCAGCTACTGTACTTCACTGGTCCACTCATTAAGAATGCTGTCTGCTACAGGTCTGTGCAATACATGCGATGATGCAGCTGCTTTGCAAATGGCACACACACACACACACACACACACACACACACACACACCACACACACATTTGCTTTGGCTCAGCATGGTACCCTGTGGTCTTTAGTCTCACAAAATATGAGTTCAGTGTTATTTGCTATCAAAAAGATGGTCACATGGTACACACTACTGTAGAACATTCTCCCTCAAGACTCTTGCTTGTGGAGTTGGAGTGTGCAAGCATCAAATAGTCAAACAGGTCTTTCTGTGTGCACTTCAAAAAGTATACTGCAGGGGGGCGTGGCTTAACCCTGATCCAGAATGGTCGCATAGAGAGATAGCTCCTGGAACACGGGGATAAATCCAACATTTGCCGTCATTTAGACCCTCTATTTCTGCCAGAATTTTGTATTGTAGCAGAGAGAAATCCCCTGGGCACAATATTGGGACTTTTACCTCAAGTGATCTTCTGGAGACCACTTGTTTCTCTCTCTCGGAATGTGGATCTGCAGTGCGGCCTACAATATGCAACCTTCTGAGGAATTATCGAGAACTGAAGCAATATTCGGTCAGCTCATGATCTAAATGGTACAACTCACAACTGCAGTTAATGCCACGATGCAGACCTTGCAAGGGATTAAAGTTAGGATCATTCCCAATGATCGACGAATATCTTCCCATGATGCGGCCCTTCATGAAATAACTGCAACTCTGAGGGAACAGGCCAAACTCATTGACACACTACAAAATAAAGTAAAGACCTTGAAAATCGCAGCAGCCAAAACAATAAAAGGCTTATCGGCTTTCTGGAAGGTGCAGAACAGAAATTGGCCACTTACTTTTTACAGACAACCCTCCCAAAGCTGCTCAAGTTACCAACCAACTTTCATCCTCAGATAGAATGGGCACATCGCTTGCTTGCCCCGGCACCAAGGCCTGGAGCAAGGCCTAGACCCCTGATTGCCAGATTTTTGGACTTCAGGCAAAAAGAGTCTATTGTAGCTGCTGCTCAAACTGCAGGGGAAATCACTTGGCAAGGCACCATATCCAGCTTTATCAGGACTATTCTAGAGAACTCTCCAATCACCGTAAGGCGTATACCCAAGCACGGAGACTGATACAAAAGCTAAACTACTCCTATTCACTGCGGTATCCAGCGACCATGTGGATCATGCACAATGAGTCCCCCCTTTTGTTCAAGACCCCGGAAAGCTTGATAGACTTCCTGTGGGCTAGACACCCCGTGGAGTTTCGGGGCCCTAACAGCCAGAGTGAGCAGTTACAATGCTCTCCCTCTCCATCAGCAGTGGACACTTCCTCGGCTCCAAAGCAAGCCATATTTGAGTCTGGTGTGTGGACTTTCGATGCATCGCTACCACTGAGGCCAAGAAAATGGCAACCTTCTCATCATCATGCCCGATGACAACATCCCACTGAAAGAGCCGGCTCCCTGAGCCCACAGGCGATAGTGCAATCAGACCAACTTCCAGATCAGCAAGATCTCATGGACCTGCAGACTTTCTTCACACCTAACCCATATGCCGTACTACAGCCGGACTTGCAGGATGTAGCTACTGCACAAGGGATCTCAGAAGGAGCAGAGACGGATATGCTTGGGTTGACATCCTTAGGGCCTACGCTCTCCATGGTTCAAAACAAATCCTGGGCCAACATAGTTGCCTCATGTCTGGACCCTGCAACTGGCCCTCCTGTTGTGGACCCACGAGATGAAACTGCCAATGCTACAACTGGTCTTTCCAGACCTGGCTCAGAACCCCCGGACTGAGGTCATGTTCTAACTGTATGGTACTAGTCTAATACAGGTGGTTTAGTATGTAATATAGGAAAGGGGAGACACTGAGACTCTTTTTTATGCTTGGCTCTCCCTCTGTTTAACATCCCACCCCTTTGCCTGCCATGGGACCAATATTACTGGAGGTATTAAGGTTAGCTCTCCCAATCCTTCGCCTACCAGCTGGGCATAGTGGAGTATTGTAACTCCATTAGTGACACGCTTTGAGGATATCCTACTACCTTGCTCAGGGCCCCATGGTCCCAAGGGGAATACTGTTATACGCCCTTGGGGGGGTCTTAGTTCTAATTATATCTCTACTCCCCGTAGTATGGACAAGCTATTCTGAATGGTATTTCCTCTTGTCCTGATCCCAGGCCGACCCCCACAGATACCAAAACAGGTTTTGCGACCTCAGTCGGTGACAGAATAACTTTGGGATTCCCAACAGCTGTGGACAGGCCGATATATGTATATAGTTGGTTAAATGTTGTTACTAGTCAATATTATATTTTACAAGTTGAAACTGTTTATAGGCTCTTCCAGATCATGATTAGTAAGTGCTTAAGAGGGGGTTGTGTGTGTACCAGGGGTGCCTTGCTGTTGGTATTTAAATCAAGAACAACAGATTTTCTGCATAAGGTGATATGGGGCAGACCTTCACTCTCAGTCTCTGCTAGATTTTATAGCGTGCACCCTTCTAAGCCAGATTTCTCACTTTTAGACTATGACTAACATTCGCTATTGCACCTGGAATGTACAGGGTCTTAATACCCCTATAAAACGTTCTCAGGAGCTCAACCATCTCAAGAGACTGGGTGTGCAAGTAGCCCTACTACACGAGACACTATGTTGAAAAAGTTGGACCATGACAGGCTGAAAGGTACATGGGTGGGACAGGATATTTCTTCTTCGGCCACCACCCGCAAATGGGGGGGTCACTATTTTACTTCACAAATCCCTTCAGTGGACACAATTAAAAGTTCAGCGAGACAGAGATGGCAGATGGCCTGATGGAGACTCCGACAGGCACCCAAGTGATAGCTAACGTGTATGGCCCCAATGACAACCAGCCTGAAGTGTTCCACTCGTTGCCTCAAGCTATAAGCTCCTTAGCCTCTCCACAGGTCCCTATAATCTTAGGGAGTGATTTTAATCTCCCCTTGGATCCTTTCCTAGATCGCACATCCACCTGCCCAGACCACCATCAGAAATCTTGCCTTTCTCTGCCACAGCTGATCACAGATATGGGGCTACAATACCCCTGACTCATCCTCCAACCACGGGACAAAGATTTTACATTATTTTATCCGGTGCATAATTCACATTCTAGGCTGGACCACTGGATTATTTCCCCTTCTATTATGAACAGCACCAACGATGCTGTCATCTATCCAATTATCATATTGGATCATGCTCACACTAACTAGCCTCTCAGCCCCTCGATCCCCGAGCTGGCATCTTGATCTGCTCCTTTTGAGGGACCCTAACTTCCCTCAATGGCTTCGAATGCAGGTTACTAATTTTCTATAAGACCATGCCACAACAGAGGTGCCCCCAACAATGATCTGGGAGGCTCTGAAAGCCATCATAGGATGCGTTATCATAGGACATGTGGTGCATCACAGGTGGCAGAGAGAACATCAGCTTAAAACATTGGAATCCTGCCTTATAGAACTCGAGGTGAATTTTAAAAGTATGCTGCATACTTCCCTACACTTCCCGATAGGCAAGGAAATAACTAAAATTCGTCACCAAATACAGGACCTACTTGCCAGGAAAGCTAAACTGGCCTTCCTCAGACTAAGGCATAAGTACTGGGAGGGAAGAGAAGTCTGGGAAAGTACTAGCCTATAGACTCCGGAAACAGAGGGCAGAAAGCCATATCCCTGCACTCAAGGCACCAGGTGGTCCTGTGCAGTTACAACCAGAATGCATAAATGAAATAATGCAAGATTTCTATAAACAGCTATTTTCTTCCTCCAGCACTTTTAATGCTGCACAAGTGTGAACCTTTTTGACATCTATACCCATCTGTCATTTACCTCCTCAGTAAGCTGCCACCTTGGAGTCTCCCATTACCCCTCAAAAGGTCACAGAAGCACTCCACAATTTAAATCATGGGAAGGCCCCTGGTGTGGATGGATTTCACTCTGAAATATGGAGCCTAATTGCACCACTAATATCCCCCCTACTTAGTGACTTTTTAACTTAGCCCTTAGTTCTGGATCCCTCCCCCATCCCCTCGGGAAGCGATCATTACTGTATTTCCCAAAAAAGGGAAAGATGCCACCTTACCATCCAGAAATCTCCCTATTTCACTTATCGATTCTGATAGTAAAATTTTTGCAAAAATTCTGGCTTCCAGGTTAAAACTCTTGCTTCCCCATCTCATACATCCTTCACAAGTCAGATTTGTCCCTGGTCAACTCAGCAGAGATCACATACATTCCCTAATAAATATCATATACTGGACTGACAACTTTCCAGCACCTGCTGCTGTGGTAGCCATAGATTTTGAGAAGGCATTTGATTCTCTCAAATGGCAGTACCTTCAACAGGTGCTAGAAGCCATGGGTTTTGGTCACAATTTTAGGAGCTGGGTAGCAGCTCTATATCAAAACCCTTTGGCCCGGGTCCTCACCAACTCTACTCTGTCCGCATCCTTCCCTCTGGGGTGGGGCACAAGGCAGGGCTGCCCCCTCTCTCCCTTACTCTTCATATTAACAGTGGAGCCACTTGCGATTCTTCAGTCACAACAGGATTTCCCTTTGGCGACATCACTTTCTCCACATTTATGTATGCAGATGATTTGTTAGTCCCATTAGTGGGTGTCACCACTTTCCTTCCTTTTCTGCTTTCCCTCCTTGCAGACTTTACTAGCTATTCGGGCCTAACAATTAACAGGTTTAAAATGGAAGTACTTTCCCTCAATAGCTTGTGCACTTCCGATCAGGTAGCCCACCTTGGTCTTCATTGGGCTCCACATTCCCTTGTGTATCTAGGGATACGGCTTACAGTAGACCTTACTAAAATTTGGGATCTAAACCTTAAACCCCTCCTTGAAGATATCAAGACTGAGTTTGTACACTGGCATGGTCTTCAACTTACACTATCAGGCAAAATATCTGCGATCAAAATGGTGGTAGCCCCTAAACTTTTACATGTCATCTCACGTATACTGCCCGCCTTACCGGCATCATGGGTTAAAGCCATAGACCAGGCCTTTTCCAACTTTTTCTGGGAAGGTATTACACCCCGTTATAGTAGAAACAAACTCAGATCCCACTGGTCACAGGGAGGCTGGGGCCTTCCTTTGCTGGAAGGGTATAAATGGGCCTTTACTGCAGCCCAGACCTAAACTGGTTCTACCCACAGACATCTGAGTGACCACAATGGATACACATGGAGGAGTCTATGGCCCAGACCCAATCCTTGGCAGTTTTACTTTATAATCCCCTTCCCAAACATTTGTCCTCCTGCCCAACGATAGCAGGCTCAGTACAGACATGGCGTATGGTGGAAAAGAAATTGAAGGCAGATTTGCATCCCCTTCTGGACACCTCAATGTGGGGGAACGTACTCAAAAAAGTGGATGGCAGACCTTTGCCTTGGCCTTTATGGCAGAGTAAAGGAATTTTTACACTAAAGGACTTGATGGTGGACGGCAGTCTCACTATTAAAACATTTCAAACACTAGATTGGGAAGTAAACTTAAGCAGGCAGGCCTTTTGGCAGTATCTGCAGGTCAGAAACTCGGTCTTAGCCTATGTTAAACATTACCACAAGACAGACATAGCAGGGTCCCATTTACTAACTAAATGGCTGACCCATTGGGGAAGGGGGGGTAAAGCCAGTCTTAAATATGCTGATCTTAGGAATCATCTCCCTACACATTCAGCTCAGGTTAAAGGTAAATGGGAGCAAGCCCTCCAACAATCTATTTCGGACACCCAATGGAAGCTATGCTGGAAGTATGCTCATTCTATGTATCCCGATATGAAAAGTAGACTTATGCAAAACAAGATATTCTCACATTGGTATTGTACTCCTGTGGTCTTGTACAGAATGCACCTAATGGATAACAGTCAATGCTGGCATTGTTTCTCGGGAGTGGGAAACCTCTTGCACATACTTTGGCTCTGCCCATTTCTCACTCCATTTTGGATGGCTGTCTTGGGTCTGGCTCAACAGGCCTCAGACTCTGCTCTGACTCTGGATCCCCTAGTCTGAATTCTGGGCCTTCCCCAGTGCTAAGAACGTTTACTCGTCAACAGCACAGATGGCCTACATTTCTTAGCCTCCAAGCTAAGAGGCTTATCCTCTGTAGGTGGAGAACCACAGAGGTACCCACTATTTCTGAATTATATAATTCCCTGTCTAGGGTAGCAGTACTGGATCATCAGTCCCACCTAGCTACCAAGACTCTTTCACAATATTATTTTACCTGGGCCCCTTATCTGGCTTATCTCTCCCCATGTGCAGGGATTGGCTGAACTTCCCCTGTGGAATGATCTGGACCAACATATTAGACACACCGGTAGGCAATGGCTAGGAACCCCAAATCCACCCCCCTACAAGGACTTCTATTCTGTCTCCATATAGGGTAAGAATTAAGATCTGGACTTTAGTGTTGTTAATATTTTTGTTGTTATGTTTGTGTTTTTCATGCTTTATTCAGGTATCAGGAGACATCTATGTGTCATGCATGTATTAGAATCCTTAAATTACCTAAATGTGGTGGTGATCATGTAATTTCCCACACTTCCCTCTCCCCTGGGCACACTACCACAATACAACTTATGGAATAATTTCTCTGCTGTGTCATTATTTAGCAATATGTCTTTTTATGAGCTAGACTCTGTCAACTCTATACTGAAACTGCAGTCAATGTGTATGCATATATATCATGTTGTATTTTATTTCTGTACCTGGTTATGTCTGATGTTATTATTTAAAAAATTGAATACAAATTATTAACTACAAAGAAAGTATACTGCTCTTTGCCAGCAAGATTTTGCCATTGCAAGTCTACACAAAGTCAGAACTCATCCATGGAATGCCAAAGATATGAAAAAAAAAAAACAAGCATAGTGGACAGACTCCACCCATCTCTGGGCCAGATTCTAGAAGGGTTTTTCCTGGTGTAACAGCAGTTGTGCCAAGTAGAAAGGCGCATGTAGCAACTTGTCAGCAGTTGCGACATGCGCGATTCTACAAAGTGGCCTGCGGCGCTGAACAGCAGTTACACCGCATAATCCTCCTGCAACATGGTGCTAGGGGGTTTACAGCAGCAGTTGTGCCCCATTCTAGAAGGGCAGCCACAAAGTCCCCACATCGGGATTCTACAAGAACCCCCGGAGGAGATCCGGCAACGTAAGTTGCACCAGCATTTAGCTGGTATAACTTAGGGATGCCCCCGGGGGTCCTGTAGACCTGTTGGCTGTCCAGTGGTCAGTGCACGGTTGCCCTGCCCCCCATGCCCAGCAAACCCCAGCAGGGCACCACAGGGCTACCTATACCCCAGACCCCCCGAAACACCCGTTGGCAGAAGCCCCACAGGGCGGCACTGCCATCCCCCCACCTGTGTCCCAAACCGCAAGTCGCCCACCGCAAATGCAGCAAAAAGCATGCCCTGCTAGTCTGGTGCCCCCCCAATCAACATAAACTAAGTAAAGACCTACCAATCCCATGTAGTCTAGTGCCCCCTGATCAACATAAAATAAATAGTGTCCTTCATTCCCTAGTGATCCCTGATGCCCCCTCATCAACATAAATAAATAATGACCTTCATTCCCTGGTAGACTAGTGGCCTCACCCCCCCACCCAGCCGTGCCAGCCCACCCACCCCCACCCACATCCCCAGCTGGCAAAGGCGCAGCCCTCTCTCACCTTGTGACCAGCTCCGCTGATTGCCTGCAAGAGCCTAACTGTAAAATGCACTCAAATTAATTTCTGAGCATGTCTTTCCAGTAGCACTCATACAGAACTCAATCGGCAACTGATCGTGGAAGTGAGTGAGAATGTGCCAGTCGCCGGCTGTGGATGGGTGGGGTACTGGGTGGGCTGGCATGGCTGGGTGAGGGGCCACTAGACTACCAGGGAATGAAGGATATTATTTATTTTATGTTGATCGGGGGCTACTTGACTATCAGGGAATGAAGGACATTATTTATTTTATGTTGATTGGGAGCACTAGAATACTAGGAATGAAGGACATATTTATTTAATGTTGATCAGGGGCACTAGACTACCAGGGAATGAAGGACATTATTTATTTTGTATTGATTGGGGGGCATTAGACTACCAGGAATGAAGGACATTATTTATTTTATGTCGATGGGGGGGGGGACACTAGACTACCCCAGGAACTGGGGGTTTTAATATCTATATGTTGCTCGGGGGGCACTAGACTACCAGGGAATTGAGGGTTTTATTATTTATTCATTGATGGGGTGGCACTAGACTACGAGGGAACTGGGGGTGTTGAGAATGGGGGTTGTCCATGTCATGCTACTGTTGTGGCTTGTGACATGCTCTCCAGGTGTGCCTGCAGTTTGGCATACCTGGCTGCATGTAGCAAGTCGCAGGACTGAGCTGCAATGACCCTGCCCCTTCTAGAATAGGGCACAGGGTCATTGTCACCCATTATGGTGGCACAAGTTATGCTGCAGGCTACTTTTGCCACCTTCTAAAATTAGGGCCACTGTCTAGGACTTACACTATATATGATTATCCTGTAATTAGCCATGGGACTTGACTAATCAGCAATTTTTACTAAGCAGAATGTATTGTCATATTCCAATCCAGAGTCTGAAAATGGAGGTCATTAAGAAACATTTTTCAGGTAACTAGTGAGCCAGATAAAGTGTTTTACAAGCTCATATACTGTAGGCCATACACAAAATTACGTTACTTGACAAGTGAGCAGAGGATTTGCTTGGCTATGCCAGTTCGTCATTCAAAATTCTTGGTACTCTATCATGTTTGCTATCAAAAAGAGGACTAATCCTTTCTTGGTGTTATATGAGATATAATGATGCCTGAAAACCTGTCAAAGGTTTCTGGCATGCATACTGTAAGCATTATTTTCTTATTTGACAAGCAATATTATCAGTGTCTTTCTTCTACTAGGAGGTCAGCTAACCAGTATCCTTTTGTCTCTTTCTGCAGCTTTCAGTGGTCAGTAAAGATAAATGAAAAAGAACTCAGTCTGAACTGTGATCACAGTCATGTTTCTTTGAAATGTAACTTGATTCAATTTCCATGGCCCTTTTGGTGAAGAGAGGGCTATATAGATTTTTGTGGCTTCAGGAATGCATCCTATAAAAAAACCCACATTGAAGATGAAACATGACACGTTCTTTATAAGTGATCCAAGAAGCCTGACCTCTGTCCATACATTTCAGATGTATGTAATCAAGTTTTATTGGTTCTTGAATTACATTCTGGGAGGAAGAAAGTTCCCTCTCTCTTCTAAGCACAGCACAAAGTTTGATACTGCCATTAATAAAGGACCACACAGTTCAGGCAAATTAGAATGTAATTCTGTAACCCCCTTGTTTTGCAATTTCCCCATGTTCTATAGGTGGATTTGTAAATATGATTTATTTATTTGATTGATTGATTTATAAGCACATCAAGTGGCACTCCATGGGTAAACAGGTTATTAAAAATCCCATATATTTTATTTAGTGTTTTATAAAGATTTCAAGCTGTACTTGCAAATTAAAAATATAACAAAAACATGATCTGTGTGGTTTTTCATTTTGTTGGATTAAAAGCTATTAGAATGTAGTTATGTAACCTCCTTGTTTTGCAATGTTCCCTGTATTCTGCAGGTGGATTTGTTAATATTATTTATTTATTTATCGACTGATTGATTTCTAGGCACATCAAGTGGAACTCCATGGGCAAAGGGGTTATTAAAAATCCCATACTTTTATTTAGTGTTTTATTAAGATATCAAGCTGTACTTTGCAAAATAAAAATATAACAAAATACTGATATGTGTGGTTTTTCATTGTGTTGGATTAAAAGTTGGGAATGACAACAGAGAAACCCCTGGTGCACTGTAAAATGTGGCACCATTTTGGGAGATCTATTACTTGGGTTCTTCAGCTTTGTACTATACATACTGAGACAGCATGGGGGGGGGCTGCAGAGTGACAGCATAGCTCTGAACTGAGATTACATCTAAATTACATTCACATGCAGAATCAGCACTGCCAGTATATCTGGTCTTTGTAGAGTATCTTCTAGAACACCTTTTACTTTTTGATGCATTATTTGGCTGTCTGGGTCCTGTTTTTGAATGATGTGTCCTGAGCTACAGAAGGACATGGTTTACCTGTTTCTGCCTTGTGGGTACAGACTTTTTATTTTTAACAGAAGTGAATTATTCTGTCTATAGACTACTTTTCTGCTATAACTAAATGAATTATTGCTTCTCTTTATGAACACAGCACTGATTTTGTGAGTATGAGCACCATTGACATTTAAAAGCACAATTTTCAAAACAATTTCTATTTTGTTTTGTGTCTTTCACAAGAGACTTGAGAACAGGGCCCTATGTATTGCCTAGTGGTGGGAGTTCAGCACTGCAAAACAAGACAGAGTCATTCAACTACACAGTGACAAACTGGTGTCCAGGGCATTTCTTGTGGATTAATAACTGGCTAGGAGGTTGTTTTAACTGACACCATTAACCCCAGCTGTTCATTAATTCCCCAATAAATGACCTAGGCAGATGTCATTATTGTAATTATAAACCTTTAGAAAGGGAAAGTTTAAAATGGTTTAATGTTACAGTTTTCATTTTGGTTTCACTTTCTGTTCAGCTTGATTTTCTCTGCCCTTCCTCTGCTCTGAGTGTTGGACTGGTCTTTTCTAGGGCCTTCCCACACTAGGACTTTTAAATAATTTTCACTATGTTACAATGGTTTAAAAAGTCTGTATACAGATTGCAGTATTGTAAAAAGCATGCTAAAATCCATGTTTCAAAACTGTACTCTAATCCTTCTTGGAGGTATGCAAAACCATGGTTTTAGAACAATGTGTTTGCCTTAACCAAAGTTAACATCTGTGTGGCCCCGATCCAGGCTGTAACTCAAAATAAGGAAGTGCACCTGCACTGTAATTTTTGGGCTCTTCACAGTCAAGAAAAAATACTTTCAACACATATGACCATTTGTTTGTTTTCTGCTTCTTCATTGATTCCAAATATCTCTGCATGCATTTCAGAACCGGTACTGCCTTTTACTAGTGCAACAATGATGACTGGGAACTCAGTCTAGCATGTTGCAGGAGCACTGTCTTTAGCAAGCAGTAAGACATCACTGGGTGTGTGTTAGACAGCACTAACACACGACCAGGGGCATAGAGAGGCATGAGGCCACAGCACAGTGCTGCTGGCTCCTGGGCATTCATTAGAACTGTCTAATGTGCACCTCATGAGTGTCTTATTGTGCTTATAAAATGGTCCTCTGTATTTTACATGCATACAAGAATCAATTTTTTTGTTATCTTAAGGTATAAAAAAATTATAATCTTTCATGTACCTTATTGTAATATAGTTCCTCTATCGGCCATAAATTGACATTTTTTTGTTTTGTTTTGCCCTTAGGACTTTCGTCTTACTGTGGCTACTGTAGCTGCACTTTGTTTCCCATAGTGACAACTGGTAGCCATGGCACCCTGCCCCCCCGGTGTAGTTTTATATTTTAATATTTCATTATATATATAATAATA
This sequence comes from Neoceratodus forsteri, assembly GCA_016271365.2. Taxonomy (NCBI): domain Eukaryota; kingdom Metazoa; phylum Chordata; order Ceratodontiformes; family Ceratodontidae; genus Neoceratodus; species Neoceratodus forsteri. The sequence continues at coordinate 531,147,106 of CM028134.1, read as the reverse complement.
ATAATAATAATAATAATAATAATAATATCAATGACCCTCTCCAATCCTGCTTCAGGAAACGGTATAGTACTGAGACAGCCCTTGTTCAGGTGCTAAATGACCTCCTGTTGGTAAGAGATCAGAGAGCCCGATTCATCTTGGTTCTCCTTGATCTTGTAGCAGCATTTGACCCCGTGGATCATGGGGTGATGCTCGAACACCCACGGTTTTTCTGTGAATTGAGAGGGGCAGTCCACAGTTGGTTTCGATCATTTCTGCTGGGCAGGTCTCAGAGAGTGGAGTCGGGGATTTATTCCTTGGCCCCGCACTGTCTACCCTGTGGAGTTCCACAGGGTTCAATGTTGTCCCCTATGTTATTCGCGGTGTACATGCTCACACTGGGGGACATTATAAGACGGTATGGGCTGAGTTTTCTTTGCTATGCTGATGATTCTCAGCTCTACATGTCTTTTGTACCAGAATGGGAGTCTGATTCAATTATAGTGTTTAACAACTGCCTATTGAGATTCAGGATTGGATGAGTACCAGCTGGCTTCAGTTGAACTCAGGCAAGATAGAGGTATTGGTAGATCCTGGGGTTAGGATGTTGGGGACATGGGCGGGGAAGCCCTCAGGTCTATATTTTGGGGGAACCCGCTTATGGCCTCCAACCAGGTACGTAACCTAGGGGTTATATTTGATGAGGGCCTGACCCTGAGGGTGCAGGTGTCGGCTGTAGTCAAGTCTTCCTTTTTTCATCTAAGGAACATAGCCCGGGTAAAGCACCTGGTTCCACCGGAAGATCTTCCTACCTTGGTCCACGCCTTAGTTACCAGTCATTTTGACTATTGCAATTCCCTCTATCTAGGGCTACCTGGGGTGGATACCCGCTGCTTGCAGCTAGTGCAGAATGAGGCAGCCAGGTAGTTGACTGGGGTCCCTAGATCCAGTCTTATAACACCTGTGCTGCAAGATCTGCATTGGCTGCCTGTGCAGTGGTGGATTACCTTCAAGGTTGTGTTGCTGATCTACAAGGCCCTACATGAGTTGGGACCCCGCTACCAGAAAGAACTCCTGTCTTCTTATTGTCCCTCCCACTCACTCCGATCCTCTGATGGGAGATTGCTAGAGATTCCCTGGGTAACCCTGAAAACATCTGGATGGAGGTTGTTCGCCTTATGGCACCTACCCTGTGGAATTCTCTACCCCGTCAGATATGAGATAGCTTGACTGTAGAAAGTTTACAAAAATCCCTTAAAACAGTTTTGTTTCATCAAGAATTTCATGACATTTGGTATATGTTTATGTATGTTTTTATAATGACTGTGGATTTTAAATTATTGTGATGATTATTGTAAGGGCGCCCTGAGCTCAGGAAGGGCACCTTATATAAATACATTTTACATTACATTTTTTACATTACATTACATATACATATATATATATATTCATTGCAAAAAGCACTGTTAGTGCATAATTAGGGTTGAAGCATCAAAAGCAGGGAAATACAACCTGAGGGTTCCAAAGCCTAAGATCCTCCCCACCACTGTGCATGCAGGAACAGGCATGAGGGGTGTGTTTTGGGATTGTGAACCCTAATGCGCACCCCATTCCATGACCAAGCAATGTAAGATGGGTACAGCATAGGAGAATGGGGTGAACATTTTGGTCCAAAATCCCAAAACACACCCCCTCATGCCTGTTCCTACATGCACAATGGGGTGGGGTAGTAGACTTGGGAACTCTAAGGTCGTATTTCCCTACTTTTATTGCTTCAACAATAATGGTGTGTTAACACAGTTTTTAGCAATGAATTTTCTTACTTTTTCAGATAGTTTACTTGTATCCTTATTTGCCTGTGTGAACTCCCACCCTCCATAACTGTCCTTATGTCACAGTGGGAGTGCAGGGCCCAAATGCTGCGTGATTTTCTTTATTTTACTTTGGGAGCTCAGGGTCCTTTGGACCCTTCACAGCTGTCCCTCCATAGATGCATGGCAAAATTATCAGCGTAACCATCTTATTATCCCAGCACATGTACCCAGTAGAGAAAATTTTCAAATCCTAGCCAAAATATAATTCTGTGCAACTGCAATGCCATTCCACACCACAGATGCAAAATCACATTTTGAGCAGGATTTGAAAAATGATAGCTGTGACATTCATGAGGTCGAGTAATAAGAAAGCTATGATGAAACTATGGGGTCAAAATACTAAAAATTTCCGAACTTATGAGCAGGCATACTGAAAATTGCATTGTATGGTCATAACTTTGGCAATTGTTCAGATTTTGACCCTGAATTTTGAACATAGTCTTCTTATGACCACACATCATAAATCCCATACGTGAAAATGTTCAAATCTGTGCCAATATGCCATTCCACACTACAGGTGTGAAAACACATTTCAAACAAGGTGTGAAACATGACAGCTGTAGTGTTCATGAGGTGGTGTGAAAAAAATGGCTATGTTGAACATTTGGAGTCAAGATATGAAAAACTGCCAAAGTTACATGCATGCGTGCATAGAAACATTTCAATGAACGATTGTAACTCGGCCATTTTTAAGATTTTTTTCACCAAATTTTCAACATGGGCTTTTTTGGACCCACCTCATGAACACTGGCACTGTCGGGAGTCACATGATGCCTCAAGCTGAGTAAGCAGCTTGGAATGACTGCTCCACTTTTCTCCTCCACTTTTTCCTTTATAACTTTAATTTTAACAAGTATATCTCAACTAGTTTTGATTACCTGATCTGTAGCAGACTCCTGGATCACTCTGCTGATGGATTCTTGAATCATGTCGGATACTGAAATAAAAAATGCTCAGATACGCCACACACCACCAAGTACACCAGAGAGGAATAAGGGCTACAAAAGATCTAATACCTCGGCTCCAGCACCTGTCTGCCTTTCTGCATCGGCAGTAGCCTTGACTGAAGAACGATTCCTACAAGAGCTTTCCCCATTGAAAGAAGCCCTTAAAATGATTTCCAAGGATCTTAAAAGTATTGAACTCGACAATGGAAGCCCTTAGCCAGAGACTGGGTGATGCAGAAGTGAGAATTAGTTCAATGGAGGACTGGCAAAGATGCACAGAACCTGAAACTACCTCCGTGCAGCAAAAGATAGCTTGGTTGGAGGACTGACTGGAAGATTTGGAGGGGAGAAGCCACAGGAACAATATTGTTGCAACTGGCTTACTGAAGGGTGCTGAGGGACCAAATACAATCCTATTTGTTCAGAAAATGTTCAAAAAATGTCCTGCCCCCTCCTAATGCCACAATCTACATCGATGAGAGAGTTCATAGAGCCCTACAGCCAACACCACTGCCTGTGCACCTCCCTGACCTTTGATTTTTAAGGTACTTAATTATTTGGATAAACTGCAATTCTTGGCAAAACGAGGGGGCTTCAGGAGATTACCTGGGAGTGCAACAAGATATGAATGGTCCAGGACCTTCCCTGTTCAGCGAGGCTTAAACAAGCAGCATACAGTCAGTTCATTTCCAAGCTGTTGGCTGCCCAAACCAATTTCTGAATGTGCTATCATGTGCAGTTACAGGTTGACTATCATGGTAAATTTACATCCTTTGAATCAGCAGATCAAGCTCGACACAAACTCCCCCAACATGTTTCCTGACCTTTTCAAATCCACAACTCAAAGATATCCAGTTGTGACATCTTCCTTTTACTGGGCACAGGGAGCTGGAGATGGATAAGCCTCCTTTCAGATGTGGATCCATTTCGGGGACTACACAGAGATTGGGATGCCCATTCAGGATTGTGGAGAGCACACATCTATGTCTGAATTAACTGGAATACGATGCTGGAGTGAGTATGCTTTGCTTTAACAGATGGAGGACTCGTGTTCTTTTTGTTTATTTAAATCATTTAACTCAATAGTTTTCATTTATTCACTGAATAAGCCATCGGTTACCGGTGATTGGAGACACAGGACTCAATACCGTTTTCAGCTTATGATCAGCTCAGCCTGTTTTTTTTTGTGTGTTTTCCTGCATGCACTATGCTTTAATTTGTAATATTTTAAAACATAGACTCTGTCAGCAGATAAGGACCATACAGCCCACCTAGTCTGCTACTCACTGAAGCAGCCCCAGGTCTGCGGCTCTCCTGCTCTGCGCATCTCCAAGGATCTCCAGGGTACCCTTATGTCTATCCCATGCACTCTTGAACCCACACATTGTTTTCACACTCACCACTTCTGCTGGAAGGCTGTTCCATGGCTCCACCACCCTTTCAGTGAAAAAGTACTTTCTCACATTACCCCTGAGCCTTCCACCCATCAACCTCATATCATGCTCCCTTGCTCTTGTGCAGAGTTTTCTCTGAAATATGCTTTCCACCTGTACACTGTGTCTTCAGCTAAGGTACTTGAAAGTCTCTATTATAGCTCCCCTCTCCCTTCTTTCCTCCAGTGAATAGATATTAAGGTCCTTATGTCTTTCCTCGTAGGGCTATATTTGAGTGGATTTGGTGACTGAATATAATTGCCTTCCTTTTGGCAAACGGTGTTCACTTAGCAGTCATAGACAGATCTTGTGTGAGTTATATAATAAATGTAACCAGTTTTTTGCATTGGAGAGCTCCTTTGAAGAAACTCTTTTTCAGTTGAGTACTTTACATTAGAACTGGAGTAATATCTGGACCATAGGCAATTTTTTTTTTCATTTTCGCTCCCTCTTTCAGTCCGAGCAGTAATGTGTGGACATACTGTTTTGATTTATGCATATATGAGATAATAATGCAACATTTAATTTGAAGTTCTTATGCCCGAGCCTAGAATTGGAAAGAGCTCTTATAATAATGATGCTGAGTGCACTCATTGTTTTCGACACATTCCTAAGTCAACAATGCTGGTTCTTTCAGATCCTGTTATGATGAATCGGTTTGATCATCAGCAAGACTGCATTGCTTTCAGTTCTGTTTTTTGAAATGTGTATGATAATTTGTGTATAAATAATTTTTACATCAGCTCTCTGGGTTATTTAGATTGTCTAATTCTGTAATTTTTTTCAGTCTTGAGGCTATAAATGTTTGCAATATGCAACACATAAACATAGACTTTGATGGCAGATAAGGACCGCTTGGCCCACCAAGTCTGCCCATTTCCCTACCTAGATGATAAGCTGCAGATCCTATTTAACCAGCAGCCTATTTCTTCCCACCTCCCACAAAAATTGCCTTATGTCTGTCCTATGCATTCTTGAATTCTCCCACAGTTTTAGACCCCACCACTTCCTCAGGAAGACTGTTCCATGCGTACACCACCCTCTCTGTGAAAAAATACATCCTAACATTGCCCCTGAGCCATTCCCCCCATCTTAAAATTGTGTCCCCTTGTTGTTGCACATCTCTTTTTCTGAAAGATGCTACCCTCTTGGACTTTGCTGATTCCACTGAGGTACTTAAACATTTCTATTATGTCCCCCCTCTCCCTCTTTTCCTCAAGGGTATACATATTAAGCTCCTTTAGTCTCTCCTCACATGGCTTCTCTTGCAGACCATGCACCATTTTAGTTGCCATCCTCTGGACTGCCTCCATCCTGTCTATCTCCCTGTGGAGATGGAGTCTCCAGAACTGGATGCAGTACTCCAGATGGGGTTTCACCAACTGTCTGTACAGGGGGATAACAACTTCCTATTTTCTGCTGGTAATGTCTCCCCCTATACATCCTAGTATCCCCCCAGCCCTCCCTACTGCCTTCTCACATTGCTTGACAACCTTAAGGTCATCTGATATGATTACCCCCAGGTCACTTTCCATTTTTGTTGTTGTTACTACCTCCCCCTCATTGTGTAATCTTCCCCTTGGTTTTTGCTTCCCAGGTGCAGTACTTTGCAGTTCTTTGCATTGAATCCAAGCTGCCATACTTCTGAAAAGTCCTCCAACCTTGCCCAGTCCCCGCTCATCCTTTCCACGCCTCCTTGTGTATCAACCCTGTTGCAGATCTTTGTGTCATCTGCAAAGAGGCATACTTTTCCTTCCAGTCCCTCTGCAATGTCACTTATAAAGACATTAAAAAGGACTGGACCCAGTACTGAACCCTGTGGTACCCCACTAGTAACCCCTCTTTCTTCAGAGTGGACTCCATTTACAATTACCTTCTGTGTCCTGTTGTTCAGCCAATGTTTTACCCAGGCTACCACCCTGGGACCCACTCCTAGGCTGGTTAATTTGACTACTAATCTTTTGTGTGGGACTGTGTCAAATGCCTTGCTAAAGTCTAGGTAGACCATGTCCACAGACCCTCCCTGGTCTACTACTTTGGTCACCCAGTCAAGGAAATCAATTAGATTCATCTGACATGACCTTCCCACTGTGAACCCATGCTGCCTTGGGTTCTGTGCCCCACTGGCCTCTAGGTACTCAACAATTATTTCCTTCAGAAGTGATTCCATCACTTTCCCTACCACAGAGGTCAAACTGACAGGTCTGTAGTTTCCTGCCTCTGTCTTAGTCCCACTTTTGTGAAGGGGAATTACATCAGTCTTCTTCCTGTCCTCAGGTACCACACCATTCTCCCATGATTTGTTAAAAAGGGTAGTCAGTGGTGCCACTAGTTCTCTGCTTAATTATTTTAGAATTCTGGGGTGAATTCCATCAGGCCCCATTGCTTTGTCCACCTTCAGTTTTAGGAGTTCTTTCAGAACCCTTTCTTCTGTGAAAGGACTGGGATCGACCCCCCTCTCCAGAGTGCTTCTGTTAATTGGATTAGGCACCTCCTCCACTTCCTCTTTTGTGAATACTGAACAGAAGCATTCATTCAGTATCCCTGCTTTTTCACTATCACTTTCTGCCCACCCACCATCCATTCTATTCAGCCTCACTGTCCCTCCCTTTCTCTTTCTACGCTCCCTGATATACCTATAAAAGGTTTTATCCCACTTCTTAACCGAGTTGGCTTTCTTTTCCTCAGTTTGTACCTTTGCTATTCTGACTACCCTCCCTGCTTCCTTCTGCCTTAGCTGGTACAGTTCTCTGTCCTGCTTCTTCTGTGTTTCCTTATACTTTCTAAATGCTGTCTTTTTCTCCCTAACCTTCATTGCCACTTCTTTTGAGAACCATAGTGGCTTTTTCTTTCATTTTGATTTGTTTATTTGCTTCACACAAAGGCTTGTTGCCTCTGTGATGGCAGTTTTGATATTTACCCATTGTTGCTCCACCCCTCCTCCTTCTAGCCTGTTTGCTAGTGCTTTTCTAAGGCACTCTCCCATCTTGCCAAAGTTAGCCCTCCTGAAGTACAGAACCCTCACTTTTGTATGGCTTGACTCTGTAGCTGAATTTATCGTGAACCACACTGTTTGGTGGTCACTTGTTCCCAAATGGCTACCCACTTCTAGATCTGAGATCCTCTCACTGTCCCCATTTGAGATTACGAGGTCTAAGATTGCTCCCTCACGAGTAGGTTCCAAAACTAGCTATCTGAGGCATGCAACCTGAAGGGCATCGAGAATGGCCCCGCTTTTGGATGTGGCTGCAGCACAGGTGCTCCAGTTAACATCTGGCATATTAAGGTCCCCCATCAACAGTATCTCCCCTTTCTCTGCCATCCTAAGTATGCCTTCTATCATATCCTTGTCCATTCCTCCCTGACATGGGGTCTGTATACAACCCCTGTGCAGATTGTGGTGCCATTTCCAGTCTCTAAGATGACCCACAGTACCTCCTCTCCTCCCTGTTTACTCTTTTGTTCAGTTGCTTTTATCCCTTCCCTTACGTAGAGAACTACTCCCCCCTCTTCTGCCCTCCCTGTCTCTCCTGTAGGTTGTGTACCCTAGTATGTTAACATCCCAGTCATGGTTCTCTGTGTACCATGTTTCTGTGACTGCTACAATATCCAGGCATCCCTCTTCCATCCTTGCTTAGACTCTGATTGAGCACTGTTGATGACTACTTTTCATTGTTCTTCTATTGAGTCTTGGACTCCTGCATTGATAAAACTAATATTTTTAGGTGGGGATGCATTTATGCATGTTCAGGACTGGGTGAGTGTTTGTGACTGGGATTAATGATCCATCTTGAGCATACATTTTTGGTGGTATGGTAGGACTGGGTGGGGTGCTAATTTTATATTCTATATTGTACTGGTCTTTGTTCTTTTGTTGTTTGGGGTGGGTGGGGGATTTCATGGTTGTATAGTCTTGTTTATTCACTGTAGCATATTTGGATGGAGTGGTTCTGGGGGGAGTTGGGTTAGGGTTGGGGTGGGAGGTGGATGACGGAGAGTCTACCTCATGGCTTGTCTTTAACTCATACATTTAGTGGGACACCAGTATTGATTAGTTTTTTGAGATTCATACATGTCTAATCCTATTACGTATGCCTCTTAGAATGTGAAAGGTGCTGGCTCCAGAACCAAAAGGGCAGAAATTATTAAACATCTGAAACAGTTGCATTGCAATGTTATATTTCTACAGAAAACTCATTTACTTGCTTCTGAGAACAATCTTTTCCACAGACAATGGATTGATTAAGTTGTTGCTGCTAGTAACTGCACCAAAACTAAAGGATTAGCCATTGTAATGTCTAAAAGAGTTAACCTTCACTCTATGTAGAGTCTCAAGGACACCAATTGCAGATATATTTTTGTAGAAGGTCTTTCAGATTGTACCGAAGTTCTGTTAGCTAGTGTCTATTGGCCCAGTGTAAAGACATCTTTATTCTTCATTGATTTGTACAACCGTTTAACTCCCTTCCTTACAGTTCCTATCATTATGGGGGGTCTGGAATATTTCTTTCACTTCGGATCTGGATAATACAGGTAAAACACAAGCTGGACTGTCTCCTGCCCAGTGCTCCATTCATGATATGGTAAACTCTCTGGGATTATGTGATCCATGACGTATTATGTATCCTATTGTAAAAGGATACTCATTTTATTCTTTAGCACATGTTTCTTTCTCTCGCATTGATTACATTCTGTTGAGTCAGAGTGTCATGGATGGGGTGCTGGGCTATGAGATATCTCTGAGAGTCATCTCTGATAATTCTTTGGTGTGGCTAAAGTATAGTTTAATGTCTATTACACCAAAATATACTATATGGAAATTGAATAATCAGCTGTTAAAAGAGGAATAGATTATTTTTAGACTCAGTGAACAGATGGAAGTATTTATCTCCCATAACGCAGGTTCTACTGATAAAGGGGATATTAAATGGAATGCATTCAAATGTTTTGTCAGAGGTGAACGTATACATTTGGCATCTAAAAGGAAGCACCACAGAGAAACAGAGGCCTCCATTACTGTGGCCCATATTAGGGAGATAGAGAAGCATCTGAACCCCAAGTTTCTGGAAGAGCACCATAGCAAATTATTATCTATGTGTGATAAGTATGTAGAATAATTATGTGAGCTGGCTGACTATTCCATTTTCAAGACACAGTCCACCTATGTGAATCAGGGGGAGAAGGCAGGCCACCTCCTAGCTTTGTGACGCTGGAAGCAGGAGGCATCTCATATTATAACCTCTATTAAATCCATCACTGATGATTCTATTAAAACATCATCCAGAGAATTTGCCCAATAATTTTAGTCCTACTATAAAGCCGTATATGGGTCTATGTCCATTCCTTTTCCAACCTCTGATCTTCAGGCATATTTGGCAGCAATCCTTCTTCCTACACTAACAGAATTTCAGCTGTCCTATTTGGCACAACCTTTAACTCATCAGGAAATTTTAAATGCAATTGAAACTTTACCACTGGACAAGGCACCTGGGCCTGATGGCCTTACCCCCTACTTTTTATAAAGTATTTGCTAATGAAATTGCCCCCTTATTACATTGATGTTTTCTTTCTTTATATGATTCCAGCATCTTGGATGGCACTCTTCTGGAGGCCATGATTGTCTTATTGCTTAAACCTGGTAAGTCTCCAGATAATGTTGCTAGATACCATCCTATTTCATTTATGAATTATGACATCAAGATTCTGGCCAAAATATTGGTGTCTAGGATCTATGCAGCTTAGACAGGACTTCTAAGCAGTGAGCAAGTTGGCGTTATGCCATCTCATTCTTCAGCAAATCATTTTCACAAATTATCCCACATTTTCTCTGCATCCAGTGATTCCAGTTTCGCTGCTGCCCTGGTGTCCCTGGACAAAGAGACAGCTTTTGATAGGGGCAACTTGGCCTTTTTGTTTGCCACCTTAGAAGAATTTGGCTTCCCCCCTGTATTTCCAATATGGATTAAGGTTTTGTACTCCTGTCCGAGTGCTAACATCTATTGTAATGGAGTTCTTTCCTCCAATTTTCCTTTATATTCCGGCACTTGGCAGTTATGCCATTAAATTCTGCTGTTTTTAAATCAGATATTTCAGAGATGGGATTATATTGGGCTACAAAACATCTTAAGTATATTGGAATATTTATTTCGAGAAGTGTGGCACAACATAAAAAACTTGATCTTGATGATTTGCTGAGTATAATACAACAGGATCTGAAGAGATGGAAGTCTTTGTCATTCTGATAGGGTTGAATAAGGTCCTGCCCCATTTGTTATGCAGAAATAGTTTAAATGCAAGGTTATGTTCTATCCTCTTCTGTCTCTTTTCTGTCTGGTTGCACAACCAAATTTTTTTGTGAGACTCTAGGAACTGATCACTCTGACAGTTTTGCAGTTCTCTGCCTCTCTCTATCTCTCTGCCTTCACTTGCTGTTCTGTCCTTTTCTCCCCCTTGTATATCTGCAGGTATAAAAATATATGTGAATCTTTATGTGGAAATGTCCCTGATACTGGGATGCCTTTGTTTAAAACTCTATATAGTTGTACTGTTGAAATGATTGCAAAAAGCTATTTGGAACTCAAGGGATTAACCTGAGAAGCTGATTGGCAAACTCTCTCAGATGCTGGCAACAAGAGGTCAGTTCTGGGTTACAGTATTCTTTTTGCTGCACCTGCTGAAACTGATAAGAATACTGTGTGAGAAGCAGAATGTTTTCTTAATGAGAACACTGCAAAGACATGTTATAAAAAGATCTGCAATGTTTTGCAAGAGGGAGAGAGACAGAGACTGAGAGACTGAGATATGAGACTGAGAAGAAACACTCAGAAGGAGAACTGTTCTCTGTTTGAACTGCCTTTGTAAATAGTTATACTGAACAATTTTATTTTTATGTTGCTGTTATTCAGAAAAATCAACTGCTATTTGTGAATTTTTAAACTGCTCCTGGTTTTCCCTATGCTTCCTGACTTGTGCCTCAAAGACAGATGGTGTTAGCAGTGGGATTTATGCCATGCATGCTCTAAGCCGGGAGTTTTGTGCATGGGTACTAGACCTGGCACCAAGGAAACATAGCAGAAAGGTATGGATTCTGCAGCAGCAAGTCCAGAAGTGATTACCAGAAGAATGGCAGCCAAACTAGCAGAAACAGAAGTCCAGGCTAAGACTGTACAGCCAGCACCAGCGATTAAAAAAATAACAGGTAGTGACAGAACATGAAAGCCTGACTGCCTTTTTCAAATGGTGGGCTATACATCAATCAGAGATGAAGATACAGAGAAGAGAAGAGATGCAGCAGAAAGAAAAAGAGATCCAACATTTACATATACAGAGAAAAGAAGAAATGCAGCAACTTGAGAAGCAGAGAAAAGAAGAGATACAGTGACAGGAGTAGCAAAGACGAGAAGAGATGCACTGATAGATGATACCTTGCAAGTTATCAAAGCTGGAGGATCTGGCACTGGTCCAGCAGAGCAACTAAACACTAACAACTTAAAATACCTTAAACTTACAAAGCTGTGTCCCTTGGATGATATAGAAGCATACTTGACAACTTTTGAAAGGCTTGCTACAGCTTGCCAGTGGCCAAAGTAGCAATGGGCAATCAGACTGGTACCTTACCTAACAGATAAAGCCCAACTTGCCTACAGCAATGTGGACACTGCACAGTCAAAAAACTATGAGCTGGTGAAAAGAAACCTACTGGCAGAGATTTTGGTCTCTAAAGTACAACTTGATTGACAATCCTCAAGAGGCCTTCACCCGACTCAAAGAACTCTTTATGAAATGACTCCAACCAGAGGGCAAAACATTATCACACAGATCATCAAAACATTTGTAATGGAGCAGTTCATCAACATCCTATCCACAGATATACAGCAACAGCACAGCAACTGGTAAATCACCTTCCAGGCCTGATTAATGAACTGACATTGATGGTGTTCATGAGGTGGGGTCCCAAAGAGCCCATGTCAAAAATTTGGTGAAAACATATCTAAAAATGCTCAAGATATCAACATAAGTTCAATATGCCATTGAAATACATTATAAATCACTTACCTTGAATCCTCAGTTTGTGGTTCAGCTTTGAAGAGTGCAGATGTATCCTGATCCACATAAGATGACAGCCCAGGACCACTGGTGGTAAGTATAGGGTAAGGGGGTGTGGGGAAGTGGGTGTTCAGTGGGAGGGTCGGAATGGGGAAATAGGGTCAGTGGCAATGACAAGGGACCATTTTCTTTGTTTCAGGTGTAAGAAAACATTAAAGACATTGTGGAACAGTTTTCTTTTTTCCAGGTAAAACACATTATTAATAATATTAGGGGACACTGGGAGTGGGCTCCCAAGTGTCCCATACTACTAGAGGGTAACAAAACATTAAAAGCATTTGGGGACACTGGGAATGGGCTCCCCAGTATGTACCACTGCTGAGGGGGGAAACTTGTAAAAGCCAGAAGGTTGATTGGGCCTCCCCATGTCAGCAATAATTATAACAAGAATGGGTGGGTGGTGGGAATGGGGCATTCAACAGCAGGGGTGGGCATCCCAGTGTCAGATTATTACTATTATAAATATAAAAAGAAGAAAGGGATGGCGATAAGAGGGTGGGGGTGCCACTAGAAACCTGGGAAAGGGGGCAGCTCAAACCAGACTCTGCAGCCGGCAGCATGAGTTCCAGCTGCAGGTGCAGAAGTCAAAAAAACCCTGCTGTTCTCATACAGAGAACAGGGGAGAAGCAGTCCTCTGGCTAAGCTCGGCACCCAAGATTTTGGGTGCCAGGAAAGGTGTTTCTGGCTACTGTCAACAAAAAAACAAACATCAGAATCTAGCTAAAGGGCTACCGTTTAGCTCAGTTCTGATTTTTTTATATTACATTCATTTTGACATGTCTTCATTGTCTGTCTCTCACTAATGGTAAAACAAGATGGTAGACACAACAGAGCTTTGTGAAACTACAACAGACTCTATGTAACCCTACATGTGAAAAGACAGTAGCTCCTGTGAAAACAAAAACAAATTAGGCTCTGTATAACTCTACATGTGAAAGTGGAGCACCTCCTGTGAAAACAAAAGTATTTTCATGTGGGACACTTAACTTATCCCATAGGAAACAATGGGAAAATTAAACATTTAATAACTTTTGAACAGATTAATATTTTTTCACCAAACCTTTAAAAGGCACATCTGTGAGGCAAAGGCTTCGACCCTGAAAATTGCAAACCACAACATAAAGCCATTTCTGAGATACAGGTGGACAAAGAAATAGCAAAAAGTTGATGAATTTAAAAATTTATTCACTTCAATAACTTTGGAACCATTTGACAGATGTACACAACATTTCATGCAAATCTGTTAAATGTTTCCAAATTTATTAAGGATCTAAAAATTGCCTTTAACATGGAAGTTTGCACTCAACCCTAATATACTGGCTCTATTGATATATATATATATATATATATATATATATATATAACATAAATAGTGGTTTTATTGAATAATAATTCAGGAAGGCATTTGATATGGGTCCGCATGCACTGTTGATTTAAAAATGACATGACTGGGAATCAATACACACATAACTAGATGGACAGAGGAATGGCCTCTAGACAGGACCCAATAAGTCAAGGTATCTGGAATTCTGGGGAGATCAAGGTCACCGCCGGGGTTCCTCAGAGATCCATATTGGGCCCAGCACTCTTTGGGATATATATAAGTGACTTACATACTCAGATGCAAAGTAACATAAGCAAATTTGCTGATGACACTAAAATCAGTTTTGAGGTTTATATGGCTGTCAAAATTGATACACTCGCTAAAGAGCTATATCACATAGAAAACTGGGCAACTTTAAACAAAATGGTATTTAATGTCAATAAGTATTCAGTAATTCATCTGAGGAAAAGAAACCCAATGGTAGGATATACATTAAATGGAGCATTGATAAAACCTGTAACCAAAGAAACAGATCTAGGGATTATAATTAATGATATCCTAACTCCTGGAGAGCACTGTAGAAAAGCAGCACTTAATTAACTCCTGGAGAGCATTGAAGAAAAGTAGCACTAACAGCAAACAGACTACTCAGATCTATTAAAAGGATCTTATAACTAGAAGCAAAACCTGCATAATCCCACTATATAAATCATATACAGTATAAGGCCCCATTTGGATTATGTGGTATTCTTTTGGTCCGCGCATTCAGTCAAAGACAAAAATATACTGGATAACATCCAAAGCAGGACAACTAAACTAATCTCAAGAGTCAGAGGGTTGCCATATCCGAACAGAGAGCAAGCTCTTAATCTATATGATTTACAATTAATAAGAGACAAAGGTGATATTTGGATGCTATTTAACATCTTGGATGACCCAGATCTTGTTAAGGAATGCAAAATAATCAAAGCATCTAAGCCAGAAAACTTGAGATGCCACAACAAACAACTTCTCATAGCAAGGGCATCAACAAATAAAATAAAAAAATACTTCTCAATAAGGGCTTGCAGATTGTGGAATCTACTCCCTCAGTATGTAGTAGATATCACTGACTTCAGTAAATTTAAACTAGAGCTATATCTGTTTCTCTTGGGTAATAATGGTTACTTCTCCCCACATTGTGTGGGGAAGCAGTTTTGATGGACCTGATGTCTCCTTCTGCCTTAAAAACATAGAGTAATACCGAATATTATTGTACAAGGAAGATTGTCTGTGAGGTACAAGAGAGCAGGGGAGAAACTGAGAGTGTGGACCAACCAAGCGGATGGCTGAGTGAATAGATAGCTGCGTGGGTGGGGTGGAAAAGACATGAGCAGAGCATTGTGCTGGTAAGTGATTAAAAAAGGAATAACTCAGTTGTTGACCTACAGTGTGTGTGTTCCTTTTTTTGGCAGTAGATTTGAGTGAAGGGCAGGTGCCTGGGTGATATGCAAGAGTATAGATGTGATCAGTTTCATGGCTGTCATGGTTACCATGCCTCCCTAACACACACACACACACACACACATATGCACTGACAGAGTTCACAGTTACTTTACAATAATGTTTCTTTCTTTTTTTTTTTGAACTTTGTATTTATTTAGTGTCATAGTAACCAAATACATACTTTTCTTGATTTCAGGTATAGGATACATACAACATTAGATCATGATAGATAATACTTATCCCTTCATTCTTTGATACAGCACTTTGGGGGAACCCCTTATATTCTTAAGTGTCCAAGAATAAGTAAAAATAAACCATTGCAGGTAGGCCATGGACTACCATTCCAGAATTAGTAACGAGAAGTCCAGTGACTCCCTTCTATATTGATGAGCTTATGTCAAAGACTGATGCCCGAAGTCCATGACTGCTTAATTAATAGAGAACTAGTCCCTTTCAGACTTTATAGATGCATCCCAACATGGCTCTCATACATCCCCAGATATTAATAAGCAAAAAGAAAAATAATACAACACCAATTAAAACCCTTTAAACTCAACTTTTGTTGTTAATCAAATAGAATACATACCCTAGTATACCAGTAGGTGGCAACATACCAACAGGATTAAACCCAACCCTGTATCATAACTTTCCATAGTAAATTACCCCTTTTTCTTTATTTCAGAGATAACATTGGAATAACACAATATATGTAAACTACGTAAATGTCTCTTAGCCCTCAGAGAAGCTAGCTTCTGAAACATTTGCAACAGTCATTAATATTGTAAAACAGCTCCCAGAATGAGGAGGGAAGGAACCAACCAGTTAAGCAAGCTATTTAATGTTCAGGTCTCAGAGTCATCATCCTCCAATTCAGCTGACTGTCTTGGGGTAGCGAAATCTGTTTGAATACTCTCCAGCTTCCAACCAGAGTCTGCTGGGTTGCTGTAGATGTATGTTTTTCCCACATGTAAGATCTTAAGTCATGCTGGCATCTGGAGGGCATTGTTAATTCCCAACTCCCTTAGGCCTGCTCATACTGCATCAAAGCCATGCCGTCTCATCCACGTGGCGTAGCTGAGGTCTGGAAAACAATTCACAATTGTGCCATCCAGCAAGGTAAGGGGACTTGCTGCTTTAGCTTTTTTGCAGAATTAGGTAATGAACATGTACATCCATTGTTGAAACCAACAGTGTTCGAGGAATACCTGGATTGCTAAGCTTTCAGCAGGGAATAGTTTGGTATGCTCGTACAATCAGATGTTCAGCCTGTTCTTGAAATATGTCCAGAAATAATTGCCTCATATAACCCACCAGGTCTGCTTCTTCATAGCCCTCAGGTATGCTCAGAAAATGAAGATTGCATGCCCGTGCTTCATTCTCCAGATACTTCAGTCTGGATCACAAAAGTTTGTTTTCTTTGAGTACACCATCCGTAACTACAGCTGCTTTGTTCACTGTTGTAGTGAGTGTAGACTGGCCCAATTCTAAAGCAGCCACCTTTGTTTCCGCTGTTGTACATCGAGAGTTACAAGTTTCCAATTTTTGATCTAGCTGTTGTACAGCTCCGAGGATGGTGTTAACTTTGGCCTCCATATCCGTGGGCTTTCCACTCATGCTGCTATAGAGGTAGCACTGGTCGATGGGGCTGGACCTTTCCCCTTACCAGAATCTTTTGAATTGTCCTGTTTGGTTCTTCCCATCTTAGGATTTGGACTAATTTTCTTCAGTAACATCTCAGGGGTATAATCTTTCTGGTGCAGCTCTCTGTTAAGCTTAATTAGCTCTAAAAAATGTAGAGTTTTAATCAAAAATCTTATAAAGTCAGAAAGCTGCACAAGGAGCATCCTTCCTTATCAGCTGCTGGCCATACCCACCACAGTAATGTTTCTTTCTTAAACTTCTCATACTTTTATTTATGTGACTCCGCTTTCTGGGAGGTGCAAGTGGGCAGGTGGGATGAAAGACATGAATGTAGGAGGAGAGACACAACCTATCTCGTGGTGTGTGGCAAACCAGGTGATATGTGGCAGACCAGTGAGCAATTTCAAAATAAATAAAGAAAAAAAATTTTATTTGAATGGGAACATGTCAGTTTGTCTCCATTTCACTCCACAACAACTAGCCTAGGACTATTAGCGTCAGCATCAATCAGCTCCCATGTCAATTCATCCCTGAACAATTCACTCCTACTACACATTGTACTGTACTCCAACAACAATTATAGAATGACTTCTGCCTTTAAGAGGCTCGAGCGCATTGCCTTATCTGGTGGGTGAATTGTGCCCACCTGGAGTTTGTTTTACAATATTTACATGGGCGGATAATTGTCCTTGGCCAAACTGACATGGGAGCTGATTGATGCCAGACATAATAGTCCAGGATGAGTTGTCATGGAGAGAAATTACAGGGACGAATAGTGATATAACCCATTTGAGCAATCTGTGTACATTTGTGTTTGTGGTGCAGTAAGCCCAGTTGAGCAGTATGTTAAATCAGATGGTTGCATGGGGGGAGGATTATTTACCTTTTCACTGTCAGTGGCTACTGTGGGGGAAAAATGGCATACATTTCAGTTCTGAAAGTTTTGATAGCACAAGGATTTTGGATATGTACTGCACCCTATTTGACAAGACTAGTGTTAGTCGTGCACTAGACACATCCAATGCATGACTAACAACCAATCAGATTGCTCAAAATCCTTTGCCTATTTTACAACATTGTTAATGTAGCCTTTTTAAAAACATTTTTTAAACCACTGCACTGTGTAGACAGGGCCTAGAAGATTAGCAGCTGGTGTAGTAACCAGTGTGGTTCCAGCTATTAAGTCACATTATCCAAAGAAAATTTCAGTTCCCGACATAACCATAGACTTCAATCACTCACTTTTAAAGCAAGCCTTGGACTGTAAAACAAGAAGATATTAGCTGTTGGCATGGGTACCACCTCTTGTGACAGCTGCCAATCCATTGATTTTGTTTTCATGCCAAGCCTTGTTTTAAAAAAGCCTGTGACTAAGAAAGGAGGGATAAAACATGACAATGAGGGATTATTCTATGTTTAGGCACTGATTAGTGAAATTGAAATCTCCAGGAGGTACACTGGCAGATGCATAACCTTGTTCCACTTATAAAATGTTTATCTGTAGCACTGTTTTTAATTTTGTCTGTTTCATTAAGTTCTAAGATATATAGAGCAGGAGGTCTATTGTGCTTGAAGCTCTAAAGCAGTTGTGTTTAGTTGCAGTTATTGAAATAAGATCTGTGTGATCATGCTTGGTAGTCTTTTTTTTTCCCCCTCCTTACATGCTCCATGGCAGCCTCTCCTTTGGGCTTACCAAGGCTGGGCACTGACCCATCCATCCTCCAAGCTTCCACCTCATATCGCAGCCTGCCCCCAGGGTGACCCAGCTTAACTCTTTGCTGGATGGGTCCCTCTCCTCTGAGGGGGAGAGCACCAGCCAATGGGGGGGCAGACCAGTGCAACACTTAGCCCCGGGGGTGCTGCTGAAACAGAGAGCTTGGACAGACTTAGATGACATCAGTGAGCCGGGCAGCCATCATCCAGTTGCCGTGAAGTGGTATTTCTGCTTATCTTGGTAATCCCTCCTGCGTGCGTTAGCAGTACTCCTGGTCTCCACCAGAGGCCACTGTGGTGCGACAACACCCCGCTACCCACCCCATGAGAGGAGAGCAGTTCTACGGATGCTCAATCCTCTCCCACCCCTGCCTGCCCCCGGCGTCCCGAGTCTGTTTACGAACCTGGGTTGCCGGCGTGGATCGAGGTAAGGCGCCAGCGCCTCAACTCTCTATGCCACCGGGTCGGGACACATGGTAGTCTTTGCAGCTCTGAAGTAGTTGTGTTTGGTTGCATTTCTTTTGGTTGTGAAATATTTTTAAATATAAGCTGAAAGCTGAAGTTTGTATTTAATTTACTAAACCCTACAGAAGACACCAGGAGAAAGGACTGCTGTGTGACTGGATTTCTCTGCTGGGACTAAAGAAGTAGGACTCTTGTACTTGGAACTTTAATTTAGGGTAAAAAAACTAACAAACAAAAAAAAAGTGTGTGTCTGTCTGAGTTAACTGAATTGAATGATTATCTGAACAGTTATCTAGGTGTAAATCTCAGGTGATTGAAAGGACTTGATAGCTGTGAGGTTTAAATTACTTGTAGAAAGATCTAGTAAGTAGGGGGAGTGGCTTAGCTAGAAAGAAGCTACATTTAAAGACTGCCTTAGAAAGATTTTGAGCAGTAGCTTGGCAGAAGACACCAGGAGAAAGGACTGCTGTGTGACTGGACTTCTCTACTGGGACTATATTGCCCTCCTTCCCTCCCCTCCACCCTCTCAACCAAAGCTAGTTCTACTTTTATAGACACAGAATTTGACAGATAACAGGAACTTCCTGTTTGGGTGCAGGAAGTGAGTGATCACAGAGCCACCAAAGACCCACCATCCTAGAAGGGCAAGAGCAGCTCTCTGACCCCCTCTAGCTGCTGGAGGTCTGCCTCTGAGCAAGTAAGGGGTCTACTGAGAAATATAGAATATTCTTGTCTCAGAACAGGACAATCAGGAGCTTAAAGGGCACACAGGCAGAAAGTAAGGAGAGAGAAAAAAAAAAACAGAGGAAAGAGTAAGGATTCCAAACAGTTAAGGGACCAGAAATAAGACATGCTGGGAGTGGTGCAGTGCAGTGGCTGTGGAGCAGCAGTTTTCTGGGAGATGTTCTGGAGGATGCAGTGTTGTCCCATCTTCAGGCACCTCTCTGGGCTGAGGGAGGAGGTTGCTCATCTCCAGGCTGAGTTGGCCAGGATTTGTGGGACCTCCTCCTCTTCCATCCAGGGACCACAAGTGCCACTGCCATTGCCTCAGAGGTTGCCAAGAAAGAGGAGTGGCTGGACCACAGTGGGCTCAGGGAGGATGAAGGTGGTGGAACAGAGGTGCATCCCTCCAGCTGTACCTCTCCACAATTCCTATTCCATTCTGGCAAAGTGTGGTTCCTCTATGGAGGCATCCACAGTGGAGACCAAGGAGGATGCTGGGAAACTCCACAAAGGAGACCCATAGGAGGGTGGCAGGGGACCCCACAGGGGAAGGAAACAACTCCTGGTGGGGGACTCCATTGTTAGGAAGGTAGAACTGGGGGAGGAAGGGGAGAGGGAGGTAAGGTGCCTGCCTGGTGCCATGGCTTGGAGGGACAGGGAGCGAATCCTCAGGATTGCTGGAGCAGCTGCACAGGGGAGGGAGCTGGATGTCATTGTCCACCTAGGGACAAATGACCTGGCTATGAAAGGGATTAGAGAAGTGCAGGAAGAGTTTGTGGAATTGGGGAGGGGCCTTAGTCAAGTAGCACGCACGGTAACCTTCTCGGAGGTGCTGCCCATCTATATGGCGTGGGAGGGAGCTAGGGTGTTCCGCACCATGGATTCAATCAGTGGTTGAAAAACTGGTGTGGAGCTCCAGGATTTAGCTTCACTGGGGACTGGGGTCCACCGGGTGATGCAAGCCTATACTGGCATGATGGGTTGCATCTGTCCAGGAGGGGAACCAAGATCCTAGGTGATAGGTTTAAATGCTTCATTGCAAGCATTTAAACTAGCTAAGGGGAGGCACTGGAAAGGAGCAGGAGAATTCTAGCCCCCAAAATCATGGTAGTAGGTGTGGTAAACACCAACATAGAGTGTCGATAGGGAGAAGGGCAGGGGTAAATGGAGAAAGTGACAAAGGCAAGAAGGACAGGGATGGGGCAAAAGGGTAAGGCCATCCAGGAAATGGGGGTAATGAGTACCAATGCCGAAGTCTGGGCAACAAGCTCCCTGAGCTGGTGGCCTTGATGAAGAGGGATGCCTGGATATTGTAGCAGTCACAGAAACATGGTACAGAGAACCATGACTGGGATGTTAGCATACCAGGGTACATAACCTACAGGAGAGACAGGCAGGGAGAAGAGGGAGGAGTAGCTCTCTATGTAAAGGAAGGGATAAAAGCAACTGAACAAAAGAGTAAACAGGGAGAGGAGGCACTGTGGGTCACCTTGAAGACTGGAAAGGGCACCACAATCCACACAGGGGTTGTGTACAGACCCCCATGTCAGGTGGAGGGAATGGACAAGGATATGACAGAAGGCATTCTTAGAATGGTAGAGAAAGGGGAGATACTGTTGATGGGAGACCTGAATATGCCAGATGTTAACTGGAGCACATTTGCTGCAGCCACATCCAAGAGCAAGGCCATTTTTGATGCTCTACAGGTGGCAGGCCTCAGACAGCTAATTTCAGAACCCACTTGTGAGGGAGCAGTCTTAGACCTCATACTCTCAAGTGGGGGCAGTGAGGGGATCTCAGATCTAGAAGTGGTTTGCCATCTGGGAACAAGTGACCATCAAACAGTGTGGTTCACATTAAACTCAGCTACAGAGTCAAGCCATACAAAAGTGAGGGTACTGGACTTCAGGAGGGCTGACTTTGACAAGATGGGAGAGTGCCTCAGAAAGCACTAGCAAACAGGCTAGAAGGGTGTGGAGCAACAATGGGAAACATCAAAACTGCCATCACAGAGGCAACAAGCCTTTGTGTAAGAAGCAAACAAATCAAAATGAAAGAAAAAGCCACTATGGTTCTCAAAAGAGGTGGCTGTGAAAGTCAGGAAGAAAAATATATCATTCTGGAAGTATAAGGTAACACAGAAAGAGCAGGACAGAGAGCTGTACCAGTTAAGGCAGAAGGAAGCAGGGAGGGAAGTCAGAATAGCAAAGGCCCAAACTGAGGAAAAGATAGCCAACTCAGTTAAGAAGGGGGATAAAACCTTTTATAGGTACATCAGCGAGCGTAGAAAGACAAAGGGAGGGATAGTGAGGCTGAATAGAATGAACGGTGGGTAGACAGAGGGGGACAGTGAAAAGCAGGGATACTGAACAAATATTTCTGCTCAGTATTCACAAAGAGGAGGGAAGTGCCTAATCCAGTTAACAGAAGCACTCTTGATAGGGGTGTCGATCCCGGTCCTTTCACAGAAGAAAGGGTTCTGCAGGAACTCCTAAAACTGAAGGTGGACAAAGCAATGGGGCCTGATGGAATTCACCCCAGAATCCTAAAAGAATTAAGGGGTGAACTAGTGAAACCTCTGGCAACTCTTTTTAATAAATCATGGGAGAATGGTGTGGTACCCGAGGACTGGAGGAAGGTGGATGTGATTCCTCTTCACAAAAGTGGGACCAAGACAGAGGCAGGAAACTACAGACCTGTCAGTCTGACCTCTGTGGTAGGGAACGTGATGGAGTCACTTCTGAAGGAAAGAATAGTTGAGTACCTAGAGGCCAGTGGGGCACAGGACCCAAGGCAGCATGGATTCACAGTGGGAAGGTCATGTCAGACGAATCTAATAGATTTCTTTGACTGGGTGACCAAAGTAGTAGACCAGGGAGGTGCTGTGGACGTGGCCTACCTAGACTTTAGCAAGGCATTTGACACAGTCCCACACAAAAGATTAATAGTCAAATTAACCAGCCTGGGAGTGGGTCCCAGGGTGGTAGCCTGGGTAAAACACTGGCTGGACAACAGGACATAGAAGGTAATTGTAAATAGAGTCCACTCTGAAGAAAGAGGGGTTACTATTGGGGTACCGTAGGGTTCAGTATTGGGTCCAGTCCTTTTTAATGTCTTCATAAGTGACATTGCAGAGGGACTGGAAGGAAAAGTATGCCTCTTTGCAGATGACACAAAGATCTGCAACAGGGTTGATACACAAGGAGGTGTGGAAAGGATGAGAAGGGACTTGGCAAGGTTGGAGGAATGGTCAGAAATATGGCAGCTGGGATTCAATGCAAAGAAGTGCAGAATAATGCACCTGGGAAACAAGAACCAAGGGGAAGAATACACAATGAGGGGTAGTAACAACAACAAAAAGGAAAGGGACCTGGGGGTAATCATATCAGATGACCTTAAGGTTAGCAAGCAATGTGAGAAGGCAGTTGGGAGGGCTGGGGGTATACTAGGATGCATAGGGAGAGGCAACAGCAGCAGAAAACAGGAAGTTGTTATCCCTCTGTACAGACAGTTGGTGAGACCCCATCTGGAGTACTGTGTCCAGTTCTGGAGACCCCATCTCCGCAAGGACATAGACAGGATAGAGGCAGTCCAGAGGAGGGCAACTAAAATGGTGCAGGGTCTTCAAGAGAAGCCATATGAGGAGAGACTAAAGGAGCTTAATATGTATACCCTTGAGGAAAGAAGGGAGAGGGGGGACATGATAGAAAATTTTAAGTACTTCAGTGGAATCAACAAAGTCCAAGAGGGTAGCATCTTTCAGAAAAAGAGACTGCAAGAACAAGGGGACACAATTTAAAGATAGAGGGGAGGCAGTTCAGGGGCAATGTGAGGAAGTATTATTTCACAGAGAGGGTAGTGGATGCATGGAACAGCCTTCCTGAGGAGGTTGTGGGGTCTAAAACTGTGGCAGAATTCAAGAATCCATGGGACAGACATAAGGAAATTCTTGTGGGGGTAGGAAGAAATAGGCTGTTGGTTAGCTAGAATCTGCAGCCTATCCTGTAGGTAGGGAAATGGGCAGACTAGATGGGCCAAGCGGTCCTTATCTGTCATCAAAGTCTATGTTTCTACTACAGTAATTTTAAAGATGAGGTCTGTGTTAGATAGAGGTGATAATGAAACAAACTTCCTATAAAATGTGTTGCAGTTTACACTGTTTTAAAAATAGTGCTGGTAATAGTTATTGTTGTGAGAAATTGAGAAATTTCATTACACAAAATATTTTTCAAAATTCTCACGTTTCTCAAAATATTTTGCGGGGTGCGAAATGCAGCATTTCGCCCGAAATGGTGAAATTTCGCCCACGGAATGGCAAAAATCAGCACTCGCGTGTGAAATTCTGCCATTTTCAGGTGAAAATTTGCATTTCACAGTGAAATGTCACAAGTTTGCACCCAATGAAATATTTCATGGAATTTCGTGGAATATTTTGCATGGCGAAATTGCCGATTTTGCCCCAAATTTGCCAGCAAAATCTTATTGCGCAACATCTCTAGTGATAGTGCTTGATCGTCAACCATTCTCCATTATGGAAGATACTGACTTTCAAAGACTCTTCCAGGAAGTCAAGCCAAATGCTGCATTCCATCCGGTGTCATATTTTCTCAGCATATAACATTAATTTTAAAGATGAGATCTGTGTTGGGTGGTGTTGGCAAGGCAACAAACATCCTATAAAATGTGTTGCAGTTTACACTGTTTCATAAATTACTGTAGGGAAGGAGAAAGAGAAAATGCCCTTTCATTTCATTTAGTTCCCTATAAAATAATTTCCAAAGTCAAAGAATTTAGGCCTTAATGTCTAGGTTATTCTTGTTTAGGACCACAATATGGAGTGAAGATAACCATGGGAGGCCATTTTCTAATTTGAATCCCAATCAAGGAAATAGAAGAATATTGAGGGCACTAGTTAATTTCAAGTAGCATTCCAGCTTTAGGTATGGTAAAAACTGGCTATTTTTTATGAGTGCTGGATCGGTAATGACATTACAAGCAACATGCTAAGTATGAAGTAATCTTCAGGAATTAGTGTAAATAAAAAGTATAGTAAGACTGATTAATAACCATTTCAACCTCATGATCAAAACATCAGTTATGACATTATTTTCTTTTTTTAGGGCTCCTGCTCTGGTCTCAGCATGACTCATTTGGAAACGCATCTGGGGCCCGATATTCCAAAGTTTGCATGGCTGCTAACAGGTCTTTGCCCATGCAAACTGGGGTTTGTGCTGGAGCCCCATATTCAAAAGGAGCTTTTGTGTGGGCAAAGATGGTTAGCACCTGTGCAAAACATAATGTATGCATGTGGGCAAGGGGATGGGCATGGCCATGAATATGTACACACCCCCATATTCAGTGGTTTTGTGCTGCGCAAGAGGGTTTAGCATGGTCCTTCTGAGCAGTGCAAATACCACCAAACAAAACCTGACATAACTCTGGACAACCCTAGTGGATGCAGGAGGTAATGCAGCCACCTAGCCAGTTGGCTGCTGGGATAGCACCCCCACTCCTGTGGTCCCTGCCCCCCCCATCCACTGATCACCGAATGTTCTTCAAATAAAAGTATCCCTGGCACTAATGGTACACCTCCATCTAATCACTGGCCCATTCATTAAATTAAAAAACTCTGTGGTGAAAGTGGTAACCCCGGCTGATCAACCTATTCTTTTAATAAATATTAGCCCTCGTGCTAGTGGTAACCCCATTCCCTCTGACTGCCATCCCCAGCTTCAAGAATATTATTCCTGATGCTATCTATCTGTTAGCTATTAATTTAGCTACTCAACTGTTGTATCTGATGGTGCAATGATCAATAATGTCTTGCAAAGTACTGTATGAAATTATTTACAGTATCAAATGCTTTAAGTACAGTTACTGTATATAGTACCACATACTTTACCTTTATCACTACTGCTGTAGATCCCCTCTGTGAATTACAGCAAAGCTGTATATGTGGATTGCCCGGGTCAGATGCCAGATTGCAAACTTTAAAACAAGTTGTTGTAACATAAGTATTGATACAATTGTTGATGGAAAGCTTTTTACAATATTTTTCAGCTTATGGGCAGAATTGATATTGGTCTGCAGTAACTGGGGTTATTCAAGACTCCCTTTGAAGACTGAGGAAACTCTCACTATTTTGAAAGCTTTTGGAAATGTTGCTGTGTAAAGTTAAACAATTATGTGAAAAAGGACACCAGGTAACAAGACTGACGTTTTTTATGGGGCAAGCAAAAGCTTTTGCCTATTGTTGTTAAGCATGCCGTTTTCAGTAGATTTTAAAGATTATGTTTAGTGTGTGAATTGGGCATGGTGAGGTCTGAATAGGGACATGGTCATCAAACTGCAGTGCATGTTAAGAGATTTCTTAAAAAGCTCCCACCGAGAAGGATTTGCATATCCATAATGTCTTGCACTTACTTTTTTTCTTTACAATACATTCAGATTTATTGGAGAGAGTTACACAAATTAGACACATTAGAAATTATCTGTCTTCATGTATTATTTATGCATGCCACATATGGGCCCTTTTGCAAACTGCCATTGCTTCTTATGCATGTCATGGTGACTGTAACTGGTCAGTTATAGATAGGCATGAAGGGCTTATACCAAAAGGATATATGGCAAAATATTTTTGTAGTCTTCCATGGCTGACAGTGAATGTGCAGATGGCTTGCTCACTGCTGTCCACTGTTAGTGATTACACAAATAGCCTTTCACTACAGTACTAAAAATCAGGAAATAAAAGAAAGAATATAAGGCAAAATGAAAATGATTACTTTGGCATCTCTCAGCGCCTGTTGGGGTAGATATTCAAAACTTAACCCCGGGGCAAAATTAGCACTGCACAGTGTGTTAAATTAGCCCAGAACCATTTGCATGCTGTATTCAAAGGAATAGCCCTGGGGCTAAAGCAGCTGAATATAGCATGCAAATGAAGCCGTGCAAACAGGGCTGGGCGTGCAGTACAATAATAGCTCGGCAAATAAGACAGCTCTGAATATTGCATCCAGGAAGTGCAAACCACAACAGCAGCCCAGTGCACACAGATGTGGAGGAAGGAAAAGGTGAACTACGTGGCCAGTGTGTATACTAGCAAAGAAGTGGATGCACTAAAGCTGCAAACAACAGTGCAGGCCAAATACTGCAGAACTGTGTTGTGGTTCAGACAGGTTTGTGCAGTGCAAATACATTTGCACAGCATTTGCACGGGGTTTACACATTTTCCTGGTGTGAGGACATTTGTCCAGGGCAAACATTTGCTATGTTCAAAAGTGACATGCAAATGAGCCTACTTAGCCAATCTGTGGCAAACATCCATATTAGCATTTCATTATGGCCTGATTTGCATGTAGATTGCCCAGCACTATTGCAGGGTCCCACAGCTCCACCTGCAGGCCAGCCTGAAAGTACAGGGGCAGGCTGGGTTTGCTCACAGCTCCACCTGTATGTCAGTCTGGAAGTACAGGGGCAGGCTGGATCTGCTCACAGTTCCACCTGTAGGTCAGTCTGGAAGAACACGGTGGTAGCTGCAGGCTACATTTGTACATAGCTGCATAGACTATTGTTCCCCAGGGGACTACACAGCACAGGCACAGGTGGTGGTACTGCATGCAATATTCAAACTGTAGTTCCTGCAACAGTGCATAGCAGATGCTACAGTAACAAGGTGGCCTGTAGTGTGAGGGACATATCAACGCCTATGATTTGTAAGGCAGCAATGACCGCTGCACTCCACACAGTGACAGGCCCATCAGGCAGGTGTGTTGTGACAGTGGACATTACTGTCATGCTGTCATGTGACCAACAGACGCTGCGCCACTGTCATGGGATCCTGATAGTGACATACACATGGCTGGCTGTGTGTGGTGTGGTATCTGTACAGATGTGCGGTAAGTGGCCTGGGGAGGGGCACATACCATCAGACAGCACACTGGTGTCACGGTATTCCCCATACTGGACCATTTACACTGCGTGGATGGTCCCAGCCTTGTGGCAGCACTCAGTATGTGATGCAGCCTGACCACCTGTACACCTTCCCCTCAACACCCTCAATGCCTCCAGTGCTGCATGTGTGTATTGGATTGTGCTGGTGTACCCCAGTGGGAGGACTGGAGATGTGTGCATTATAGACACACTGTCATGGTGTCCACTGGGTGCTGGAGCACTTAATAATGCCTGGCATGGTTGGGACGGTGCTAGATAATGGCAACATAGGAGGTGCTGTCCATGTGCAACATGTTTCTTCCATGTCTGGTTTCTTTCTTTGTTTAATATTTACTGGTCAGCATCAATAAACCACCACTGGCACACCCTCGCAAAGTCCATAATTCACACTTGTGAATTATGGAGTTCCATAAGCAACAGTTCTATGTCGCGCAAAGTCACGCAAAGCTGCGCAAAGTCGTGCAAGCTCATTTTTGCCCAGAGCTAACCACCAGTAAAATATAAAAAATAAAACATGGAGAAGTCTGAGAACTTGAATTTTATGTACACCCTCAATGTGTGATGCCCAGAGATACACCTCTCGGACTTTGCCCTCGGGGTTTATAGGGCATCACACACCTCGGGTGTGCATAAAAACTGTACAGACAGTTGGTGAGACCCCATCTGGAGTACTGTGTCCAGTTCTGGAGACCCCATCTCCGCAAGGACATAGACAGGATAGAGGCAGTCCAGAGGAGAGCAACTAAAATTGTGCAGGGTCTGCAAGAGAAGCCGTATGAGGAGAGACTAAAGGAGCTTAATATGTATACCCTTGAGGAAAGAAGGGAGAGGGGAGACTTGATAGAAACTTTTAAGTACCTCAGTGGAATCAACAAAGTCCAAGAGGCTAGCATCTTTCAGAAGAAGAGACGTGCAAGAACAAGGGGACACAATTTAAAGATGGGGGGCGGTTCAGGGGCAATGTGAGGAAGTATGATTTCACAGAGAGGGTAGTGGATGCATGGAACAGCCTTTCTGAGGAGGTTGTGGGGGTCTAAAACTGTGGGAGAATTCAAGAATGCATGGGACAGACATAAGGCAATTCTTGTGGGGGGTAGGAAGAAATAGGCTGTTGGTTAACTAGGATCTGTGATCTATCCTGTAGGTAGGGAAATGGGCAGACTAGATGGGCCAAGCGGTCTTTATCTGCCGTCAAAGTCTCTGTTTCTATGTTTCTATGTTAACCACACTTCCCCATGCATTATACTATATTTTATCACCATATTGTCCAGGTAAGCTCACTGGGCCAAGGCACATTGTCAGTAACCACCCAGAGCCACTACATGTGTGGCTGAGATGATACAGAGTTCACTAAATACATACCATTAAGAACAACACACAATTCACAATGTGTAACATAGTGTCACGTTGCAAACATTTCTGCTGCAGGAGCCATTTCATCTCAGTTCTATCAGTGGTTGAATGGCTGGCTTCTAAGCAATATTACTGCATTGTATTCCACAGTTTGGATGCCTGTGCATGTGGGGTGGCCCAGGGTGGCTGATCACCCACACTGCCTCCTCATTGGCTGCATACAGCCTTGTTCCCTGTTACTGCTGTGTCCACGGCCCCCCATCCTTGGTTTGCCCAGAGTTAAGATTACCTTTTCCTCAGTGGTAACTTGCACCATGCAAAATATCATGCAAGGTCATGCAGACACACTTTGCGTGGCGCGCTAATACTCTGAATATAGCACAGCGCCTGTATTCATGTACACGTCCCTTCACTTTGCACATTGCATACATTATACCTTTGCCCAGCGCTAATGCAGTTTTCCCCCATGCTATTTGGCCTTTTAAAAATAGGGGACCCAAGCAAACCCAGCACAAACCTGGCACAAATGGCTTGTGCCCAGCGCAAAGTTTTAAATATCTGGTCTGTACACTTTTATTAAAGATAGTGGAAGGGCTGTGGACTAAATAGTATAGAATTTATATTTAGATGAGACATACTTCCACTTCAGATTCCCCCACGTACAATAATCTGCATACCCATGGTGCTTTGCACTGGGTTTAATTAATTAGACTGTATGCATATGCACTGGAGAGAATTACATGCATGTCATGATGACTGTAATGAGTCTGGACTGGATAGGTATGGAGAGCTCATACCAAGAGAATATTATTGTAAAACACTGTCATGGTTTGCTGTCATTGACAGTGGTTATCTGAGTTGATTACTCACTCTCTGTTGCTGATAAAGCAAGTTGACAGTATAACCCCCACAATGCAGAAATGTTTGAAAAGAAGTTTTGAGATTGAAGAAGTTAACTTCAAGTGAGAGGTATAGCTGAACACCTCTCAATAGCACTGGTACTTTAAATAATCACTGTTTGGTTGTGTGACCTGTAGAAAAGTATTACATTTAAATGTATATAATGCTTTTCATGCACTGTTCCCAGTATAATTTACAAGCAATTTGTTTGAACAGGATAGCCTAGTTGAGATGCCACATCTCATTTCCAGTCCGGTACTGGTTCTGCTTGGGACAGCTTGCTCTCATTAAGTACCATTGGTACTTTGATGAGTAGTTTGGCATCAGTATTATCGCCCTTGTTTCTTTATTTGAAGATTGTTTATCTGGCTGCATGTGTACAAATTTAGGGGTGACTGAAACAAGATAGAATTAGGAATAACTAAATTGAGATGGCCTTAATTCTCAAATGTGTTTATAAAATTTGAGGCAGTTGTTTCCCCTACTGTAGTGAAAATACAGTTAAAAGTATTTGCAATTGTTGGTGGTTGTGGTGGGGAGGGGGTGTTCTGGCCCTCACATACAGGTAGTGGTGGTATATGGGGGACTTCTGGCCACTCACATACAGGTTAAGGAGTTGAGATAATGCTGTTTCCAGCAGTAGGTACTCTAAGTGTGTACATGTACTTCTGTCAGTTTTTTTGGGTTATGTATGTTGCTCAGTAATACTGCTCTTCTGACTGTTACATAGATACTTTACATAGAATTTGTTGGCAGATAAGGACCGCCTGGCCCATCTAGTCTGCCCATGTTTTCTACCTTTATCTTATGCTGCTGACTGTAGTTGATCTGCGGCTTTCCTACTCTCCCCTTTTTCTAGTGTTCCCTTGTGTGTGTCCCATGCATTTTTGAATTCATCAATTTTTGTCCCTACCACCCCTGTGGGGAGGATGTTGCAAGCATCCAGCACCTTCTCTGTAAAGAAATACTTCCTCTCATTACCCCTGATTCTTATTCCCTCCAACTTCATCTCATGTCCCCTAGTTCTTGTCCATCTTCTTTTCTGAAATACGCTACCCTCCTGTACCTTATGGATCCCTTTAAGGTATTTATACATCTCTATCGTGCCCCCCCCTTCATCTCTAGA
This sequence comes from Neoceratodus forsteri, assembly GCA_016271365.2. Lineage (NCBI taxonomy): Eukaryota > Metazoa > Chordata > Ceratodontiformes > Ceratodontidae > Neoceratodus > Neoceratodus forsteri. Next base: position 531,116,087 of record CM028134.1, on the reverse strand, counting down.
GAATACATATTGAGGTCTTTCAGACTCTCTTCATATGACTTCTGGTGCAGCCCCTATACCATTTTTGTAGCCCTTCTTTGGACAGCCTCCACTCTGCCTATATTCTTCCTGTGATACGGCCTCCAAAACTGGACACTGTATTCCAGATGAGGTCTCACTAATGATCTGTATAGTAGCATTATCACCCCCCTTGTTTCTGCTTGTGATGCCTCTCCCTATGCACCCCCAACATCCAGCTAGCCCTTCTAAATGCCTTCTCACATTGTCCGGCCACCTTTAGGTCCTCAAATATAATTATTCCTAGATCCCTTTCCTGTTTGGTGGCCGACATTAGCCCCCCCCCCCACATTGAGTTCTCCTATCTAGGGTCCCCATGACCTAAGTGCCTGTTGAGTTTCCTTTGTAAGGTTGCTGCAAAGTCCTCTTTATTTTGTCCACGACCAGCTGCTGTGAGTTGTTCATAACATAGTTGTTGGTGATGTTGATGTGCAAAATGATTAAACAGTCAGTGTAACAGACATAGGATGATGATGGTGAGCTTTGTATTTTTGATAATTGTTTAATATTTATTTTTGTTTGTTATATTTAATATCAATATTGTTTTATTTGTATTATTCTATAGCTATTTTTGTATTATATATTTAAGATGATTATTGTTTATGAAATACAATGCTTCCTCACTTACACATAGGACTATCTTCCTTCCCCTTTCTCCCTCCCCTCTTTCAGTTTCCTTCATCTTCTGTCCCCGACTTCCTCTTCATTACACAGTATCTCCACTTCTTATCCTACTGTTTCCTGCTCCCCTCTCTCACCTCAGCCCAATAGCCTCTGACTTCCTGACTGCATCCTCCTTCAGTCTCCCTGGATATACCTGGAAGCCCTCTGTCACCTTCTACTCCCTATCCCCCTCTTCTACCACCTCTTCCCACCTCCCCTCCTACTGCTAGCTAATGGGTTCCCTTAAGTTCATTATCTGTCTGCATTACTGAAGCCCTCTCCTCCCCACTTCTGATCAGTTCAGGCATACCCTCAAGGTTCTGTTTTTTGTATTGTGCTGTTTTGGATCTTCCTCATTAATCTCCCCAAGGCAGGTGTCTCACTGAACATACATATCAACTTCATCCTTCTACTGGTAGTGTGTTATTGAGATAATTCTCTCCCAACTTCTCCACTCTCACCAAAGGGCTGCGAGTAAACCACTTGAACATCCACAGCTTCCTTTCCAAGTTGAATCAACTGTCGTCAGACCTCTCACTGGATATGCTGGTCATCTCTGAGTTGTGGCTCTTCCCCAATATTAATGATTCAACCATAAGTCTCCCTAACTATTTCATAACCAGGCAGGATTAAGGCAAGTGGGGTGTGGGTGTTGCAATGTACATCTCCTCCTATCTCCATTTCAAAGTTGCACTCTGCGTCTCTGTCCCTTCCTTACATGAGGTTCTGCTCATCAAGCTCACACCCTATTTCTCTTGTCCAATCTCCATTGTAGCTATCTGTTGCTCTCTCAACTCTATTCCTGACTTTGTTGCCAACCTCCAGTCATTCATCTCCTTGCTGGCTTCAACAGGGTAGCTTCTAGTGCTTGGTGATTTAAATTCCAATTGGGTACCCCCATCTCACAGGAAACAAAGCCAAAATATTAAACCACTGCAACTCAGTCTTTTCTGAGAACACATGACTCTACCACTCATCCTCTAACCACTACCTTAATGACTGGGTCCTCTTTTCACACCACAACCACATATGAAAGGTGAAAAAATCCATAACACACTTAGTGATCACCATATGGTCTACTGTGTGCAAAAGATCCACATCCCAACCCCCCATTATTCCAGTCCAATCTTTCAGTTACCTTGATCTGTCTGCTGTACATGCTGACCTAGGAAATAATGGCTGGTCTTTCATCTCAAGCAAAGTTCCTTTATAATCTCAGGATGTCCATGGGAAATGACACCTACTGTATATAAGCTTGCTGCCACCCAATGCTTGTAAAATGTTCCAGTTAACCAAATAAAGGGGGATGGGGGCACATTCAACTTTAATTAATAAGCAGCAGCAGCTTACAATAGATATTTGTTTCAAAATGTTTTATTACAATTGTCATTTAGGCAAATTATTGTTTCAATTACTATATTTAAATCAATATGAACCATTATAGTTTCATGTAATTTTTTTCAATTGTTCTTTAACCAGACTTCTAATAACTCAATATTTACAAACTTTATTTGGCTTCCAGGTTCATACTTAGTACGTAATAAATAAGTAGCATAGAACTCCGGAATCACAGCTTGGCTGAAGGAGCATCATAGGCTTCATGCCCTATTCATATCCACTGCCGTGGTCACACGTAAATTATGTAATCGAGCAGGAAATTCGCTCAACTGATAATGTACTAAATGCAGCACCAATGGTTGCCATATAGCCCTACTCTGACATTCCATTTTATTTTGTGGTGTTTGGGGACAAAACTATTGGTACCACCATCCAGTTCCCCACCACCTGACTACCCAATACGTCTGCAGTACTCTCATCTCCCGTTTTACCTGTCTAATACTTCTGGACCCCCATATCCATGCTCTCCCTCTGCCAGTTACTAGCAGAAATCCTCTCCACCCACACAGTAACCCTCACCTTAGAATGAAATGCCACAAAGCAGCCATTCTCATGCTCACTCTTCTCCTTCTCCTCTTATCTAGCAATGTACACCCAACTCCACCCCCAAACTGGTCTTGCTGAAGGACTCCACATCTCCTCTATTAACATTTGCAGTTTGCAAAAAAAGTTTGATGCCCTACAAAGCTGGGTTGTCCAGCATAACACTGATATTCTGGCCTTGGTTGAAATCTGGCTGTCCCCCAATGTGAAGGACTCTGCCATGGCCCTAAATGGGTACCAAATCTTTAGAGTAGATAGACTAGCAAAAAAAGGTGGTGGCTGTGCAATCTACATACGTGACTCCATTCAAGGACATGTCATCCCAGTCACGACTGCAAGCCATGGAGCCCAGGCATTAACAGCAAAAATCCAGCTTGGCAATTCCAGAAAGCCCCTACTTGTCATAGCTGTTTACATCCCTCCTCGAAACCAGAAGCTGGCATTTAATTCAGTTGTCAAGCACATCTCCCAACTAGCAAATAACTCAGAAATCTTCATCACAGGTGACTACAACATTAAATGGCAGTTCTCTACTACCACACACTATAAGGATGCCATCACATCCCTAAATCTATCCTAAGTAGTCACATCCCTGACTGGACCGAACCCCTCCACTGACACCACCACCCTAATTGATCTAGTGCTCACTAATCACCCTGGCAGGCTCTCCAGTGTTAATGCTCTCCCTGATGTGCTAAGTGACCATTTGGCCATCCTATGTGACTGGTCCTACAAACTCAATAAATCTCCACCTAAAGTCATCTATCAGTGTTGCCTAAAAAAGAGAGCCCTCAGCTATCTCAAACACTTACTTCATCACAGTGACTGGACGCCAGTTTTTTCAGCATGGTTGGTCGATACCTGCCTTTCGTACTTCATTACCACATTTAACTTGGCCTGTGACTCATTTTCCCCCTACTCTAAAAGGATTATCAAAGGTCCTAATACCCCCTGGATTACTCAGGCTCTCCTGGATCTCATCAACCACAGGGATGCCCTCTGGCATAAGGCCCTGGAATCAGGAAATTCCGCTGTTAGACAGCAGTAAAGAGCTGCTAGAAACAAATGCACCTGGGAAATCTGGAAGGTGAAGGCAGCCCACTTCCAGGATGCACTCTCTGCCTCTTGAGGCTCAGGCCGAAACTTTTGGAACAACATTAAAGAGCTTAGTGGCAAGGTTGTATTAGCTCCCCCATCTGAACTAAACATTAATATCTCCCCCACCCAGGACCCATATCATATCGCCAACTCCCTCAATTCCTGCTTCTCTAACCTCAGCAGTGTCCCCCCCCCAAACTTCTTTGATCCACAGTCCCCTCATCCCACCCCCTCATGCCCCCCCCTTCCTTTCTGCCTAAGGGTTATCTCTGCTCATGAGGCCAAACCATAACTAATCAAAGCCCTGGGTAAAACTCAGCACAGCGGTGATTCGCTAGACCTAAAACTGCTCAGTCTAGCACTTGAAACCGTCATTACACCCCTAACAAAAATTCTAAACCTCTCCCTATGTCTTGGCCAATTCCCCACCATCTGGAAGCAGGCAGTCATTACTCCCATCCTTAAGGTCAGGGACCCCACCTCTCCAAATAATTATTACCCTATCTCTATTCTTCCCCTTCTCTCCAAGGCCCTTGAGAAAATTGTTTCAGATCAGCTTACAGATCACATACTCAAATATGACTTGATCTGCCGGGAAGAACACGGATTCAGAAAAGGTCAAAGCATGACATCCGCCTTACTATTATATTGCAGCTTCATACATAAAGTGCTTAACATGGGCCACTTAGTTGGATCGGTCTACATCGATCTGACTAAGGCATTTGACATTGTAAATCATGCCCTGCTTGTCAATACCCTATACACTACTGGCCTGACCTCTGAAGCCACATCCTGGTTTAAGAACTACCTCAGTGGCCGATCCCAAAGAGTCAAAATAAACTCCACCCTCTCAGACACTCTCCCTGTACGCTCTGGTGTTCCCCAAGGCTCCACCCTGGGCCCACTCCTCTTTAGCATCTTCTTAAACTCTCTCCCTTCATCCTGCCACGGACAAATACTCCTTTATGCAGATGCTGCTGTTCTCTTTAGTAGCCATCTTGACGCTGCCGCCCTCCAAGTCACACTCCAGAACTCCTTTAATGAGGCCAAAAACCGCACATAAGCTGGTGCTAAATTATAAAAAAACTAAGGTAATGTTGTTCACTCATTGGCAAAATAGTCATGCCATTGCCACACTTAGTATCTGCAATGCTCACAGCACTCCACTTGAACAAGTCTTTTCCTTTAAATACCTGGCCATTACACTGGACTCTTCCCTCACCTACTCCAAACACATCCATAATGACTCCTCTGCTATTATCTCAAGGCTGGGCCTCCTATATAGGCATAAAAGGTGCTTACCTCCAGATGCTCTCTGCCTAGCTGTAAACTCCTCTGTCCTCTGGCTGATAGACTATGGGCTTGTTATAAATGATGCTGCCAACTCTACTGCCCTCCACAGGATCTTGGTTGCCCTAAACAAGGCATGCCGCTTGGTCACTGGGTGTGACTGGATGACCCACTCCTGCGATCTTTATCAATGCTCCTCTTGGCTCAGCCTTCAAGGTAGGCTAAAATGCCATGTCTGACTATTCGCCAAAAAGATCGCATTGGGTAATGCCCCACCTCCCGGGCATTCACAACCTGCTACAAGCTGCTCTCTCTGCTTGGGTCACCCGTAGCTCTTTGAAAACCTTATTCAATGTCCTTCACTTTTGGACCTCCCTGGGGCAATGGTCCTTTCGCTACAGATCCCCCTTCTGGCTAAATGCCCTCCCAGATGAAATTTCCACTGTTGACAAGTTAGGCCCTTTCAAAGTCAAGTTAAGGAGGCCATCGTCACCTCTAGCCTCTGTGACTGTCCTTAACCCCTATCACCTGCCCCCCCCCCAGGGTTGCCGGACTATGTCCTCTCATGTGTCCATGATGTGTCCCCTGTATATTACCTCTTCACTTTGCTTATGATTATGTACATACTTCTATAGCTTCTCGTTGTTCCTTTGCCATCTATGTTTAATCCACTGCCACAGGGTCTACACCCCTCGATCATCTGTAACTCTGATCCAGGGTTTCCACCCTACACTATGTATTTGTTTTCTGTCATATCTTGATATGTTTTCCTTGTGCAATGTCATAAAGTCCTGATGCAGGGCCTTTGTAAAGGAGTCTATGACTCAAAGGATTGTAATTCTGATTCTTATCAATAAACAATAAACAATACCATCATTCAAAAACAAGCATTTGGGCATCCGTTTAGATTTGAAGAATTCCTCTTCATTACATTGCACAGTTAATTATAAGCTTCCAAGACATAGTATAACGACTATGCAAAGGCTACCTTTAGGGCATGGATCTAATTACAAAAAAAATCCCTAGTCCACTACAAAGCACTATGAATTAAAAACTCACATAAAATAGTGAAACAAATTCTGACCACATGACAATTTACCTATAAGGTTTCTTCAACCTACAACTACTGTGAAATCTTATTCATGTTTTAAATAAATTATAACCCCTAATGCATTTCAGCCATGTTTTAATTATGTAATTGTGGAAGGCTAACATGCCACCTTGTTATACATTTTATTTATTATAGCACTCCTGTTCATCCACATTTGCAATGGTTAAAGAACCATGTGAATTAATACGTAGTATTAGTTATTTTATAATCTGAGTTAATGGCATCAGAGCAGGGCTGAGAGAATACGAAGCACTTTCAGCACCCTTGAAATCCACTGCCGCATCCCCAAATTGATGACCTCATCATGTGTGATGTCTATTCAATGAGTGATGCACTGTATTCAGTGCCATGGGTTGCTATGCAACCTTACACTAGCACCCAATAAAATATCAGGGTGCTTGCAGCCGCGGCAGTGGTAATCAGTATTAGAAACAAGTATTGGTACCCCAGTCTGATGAAAAGTAATCTTCCAAAAAATTACAAATGAAAAGTCATATTTCATGACCAAATGAAGTGAATTGTACCCTGTTAAACTTGTGCAAAGTGCTAAATTCACCTCTTCATGCTACAATTCATATAAAAACTGAACATTGCGGCCCATCAGCGCAGTGGTTGGATTTCTGCTCGTGATGCCAGTGACCCGGGTTCAGGAATGGACTCGGGTATTGGAGGGCCAGCAGGGGAGAGAGGGCTTGGGCGTCGGCTGATGGGTCACCTTCTCTCGGGGGGAGGGTGGGAATGCGACCCGGCGATTCCTGACCCCTAATGCAGGCTGGGAGTACGGCAATACACGGGGTCCCAGATACTGGGGGGGGGCATGGTGAATTTTGGCATCTGCCTTATGTTCGTGGCACACCACATCCCAAGGGGAGCAAATGGGAAAAAAAGTTCCGTAGCTGACCAGATGAGAGTCACCAGCTCCAGTTGCTGTGAGTCCGACAGTGCATGCACCATCCCCAACAGCACCTGGAACAGGTTTAGCTGGCCACCCCACCAGCGCTGTCCCTTTCGGAGGGGGGACCCACTCAGAGAAGGGTTACGTCCGGGGGTTATCTGGGGAGCTGCAAATGTGGGGGTGAAGAGGTGGCTGATCTGAGGCAGTGCGGCATGGAGGGCATAGGTGGCCTGAAGGAGAGACCAGCCTGGAGCTGGGAGGGAGCAAAAAAAAAAAAAAACTGAACATGCAACCTTAAAACATGGAGATCTAGTCTGCTTCCACATATGTCAATGTATAATACAGGTTTTCATATACATAAAATTATATATACAGTATATCACTTGCTTTTTCACATAACCTCCCAATTGAAGGCTCTATGAACCATGCCACACAATAAACTTATTGCTCACAAAAATGATTTTATACAACGGACCCTTCATAAATTTAAAGAGCAGGTTTAGTGGCAACAGTGCAAAGGAAATGTCTATGCCCAAAATGAAATGTGTTAATCTCAGCTAAAATTTCCTCAACTTACCCCAGATACAAAATGATCTTCATGCTTAATGCCAGCTGAAACACCTCAGACAGTCATTGCATATAATATAGATGTGGAATTTTATTTTGATGTGTTAATGCATTATTACCAATAGCCATTCCAAGTGGCCTCTCTATTCATTCCTACTTGTGGGTCTAATACCCCATCTCAAAAATCCAACACATTTCACCATATGTTAACGTATGTTGAAATCACTACATCGAGTAGATGGCTGTATAGCCTCCAGTCCCCAAAATCTCAGGGAAGCTCCTGTGTGACCAGCTGCATTAAAATATTCCACTACTGGTGTTGATAAGATTGTTCATGATATTACTCTTTTGTTCCTGTATGCTAACCTTTAGCTGACGAGTAGTTTTACCAATATATATTCGATCACAGGGATACTGTAAGACATATATAACCCCTGATGTCTCACACATTATATACTGTTTAATGGGGTATTCTTTACTGGTGAATGGATGTCTGTAACCTGCCTTCTTACTAGTATGCCCGCATGTTGAGCAGCAGCCACAAGGAGCCATCCCGGGCCTACGGGGCTCCAGAAGCAGTTGTTTACTTTCCTTTTTTCTCCCCTGTGGATGATCAGTGTGCAGTAACTTACCTTTTATTGTTGGTACTTTTTTATTGCCAGTAATTGAGGTCTGTCAAATTTGCCTCGATTTAAAGGAATGTCTTTAAGAATATGCCATTTGGAATGCAATATTCATCTGATAGCATTTATGTTATGATTAAACTTAGTTGAAAACACTATCCTATTATCTATTTTCAGATTCTGGCTTCCTCTCAGAGCTTCTTCCTATGTAACCCCTTGTATTCGATAAGTGTCCTCCTTAAAAACTAGCCTAACATAACCCCTGCTGGAATCTTCTGCTAGCCTGAGTGAGTTCTTTCTCAAAATCATTATCTTCACTGAAATTTCCTCCTATTCTCAAAAATTGTGAATAGGATATACTATCTAGCAGGTTCTTTGAATGGTGACTGTTTGCATGCAGGATTGTGTTTCTTGCTGTATACTTTCAATATAATGTGGTAACATAACCTCTAACAGCGATCTTGATCAGCACATCTAAATATGGAATGCTGTCAGTGCTGCTGATAAACATGAATTTCAGATTTGGTCCTTGACCACAAAGGTAATGATGAAATTGATTAAGCTGTGGGAGTCATGTGATGTGATGTGTTGTGTTTGGTGTGAGTGGCGACTTCTGTCAGCTCTCAGTGATCTTCGATTTTAAAACATGGCTTTTACCCATTTAAACGTGACTTTTACCCATTTAAATGTATCATCACACGACTTTCCACTATAATTTCATTAGAACATACCCATCCCTAATGAATTCTGCAAAAATCAGCAAAGATGGACATTTCAGGAGTGAAGTAAATGGATTTAAATGCACTGCCTCCTATTCTGCCACGAGGCCAGGCTACAAAGTGGCAGAAACAGGGATCTCCACTTGACTAACCTTCAGACTCAACACCTCTGGAATCCCTTTCTGAGAAGCTGGACAGATTTTTTCAGAAATGTCCACGGTCAAGCTTGCACTGTGTGAGTTGGTGTCCAATTTTAAATCTGTCAAGCCAGCAATCGAAAGTTTGACTACCAGGGTCTCCAACACTGAAGCCCGCATTAGTTCTGTGGAAGAAAAGCAAAACAGAGATGCCAGGGAAAGCATGGAACTCCACAAGGAAGTGGCTAAACCTGACAGAATTAAGGATCAGGAAGGCAGGAGTAGGCAAAATAATCTAGTCTTAGTTGGCATACCAGAACAGGCAGAGGGCTCTAGCATGCTTGCTTTTGTTCAGAAATTATTGCAGGAGGTGTCTGGCCCCCCAGAGTTTGACACCATGTATATGATCAAGTGTGCTCACCGTTCCCTTCACCCACAACCTGCACAGGGAGAAAAACCAAGGGCTATAATAATGTGATGTCTCAACGATCAAGACAAGGTATATATCCAAGCACAAACTCTGAAGAAGGTTCCCCTAACTTGAAATTACCTCCAATTTTAATTTCAGTGATGTCACGCCTGCCATCCACAACAAGTAAAGGGTTTACCAGCACATAAAAAAAGCTCTTAACTCAGCTCACATACTGTTTTGGATGCTGTATCCTGTTTGTTTTGTAGTGACCACCTCCTCAGGCACCCATGAATTCCCCAACAAAGAAGTGGCCCACCATGATCTTTCCATGATTATGGTACCTGTTTTTCAACTGTTACTAACTCAGCCTGGTGCCTCAGCAAACAAAAATTGAAATATCATACTGACTCAGTGAGTAGACAATGATTATTCTGATCTTCACTGTTTCACTCTACTTGGGAATGTTATGACATAACCTCTGCAAACTTCATCTTTCCTCCACTTGCCTCTGCCATTCATTATATCTGCAAGCTCAGATTTAATTTCTGTGATCCTAGGTGAAATGCCTGACTTTTTACTTAGTATACTGACTGAGAGTGTTAAACTCAATGGGCTATTGGATGACAATAGGGTGGATAGACAGTTACTCTCCACTTCTTCTAACCTGTTTTTTATCTCACCAAAGGTGTCCATTGTTTACTTAATGGCAAAGACCTACATACCATCCCCCCAGAGGTGATCTCAAGACTCACCTAACTGAATAGTAGATTTGCTCCTCATCCAGTGAACATCCATCCTGGAGATCTGTCATGAATGACTGGATGCACACCCCTGATCTGCCCTCACACATCTGCACAGTCAAGATAGAAACCTCCTCAAATGTTTGCAACCAGCCATCGCAGACTTGTACTGTCGTGTTGCAAACCACCTTGGATGTCTGTAGCAGTCTATTGCATCACTGAACAGTCATGCAGGATGTCACCTTGGGAGTTTTCTACAGACTCTCACATGACCGCACAGCTGTGCTGGACACCACCTCGAATACTCACAGCCGTCATTGCAGGACTGCACAGTTGAGCAGGACTCCACTTTGAATGTTCACATGCTGCCCTTGCATGGATACCCGATTGAGAAGGAACTCATCTTTTTTATTTGCAACAGCGGTCAGACTCACTCACTGACGGATATGGAAGCACACCCTTGGCGATTCTGGTGGCATCACCATCTGGACAAATCACATCAATGAGGGAAGTACATATCCTTTCAGTGGTCTGCTTTACCTTTTTTATATGCTAAAACCAGACTATCTGCCATTATTAACTTGTGGTCACAACAGTCTGTGCATTAACTCTATAGCCTACACTATACTGGTGTTTTGCAGCACACAGCTGCTTACTTGGTAGGATTAGGAGACTTTATTAAACTTAACTAAACCAGATAACTGTAACCCAATGCCACTTTTGCATTGCGGAACAATAGCTAAATTTACAAATGTCTGCTATGACCAATCAAATGTGCTACATATTTTGTAGTTTAGCCTGATGTTACTTCTGATGATTTAATTTTTCTTTTCTTTTCCCCTAGCATCGATATCTGGCACAATATTGGGTCATATGTGGGAGAAACAGCTAGTAGATAGTGAAGGGGGAGCAGAGGGAAAAGTTTTAATTTGTTGTTTCATATACTGACATTAGCTTTAGCAGGTAATAAATACCCATTTTCTCAAGTTATAGATCATGGGCAGAGGAGGTCTCTCATATGGGCCCTGAACGGACTTGGAGTCTGGAATGCTCACCCTTGCCTCTTGCTAACCCAGTACCTTTATGACTGGAAGATTGGCTCCAGCGAGCCCCACATCTGTCCACTTTGTTTATCTATCAATAATAGTTCTATGATTCTCAGTTCTAAGCAACAGAGTTATGTGTGTCCCTATATTTACTTGTTGTTCTGTTTCTCCTGTTTACTTGTTTTAAAGTCAGCCATTATATTACAAGATGGTACAGATAGTTTCGCAGAATTGTTCATTGGTAAGCAGAAGATACTCTGTTAAGCCATATTTTCAATATATAATTTCTGGCCTACACAGAAACATAGAAGCTGAGGACAGACAAGGACTGCAAGGCCCATCCAGTCTGCCCATTTTTTCTACCTTATGAATGTGCCATAGGCCTGTACTCTGTCAATGGCCTATCTATTCATACTCATCTTTATTGCTCACTTATGCCTGTCCCATGCCTGTTTGAAGCTCTGCACTGTATTCATATCCACCACTTTCTGAGGTAGGCTGTTCCATGTATCCACCACCCTTTTTATGAAAAAGAACGTCCTCATATTCCACCTTAATCAGCCTCCCTCTGCTGTCATGCTGTGTCCTCTTGTCCTGCACATTTTTCTTATATTGAAACATGTTAGACTCTTTCACCTTGTTAATGCCTTCCAAAATCTTTCCTGGAGTGACATTATGCCAGTCCATCTAACTTTTACACTCCACAACTACATCTGTTTATTTTGTATTGCCCACAATGGCTAAGTCAGGGATAAATGTTATTACTTGGAACAACAAAGGTAGTCAAACAAAAGAAAAAAGATACCACATTTTAAGGCATCTAAAATGACTCAGATTAAAATATAATCTTTTTACAAGAGACCCATACCTTACCAGTCCAAGCTAATCTTTGGCATAGGGAATACATACTAACATACTAAAATGCCAACAGAATAGACCTAATGGTCCCTCGAGTCTGCTCGATTGGTCAGCCCCCACCCTGGGTGCTGACCCTGCTGCTCCCCTCGCCTTCTCTGGCTTCTCCCTTCCCAGTTCCGGATATTCTTGCTGCATTGGATTTTGCTTCCAGAACCCTTCCCCTGTACCTGTCCCAGCCCGTCTTGAACTCCTCCACCATCTCTGCCTCCACCAGCCCCCTAGGCAGTGCATTCCATGGCTCCACCACCCTCTCAGTGAAGTAGCACCTCCTCCTTTCTCCCCTGAATCTTCCCCCCTCCAGCTTCCACCCATGAATGGATAGGTCAAGTTTATGCCTCAGGAACTTACAATAAGAGAGCAGACACAGTTATATTAATGCATCACAAAACCCCTTTTCAATTGCAAGACCAGTTTGTACAGCCAAATGGCTTCTTTATTTTACTAAAGGGTTTTCTTGATAGAAACAAAGTCATCCTAGCTTCAATACATGGGCCCAACAAAGACCAGCAAGTTAGCAATGGGATGCATATAAAAGGACAGCAAGGGAATGCAAAAATATGTAAGAAAGGCCAAAAGTGACTATGAACTGGTGCTTGTCTGTAGAAACATAGAAACATAGAAGTTGATGGCAGATATGGGTGCACCAGCCCACCACGTCTGCCCATTTTAGTGTGTTTTGTACACTAGTGTATCTCCAATTAGACACATTTCCTCTCTTATTGTGTTCTCAGGCTCTCTATGTGTTTGTCCCATGCTCTCTTGAAGCCTGCACCTGTTTCTGCCCCACCATCTCTGCTGGTAGCCTGTTCCACTTATCCATCATCCTCTCTGTGAAAAAGTATTTCCTTACATTACCCCGAGCCTCCCCCCTCCAGCCTCATGTTGTGACCTCTAGTCCTAGAGTACTCTTTTCTTTGGAAGATTGTATTAGAATCATAGAATCATTGAATCGTAAAATTTGATGGCAGAAAAGGACCCTTCTGTCCCCTCTAGTCTGCCCAACCCTCCCCTTTCACATACCCCCTCTTCTCCTGCCCCACCCTCCCCCCAATACACAGTCCCATATGCCTGTCCCATGCCTTCTTAAATTCCTCCAACATCTCAGTCCCCACTACTCCATCCCGCAGTCTGTTCCAGGGCTGCACCACCGTCTCTGTGAAGAAGCACCCCCCTCACATTGCTCCTGAACCTATTTCCTTGCAATCTAAGGTTGTGCCCTTTAGTTCTGTCTCCCTCCTTCCTCCTCCTCCTCAGCCAACCCTCTTCACCTACTTTATTGAGCCCCTTTACATATTCAAAGGTTTCAATCATGTCCCCCCCTTTCTCTCCTTGTTTCCAGTGTGTACAGATTCAGCTCCTTACACCTCTGCTCGTATGTCTTCCCTGCATACCCTGCACCATCTTTATTGCCCTTCTCTGAACCCTCTCCAGTGCATCTATATCCTTGTGGAGGTGTGGTCTCCAGAACTGAACCCCAAACTCTTACTGCGGCCTCACCATGGCTTTGTAGACAGGCATTATGACCTCCCTCCTTCTGCTAGTAATGCCCTTGCCTATGCATGCCAGAATTCCATTGGCCCTTCCTGCCACCCAAGTGTATTGGAAACCTCCCTTAAGGTTTGAGGAGACTATGATCCCCAGATCCCTTCCCTGTTCTGATTCTTTGATTCCACCCCTCCAGCATGTACCCCGCTTTCATGTTTTTCCTCTCTAGGTGCATCACAGTGCACTTCTTGGCATTAAACCTCAGCTGCCATTTCCTGGCCCACTCCTCATGTCTTCCACCCCCTCAGGGGTGTTCACCCTTTTGCAGATTTTTGTATCATCAGCAAATAGACACACCATCCCTCTCAAACCCTCTGCAATATTACTGATGTAGATGTTGAAGAGGAGCGGAATGAAAACTGACCCCTGTGGCACTCCACTCCTCAACCGTGCCAGCTCAGAGTGCACCCCATTAAGCACTACCCTCTGAGTTCTCCCTACTAGCCAGGCCTCCACTCAGTCTTCTATTTTCCCTTCCAACCCTATGCTTTCCATCTTGCTCACCAACTTCCTATCAAGGACGGTGTTGAAGGCCTTGCTGAAGTCCAGATAGGCCATGTCCACCACCCATCCCTGGTCAATTACCTGAGTCACTACATCAAAGAACTCAATTAGGTTGGTCTGGCATGATTTCATCTTGGTGAAGCCATGCTGTCTGATGTCCTGCAAGCCACACACCTCCAGGTAATTCATCACCTTCTTCTTGATTAATGCCTCGATAACTTTCCCCACCACAGATGTTAGACTGACTGGGCGGTAGTTCTCCTTCAGCTCCCTGCTACCTCCCTTGTGCAAGAGCACTACATCACCCTCCTCTCATCCTCCAGCACCCTCCCTGTATCCAGGGACAGGTTGAAGAGCCTTGTCAAGAGTGTGGCCAGCTCCTTTCTCAGTTCATTGATCACTCTGGGGTGCAACCCATTCAGGCCCCATTGCCTTGTCCACCCTTAGTCTATCCAGCTCAGCCCTAACCCTATCCACAGTGAATGGGTTCTGATCCACCCATTTGCCCTCCTTCCGCTTAGGTGCTAGCATTGGATCCCTGCCTTCCACCTCCTCTGTGAACACTGAGCTAAAATACTCATTTAATGCCTCTGCCTTTTCGTAGTCCTGCTCCAGGTTTATCCCTCCTTCCCCCTCAGTCTAGAAATCCCCTACCCTGCACTTTTCTTCTCCCTCGCATATCTAAAAGCTGTTTTATCCCCCTTCTGGTCCTTTTAACTATTTTCTCCTCAGTGGCTGATTTTGCCCTTCTGATCTCCCTCCTTGCCAGACTCTTCTTCTCCCTATACTCCTCCCTATCCTCCTCTCTGATTGTCATCTTAAGTTTTATAAAGGTCCTCCTCCTTTCCCTGACTGCTCCCACTGCCTCCCTAGTGAACCAGAGTGGTCTCCTCCCCCTCTTGCTCTTCCTGACCTTTTTTATGCACATTTCTGCTGTTTCCTAAATGCCTCCCCTGATAGCTTCCCAGAGTTCCTTTACTGCCTCTATCTTCTCCGTACCCTCCATGTTTTTCTAATTTTATTAAAGTCTGTGTGTCTGAAGTCCATGACTGTCGTATTAGTCTTACTTGTCTCCCTCCCTGCCCTGACCCTTAACCGTATCATGCTGTGGACACTGGTGCACAAGGCTTCTCCCAGCCGCACCTCCTCCACACTCTTCCTGTTAGTCAGGACCCCCTCCAACAAGTTGCTTCCCCTTGTTCATTTCCTGACTAGCTGCTGAAGGAATACCCCTTGCAGCTCGACTAATACCGCCCTGCTCCTTGTCAATGTTGCATATGGGATTTCCCAGTCAATATCTGAGAGGTTCAGATCACCCAGCAGTAGCAGTTCACCTTTCTGTGCCAGCCCTGTGATTGCAGGAGGTAGCCGTCTATCGTCTTCCTCTCCTTGTGCAGGTGGCCTGTATACCACCCCCAGCTGCAGGGATTCACCCATCTTCCTACTTAGTGTTACCCACAGCAGCTCAGTCTCCCCTTCCTCCTCCTGCCCTTCAGTAACACTGATGCCTTCCCTGATGTGTAAGGCAACCCCTTCCTCCTTCTTGCCTTCCCTGTCCCTTTTAAACATTCTATAACCTGGAATGGTTGTTTCCCAGGTGTGATGCTCTGGCCACCAGGTCTCACTTATTGCAACTAAATCTAATCCCTCATCCATCATGATTGCCTCCAGGTCCACCATCTTATTTCCTAAACTCCTGGCACTGGCTGACAATCCCTTCCACCAGTCTCCCCTTTGTTTCCCCTTGCACCCATCACCCTCTTGCCTAGCCATGTGGTGCTATCCTGGGGAAGGGGGCTGTTTGCCCCCAAGCTTTCCTCCTTGTGGAGCAGATTTGTCCCCACCACCCCCCCAACCTAGTTTAAATTGTAAGTATCCACTATGTAATCTCCCAGCTTGCATTTCAGCACTGCTACCCCTAGCTATTCAGGTGCAGTCTGTCTGGTGCAAATAGGCTCTCGTCCTCCCATGTAGATCCCCAGTCCCCTACCAAGCCATATCCCATTTGCTCACCCCACCCCACCAGCCATTTATTGAACTCCCTAATCCTTGACTTCCTATAAGTGCTTGCTCTCGGTACTGGTATCACCTCTGAGAAGGCCACTGATTTAAACCCAGACTACTACAGTATCTAGCTAGAGTTCTGAATCTAGCCTGCACTTCCATCAGGCTACTTTCTGCCAGGTCATTCATTCCCAGGTGTAACAGTGTTACACCTGGGTTATGCCCCCTATCATTCCACATACACCTCACACTGTATTCCTGGTCTATTGTACTGTGATACTGCTATTTTACATTAAGATATAGATAAAGGCACCCATCATATAAGCATGAGTGCTAGGAATGTGTTTTGCTGCTAATATATGCTAATGTTTATCATGCATGATTCATTATACCTCACTATAATACATTTATCTAGATTATGATTGTGTTTTACATATATTCCATATATAATCTACCTAATCACTGATTAGATGACTCTGAGGGATCATTGGTGATTATTGTATGCTTATATTCTCATATAATTATATGTAGTTTGTGTTTTACACTCAGGCAGATATGCCACGTGTAATAGATCCCTGTCAGCACTTCTCTTTGTCTAAGCAAGTTGACAGAGAGAAATCCTTTTTTATGTCTTATACTACACATAAGGAAGAAATGCCACATGTAGTTGGAACCCATCAGCATTTCTTTTGTCCAAGCTATAATGCAAATAGAAGCATATTCTGTCTCATATGATTCTCATTAGTAATTCTGTCTCCTAAGTCATCATCCAATGGAGAATGACTTGGGACCAATACATAATGTTTCTCATATCTGCAACTATAAGGTAATCTCTGTTGCTATGCTGTTATCTGTAGTATTTAGGTTTCTGTAACCTAGTTTTACTCGCAGACAGAATGAGATCACAGAGAGAGAACAAGATCTTAGAGAACCTAAATCTATAAATACTCGAGATTATGTACATTCTTCGGGAATGTGGTGAGAAACCCATCTCCTTTGTGATTTTCTCTGTCACATACTTGGCATAAGTAGTATAATAAACTTTATTAGTACTCCTTGCTTGTCTACGAAGGTTTCTTGGCAGACCCCAATGACACAAGAATCTGTATTACGAACATACGAACATACGAAGTTTGCCAGCAGATAAAGGCCTAGTGGTCTATCAAGTCTGCTCAAATGTGCAGCTAGCACCCCTTATTCTGCAGCTGCCCCTCCCTTCCACCCTTCCCTTCATTGACCTCCCCTTGTCCTGCCCCATCCCCTTTTGAAGCAGTCCACTGTTCTACTACATACCTTCTGCAGGTAACGATTCCACCCAGCCACCACCCTCTCTGTAAAAAGTGTCTCCTCATCTCCCTCCTGAACCTTCCTCCCTTCAGTCTCATATCATGGCTCCTGGTGTCCCTCCCCTCCCTTACTTTGAACAGCCCCTCTGTACCTGTCCTGTTTATTCCTTTCATGTACTTAAAGGTTTCAATCATGTCCCTCCTCTCCTCCAGCGAGTAAATGTTCAACTCCCTCAGCCTCCTCTCATATGATAAGTCCCCCAGCCCCTTGATCATCTTTGTCACCCTGCGCTGCACCCCTTCCAGTAACTTAATGTCCCTTTTCAGATACGAGCTCCAGTACTGCACGCAGCACTCTAGGTGCAGTCTAACTAATGACCTATACAGTGGCAGAATCACCTCCTCCCTTCTCAAGGATATACCCCTTGCAATACAACCCAGCATTTTGTTGACCTTTGCAGCTGCCTTCCTACATTGTGCTGAGTTGTTCATTGACCCTGTAATGAGCACCCCCAGATTCTTCTCCTCCTCTGTCTGAGCTAGCTGCACTTACAAGCTCAAATGGGCAGACTGGGTGGGCCATAGGTCCTTATCTGCTGACACTGTCTATGTATCTATGTATCTATGTAACACTGGTCCCAACACCGAGCCCTGTGGAACACCGCTCATCACTACCATTGGGTGTGAGAGCTCCCCACCCACCACTACCCTCTGTTGCTTTCCCTGCAGCCAGTTCCCTACCCATCTCACCAGCTTTGCACCCACCCTGTGCCTTCTAACGTACTTCCAAGCCTTCCATGTGGCACCAACTCAAATGCCTTACTGAAGTCCAGATACAGGACATCCACTGCATGTCCCCGTCCATTTGCTTAGTTACCCAGTCATAGAACTCCACCAGGTTGGTTTGGCAGAATCTGCCACATATGAAGCCATGCTATTATTAGTATTATTAATAATTACTCTACTATCTGAGATTATTTACGTAACATAAATGGTGACCATGGCAGGGCACTGTATAATAACTCTTTGATCTGTGCACAGAAAAAAAATCTTATACCAGCTAGGGAATATACATTGTTACCCCAGAGGCAAACAGGCCCATGGAACAAAATTCAGATTCACTACATTGGCCGTATGCCAACCACTAAGAACAACTAGTTTTCACTAGAGATCACCAACCTAATGGAGCAACTAGGCTGTCTAAGTGATGCAGGAAATTCTGGATTTGTTATGGGTAAAACAAAAGTTTCATATCTCTTACAACCCACAGTCATCAGGACAGGTAGAATGGGCCAACAGGCAGATCAAAGTTATGTTATAATAAACTTGTTCAGAAAAACCCAAAGGACTGGGATTCATTATTGCATTTACTCCTTATGGCATTAAGAGGGACACCATCTGCAGGTACACAGCATACCCCATTTTTGAAATCATGACCATGAGTACACAGGTCCAGAAGATTTAATTCTGGACCTGTGTACTGGCACTGCTGATGGAGCATCAGTAGATAACTATGTTAAATATCTCAAACAAGACATCCAAAAGGTATACTTGTTTGCTCTACAATGTATGGGCAAGGCCCAACAACAGGCCCTATCCCATTGTAAACAAATGCAGTCCAGCAGTCTATCAAGTTAGGCTGCCTCACAATAACACTCATTGATAAATGGCTACATGACAATCAAATGAACCTGTTTAAAGGAGATTAAATTACTTTTCCATACCCCAATGGGCAGACTAGTACTAAACTATGTTTTTCTGTTCTCTTTCCTTTCAGGTTACAGAGAGAGAGATGCTTGCTTTTATGCTTTTTATTCTTTTAGAAGTATGGGTCTTCATATAAGCCCAAACTGCACATCATATTGCAGATAAGAACCAGTGACCTAAACCTAAACAGCTTGTTGAGGCAGAGCACCTCACAAGCCCACATGATTTAATTGCATCCTGTGGAATTCACACTAAAGTCCTGAAAGACATGTTCATCATCCAGGTGGGTAGTGATGCCCTACTGAATGTTATGATCATTCCTTTGGATCAGTCCTAGCAGCTAGACTTGATCTGGACTCCTGTTTACATTTTAATGATAATCAGGAATTTTGCATCCAAAATTTATATGGCAATAAAAGCCATTAGACCTTAAGGTTTTTACCCAATGATGCCCCATAATTTGTGACACTTAATACTGAGTGCTCATAATAGAACCCTAGCCCAGCCAGTGGTCTAATAGCCACTTCTCAGCCAGGTATCAGGTATCATAGTTAATAATGTGCAGCTTATGCACAACCCAGTGATTTTTAAATCTTACCTTTTAAACTTGGAGTGATTTAGTATATGATTCACAGCAAACATTTCCCACATTTTTTTAATAATGATGTGATTAGATACTCTGGCAGCATACCAGGTACTCAATAATGATCCCTGTACAGGGACTGATAGTATCACACACACACACACACACACACACACAGGATTTTCACATCCTGACTACTAATGGTACATCTTATGACTGCAAACCTATGCAAATGCACTAAACATTTTGTTTTGTTTTTGTTTTTTATTTATTAGTACAAAAAAAATGCAGGTTTAGACTCAGGCCTTTTTGGCTCTGACATATCTATTTGAAATAGGGCTGATATAGCCATTATTCAAGCACATATGTTAAAGGTTCATGAAAGTATGAAATATAATATCATAACACCCCCCCCCCCATTGCATGGTATACATGAGTTTGCTCATACAGAGTGATTTATTTTTACAATGTTAAAGATATTTTGAAGAGGTTTGACCTGACAAATGTTCATGTTAATGAATTAATTTCTGCTCATATTAAGGAAGCAGATGAACATCACATAGCTAGAAAAGTTCTTTGCACTGCCTATGGCTATTATGTTCTTACAACCCTTTGGTTATCTCCTCCGGGATCTGGAATTAGGATATATCCTTGATCTCATATGTGACAGATCTATGGGTCAGTGGCATTGCCACATTTTGCACTACTATTGCATATGTTAACAAATGTTTATTTGAATCTAGCACTATTTCCTTGTCAATGGCAAGGAACCTTGGATATTTCACCACACACACCAGTATTGCTACATGTTTGAAATGTTTTCCTGCACAATCCAGGAAGCCATGTTTGTGACTCTCACAGTGTCATTGCTGCATTTTCATCTGGCAACATCCATCTCTGATCATCTGGCAACTGTCTATTCTATTGATCATCTTGATGGGAACTTTTATCATGGAAAGGTTGAAACTACCTCCTTTCCTCATGTACCATGAGGTCTTGGAATCATGACTGACTCTGAACATTGAATGTCGTACCTGAAAGGAACACCACCTTTTATGCAGATGTGACATCTTCCAACTTGTCTTACCAACTTGTGAATACAGGCCTAATAACTGAAATTAGGCTTCCACTTGTGAACTTTCAAATAAACTGTATTCAGTCCAGCCAATTAAGATTCTACAATCAAGCTCATTGTTATGCATACTATGAAACAAGTCTGGGATAAGGGCAATTCCCTAACTTCAGCAAGAAGAATCTTTTTCATTTGATCTGCAATCAAGAAATCCATTTTCTTCACTGCTTGTTTACCAGGCCTGGCTGGCACCTCATACAAACTGAGTACTATCATCAACATTTACACTTGCAGCCATGTGATCATCTTCAACTGAACACTGTTGCTATTCCATTGTAAAACTCAATGTGCAATCTAATGCACCCCCCCGCTGAGGCCTCTGAAAATACAGCTGCCTCCTGAACATTTGGATCTACCTTTGGAAAATCTGAATGCATCAGATTTGAACTATGAATCTTCATCTAACACCTGCAGAAATCATCAATCTATAAAAATAATGGTGAATAATAATGGGTGGTCATGCAAAAAAATCCACTACAGCACTTCAAATATGCAAAAATATAACAATAGTTTATTTTGTTACACAATTGAATAATTGCAATAAAGTGCTGTGAAAAATATCCTTGTCATCCTCTGGCAGTTAAAGACAATACAAACAAGATGAAATGGATTTTATGAGAAATATTCTAACAGAACCTACCCTAGTCCAATGCGTCAGCCACCACTAAACCCCTGCACTTCACCAGAATGGCTTCCTTAGGGGGTGCAGTCTCAAAGCCCCTTACATCTATAAATATTCAAAGTGCATGTGCTACTAATTGACAATTAATTAAATATGCCCATAGCCTCCCTTAAACAAAGACATTTAATTTAACAAGGTCCTCATTAATTTACCATTACAAATTATATGATGTCACTGTTCTATATACATCATCTCATTACATTTATAATTTAAATGTGTAAAAGCTATCTTACTTAAAAAAATATCTTTAAATGTTCGAAGACAAATCTTTAAACTCTGATTTTGCACACACATTTAATTAAACCACTATTTACATGTGGTGATGTATTGATGTCTACTGGATACAGACAATTATACAGTTTACAATAAAACCCTTTTTAAACAAACCATTATTTTACACAAAAACTCATTTTGTCAAAAAATTACTAAGCTATCAGGTTGACATCAAGACACAAAATAACAATAAACATTTCATATTTATGCATCAAAGCTAATCTAAAGATAGTCCTTGCTAATCACTTTAGTATACAAAAAGTATACGAATATACAATTTCTTTTGTTTTTTTGTTTCTCTATCTACATACGAAAGGCATAAAAATATGCAGCAGAATAGAATCTTCTTTTACATAAACAGGTTTTTCTACTATTCAAAAAGATCTCGCTAATTTTCCTACACACAAGTTTCATATCCACTTGCATATGCATATTAAATATGCAACTTTTCTGTGCATAAGCAATAGGAAAACCTTGGAAAATTACTAGTCAATGTTGAGTTATTCTTAGCTGTTCCCCAAACAAATCTCTATTCTATACACAAATTTCCCATTCATATACATATGCAACTGAAGGAATGCCTAACATTTACAATGACATAATGTATATAAAAACGTATCAAGGACAACATGTGTTAATATATCCATCTCCAGAGGAATATTCAGGCAGGAAATCTACAACACTTTCTTTCTTCTTATTTTGAACTCACAGTATTCTTTGACAAAGGAATCCATATCTCAAATATATGAATAATTCCATTCTAAAGAACAGAAAACAAACATTGACATTATGCATCAAGTCCATAGACTTAAACATTCAATCTACAGTCAGTGGTCCAGTGGAGTAAAACAAGATCCAAGTTACAAATATGGTTTGAAATCTAGTACATTATTCAAACCCTGTGGTTTTAAACTGTTTAATTTCTACATCCAGAAAGTCTCCCATTGTCGGAGCTTCACTTTGAATGATGTTTCAAGATTATTAAACTTTCTTTTTACACTCTAAAGCCTCATTACATTTAAATCCCTTGGATTAGCATCATGTTCCAAATTAAAATGTACTGCTACCGGACTGCTTGGATTTCGATTCCTAATATTAGCAATATGTTTCTCTATTCATACTTCTAACTTTCTTTCTGTGATTCCTACATATAACATATCACAAGGACATGTTAAAACATATACTACATAAGTAGTGTTGCAAGTAATACATTCATTCACTCTAAACTTCTGTGTTGTAACCAGATGTGTGAACTCTGGTCCTTCTAAAGCAAACTGACAAGTGCTGCAGTTTCTACACTTTTTAAAGCCTTTTGGGGGTGGGGGTATCCAAGATGTAACCACTGCATCTCTTGATTCAAACCAGCTGTGTACAATCCTATCTTTAATATTTTTTGCTCGTTTAAATGAAATCCGCGGTTTGTCACCCACAATCTCAGATATCTTAGCATCATTTGTCAAAATTGGCCAATATCAAAAAATAACACTCGCTGTCATGCCTGCAATCGAGTTAAATTCTGTACAGAATGTTATTGACTCCTCTTTTTTATCCACCTTTACATTATTTAAGAGACTCCCCTTGGACCTTGCAGGCAATCTTCTGCTTGACCTCCTGCAAAAATTCAAAATCGTAACCCCTATTTGCAAAATCTTGAATCATTTTGTCAGCTTCAGAATCAAAATCACTATCTCTGCTGCAGTTACGCATTACAGGTAACATCTGACTGTAAGGAAGTGACTGTCTCAACTTTGCTGGATGTGCACTTGTGTAATGCAAATAAGCGTTACAGGCAGTCTTTTTTTGTAAGTTTTGGTTACAATTTGTTCCCCCACTTTACCCACAAGTTCCAAATCCAAATAAGAAATATTTTCCTTATTTGTTGCATATGTTAGTGTTAACCCCAGATCATTCATATTCAACCACATAATGAATTCTGATATTCATTCCTCTGGACCCCCCCACATGCAGATGATGTCAGCAATGAAACAATACCATATGGTGACGACATCTGCAAACAGAAAAGTATCCGAGAGAACTGTGTTCAATTCCAAAAGTTCCAACGTTAAATTAGCATAAGATGTGGCCATGCAGGTCTCTAAAGCAGTTCCTAATATCTGTAAATAAAAATCCTTACTGACCTCAAAAATCTTATGTGTAAGAATTAATTGTATCCCTTCAATCAGGAAGGTTGTTGGGTAATGCACTAAAGTTCTTTCCAAAAAATATTTACATGCTGTAACCCCATCTGAATGTCTAATTGAGGAATATAGTTGTTCCACATCTATGGAAATCCAACAGTAACCCTCTTCCCAAACAAAACCTGCTAATTTAGTTAATAAGTCCCTTGTGTCTCTGAGACAGGATCTCAGTTTACAGACTTCCATTTTTAGGAAAAAAATCTATAAAAAATGATAATTTATCAGTAAGTGATCCTATTCCAGAGACAATGGGATGACCTGGGGGGGGTCTTCTAAGCTCTTGTGTAATTTTGGTAATGCGTGCATTAGCAGTGTAGTTGGATTCTCAGGCCAAAGGAATTCAAATTCAGCAAACATGTTTCTCCTACTGTTTTTAGCATCTTGTCAAAAGTCTCTTAATTCTGCCTTAAACTTAAGAGTAGGGTTTCCTGACAATTTCTTTTATATAGATTCATCACTAAAAATGTTATTTATCATTATATTATACTTTTCATTTGATAACAGCACAATATTTCCCCCTTTGTCAGCACTTTTTCTAATGACATTTTCTAAGCTTTCAAGTAGTTTTAATGTGGCATAGTCTTTCTTTGTTAAATTACTCCAACCTTTGTTGCTCTGATTGCTATATTCAGCAACAATTCTACCTACTTCATTATGTACCAATTTTTCAAAAACCAGTATATTCGAATGACATGGTTTAGGGCTAAAATTTGACTTTTTTCTAAACAGTCGCTTTCTTGCTTCCCACATTGCACTATCATCCCTCCCTTGGTCTGTACCATCCCCATTACCAGAATCATTAATGTCAGATACTACCAAATTAGCATCATTTTCTAAATAAAGCTCATTCAAAATTTCCAAAGTAATACTTTCCTGAGTGTCATTATTCTTACTTGTTTGATGAATTTCTTCAGAATCTTATTCATCTTCCAGGTTGCTTTCTGCATCTTCTGCAAGTCCAAAATGATCTTTTAACTTGATTTTTCTAAAAAACTTGAACAAATCCAGGTTAATTTCAAACTTGTTAACAGTTGGTGTGGGTACGAATGTTAGACGCTTTCCAAGGACTCAGTACTGCATATCAGTCAAACTGTGCTCAGATAAATTAACAACATTCAGTGCCTTGCTTGTAGATTCCTGCCCAGTCACCTTGGTGTAAGATTTCTTCCTCTCCCCCGTCATCCCCCTCCTCATTTTCCTCTGCTGCCAGTATTGTTCAGATCCCCTTGTTGTAAAAAAGTTCCCTGGTTATTTGATTAATTTCTTGATTATTAGTAGCACTGTTCTCAGCACTTTCTACACTTTCCTGATTTAATTGAAATGATACAGCATGAGGTAATTTACTTTTACTATGACGACTTGAGTCCCAACCTCGTTTTCTATTTTGTGATCTAGCCCTACTTAGGATCTGATTAATTTAATCTCTTGGCCAATTATAAAAAGTGCCTCTTGTATTATCTACCTGCTACCTGCAAGATCTCCTTCGCCCTTACTGCCCCCTCTTCCCACTTCGCTCCACTGATGAGGGATTTCTGGAGATTTCCAGGGTGCACTTAAAGACATCTGGGGCTCAGTCTTTTGCTTTTGCAGTCTCTACCATGTGGAATTCTCTACCTCATCAGGTTCAAGAGTGCCTGACCATCCAGAGTTTTAAAATAGCCTTAGAAATAAATTTATTTAACCTAGCGTTCCCGGATTCAGGTACATGATTTTATTCCTGGTGTATGATTTTAGTTTATCACTGATTTATATTTGGTCTGGTTGGGAATTGATTGTTTTAATATGTTTATTTATATGGTTTTGTGTACAAGCGCTTTGGTTTCGGAAAGATGCTTTTTAAAAATAAAGATTGATTTGATTTGATTTGATTTATCCCCTTCATCTCAGATTAATTTTCTTTGTTTCCAAGTAATTAGCTTGGTCTCATAAGTTTTCAATCTATCACTTAAATCTCCATCTAACTCATTAAACGAAGGGTCCTGGGTGAAATCATTCAATTTAGATATTAAAACCTATAGTTCTGTCATGATTAAATCATGTTTTTTCAAGTCCGCTTTGATAATTAACTTAATGAAGACTTTGGTGCAGATGTTATCTGCCTATTTCCATTCATCTTTAAATTCAAATGTATCAATCCCACCCAAAGGAGTTCTTAGGATTCTTAATCCTCTCAGGAATAATTCTCTCTCAACATACATCTCCAATGTGGATATATTATAGGCTGTATTCATTTCTTTAAACAAAAACCTCTCCAATTCAAGAAATAAATCACTTAATTGGCCACTCGGATAATCAGTTGGACTCATTTCAAATCTTTCACTAGCGTCATTAATTATTTTCAACTTCCTTTGGGCTATAGTCTCTAAATTACAAGACGCAAAAGCATCTGGGGCCCGTTTTTCTGTTGTATTGCTGTTAGTAGCTACTTGGCTCATTTTTAAAAAGGGCGGGGCACCAGGGGATAAGTAAAGCAGTGTTCTGGATATGGATAAATATAACAACTAGGAAGACTATAAGCAACTTCTGGTGGCTGGCGTCTTACATGGACAATTCCTGTTAGTAGCTGCACCTCAAAACTATATTAAGTGACTACTCACAAACAAAAAGAAAGAGGTGTACTTACTAAATCACAGGACTGCTCAACCGAAAGAGGGGCTACTTTAAACCACTCTAAACAAAAACCAACAATCTGTAAAAATTATGGAGAGCACTTGAAGAAACCCTGGATTTATCCCTGGAACTGTTCATAGTTTATGGCTTGTGGACATTGACATTTCATGTCCTGTTCAACTTACCAACTCAAAAATGCCATCCTCCAAGATGGTATATTCTGCTTATGTGGAACATTGTGTGGTGACCAACTATACATTCTTCTGATATGGACTAAAAGTTATGCCAAGGGAACTTTTCTAACTTATGTTTTCACTCCCTAAACAGGTAATAGGTTATATGGTAATCACACCTGTTCCCATCCTGGAACCAGATACCATTAAGTCTAGTCCTAACTATTTTGATGCTCTATCTCAATTTTTAATGATTTTTGATATCCAAACAGGACTCTTAATTTTGTCTCTTCAATTTCTTCCCAATAGGACAGATACACACCAGATACACATCAGTATTTACTGATTGTTTTGATATTGGGAAACCCCATTGTGAAGCTTTATTCCAAATGTTTATAGTAATACAAGGTTTACTAACATTTTCCCTTATAATTACATTTTGTTGTTTAAGGAAAACCCTGAAACACCACTGTAACCAGTTAAAATTCCTCTATCAGACTCTTGCCTTGGGTATGTAGATGAATGGTGCCTAACCATCATCTTTTCGATGTGTTGCCACTTTTAAAATTAAGGCAACAAAGAAGGGACTGTTAATCCTGGGTTATGCCCCCTATCGTCCCACATACACCTCACATACACCTCACACTGTATTCCTGGTCTATTGTACTGTGATACTGCTATTTTGCACTAAGATATAGATATAGGCACCCATCATATAAGCATGAGTGTTGGGAATGTGCTTTGCTGCTAATATGTGCTAATATTTATCATGCATGATTCTTTATTCCTCACTATAATACATGTATTTAGATTATCTTTGTATTTTACATATGTTACATATATAATCTATCTAATCACTTATAAGATGACTCTGAGGGATCATCAGTGATTATTGTATACTTATATTCTCATATAATTATATGTAGTGTGTGTTTTACACTTGGGCAGATATTCCACGTGTAATAGAGCCCTGTCAGCACTTCTCTTTGTCTAAGCAAGCTGACAGAGAGAAATCTTTTGTTATGTCTTATATTATACATAAGCAAGAAATGCCATGTGCAGTTTGAACCTGCCAGCATTTCTTTTGTCCAAGCTATAATGCAAATGGAAGCATATTCTGTCTCATATGATACTCATTAGTAATTCTGTCTACTAAGTCATCATTCAATGGAGAATGACTTAGGACCAATACATATTGTTTCTCATATCTGTAACTATAAGGTCATCTCTGTTGCTATGCTGTTATCTGTAGTATTTAGGTTTCTGTAACCTAGTTTTACTCACAGAGAGAATGATATTGCAGAGAGAGAAGAATAAGATCTTAGAGAACCTAAGATCTATGAATACTGGAGATTATGTACATTCTTCAGGAGAGTGGTGAGAAACCCATCTCCCTTGTGATTTTCTCTGTCACATGCTTGGTGTAAGTAGCATAATAAACTTTATTAGTACTCCTTACTTGTTTATAAATGTTTCTTAGCAGCCTCCGAAGACACAAGAATCTGTATTATTAGTATTATTATTATTTACTGTATTATCTGAGATTGTTTATGTAATAACAGCAGGTGCATTTTCTCATCCTGCTGCCTCCCCCTTGAGGGGATATAATGAATGGCCTTTGCTGCTGTCATGCCTGGCAGACACTCCACCCAGACTGCACTGTTTCTGTCTCCCCTTCACCCCATCTAATCCCTTTTATTATAGAGTCCCCAACCAGTAGGACCCTGCTGTCTATCACTTTCTGATTGCATCTCCCTACCATCCTTCCCCCAACCCCCTGCATCCTATTTCCTGCCTTATTATCAATACCTCATTTGCCCATTTCACTTCCTGAAGCACAATCCTCCCTCTGTGATCCTCCAGCTTCTTCACTCTGTGCTCCCTCAGCTTTGGGCCCCCCCCCAGGCTCTATATGTCAGGCTGCCCACCTCTGCCTCTCCATTTTCTAACTTTTCCTTTCCTTGTTTATCTGTCCCTGCCTGTGTCTTACCTGATTTTTCCTGGGGACCTTTCTCCCTTCCTCTCCATCCAGTTTTTGCTCCTCTGAACCTAAGCCCACTGCCCCCCCCTTCTGGGCTTGTCTGTTGGTCTTACCTTATAGGGCCTCTCCCTTTTCCAATTGTTCTGCACCTTTCTTCATACTTTACTCTCCTTCTTCCCTGTGTGCTCTTCAGTTCCCTTTTCCTAATCTTCCCCCTCATTGAGTGCCTTTAGTGGTGCAAATCTATTCCTCTGTTCTAAGCCCACTGCCTGTACCCCTCTGGTTGATAGTCCTCCCTTGCTCCTTCCTCCCTTGCCCTCTGCATAGGCTTTGTACCTTTATACTGTCTCACCTGCCATATCCACAGGTTTCTCTTGTGCCCATTGATGTCCTTATCTGGGATTCCTGTATCTCTTCTGGTGCTTCCCTCCCCCTCCCCTTGTATTTTTGCTCTCCAACTTTCCTGAAATCCCCATCCCATCTTCCCCTTCCTGCGGCTTGGTTTGCTCCTTGTTCCCCTGCAGTTCCCCTTTGGACTGTCCCTTGTTCCCCCACAGTCACCCCACTTGCTGCTATAGCTCCCTCGGCAGGACCCCTTATGCCCCCCATCTACTCCTCTCCATTTTCCAGCTTAGTGCCCATCTCAGCCATCCTACTGCCCCCCTTAGCTGTGCAATCTGTCTACATACCATATATCCCCCCATTTTCCAGGCTATATTTGCACCTCCTGTTTGAGCACCTGCTCGCTTGTTTTGCAGTGTTCTGCTTTTCATTTTCGGTTTATATTCAGTACCATGGCTGACGCACAACCAATACACCCTATCACTTTCCCAAAGATGCCCCCCTGCCCTTGAAGCAATGGGATTCTGCCCTTGATCTGCCCTCACCCTAACATAGAAGCTGACAGCAGAAAAGGACTGCAAGGCCCATCCACCCTGCTCCATTTACTCCTCCAATGTGGTTCTCCCCCCCCCATATTCTCCTTTTGCCTGTGTAAAGCTTTTGGTTTAGATGCAAGGGTGAGATTTTCCCTGTTTAAAAGCTATGTGTTTCCACTCCCTGTGGCTTTCATACTTCTGGCCACAGGGTATGGAAACACATAGCTTGCACTCTGTTTCCCTCCAAGAGGTATTTATATGTTTCAAACATGTCTCCCCTCTCTCTCCTTTCCTCCATTGAATATATATTTAGCTCCCTCAGCCTGCCTCCATATGGTTTGTTTTGCAGGCCACTTACCATGTCAGTTGCCCTCCTCTGCAGAGCCTCCACCCTGTTAATATCTTTCTGCAGATGTGGTCTCCAGAACTGGATGCAGTATTTGATGTGAGACCTCACTAGTTGTCTCTACAGTGGGAGTATCACGTCCCTCCTTCTGCTGGTTATTCCCCAACCTATGAAGCTCAGCAACCTGCTAGCTTTTGCTGCTGCCTTGTCACATTGATTGGCTATCTTCAGCTCATCAGAGATGGTGACTCCCAATCCTGCTCCTGGCTGGAACTTGAAAGTTCCTCTCCCCCTAGTTTGTAAACTGTTTCTGGGTTGTTTCCCATATGCATGACCTTGCATTTTTTAGCATTAAATCCCAGCTGCCACTCCCTAGATCAGTCTTCCAACCTTTGTAGGTAACTTTCCCTTCCAGCCCTTCAATAATGTCACTGATGAAGACATTGAAGAAGACTGGACCCAACACTGATCCCTGGGGAACACAGCTTATCACCTTCCCCTCTGCAGAACCTGCATCCTTCACCACCACCCTCTGAGATTAATTTCCCTGCCAGTTACACACCCATATCAGTGGCTTGTACCCTACACCCACTCATGTTTGTTTAAAAGTCTCCTCTGGGGAACTGTATCAAACACTTTACTAAAATCAAGATATGCTATGTCCACAGCTCCTTCCTGGTCCACTTCCCTGGTTACACAGTTGAAAAAGTCTATGACATTGGTTTGGCAGGACTTGCCTTCAGTGAAACAATGCTGTCTTGGGACTTGGAGGCAGTTTGTTGCCAGATGGTCCACTATGCTTTCCCTCAATAGTTTTTCCATTAAATTGCATACCACAGAGGTCAGGCTAACTGGCCTGTAGTTATCTGCCTCTTCCTTGCTACCACTCTTGTGTAGTGGGACCACATTAGCCTTCCTCCAGTCCTCTGGCACCTCCCATATATCTAATGATAGACTGAACAAAGCTGCTAGTGATGCCACCAACACCTCCTTCAGCTCTTTCAGCATCCTAGGGTGTACTCCATCCAGTCCCATTGCCTTATTGACCTGCATTGACATGAGTTACCCATGGATTATTTTCACTGAGAATGGACTAGCATTTTATTTATTTATGACTTTGATAACCAGTTAGGTACATTTATCCAAGGGATTGATTTCAGGCACAACCTAGGGCATACAATGGCACAGGAAGTAACAAAGCAAAATACAATAGAGTAGTCAAAATACAATAGAGTAAACAATATTACAATATACAATAGAGTATTAAGACAATAGGGTAGTTACAGTGAAGACATAGTGAATAATTGGAGAGTAAACAAATTACATTAACGACATTAGCAACATTAGATAAGGAACTCAAGTTACACAGGCAAATAAACATTGAAACAGTTGTCTAGTGGCCATGGCTGATGGAAGGCAAAAAGGAGGAGAAAAGGGAGCTACCAAATGAAACACAGGCAGCATGACTCAGCGAAGAGCCAGTCTTTGAGTTGGGATTTGAACAGGCAGTGGGAGTATAGGGAGTGAACCAAAACTGGCATTTTGTTCCATAGCGAGGGGGCTGTAGCAGACAATGCTTTCCCTCCCATGTTGGTAGATACTCTGGGAACATGTGGGGGGGTAGTATTTGAGAGGAGGCAGTGGGGTGGGGTTTTGATTCTGAAAAGAGTTGTGAGAGGGGACTCTTGCCCAGTTCAGATGGCCTTATTGATCATGCAGGAAAGGGCAAAGTCAAAGTGGCCTTGGGCTGGGAGCCACCCCAGGGACTGATAGAGGACACAGTGGTGAGTGGAGAAAGGGGTCAGTAAGGCAAAGTGACAGGCACTGTTGTAGGCAATGGAGAATTTGGTAGTGAGGAAAGAGAATGACCTGGCATAGATGGTGGAGCAATAGTCGAGTATGGGGAGTAGGTTTCCCTGGACTATAGAAAGCCGAGTCTCAGGGGTGAGGAAGTGCTTGAACCTGTACGCTACTCCCAGATTTTGGTATATCCTTCAAACCACAGAGTTAATGTGCTCAAAGAATGAGAGGGAGGAGTCCAGGGTGACACCAAGATATTTAATTGTGTCAACGTTTTCTAGTACCTGGCCATAGGGGGAGATTATGTTGAAAGGGGAGTGAGATTTGAGCTTGGCAAGGAACGGCTTAGATCTGAACAACATGGACTTTGCTTCTTGACGTTCACCAAGAGGAGGTTTGCTGCAAACCAGTTTTGGGCAGCACCATAGTTTTGGATGAGGGCAAAGGAGATGCAGGACAGGGATTTGTCACTGAGAAAAAGGACAAGGTTGTCTGCATGGAGGAGGGAATGGCAGGTAATACAATCAGATGGGAGGGAATTTATGAATAAAGAAAAAAAGGGGACCCAAAATGGAGCTCTGAGGGACACCGGTAGTGACAGGCAGAGCAGGGGAGCAAGCAGGGCCCACACAGACAAATTGAGAGTGATTTGAGAGGTAGCTAAGAAACCAGTTCGATACCTCGAGGGAACAGCTGAGAAGATGTAGTTTCAAGAGGAGGAGGATGTGATTTACCAAGTCAAAAGCCTTGGATAGGTCAACGAAAACTTCTCCTGTGGCTTTCCATTTGTCCATGTTCCTGAGGATGTGGTCTGTCAGTAGAGAAAGGGCAGTGGAAGTACTGTGATTCCTCCGAAAGCCATGTTGCTGGTTACACATGAGGTTATACTTAAAAATGTGTTCAGAAAGCTGGTGGTGGATAACTTTCTCGAGGAGCTTATCCACCTCCTTTCCCTTAGTGTCCCTTACCTTTAATGATGGGTTATTTCCTACTCCTTCCACAATGAATACTGAACAGAAATACTTGTTCAGTACTTCTGCCTCATGTCCATCATCCTCCATGCATTTTCTTCCCTTAGTTTTCAGCCTGCTAATACCCCTTCCAGTTTTCTTCCTATGGCAAGGCAAGACAATTTTATTTGTACGTCTCCCAATACTGGAGGCTCTGGGTGCTTCACATTAAAATGAGAGATAAAACAGGTACAAAAACAGGTAAAAACACATAATACAACAGAGTCATAAATACCTTAAAAGAAATAAATAGACAGCATCCTAAAATAGTACTGACCAGACTACTTCGCTCGTGAAGGCCAGGGTAAAAAGGTGAGCATTGAGACCCCTTTTGATAGCCTCAATCGAAGGGTCCTCTCTAAGAGGTGGAGGTGGAGCATTCCACAGGACAGAACCAGCATCGCTAAAAGCCCTGCTGCTGGAAGTTCTCAGCCTCATCCTGGGAACCTCAAAGAAGCTCCTGGTCAAGGAACAGAGGGAATTGGCCAAGGTTTAGGGTGTAAGGACCTCAGCCAGGTAACCAGGGTCTAGCCTGTACATGGCTTTATAGGTGAGAAGATTTACCTTGAAGATAACCCTCCACCTGACAGGCAACCAGTGTAAAGAATGGAGCATGACTGGACCGTGAGAGGCCAGTCAGCAACTGGGCAGCAGCGTTCTGAATTAGGTGCAGTCAGCGAAGGGTACCTCCAGAGACCCTGACATAAAGAGTGGTACAGTAGTCAAATTTGGAGGTCACAAAGGCATGCACCAAGGTTGGCAGGTCTTCAGGTGTAACCAGGGGTTTGATCCTGGGGATATTTCTCAGGTGGTAGAAACCGCTTTGGATGACAGCCGACACCTGAGATTCAAGCGTCAGCTTGTCGTCAAGGATCACACTAAGATCTCGCATGCTAGTGGAGGCCAACAACGGTGCCGGACCTAGATGAAGACCCAGCATTCCAGCTTTTTTGACCCTCCCATGACCTTGCTCAATTACTAGTACCTCCATCTTGTCTGGGTTCAGTCACAACCACCTGGATGATATCCAGTCATTGATCTCAGCCAAGCAGCTGTTAAGCACTTTCATGGCATCTGATGTTCCAGGGGAAAAGGATAGATACCGTTGGGTATCATCTGCATAGCACTGAAAACCCACACTGTAATGCCTGATGAGCTCACCCAGGGGCAGCATGTACACGGCAAATAACATGGGTGACAGGATCACCCCCTGAGGCACTCCATAAGGCAGGGGCTTTGAGGTGGAGGAGAAATTCCCCATAATCTCCCATTGCTTCCTGCTTGAGAGAAAGGACTCAAACCAGTAAATAACAGTGCTGGTGAGTCTGCAATACTCTTTGAGGTGATAAAGCAGCACCATGTGATCCACCATGTCAAAAGCTGTGGAGATATCCAGGAGAATGAGAATAGACCATTCTCTTTTGTCTCTCGCCCTGAGGAGATCATTATCCACCCTAACTAGTGCCATTTCAGTACTATGCTTGGCCCTGAAACCCAATTGGACTTGCTCATAGATGTCAAAGGTCACAAGATGCTCCTTGAACTGCTGCACCACAAGTTCTTGACAACCTTACCCAAATAGGGGAGGTTGGAGATAGGATGATATTTCACCTGAATGTCCGGGTCGAGTGATGGTTTCTTCAGGAGGTGCCTTACCAGAGCCTTTTTTCAAGGCACCTGGAGAAAACCCCGCCATCAGAAAACACCTGACAATTCCAGCAAAACCCGGGTCAACAGAATCAACACCTCTCATTAGGAAATTCATTGGTGATGGGTCCAGTTCACAATATGTGTGCTTCAGCTCGGAGATAACCCCAATGACCTCGGCCACCTCCTCCAGTTTAAACTCCTCCCAGACAGCCAGAGCACCTTGATTCTCCCCCCAGGTTGACCACTGTGGATTACAATAGGGTCCACTGATGGGATCCCCTGATGGATAGAGGACACCCTATCAGGGAAGAACTGAGTATGCTCCTCACATAATGTGACTGAAAAGGCTTTTTTTGGTTGTAGACAAACTGGGTATAACAGTCTGTAAACAGTCAGAAAAAGCCAGGAAGGTCAGTTCTTCCCTGCAGCAATCTCCCTGGACAGGAACTCTGCCTTCTTATGGGTGATTGCCCCCTGGTACTCAGAATAATGAACATGCAGAGATAGTTTGTACCCATCCAATCAAGTCCTCCATCAGCAATGCTCAAACCTCTGACCCTTGATCTTCATTGCCTTGAGATCCCCATCAAACCAGGGTGATCTCAAGTGAGAGGGTCTGGGTCATACACTGACCTGTGCAAATGTATCAAGCACCCCGGAAACCACCCTGTTATAAGCAGCATCCTCCTCACCCATGCCAACCGCAGATTCAGCGACTACACTAGATAAATCAGCCACCGCCAGTAGTCCCTCTGGGGACAAGACCCTTAAAGGGCAGTAGCTGACCATCTCAACAGGGGCAGGACTATCAGGGAGCCCCAAATGAGAACTCCTCAGTGTGATGATCAGACCACATAACCTAATCAGTCTTGAGGTTAGTTACGTTAAGCCCTGAGAGAACACCCAGTCCAATGTGTGGCCATGATGATGGGTCACAAAAGTAATGACTTGTGACAGGCCCAGTGATGTCATTAACTGGAGGAGGTCTGACCCAAGTTTCGAGGATTTATTGTCAACCCAGGCATTGAAGTCACCCAACATTAAGCATCTGGGAGACTCCAACACCTTGCTGGCAATAAAGTCTGCCACCTCCTGCAGGAATTCTCCCCAACCCCAGGCAGGTGGTAAATGCAAATTTAACCTAATTAATCTTGTGGAGTTCAAATCACTTTACTCAAGATCCTTCTGTGAGCCCTGTAAATGTTTTCCCTGTCGCTAACTGCATGGCTGCCACTTCTGTGATACTTGTAGCCCTCATCCTTCCTCTTACCCTCATCTTTCCCTTCCCCTTACTCTTTGTGCCTCCTTACATTTCAATCATTCTTCCTAGCAGGCTGACTCCTATATTACCACATTGCTTATATTAAGAACTGTTGTTTTACATGTATACTTACTGTATATAATTATTTTGTTGTACTCAGAGTTGTTGTATTACCCTTTGCCATAAAATGTTTCAGATTGTCTATGTTATCCTGTTGTGCTGACTTGTGTTATTATTGTTTTATTGATCTGCTTGTGTGTACTACCCAGGCCCACCTTGCAAATGAGATTTCTCAATGGTGTTCCACCTGGTTAAAAATTGATTGATTGATTGATCGATTGATTGAAAATGAGGGGAATCCTGCAACCTGCACTTGGACCCCTACACATAGCTACACACTCAAAGGACCTGGTAGTCCCCACAGGGTGCATGGTGAAGTTCAAGCTGGATTTAAAGCAGATGGCCACACCCAACCCCTGTATTCCTGCCTCAGGCAGTGTACCACAGAGTACCTGGTGGGGACGACTGCCTCCAAAACAGGCCCGGCAATGTCACCCAACCAGTCTCCATGATGCAGGCCAGATCAACTGTGGAAATCAAGTTTGCAATAATTGCAGGTCTTATTCTGCATCGATCTGGTATTGCATAGCACCACCCAAACAGGACTGGAAGTTGATGTAGCCCCCCCTAGCTACCTACCCACTCAGTCTGGTGGGAACCCTGGGGATGGAAACCAAACACATCGGGCCTCTCTCCAGGTTCCGTCTAAACCCCAGGGCATCTCCTGCACTCTACCACCTCGATACTTCTTACCCCTCCTGAATCTTAATGCCCTGCAGCCACCAACCCCCTTTAGCCCTTAAGATACTGACCTCCCGACAGCACCTAGCTGTCGTAGATGACACAGGGAGGCTGACAAAGGGGCAGAGGTCATACAGTTGGGCGGCATGATAGGAGATTCGAAGGGGTCTCTGACCCCGGCACATCCCAAGCAACCAATGCTAACACACACACACACACACACTCAATCTAATTATACAAACTCTGTATTAATCATGCACACACCCCAATCACACTCCCCCACACACCCACTTCCAACAAAATAATCCACCCCACCCAATCACAAAAAATAAAATAAATTGTTAAAAGTCAACAGGGGAGAATACAAGAAAAATGAGTGTGTGCTGTAACAAATTCAAAATGAGTTAAATTCAGAATAATTTGAGTAAATACAATTTGACTGTCAAGTCCAAATATCCAAGCCTTTCTGGGCTTGTCATTGAATCAGAGTGCAGGGAGAACTTAGGTGTTCACACCACCAGTGCTCATAGATTTTGAATACTGCACATACACCATTCGAGAGATGGCTTTCAGAATATCAGGGAGCCCCTTCAGAGATTCAGATTCAGAGGCTACTCTACTCTCACCAGAGCAGCCAGAACAAAGGTCTTTTCAGATATAGGCACTCACCCCCATAGGCAGGAAAATCGAAAGAAAACTGTAGACAAACTCTCACCATGTCCAAAGCTCCAAATCCTCTGACTCTAAAACACTGACGCAGCACAGCAGACAGGCAACTTATATATTTAAAGAAAGTTGTGTTTCCATTTTTATGTTTGCTTGCAAGAAACATAGTGCCACCATACAAGAATTCGTAGGTGTGCCTCCCTACTTCCAATGCCCTGCTGCCTTTTGCAGGTGTGGCCCCATCGCACCAATGAATATAAGAGCTGTCTATGACAGTGTTTGCAAATGCAAAGGTGTACAGTTCAAAGAAAAGCACTGCAGCATGTAGGCAATTTGCATAGGAGTTGAGGAGGGTTGGACGAAGGCTGGGGAGGCGTTGGCGAAGGTCCGGTCTTGATGTTGACAGGTTTAGTTTGATGGACCATTATTTGGCCTATCAATCCGCAATCTCTCTTAAGAAGGCAGAGTTCCTGTCCAGAGAGATAGCGGCTGCACAGAATAGACCAGCTCAGCTCTTTCGGACTGTGGATAGACTGTGCAATCCAGTCTGTCTTCAGTCCAGAAGAGCTTTATCTCAAGAATGGTGTGAGGAGCTTGCTCTCTTCTTTGCAGATAAAGGTTGTCAAAATCAGATCGGATATTCTCTTCCCTCCCAATGGGAAGCGGCGGTGGTCGGCAGGAGATGTCGAACACCCAGTTTAGATGGTCTGACTTCAGCCTTCCCACAATCGATGATGTTGTGATGATTATTCGAGCACTGCGACCGACTAGCTGTGATTTGGATCCTGGCCCCACACGCCTTTTAGTGGGTTGTGTGGATAAGATCGGCCTAGTCCTAGCTTTGATCATCTGGAAGTCTTTGGAGAGTGGGATTTTTCCAGATCCCCTTAAAGAGGCTATAGTTAAGCCTCTATTAAAGAAATCCTCCTTAGATCCAGATTGTCTAGCAAATTACAGGCCAGTCTCTAACTTACCCTTTGTGGGTAAAGTTATTGAGAAAGTGGTCGGAGCGCATTTGGAGGATCATCTGACCAACAACAATGTCTACGATTCTCTCCAGTCTGGATTTAGGAAAAGGCATAGTACCGAGACAGTGCTCGTACGGGTACTAAATGACCTCCTAATAGCGAGAGATCGTAGGACCCGATCCATCTTGGTACTACTTGATCTCTCTGCAGCGTTTGACACGTTGACCATGGTGTGCTGTTAGAGCATCTGCGGTCAGTCTGTGGACTGTCTGTGCGGTCCTCAGATGGTTTCAATCTTACCTCGAGGGGTGGGACTCAGAGGTAGTGTCCGGGAATTTTTCCTCAGCATCACTCTCCCTACCCTGCGGGGTACTGCAGGGTTCTATTTTAGCACCTATGTTGTTTTTGGTGTATATGCTACCGTTAGGGGTGACTATTAGATGATATGGTTTGGGTTTTCACTGCTATGCAGCTGATACCCAGCCGTATATGTCTTTTGTGCCCGGCCAGGACGCTGCCTTGTCGGTATTTAATAACTGCCTTGAAGAAATCCAAGACTGGATGAATGGGAGTTGGCTGAGGTTAAACCCTGAGAAAACTGAGGTGTTGGTTGTGGACAAAGGTCGCTGTGAGGCGGGTCTGCGGAGGATCACCCTCAGGCTTATGGCTTGGAGGTGTTCAACTGGCGACCTCAGATCGGGTACGGAATCTTGGCGTAATAATTGACGACCGCCTGACACTTAAATCCCAGGTGTCAGCGGTCGTAAAAACTTCCTTTTTTCATCTGAGGAATATTGCCAGGGTGAAGCACCTGGTTCCTCCAGAGGACCTTCCAACATTGATCCACGCCTTCGTTACCTCCCGTCTTGACTACTGTAATTCCTTATACCTAGGGCTATCGGGGGTTGAACTTCACCGTCTGCAGCTAGTGCAGAATGCGGCAGCCAGGTTGTTGACTGGATCTTCTAGATCCAGCCATATAATGCCTGTGCTTCGCGGACTGCACTGGCTGCCAGTGTTTTGGCGAATCACCTTCAAGGTCGGTTTACTGACCTATAAAGCCCTACATGATCTGGGACCTACCTACCTGAAAGAGCTCCTTTGCTCCTACAATCCCTCCGCTCCCTCCAATCCACTGACGAGGGATTGCTAGAGATTCCCAGGGTTCATTTGAAAACATCAGGTGCTAGATCGTTTAGTTTTATGGCACCAACCCTGTGGAATTCTCTACCTCGTCAGGTGCGAGATTGCCCGACCGTCCTTAGTTTTAAGGGAGCTTTGAAAACCCACCTTTTTAACATAGCTTTTAAGGATTTATATTAGTTTTAATTTTATTGTATTTATTGTTTTGTGAATTTGTACAGGCGCTTTGATTTTAAGAAAAGCGCCTTCTAAAAATAAAGATGAAAATTGAATTGAATATGACGTCGGC
Source organism: Neoceratodus forsteri (assembly GCA_016271365.2). NCBI lineage: Eukaryota > Metazoa > Chordata > Ceratodontiformes > Ceratodontidae > Neoceratodus > Neoceratodus forsteri. The sequence continues at coordinate 531,076,380 of CM028134.1, read as the reverse complement.
AGTATGCAAAGTGCCTACACCCCGGCACTGCACTGAAGAACTGTCTTAGACAGCTCTTCCCCCACACACAAGTAACATGGGAGCCCACCCCAGCATGCTCACGCAACCTCCCCCACACACACAGAATGTCCCATGGGGGTGCCCAATCCCCATCGGCTGCACTGCACTCCCAACAGCCTTCCAGGTGCCACACTGGGAGCCCACCCCAGCATGGCAAATGTCCATCTACTGGCCCCCCAACACACTTCCAGGTGCCACGCTGGGAGCCCACCCCAGTGTGGCAAAGCTGTCTATGGCTGACGGGGGTGCCCAATCCCCATTGGCTCCACTGCCCCCCCAAAAAACTTCCAGCTGCCATGCTGGGAACCCACCCCAGCATGGCAAACATCCCGCATCATCTTCCTAAAAAAAAAAAAACCTAGAAAGAAAAAACTTTCCCTTGCTGACTGTCTTGACCTCCTACCCCACCCGCGCCCACCTTCTGTGCACCCTGCCTCCCCACACCCCCCTCACTCCATGCTTACCTCTGGAATCTGGTGCGATGATCTTCGGTGGACTGGGAACATGTCTGCAGTCTTCAAAGCTGACCGCGGACTGAGGAAATGCCGGTAAGCTGTATAATGGAATAAATAGGTTTTTTTCAATTTTGATGCATATCTCAGGCATTTTGGGGAATTTTTTCACCAAATTTTCAACATGGGGTTTTTGGGACCCCACCTCATGAATTCTTGCACTGTCATTTTGTTATTCGGTCCCGAAAGGTGATTTCGCAGTCACTGCATGAAACCACCTTTCAGGACCAATGTATGAAATAACAGTGTCACAGTTCATGAGGTAGGCACTCAAAAACCTATGTTGAAAATTTGGGAAAAACATTCCAAAAAATGACTGTTTTACTAGCGTGCATTGCACAGTTCCTACGCATGCTCATAAGTGCACAGATGTCTAATATTTGCACTCCAGATTTTCAACATTGCCATCTTACCACACCTCCTTATGAGCAGTACAGCTGTCATTCTTCACATCTCAGCCAAAATGTGTTTCCACGCATGTAGCGCACAATGGCACAGTCGGTGTGCGAAATAAATGTTTGGGGCACATTAAGAAATTCACAGTGACACTATTCATGAGCAGAGGTCTTAAAATGGCTATGTTGAAAATTTGGTGAAAACATTCCAAAAAAATGACTGTTTTACGAGCGTGCGTTGCACAGTTCCTATGCACTCCCGTAGGTTTGTGAATTTTTAATATTTGCACTCCAGATTTTCAACTCTTCCATTTTACCACACCTCCTTATGAGCAGTACAGCTGTCATTTCTCACATCTCCTCCAAAATGTGTTTCCGCACATGTAGTGCACAATGGCGCAGTCGGTGTGCGAAATCAATGTTTGGGACAGATTAAGAAAATCACAGTGACACTGTTCATGAGCAGAGGTCTTAAATGGCTATGTTGAAAATTTGCAAAACAATTCCCAAAATGACTGTTTCCGAGTGTACATTAGCAGTTTCTATGCACGCTCATAAGTTTGCAAATTTTAATATTTGCACTCCAGATTTTCAACATTGCCATTTTACCACACTTCCTTATGAGCAGTATACCTGTCATTTTCACATCTCCCCAAAATGTGTTTCACGCATGTAGCACACAATGGCATAGTCGATTATGCGATATCAATGTTTGGGACAGATTAAGAAAATTACAGTGACACTGTTCATGGGCAGAGGTCTTAAAATGGCTATATTGAAAATTTGGTGACAAAGTCCATAAAATGACTATTCACAGTGATCATTGCGCTGTTTCCACGCACCTCGTAGGATTCATGAATTTGTAATATTTTCAGTCCAGATTTTCACCACTGGCATTTTTCCACACTTCCTTATGAACAGTACAGCTGTAATTTTTCACAACATGGCTGAAATGTGTTTTCACACTTTCTGTGCAGAAATGCATGGTCGCTGTGGGAAATCACTGTTCAGAACAGATTAAGAAAATGACAGTGACACTGTTCATGAGTGGAAGTCCCAAAATGACTGTGTTGACAATCTGCTGTAAAAAATCCCCAAAGTAATTACATTAAGGGTGTGTGTTGCACTGTTTCTATGCACACTCATGACTTCACCAATTGTTTTACTATTTTCACTGCAGATTTTCAACATTGCCATTTTTTACACCTCCCCATGAACAGTACAGCTTTCATTTTTCACATCCTATTCGAAATGTGTTTTTGTACCTGTGGTGCCAAATGCCATAGTCACTGTGCATAATCAGCTTTCAGCCAACAAATTGATATTACCACTGTTCATAAGGTGGGGGTCACAAAAAACCCATGTTGAAAATTTGGAGTGAAAATACCAATGAACGCCTGAGGCGTTAGGGTTTCTGACCATAACATCCCACCCTGTAGAGACTGACAGGCATCATGGGTGTGACTTGGGATTGTCACCTGTAATGCTCATACCATTCCACCCCCACCCATGCCCTGCAGCCAGTAAGTGGCATCGAGGTGGCCCCAAAGTTCATCCCATTCTCCTATACTGCACCCATCTCACCGTATTTCCTGATGACCCAAAGGCACACCCCACCAATGCCGATGCCAGCAAGCAAACATTTGGCATTGACAAATGCTTGTTTACTGAAGCTGCTATTCTTTCTTCTGTCTTCACTTTTGCCATCCAAACCTCCTTTCCTATTTCCCTTTGTTTAAACTGATAAATCTCTCTGTTCCTTTTTTCCTGACTCAATTTGTACACCTTAAAGACCAACCTCTTGGCCCTAACCCTTTCCGCCACTTCTCTAGACAACCATAGTGGTTTCTTTCTTTTCTTTCCTTTGGTTAGTTGCTTGATAAAGAGTTGTGTTGCCTCCTCAGTGCCTGTCTTTATTGTCTTCCACTGCTCCCCCCCGTTGACATCTCTGAGACCCCCTCTAGGGCTGCCCGCAGGAACTCTCCCATTTTACTGTAGTTCACTCTTCTGAAGTCTAGGATTTTTGTCCTTGTCGAGTTTGTTTCCTGCCTTCCAGCACCTCAGACCACACTGTCTGAAGCTCACTGTTACCCAGGTGTTCCACCACTGAGACCTTACCCACATTTTCCCTGTTTGAAAGCACGAGATCCAGTTTTGCCCCTGCTGTAGTTGGTTCTGTGACCAGTTGTGTTAGGAATCCCTCATTGAGGCCTTCATGGAATTTTCTACTCCTAGCTGTTGCAGCTGTATTTAGATTCCAGTCTATATCTGAGAGGTTGAACTCCCTTACCAACAACATCTTCACCTTCTGTGCCATATTTTAATGGAATTTACCATTTCCATGTCCACTGATTCCTCCTGAGATTGGGGTCTGTAGACCACCCCTGTACAGATGGCTGTTCCATTTATCTTTTCTAGTGGGACCCATAGAATGTCTTCTTTTCCCTGGTTTTTCTTTTGCTTTGCTTTGCATTGTGGCCTTACTGTTGTCCCTCACATACAATGCCATGTCAGAGACCACTCGATCAAGAGTTTTAAGTGATATAAGGTGAGTCTTAACCTTAGGGGAAACTAGATAGTTAATAGTATCCCAAAATTGCCCTGGTTTGTTAGATACACTCTCCAACTCAGAATGAAAATAATCAGTCTTGGCTTGTTTCACCTTTCTTGATAACACATTTCTAGCTGTCCTATAATCTTGAAAATACTTAATAGTTGGAAGCATTTTATACTTTAATCAAGCTGATGTTTTATTTTTCACAAAAACCTTCAACTCATTAGTATACCATGGGTGTAACACCCCTTGAACCCAGGATTCTTGGAGAGAAGCCAATTTATTCTGAATTTGTAACAGTTGATTACAAAAAAAATCAACAGCACAATTTGGATCTGGTATAGATGTCACAAATGAGCAATCCAAGTTACTTAATTCACCAAATAAAATCTCGGAAGAAATATTCAGATTATGAGATTGCACAATTCTAGATGGAATTTTTGCTTTCTAAAATTTAGAACAGCAAAAGTAACCTGATGGTCGCTGACAGAATCTCCAAGACCACCAACTTGAGACATCATCCCTACTCGGCTGGTAACACAACAATCCAATATAGTGTGATTCATAGAATTCAAATTAAATCTTGTGGGTTCAAGAATACATTGACTTAGTTTATACAAATCTAACAAATTTTCAAAAATACTGTACATATTTGCCCAGTTCAAATTAATATCACCCATAAACACAAACTCATGTTTTTGAAAATAAGGGGATGTGTTATCAAAAAAATCTTGAAACCCTAACTTACCACATTTAGGAGGATTATAAAGGGCACCTACAATTACATGTTTAGTAGTACTTTAAGCAAAATCCAATCATTTTGTGTTTCAACAGATAAGCTGTTAAGTAACACAGTAATATCAAGATGATCCAAATAATAAACAGCTTCACCCCCTCCTACTTTTGCTCCCCTATGGTCAGATCTTATAAGTGTATATCCAGATAAGGCACACAAACCATTGGAGACAGAAGCTTTTAACCAAGTCTCTGTGATAATCACCAAATCCGGTTTGTATTCAGACAAGATAATTTCCACATGAGCCAATTTAGGGAGCAGGCTCCGTACATTTAAATTTAAGATTTTAAGACCATGTGTACAATGCCACTCAAGTGAGTCAGAATCTTGTGGGCTGATGTTGAAGCTGATGATTTGATGTGTCCTACCCTCCCCATGCCTTGGACAGTTAGCATGTCTGAGAAGGACATGGAGGTTCCTGTCTACTTGAGGCTCCTTCCAGTGCCCCTAAATGCACTTTATCTAATCCCTTCTCATCCCTTGCAAGATCATTTGTCCCAAGTTGACAATCTCATCGAGTTCTCCCCTCCAAGTAATTGCCCTTATGATTTCTAGGATTCACTTGCTGTCCCTCCGACCAGTGCCTCCTGGCATACACTTTACCTCCCTATCAACATTTTTCCCCATTCCCAGCTTGATTCCTTTGACAATGGAGTCCCCTACCAGGAGTTCATTTATTTATTTATTTTATTTATTCTTTCATTCATTCACTTGTTAACCAGGTAGGTGCACTGGTCCGAGAACCATTTTCAGGCATGACCTGGGCCATTGAGGATGGCACAGGAGTATTTTATTTTTTGATTTTATTTATTTATTCAGTCTAGGATTACAATTACCTTTGAGCACCAGACAGCTCATTTACAAAGGTTCCACATCAATAGGGAGGGGATACATACAGAATGGGGAGAACAGACATGTTTCACATAGCATTTAAGCAAATAGGTATAAAATACAGAATACGAAATACAGAATACAAAAAACACAATTAAACCCTAGCAAGTTTAGCAATGATTAGAGGCAGGGAGTAGGAAGAGGAGGAGGAATTATGGGGGGGAGTAAATACAAAGAAAGGGGAGCAGCCAGGCAGCATTGTTGGGTTAGCAACTAGGATAGCAGGGGAAGGAAGAATATTGAGGAGGGGTGGGAGAAATGGGGAAAGAGGGAGTAGGAAGGGAGAGGAGAGTGAGGGGGCAAATCATGGGCATGTGACTGCGTAAGAACAGAGATGGGAGGTCCCGAGATGGATGGACAAGGATGTTAGATAGTGCAATCACAGGAGTTTTCAGTTAGGAGGTGCTGATGGAGCTTGTGTTTAAATTGTCCAAGATTAGTAAGGTTAGCCAGACCATTGTGGAGGCCATTGAGCCAGTAAGGCACTCTGATACAGAAGGAGCATTAGCATTGAGTAGTCCAGCACATCAGCACTAGTAGGACTGCAGAGGAGGAGGTGCGCGTACGTTAGGTCTTGGGGGATCTGTGGAGTAAGCATCCCAGACTCGAAGGCATGTGTCTGAGGAGAATCTTTTTTGCAAGCAGGCAAGTGTGATACTTAATTCTCCCATGTAAGCTGAGCCACCCAGCCTGTTTATAGACATCGCAGTGTGGGTGAGGCATGGTGCACCAATTTGGAGTCTACAGGCCTTGTTCAGTGCAACAGTGAGCCTTTGGTTTTTTTTTATTCTGTTTGTAGCCCTCCAGCCTGTAACTCTCTCAGGCCACTGCACTTTCCAGCTTGCTCTACCGCCCGCTGTGTTCCCCTGCCTCTTTAAGTTCGGTATGGTTCCCTGGGTCAGAGGAGGACAACCCTGGGAGACCAAGGGGGCAGTGGTGGGGAACCAGTGTTGAGTGTGTGGCAGTGGCACTGGCAGGGCCATTGCCTATCCAGGGCTAGAGGGGTATTTCTTGTTGGTTAGCCTGAAATCCCTCCCCCCTGCGTGGTGCACATCTGACACCAAGGTGCACAGCCACCCTGTCTGCATCAGCCATGGTCTTACATGCAGCCCGGTGGCTAGATGGTACCTCTGGTCTCCACCAGGTGTCACCAGAGCACCAGGCATCCCTAACCCTCCCACCCAGAGAGGAGAGCTGCCCAGATGCACTCAATCCATCTCCCTCCCCTGCCGACCCCCAACTCCCGAGCTGTCTCTCAAACTCAGGTCGTCAGCGCGGTGCGAGGTGTGGCGTCCAGTGCCTCAACCCTCAGTGCCACCAGGCCAGCTCCAACAGTGAAAATTTTGAGTGCAGTAGTGGAGGCAGTTCCGTAAATGACAAGGCCATAATCAATTATAGAGAGCAGCGAGCTGTGAATATCTAGATTTAGGGCATCAGGTGTTAGGGATTTTCTCAGTTGATAGAGGAGCCAAATCCTGGTGCTGACAGCTTTGACAACATTTTCAATGTGGGGTGTATAGGTAAGGTGTCTATCAAGGGTAACCCCTAGGTACTTGAAGTGCTGTATTTGCTTGAGGGGGTCACCTTGGGTATTTCAGATGGTGAGAGAATGAGCTTTGTGCCGACTGCGGGCAGAGAAGAACAACAGGACTTTTGTCTTCTTGTAGTTTAGCACCAGTTTATGTTTGCAGAACCAATGCTCAACTTCCATGAAGCCATTTTGAAGGTTGCTTTCAAGGAAGAATGGGTCAGGGTGGTTGGCAAAAATTACAGCATTGTCCGTGAAGAGCAGAGTTCATTGGTGGCAGGCAGATAGTAGGTTGTTGAGGATGATGCTGAAGAGGAGTGGACCCAAGATTGAGCCCTGGGGTACACTGGACCAAACAGGCTTCTGGGCAGAGATAGCAATGGAAATCTTCACGCGCTGGGATCTGTCCCCAAGATAGCTTCTAAACCAGGGCAGCGTATCAAGTGAGAGACCAGTTAGTGAGAGTTGTTCAAGGAGGAGCTGATGATTAACAGTCTTGAATGCCTTGGTTAAGTATATAAAGACAGCATCCACAAGACTGCCTTGGTCAATTGATTTGTGGGCGTAGCTAGTGAATTCTAGGAGTGCAGTGTTGGTACTGTGCCCTTTCCGAAAGCCATGCTGCTGCTCACATGATAAGGAGTATTTATCAAGGTAGTCCACAAGTTGGTTGGCAACAATATGTTTGAGTATTTTAGAAAGGAGAGGGAGGATTGATATAGACCTATTGTTGCTATGTAGTGCACCTTCCCTAGATTTATGAACAAGTGTAACAATGGCAGTTTTCCAGACCTGTGGGAATTGTGATTGGGTCAGAGAGAGGCTAAGTAACTTGGTAATAGGTGGGAGTATTTCCTCTGCAGTGAGTGTGATTAGCTTGTAGTCTAGAGAGTCACCACTGTGCCTGGACTTGCCTAGCACAGTGTTCAGTAGTTTCCTGACCTGAGTAGCTGAGACACATTTAAAGTAGAAAAGGGAGTGATTATTTGTCATGTTCCCTGGCTGATATCCAGATGTTAAGGTGGTATCATCAAAGAAATCTTATGGTAACACACTACTCAGATCAGTGAAGGCATCATTGAAGGTATTTATAATTGTAAGCAGGTCAAGGATGGGGGTACCATCGAGGTTTAACATCACTGGTGCCTTTTTTGGGTCCTTCCCCATAACATCTTTGATATTTGACCAGAATTTCCTGTTGTCACCCCATGTGTTGGTAATTTGGTCCCTGTGGTGATCGCTTTTTGCTTTATGGATTTCCTGAGTACAGGAATTTCTTGTGGATTTATAGCCTTACCAGTCCTGTGGCTTGCCAGATGATTTAGCACAGTACCAGAGGTGGTCCCACAGTTTTATGCTGTTGATAAGAACAGGAGTAATCTAGAGATGTACTGTGCTGCTCACCTTCATTTTCTTGAGGGGTGTGTGTACATCACAGGTAGCATTGAAAGTAGTTGCACAGCAAGTACAAAGAAGGATGGGACAAAGCCTGCAGTCATCAACAGATACTGATTATATACAAGATAATATACAGGATATCGACCAAACCAGTTGAACAAGAGTTTGAAAACCTGTGGTTTAACCTCCACTCCATGGGATTTGTTTATTTATTTATTTATTCATTTGGTAACTGAGTTGGTGCACTGATCTGAAGACCTTTTTTAGGCATGGCACATGCAAGAAACTGGCAGAAACAGCGTACAATAGAGTTGCTTCCTTCTTCGCTGGGGTCTACTGCCATCTTCTCTTCAGGATCCAGCTTGGACATCCCCCCCATCTGTCTCCGACACTATCTTGGGGGCATCTGCTGGACAATCCCATTCCTCCAATACTGTGAAGGAGTTTTGTAGTGTTACCAGTGTGGAGATGGGTCTCTGCAGTGCCACCCTCATCCTTCATAAGCCCACTGTAGTCCATCCACTCCTGCTGCTTGGCAACCTCTGAGTGAGTGGGGGTTGGCTAAGTGGTCCCTGGATGGGAACAGAGGTACCTTCATCCTTTTCAGCACAGCCGGAAGACTGCTGACCTCTGCCCTCAGCTCAAAGAGGTACCTGCAGATTGAGGAGCCCCACAGCATAGAGAATGTCTTTCTGAATACTGCTGCCCCAAAACCATTGCACTGCACCACTCCTGCCATTTTATGTTCCTGGTGCTGCTTCTAGTGCTTCCCTGTTCTAACCTACTTGGTTTCACTGACTAGTCCCTGGTTCTTCTTGCCCTGGTGGTTTAATCCTGCTTGAGCCTTTACCCTTGCTGTCCCCTAAATATTTTGTTTTTAATTTGTGTTATTCCTCCTATTCACTCCTCTCTCTCCATCCTCCTTGGAGTGAGTTTGTAACCTGACCACTCAGATGCTACTACATATTGATAAGACTTTACAGTGATATGGTACCATTACCCCTTGCATTAATCCCTCTGCACAGCAGGAACTATTATGTAATTGTCAGCCAATAAAGGTGTGAGATCATGGGGTAGGTGGGGTTTGGAGGAGGGAGGGATGGGTCTTCCCCCAGCATCTACAAATTCCAAAAAGTAAAAGATAACTATAAATCCTTTTATGCCCACATCAACCACACCAGGGAGGTAAGGTGAGGGTGGGCCCACTGGTTAACAATAGAGAGGAGCTAATAACTGATGATAGAGCTATAACCAAACTTCTAAATGAGTATTTTGTGTCAGTTTTCAATAGTAAAACAGAAATGGTTGCTGGGGGAGTAATAACTTCTAGTGGTCAGAACATTACAGGTAGAGGAACTCAAGAACAGATTAAGAGATATTGATGTCAGTAAGTTCCCAGGGCCTGATGGGGTATCTGAGTGTTCTTTATGAGTTGGCAGAGTAATTGGCAGGACCTATAACTAAAATCTTTCAGGAGTCATTCAATTCAGATAAAGTAGTTAACTCATGGAGGGAGGCAACTGTGATGCCTATATTTAAGAAGGGACACAGGAAAGACAGTAACTACAGACCTGTCAGTTTAACATCATTCTTGTGTAAGGTACTTGAGGGATATTATAAAGGAAGCGATTGAGGAACATCTTAGTGTCACGGATGCTTGGGATGGGTTACAACATAGATTCACTTCTGGCAGTTCTTGCCAAACTAATTTGCTAGAGTTTTATAAGGGAGTGAGTAGGGAACTTGACAGAGGATTGCCTGTTGATGTGATCTTTCTAGACCTTAGTAAGGTGTTCAATAATGTGCCACACAATAAACTTAGCAAGGCCTCAAACAACCTAGGATTGCATGGAAATATTATCAGCTGGATACTATCATGGTTCACCAATAGGAAGCAGCAATTCAGCCTGAGGGGTTGTACTTTGAAATGGGCAGAGGTGATGAGTGGCATACCGCAGGGGTCTCTGCTGGGATCCTACATCTTTAATATATACATTACATTTATGAGGTGTGGAATCGGGGTTTGGTTGTCAAAATGTGCTGATGACACCAGACTAGGGTTTGTGGTACAGAGCACCACTGATACAAATAAGTTATAGCTGGAGCTGACAAGATTAAAACACTGGGCTATGGAGCATAAGTTGGTATTTAATCTGGATAAATGTGCTGTTATATACCTGGGTAGCTCAGATACACTGGCACAATACTCTATTGGGGGAGGATATTGCAGGAGACCACTGAGGAGAAAGAGCTGGGGGTAATAATCACCAGTGACTTTAAGATTAACAGTGTAGACTTCCGGTGCAGTGCTTGAATGCATGGCAGTGTTTTAGCTGAGCTCCGTCCCTCCCGCACCCAGTAGCTGTAATTTTAGCCCCTTTCACGGGAATTTCTGCTAAAAGAAGAAGTATATACATGACTAAATATCAATTGAAAGGGGGCTCTAACCATGTCACCAGTCTTCCGATTGATCCAGAGATTTCTGACCATGAGGCCTCTGATTCCAGTACCTCCACACGCTCGTGCCCAGCTGGGACCTCTACCTCTACAAAAAAATCCAGGAAGCCCAAACGCAAGACCAAGTCAAAGGTATCATAGGTATCATAGGTAAATACAAGCCAGAAGATAGTGTTCTACCTTATAAGGCTTGCCAAGCATAATTAAATTAAAAATTTTCTATTACCAAAGTGATGGTCGATCCCATTCTTGAATTCATTCATAGTAGTACTATTAACAAGTTCTATTGGCAAGGTATTCCAAACCCCAACAACTCTACAGCTATACCATTGTTTCCGAAAGTTGTGCTCCCATGCTTGTTGGTATAATTGTTTAGCATATTTCCTAGTACTAGTTCTACCAAGGTTTCTTGTAAGCCCCATTTCCCCCATTAAATCTACATCATTCATGTTTTTATATAAAAAACACAAATCTCCCCTTAATCTACGATAGGATAATGAATAAAGATTTAGGCTGACTAATCTTTCATAGTAACTTTAATTCTTTATTCCTTTTATTTGCCTAGTTAATTTTCTCTGAACCCCTTCTATTGATAAAATGTCTTCCCTATTTTGAGGTGACCAAACCTGAGCACAATATTCAAGGTGAGGTCTCACCAATGCACTATAAAGGGGGATCAATACCCTTCTATCCCTACTTACAATATGTTTGAGGATACAATTAAGGTTTTGGATTGCCTTCCTAATTTGCTTCCTACAGTGTAATCTAAATTTCATATCATTTGTGACTGTAATACCCAAATCCATTTCCTCTGTTACTACCCCCAAGGTGTTATTATCCAATAGATATAGTTCTTGCTTATTATTCTTACCAAAGTGCATTACCTTACATTTATTTTTATTTAATTCTAACTTATTTAAGATAGTCCATTTATATATTAAATCCAAGGCATGCTGTAGGGTAGCTTTTTGTTGAGCATCATTAACCACTAAGCCCAATCTACAGTCATCTGCAAATTTATACATCCAAATATTATTGTTCCTAATTGCTAATGAAGTGATGTATATATTAAATAAACAAGGGCCCAACACAGAGCCCTGAGGAACCCCGTTAGTTACAGGAACCGAAGCAGAATATTCACCATTAATGACTACTCTCTGCCTTCTATCCTGAATCCAGTTTGAAACCCATTTACAGATATTAATAGGCAAATTGATGGCTTCCAAGACTGTCAGTAATTCGTTGTGGGGTAGTTTATCAAAAGCCTTGGCGAAATCAAGGAAAATTACATCCACAGAGTTTCCCACATCCATCTCCCGATTCACATTTTCATAGAAGGACAATAAATTTGTCTGACATGATCTATTTTTGGTGAAACTGTGTTGTTTGAGGTCAATTATATCCTGTCTCTCCTGATGTTCTATTAAGATTTCCTTAATTAATCCCTCCATTATTTTTCCCAATATTGAAGTCAGGCTAATTGGTCTAAAATTTTCAGGCAAAGTTCTGGGTCCTTTTTTTAGGATAGGCACAATATTAGCTAATCTCCAATCCCTAGGAACCAATCCCATATCCATGGATGCTTGGAAAAAATAAGTTATTGGTTGAACCAATTCCTCTGCCAACTCCTTCAAAATCCTTGGGTGCATTCCATCTGGTCCTGGGGATTTGTTGACATCAAGGCTAACCAATTGTTTATATATAGTATTAGGGTTAAAATTAATTGAACCAGGTACAGAAGATCTACTAGTTTCATATGAATCTGCATCATTGGTGTTATATACTGAACAAAAATATTGATTCTGGATGTTGGCCATTTGTTGGTTAGAAGAGACAAGTCCTGACTCAGTAGTAAATGGTCCTATATTACTGGGGGCCCTCCTCTGTTTATTGATAAATGAGAAAAGGAATTTTTTATTATCCTTTACCCTATCCACAAGGTTGACTTCACATTGGGCTTTGGCTTTCCTGATATTTACCTTTATTTTCTTAAGGCATTCTTTATATTCAGCATCTATTTTTGGTGATTTGGATGTTTTGGTTTTTTTATATAATCTATTTTTCTTATTAATTAATTTTTTAATTGTAGATGAAAGCCAAACAGGTTTCAAAGCCCTAGTACTATTATATTTTTTAGTAATGGGGATATACTCAGTGGTTAAGTTATCAATTTTAGTTTTAAGGGATTCCCACATATTATGTATAGGCTTATTAACAAAGTCAGTTTCCCAATCCCAGCAACTTAGTTTAATTTTCATTTTATGGAACTCTGCCTTACCAAAGTTATACATTGTAGTTGTTCCAGTGGGTTTTGGCATTTGGGTTTCACGAATATTAAATAAGACCGAACTGTGGTCACTATTTCCCAAGGGTGCGCTTATTTCAACTGAATTGATTGTCTCACCATGTTAGTGAACAACAAATCCAGAATATTGTTACCCCTTGTATTGTTAAGTACCATCTGTTTAAATCCCCCATAATCCATAACATCAATGAACTGCCTCTCAAGGGGAGATGAACCTAAACCTTTACCCCAATCTATATTGGGTAAGTTAAAGTCCCCAGTAATCAATAACCTATCGGTAGGGTCAAGATTTCCAAAAATATCCAACAAGACCTTATCATCTTCCTGTGACATAGATGGGGGCCTATAAAGAAGTCCCAGAATAATTTGGGGACTATTTGTGGGCAACAATTTAACCCATAAGAGTTCAAGTTTACCTGTATCCCATTTGATATCTTCCGAAGGTATATCTTCTTGAATATAAATTGCCACCCCTCCTCCCTTTCGATATTTTCTACAATGGGAATAAAGCTTATAGCCCTCGATTTCTTTTTCCCAACTGTCATTTTCATTCCAACATGTCTCTGTAATGAGAGCAATATGTATTTTATTTTTATGCAACAAAATGTTGAACTCATCATATTTGTTCTGCAAGCTGCGGGCATTTAAAATAATTACATTCCATCCAAGGGCATTTTGAGGAGATGATGAGGAACCCATTAAGTTATTTTCAACTGTGTCCCCGAGCCAGTTTAAATGAAACCTCATGACCTCCAAAACTTTTTACTCATAACCCTTACTCCTGCATAATTTAAGTGAATACCATCATTTTATATAAAAGTTCTGTTAAATGTTCTTGCATTATCCATAAAACCGATCCCTGCTTCAACACAAAATTGTCTAAGTTTGCAATTAATGTCAAAAATCTGTCTATTTCTATAGGCTTTGTGGCCATGCATAGGAAGAATACCAGATATGATAATTTCCCCTCCATGTTTTGTAACTGAATCGACAATATACTTGTAATCCCTTTGCATACAGTACCAATTAGTTTTCCCTACATCATTAGCCCCCACATGAAGGATGACCAAGGGGGTAACTGTATTTTCAAATAGTCCCTCCATTAAACCCACAACATCATGTAGTTTAGCTCCAGACAGTGAACTAACTGTAGTATGTTCTTTTCTATTAGAACACACTAGAGTATCAATACCTAATAATTGAATCTCCAATGATCAGAATATCCCGTTCCATGGGATTAGGTGCTATAGTTCCCTTATTGTAGCAGTACCAATAGTACTTATTGGCTCAATTAAATTTACATTACAAGAATCCCCTAATTCTTTATTAGGAATACTGCTATTACTGCTTGCTACTTCATTGGAATCAAGTGTTTTAGAAGGGGCATGTGAATGTTCCCATTTGTTGTATGCCACAGGTGCTTTTAATAATTGGCAGGGATCTTCAAATAATTCACAATTGGATGATACATCCAGGGCATCAGATGGAATAGTATTTAGACACTCAAATCTATTATTTAAATCTATAGGAGGTTTGGGCTGTAATCCTATATCCATATCGTGAAAGTTTACATCAATATCTTCATTTGCCCCATTTGAATAATCTTGATGTTCAATGTTATTTGCAACCAGGGATTGTCTATTACTAATGCCACAAACAGCCTCATTAATATGTTCCTCCAACCTGGAAATATCTTTGTGCATTTGTAACCTCATTTCTAACTCTTGGACCTCCTTAAGTAAAGCAGATATTTTAATACATTTATCACATGTAAATTCAGAGTTAGAGACTTCTGTAAACATCAGGCATTCCCGACATGTTTTTCTACCTTTCATCTTTCTTTGTCTAGTATAAGCCATGCTTGTGTTTAAGTTACTCACCAACAGATTTTAAAACTGCCACTATAGTAGATAGTATATACTGTTCTGTTTTATTTAAGTAGTTGGTCCCCAGTGATCCCAGTGTCCCCAGCGGACACAGCAGACCTGTGACATCACGTGTCTCCTGTGCAATCTCAGCGCCCGTGGCTGAGCATGCTCCAGCTCGCCCGGTGGAGTGGGTAAGAGGAAATCACGGAAGTGAGCTCCGTGTCCTCGAGGCGCTTGCAAGTTTAAAGATGCCAAAAATAGCTGCCTAGTATGCTGGCTGCTCATGGAATCGCTTCTAACACCCAAAAAATAAAAGATTTTAAAACAAAGTAAAAGAGGGTAGTTTGTAGTTCTTAATTTAGCACAAAGAACTACAAGCTCTCTTCCTGTTTCCTATATGGTCCCAGGGCTCCAATATTAGAGGTATATTTCAGTGCCAAACAAAAAGCCCACAAAGAGCCTATTTTTCCAATAGAAACTGTTCACACTACACTTCTAATATGTGCTAATTCAGCGAGAGATATTTCATTTAAGTCAGCTACGGAGGATAAGCTAGACAAAATATTGGATGAGCTACAAGAGATCAAATCAGATTTTTAAGCCTTTAAGCAAGAACAAGAGCAAATGAGGGCAGATATTACGGAACTACAGCAAAACGTGGGGACATTAGAAGAGACATAAATGGGACATACAGAAGCTTTAGAGGGCTGTCAGGCCACAGTTTCACAGCTTGTGGACATATGTCATGCTTTAGGAGAAAGACAAGAAGACACAGAAAACAGGCACAGGAGACAAAATACCAGGATTTATGGGCTGGCTGAGGGAAGTGAAAGGTACAATATGGAACAGTTTTTGGTATCAATGTTGAGAGGCCCTGAACTTAGATGCAAACCTAGTTTTGGAGATTGAGCGTGTCCACAGAGCCCTAGAACCCAAGCCCATCCAAAAAGGAGCACTTTCTCATTCAATAATTGTGAGATTTCTGCAATTCACAACCAAGGAACCTGTCTTAAAAAAGGCTTGGGACATGGTGAAAATATTATATGCTAATGGGAGAGTGTTTCTGGACAATGACTATGCACCAGCTATGATGCAAAGGCACAGGGAGTACATCCCCCTTTTCCCAGTTCTTAGAGCCATAAAATTAAAATTCCAGACACCTTATCTGGTTAAATTGGTAATTAAATTCCCCAATGGCCAGCAGAGTTATGACACAGCAATTGAGGTCTGGTCGGATTTAAAACACAGAAACTATGAGTTGCCAACAAGGATGCCTTGGCCACAAAGATTTAATCTAGTGGGAGTTTCATCACAGAGACTCCGGCCTCAGGATGTTGAATCACATCAGACAACCCTAAACTCTATCAAGCAACTTCTCAGGTAATTTATGAAGGGCAATTAATAAATCGACATACTGATGGTCATCTGCAGGCTTTAATGCTGAAAGGTAGGACTCGGAGGTGGTCTGGCTGGGGGGGTGAAGGGCTGCTCCTAAAAGGTTTTTTTTGAGGGGACCAGGCTCTGGTCCTAACTTTGGTGAGGAACCTGTGCCCTGGTCCTGGGGAGTTCTAATATATTTTTTCTCCAGGCCGTGGGGATGGGCCCGGGTAGCCCTGATAGAGGGATTGCCAACTGGAGACGCATGGAAGGATGGATGTGAGGCTTATGTATGCTGCAGGGCTTAAAGCTAAATGGCAGGCCTCCTAAGGGATGCTGATTTGTTGGTTGGCATTGCAGAAGGAAGGTAGCCCATTGATGAGGGATTTGAAAGATCGCAGAATGGGGGAGTAGTCCCACTGGGCTGGGGATCTCACGACCCCGAGTAAATATAAAGATTAAGCCCAGGCCTAGGCCCAATGAGATATATGGATGGATTATGATGCTAAAATAGACATAAGAGGCTGTTCCAGGACTAGTGTTGGTCTGATTGGGGGGATGGTTACTCATTCTCCACTGGGGACCCATTTCTCTCCAGTTATTATCAGACTTGGATATGAATCATAGGCTTTTCCTCCTATGATGGGTGACAGGGTTGGAGTCCTGATGGCTTTGGCAATTTATATCTATTAGAATGGACAGATGGAGCTCTGGGATGGGCTGAGGGAGTGGGGACCTATGCCTGGGGTGGGGACCATGGTTGACTCCTGCTCACCTGGACTGAGGAACGGTGGCTGCAGTGGCCCCCTGAATGTAGACTTCCTCTGGGGTTTCTGCCAGGTAGGCATTGGGCACTAGTTTCAATTTATCAGCCCTCTATATAATGTCAATAGGACTCTTGGGACTTGAGCTTTGTCCAAAGGGATTTTTTGACTTCTTTCACTAGCAGCAAATGGAGGAGATGCATACGGACACTGTGTGGATTATTTTCTAACAGTACTGGCTTATTGAACCCTCATAGTTACAGAATATGTAGGCCCCCCATGGCTATGGCAGTAGGCAGGCTGGGAGGCTGCTAAGGACATACATGAACAGGACTCGAAGTGCACCATTTAATTTAAGTTTTGATGGCAAGTGCTTTTTTCTAAATCTTTTTTCTTTAGTCATTTAAGTTTCTTTTGGGCTTCTCCTGCAAACTTTCTTTCAGTATTGTGGGGTGTTTTATACCCTGGGTAGCAACTTGCTTTTCAAGCTGCAATTCCCACAACATCTGCTAACGATGGGGCAGTTATCTGGGGGGTTCACCTGGATGGTGGATGTCAATTCAAATATGTACATACTTTGTTGCAATCTAGTTCTTCCTCCCTATGAAGGTTTCATGGGGAGAACTGTAGATAGTTATATATCTCCAGAAAATAAGGTCTGTATGGAACTACATAGGAGAGAAGCACAAACATTGGGTCGAGTCAGAGGATATGGGGCAGAACACATCTGGGAAATAATGATCAGTATGAGTAGAGAGCAGCTAGGTGGCAGGTAGTTACTCCTTTTTTTGGTTATGGACCAATATCAGGATATACGGATAATTTCCCAGAATGTTAATGGCTTGAGTGGACCAATTAAGAGAGGGAAAATAATGTCCTATCTCAGGAAGCTTCACTACCAAATGATACTATTACAGGAAACCCATATGAACTCCACTGAACACCAAAAACTGGCTAAATTTGGCATGGCTGCGGTCATGGCTAGCTCCCACAGCTCAGGCAGAAGGAGGGGAACTGCCATCTTAATATCTAACTACTCTGCATTTCAGTTGCAGGACTCTTTCTCGAATAGGGAAGGTACATTGTTTATGGTAAGGGGGACATGGTGGGGGATGCCATATACAGCGGCCAATATATATGTTCACCAGGAGCAGAGCCATAGCTGGGGCTTATTTGAGAGACGATACAATATAAACAAGGAACCTTGCTAGTTCGGTGAGATTGGAATCTCTTAATGGACCCAGGCAGGGATAGTTCTAACCCAAACCCCCCTAAGATCCACAAAGGGCCAGAAGCATGGCAGGAGGCTGAAATGAGATCTGTCCTTTATAGATGTATGGAGACATCAGCATGGCAGAGATAGACAGTACACTCATTATTCGACAGCACATAGCTCATACTCAAGAATTTATTACTTTTTGCTCTTTGCAGAGCATAGGGATCAGGTAAAACAGATACAGATCCTGCCAATTTTTTATCTGATCACGCACTGATACTAATGGATATCCGTACCGAAGTAGATAAAGGCCCAGATCATGGCACTTTAATACATCTCTCCTCAAACACAAGGAGTATATTAAACTAATAAAGCAAAGGATTCCAGAAATCATTAATCAAAATAGGGCACCTGGGATACCCCTGGGTATTCTATGGGATACTTTGAAGGTGGTGATAAGGGGGGACACAATCAAGTTTGCTTCTCAGTCCAAGAAAAAGCGGGAACAACAGAAGGTGGAGTTAGAGGTGGAACTTCAGTTCTGGCAAGTTGCCCACATGCAGGGGGATAAGACAGCTCAGCCCAGGGTGAACTCAATTAAAGCTAGACTCCAGGAACTCTTACAGTATAAAACAGAACAGGCACTACTTTATTTAAAACAAAAATACTTTGAAGGAGGAGCTAAAACCTCTAAAGTACTAGCCTTTCGGCTTAGGGCCCAGAGGAACAGGGGAACTATTAAACAGTTAAGACACCCACAAAGTAGGCAGATTTTTTCCAGAACTAAAGATATCTTGGATGGCTTTAAAACTTTTTATGACAGTCTGTATTCCCAGGGGACTGAGCCAGAAGAGGAGAGCTATATAAAGTTTTTCCAAACTATTACCCTCCCCCATCTTTCTACTGAGCAGAGAGATTGATCATCGTAACTCATTGTCTCCCAGGAGGTTAAGGCAGTTATCAAGAAAGCTAAAGCTGGTAAGAGCCCGGGGTCCAGATGGGCTGCCCTCTGAATTCTACAAAACATTTATGAAGGAGCTTACACCTTCACTGTACTCTGTATTTTGAGCATTACAGACATATGATACCCCCCCTTGGCAATATGCAAATATTTCCACCATCTTAAAACCCAACAAAGAGCCCCTTAACTGCGCGTCTTACAGACCTATTTCAGTGCTCAATCAAGACTATAAATTTATTGCTAGTATATTGGCCCACAGACTGGAAACTATTCTACTAGCCTTAATTAATAAAGACCAGATGGGCTTTATTTCAAACCTCAGAACAATAGGTAATACTAAGAGAACCCTATATTTATTAGAAAAAGTTATAGATTCCCCCTCTCCTTTCATTCTGTTAAGTATGGATGCTCAAAAAGTATTCGATTGTGTATCCTGGAGATTTCTACATCATGTTATAAGTAAGTTCCATTTCCTTCCAGAATTCAATAAACTTATAATTAATGGGTAGCATTTTTTCCCATTTAAAAAGCCGTGTATTACATGCCATAATTTTTTAATACACAACTGTTTGTGTCAGACCGTCGGTGGTACTGAGAAGAGTGAGTGGTCTGGATCCCTGCTGTGCAGTGAGGTTCCCCATTTCTTTTTTCATTTTAAAAATAGCTTTGGCCCCTCATTGGTGGCACTCCCAAGGGAAGCCTTATACTCAAGGCTGGATGAGACAACAGCATCGAGAGCAGCAAGGCCGCCAAGTTGCCCCCCTTCTACTGCCTGTCTCCAGTGCCCCTCGTCAGCCAGCATCTCTTGCCTCCTCCTCCTCTTCTAACTTCACCCCAAGCTGGGGCGGAGAGTATTCAGTAGCACCACTGGCCAGATGCTGACCACCTGGATCAAACTAAATAAATAAATAAAACCTTTTTATTTCCACACCGCAGAGCGTACGCAGTGGCAGATGAGAGTCGGCAAAAAAATGCAACCCCTTAAATGATCTAAAACAAAATATGGGGTGCAGTGTATACATTTGAATTTAATACACACCCTTGTTGTTGGATGGCTACCATAAATCCCTCGGGCTTCGCCCTCGGGGTTTATGTGCCATCTAACAACTCGGGTGTTTATTAAATTCTCATAACACACTGCACCCAATACTTTATCCTATATATTAAGATTTTATATACCTCCCCCCAGTGGGTGGTGAAAGCTAATGGGTCCTTTTCTGACAATTTTGTCCTGGCCAGGGGCACAAGGCAGGGGTGCCTGCTTTCCCCACTCTTGTTCGCTCTGTATGTGGAGCCAATAGCTCAGTTAACAAGGGAAGATGAGACAATAAATGGCTTAGAAGTAGATGGGGTAGTGCATAAGACAGCATTTTATGCTGATGACTTGCTAATTTACTTAATGACTCCCCATCATTTCCTTACCTAGACTGTTAGATAGATTAGCTGAACTAGAAACCTTGTCAGGATATAAGTTAAATACATCCAAGACAGAAGTCCTCAGATGGCAGTTTGATCCTTCTGAAGATTTTAAAAACAGCCTCCGCCTTAGAAGGAACACTAAAAAATTCAGATATCTGGGTATCCAGGTCCCTAAGAATTTAGGAGACTTGTATGAGGTAAATTTCCACCCCATAACTAAGCAGCTGACAGCTGAACTACAGAGATGGCAGGGCCTCCCCATTCCCTTATCCCAAAGGGTGGACTGTAAAAAAATGACAATCCTCCCACATTTCCTATATTTATTCCTGAATCTTCCAATTCCAATTCCCACCACAGATTTTTTTTTTGCTTCTATTTTTGTCCCCCCAGGGCCACTGATCTGCTTACCTGCCACGTCCTGGCATCCCCCGAGGTCTGTCCAGCCACCGTCCCTTGGACTACCCTGGCCACCTAATTGGTGTCACGGCTAGCCCACAGCTTGCCCTCACGGTGGGGGGGGGAGCACTCCCTCCGGAGCTCAACCCACCCATTCCGGATCCAGTATTACCGTACCCAGGTACCGGGAGAGTCCCATGGAAGCGGCCATCATGCCGCCACAACCAGTACCCTCCTTTTTCCACTTTTCACCCCAGGCAGCAGGCATGCACTAGCGCCAATGGCCGCTGGCGTGCGTCCGCCCACGTACTGGCCAGGCGTCTGCCTCCGACTGAGCTTGTGCTCCCAGCAGCGGAAGTACCTCCGGTCTCCACTGGGGGTCACTCCTGCACCGGGATGCCCCTGGATCTCCCCCCAGGGAGAGGAGAGCTGTCCTACGGATGCTCGATCCTACTCCCTCCCCGCCGACCCCCAGCACCCGGGCTCGTTCCCAAACCTGGGTAGCTGGCGTGATGCGAGGTGTGGCGCCCAGCGCCTCAACCCTCAGTGCCACCGGGCCGGCTCCCACCACAGATTTTAGAAAATGGGATAAAATGATCTCAGGGTATATATGGCAGGGAAAAAGGCCTAGGAAGGCCTTAGGGATGTTACAATTATTAAAAACTACAGGAGGCTTACCCATCCCACAGTTAAAAGCTTATTATCATGCTGCACACTTCGCCCATGCTCTACACTGGTAGGACACAAACATAGATACACACTGGAAGAAGCTGGAGTTGTGGCAGAATGCACAGGGCATTGAATTTATACTTGGGTCATCCCCCCACCTAGAAGGAGCTGTATAAGAGAAAAAGTGCAATCTCGATTCATGGCTAAGATTTTACAGATTTGCAGTTTAAAGTTGGAGGAATCCCAAATAAGTGATTTAGCAATTACCCTGATAATTTTGACTCTGGATAAGTTTTTTTCCCCCTGCACAAGAAGATATTACATTTGAAAATTGGAAAAGGAAGAGCCTGAGTAATATATTTCAATGGTTTGGGGGGGGGCCACATTTGTCTCCTTTCCTCAGATCAGCAAGCATACTCTCTGGGGAGAGCTGATTTTTATCGTTTCCTTCAGATCCGGCACTATATACAGCAGAAATGCGGCTTAAATTGGCAATTAACCAATGCTCATCCTCTGGTCCAAATAATGATAGAAACCAAAACTGGCCAAATACCTGAACATACAGTTTCAGTTCTCCATAAAGCCATCCAATCTAGTCAACATAATTCATTAACAAAAATGCAAAAATTGTGGGAGGTGGACTTGGGAGAGGAGGTGACAGAGTCAGACTGGGAAGAAATGTTCACAAACCTTCATAAGTCTACAACTTCTTATGTATGGAAGGAATATGGGTGGAAGTGTATAGTGAAATTTTTCAGAACCCCACATATCACAGCAAAATATGATAGATTAGGCAGAGGAGGTTGCTGGAGGGCATGTGGAGAAGACATGGCCACTCATAGCCATATATTCTGGTCGTGTCCAGTTCTTAGGGTTTTTTTGGGAAGAGGTGGAGAAAGCAGTGTGGGAGCTATTGTCTGAGGTGACATGACTTTCGATGGGACTGACACTTTTGTATTGGTTTCCACCAGAAGTAAAGAGTTGGCATTCTAGAAAATTGTTGACTATACTTCTTCTGGCTGCCAAGAAAACTATATCTAGAAGATGGCTCATGCCTGTTTCTCCACGGAGAGAGGAGTGGGAGGACTTGATATACCAGATCTATGTGCTGGAAAAAATTACAGCAAAGACTAACTTTAGGGAGGAGAAAGCCAGGTATTTCAGGAATAAATGGCTATTATGGGTGATGAACCATAGGCAGGATATTGTGCCCTAAGAGGTGAGGGAAGCCAGTGTGGTAATTCACCCTACTGAGGTGATTGAGAGGTGGGCGAGGTTTCTTTAAGCTTCCTTAGGATGTACAATATATATTTTTATAAGAATGTGTCCTCATGTGTATTGCCTCTGTACTCATGTTGAATTGTACCACTATGTCAGATGGAAAAGCCTCATCTGTACTACCGATGTAAAATGTAACATGGACCTCTGAATAAACACAAAATAAAACAAAAAAGATTAACAGTGTAATGTAAATTGTATGACTGGGGCTTTCAAGTGAGTGCACTATAAATTTTGTGATTGGGACTAGTGGATGGGTAATCAGATCTATTAAGAGAACTGTTTCTTATTTACTGTTTTTTTTATTCTTACAATGAAACCGTGCTAAGGGTGCCAAAAATGGCAATGTTGATGGTTGCTGGTGGGTAGGTAGTTAAGAGCACTGTGTAGTCTATACTCCTTTGTAAGAGTATCGTATTTGAGTACTTTGGGCAATGCTTATAATGGACAAAAGTGCTGTGCACCATAGTCTGTTATGAGCAGCTTGCATTGTACTGTAATATCCTACCACTCAGTGATATCTTCAAGCTGTATGCCCGTTCATCTCTTTATGTCCAATCCTTTGGGAGAATATGCTCCATTTTTTTTTTCAATTGTTTAACCAGGAGTGGCGCACTAAGCTTAAAGCTTGTTTACAGGTGCAGCCTGGGAGCACAAGAAAGTTAAGTGACTTGCTCAGGGTCACACAGTATGCAAGTGGGGGCTGTGGGATTCAAACCCAGGTCTCCAGATTTGCAGCTCAGAGCCTTAAACCACTGTGCTATACCGTCTCCCTATTTTGTTCTTGATATGTGTATTAAACTATAATTCCTTTGCATAGTGATCCTGTTTATGTTATCTTGTGCGTATGCAGAAAGCAAACATATTGATGGTGCTCTGGCAGTGAAGGGGACTGTGAAGGTATGTACTGTATAATGCAATGGGTATAGAAATGCAGGAGGCTTGCTACTCAAAAGCCAATGCTGAGAAGGCTGATGATGACAGTGTTGAGCTGCTGGGCATAAACTTTGTGTAGTTCAAAGGATGCAGCAACACCAATCACACTGGTTTTCCACTCATTAGCCATCTAACAGACATCATCAGGCTTTTAAGATGAGCATTAAGTCTAATAATCTCTCCCTGTATGTGTATTTTCCCCACTTTAAGTGGTTCCCTAGTTGAAAGCACTAAACAAGTGTGAATAAATGCTCAGCATGCAAGATGCAAATGAAATAGCATCAAATATGTTAACAGCGTGTCAGTAATGAACAGAAAAACACCAGGAATAGGTGATTTATTA
Source organism: Neoceratodus forsteri (assembly GCA_016271365.2). NCBI lineage: Eukaryota > Metazoa > Chordata > Ceratodontiformes > Ceratodontidae > Neoceratodus > Neoceratodus forsteri. The sequence goes on along the minus strand of CM028134.1, from coordinate 531,052,257 downwards.
TACATATTGTTTGTGTTTTCCTTAAAGATCTATTACACTGCAAGTAAATATTCAGCATTGACAAATGCTTGTGAAAAAGAGAATTTTGCACCATGGTAGTTCTGTGATTGGACAAAGCACCATGTGGGGGTGGGTAATAGAATTCACATGGAAAAGGGCAAAGAGTGTTTGTTGTGCGCTGAGGGCTTCAAAAACAAAATCAATGTATTAGTCATAGTACACAGGAAATCATGCAACAAACTCATACAGTGCACATACTATAACGAACTAACAAATTGCCTCACTAAACACAAAAGAAAAGTTACAAAGATGTTTACAGCCCCCAAAGAGGTTGCTGACAATGCAGTGCAGTGCAAGTATTGGATGATTGTGTAAGCATTTAATTATTTATTTTTCTGCATTGTGAGTTCATACTATTGTTTTTACTAGTATGATTTTTTTTAAAATACCAGTTTTTATTATTAAATGAACAGGATGCGGAAGAACTTGAAGAATGCAATGATGACACTGAGTTGCAATAAAGAATACATTAATTGTGGTCACATGAATGTCTTTGAATAACTGGTGGTGATGACAGGTTGGCTGAAGAACATAATAATGCTGTACAGGCCCAATGACTGAAGCATAGCAAGTATGACATTGAAGTTATCTGTAATGAATAATTAATACTGAAATGATTTAGTTTTTATTTACTAAACCAACACAAATATTTTTGAAAAGAGGACTTGGGCATCCATATTCAAAGGAGATGTGTGGCACATCCTGGCAGAAAGAGGAGATGTGCCACACAACCCCAAAAAAGTGCCACAGCATGATATTCAAAAGGGCATAATGTGTCGCCCGCATGGGAATGTGCCAGGTCAAAAGTAAATGTATGCTGCACAGGTCAAGGGGCGTTGCCATGCATATGCTGTGCAGAGGCATATTCGGAGGGAATGCACCCCTCACAGGCCGGTGATGTGCGATGCACAGATAGGCCACAGAAAGCTGGCCTAAGAGGCCAGCTACCCACCCACAGGCAGGATGCTGAAGTAAAGACAGGTCAGCCCTAGCAAGCCTGTGGTACACCCTCCTTCAACCACTGTTCATACCATGTACCCTGTGCAGTTTGCATTCATTGACAGTTCAGTCGGTAGCTGGCCATGGTGGTGTGTGGAAGAGCTGAGCCAGTCACCAGCTCTGGTTGAATTGGGGGGAGTGGGGTAGGGGCTCAGGTCCTGACTGGGTGGACAGCCACAATGTTATGGGACAGCATGCGGTGGATGTGTGCCTTGCTATTGGGGAATGGGTAGGGGGAGTTGCTGCACTACAGTAATGTGTTCGGGGCATATTTCAACATCAGTCGGGGATCTGGAATGGGTGGGGGGATCCCTACACTATGGTGATGGGTTTGGGGCATATTTCAACATTGATCAGGGATCGGGAATGGGACGGGGGGTTCCAACTGACTATCACGCTGGTCAGGGGTCTGATCCTGTTAGCTACTTCCAGGGCTGGGAGGGAGCAGGCCCAGTCCATGTAGCTGGGATCAGCTATGATAATGAGCCTATAATGGGCATGCATGAGGCCTCCTTGCACCATGCATGCCCAATGAGCTCATCAGCATACTGTGGCTGAATATCGCCTTTGGGGGAATAGTGCATCCAGGTATGTACCACACATTCCCCCAGTGGCCTTGTTTAGCCCAGACCCTGGGTGAACTGCATCCTCTATGGCAGCAGCCTGCTTAGTGCTGTGCTTCCTGGGTTCCATATTCATGCAGGATGTCCGATCTGTACTAATCATGCATCCTGTTTGAATAATGCACCAGTGCCGGATGTCGCATCTGTTTTGCGTGACACGCTGTTTTGCGTGCACAACCGGCCAGCACTGAATATGTCCCCCTAAGTTCAGTTAGCACTTTCCTAGTTGTACTTCTGTGTTTAAAACCCATTTCTCCTTTAGGGGAGTTTCTTCAGAGTCATGGCCAACAGTCCCCTATCAATAAATCCAGTCTATGTAACCCCACCACACACCCTGCCCCCAGGGCATGCCTGGAAGCAACCTGTCATAGCTTAGTATGTCTTTCCTGGTCAAAAATTACAAATAAATTATTTTTTATTTGAAAATTGGTCATCAAGAGAGGCACACTAAGCCAAGGCTCATTTCCAGGTGTGACTGGTGGGGGGGGGGCAGTGGAAGAACAGCAACACAATGCATAACAGTAAAACAGATACATAACATTTGGTAAAAAAATGTTTGTGCAAAATTTGAATTGTATCTAGAGAGAAGAACATCTGATGTGGCTCAATAAGAGCACCTAACAAGTGGATATTCAGTAGTGGCAGCATTACGTGGTGAGCAAAAACAATATTGACAACAGGTGACTGACCTGTAGGGTGAGTTCTTGTCCAATCTTGTAATGGAGGGAGGAAACTGCAGTGGTGTGGAAAAGGAACCAAGGCAGGAGCAGGGACACAGCAGGCTACTGCCAGAATGGTTAGCACTCTGCAGGGGAGTTGTCAAGAGGAAATGTAACAGGAACAGGTGAGGATGGGTTGGAGTTTCAACTGGTACCTGAGGGAGCCAAGGGATGGGAGAGGTGGAGGGGGAAGGACAGACGATTCCAGAGCAAGGAAGTCCGTAGGAGAAGGCAGATTGCCCAGTAAAGGAGAAAGGGTGAGAACTGGAAAAAGTGTGATGGTCCCTAGAATGGAGGGGACAGGAAGCTGGGGGGGGGGGTTGGAAGAGGAGAGAGAGAGAGGAGAGATAAGAAGAAAGGGATCCAGACCAGTATTTGGATATGAAGGTGATACAGTGAATAGTACAAATAATAAATACATATTTTGATTCTCCTAGTGGAGTTTTAATTCCACATTTGTTTTCTGTATGTCTTGTAAATTTTGTGTAAATAGTCAATATCTTTTATTTAATATAGACAGGGGCAAACATCCAAATCTTTTGTTTTACCACAGAACAGTTTACACATTAAGGTACTTCATAACAACATACACCCCTTACCACAAAAGCCTCACGTACCACATGATCTGAAGGTTTTTATTACCTTATTGTGAAAAATCAGCACAATAAGGTAACACTTCAGCTATTGTGGTGCCTTGAGGATACTGAGAAAGTATTACTAATAGCATTCAAAATTTAGTTTCAGACAGGCAGGTCTGTGAGAATCATGCTGCTGCAGTCAGAAGAGAGGGAAGGAGTGTGAAGTGTTTAATATTTTTTCAGTTCCAGGCCCGTCTATCTGCAGCAGGTCGCAAAGGCGTAGGGCAATAATTTCACTTGAGCAGACAGGAAAGTGTGGAAATTCTCAAAGTTGTATTTGCCAAAACAATATTTCACTGACTGCTGCTTCAGAGAGGGCACAAAAATCCATCTTCTGTATTTTTTAGTTATTATTTTTCCCTGTCAGACACTTGAGTCAAAAAATGAAGAACACAACAGTTGGTGAGAAGGATGAAAGAGGATGGAAAGGAGCAGGAAAAAGGTGCCACCATGCCTGTCATAGCAAGTTCCAGTTCTTCAAGGATTGGTTATGGTTAGAAATGTGCAAAGTTGGGAAACTTCACTTCACGAAACTACTTCACAAAGTTCCCCAGCTTCGTGAAGTCCATAGTGTCATAGCAGTGTCAGTGGCTCAGTAGGTAGCACACTCGCCTTTGAGGCTGGGAGATTGGAGGGCTGTGGGTTCAGTCCCCACATCTGGCACTTGGGTTAATATCCCAGTACTGACACTGTAGTGCAGCATGAGAGGGGTGCTGCACTTCTGAGGTGCTGTCTTTCCGATGAGACGTTAAACCGAGGCCCCATCTGCCTGGATTGGTGGTAGTTCAGGTGGATGTTAAAGACCCCATGGCACTTATCAAAAAGAGTAGGGGAATTTCCCTGGTGTCCTAGCCAAATTTCCCTCATTCACTAAAAAAAAAAAAATACAAACAGCTTAATCTGGTTTAACGTCAGTTGGCATTCATCTGTTTCCCCCTCCCCGGGTCGTGCCTGAAAAAAGGCAGGATTTGTCTAGTGCACTTACCCGGTCAACAAAAAATAACTAAATAGTAGCACTTTGCAAAGTCTTTTGTTGCCAGTTCACCAGCTAGTCTTCACCAGGTGGCACACCTGTGAAGCAAAACACTTTGCCCGGTGAAGTGCTCAGTTCTCAAGGTGAAGACTTACATAGCAGCACTTTAGGTGTAAATTGCCCTCTGTGTGAAAGGTGGGTTTTTTGTTAAAAAAAGAAACCCCAGCTTCTCTCACACACACACACACATGGCACCCTTCTCCCCCTCACCCCAGCCCTGTGAAAATCAAGTTGTTTCCAAAATCCTCACCCTCTGACACCCAAATCTACCCTCTTCCACTACCCACCTAAGCAAAGTGACAGCAAATTGAACAGAAATATAGCAATGGCACATGTAACTGTATATAAAACAACTCCCTTCCCCACATCCTCACCAAGTGCCATTCCTCCTCCTCTCCCCAGCCCACACCAATATTTTGATTCAACACTGCACCACCCTATAACACCTGCACCCCTCCCCCTTTGACACCCATAGTAAAAGATATACTGTAGGCCGGATTCACAGAAACCCTGAAAACCCCACATCTGCATGAAAAAAACAGCGTAAGTGGGTTGCCACTTGCAGAGTCAGTTTTTCCGGCAGCTGCTGTACTCATAAAGGTGGAGCCGGTTTAGGACCAGCTCCACAATTTATTACAGATTGTGGGTATCTTTCCACCACAACTGTGGAAATGTTACACCCAGTGGGACCAGCCATAACATCTCCCACAGCTGCAGCAGACTGAAAATACAAATTTCCACAGCTGCAGAGATTTTGATCCACAACTGGAGTTGTGGAGTGGAATGTAGTCCCACATCATTTTGTGAATTTGTCCCATAGTGTCCAACAGCAGGTGGTTGACTCACTCTACCTCCGCCATGGCAAGCCACCAATGAATGAATAAAATGGAGCATGCCAACCTATAGTAACAGCTGATTGGCTATTGAACTGTCTAATAAGGTATTACTATAGGTTGTGTGCTCCATTTCATTCATTTGATGGTTGCTGGCTGAGGAGGAGGGAGGACAGAGCCAGCTGCCTGCCATTGAACACTGTACTGTATCTTTTACTATGGGTGTTGAGGGGGAAGGGTGACATGAACATCTAGAGGGTTGTGGTGGGGTGAATTGAACTTTTGGTTTGGGCTGGGAGTGGAGAAGGAATGGAACTTGATAAGGGTGGGGAGGAATTGTTTTACATGCAGCTGTGCCCACTGTTACTATGCTTCTAGTCAATTCATGCTCACTTCAGTTGGGGAGGAAAGGTGAATTGGGTGCCAGAAGGTAAGGTAGGCAGAAATCATCTGATTTGGCATAGCATGAGGGAGGAGGCTGGGAAAGGGTGATATGTGGGTGGGTGGCCAGTGTTTCTTTACAAAGCTAAAACCTTGCAGAGTGGCATTGCAGAAAGTCAATGTTAAGTTCCCTAATCTGCAACAACTTTGCAGGTGAAGTTTAAATTCACTACAGTACATCTCTAGAGGTGAGATGGAGTCAGACATAGTGATGGGGGAAGTGGGAGTTGTAGTGATGGTGGGGCTGAGAGGAGGACTCTGGCTCTGTATGGTATGGTCCAGACAAAGGAACTATGGGACATTGGTCTGCAGAACTTCACTGGTTCCATGCCCACTGTAAGCAGTTTTCTCAGCTAGTCATCCAATGTATCTGCTGATGAAATCATCCTGAGCAAACCAGAAGTGCATGGATCTTCTGCTGCTCCTCCTATGAGTTTTTTTTCCAGTTCCTTACCTGGAATATACAGTTGCAGAAACTGACATGGTCCAATATTACAAGATACATTGTGCCGTAGGCAGGTAGGGAATTTCTCAAGAGATATCACAGAAATGTCAAGAAATAGCTGGCCATCTCAGTTGCTGTATCTGTAAGGGTTCCATCTCACCTTTTAAAGCCAAGCCCTCCCACTGTTCATATTGAGTGAACAACATGACAATAACTATCACCAAAGTCACCTTTGCACCCACTGCACCATGGGCATTGACAATAGTCAATCCACCTTGAAGCAGTAGATGATGCCTCCTTCGCCCAAATCAGGTACTGGCAACAGCAGAAGCACCAACCCAGTGCTGCTGCTCAGTTTGTATAAGAAAGGTGACAAGGAGTCCTCTGGGTCTGGCACAGACACTACTGATATCTTGTCACCTGATGAAAAAGTAGAGCTCTTCATGAAAGGAATATGGGCAGGATGAGGTATACCAGCCCTGTAATAGTACATAAGCAAGCCATTAGCCCTACCACCAAAGCAGTTTATAGTTGAGGAAAGTGTCAGTGAGCAGGAAGTAGAGTTATTAGAATAGGGACACAAAAGTGAGGTGGTAGGAGGGGAATCACACAAGCAGGAAGAGGCAAAAGGGTAGTGGAAAAAACTTAATTCAGCTGGAATCAGACTCCCTGGCATTGAGCTTTATACCAACATTACAGCGAAACTACAACTGCGAAGACCGTTACAGCAACAAAATTAGCATCACTGTAATGGTCATGTGTAACAGTGACACTGCTTCGCTGGGACTTGTGCCCCTTCCCCAAAAGAACTCCGGTCTGTAGTTGATTATCTTAGAGACTTGAGGGTTTGGGGGGCACAGCTCCCCACAAAAAATATTGTTTACCTGGTGACATAATGCTGACTGTCAGCATTGTGCCATCCCTGTAGAGGTGCTCAACAACATTCCTGTCAAACCGCTGTGATGGAACCGCACTGAGCTTCCTTCAATTGAGCAAAGAGGGACACTTTGCACTGTGGAAGTTCAACAACAGGCATAAATGTCTTGTTCATACAAGTGCTAATAGTATTCCTAACACCTCTTGTGCTGACACCCTTTCCTTCTTGCCCCTTTGTTACAGTATAACCAACACCTCCTACTGCACCTCACCCTCAGTTGCTAATGAGTGGCTTTTTTGGTCTGTTTTGGAAAGTTTAATGGAGAATACTATTTGCTGTCATTATCTGCAATGTTTCGTAGTACTGTACCTAAGGTTGGCCACTGTACCTATGAAAAGCATACCCTTGTATGCAGATAGAATACATAATGAGGATGGGGGTGACAGGCAGTTTTCATCATTGATTATGCTAGGCAGACTGATTGGTCACTCTTTCTAGCATCATCAATTATGTAGCTTAATCTGCCTCTCTCTATCTGTCATGTACCCTGCCTGTACAGTCACAGTCAGATTTCTGAAAGGCTATAGGAGCAGGTGAGCTACTGTACAGGAGAGGGGAACCACTGAACTAGCTGGGATTTTTAATTATTGACCCCCTCAAGTTATGGATGAGGGCCAGGATGGAGGCCATCTATGAAATACATGTATTTTAGGCACTTGGAGCTTGGGTTGTTGTATATCTCTTAAGAGATGTGGTTGACTCCATGCAGTATTATGCTAGGCACAAGTATTTGTTTTATAAAAGAGTGTGTGGGAGAAAGGGGAGGAGGAGGGGGAAGGGTAGGAAATGACTGGAGTATGGAGGTGCCCTCACAATTGGGGATATGATGGCTATGCCCTTCCTCTGACATGCAAGTCCATGTCAATCAAGAAAGAAGTACACAAATGCCAGGCAATACACTTGCTATCTTAAGGAGCCAATCCCACAAAGCTCTTGAATCCCTACCAATTCCAATGGGGTATTCTGGGACTCACACATGATCCTTGGTCTCTCACGTGTCAGTGTTGTATGCTGCCCCATGTCTCTAGGTCAACCAGAAGATCCATGTTTCAGTATAAAATAAATTCATAAGAAAAACTGCATTTGTTTATAGACATTTAAAAAAATCAGTTTCCTGCATCAATTACCTTTGTAAAATGCTTTTACAAGTTCAAAAGTTAACTCACTTAATCCTCAAGACATCAACAATTAGAAAGCAATTTGGAATCATTAGTTGTGAGATAACGTATTATATTTAAATGCATTTCAAGCATAAACCTTGAACATTTCCATTGTTAATTGCCCCTCACAATCATAGTCTTTTTACATAAAAGCTGCTATATTTTATCATTATAAAGTAGGATCGTTTTTATCATAACATGCTAATATTTGTCATTTAATACCACCATTACTGAAAACAGTAATGCTGTCAGTAGCCATGGCCTTTTAGCGTAAGTACATTTTTTTTTTATAATTTACCTGAAATAGCTTAACTGATATACAATATCTCCTTTTCTAAGGGCTGCTGTTTCTACCCAGTTTACAGTTAGGAGGACTGACGTGCCGGTAGAGTAAAAGTGTTGCAAAAGGCTTCAGTGTATGTCAGTAGTTGTTATGAGATTCAGTCCTGAAGGCTTCTGTTTTGAAGTTCTTTGCTGTTACCACTGGACTGCAAAGCCATTTCGGAGCTTCAAACCCATGGTTGCCCATGGTCAGGGGGGAGCAGTAGTTGTGGACTACCTGGCTTTCAGTAAGACCTTCAACACTATTGCACATAGAAGACTGGTGAGCAAGCTCTGCAACCTAGGAATGGGTCCAAAAATAGTAAAATGTGTAAGAAGTTGGCTAAGCAATGGAAGTCTGAGGGTGGTAGTAAATTGGGTCAACTCTGTAGAAAGCAAGGTGACCAGCAGGGTGCCACAGGGGTCTGTACTAGGCCCAGTCCTCTTCAATGTTTTTATTAACAGAATTGCAAAAGGGCTGGAAGGGAACATATGCTTGTTTGTGAAAGACACAAAAATCTGCAACAGAGTGGACACAGTGGGGGGGTGGAAAGAATGAGGAATAATCTGAACAAAATGGAAGGATGGTCAAGGGAATGGCAGCTGGGTTTCAATGCAAAAAAGTGCAAAATCATGCATGTGGGGCACAGAAACCCAAGAGCAATGTACCAATTGAGCAAGGAGGTATTAACAACCACAAAACTGGAAAGGGACCTAGGGATAATCATTTCTGATGACATGAAGGTAGCAAAGCAGTGTGATAAGGCAGTTGGGAAGGCTAGCAGGATGCTCAGGTGCATAGGGAGGGGCATCACTACCAGAAAGAGGGAGGCAGTAATACCCTTGTATAGATTTTATTTATTTATTTATTTATTTAGTTTTTGTTGACCGGGTAAGTGCACTAGGCAAATCCTGCCTATTTTCAGGCATGACCCGGGGGAGGGGGATATAGATGAATGCCAACTGACCTTGAACCAGATTAAGATGTCTGTGGTAAGACCCCACCTTGAGTACTGTGTCCAGTTCTGGAGGCCCCTCTTCCAAAAGGAGGTGAAGGTGGTACAAAGGGGGGCTACCAAAATGGTTCAGGGTCTGCATTAGAAGCCCTATGAGGAAACACTCAAGGAACTAAATATGTACTCTCTGAAGGAAAGGAGGGAAGATGGTATATGATAGAAACATTCAAATTCCTCACAGATATTGATAAGGTACAGGAAGGTAGCATTTTCTATAGAAAGAGATGCTCCAGGACAAGGGATCGTGCTATGAAGCTGGGGGCTGGGATGCTCAGAGTTGATGTGAGGAGATACTTTTTCATGGAGAGGGTGGTGGATGCCTGGAACAGCCTTCCAGCAGAGGTGGTGGGTGCTAAAATGGTAACAGGATTCAAGCATGTATGGGATAGACACAAGGGGACCTTAGAAGTAAGGCAAGGGGAGAGAAGACTGGAGATCAAGTAGGGTCTGCAGTGGCACAATAGGAAGGGAATATAAGACAGACTAGGTGAGCCAATAGGTCCTTATCTGCTGACAATGTCTGTGTTTCTATGTTTTAAATTGCTTCCAGAAAACAAAACATCAACACAGAAAAACACTGTGTAAAATATTATGCTCTAATATGGTCATGTAGGATTTTGGTTGGTTATATTCATAAACTGAGTTTTACTTGAGAAGTACTGGTGCACATCTCAGATGGTGTGCATGACCTTTGCACACATTGAGCTATAGTCCCCTTCACAGCAGTTCCCTATACTTCTATAATACCTCCAGTGGAGCATCTTACCAATGAAGCAGTGATAACCGCTTTCATTTTTGTACTAAGTTTAGAGGCTTGGTGAAATTTGATATATTTACAATACATGAAACTGAAGTTCAAACCCCATTTTAGTGATCAGGTTTTCTCTGAACAAGATGAACCAAACATTTAGACAAAGCAGTACTGTACAGTAACATGAATGTACGGAATCGCATTCATGATTGTTGTTTTGACATTTTTCTTTTAATGGACATGCATATGAAGTTGCCAGATTTGTATGAAATTAAGTTGAATTTTTTTTTTTTTTTCAAATTTTAAGAGTCTACCAGCTGAAATTATTTAGGTTGGTTGAGTTATGACGCAGTGCTGAGGTTTTTGCCTGAGACTTGAACAAGTTGTTACAGTTAAACTGGGAGATACAGGGCTTTTTTTGATTATTCAATGCAAGCTGCCCAGCACAGCATAGGGATCTCTACTTTCCAAAAGGGGATCTCTGCAGTAGTGGAACCAAATGTTATCCCTCCTCAGCTTGGTCCTCTGCCATGTGACAGTACCAAACCTGCATCCACCTTCTGCAGTTCCATCCAGTTCCTGTATCTGTATCATCCCAGGATGCCAGAAGCAGAGCATGATGTGCTATCCACTTGGCCATTGAGCAGTCTGACCTTAGCAGACCTTAAACTGAAAACATTAAGGAGGTGGAATGTTCATCTCTACAGTTGTAGGAGGGGGGAATTGTCTTCTCTAGGAGGTGGCCACTTCCTATAGTATTAAATAGAAAAGATGTCTGAAATGCAGTACTGTTAGGGGATTACTAACTGATTTCCTCTGGGTTCCTTCCCCATATAACTACTGGTTCATAGAAAAGTAGACACAAAGATGGGGGATGATTTTGTCAACAAGACAGTAGAGAAAGAGCCCAGTAGAGATGCACACCCTACTGTCACCTGGGAGATCAAGATTTATGAGAGAGGCAAAGACTCCCACCCTTCAACCCTTCAACCAGATGGTGGACAGATATATTTCATAGCAGAGACAATCAGCACATGGGAAGGGGGGAGGCAAGATGTTGGCAACATAGCACTCACACATACCATGTTGGCCACTGTGGGAGTATCTTTGCTGCCAGATGTGTAGGTAGCTGCTTGTCTGCCCTCCTGGCTTGCGAAAGGGTAAAGCTATGGCATAGCTTGGCATGGATTAGATCTTATCCCAAAAGCATCAGAGGCCTGGAAATATTTTTGCCAGGAATTTAAACAAGTATGTGATTATCATGCTCCCCTAAGGAAAAGAAAGGTTAAAAACAAGGGTATGAACTGGTGTAATTCTGATCTATACAAATTAAAAAAAGGAAAGGGACAGAAAATGGCAGAAAGCCAAGAATACAACTCTGTCCAGTGATTGGCTCTCTTATAGACAGACAAGGGGATACATATCCTAAAGAGATAAGGCTAGCCAAGCAAAACTATTTTAAAACTAAATTAGGTGACATTAGAGAAAATCCATGTGCATTTTGGAATACAATGTCTGACATGATGGGCAGGAAGAGGAATATGCAAATAAATAAACTACAAATAAATGATCAAATGATCCAATAATATAAGTAGGAAATTAGGGGCTCTCTAGAGAGTAAAACAATATATGTCAACAGAGGTTAGGTTAAGAACAGTTAATACAATGATGGTACCGATCATTGATTATGGTGACATAATATATGCAGGGGTCTCTGATATGCAGTTGGAAAGAATAAATATAATGTTTAACAGACTTGCTAGATATATTAGATGCACCATGCATGACACACCAAAGTGTACTGTATAATTCATTGTGATGATTTAGGCCTAATGACAGAAGAAATGGACATCTTTTAAACATTATGTTCAAAGTGTGGAAGGGAACCTATCCAAGGTTTATTATGGATTTTTATAAAATTAGAATTTTTAGAAAGAATCTTACATCAGCTAATGGAATAGAGTTTGATACAAAATGTTTCAACACAGCAGTTGGTACTGTACTGTAGGTCATCTACAATATTTAGAGGAGCAAGTCTACGGAATTCAATCCCTATAGAACTGAGAAGGGGAAACTCCCCCATAAAATTGAGTTATTTAAAAAAATGGTGGGAGGAAGATGCAGTTGTACCCTGTGACTGCTGTCAGAAGCAATTACCTGAGTAATTTAATAGTATTACGTTTTGGGCATTGTATTGTATTGTATAATAATTACTAGGAGGCAGAATGTCTAGGGTAAATTTCGAGGATTGTTCTATGCATGAATATGAATGTAACATATTTATTACTTGTGATATGCAATATATTTATCATGTATGTATTTATGTCTCTGCAACTGTCTGTCTAACTCCAAATGGGACCTCATAGACAATGAACTGTTGCTCAATTGAGTTTTATCCCTGTTCATGTTTTTTCCATGAATACAAGATTTTACTACTTACTACTACACAATGACTCTAATTTTCAAGGATAAAGAAAGTTATAAAAATTGTGAAATATGGGGAAAGCAAAATAATTAAAAGAGAGCAAAGAAAGAAAAAACTAAAGAGTATGACAGCATATCCAATGCATTGCAGACATCACATGGTGTCCTATTCCATAGCATCATTCTAGGAAGGATTTGTTCACAATAATTGTGAGGTAGTCAGAACTTAAAAAGATAGACTGCTAGACCATAAAAGGCGACGAGCTATGCAGAAACATATGTACATGGGCAGCAGACCATGTGCAGGTTGGATCAGGACAGAGTAAGAGGTAGTAAAGTAGGTGCTAGAGTTAATTAGTAGGGACTGAGTGACTCTAGGAAAACTTGTTATTAGTCTTGTTTAAGAATGAAAGGATTAGCCACCTTTGGGCCTCTGAAATCAATATCAATATCTCACAAAGGCAGTGGTGGATACTGATCAGTTGGCAATGTGAGGTGAAGGGATCCAGGCACCAGGATTCCCTTGCAGTCGAGCAGGAAGGAAGATGAAATGGACTATAGACAGACTTTGGTTTTGTGATATTCAGTAATAAGGTCTACAGACAGGTATCTATGTAGCTAGTCCCATAAGAACTATCAGGTTTTTTTTTTTTTTGCCGTCCTCATGTATGGGAGAATATATCACATCCATTGCTAGAGAGGAAGGGGAGAGGGAGGAATCTGGGGTGCTAATGCACATGGGTAATAAAATGTAAGGTGTATCCTGCCAGAGGAACCAAAATCTTTAGTGATTAAGGGAGAAAGGTGAGATGCAGGATCACATGGACAGTTTTCTTAGAATTACTCCCTGTGCCACAGGAGAATAACTGAAACAGAGTGCAATTAGCCAGACACAGCTTTGACAATGGGTGGGGTGCAGAGTCTCAAGATCCATGTTCCTATGGTACTGAGGAACCTTTAGGTATAGCATTTATACTAGATATAGGGCTAGTTGGGTCAGGGCTATGGAATTACCAAGTCTGAGGGAGAAAACAATGTATGAAAGAAGAAAGGATGGGTTTGGAAAGAAAAACTAATAGCTTGAGAAAATTGATGGAAACCGTTCATGTAGTGGAGTCGGAAGTACTGTAAAGGTAGGGTATATTAGACCAAAGAATGATGAGAAGCCGTATATGAGTTAAACAGGAAAGGCAGAAGGGACTAAGGAGATGGAAACGCTGTACAAATGCAAGGGAAAATGGGAGAGCTGGAAAACATAGCATAGTTCAAGTGAATAGGTGGTACTATTAAGAGTAGTGCAACATAGTGGACCAACTCCATTTGTAGGAAACCAGGTTAGTAGAGTACATATTCTTCAGAAGGGACTGGATATAGAGAAGAGGTGGATATTTAGTCATGTACATAAAAACAGAATGATTGCTAATAAAATAGAGGATATCAGGAGGGCTAAGTAAGGGAAAGAGTACATTTTGATAGAAGTAGCTGAGAGGAGCAAGGCTACAAGTATTGGTGTGATTATGCTACAGGACACCAGACCAAGAGGTGATACTCTACAATGTTGGCAGATGAGGCCAAAAAGGGGAACAGTAAGTGACACAATATTAATAATGGAGGATTTCAACATTTCAGATATAGACCTAGAAAATGAAAATGTGAATGTGAAAAGAAAGACTTCTTTATATTATCAAATGAATGCTTCTATTACTACATGTCAATGTCAGCACAAAAAACAAGGGGCTGAGTAAGATCTAGTACTATGTAAAAAGGATGATGTATTGGCAAAGAAAGTGGTGAGAGAGCAGCTTGGGACTAATGATCCCAGCATAGTCAAAATTTTAATGAAGAGAGGAAAATATGAAATTAAAACCTGAACAGGGTCTTTGAACTTTGGTAAGGCTAACTTTGTCAACATGAGGATTATGGTCAGAACGGAGCTGAAGAAGGTACGTAAAGGGGGTGAGTAGAGACTGGAGGAACAGTGGAACTGTTGCTAAGGAAGTCCTTCAGAAGTAACATGGGTAAAAAAGACAGAAGGTATCTATAATGGATGAATCAGCAGTAAGAAAACTAATAAAACAGAAAAGGAGAGGAGAGCATTTAAAGTGTTGTGAATTAATAAAAGAGAAAAGGAGGATATTTAGAATGAAAAAAAAGAACTGCACTGCAGAAAACAAGGTAGTCTACAAAGAGGTACAAACATGTAAGACATGTATAAAGCTAGTTAGGAGTGCAAAACTAGTTCAGAAAAAGATATTAACAATAGTAACATATTCCTGGAAGAGACAAGATGAACATGAGTGACAAGCAATGACTGCTGAGCATGGGGACATGTGGGGAATGTAATAGCCAAGGATAGCATGAATGCAGAAGAGATGAATGAGTACTTCCCATCAGTATTTACTGGGGTAAGACACATGCTTCAGGTAGAGTAGTTGTTTACATAAGTAAAGCTAGGGATTGCTACTGTGGTGGTAGGGTAGTTGGAAAGATTGAGGTCTTAAGAAAATTTAATTAAATAAGTCTCATGTGCCAGGCTATTTACATCTTAGGATACTCAAGAAGCTGAAACTAGGTTAATAGAAACACTAATAGGAATTTTCCAGAAATCACTAAACATGGGTTAGGAGCCTACAGACTAGATGAAGGTCAATTCCATCCTTATATTGATGAAAGTAAGTATGGGCAAACTGGAAACCTACAGGAAAGCAATCCTGACCTAGACTGAAAGTAAAATGCTTGATGTAGTAACCAAGGATTTTTTTAGCTTTAGAAACATTTAGTCTAATAATAAAATGCACAGGTACACATATGTTAGGTGATATAAAAAACAATTATTTGAAGTGGTAAGCAGGAAAATAGACGAAGAGAAAGTAAATACTTTAGCAATATGACAATCTATTACGCAAAGCAAGCATCCTTCTTGCCCTTTTGACAGCATCTGCATAGTAAGGTTGCACAATACAAATGCACACATAACCTCTTTCACAAGCCAGCAGGGCTTAAGCTGTAGTAAGAGCATTGATTGGATGCAAGTACAGTGTAGATTCCATTTAATTTTTTATTTGGCCAGTAATGAGCAGTGATTTGAGCTGAAAATACATTGACAGCAAGAACAGTAGTGAGGTGTAAATGAGTTTTCAATTAATTGTACTGTATGTTTAATCTTGCAAGAGATTGTACTATAGGCACTGCATTGTCAATGTATTCACAATGAAAATGAATATTTTAAGGCCATTTGAAACAAATTGTCTCTTCCATCTGTGAGTTACAAATCTGTTGCAAAGTTACTTTTAGTGTGGTCTATTTGGTGAATATGACAAAATTTGACACTTTTACCTTCAATCCAGGCCCAATCAAATTTGTAGGCCACTTTGAATTACTTTGAACCTTTGCTAAATAATGAAACAAAAAGTACTCTAGCCCTTCCAAGGGGGTAGCACATAAATTCAGCGAAGTCAATTGAGTGAATCAATTTCAGAGAATCAATTATAGCAATTACAACTTTAGCGAATGGCACATTATAGTGAACAAGGCAAAATAACGACTATGCATTACAGTGACTGTAAAATTCAGTGACCCCAAACATACAAAATACCCCTTGGGTCCAAGTGTGGCATGGTGTTAGAATAATAGAAATGGGGGATCTGGGGAACACAGTCCGCTGTGTAGCAAAGAGCTACTAGTGCCTGCACCTGTGGATAATGAGGTAATGGGGAACAGGTGCAGAGAATTCATTCAATTGATGGCAGAGGGGAGGATGGCTCAAATGGTATCTGGGGTGGCAGCAGCAGGGAGCTGTCGGTGGTATCGAGACATTACCGAATGTCTCATTTAGTAGGTCAGTGAATTTGCATCCCGTATTCATATGGAGTACCTGCTGGGTCTTGTATATAATTTTCAAATGCAGGTGTGAATTCCTATTGCTGAGGTCACTAAAAGTCACTGAAAAATTTTTTTGCTGACATTTCTGGTCACTGGTATAGTATTCTCTACAGTTTAGTCGTTGAAATTGTCAATCTCTAAAATAACCTCGCTGAAATGACATGGATCCTTCCAAGGTGGTCAGAGTTTGCCCTATGGTCACCCTTTACCCATCCTGTCACATTCTATCCTCCCTTGTTCCTCAGTCATTTTATTTACCAAAAAAAATTGCAATTCCTGGCACCTTGTCAGGTGCTGACCAAGTTTTTTTAATTGACTGGTGAAACCTAGAAGAGTAGAAGAGGTTAGGAATGACTGGAGTGGGCAAGGGGTAGTGAAGATTGATACTTACACCCATGTTTAGCCTGCTAGACCCCTATAGTTAAGGACCTGAAGTGTCTTTGGTTAAAGTGTTGAAACTGAATGAAAGACAAATGGGCTGTATTGAAGCCAAGCCAAAGTTGCTGATTTTTACATTTGCTCACCCCTACTGTTATCCCACCTGTCCGAAATAAAAGTTAAGCATGTGCTTTAATAGCATAACCTAATTATATGTATGCCATTGGAAGAGCTAGAAGCAGTCATAGAGCAGACCACAATGGCTGAAGAGAGACCATTATGGACCTACAGTAAGGTAGGTAGGGTGGGTTATTATGCTGACTAGCTGGGATAAAGGTCACAGGTTGGCCAGGTATTTCTTAAGAAAAGCGTTATATCAGGTATGGCAGGAAAGGAGGTTGAATTTATGTTGTGATTGGGATAGCCTCCCAGTGAGCCAACTGCATGCAATGCGGATTGTGTAAATCCTCCCTACAAGGATCAAGGGGCATAACAGCATCAAAGTTGTTTTGGGGGTGGGGAAATGTTTATTTCATACAGCAAGTTTGTTTGGTGATAGGAGTGCAAAATAGATCAGCTAGACTAGGATTTGGTCATTTGTTGGTAATGGTATTCATGACATCACACTGAATAGTGTTACTGAGGCCTTTAAATGGGCCTGTCACTTTATTCTTGATGCTGGTCAGTGTCATCATCATCAGTGTGTCCTTTATTCCCAGACTGTCTGGTTCCCACCTATGCTTGAGTTAAAATATTTAGCATGTGTTGTGGCCAGTCATGCTTTCTTTAAACTGGCCCCACCTAATGTTGTTGGTATTCTTAATCAAAATTACAATATTCATACTACCAGAGCTGTCGCTTATGGCAAATTAGTTTCTTCCAGAATGCATATGCAACTTGGTCAGAGGTCTTTCTCTTTTAGGATTGTACAAGCTTGGTATGACCTTCCTCACCTTGTTTCGAAGTAGACATTTGTGTAGGACTTTTTTACCTAAACAAATGATTTGTCAGTGTTAGAACTGATATATTGCTATTATTATTTCTATTATGAGATCTGTAACAATGTATCCTGTACTAGCTTCTGTCTTATTATGATGGTGGTTGCCTAAACAGGCACCATTTGCCCATAGACTTCCTGCAAAGAAATAAAATGACATGAAATGAGATGGGCAGCATCTGATATGATCGGTCTGGGGTGACTAGAGGGTTGTGTGACAAAAACTTCCCACTTATTCCCAAATATTCAAATAAGACTGTAATCTGCACTATCCAAAACCATGTGAATGCTATCTACTAAACCCTACAGAGCTGCAGGTTACAACAAGCATTTGTCAGTGCCGAATAGGGGTGGGCGAAAGTGCGGATTTCCACTGTCGCAGAAGTTCCATGACATTTCTAAAATTTTGAAGAATTTTCCACTCTTTTGCCTGTGGCAGAATTCCGAACTTTCATCAAATAACTGTGGATTTCTGCCTAGTACTGAGGCACTTAATTACGAACTGCAGACATTTTACATGACATGCGGAAATAAAGTCATTTGCTTAGTATTTCACCATATATCATGTAATTATCTGCAGCTTGCATTGCTTCTGCAAGTTTTTTCCCTTGTAGTTTAATATATTAACCCACATTTCTTACATTTATTCCACAGTTTTTTGGCAGAATTTCCACAAAAGTTGGCGAAATGATTTCTGAAGTTTCTCAGAAGCGAAAATCTGACTTTTGCTGAAATTCCACCGGCGGAATTATTTTTTCGCACACCCTAATGCCAAATGTTCACCACTGGTAAAAATAAGCTGGTTGCTTTTGTACTGGTTTTTCAGGTTTTAACTCCAAATTTCCAATATAATGTTTTTAAGAACACTCCATCTGAGCATGAGAGGTATCATTTATAAAATGATGACTGAAACATCATTGTGCACCACGAGTGTTAAAAACACATTTAGATCGGATTTAAGAAATGACAGCCATCACATTCATGAGGTGGTGTCAAAAAATGGCTATGTTGAAATGTTTGGGTCAACCTATTGAAAATTGCCATGTATAAGAGCGTGTGTTGAAAACTTGCAACATAGACTCATAACTTTATTGTTTTTTCATATTTTTACCACAGATTTTCAACCAAGCCTTCTTATGACCCCACATAGCCTTCTTATGAGACCACCTCATGAAGAAGGGTGGAGAACATTTTCAAATCCTGCTCAAAAGGTGATTTTGTGCCACAAGTGTGAAAACACATTTTGGCCTGGATTTGAAAAATGACAGCTGTCACATTCATGAGGTGCTATGAAGAAATGGCTATGTTGAAAATTTTGGGTCAAACTTATTGAAATTACCAGTTATAAGCCTTCATTTGCAAAATTGAATGCAGGCCCATAACTTTGTTGTTTGTTAATATTTTTGCCCAGATTTACAAGATAGCCTTCATATGACCCTACCTCATGAACACGTGCAGAGAACATTTTTAACTCCTGCCCAAAAGGTGATTTCACTCAGCAACTGCAAAATCACCTTTTGGGATGTGAAAACACATTTTGGCTAGGATTTGAAAAATGACAGTTATCACATTAATGAGGTGCTGTGAAGAAGTGGTTATGCTGAAAATTTGGGGTCATAATACTGAAAATTTTCAAAGTTTCAAGACTGTGTTTGCAAATTTCAATGTAGGCTCATAACTTTGTTGTTTTTTAACATTTTTATGCCATATTTTCAAAATATGACCCTGCCTCATGAACAAGAGTGGAGAAAATCTTCAACTCCTGCCTAAAAGGTGATTTCATGCAGCGACCGTGAAATCACCTTTTGGGACAGATTTACTAGCATTGTTCATGAGGTGGGATCCCAAAAAAGGCATGTTGAAAATTTTGGCCAAAAATACCAAAACATGGCCAAGTTCTGTCACTAAGTTCAACTCCCCATTGAAATACAATGAACAACATACCTGATTTCCTCAGTTCGTGATCTGGCTTTGAAGAGTAAAGACGTGTCTCTGGTCCTGAGAAGATTATGGCATCAAATCTCCACTGGGTAAGTAAGGGCTTGGGGGTGTGGAGTGGTGAGGGCTGATTGGGAGGGTCGAGTGAGGGAAAGAACTAATGGTTCAACAGATATCGATGGACCATTTTCTTTTTTACAGGGTGTATTAAAAAAAAACAGATGGAAAATTTTCTTTATTTCAGGTTTGGTCACTAGGAAATTGGGTACCCCAGTGTCACTGTTATGTTTGGAGTGGGTGCTAAATGGGAGGGTCGGGTGGGGTGACGGGTTACAGGGGACCAGCCGGGCACTGGCAACAGACATTGATGGACCATTTCTTTTTTACAGATTATATTAAAATAAAATTAAATACATTGAGGGATGTTCTTTATTTCTCAAACCCCCATTGAAATACATAGAACAGCATATCTGATTTCCTCAGTTCATGGTCCGGCTTTAAAGAGTGAAGACGTGTCTCCAGTTCCGAGAAGATTACGGCATCTTATATCGGTAGCACATTTCCATTTTTAAAAGACACGGTCATATACTGTCTTGGGCAATGTTCAGTAACAATTTTTATCATTATGGATGCCAAAGTCATGTCTTTTTATAACTCATTTAATCTTTTGGAAGTTATTTGTGCTTATCCTTTTCTTTTTATTTCTGCTTCACTGATCTTTCATCTGTCCTATTCTGAACAACAATCACAGCTCCTGCACGTGGAAAATCTGCCATGACTTATAAAACTGATCATTTGCACGGGCTGATATAACAAAATCTAACCATGTAAAGCTTGATAAAAATCCCTGGGTACTAGATTCTGCTTTATGATTGTGTGCCTCTAAGAAGCAAACACTTCAAGCGCAGGGTGCTGGGATGGGGAATGGAGGGTAGGGGTGGACAGCACACAGAGGGAGGGAGAGGGTGGGTTTAACTGAATGCCTTTTGCCAGGACAGGGAAAGGAAAGTGGATGGATGGTTTCCTTTTTTGCAGGGTTTTAAAAACAAACTTCAGGGATAATGGGGGGGTATGCACTGACAGAGAAGGAAGAGACAGTGAGGAAGAAGAAGCACAGCAGAAAGCTGCTCAGCTGTTTGCTGATGTGGCTTCATGCAAATCAAAGGACCAAAGTCCTCTCTGGAGCAGCTCAGTAATTTGAAATACACAATGTTTCTGCCCACCAGGCAGACAGAGATGTCAGGACCACAGAGCGTGGTCATTGGTGTAGACTGCCAAGCCCATTCTTTTGTGAACTGCAATGGGATCAGCAGTGACACACCCCCCAAAAGTGCTCTCTCATAGCAAAACGTTCCCTGCACATGCGCGATGAACATAAAAATTATTGAAAGCTTAGAGGGGATGATCTATTAGGAGAATCAATTAGAAATAATGACACAATGGAGAAGAAAATGATGGGGATACTTGATAGTGGTATTTATAGTCCTAAAGGGCATTGCTAAAGTGGACCAGAGAAAACTTTTTTAACTAGTACCAGATAGTAGACTGAGGGGGCACAAACTAATGCTATGAAGAGGCACGATAAGGGAAAATGTCAGGAAACATTTTTTCAGGCAATAGCAACTGGCAGGGGTGAAGGGGAGCCTACCATGTCAGAATCCCTTATCCTAGCTTATCCAATGATTTGAACATTCCTGCAACAGACATCAGGTCAGAAGCCCTTTTTCTTTGATCAGATATTAAAGGGAATATAAACAAGAATTTTTTGCAATAAATTACTTACTGTGCAGCTGCCCTGGTCACTGATGTACCGTTTCACAACAAGGGCGAAAAACAAAGTGTTAAAATGACAGTTATTTTTGTTTTAAAAGCTGAAATTCCAGGAAGTGAGCTGTATGCATGTTTGAATCCTAGTGCCTGTGTTCACACAAGAGAACAAAAGCTGATAATGTCACTTTAGCAAGCTGTATCTGTATCATCTTGGAGCATTATGTTGTGTTCCATTGCATTCCTATAAACAGGCAAAAATTCAGTGAATGGGGCTTGCCACTAAAAGGCAGGCCAGGTTGTCTGATGACCTCTACCAGGAATGAACAAAAATGGGGCAGGGGTGAGGGGGATGGAGAGGGGTGAGAAGGATCAGAAAAAAGGGGGAGGTGGAGCTAGTGACATCACCCAAACAGGGAAGGTGTAATATGACAGGCGATGCCAAAGCTCAAGGGATTGGCTGGGGAGCGGAGCCTCAAGGGGTCGGAGCAGGGGTCCTACAGGAGCTATATCAGGCCAGGACACAGGTAGCATGGATATTTTGCTGGGATTTTTTCAGACTGAGAACTCAGCACATCGTTGGCAAGCAGCAGGTAAGGCACATGAGGCTTCTGGGCCTAGTAGGCCATGTGGTCAGATTAGAAATTGTGGTTTGTTTGGTTTATATCATGGTGTTCTTTTTAAAGGGGTGCGTATAGGAGGAAAATAAAGTAAAGGATGTTGTTTCTCAATGCTGTACACTGTGAATAAGCAAGGAATCATGAAAATGTAGTTGGAAATGCAGAGCTCAGTGGGTTTTTTGTGCTTATCTTTCCTAGTTCTAGTGAGGAGAACAGGCTGGGCAGGAGCTGGTTCTTCAATGCTGTGCATGGTAAATAATCATATTATGCTTAGGAGAGGTACTTTGTGCCTGAAGAAATCAGTGGGTTTTTGTGCTAGCGCTCCTGGCGTTCATATTGAGGAGCAGGAAAGGAGAATTGTCAGTTTTATTTGGTTGTTCTGTTCCTCTAAAATGTGCATTGGGCCTGGAATGGGGGTATCTTTGATTGTTGGTTAGGGCGTTTGTACCCTGGAGCAAGTGTATGCAACACGCTGGAGTGGATTGATGGCCCAACATTTAGTTCAGGTGTGCCAAATGGCCAAGGGGGCCGAGCACATGATGCAGCGTGGGGCTAGGGCCTACTCCATTTCAGTTTTTTTTTGTCCAGTTTGGACAGGCTAGAAAGTGTGGGCTACAAGCAAGCTGCAGGGAGAAGGCAAAAATGGCTTAGAGGTCATTTTCTGACTTGATCGAAATTGTGGTAGTTTTCACTTAAAAAAACATATAGGAGAATGAAGAAGGACAGGAATTGTTAGGGCTGTGAGATCAGAAGAGCTGGGCAGCATGCAGGCTGCTGGCAGAGGTGCAGCCATCTGTAAGGCTGGTGGAGAGCCACTGGGCCTAGGGGTAAGGACAGAGAGCAGCGGGGGGGGATGCTGGTTACAGTGAGCAAAGTCGGATCTGGCACAAAGAATGGAAGACTCGCTGGTTTGGTGTGCGCATTGGTGGCATTTGGGGTCTGTTTTCTCTCAAAAAAAAGGGAATTATACAATAAGTGTGGTGTCTTGAGGCAGGGCCAAAATGGCGTGAGTGGAACAGCTGAGCATACGGGCCATGTGGCCTGGGGCAACAGGGTGGCATGCTGGTTTCTGTTGAGAAAAGGGTTTACAGTTGGAAGGCTGCTCTGGGAGGATCCAGCTTGTAGCGCACCTCAGGGCCTTGGAGTGAGCATTTGTGGTCACCAGTTATGGTGGAGTCAGGCATATAGCTGGTGGCCATGTTTTTGCAGTGAAATTGGGGTTACAAGTGGTGAACTGCACAGCGGGGGGAGGTCCTTACAGGCCTGGCATGTGATTACCTGGTGCTTACTACCACATGGCCAGGGTGGCCCAGAAGGGTGATGGCTGCTGCTGCCATGTGGTGTGGGAACAATAGGGGACACAGGAGGGTATATGGTCTACACAAAAAGTGGGCATGTATAGCAAAAAAATAAAAGGAGAAACAGATAAAAGTAAGCTCAAGGGAGAATGCTCCCGATCTGGGACTGGGCCTTCGCCGGAGAAGGCCAGAATAGACACTAACAAACGTGGATGGTACAGCGATGCCAGTTGGGCTATGGCATTTGGGCTGCAAAAAAAAAAGAGAGGGCCGCAGAGGTGGGGCAAGGTGATCATAGCTGCATAAGGCTAAATTGGAGCATTTTACCATGGCATGAGCTGGTGGGATTACCCAGAGCTTTGGCACAGCAGGTTGGGCCCCCCAGCTACCATGGGGGGTTGGTTTGGAGGCCTGTATTTTTGGGAAGGCGCATAAAGCTGGAGGTCCGGGGGGTCAGAAGGCAGCACACGACAGGCCCAGATCCTCAAGGGCCTGGGTGTGGGGTGAGAGTACCTGACTGGAGGAGGCAAGTTGGGGGACCTTATTGGAGATATGGGCTGAGGGATCAGGGTTCAAGACCACAGCAATGGGCCAGAGGACAACAGGATAGGAAGTGGGTAAGGATCTATAACTAACAGCTCAAGCGGGCACAGATACTGGAGGTTGGAGAACAGGGGCAGAATGGGGGCCTCTTCCCCAGTGGGAGACAATGGAGGAATGTTGTGCCAGCGCTGCAATGGGGGGGTGAGAAAAGGGTGGTGAAGGGGCACAGGGCCTTCCATAGAACTGGATAATTTTGGCAAACGGGACTGGGAGTAAGGAGGTCCTAGCCACCTTGGGGGGGGGGGATATGTGGACACAAAAATTTGAACGTTTATTTCTTGCCCATTTAATGCAGTGACAAATAGGAAATGGCACCAAAGTGAATCCCGATGTCCAGCAAAAGGATGATGCAGGAGGTGGCCAAGTTGATGCGGCAGATGACGGAGTTGTTAGCAGCAGCGAAGCAAAGAGAGGCAGAGGAGGAGGCGCAGAGGAAGCGTAAGGAGAGAGAGGAATGGCTGGGCAGAGGACAAGGGGGCAAAGAGACCCAGATGAGAGGTGATGCACCCAACACCCATCCCTGCGCTGATGCCCACACAAGAGTTGGATGAAGAGAACCTGGATGGTGGTTAGGATGATACAGACCTCATGGATGAAAATGGTGTGCGGGAGTATTTGGAGGAGCTGTTGAGCAGCATGGGGGATGCAGGGATCAAAAGAATGGAGAAGGCCATGCAGGCCTTAAAAGGTAAAGGGGACAAGGCAGGAATGGGTGGGGGGCCAAGCTGACTGGCAAGAAGCTATAAGAAGGTCCCCCTGGGCTGCTCTGTGGGGGACCACGTCCCAGCCTTGATCAAAGAAAAAATTTGGAAGGGGGAGTATGTCGACATCTTCGGACTCATGGACGAGGGTGCAGCCAAGAAGTACGAGCAGAAGGAGTCAGTGGGGAAGTTGGAGATGGCAGTGGATCTAGCAGTAGTAGGGCACAAAGCCAAGGAGGCAAAGTACAAGGAGAAGACCATTGAGAATTGGAAAGGGGGCTTCATCATCTACAGCATTTTGGTCCTGGAGAAGCAACCGGAGCTAGCCATCCCCTTACTGATGTACATGTCCATCTTAAGAGATGCGTACAAGACAAAGGCAGGATAATGGTGGCTCAGATATGATGAGGCTTTCCAGAAGTGAATGGCAGCAAAAGGTGATCTAAGGTGGGATTGTACCCACTCAGAGTTATTGGTGAGGACCCTCTCAGGAGAGGGGAGTGGGAGTGGTAGAGGGGTGGATCACAAGAGGAAAAAACCTCTGGCCCCAGGGACCAAGACCTGCTGGGTTTCAACAAGGCAACCTGCACTTGGAATGGTTGTAAGTTCAGGCATGCCTGTTCAAAATGTGGGGGGTCTCACCCAGCCTCCAACTGTCGACAGGTGGGAGAAAGAGGGGGATTAAATGGGGGCAATTTTATGAACAGTCCTTTTGGGGTGCTCAGGATGGTAAGGCACGGGGTGAGGGGGTCACAGGGGCCAGCAGTACACCCCCAGCAGCTGGCGGCAATGAAGCACCAAGGGGAGGGTAGTGGGGGTACACGCTGGTGTATACGCCCATTTCCCTCTCAGTGATAGAGGACTGGACCACGGACTACCCGAACAGGGGAGCCAAGGAGTTACTTAGGGAAGGTTTCCAGGAAGGTTTTCCACTGGGTTTTCAAGGGTGCCCACTGATGCCTGCTGTAACTGTGGGTTATGACATGCACAACACCCATTTCCAGGTGGGCAGGTGTTGTAACATGTAGTTGCAATTCACAAAGACGCAGTGGAGTAGGGAATCTATGACAGCTCAGAGCTGTCATAAGTGGCATCTGATGGCTGACACCATCAGATGCAGCCACACAGTGCCACGGCAATGCACCATGCTGTCCCCCAGCCCCACATGTATACCTACACCCCTAAACCCCTGATTGGAGGGACCCTCAGGGGACCAGTCCAGTAGTGCCCCTCGATGCCTGTGCCATCTGTCCTGGCCCCCCATGCCTCCTGATGTGTGCTGTGGTGATCTGGGGTGGGGGGCTCTGTGGGGCCGCCTGTCTCTCACCACGAGTTGTGACATGCAGCTGGGATACACCATGCATGGGCTACCACCACATGCATGGTGTATCTCGCATGTCACAATTGCCAGGACTCTGCCACTTCTGGAATGTGGCATAGGGTCCCTGGCATAGAGGCGACCAGTGTAACTCGCAACTGTGTGCAAGTTATGCTGACCATCTTGGAATCAGCCCCCCTATCACTAACATCATTAATGACATCATGCATTTGAATCACCCACACTACCTGTACCTTTGCGCTTGACTGTATAGAAAAATGTACAAAGTATGCATGACCACAACAGATGCTTACGGCTGCACTGTTGGTGCCAAGAAATGGAAAAAGTTTAAAAAAACATTTTAGAAATTTTTTTTAAAAAACATCACAGATTAATCAATACAGTTGACAATACTGATATACAGTATGTAAGCTGTGCTAGAGTAACACAACAGTATTGCACTAATGCCAAGCTTTCCTTAAAAAAATGTATGCATTCCTAGCCCCTTTGGTTCCAAAGTTATCTCCTCTGGAAAAAATGTTTTATAAAGGATTAACTTTGTAACCATTAGGAACAGGAACACACTTTTGTACATGAACCTTAAGAGTTAGGGCAACATTGATATGTTACCTTGGTACAGTTTCCATTTACTGATATTTCAAAGTTGTATCAATAAGAGTACAAGCATTTGTCAATGCCGAATGTTGATTGCGTTGGTCTGTTGAGCTCGCTCACTGGCCCTGTGTCACTCACTCGTTCTGTTTCTCCCGGTGCTGCAGGCTGCTCTTTTGTACTGAGCTCCTGCCTGCCTTGGCAAATTGTTCTGCCCACAAAGAAATCTGCAGCTGTCCCAACAGAGCTCTGTTGAGGTGGGTCACTCCCTCTCTCTCACTTGCTCATTCTGTTTCTGCTGGTGCTGCAGGCTGCCCTTTTGTACTGGGCTCCCGCCATTGTTGGTGGCTTCTTCTGCCCACAAAGAAATCTGCAGCAGTCCTGACACAGGTCCGTTGAACTAGCTCACTCTCTCTCTCTCTTTCTTGCTCTTTCCGTTTCTGCTGGTGCTGCAGGCTGGCTTTTGTAATGGGCTCCTATCTGTGTTGCCACCATTTTCTGCCCACAAAGCAATGCTCAGCAGTCCCCTCTCTCACTCGCTAGTTATGTTTCTCCTGACATTGCTGGCTGCCCTTTTGTACTGGGCTTCTGCCTGTGTTGGTTCCTTTTTCTGCCCACAAAGAAATCTGCAGCTGTCTCGACAGAACTCTGTTGAGGTCGCTCTCTCCGCCTGTCTCACTCGCTCATTCTGTTTCTTCTGGTGCTGCAGGCTGCTCTTTTGTACTGGGCTTCTGCCTGCATTGGCATGTTTTGCTGCCCAGAAAGAAATTTGCAGCTGTCCTGACAGAGATCCATTGAGGTGGGTCACTCCCCCTCTCTCACTCGCTCATTCTGTTTCTGGTGGTGCTGCAGGCTGCCCTTTTGAACTGGGCTCCTGCCTGTGTTGGTGGCTTTTTCTGCCCACAAAGAAATCTGAAGCAGTACTGACAGGTCCATTGAGGTAGCTCACTCCCCCCCCTCACTCGCTCATTCCGTTTCTGCTGGTGATGCTGGCTGGCCTTTTGTATTGGGCTCCTGCCTGCATTGCCACCTTTTTCTGCCCACAAAGAAATCCACAGCAGTCATGATAGAGCTCCGTTGAGCTCGCTCACTCCCCCTCTCTCACTCACTCTTTCTGTTTCTCCCAGTGTTGCTGAATGCCCTTTTGTACTGGGCTCCTGCTTGTGTTGGCACCTTTTCCTGCCCACAAAGAAATCTGCAGCTGTCCCGACAGAGATCCGTTGAGGTCACTCACTCCCCCATCTCACTCGCTCTTTCTGTTTCTCCTGGTGCTGCAGGCTGCCCTTTTGTACTGGGCTTCTGCCTCTGTTGGCATTTTTTTCTGCCCACAAAGAAATCTGCAGCAGTCCCGACAGAGCTCCATTGGCCTCACTCACTCCCACTGTCTCACTCGCTTGTTCCGTTTCTGCCGGCGCTGCAGATTGATCTTTTGTACTGGGCCCCTACCTGCATTGCCACCCTTTTCTGCCCACAATGAAATCTGCAACAGTTTTGATACAGCTCTGTTGAGCTCGCTTACTCACTTCCTCTCTCTCACTCATTCATTCTGTTTCTCCCGCTGCTGCAGGCTGCCCTTTTGTACTGGGCCCCTGTGTACATCGCTGCTTTTTTCTGCCCGCAAAGAAATCCGCAGCAGTCCCAACAGAGCTCCATTGAGCTCACTCACTCCCCCTCCCTTACTCACTCATTCTGTGTCTCCCGCTGCTATAGGCTGCCCTTTTGTACTGGGTTCCTGCCTGCGTTAGTGGCTTTTTCTGCCCACAAAGACATCTGCAGCAGTCCCGACACAGCTCCGTTGAGCTCGCTCACTGCCGCTCTCTCACTCGTTCATTCCATTTCTGCCGGCGCTGCAGGCTGGCCTTTTGTACTGGGCTCCTGCCTGCATTGCCGCCTTTTCCTGCCCACAAAGAAATCTGCAGCAGTCATGATAGACCTCCGTTGGGCTTGCTCACTCCACCTCTCTCACTCACTCATTCTGTTTCTCCCAGTGCTGCAGGCTGCCCTTTTGTGCTGGGCTGCTGCCTGCATTGGCACCTCTACCTGCCCACAAAGAAATCTGCAGCTGTCCCAACAGAGCTCTGTTGAGGTCACTCACTCCCCCTGTCTCACTCGCTCATTCTGTTTCTCCTGGTGTTGCAGGCTGCCCTTTTGTACTGGGCTCCTGCCTCTGTCAGCATCTTTTTCTGCCCACAAGGAAATCTGTATTAGTCCCAACAGAGCTCCGTTGGCCTCACTCACTTCCCTGTCTTACTTGCTTGTTCCAATTCTGCCAGCACTGCAGGCTGCCCTTCTGTACTGGGCTCCTGCCTGCATTACCACTATTTTCTGCCCACAAAGAAATCCGAAGCAGTCACAATAGAGCTCTGTTGAGCTTGCTCACTCCCCCTCTGTCACTCACTCATTTTGTTTCTCCCACTGCTGCAGGCTGCCCTTTTGTACTCAGCCCCTGCATGCATTGCTGCCTTTTCCTGCCCACAAAGAAATCTGCAGCAGTCCCAACAGAGCTCTGTTGACCTTACTCACTCCCTCTCCCTCCCTTGCTTGTTCTGTGTCTCCTAGTGCTACAGGCTTCCCTTTTGTACTGGGCTCCTGCCTGCGTTGTCACCTTTTCCTGCCCACAAAGAAATCAGCAGCAGTTCTGACAGAGCTCAGTTGAGCTGGGTCACTCCCCCCCAGTCGCTCGATGCTAATCTGTCCCAAACACTGATTTCCGACAGCAACTGCGGTATTCTGTGCCTGAAGCGTGGAAACACACATTGGTCAAGATGTGAAAAATGACAGCTGTACTGTTCATAAGGATGTGTGAACAAATGCCAGTATTGAAAATCTGGCATGAAAATATTACTAATTGCAAACTTACAAGCGTGCATGGAACCTGCACAACACACTATCATAACACAGTCATTTTATGGAGTTTCATCACAAAATTTTCAACGTAGGCATTTTAGGACCTCTGCTCATGAACAGTCTCAGTGTGATTTTCTTAATATGTCCTGAACACTGATTTCCCATAGCGGCCGCGCGCTGTGTGCCGGAAGAGAGAAAACACATTTCAGCCAGGATGTGAAAAATTACAGCTGCACTGTTCATAAGGAGGTGTGGCAAAATGGCAATGCTGAAAATATGAAGTGAAAATATTGCAAAGGTATGAGCGTGCATGGAAACTGTGCAATGCAGATTTGTAACACACTCATTTTATGGACTTTCATCACCAAATTTTCAACATAGGCATTTTAGGACCTCTGCTAATAAACAGTGTCACTGTCATTTTCATAATGTGTCCCGCACATGGATTTCCCACAGCGACCACACTATTCTGCAGCGGAACTGCGAAAACACATTTTGGCCAGGATGTGAAAAATGACAGCTGTACTGTTCATAAGGAGGTGCAGAACAATGGCAATGTTGAAAATTTGGAGTGAAAATATTATAAATTCATGAAGTTACAAGCATGCGTGCAAACAGCACAATGCATGCTCGTAACACAGTCAGTCTATGGAGTATCATCACCAAACTTTTCACCATAGGCATTTTAGGACCTCTGCTCATGAACAGTGCCACTGTAATTTTCTTAATCTGTCCTGAACACTGATTTTGCATGGCGACCGCGCTATTCTGCGCCAAAAGTGTGAAAACACATTTTGGCCAGGATGTGGAAAATGACAGCTGTACTGTTCACAAGGAGGCCTGAAAAAATGTCAATGTTGAAAATCTGGCATGAAAATATTGCAAATTCACAAAGTTATGAGTGTGCATAGCAGCCATGCAATGCATGCTCGTAAAACAGTCATTTTTTGGATTTTCCCCACCAAATTTGCAGACTAGGCTTTTTGAGAGCCCACCTCATAAACACTTGCACTGTCATTTTGTTAATCAGTCCTGAAAGGTGATTCTGTGCAGTGACCACAAAATCACCTTTCGGGGCTGATTAACGCCATGACAGTGCCAGAATTCAAGAGGAGGGGTCCCAAAAACTCCATTTTGAAAATTTGGTGCCAAAATTCCAAAAAATGCCTGAGATATGCATCAACGTTGAAAAA
This sequence comes from Neoceratodus forsteri, assembly GCA_016271365.2. Classification (NCBI taxonomy): domain Eukaryota; kingdom Metazoa; phylum Chordata; order Ceratodontiformes; family Ceratodontidae; genus Neoceratodus; species Neoceratodus forsteri. The sequence continues at coordinate 531,021,703 of CM028134.1, read as the reverse complement.
ACCCTATTTATTTCATTGTACAGCTTACCGGCATTTCCTCAGTTTGCGGTCGGCTTTGAAGAGTGTAGACGTGTTCCCAATCCACTGAAGATTGTCACACCAGACTCCAGAGGTAAGTATGGGGTGAGGGATGTGTGGGGAGGCAGGGTGCACAGTTGGTGGGCGCAGGTTGTGAGAGGGGGCAGAGAGACCACCGAAGGATGCTTTCCTTCTTTACAGGGTAAAATAAAAGTGACATAGTGGGACCATTGTTTAATTTTACAGGGACATGTGGCATTCTGGGGTGGGCTCCAAGTGTGTCAATGGAGTCTTCTGTTTGGGGGGGCAGCTGTAGTCGATGGAGGTTTGGGCACACCGTCGGCACACAATAAAGGGGAGGTGACATTATGCTGGCCGAGGATTGGGCACTCTTTGCAGACAGCATGAGTGGGGAGTTAACTTTATGGCACTGAGCCCGATGGGGTTGGGTCCCCGATGGCGGCAAACAAACATGGTGGGGGGGCACATGTTGCCAAGGGGGATTGAGCACCCCCTCGACATGTGTAGGGGGGTTAATATTGTTTGTGATCACGGCGGCAAGCCACTGTCATGTTCACAAACAATATCAGTGTTTGAAGTTCCGCCCTGCAATGATGGGTCACTCCCTCATTGTAGCAAATGACTGATGCTGCAATGACAAGGTAGCCCCTGATTGCAGCAGCTAGATTTTTACAAGTTGGTGGCATGCTGGCTGAACTAGTGTCAGCAGCAGCATGCCACAGAATTGAAGGAAGTGGGCCAAGCCTTTACAGGCTTTGCCGGCATTGGCCACAACTGTGCCGGCCTGCACAACCTGCTTCTGGAGAAAGCTGCCACAATATGTTTCTTGTGCATGCGTGCAATCAACATAAAAATATATTATAACTACGTGTCAATCAACATTAATGAAAGAAAACCTTTAAAATTTAAATATATGTAAGCTATACTAGGATAATGCATTCATACTGCCCTAACACCAAGCTGTCATTTAGAAAAAAATCAAGTTTCTATAGTAGCTCCTGTGGTTTTTAGTTATCTCCTTTGACGGAAATCATCTATACAGAAGGCTAACTTTGAAATCATTAGGCACAACAATGTATTGTTTTTAATTAATAAATGCTTGAAATTAAGGCACTATAGTTATGTTCCATTTCAAATTCACATTAACTTTGTTTAATTATTAAAAATGTATTAAATAAATTCTATTTGATCCTAGACAGAAAATAATTCCTGGTACTCTTTGGAAAAACAAGTCTTGAAACTGTGTATAGAGCAGTCTTTTTAAAAGTAAGGAGAATGAAAAAAATGTACACAGTTAAGGCTTTATTTAGATTCTTTGTCTTAAGTTTGATAAAGCAGTAAGCACAGAATTTCAGGGTGCTAATCTTAAAGCTGCATATTGTTCAAACAGGAAACTCTTTGAACCAAAAGGTCTTAATAAGGAAACATTAAAAGACAAATGCAAGTGATCTAGAATACAAAGTTATAATAACTTAAAGTCATAGGTTTATTATTAAAATAAATTAGCATTGATTTGATTTCTGTGCCATTTAAAATAATGTTATTTAAAATATGTGTTCTTTTATATCTTGTAACAAAAGACACAACTACTTGTGACAAAGAAAACACATTTCTGGCATACAGAGGAGGCTGAATGGCCCAGAGACAAAGTAGGTAGCCTTTTGGCACACTTGAATCATGTAAACTAGTTAATCTTGTGAACAGAGCATTGTGAAATTATTTATATGAAGAGAAAGAATTGATGCAATGTTTATTAAATAATTAGACATATTTTGGCAGTTTTCTCAGTGAAATCATGTGATATTAACTTTTTGTAAAATATCTAAAATAAATAGTAATATAATATTGATGTTTACTATTGTTATGCATTATTTACAGCTCCTCAGAAGAAGCCATTATCAGCAAAATGTTGGATGTTTTTGGAAAATAAAGGAAAAAAAAGATGATTTGAAAAATGTTTTGTGTTGGCTACTTCCTAGCAAAAGCAGTTCCAGCATCCTCACTTTCTTGAGACATAGACCACAAAAGGTGACCAGCTCCAAATTTACAAACACTGAATACCTTTTATGATTTTCCTTGGGGCTCTGCCTCTTTCCTAATATAGATGTGTTACCTTGCTACAGTTTTCATTTATCAATGTTTTAAAGTTTTACTGATTAGGATACACTATATTATAATACTGCAGCAATAAATGTTATGAATAAGACTGTAAAAAATCAATATATGTATGCCACAAATGGATAACATATTCCTATTACAATAACTCCAAACTTTCATTTGAAAAATGTAGCTCCTATTTTGTCCCATCAGAATAGTTTCTCCATTGAAAGAAATTAGTTTTTGAAAGGACTGATTTGGAGCAATTAATGACAAGCACTTATTTTTTCAATAAAGGTTGGATTTAGGTCAATATTGATATATTACCTCTGTATGGTTTTCATTTATCAGTATTTAAACATTTTATTGCTAAATGTGAACTATACCATAACAATGTATCAATACAAGTATCAATAAAAATTTAAAATAGCAACATATGGAAGCTGTAATAGGGAAAGCTAATGATATTGCCCTAATTTGATGCTTTTCACATACTGCAGAAATTAAGTAAGAAAGAAAAAACAATGTCCCACACTGGGGATCAAACCCAGAACCCCTATCCACTACTGTTTGGTAAGATGTAGCTCTACTACTGTACAAAAGCACATTGACAGAAAATGCATGCATTGGCAAAGGAAATCCAGTGCTCAGTGCACCCCTGTCCCCCACCAACAGATGCAATGTATTTAGTAATGCACCACTCTGCCAATTTGGAGTAATGTTTCTACGGTGCATTCAAACCTGGATGCCCTTTTGTACTGGGCTCCTGCCTGTGTTGGCAGCTTTTCCTGCCCACAAAGAAATCTGCAGCTGTGTTAGCTGGAAAGTCTCACATTATCAGCTATATAGAAAATTAAACTTTGCTGTAACTCTGTCACTAACATCAGCAAGTGCATCTAACAATTTCTCTTATACTACAGAAATTGTAGTGAGGACAAAAAAAAAATTCCGAACCATGGGATCAAATGCAGCCCCCTTCCAGTACTGCTTGGTAGCCTATAGTTCTACCTCTGTGCAAAGGCATTGTGACAGGACATACATGCTGTGGCAAAAAACAATTCAGCAATGAGTCCAGACCCCCTCCCGCAAACACACACACACACACACACACACACACACACACACACACACACACAGCTGCAGTGGATGTAGTAATCAGCCTGTCAGTCATTTTGAAGTAACATTCCCAAGTTGCATGCAAACCTGAAAGTCTCAACTGGAAATGTTTAAGTTATGAACAATACAGAACTTCACATCTTGTGGGAACACTGTCACTAACATCAGTGATAATATAAATCAATTTCTATCATACAACAGCTACTGAGTAAGAAAACATTGTGCCTCACACAAAGGATCAAACCCTGGCCCCTACCCACTACAGACTGGAAGTCTATAGCTTTGCCACTGTCCTAAAATTCACTGACAGAAAATTCATGCTGTTACAAAGGATGACCAACACTGAGTGCACACCCCCTCCAACAATTGCAGTCAATTTAATAATGCACCAGTCTGTCAGTTTGAAGTAATGTTTCTCACATTGCATTCAAACCTGAAGGTGTGAGCAGAAACATTTCAAATTATCAGCAATAAAGAACTTCAAACTTTGCTGAAACTCTATGACTAATATCAGCAAGAGCATGTAACAATTTCTCCAGTAGTATATACATTGTTAAGAGAAAGAAAAAAAGTCTGCACTGGGAATTGAACCCAGGCTTGTGTAGGTCTGAAACCTTATGCCAGGACCTAAAAACTCTATCACTAACATCATTATTGACATCATGCAGTTGAATCACTCACACTGTCTGTACCTTTGCACTTGACTATGCACAAAAATAAGTATGCATGACCACAATAGATGCTTACAGCTGCACTGCTGCTGCAAAAAAAAAACAGAAGTTTAATAAAACATTTTAGAAAAACATTTGAGAAAACATCACTGTTCTCAATACAGTTGACAATATTGATATACTGTACGTAAGCTCTGCCAGATAACATATCAATATTGCACTAACTTCAAGCTTTCATTAAAGAAAAATATCTGCATTTCTAGTCCCTTTGGTTTCAATGTTAACTCCTCTGGAAAAAAAAAATATCTTTACAAAGGATTAACTTTGTAACCATTAGGGATGGGACCATACATTTTTAAATGAATTTTATGTGGATTGGAGGAAAGAGACTATGACAGCAGGCTGGGAGACCTAAATATGTACACCCTGGAGGATAGAAGAGACAGAGGGGACATGATAGAGACATTCAAGTATCTGAAGGGACTCAATAAGGGTGGGGCAGATGGGGTCTTTAAATTAAGGAGGGGGAGGGTCACCAGGGGGCATGGGCTAAGAATGGAGGAGGGAAGTTTTAGGAAGGAAATGAGGAGACACTATTTCACAGAGAGGGTGGTGGAAAAATGGAACACCCTACCACAGTGGGTGGTATCATGTACATCTGTGAACAGCTTCAAAAGGGCATGGGACTCGGAACAGGGAAGGGTGAGGGTAGGGGGTGGCAGTGGGATGACAAAAGGGGGGGTTGGGGCAGCTGCAGACTAGGGGTGTTGGCTGCACACTCGAGCAGACTTAGATAGACCTGGTGGTCTGTTTCTGCTGGCACATTTGTATGTTCATATGTAAGAGTTAGGGCAATACTGATATGTTACCTTGATACAGTTTTCATTTACTAATATTTCAAAGTTGTGTCAATAAGAGTAAAATATATTATAACAAAGAATCAATCAATGTTAATGAAAAAAACTTTAAAATATCAACATTTGTAAGCTGTACTAGGGTAATGCATTGATACTGCCCTAACACCAAGCTGTCATTTAGAAAAATTCAAATTCCTATAGTAGTTCACTATAGTAGCTCCTGTGGTTTTATTTATCTCCTTTGAAGGAAATCATTTATACAAAAGAGTAACTCTGAAACCATTATGGGTAAGAATATATTCTTTATAATTAATAAATGGTTGGAGTTAAGGCAATATAATTATGTTCCATTTCAAATCTGCATTAACATTGTTTAATTCTTAAAAAATTATTAAATAAATTCTATTTGAACCTGGATAGATAAGGATGCCTGGTACTATCTAGAAAACAAGTCTTGAAACTGTGTATACAGCAGTCTTTTCAAAAGTAAGGAGAATGAAAAATGTTTACACACATAAGGCTTTATTAAGGAGAACTGAATATGTGTGAACGTATATAGATTATGGACGTATATATACGTCCACAGTCTTCTAAGGGTTAAGATTCTTTGGCTTAAATTTGATGGAGCAGTAAGCACAGAATTTCATAGTACTTATCTTAAAGCTGCATATGGTTTAAACAGGAAACTCTCAGAACAGAAATGTCTTAATAAAGCAGCATTAAAACACAAATGTGAGTGATCTAGAATACAAAGCTATAATAATTTCCACTGATTTGAATTGTGAGCCATTTAAATTGATGCTATTTAAAATCTGTAAACTTTTATATCTTTTAATAAAAGATACAACTACTTGTGACAAAGAAAACAAATTTCTGGTAGACAGAGGAGGCTGAACAACCCAGAGACAATGTGGGTAGCCTTTCGGCACACTTGAATAAAGAAAGGCAGTTAATCTTGTGAACAAAGCACTGTGGAATTATTAATATGAATAGAAAGAATTGATGCAATGTTTATTTTTTTTATTTAGTTGTTTAACCAGGTATAGCACACTAAGCTGAAAGCTTTTTTACAGGAGCGACCTGGGAGCACAAGGAGGTTAAGTGACTTGCTCAGGGTCACACAGTATGCAAGTGGAAGCTATGGGATTCAAACCCAGGTCTGGTCTGCTGGATGTCACCAGATTTGCAGCTCAGAGCCTTAGACCACTGCGCTATACTGCCTCCTGTTTATGAAAGAATTAGACAGTTGTTGGCATTTTTTTAGGTGAAATCATGATATTAACTTTTTGTAACATACATAAAAGAAATATGAATATGATAATGATGTTTATTATTGTTATGCATTGTTTACTGCTCCCCAGAAGAAGCCATAATCGGCAAAACAGGGCTTTTTGAAAACAAAATAAAAAATATTATTTGAAAAATGTTTTGTTTTTGGCTGCTTCCTAACCAGAGCAGTCACAGCATTTTCCCTTTCATGAGACATACTGCAGACCACAAAAAGTAACCAGTTCCATCTTTACAACCACTGAATAACTTTTGTGATTTCCCTTAGGGCTCTGCCTCTTTCTTAATATAGATATGTTACCTTGCTGCAGTTTTCATTTATCAATGTTTTAAAGTTTTACTGATTAGGGTACACTATATTATAACACTGCAGCAATAAAAGTTATGAATAAGCCTGTAAAAAATCAATATATGTATCCCACAGTTGGGTAACATATCCTAATTGCCATTAACTCCATGCTTTCATTTGAAACATTTTGCTCCTATTTGTCCCATTAGAATATTATCTCCATTGAAAGGAACTAGCTTTTGAAAGGACTGATTTGGAGCAATTAATGATAAGCACTTATTTTTTCAATAAAGGTTGGATTTAGGACAATACTGATATATTATCATTGTATGGTTTTCATTTATCAGTATTTAAACATTTTATTGCTCAGTGTGAAATATATCATAACACTGTATCTATACAAGTTATCAATAAAACTTAAAATGTCAACATATGGAAGCTGTAATACAGAAAGCTAGTGATATTGCCCTAATTTGATGCTTTTCACATACTACAGAAATCAGGTAAAAAAGAAAAACAATGTTTCACACTGGGGATCAAACCCAGAACCCCTAACCACTATACTGCTTGGAGGTCTGTAGCTCTACTACTGTACAAAAGCACATTGACAGAAAATGCATGCTGTGACAAAGGACATCCAGTGCTGAGTTCACCCCTCTACCCCACCAACAGATGCAATGGATTTAGTAATGCATCACTCTGCCAATTTGAAGTAATGTTTTTACATTGCATTCAAACCTGAAAGTCTTCGCTGGAACCTCTCAAGTTATCATCTATATAGAAAATTAAATGTTGCTGCAACTCTGTTGCCAACATCAGCAAGTGCATCTAACAATTTCGCTCATACTACATAAACTGTAGTGAGGACGAAAACAAAATGTCCCACCATGGGATCAAATGCACCCCCCCCACCCAGTACTGCTTGGTAGCCTATAGTTCTACCTCTGTGCAAAGGCATTGTGACAGGATATATATGCTGTGGCAAAAAACAATTCAGCAATGAGTCCAGACCCCCCCCCACAAACACACACACACAGAGCTGCAGTGGCTGTAGTAATCAGTCTGTCAGCCATTTTGTAGTAACATTCCCAAGTTGCATGCAAACCTCAAAGTCTCAAATGGAAATGTTCAACTTATGAACAATACAGGACTTCACATCTTCTGGGAACACTATTACTCACATCAGTAATGACATCAAACAATTTCTGTCATACTAAAGTAACTGAGAAAGAAAACAATGTGCCCCACACAAGGGATCAAACCCAGTCCTCTATCCACTACAGATTGGCAGTCTATAGCTTCAGTACTGTTCTAACATTCACTGAGAAGAAATGCATGCTGTTACAAAGGATGCCCAACACTGATTGCACACCACCCTCCAACAATTGCAGTGGATTTAATAATGCACCAGTTTGTCAATTTGAAGTAATGTATCCCAAGTTATGTTCAAACCTGAAGGTGTGAGCAGGAACTTTTCAAATTTTCAGCAATATAGAACTTCAAACTTTGCTGAAACTCTATGACTAACATCAGCAAGAGCATCTAACAGTTTCTCTACTTTTACATAAATTGTTGAGAGAAAGAAAAAATCTGTATTGGGAACTGAACTGAGCCTAGTGTAGGTCTGAAACCTTATGCCAGGACCTAAAAACTCTATCACTAACATCATTACTGACATCATACAGCTGAATCACTCAGACTACCTGTACCCAGGGCTTCTAGTGCTCTGCGGCAGAATTTTCTGATTTCTACGGCAGGGCCCCTTGGCATCTGTGGCAGCATTTCTGATTTCTGTGGCGTGATTTATTCATTGCTCTGTCAGAATTCAGCCCTGCCATTGGCTTAATATGATGTGATGTCATCGATGACATCATATGCTGAGCATAGAGGAGGGGCTTCAGGATAAATGAGATGGGAAAGAAGGCCTGACACTGCAGAAAAACAGTATATTTGAATGAAAATTCACCATAAACAATGACTTTTGCAGCACTATATATATTCTGTGGCATGATGCAAATTCTGTGGAAAATTCTGCAACCACAGAATTGCAGAATTACAGGGGCCTTGTCTGTACCTTTGCACTTGTCTATATGCAAAAATAAGTATGCATGACCACAATAGTGTAGGTACTTACAGCTACACTGATGGTGTCAAAAAACAGAAGTTTAATAAAACATTTTAGAAAAAATGTTATTTAAACATCATGATTCTCAATACCGTTGACAATATTGATATACTGTATGTAAGCTGTGCCAGATATCATATCAAAATTGCACTAACTCCAAGCTTTCACTAAAGAAAAATTTATGCATTTCTAGCCCTTTTGATTTCAATGTTAACTCCTTTGGAAAAAACATTTTTTTTTTACAAAGGATTAACTTTGTAACCATTAGGGATAGGAACATAAATTTTGAAATGAATTTTAAGAGTTAGGGCAATATTGATATGATACCTTGATACAGTTTTCATTTACTAATGTTTCAAAGTTGTGTCAATAAGAGTAAAATATATTATAACAAAGTGTCAATCAACTTTAATGAAAAAAACCTTTAAAATATCAACATTTGTAAGTTGTACTAGGGTAATGTATTGATACTGCCCTAACACCAAGCTGTAATTTATAAAAATTCAAGTTCCTATAGTAGCTCACTATAGTAGCTTCAGTGGTTTTATCTCCTTTGAAGGAAATCATCTATGCAAAAGGTTAGCTCTGAGAAAATTAGGTATAAGAATGTATTCTTTTTAATTAATAAATGTTTGGAGTTAAGGCAGTATAGTTATGTTCCATTCCACATGCACATTTACATTGTTTAATTGTTAAAAATGTATTAAATAAATTATATTTGAACCTGGACAGATAAGGGCACCCTGTACTATCTAAAAACCTAGTCTTGAATCTGTGTATACAGCAGTCTTTTCAAAAGAAAGCAGAATGAAAAATGTTTACATACATAAGGCTTTATTAAGATTCTTTGGCCTAAATGTGATAGAGCAGTAAGCATAGAATTTCAGAGTGCTAATCTTAAAGCTGTATATGGCTTAAACCAGAAACTCTCTGAACCAAAAGGTCTCAATAAGGAATCATTAAAAGACAAATGTGAGGCATCTGGAATACACAGGTATAATAACTTTAAGCCATAGATTTATACTTAAATTAAACTAGCATTGATTTGAATTGTGTTCTACTTAAATGATGTTATTTAAAATCTGTGTTCTTTTATATCTGTTAACAAAAGATAGAACTACTTGTGACAAAGAAAACACATTTCTGGCAGACAGAGATGGCTGAATGGCCCAGAGACAATGTAGGTTGCCTTTTGGCACACCTGAATAAAGTAAGTCAGTTAATCTTGTGAACAGATCACTGTGGAATTATTTATATGTAGAGGAAGAATTGATGCAATGTTTATGAAAGAATTAAACAGTTTTGGGTAGTTTTTTCCATGAAACCATGTGATATTAACTTTTTGTAAAATATATAAAAGAAATATGAATATAATATTATAGTATATGGTTATGACTTACTTTGTATGGAAAATGGTGGTTTTCCAAATCTTGTTGTAGGACAGTTCAAAGGTCAAAAAAGTTATTGTACTATCATTCTGACATCATAGCGATAGTACAACAACTTTTTGGCCTTGAGCTGTTACCCGATTGGTTAAGACAGCAGTGATTAAAACAATTTACTTGAAAATGGCAGTGTAGCTTAGTGAGCAGTCGGGCGAGCAGGTTATTAGGGTAGTTTGGACACGGAGTGCCATAGTGGGCTCTGTGTGTCCAAACTATCAATTTGCCATCTTTTTTTTTAATCAGGGGGGAAGTAATGGGTCAGAGCAGTGTGGGATAGCAGCAAGCAGGAACGGCATATTCTGGGACGGCACTGGAACCGCGCATTAATGTGGTGAGGACAGGTCTGGGAGCATTCAGGAGCAAGCAGGAGTAAGGACACAAGGTATGAATATTGTGAAATTAATTTTTATGCATTTTGGGGAACCATATACTATACAAAATAGTGGATGGGGTGACCATCCACAACAAGGCTGATAAAGCATCTCGGGAGTTGATGACATCACAGTGAACTCTCGAGCTTTGCTCTTGAGGTCTCAATGATGTCATCAACTCCCTCAATGGAAACACAACCTTGTTGTGGATGGTCACCCATCCACTATTCTATGTGATGTTTACTATTGTTATGCATTGTTTACAGCACCCCAGAAGGAGCCATAATCAGCAAAACATTGGGGCTTTTTGAAAATGAAAGAAAAAAGATTATTTGAAAAATGTTTTGTTTTTGGCTGCTTTGTAAGTAGAGCAGTTGCAGCATCTTCACTTTCATGAGACAAACTGCAGACCACAAAAAGTAACCAGCTCCATCTTTACAACCAGTTTATACCTTTTGTGATTTCCCATGGGACTCTGCCTCTTTCCTAATATAGATATGTTACCTTGCTACAGTTTTCATTTATCAATGTTTTAAAGTTTTACTCATTAGGCTACAACATATTATAACACTGCAGCAATGAATGTTATCAATAAGACTATAAAATCAATATATGTATGCCACAATAGAGTAACATATCCTTATTGCCATAACTCCAAGCTTTCATTTGAAAAATGTTGATCCTGTTTTGTGCCATTTAAATATTATCTCCATTGAAAGAAATTAGCTTTTTAAAGAGTTTATTTGGAACAATTAATGACAATTATTTTTTTCAATAAATGTTGGATTTAGGACAGTATTGATATATTACCTTTGTATGGTTTTCATTAATCAGTATTTAAGCGTCTTATTGATATGTGTGAAATATATCATAATAATGTATCAATACAAGTTATCAATAAAACTTTAAAATATCAACATATGGAAGCTGTAAAAGAGAAACCTATCAATATTGCCCTAATTTGAAGCTTTAATTTAAAAGAATGATACATTTACAATCTGATGGTCCAAAATAATCATGTTGCGCTTCCATGCTTGTGACCCAGGTTCAGGTGCAAGCTCAGGAACTGACACTCAGGTGGCAAGGCTGGGAAAACACAGACTGGCAATTGCAGTCCTCAGTTTATTTCAATTCAGTTCAATTCAATTTATTTGTTTTCCTGTTAAGTACACTAGACCAAGAAATCTGTTTATAGGCTTGACCCTGATGTTTTATAAAACACAACTAATCATCTATTACATATTTTATTGGACATCACTTATGAAACAGACATGCAGTAAAGCAAAACATATATAAAAAGAGTAAAATCTTACAATTGTGTTCAAACATATAGGATAAATATCACTGTGCACCCAGTCAATAACTTTGACATATGAATACTAGTGACAAATGTGTAGTGCTGATGCTAATTGAATGTCACTTGGAAGCTCATTCCATTTTATTAATGGCATAGTAAGAAATATATTTTTGTCCCATTGCTATTCTACATAATGGAGTTACCAGCAAGGACTGGTCAGTGTGTCCAAACCAGGGCAAGGTGGTGGTATGCTCCAGCACCCCAGCAACTACTGCTGGTGGACGGTGGAGCTTGCATTCCCAGATGAAGCATGCTGATTGTTTTTGAGGTGATGCCCTCACATTTGCTCTGAGTGCTATGGGGAGGGGGGGGGTTGGAGCTGGAAAACAAACACAAAAATGAATAAAATGGATGACTGCTTCAAGATGATGTGCTCTCACCCCAAAGACCCAACAGACCCACCTCCAAACAGGCTTCTGATCCCTTCACAACTGGACTTCTGGATGGTGCAGAGGAAAGATTCACTGACAGGGGATGAGTCTGAGATGGACAGACACATCCTAGAGAAGGAGATTGTTGGGGATGGGGTGGTGGTTAAAGGGGAGAGGTTAACAGAGGAGGATAAATACCTAAACAAAAAAAAAAACAAATTCTTGTCAGAGCCACTACAGCTGCTAATGCATTAACTTCATGAGGGTGTTTCATGGGCTTAAATGTAAAGATGAACTGCTGTAGGCAGCTTTGTGTGTATATTTCATTTTCGGTAAAGTTAGATCATTTATCTGGTTGATCCTGTGTTTCCCATGTGTTTAAAATGCAAGCGGTAAGTGTGTCTTGTACTATGTGGGGAAGGAGAAAGAGCTCTGCACCAAGGCCTTCACATTATGGTCAAAGAAATGGTACAACATGGAGAGGTATGGCTACAATGGGGACTGAGGACCAATCTGGAAGGACAAGAGCCTGTACTGATTTGATGGTCAGCTTCCATTAGGGAGGGAACCAAAGTCCTAAGTGCACAGTTTAAATGTTACTTTGATGGACATTTAAAGTAGCTGAGGGGGGTGATGAACAAACGGGGGAGGCAGAAAGAGGTGGGAGTTATTATTAGGAATTCTGAGACAATAGGAGACATTGTACATCCATATATAGTTATCTCATAATCATGTAAAATTGTCATTCGGTTATCCCCATGCATATATGTGTCTATTTTTCTCTGAGTTCCTTATTCCCACAAAGGGCTATGATAAGCAGTATGAACTAATAGAAATTGGTATTGTCTGACTCCAAAGTATAAAATAACATGATGTGGGGAGGGGTACAAAATATTTGCCTTACAAATCCTGCAAATGGTCCAGTGTTGCTTCATGCTAGCTGAGTAAATGGTAGGGTATAAAAATTAGCCACTGGTTAAAATTCACCCAGTAGTTTAGCCACTTGTGAACTGAATTAGCCACTCTACAAACATGGTCTAATGCTGCTTTCCTGTATCTGTGACCCAGATATCCTGGGATTCTCCACTGTTTGGTGCCAGAATGTTTTCTTCATGATTTTTGTGAAGAAAATAAAATTGCTCTGCTGCATGACACCAATTGGCCAACATACTGATGGATGTGACACTGTCAGCCTGCTGTGGGGTGGTGCAATAGCCAGCCACATTCAATTACATTCACCAAAATGTCTTAGCCATAGTGATGAAAGAGAGTCTCGGATGTTAGCAACATTGATTTTAAAGTAGCCATTGGTGATAGTGGCAGTCCTTCATGCACACCTAGTTTCTGCAAGAATAACTAAAGTTAATGAGCTATGAATGAGCTTGGTACATCCAGAAGACCTGGGTTTGACTCCCACAACCTCCACTTGCATACTGTGTGACCATGAGCAAGTCACTTAACCACCCTAGTGCTCCCAGGTTGACCTTGAAAACAGGCACTTGTGCCTAGTGGGCCTTACCCAGTTATCAAATAAATAAAATAATTGATTTTTTAAACTATTTTGTGAGGTATGTTAGTAGTGAAATATTGCATACTGATGGTGTGATTGTTATGTGAATTTCATCCAGTTCTCTTATGAAGAAATCTTTATGATCTTGAAATGTTGCCTGGTTTAGAATAAAGAATATTGGCTGATGAAAAATAAAACCACGGTATGCACTTCATGTGAAAGTAGGTCTATGGTCTGATTTCTCAGTTTTGCTTAAGTTTTTGTCTGGCCTGTTTCAGACCTTTTAAGACAGCATTTAAAATCTCAAACCTCCTTCCTCACTCTAAATTAAACTTTATGCTTGGGAAAGCCAGAGTGACTTGACATATTTATGACCTGAGATCTCCTGCAGTGATATAACAAAACTTCATTCTGTGTTGATCTGAGAAATCTGAATTTCACTCCTCACTGGGAAATATTGACTAACATAAAAAACTGTGCTGCAAACAGACTGCTCAGTGCAGGGATGGCTATAAAAGTTCAATTTAATGAAGTCCGTTAGACGTATGGTGAGGTCCTTATTTCTACTGTCCTAGCAAAACGTCTACAGAGCTCTGCCCTGCAGCCATACAAATGAAGTTCCTAAACCCTCTGTTACAAAGTTATTTCTTTTTTAAAAGGATGTCTGTATTCATTAGGGATAATAATTTGTTTATTTTAAATTGTTTTTATTAGTTTTAAAAGACACTCTTAAAAAAACATTACCCATGCCGAATACAGACCAAAAATACCTATGACAGGATACAGTACTTATAGGACACTGTTTAGATTTACCCAGGTAACATCAGTGCTGGGAGAATCAGTCTAAATAAGAAAAGTTACAAGTACATTAACATAAGCCTCCAGTAGCCACAACAGAAATGAACTGATTATGAAGAAAAATTACAATACACAAAAGTTCTCAAGTTGACTTAAGACTAGACTATATGGTCCAAAAAGGCTGGAGTATCAACCGTAAATACAGTAGTTATACATAATGTTCTGAACTCCCAGTTAGACAAATTACTGAAGACTTCCTGTTGAAACTGTGACATGGCGTGGGGGTGTGACTCAAACATAATACTGATATGTGGCTAAAGCAATATCTAAAGGGGTTAATTCTCCTCCAGAAGTCATACACTCATAAAATCTATTTAGGTATAAAACAATTAAGATAGTATCTGCTATGGCATATAGCCCACTAAGCCAGACACCATCACAAACTCCCCTCCTCTTTCCTGCCCTCCCCAAACTCCCATAGAACTGGTAGACTTATAAGTCAGTTGCACATCTCAGGCTTGTCTTGGGATCTGAAGTTCAGCTTGGTTTTATTTCCTAAGGTCCCAGCATCATGTGGGTTACTGAACAGGTAGATACTCTTTCCCTGAGTTTGAAACTTTGAGCTTGGCTGAGTACGGTAGGGCATGTGAGACATCCAGTGATATGTGGATTGCCTGATAGAATTAAATGGTTTTCTACCATCTGGAGTGGCAAAACATAGATCAGGGTATAAAGAGAATTTGAAACCATCCTTCATTGATAGCAAACCAATCCACCAGGCTCCCTCAAGCACTCTATCTCTGTTATGAATTCCTGCCCAATGCAATTAGAAAAGTGAATGAGGCACTAGCATTGTTGCTCTTCTTCCTGGAAGGAATCCAGTATGTGCATTGTACTACAGGAGCTGACGCTAACTTTAGTGTTTCCCACAATTGTGCTCCAGCAAACCTCACAGGCTTCTCTCCCTTTGTTATCTCTGGCAGCCCCAAACCTTTCAGGTTTGTAGAGTGAGATTGAGTTTCTAAGAATTCCAACCTGTAGTACAATGACTTATTCTTTTTTACAAGTCTTGCAGATGTAATTGCTTCCTTCAGCACCACTACCGCTGCCTCCTAGGGGAAGCACCAAGTTTTGTCGGTAGCGACAATGCCGACCTTCCCCACAGAGATGGCACAATACCAATGCAGGTATTATGCCGCCTATTTCATGGGCTCTGCCCCCCACACCCCCAGGACTTTAGGATTCCAACTCCAGATCGGAGTTGGTCAGAGGAGGGGGCTGAACACTGGAGGAACACAAAACACTGAAAAAAGAGCATTACCGGGAATGTCGCCGTAATGGTCTTTTTTCCTGTTTCACCATCGGGGTGTCACCATAAATGGGTGCACCGCCTCTGAAGCCTTCATTAAAGCCATCAATGACTGAGCCTCAAAAATGGATAATGATTGAATGATTGAACCTCCTCAGCTTTTTGATCCAGAGCCAAAATCCACTTGCCTAGCTCTTTTATGGCCTTTCAAACATTGTGTAGAGTAGGTTCTTGCTTGCTCAGATCTACTGCATTCACCACTGTCATTCTATGACTCAGCCCAGTTGCTTGTTGCCTTCATCTCTCACCACCATCCTTCACATTTTTGGGGGGGTTTCCCATCACTGTTCTGGTTCAAAGTCTCACAGTCCAAAAGCTCAGCTAAAACAACCTGTACAGTGATTCTGAGAAAATTCTAACTGAGAAAAGTAAAAAAAAAAAACAGAAAAAAGAGTTCTCTGAGGAAAAGCAGAAGAAGAAGGTATCCTTCCTCAATGAATGTAAGCTCTACCCTTTAACATTTATTTTTTTAATGAAAGATTTGAGTCAGGAGGTTGTCCAAAGATACTGGTGGAGTTCTGTAAAGGAAGAACATGCACTTTTTCTAGTTGTTGCTTGGCTCTTTTCAATTATTTTAATAGTAGGTACATTGATCTTTCAATATTCATTATTTTGGTTCTGTCAATGGTTTTATATTTCATGCAATAACACTTTTGGGTGTACAGTATTGTACATTACATGAATTAATAATGAAATATTAGTGCTAGAATATATCATGTTCTTGTAGGATTTTTCTGAGCCACTGTCACTTTAAAATGATGCATGTTGTTTTAGGGGCTGTAGCTGTCAAACTCTGTCCCCAGTGGAGTCCAAGAAATGGTCAAAATACAAGAACATTTTGCCAAGGACCTTTACACTCCATACTACAGTTGCAAATACAGTTATTTTCCCACTATCAAAAGTATTTTATCAGTCATTGTGCTGTGTGTATTTATCCTTTTCAGCGAGTGCAACAGATGCAGTATGTGTATTGCTGTTGTATTGTAACAAGGCAGCCTACTGTTGCATCAAGCTGATTTAATAGTGTGCCCATCTTTCTGTTGTTTTTGCCCAGAGATAACCACTGATGCCCTCCTGGTGGACTATGAAGTGAACAGTAACACCTGGATGATGGCTGACATTTTCTCAAACTAGCTAAAGAAAATAAATGAATATGCCAGCAACAGCAAAAGATTGTGCCACTCATGGACAACTACAGTAGTCATAAGAATATCTCATGATCAAACTTAAAACTAATCACACACACACACACAGTTTTATCTGGGGGATGCACTGGATGAAGAAGAGGATGATGACTCACAGCCAGTTGAAGCAGCAATGGCCACTATCATGCATGGGGGCAATAATAAGCTATTTCAGACAGACATAAACAAGACTGTAGCAGGCCATACTGATGGTCTAGCTGCTGTGCATCATACTGCTGAGCAGGCGACCAGGATTCAAAAGTAGAGATGGGTTGCCACATTGGGAGGCAGGCCAGGTTGATTAAGCTGCCACACTGCAGTGCACCTCAGTTGGGGAGGGTTGGCAGTGAGTTCCTGCACAACAGTAATCCCCTGAAGTGGGCCAGAGAGTTAGCTCTCACTGCAGGGATGCTGTGGCATCTGAAGCTGGTGGAGGCACTGCTCATGCCACAGGGTGCAGGTAAGGTGTTCAGGGAGAAAACCTGGAAACATTAATGTGGAGTGAGACATCTATATTATGACTGCTGGCACCCTCGGGTTCCACTCTGTGTGGATCCCCACTGGCTGTGAAAGTGAGAGGAGTAGCTGAATAGGTTGGCAGGGGGTCACTGGCAGCACATCAGCAAGACCTGAAAGTGACATTGAAAGGAAAAGACTATAACATGCTATTTTCATTTGCAAGTGGCACAGAGTGAGGTATATTGGAAGCTGAGCACCAAAGACTTGTGCAGTGTCAAAAGGCTATACTTTCTGTATGAGCAAAAATTAGAGTAACAACTCAAGATAATCCCCTCTTCACAATGAGCAAGTTGAGCACTTTGTAAGGCTCAGATCTGTTAGTACTGAAGCGTTAACTGCAATATTTGTACATTAAATGCTAATGACCCTATTCAATGGCAACATGCTAACACCACCTTATCATATCCTTACCATATCATTAACTTCTCACCTTCATGCAGTGGATGGAGGCCATGGGCTGCAGATTACAGCACAGCTATCCACTTCTACATAAGATAAGGATCTGTGAGAATGCAACATGTATTGCTATGTTTAGGTAGGCCAGCAAATAAGGTGACTGGTGAATCAATCATGAATTGGAGTTTAGTGGAGGCACCAAAATCTGATACTTTTGCCCAATGAATGAAACATAGAAACATACATAGAAACATAGACTTTGACGGCAAATAAGTACCGCTTGGTACACCTAGTCTGCCCATATCCCTACCTATTGGATAAGCTGCAGGTTCTAGTTAACCAACAGCCTACTTCCTCTTACCCCTCACTATAATTGCCTTATGTCTGGCCCATGCATTTTTGAATTACCCCACTGTTTTTGACCCCATGACCTCCTCAGAAAGGTGGTTCCATGTGTCCACCACCCTCTCCATGAAAAAACTGACATAACCTTCCCTCTGTGAATCCATGCTGTCTTGGGTTCTGTGCCCTGCTGACCTCTAGGTACTCAACAATTCTTTATTTCAGAAGTGATTCCATCATTTTCCCTACAACTGAGGTCAAACTAACAGGTCTGTAATTTCCTGCCTCTGCCTTGCTCCCACTTTTGTGAAGAGGAATCACATCTTCCCTCCTCCAGTCCTCAGGTACCACACCATCCTCCCATGATTTGTTAAAAAGGGTAGACAGTCGTAGTAGAATTCTGGGATGACTCCCATCTGACCTCATTGCTTTGTCCTTCTTGAGTTTGAGGAGGTCTTTCAGGATTCAAATGACTTATCTTCATTTTAGTATTACTAGACTTCAATGTCCTGACACACCATTTTTTACAGAGAGCACACACTGGGCATGTGCAAGTTGTTGACAAGCCATATGACCTACAGTATCCAATTAGAGATGCTGGGGATTGTAAATTTCTCATGTTGGACAGGTCTCAGTGTCATTTCCAGTTCTCATTCAAAGGGGACTCACCTGGCAACTGAAAGCTGTGCATTTCTTTCCAACAAGAGTAAATTGTGAAGAGAAAAAGTTATGATTTGTTAGATAATCATGCATTTCATTCTAGTTAGCTATTTCACACCATTTAACTGTAGTTTCAGGCACCCACAGAAATAATAATCCTCCAAGGCCCACCCACTCAGCAACTAGCACCACTCTCCTTTCCCAGCCCTGTAAAAAAGACAGCTTCCCTACCAACTCAGCACCCTTCACCTTCCACCCACATCTGGCACCCAACCCAAAGAAAGAAACTCGTCAGTGGAAAGAGGAAGACAGCTATTGGTCCTGACCCTCCTCCCATGATTTTGGTCAGCCACCATTTAAATGAATGGGAGGGAACACTTATAGCAAATCAGCAAATGGTGAGGAAAGTGTATGTGTCAGTCCCTGTCCTCTTCTGCCCAACACCACTTCTGGGTTTCTCCTTTGGTTCAGGTGGGTGCCACATGGGTGGAGGGTGGGGTGGTAAAGTGGGGGGGATATCCTTTTTATAAGGCTGGGGAGTGTATGGTGGATGCCAGTTGCTAAGTAGGTCAGCTGGGGAGGAGGGAGTTGTTATATTTATGTTAATATTTCTATGATGAGGAGTGATGATAAATGGATGCTGAGCAGGTATGTAAGGAGGTACTATACTACTATTACTTGATTACCAGTAGAGTCTTGGTGCTGGTGGAAGGTGGGTTTTGGGGGTTTACAAGGGTGGGGTCCATTTTTTTAAATGTTTGGATATTTTTGGTACTTCACCCAGTGAATTACTAGCAAAGTGCTAGCTTTGTACTGTTTATGTGTACTACAGTGTTTGGCACTTCACCAACAATTTGCTGGCAAAGTAGAACTTCGCAACAGCTAGGTCTATCAAAAGTACAATCACTGTGTTCATAATATGAAGTTAAGTTTCGTGGGAGCTATAGTCCTGTAATGTATATAGAGAACCAAGCTTTGAGCCCAATTACTTGCTCAGGTTGTAGCACCGAGACTCACAACTAAGGTTTGTGTCGAGCCAGAGTCCCAGTTATTTATAAGTTAGGACTAACTGAAGGGAAGGGAGTAGAGTCAGTATTAGTGAGATATATTTTACCTGATTTTTATCTAACCTTGGTGTCTGAGTCAAAAGAAATTAGTTAAGCTTTTTTGGCATATAATACTGACTTGTTTGGGTTAAAAAGAAGTTAACTGAGTTAAACTTATCCTGTAATTTTGATTAGTTGACATGAAGATCTTGAGCTTGAGAATAAAGGACAATGTAATTTGAATTTTTAACACTTACTTACTTGTACTTTGGCAACAGACAGTCTTGAGACTCCCTTTAATATTGTATTTACCTGGCTCAGTCATCCGGAGGAAGGGCACACAAAAAACATTTGTATTTTTACTGTGAACCAGGGTGGCCCATGGTACAGGGGGGCACATGATTTAAACACACAGTCCACTCACAGATCAATTTCTACAACAGAACTAAAGCCATACAGAACTACAGCCAAGTAGTAAGTTTTATCCTGACATGATGGACTGACAGACAATTGCCCATTCAGGCTGCAGGTACAGAATCAGGTACAACAAAGTTCACAAGTCCACAGTAGTGATTTGCTACAAATTCATTTTTTCAGATTCCCACCCCACCCCACCACCTTTCCTTAGAGGGTATAAGAAGCAAGATTTGCATCAATGCCTCTTCAAGGCTATTGACATAGAACAGAGCTTGTTCATAATTAGTGTGAACAATGCTGGGCTCACAATTTACCAGTTCCCATTCTTATCCAGAAAATGAACAATGCTGGGTTCACATGTCCTGGAATTGGGCAGTGCCAGGTTCCCCATTTACCAAAGTCCCATAGTTCAGAAAGTCTTTTACAGAACAGGGTATGTTCTCAAAGCTGTGAGGAACTGTTCAGTAACATTTCCAAAACTGAGAAAAGGTTTTCTCCCCATGTTTCCTCTGCTCCTCTCCACAGCTGCAAGCCTCAAGGACAGCTGCAGTCTCCACCCCCTCGTGTTGTGAGGGATCCTGATATTGCCACTGCTCTCCCAAAACAACGGCAGTGACTGGATCTTCCTGCAACCATCCAGGTATGATTTCCATCAGTCAACACTCCATTTCTGCTTGGCTGGGAGCTGCTGTTGCTCCCGCCACTATCATGGTGGCTCCCCACCCTTGGCTGGCCTTACTTATATAGTGTCCCGTGGTCACATGACCAGTTTTTTCTGTCTCCCATTTTTTCCATTTGCAGTTTATGATATCCCCTCACTAGTGGCCACCTTTCTCACACTGCTTGTCTTGTCCTGCTGCAGTCAGCCAGAGCTCCTGAACCCTGCTGTAACTCTCTCTCACGGCACTGCTGGCTTCTTCCTTGTAGTCTAGTCTGTGTGGCAGCTGCCCCTCCTATCATTCAATCTGGTTCTCTGGCTAATTTTTCTCCATTCTAACTAACCTGCCTCTTGCCTCCTTGTCTTACTATTATTTTATTATTTATTTCCCTTCCTTACACCTCCCCCTAACTAAAATCCCACTATGCTATTTGTCTCAATCCTACTCCTCCTTCTGTTTTTCCCACTAACCTCTTACCCCCCCTCCTGTTATCATGTGCCCTTAACCTCTCCTCCCCTTACATGGAATCCCTGTTAGGAAACCCTCCCAAATCATATCTTCCCAACCGCTATCAGTTTGATCCCCCAAATCCCTGGCCTATCGCCCACATATTACTGCCTCCAAGCTTTCACTCTAGCTTGATAGTTCTAAATTCCTTCACTAGTATATCCTTTCCTGCCCACCACTCCCCTACAACTGAGTGTTGCAAATGCATGGCAGACCCACCATAGCTCTACCTAATCCTATTGCTTCTCCTAGGAGGCGACATCAAGCTTAATCCTGGCCCCACTCCTGCAGCCTCCCTCCAACTCCCTCATGGCTTGAAAATAGCCCACTTGAACATCAGGAGTATCCTCCACAAGTTCTCACTGCTCCAGCCCCATGTCATATCACTTGCCGCAGACATTCTCATCCTATCAGAGACTTGGCTAAAACCACATGCCCCAAACACCAGTTTATCCATCCCAGGCTATTTTCTTATCAGACAGGACTGGCCTGGCCAAGGCAAAGGTGGTGGAATAGCGATGTGCATATTGTCAACCCTACAATTATCTATTGTTTTGTACTCCTCCTTACCAAAAACCTACGAGATCCTCCTTGTGAAAATCTCCCTGCTCTGCACCATCCCCATCTTTATGGCTGGGTCCTACTGCATCCCTAGTGCCACCAGAGCCTCCATAACAGACCTTCTGGTAACCTTTAAGTTGCACACATCAGGAGGGGAGTTCTTTGTCCTGGGTGACTTCAACGAGAACTGGCTCTTCCCATCATTCTCTAAGCTGAAGCATGATATAGCCACACTAAACATGTCACAGTTGATTGATGAACCCACCCATTTAAACTCCAAAACCCAGAACCACTCCCTAATAGACTGGGTCCTCACTACCCCCCACTGTGCAAGGTCTGCTGTCATACTCCCTAAGTGACCACCACCTGATATACATGGTCGAGAAAGCCCATCACCCCAAACTCCCTCCTTGCACCTTGCTGCCTTGTTCTTTCAAGTCCCTGCCATTCTTATTGTATAACTTGGGCAATACTGACAGGTCATTTATCCCTCAAGCTCCCTTGGTAGGTGCCACCCTCGCCTCTTTCAAAGATAAATTCTTGTCTATCTGGGATCATTATGCCCCTCTCAAACATGTCAGCATGAACGGCTCACACCTCCCATGAGTCACTGCTGAACTCACTGCCCACTACAGGGCCAGGGATCAGGCCTGGCACACCTGTAAGTCCTCAGGCTCTCCTTCCAATTATCAAAAATATTGCACCTTATGGAACACCTACACCAGAGCCACATGTCAGGCCAAAGCTGCCTATTTCCAAACCTCCTTCCAAAATAACATAAATCACCCCTCAAAATTCTGGAAGGTGGTCAACTCACTTTTCCACCCCCCAGTCCAGTCCCTCACCCCTGTCAACAATGTTGGAACTACTACACTATCTGACCCATCCTCTGTGGCATCTGAGCTCAACTCCTTTTTCACATCCTGTGTCATTCCCCCGATCTTCGCACTTCCGGCCCTGCCCTGCCCCTTCCCCTGAACCCCATCCAAATGGGCACTTCCCCAATCCTCCTTTCTTCTTTCAGCCTGTCTCACTGACTGAGGTCTACAAAGCTCTCTGTGCCCTAAACCCTGTTAAGGGCAAATGCCCCTCTGGGCTGGACTCCAAACTGCTATTCCTGTCTGCCCCTGCCATCTCCTCCCCCCTTGCATCCTTTCTAAATCTCTCCTTTTCCCTCAGCTCTGAGCCTGCTGAATGGAAACACACAACTGTTATCCTACTTCCTAAAGGTGGCGACCCCACCACATCCAACAATTATTGCCCCACCTCCCTTTTCCCTATTCTTGCCAAACTTCAAGACTGGCTTGTCCTAGTCCAGCTCTCCTCTTACTTAAACTCCTACTTCTTCACTACTTACCAGTCTAGATTTAGGAAATCCCACTCAACTACCACTTCTTTACTCTGGCTTACTGATACTGTCCTTACTAGTATGGACCAGGGCCACATCACCACAGCCATTTTTATCAGCCTAGCTAAGGCATTCGACACAGTCTCACATCCCCTTCTCCTAGACAAACTGTCTTCTGCAGGACTATCTGATGAGTCCACCAGCTGGTTCCATTCCTACCTCATGGGTAGGATGCAGTCCATGCAGATTGGTACCTAATTCTCCCCCACACTTCCCATCTCAACCAATGTCACCCAAGGCTCCATTCTTGGTCCCCTGTTGTTCTCCATTTTCCTAAATGATCTGCTCCCCTCCTGCCTCCACTTATCTATCCATATGTATATGGATGACACTGTCCTGTTTATGTCTGGACCATCACCCTCAGAAGTTGAAACCAGACTGCAACATGAATTCAACATTGTGCAGTCCTGGTTTTGCTCAAATCAGCTCTCCCTCAGTGCCAGAAAAACAGTATCTATGACCTTTGGCACCAGGCAGAGCCTCTCTTGGTACCCCTCCCTTCCCACATTCAGTACCTATGATAGGACCTTGCTGGAAAACTGCCCCCCTTTCAGATATCTCAGGGTCTGGCTTGACCAGCACCTTGACTTCTTTTCACACCTTGAGGCTATCTATAAGAAGCTTCACCCTAAACTGGGTGCACTCTATCAGAACCGTGAATGCAATCCTCTTCCAGCCAGCCGGGCCATCGTGCAGAAGACGATCTTCCCCATATTTAACTATGGCGATGTAGACTTTGATGCTGCTCCAAAGTCCTCTTTATCCAGACTGGACACACTTTTCCACTCTCTGCCATTTTGATCTTGACTTCCCCCTTGTACACACCATTGCGACCTTTACTATTCCCTATCTTTCCACTCCCTTGCTGATAGGTGATGGTCACACTGTGCTAGTATTACCACTAAATTCTGGTTCAGCATCCTACCCTTGTACATCTACTTATCCATTGTGACCCTCTTCTCCTGCACATTCTATCAGAAACCTCTCCTCATGCACCATGGCCATCCCTCACAGGACTACCTTGGCAGGTCAGGCTACTTTCTCCCATAGACTTCCTAAACTTTGGAATTCCCTCCCTTCATTCCTCCTCCATGCCCCTTCCCCCACTCCTTCCTTACCCTCTCAAAAGACCACATCCACTCTGCTTGCTCCTGTCATCAACCATAACCTGGCCCTATCTCTCTGCTCTCCTCTGCATTTCTCTGCTTCCTGATCTCTGCCCTGCTACTAAATGCCAATTGCCAAATTGGGTGTACAATGTACTTATATCCAAGATGATGTGTATATATCTTTGCAGCAAGTGTCATACCAACATGCTGTTATAGCTGCAATCATCCCTCAACCGTTTTACACTCCCATTGCTGTATATTTCTCCTGCTATTGGTATCTGATTCCTCTCCCCCTACTCTGTTGCTAGTACTCTGTATATAGTGTAATTTACAACAAATGTATTTTATAATTTATTATCTCATAAACGTATATTCTATTGCATTTCTTACTTGTATATTATATTATGCATTTATGCTGTAATTTGTTTGTACTTAACCCCATGCCCCCTTTCCCCAGGACACATCTGTAAATAAGCTCTTGCAGCTCAGTATGCCCTCCAGGTGAAACTTTTAAATAAATAAATAAATAAAATAAATAAATAGAAGTGAGTGTAGTTCCAATTCTGGATAAAGAAGAGGCAACTCTTCTCCAAACAAATTTATGACTGTGAAAGCATTATTTGAGTTATTAAACAGTCATCTGACAGTTTTGAGGTAAAATTGTCCACAGTAGGCAGGAATTCCCTCAAGAGAGGGCAAAACACCTGGGCAAAACCTAGCCATTTCAGATGTTGGGCACCACTTGTCTATTCAAAAGTCTCTCAGAAATGGCAGAGAGCCCCAAGTTTTACTCACAGTTACAGAACTCATTGACTTTCAATGTTTTTCACCCACTCAGAGGCTCTTCAAAAGAGAAGGCCACCACCATGACTCGACCGAGGTCTCTCTGTAGACCAACCGGGGACTGAAAAGGGTCAGGAGAGAAGTGACACCTCTCCTGAGGCTCTCCTAAGTCAGCACCCCAAGCTAACTGTACTGCACTGAGGCAGAAAACTGACTGACTCAGCAACATTCTATTATTGCTTCTGCTTCAAAAGCCACTTCCACTTGAAACCTTGGCCCAGCATGGCTGACAGAAACTGCCAAGGAGCCCTAGAAGTTTAACTCTTGGCTGCCCAGGTTGCCTATAAAAACACTAACTAACAGGGTTCTAGTAACTCTAAGCGGGAACCCGTGGGTTACACATGAAAGTTATTGGACACAGCCCTTAAGATGCTAACATTATTGTTTAAATAAATAATAAGTTGCATAAATACTCTCTGAACAGTGGCACTCACCATGCCAAAATCAAAAACAATGAGTGCAAGTTTGTTATTTTCCTGGTTTAGCACTAGTTAACTAATGCACCACAGAACACTGAGCAGCCTTTTCTTTCTTTTGTGTACTCTCTGAACAGTCTTCACTCAATCAATCAATCAAATCTTTATTTATCCAGGCAATCACCATTGAGCAAGCTCATTTACAAGGTGGACCTGCTGTTGGCAGGGACAAATGTACAGTTACAGATAAATGTACATAATACAAAAGGAACAAGATGTTTACAATAATGATAGGAGCAGTATATATACTGTACATTCCAAAGGCACATGTACAAGTAAGATATACATAACACAACAGTAACATGATATATACAATACCCATAGGAACAGGATGTGTATGGTTGTCATATACAAACCATAGGAGAAAAAAAAAGAAAATCTTTTATATTCCTGTCCATCAGGAACATGTTAATAGCCTGTATGGAAGTCCCTAAACTATGGAGGTGCACATGACGGTGTCTATGGCTTAGGATTATGTGACAGGAGGAGGGTGGTAGGTGCATAGGGTGCTAAGTGCAAGTGGGGCAAGGGAGGGGGTAATAGTGGCAGAGAAGAACTTAGATGAGCAGCAGGGACTAGAATGGATGAGGAAAAAAGCAAGAGTCAGGCTGCTATGACCGACAGAAGCAATTACAGATTTCAGCAAATGTTTTGTCATAGAGGGTCTTAAACAAAGCAAGACTGAGAGGGGAGCTAAGTCTCAACGATTTTTGTATACTATTCCAGAGCATGGGCAAGACATAGCTTATGGTGGCCCTTCCAAAGCGAGTGTTGGCCCTTGGGACTTTCAGGGAAACCTGTGAGAGACTTCTCAAGGTATAGTTCCTGATTGGACTAAGGGGGAGACAGCCAACAACATATTGTGGGAGTTTGCTGGTAAGGGCTCGGAGTGTCCATAGAGCTGCATTTCTACACCGCCTATATTGAAGGGAAGGCCACACTATGGCTGTGTATAAACATCAATGATGTGTGGAGAATGGGAGGCTAGTTATAAATCTCAGTGCTCTATGATACAATATGTCCAGTTCTGCAAGGTGTGAGGCAGGGCATTGGCCATAAATGAAGTCAGCGTAGTCAGTTAATGAGAGGAACATAGATTGGACAAGCTGTCTTTTTGCATCTGTGGGCAAGGGACGTTTAATTCTGAAAAAAAGACCAAATCTCTGCCTCAGCTTTTTCAGCAGTTCTTCTGTATGTTCCACAAAAGAAAGTTTATTGTCTAGCCAGATACCCAGATATTTGAATTTAGGCAGAAATTCAAGATTTTCACCTAATAAAGTGGAGATGGAAGGTAATGGACCAGCAACAGCAGAGTGAGCCCCTGGGCCTGATCGTGAGAAGAGCATGGCCTTGGTTTTTTTTTCATTTAGTAGTAGCTTTTTGCTAAGGAGCTGGTGCTGCAGAATATTAAAGTCAGTTTGTAGGTCAACACAGGCAGCTTCAGGAGATTCACGGCTTAAGTAGAGCACCATATCATCAGCAAACAAGTGGATACTGGCTTCCTTGATGCCTATGTCCAGGTTGTTGAGATAGATGGCAAACAATAATAGGCCCAGTATGGAGCCCTGAAGGACACCTCTTTTTCTCAGTTTAAGTGGAGAGAGCTCTCCTTCAGCCTTGATTTGTTGCTGCCTGCCAGAGAGGTAGTCTTGGAACCATCCCAAGGAGGTTGAGACAATGCCTATAGTTTTTAAGGTGGAGAAGATCAGGCAGTGGTCGATGGTGTCGAATGCCTTACTGAGGTCCAGAAACATGGCACAAACAAATTTTTTATTATTTAGGTCCTGTTGCCAGTCATAAGTAACTTTTGCCAGAGCCGTGATTGTACTCTGCTTTGCTTTAAAGCCAGACTGCATTGGGTTACACAAGCTTGAATTGTCTAAGAAAGATCTCAGCTGTGTATCCACAATTTTTTCCAGTAGCTTGGACAGTATGGGTAGGAGGGAGACTGGCCTATAATTATTTAGGTCACAGGGATCCCCTGATTTAAACAGAGGATGATGTGAGCAGTTTTTCATACCTTGGGGATGGAGCCTTGTGCTAGAGACAGGTTGAATAGGTGTGATATAGGTGTGGCAAGAATTTGGTATGCTATTTTCAAGAAATATGGGTCGAAGGAGTTGGTCCCGGCACTTTTTTTAATATCCAGTCATAGAAGAAGATCTTCAACTTCTTTTATGGGGGTAGGTGAAAAGGAGAAGACCACATTATTGATACTTGGTTCTGTAGGCTGGGTGTTGATCTGTGGAAGGAGACTACTTACTGGTGCATTATCGAATGCCAGGCCTGCGGTGGCAAAATGATTGTTGAAAGCCTGCAGTATCTCGATTTTATCATTGATGGTAACATTATCAGTGGTGATTCTAGAAGGAAGCACAATTCCTGGGGAGTGACCAGACAGTTCTTTTATGGTGGACCAGAACTTGGTAGGGCAATGTGATGCAGAGAGTAGCACAGTTTGATAAAAGTTGGCCTTGGCCTCTCTCTGACCAACTTAGTGCAAGCATTTCTAGCTACCCTGAAGAGACACCAGTCTATGTTGGCATGTGATTTGCAGGCCTTTTTCCAGAGATAATCTCTTTTAAGTAAGGCAGCCTTCAGTTCTGCTGAGAACCAATGACAGGTTCTGGTTTTTATTCGTGCTTTAACCAGGAGAGCATGGTTGTTTAGGGCGCTGGTTATGATTTCATGGAAAACTTCATAGGCATCACTCACTGATTTAGCCAGGTAGAATCTCTGCCATAGCAAAGAGTTTTTTTAGATCATTGAAGAATGCAAGAGGATTGAAGTGCCATCTGGATCTTTTAGTGGAAAATTTTGATGTAGATAGGGGTTTGGTAACAGTTCTTATACCAGCAATAAAGCAGTGGTCACTAACATCTGCTGAGAGGATACCAGCATGGGAAAAGGAGTGGGGTTTCTTAACAAGGAGGACATCCAAGAGGGCGCTTCTCATTGGATTTTTCTTGTTAATGCAAGTTGGCTCAGTAATAAGTTGAATGAACCTATGAGAGTCACAGAAGTGCTTCAGGGGTAATGAGACCTTAGTCAGCCAATCGTAATTAAGGTCATCTAATATAATTGTTTCCAGCGGGGTAGAATCCAGGTGAGATGACAGATGTGACAGGAGTTGCGGTCCTGCTGCTGGAGGTATATAACTGCCTATGATGCAGAACCCCACTGATGGGGAAAGTTTGACTTTAAGAGACAGGTATTCAAATCCACCAGCAATGGAGATAGCATCTAATATAGACACTGTGAATTTGTTTTTAACATAAATGGCTTCTCCACCACCCTGGTCTGCCTGTCGGCTCTGAAGAGGAGGTAGTTAGGGATATTAACCTCTCTGTCTGGGGTGGACGCCCGAAGCCAGGATTCTGAGAGCACGAGTACATCTGGTGCAGTATGAATAATCCAAGCCTGGACAGAATCAAACTTCTTTAAAAGACTACAAACGTTTGCATGCAAGAAGCTGATTCCTTTCAGAGTTGTAAGTTCAGATGGAGATGAAAGCACTTTCGTGGTGCCAGGGTTAAGTTCGACATTGACTGAGCACAGAAGTAGAAGGAGCACAATTTTCCTCAGGGCAGCAAAGAGAAGTTTAAAGGCACGAGTCTTTCTGTGACTAGTATAGGTTTGGAGTACAGGGATCCAGGGACTGAATCTTCCCATTGTACTGCCCTACAGACGCATAGCCTAAAATCCATCCAGAATAACACCAAGCCATACAGAATTTGGATGGATAGGGTATGGGGCCATGTAGGGATATTGGATAGCAGTCCCACTTTGAGGAGATTCCACAAACTGAGAGGGGATCAGAGGCATACAGTGGTAGCATAATTTATTCATAGTGTTGATATATGGGGAGTCTAGCAGTGTAGGGCATGACTCTTTGTTAGGATCAATTCTGTCTGGTTGCTTGACCACATAGGATACTATGCAAAGGCTGGTGAATAAACAAAGCCAAACAAGGCCTCTCATGATTGCCCTTTGCGTAAGAAAGGGGCGTGCTGCAATAAGACCTGCTAGCCAAATTCTATAAGTCCCAGAGGTTGTTGCTCCATATGCGACTATTTGAGGAGGTTAGGAATCAGTGTTATGCAAGATAATTGTATGCAATCCTGATGGCATAGCTGTCTTGTGTATTTATCTTTATCAGGCAAGGATCTCTTATTGGGGATGCTTTGTGTAGAAAAAAGGGGGGATTACCTGTATTATGATGGATTACAATACCACTCCACTAGAGGCAGTATTATACAAATGTTAACAGAGAAGTCCACCCAGAGTGGAAAAATAGAGTAAAAACTGAAGGAGAGCCTATGGGGGTTAAGGGCGTGGCAAGAAGGGCTATATAATAACAACCAGGGAGGGGGATGGGCAGGTGGGCAAAATATTGCGGCTTTGCCATACCTCTGTTGCTGAGAGCATCCGGGGGATTGGTCTTGGGTGGCAGCTGAGGAAGCGCCGACCACCCGGTGGCTGCTTGTCCTGCAGCGGGTGAGCTGTGAGCCCTGGAGGGTTCCCAACTAAAGAAGGAGACAGAAAGGGGCACTATTAGTACTAGCCTCTGGCAGGGGCTGAGCAATCCAGTGAAAGCAGGCAAAATTAGCAAGACAAAGGAGTTATTTCCTTGGCGCCCCGAGGTCTAGCTTGTATCTGCACAAAGACAAAGAAGGGTTGTGAACACTTAAATTTCAAAACTTTAAACAGTCAGGCAATGGCTCTAGACATTATTCAAAAGCTTGCAAATGGTACAAACAGTTTTAGGTAACTATTTTCACACTGTGTTTTGAAGGAATCAGCTCTTTTTTTGCACAGATTTTTGAATTAAGGGAGATGTGGAAAGTGAGCCAGTCGGAGCCTGCATGAAAAAAGGTGCTCGCGATCTGATAGGCTGCAGATTTACTGTACCTCTGTTGCTGATAGCGTCCGGGGAAGTGGTCTTGGGTGGCAGCTGAGGAAGTGTCGACTGCCCGGTGGCCACTTGTCCTGTGGTGGATGAGCTGTGAGCCCTGGAGGGTTCCCAGCTCTGTTGCTGAGAGCATCCAGGGAAGTGGTCTCAGGCGGTGGCCAAGTAAGCGCCAACCGCCCGATGGCCGCTTGTCCTGCAGTGGATAAGCTGTGAGCCCTGGAGGGTTCCCGGATCTGTTGCTGAGAGTGTCCAGGGAAGTGGTCTCAGATGGCCCACTCAAACAGTTTCTTTAATTACATTTTATACTTATAGCCACCAATAACCAATGTTTCATGATCTTGTACATTTTTCTTCAAGGAATGCGGCAAACAAGCTTATAGTATAACATAAAATCGTTGTTGTGTTTTTAAATTCAAATTGAAGAGCTGCATTTTTCAGCCATATAAGAGAAAATAAGTAAATCAGATGACTTGAGTTGCAAAAATTCTCATGCTTGGGTGAGACCAAATTCATTCACATTTTTAAAATATTAATTTCGGTCTTCTGCCCATTTACAAAATTGTGTACATAAGTATACTGCCGCACATGTCTGGGCTGCAGCTCTGCTTTCACTATTTATTTAAAATGTTATGGCCTGGATAGGCACACTGAGTCAGAGTTTGTCTCCAGGTGTGACACGGGAAGGGAATACAGCAGGAATGGATACAGAAAAAAGAAATATAATGACAGCAGGTACACAAGCAATAAAAACAATAAAATCAAGGTACAAGTAATACATTTTAGAAGGACAAAAAACAATGTAGAAGGTGTGCAACTTACATAAGACATGGGGGTGGCAAAGATGAGAGCTAGGTGAGTGTTCAGTTTAAGTACAGTATGGCAAGATATTTGTAGCAGAATCACGGTGGCATAAAATGTAAATTACATAGTACACTGAGTGTTATGCAGTGCAGTAAAGTAAGGTTGAAATGGATAATAAGGGAAGGAGTGAATAGGGCATGGAATATTGTACTATAGTGCAGAGAGGTATGCCAGCCATACAGCGATACCATTACAGAGAACACATCGATGCTGACAGCATCAGTAGTTCACTGTAATGGTCCGCTCAAGACCCCGGCACTCTATCTCCCGGTCTTGCAACCCCTCCCCAATTCAACTCTGACTCAGAGTTAGAATCCTATAGATGGGTGGTCCGAGGGGCAAAGCCCCCTGATAGAAAAATGACCGGGGTCTCCTGCCAGAATTATGTCAACTACAACTTGCAGTCAACATAATTCCATCACTGTGATGTCAATCGACAACATAGTTGTTGAACCGGCATCATAAAGCCGAGCAGAGGCAGTCAGTCAAAAAGCTTTAGTGTTTGGCAATATGCCATTACAGCTTAGTACAAAATACATTGATAGGGCTAAACAAACATATAAAATACAGAAACACATTCTAAAAATATAACATAAAGATGGAACATATTTGCAGAGTCCCTTCTAAACATGAAAACCTAAAATAGAAGATGTTTACAAAGTCCATACCCTTTGTATAATAAGATTAATGCATACACAAGTAAATGCCAAAATCCATGAAAATGGGCACAGAATTTAAAAAACAAACTTTGTAGACATAAATATTCAGATCAGGGAAAGGACTAATGCCTGTCCTAGAAGCATGTAATATAATGCAGAGAGAAGAGGAAGATGGCAAAGTGCAGGTGCATGCTTTTAAGAAATGCACCAGTAAGTGTGGTATGAGAGAGTGTAGAGAAGATGTGAAATGGTTGGGAAGAGAGAATGATCTAAGTAAGAGTTAATTGTTATTGTGTAGCTTTGCTAAAAGTATAAATATCATGTATATATGCACTCCTCATAGAGTGCCAACTAATTTTATGCTTCAAAAGGTGTAACTGTCCTACTAGAAAACATTTTTTTTAATTATGTTTATTAAATTTTGCAAGCAAAACTTACAAACATACATTTCACAATAGGATAGCAAGAATACAATATTTAACCATACATTTGCTTATGAAGGATCTATGCAAGGCATCTTCTCTCTAGCTACGAAATGAGGGGAATAGAAAAAAAAAACTTCACACATACATAGAATTCCTAATGCGTGCAGCCAGGGAAGGACAGAGGAGAATCAAACATGTGATTAAATATAAACAGTTTCCCTTTTACCACTATGACTTCATGGTTGAAAAGATTCCCCAAAGCTTCTACTTAGCCATATATCAAATTAATCTCCCCACCTCCTAGAAAAAGTCTGTAGTAAATATTTTAACATGTCATATCAGTACCAACAAGACTAGATTAACAGTAACCTTTGAATGATATAGTGGCACTAAGCATATGTAAAACAAACATACTTAAAGTGGGGTACAACCCCCAAATTAATCTGCAGTATGTCACTAGCTTGTTAAACTAATAAAAGCACATCATACCTGCAAGTATAATGGAACAACTAAGCTAAGAACATAGGGAAAAAACTAGGACTGTCCCATGCCCTTAGTAGTCCATGACTAGAGTCTGTGAACTTGGGTGAGTATATGCTTCCCAGTGCAATATTCAGTCTCCCACTGGCATGGAGATTGGCTAGCTCGAGCGTGTGATAGTGAGGCAGTGCATTATGGAGGAATGAACACAGAAGGTCGCATGAGTGCCGTCTTAGCACAGCCTGATCAATGAACTCAGATCCCAAACATGTTACTCCTGCTGGCTATAAATTGGCTTTCAAGATCCCAATATGTCAGTATGAAATCATTTATAGGAAAAGAATATTCAGTATATATAAACATAAACAGTAAAAAAAGGCAAACAGCAATCTCAATCCATCAACCCAAGTCCTGATTCCCAACTCACAGTTCAACCAGAGTCCACATGCCTCAGTCTTCATCAGAAGAGTTTCTTCCCTCCGCTCCTGCTGCCATCTTGAGTTCTATGCAAAGGACCATTTTATCCACATCTTTAGGGTCATTGAACAAATACTAGTGTCCTTTCCAAGCCAGTCGGAGTATGGCTGGTAACAATATCTGGTGTTGCACTTTCAATTGGGATTGATGGTTCCTGATCCCATCAAATGCCTTACACCTCTGTCTGGTACTGCATGAGAGGTCCAGGAATATCAACAGGGTGTGGTCTCCATATTTCAGTGTCCAACATCACCTGGCAATTGCTAGTGCCTGATCCCAATCCCAGATCCTCATGCAAACCTCCATGAACTTTTGTGGAGCAGTAGTATCAGTAGTCACCTGTTGTGTGGTAATTCAATAAGCCTTCTCTAAGGACAGTGGGGGATCCTCCTCTGAAACTTTTAGGATACCGTGTAGGAGTGTTTTTGCAAAATTAAGATAATCTTCCCCTTCCACTGCCTCAGTCAGCCCCACCACTCTCAAATTCCTTTCTTCAGCCTGGTTCTCACAGTGTCCAGATGCTGCCTTAAAAGCATAGTTTCTTTAACTAGCTTAGCTGTCACATCGGCCGATTTGAGCAGCAAAGTTGCCGAATGCTGTACTGTCTGTTCGCACTGGTCCATTTTTGTCTCCATGGCAGTAACTCTTAGAATTAGAGTATCAAACTTATTGTCAAGATCCTGCACAGTTTTGACCAGTTGGTAAATGGTGGTTTGGATCATATTTAGGAACACTCCTCGGGTGGTGGATTAGGAGAGTCCGTTAAAAGCAAGAAAGTCGGCAGGAGGTACATTTGCTCCATGTGGCTTGCCCATCTTGCTGGTGCCTAATGAACTAGTTCATGATATAGCTTCTTTGCAATTTTTGCAATCAGATCGCTGATTTTTAAATGTTTTATGTACATTTTTCCTGGGATCTCGAGTT
This sequence comes from Neoceratodus forsteri, assembly GCA_016271365.2. Classification (NCBI taxonomy): domain Eukaryota; kingdom Metazoa; phylum Chordata; order Ceratodontiformes; family Ceratodontidae; genus Neoceratodus; species Neoceratodus forsteri. The sequence goes on along the minus strand of CM028134.1, from coordinate 530,987,136 downwards.
CTGTGTTGCTTCTATATCAGTTGCTCAGCAGCACCAACCCCCCCCCCCAAAAAAAAATTGTTTTTATTGTTATTTATATTTGAACTTAATAGTTTAGTTTTAAGAGTCAGCCAGACTGCACTTACCCTTACCAATGGATATTTGCTGCCTTCCAAGGTTAACTTGCAGTTTGGACCACATTGTCAGAGGATGCTGGTTTCTCTGAGTGTGTTTCTCCTATAAAGGGAATCCAAGCATGACCAGCAGGGAAATGGAAAGATGCCAAAATATTATGATGTCAGTACACATGATGTACTCTGACAATTGTGAGCCTAACCTTGAGTTAACCCTGGAAGGAAAAAAAAAGGCTTAGCGTATCTGTTTTTTTTTAATATTTAAGGGCCCAAATATTCAAATATTCATGACACGTTATCTAATAGTTCACACTGAGGGTAGGGAAACAATTAAGCCCTAATCTTCCCCAAGTGGCTGGGGCTAAACTCCTGGTCACTCTACCTCCCTATTCAAATCTTTCCCCACCAACCAGCCCCTTCTGAACCCTCCCCCAGAGACTTTAAACAAGTGTTTAAAATTGCCAACTCCAGGCACTTTGCCTGGAGCCAGCAGTGTATTTTCCATGACTCCTTCTTTCCAAGCCTGACTCACTCCATTCACCCAAATCATAAACTCTAAATCTTTGTATCCCACTTGACCATGATTTTGAAGGGGCTAATGCCAACAAAATATAGTTAGCCAGCCAGCCTCCCTCCCACAGCATGTCCAGCCCATTGTGCTCCCATTAGCTAGGTTTGATGAAAGGAGCAAGTGAGCACAAGCAGGTGCCAGATCATGAGGGGGTTGGGAAAGTAGCACCAGTAGTGATAGTAGGAGCCTGAACATTAATGCTGTCTAGCATTACTACTGATGCTACTGCCCCTCCTCCTCATCATGATTGCATACCTGCTCACTTGCTCCATTCATTAAGCTGAGCTCATAGAAGTGGAACCGCTGAGTGTGATGCAGGAATGGGTCTCACTGGCTAGTCAGGTTTCACTGACACTACTCAATACCCCCAAAATCAAGGATCGGATTCCAGGGCACAGAGATTTAGGATTTAGGATTTAGAGGAATAGAAGCATTGGGCTAGGGAGGGGAGGCATGAAAAACATGCTGTCAGCTCCTGGCACAGTGCCAGGAGCAGGCAGTTTTGGAAGTCGCTGTGGTGCATGGGAAAGGGGCAGGTTAGTGGGAAAAGTTTGCATTTGGGAGGTAGGGTGATCAGAAGATTAGCCCTGTACGTCTGGGGAGGGGGAACAACTCTTTTTTACTTATTTGTTATTTGATCAAATGTTTGAGCCCTAAAATCATGGTATTGCAAAATTAATATTCAGGGCTTAGACATCCCAACCATAAATATCGTTATGCAATAGTAAATGCACTCTGCTTGATCTGGGTAAACTAACCTATTAAATTAAACTAATAATGATATTAAAACCTCCCCTATATTTTTTCTAATTAGGATGGTCAGAGCTTTTGCTGCATAAAGTCAAGTGGCACTCTTAGGATGGTGCATAGAAAGGTAGTAGCTATACTTTTAGCGAAACTACACATTAAGAAGTAAATTAAAATTGCAGCCCAGAAATATGAAACAGGGTACTTATGTACACCAGGCAGAATGTTAAAAGCAATGTTTTGAAAATTAAAATGAATTTGAGCATAGTCATACAAGAGAATATTAACAAATAAAGTAAACTGCACTTATTTTATTTAACCCTTAGGCTGCCGCCGACAAGATATCTTGTCCTAAAAACCTATGCGTTCCAAATCTTCTGGCAGCCTAATTAAAATGGCTGAGAAATTATCTACTCTTTGATTTAAATTAAAAAAAAAAACACAGAAATGAATTTATGTAGTATGTGTTTACAGGTGATATAACATTTTACCACATTCCTTGATGAAGAAATATTATCACAAACATTTGGTTACTGGTGACTGAAAATTTAGAATCTAAATTAACACTTTGGGTGAGTGAGGACTGTTAAACTATTCAAACTTTAAATTCCACATATCTGGAGAAGGCTCCTGTCCTGTACTTTTTATCTCAGTACATATGAGGCCTCCCAGAAGAATACGTTTATGTTCATGCTTGAAGTAATTTGTAACTGAGACCAGCAGCCACCCTCCTGGGTAACCATACATAGAATACATTGGACAAAAAGATGATAAATATGTCCTAAAATTGAAGCGCAGTCCTGTTTGAACTTTGCTCATAACATATTTGTTCAAAAAGCATCTGGAGAAGCAAAAACATTGCACAAAACAATAGATGCTGGTCTGTATACTTTATAATGTGGTGTATTTCCCTTTAACATTTTATTAGTTTAATATCACCCACTTTTATCATGGCAAATGTCTCTAAACTAAGCACATTAGTAGAAGTACAGTTCTCTTTAATACACTTCAGTGTGTTCAAGATTCAAGATTTTTTATTTAAAATCAGGAGACAGATGTTTCAAAACCTATTGAACAATAGCTCATTTCAAGCGGTTTTCGGAGACAAAACAATAGTAAATACATGATCAACGTAAATATATTTCATAACTAACAATCACAAATTCATAGGGAACATTTGAACAAAAAATGACTGGCTTAGTATAAAGCAAACAAATTAACAGCAGATGCTCCTTGCACATTATTTGATAAATTAAAACATTTGAAATGATGAGACAATGTTAGACATGATCGGCATACAGTAACACTGAATGAATATGTCAAACAAAGAAGGATGAAAAGGAGCCTAAGTGTCCTGGTTGAACCAAATGTTGGCTTTGAAGTTAAAGGCATTGATGAAAAATGGAACAGAATTCATTCCAAATCTGAAACTGATCATTTTACTTACAGAGACAATTATACAAGTACAAAATAATGCTCAGAAAAAAATAATGACAGACAGTAGATCAGGTAAGGGAATAACTGATATGATTGAAAAAGGCCTACAGGAATTGATGTGAATATTACAATCTCAAAATTAAATCAAATTACCAATAATACTGTGAGGAATCAAACTGCCCTAAGCAGAAGTAAGACCCCAGATGAAATGAGATGTTGTATTACAGTAAGGCTATCTTTTGATAATAAATTGCTTGCAAGCTGGAAGGAGACACAGCACCTCTAAAATATTGTGTTGCCTTTTTCTACTAAAATTCACAAGTCAGAGTGAGGTGATAAGCTGCAGCATTCTCAACCAGCTACAGATGGCTGACCTGGGCAAGTACTGTATGCAACATGAGACCACATAGAGTTGCACCAGTTTTTGCACACTTTCTGCTACAAGCAAGGGGTGAAATCTGGCAGTGATAATGGCAGGCTGTAACTACACCCACCAGCTGGGGTTCGAAGATGAGCAAAGGCTAAATCCTATGACGATGGGCAGCTACTGGTTCTTCAACTTCAAGGGAATGGATATGTTTCACATTTCTATGTTTGCTTGCATGCATGTGCAAGAAACATAATGCCACCATACGAGATTTGGTAGGTGTGCCATACCCACTTCCAATGCCCTGCTCCTTTTTGCAGGCATGGCTACACTGCACCAATAAATGTTCAAGATGTCTATGACAGTCATTCAGATGCAGTGACGTACAGTTCAGAGAAAACCACCACTGCGATCAGAAGTGGTAACGTGTAGGCAATTTGCATACTGCCATCGACAGCATGAAAATTACCTACACGTCAGCACTGCATCTTAACTGTCATAGACAGTTCATTTCCAATGGAACAGCATGATTCCCATTGGATCCAGTGCTGCCCCTCAAAACAAATGCCCAGTTAGCACACTGGGAGCCTACCAAGGCCCCACCAACTCATGCGCTCCCCTCCACCCCCTCACACTGTATGGCCAACGGGGATGCCCAATCCCACGTCGGCTCCACTGCCCCCCCCAAACAAACTTCCAGGTGCCATGCTGGGATCCCACCCCAGTGTGGCAAAAGTCACGTCGTCGTTTAAAAAACCCACCTATAACAAAAAAAACAGTCCCTCATTGACTCCTTGCCCTTCCCAACCCACACCACCCTTTGTGTACCCCACCTCCCACACAACACCCAATTCACATTTACTTCCAGAGGGCTGGCTAATGATCTTCGTGGACTGGGAACACGTCTGCACTCTTCAAAGCTGTCTGTGAACTGAAGAAAACCTGTATAATGGCATAAGTGTTTTTTTTTCAACTTTGGTACATATCTCAGCCGGTAGCACATAAGGTGGGAACCTGAATCACAGTGCCATCTTAAACGGTGACTCCATATGGGCGAAAGCTTGTAAGGCAAGGGGGCAAGGAGGGCAACCGGATGTTGTGGGGTGTTGACCCTAGCGACAAGATGTCGCTACGTGTACATACGCATAGGGGGAGCGAGCATGGCGAGCATAGCCTAGGAGGGGGTGGAGGGGATGTAGGGGGTGTCATTGTGGTCAGCTGCCAAGCTGCACTGTAGCATCAGGGGTTTGCCTCCGCTTGTGGTGCTGGGGTTCCAGGTTCGGGTCTGGGTCCAGGTGCTACTATGCTTTTCTTGGGCCCGGCCAAAAACCTTATTTTTTTTTGCTTTTGCACCCTTCCCGACATGCACCCCCCTGGAGTTGTGAACCCATAAGTAGGGGGTGCGGAGACAGAACCCCTGAGGGGTGTGTGGTTCGCACAGACCTCCCCCACAGAAAGCAAGTATTTTCAGTCCCGGCACTGTTTTCCATGAGCCAAGGTTGTCAGGGTGGCAAAATTGTTTTCGCTGCCCTGACATCGCTCTTCCGCAGGTCACCCTTCTGCAGTCGCCCATATCACATAGAACCATCGCTGCCATTTTTGAGAATTTTTTTACCAAATTTTCAACATGGGGTTCTTGGGACCCCACCTCATGAACTCAGTCACTGTCATTTTGTTATTTGGTCCCGAAAGGTGATTTTGCAGATCTGCATGGAACCACCTTTCAGGACCGATTAATGAAATGGCAGTGCCACAGTTCATGAAGTAGGCCCCCAAAAACCCTGTGTTGAAAATTTAGAGAAAAAATTCCCCAAAATGACTGTTTTACGAGCGTGTGTTGCGCAGTTCCTATGCACACTTGTAACTTCTAGAATTTTTACTATTTTCACTCCAGATTTTCAACATTGCCATTTTACCCCATTTCCTTATGAACAGTGTAGCTGTCATTTTTCACATCTCATCCAAAATGTGTTTGCACACAATGGCATGGTTGGTATGCAAAATTAATGTTTGAGACAGATTAAGAAAATTATAGTGACACTGTTCATGAGCAGAGATCTTAAAATGGCTATGTTGAAAATTTTGTGACAAAAGTCCATCAAATGACTGTGTTATGAGCGTGCATTTCGTAGTTTCCATGCACCCTCGTAAGTTCACGAATTTGTAATATTTTCAGTCCAGATTTTCACATTGGTATTTTTCCACACCTCCTTATGAATAGTACAGCTGTCATTTTGCACACCATGGCTGAAATGTGTTTTCATACTTCTGGCGCAGAATAGCATGGTTACTGTGGGAAATCAGTGTTCGGGACAAATTAAGAAAATCACAGTGACACTGTTCATGAGCAGAGGTCCCAAAATGAACTATGTTGAAAACTGCTGTAAAAAAATCCCCAAACTAATTACATTACGGGTGTGTGTTGTGCAGTTTCTATGCACACTCATGACTTCACCAGTTTTTTTAATATTTTCACTCCAAGTTTTCAACATTGCTGTTTTTTACACCTCCTCATGAACAGTACAGCTGTCATTTTTCACATCCTGTTTGAAATGTGTTTTTCATACCCGTGGAGCCAAATGGCACAGTCGCTGTACAAAATCACCTTTTGGCTAACTAACTGATAGTGTCACTGTTCATGTGGAGGGGTCACAAAAAGCCCATGTTGAAAAATTGGAGTGAAAATACCAAGAAATGCCCAGGGCATTAGGGTTTTTGACCATAACGCCCTACCCTGTAGGGACTGACAGGCATCAGGGGTGTGACTGGGGATTGTCGACAGTAATGCTCATGCCATTCCACCCCCACCCTCACCCTGCAGCCAGTGACAGGCATTGAGGTGCACCTTGGACCCACTGGCCCCAGAGTTCACCCCATTCACCCATACTACATCCATTTCAGCATATATCCTTATGGAATGAGGTGAATGTAAAGCCCAAACACTCCAAGGCACACCTTGACACTTGTCAGTGTCTAAAGGGTAGGGTGAGGTGAAATGTTGTCACCGTCATGGGCGACGACCCAAAGGCACACCCCAATGCCTGTCCATCTCTGCCGGACAGAGGTGGAGTTGGAGTCAGTTCAATACTTCAGTGCCATTCCTATACTGCATCTGACTAACTCCTGCACTTCCACTGCTAATGCCAGCAAGCAAACATTTGGCATTGACAAATGCTTGCTTTATTTTCTTAGTGAGTGAAAAGAGGTGAAGTAATTTAAATGTTGATCAGAAAGAAGAACAACAGTATGCATGATGTATACACGATATAAGAAGACATATACTTTCCAGCTGGTATGGTTTCAATAAACACACATGCAATGAAAACCTCAAAAACAAGCAAACAAAACATCACGGGGATGCAAATCTGTGCATGTCTGTGTGTGTGTGTGTGTGTGTGTGTAACTGGAATAAGAATGTTTATACTGGTATTATATTTGTCACCACTCAACCATAACATTACCAGTGGTACTGAAAGGTGTCAAACTTCTCTAGGAACAATTGTATCACCTGTTGCCTCAACAACTGGTACCCAAATCCACCCTCTCCTCTCTCCACCTTGGTAAAGGGAACTTACAGTATAGTAAAATGTGGGAATAGCAGCTGTGAAATATAAACAAATCTCCTTCATTCCACCCTCACTAAGGTCTTCATTCCCACTCCCCCCCAGCACAAACTAAAATTTCAATTAACCCCACCACCACCCTCTTGACACCCGTGCCACCTCCTCCTCAATAACACCCATACAAAACATGTAGTAGTTCATGTCAGGTGTCTAGCTCTGCCCTCCTTCTTCCTCTGACAGCCACCATCAAATGAAGGAACTGGAGTGTGCAAAAAAATAATATTTGATTGGCCATTGAGCTGCCCTACAGGTAATATAACTTTTTTGCTGTATTCCCTGGTGAAGTGATAATAACGTCACAACTCATTGGTTACTTGTGGGTGTGAATCTAGAATTATTCAGATGTACATGTGATCTCCAACAACAGACTGAGGGATCACAACATGTGCAGTATACCTTGGCAAGAGAGGACATGCTAGAGACCCACAAGTACCTCAAAGGGTATAAAGGGTGCAGGGGGGAGTCCCATTCAAATGCAGATGAGCACAAGAACAACAGAGCATGCAATGAAGCTGGAGGGGGGAATTTTAGAAGGGGTGTGAGGAAGTTCTGCTTCACTGAAAGAGTGGGGGGATACCTGAAATTGACTGCCAGCGGACATGGTGGAGTTGAAAAAAGTAGGGGTTTTCAGGCATGCATGGCATAGACATAGTGGAATATTAAGATATGGGTGGGGAAGAGTAAGGGTCACCAGAGACCAGTTAGGAACAGAAGAGGCAGACTAGGCAAGGACCATCTGGGTAGCCTTGGTGGGCCAGGCGATCATTTTCTCCTGACAGGGTCTATGTTTCTATGCCTCTAGCTGAGGGAACACTGTTCACAGACTAATTCTTCTCACTTGGAAAGCCTGGCTATCTGGAACAGACTCATTCCCTGTACATTTTCTCTCAACCGGATGAAAGGCTCACAAGAGAACTTGTTTGTTTTCATGGTTCAAATAAATAGTAAACAGAATTAGCCCTGGAATTTTGTGGCAATAAAGCAAATTACACTGCCCAAGTCATTACATGCCCACACTAAATGCCACCTAGTCGTCTATGTTACATACAGATCATACAACTCTTTGGGGGAATATCTTTTTACCTTCCACTATTCTCCATGTCAAATGACACTGGGTTTCAAAGGTTGATGCATGAAGTGAAGCCAAAACATAATTTTCCATCACGTTTCACATTTTCTTGTCATGTTCTCCATTCTGTGTATCAGGCAGTATGCAATTAGATAGTTACAATTTTTGAAGGATGAAGAGGTGGTTATGTAGTATGGTTTGATGAGATTTATCTTACACCAGTGGAATTCTGCTGAAAAGCTAATTTTGCGTCCACAAAATTTCACAACTCCATGAACATTTTGCAAAATGTTACCAAAATTGTGATTTTGGTTATTTCCATCTCATTTAAACAGTAATTGTCCAAACTGCACCAAATTTGGTAGAATTACTTTAACAATGCACATACAGAACTGTTTCAAGTTTCAGATTGATATATACTGAGAGAAGTAGAGCCGCACTAGGCATGTGGGTGCTAAGTGAAAAACATATACAGCATGTAAATAATCACAGCACACTCTCACACACAAAGGCAAAAGGAGTCTTGAGATATACTTTACCAATGAATCAAGTCCTTTATTTTTATCCTGCAAAGTGCTGAACAGCCCTTATGGGTACAGGAACATAGCTAGCAGGCACAACTTTTTATGTGTTGCCTAATCCTAGGCTTTGACGAAGATTCTTTACATGCTTTCAGATTTCTGTCTTTAAAGATGACTGAGTTATAAGCCTCCAAACATTTGGCAGTTTTAAAATTAAAGTTACAACTACAGTATGTAAACTAAAAGTGTTTGTCTAAATTGCACCAAATTTGGTCTGGTGACTTTACCAGTTCCCATACATGTGTGTGTTATGTTTCAGATCTCTAGTTTTAAGGGTGACTTAGTTATTAGCCTCCAAACTTTCAGAAATGTTTAAATTACATTTTGCAATTATGTAAACTGCTGAATTTTAAACCCCTATAAGTTTAAAGCTTAGAACGGAATATCGCCAATGTTGTTGCATTCATTGACCCTAATTTAAGGCAATCCCCATGGCGTAGCATCAGAGCATCATGCTGCCATGCTGACGATCTACTTTTGGAAGTGAGCTCAGGAAGTCAAATCAGGAAGCAGGTCATTTTTATTTATCTATTGAATTTTGTTGACCGGGTAAGCCCACTGGGCCTCATGGAGTCCCTTTTTTTGGGCGGGGTTACTTTATAAAGAATACAACACAATTTGATAAACTGTGTAACAACATTATGGTGAATTACAGAGTGAAACATGTTTATGAAACTATGTTATGGTTCTATGTCATAATGGTGATTGCTGAAAGGCAACTGTCATTCTGGCAAGGTTACATCGCCGAAATTCAGTTTTGGTGATGTACACCCACAGCGCACAGGAAAATGGTGATGGGACTTCAATTTTAAATGTTAATGTGGGGGGCTGTGCCCCCACTCCATACTAAAGGATTGTTAACTTCAGGGGGTACATGTCAGGGGGTGCAAATTTAGAAAATAAATTTCAGGTTGGGCTGACAAAATGTAGGCATGCCCGACCCAAACCCAGAACCTCACAGCTTTAGGCTGCCACCCACTTACTAAACTACAGGGCCAGTTTGGCAGCCACACCAGGCCAACCCTCCTCCCTCCCTTCCATCCTGCTCATTCCCCCATGTCAGATACGTATAGTGATGTCCTGTCCCTATATGCACAAGCAACCCCATCCTTTCACCTTCCTCACACCCTCGCCCTGTCCTACCTGAGCCACAAATGGATCACCATTTTGGCAGACGCCCACCTGAGGATAACTGACAACAGGATACCCTATGTTACAGATGTCACATTAATAGTATAGAGAAGACAAACAACTACACAAGAACAATGTCTTAAAGATTAAAAAAAAGATCAATCTGTGAGTCATGCAATGCTGACCATGTGATAATTTTAAATCACTGACATACTAAGGTTTTCAACGACTGGTAATGGGGACAATGGAATCAGGATATTGGGGGAGGGGCTATCAATGATAACAGTTGCAAGTGCTTTGCTCTAGTAGGAGTTTCTTAAGACCCTCCTTAAAGTTGCTAAGAGAGGAGACTTCCCATAAATAATTGGGACTGGCATGCCACGTGGTTGGGGCTGAGTTTGAAAAGGATCTGCTACCTGTTTTAGTCCTTATTACAGGGACCTGAAGGAGAGAGTGGCCAGAGGATCTGAGGGGTCTCCTTTCTGGTTTGTTAAGAAGAATATTCATAAAGCTTGGTGAGGCTTTATTTCTTAGCAACTTGAAATCAAGGAATAATTCAGTCATCCTTTGAGGGAGGGCCAATTTAGATAGTCAAGCACTTTGCAATGATGTTCCTTGGGGGAAATCTCACCTGTGAAATGCCCTATACAGTGGTACACAGTTTTAAATCTATCTGTTTCAGAGTACCTTAAGGAGTGGTGGACTGGGGAGCCACAGAGCAGTGTGAGTAGTAGGATAGTGGTGGCCACACATGTGTGTGACTCCATAGTGAGGTAAGGGATTAGATGATATAGAAGAACAATTCTTTAAAGTAGTGATTTTGTGAGGTGTTTAATATGCATATGCAGTATGAGGTCCAGATAGAAGATGACACCGAGGTATTCAGTGGAGTCTACAACCTCGATTTTGGAGCTGTCTGACAGGATGGGTGTGAGTAAGTGCTGCCTTTGGGAACTGAGATTTTTTGATCCAAATAGTATGGCCTTAGTCTTTTTTGCAATTAATGAGCATTTTGTTTTATAAGAACCAAGGATTGAGTAGGTGCAGATCTTTGGCAAACAAACTGTTCAATTCCCCGACATCACTGGAATTGTAGTGTATATTACTGCATCTTCTGTATATTGCAGCATTTTAGCATTGCCACAGTTCTTTGGTATTTTGTTTATGTTATACTGAATAAAGTAAGGGACTCAGAGTTAATCCTTGAGGGACCCCATTCATTATGGTACTTTTGTTTGACAGTTTGCCCTTCTATTGAACTGAGATCTATATGTGAGGTCATCAGAGAATCATCATAGAGAGAGGTTTTCTAAACCTGATGATCTTGATTTTGAAAGAAATAGTTGGTGGTTCATCAAGTCTAAGACCATGGTCAAGTCTGTAAAGATAACGCTTACCATGTGACCTTTATCTAATGACTCTAGAATATCAGTAGTCAGCTGGACCAGGGAAGTGTCTGTCCCATGGTTCTTCCTGAAACCATGCTGGTTAGCACTGAGCAGGTCTTGCTGTTCTATGTAATTGAAGATTTGGTTGTAGAACAATTGCTCAAGTATTTTGCTTAAGCTGCAGAGAATAGAGATGGGCCACTAATTCTCAACTAACTTTTGTGTTCCACGCTTGTGAACTGAAGTCACCAAGGCTACTTTCTAAGCAGAAGGAACTTTTCCCCCCTGGATAGATCTGTTGAAGAGCATTGTAACAGGGGTGGTGATTACTGGGGCAGCAAGACTGAGGAGTTTAGGGTCATGGCTAAAACTTACAATTTACATAACCAGTACTTCTCTATCTAGCAATTTTGATGACTCTTTCAAGAAAGTATGCATCTAAGTTTTCAATTATCTAGCTCCAAAGGTGGCTAAGTTGTAAGCATAGAAATATTTTCAGAAATTTTCTCATGAATATTAAATTGCCAGACTTTGAGCCCTGTACATTTTTCACCCTTCTTTTAAATGTTATGTAACACAGCACACATTTAGGGCCCAGCACAGAAAATAGGCATGACAAATATCAGATCTCTATCTGCAGAATTTACTGAGTTATAGCCAATTAAGGAATTTTGGAAAATTTCTGACAAATTTCACAGAATTTCAAACAAGTTCACAGAATTTCATGAAAATTCCACAAATTAGGAATTTTATAATTTCACCCAGCTCTATTGTGTACTGTACATTTCAGAAGCAACAGCTGGAGCAACAGTGCAAACCAAAGCTTTCTGAGTCTCCATACCAATCGAGTTGTGTTCAAATCAAGCAGCAGCATCATTCCCACCCTGTCTCTATCATGACCAGTCCCTACAAAAGTTATATCAAAGCAGATAGCTTCAAAGAGGCACAGCAATTAGGAAATTGTTAACTTGATGTATCAATCATGAAGAAAGTGAAAGAAACATTCTCTGCTTCATCCCAGCACTACTCAACATCTGTATATACCCTCAGCTTCTGAAGGTGGACATCTTTGTGACAGACATAAAAAGTACATGCTAAGGACAATAAATGATGAGGATTTCACTTATATACCTTGTTCTGCACATGCACTAAATCTCTTGATGAGTCATGTACTCGACAAACATGCATAGTTAAAAGAAACACTTGATATGTATGAGATATCACTAGATATTTTTGTAATTCCCCTCAAATGCACTGAGCTCCTATACCATTAGCAAAGCAAAATGTTCCCGAGCACAGTTTAATTAAAGATTGTTTCCCAAAGTCTAACTCCATCTTTTATATGGTTGAGAGACTTACAGAAACATGTGTTCTGGTCTAAGGAATTCAGCAACGTGGCCTGTGGTGGATATCTGTTATTGGTGCAGTGGCATGTTCTGCAAAAGCTCATTCTGCATCCATACAGTATAATCAGTACAGAATCAGCAACCAACCCTTAGCATGGCACTTCCCATGGTGAAACTACTTGAAACCACACATGTTTTTATTTTCCATCTTCTACAGCAACCTAACAAAGCAAGGCTAGTGGTGGTGGCAGCCAAGGTGGCACTCGTGACAGTGGTGATCATGACCAGGATGATGCTGGGGGAGGTGGAGTTAAGAAAACTATGTCATCAGAGTAATCACAGCAGCAACATGTAATACACATTAAAGATGTGGCAGAGATGTTTCTTATACACCTTACAGGCAGGTTTGACAGCCCTAGATCACTGATGAAATGTGGTATGGCGACTCTACTAGATCCACAATATAAAGATGTGTTCATTCTCCCTGCATGCATAGAATATGTCAAACAAATACTGTTGTGTACACATACAGTTGTGACCTGTGGTGTATTGCTTTCCACTACAGGGCTAACTGACAACTTGTGTCACAGGTGAAGTGGAAAATAATTAAAAGAATGAAAGGAAACAAATGGTCCTTTTGTTCTTTTAATTACACCACACCTCACTGTGCTGAAATCTGCCACAGTGGCCACATAGCTGAAATCAAAATGCCACTGGCCACAGCTTTATGGTATGGCAGCAAAGGCAACTTTAAGAAACCCTCAAGAATGTGTACACACAGCCTTTTGCTCATTCTGTTCCTCCTCTTCTGCTGTCTCCTATTGGTGATAGTGCCAGGCATGAGTGAGATTACCATGAATATATGGATAATGATGATCCTGAGACAACCAAGGATATTTGAGGCCTTTTACATAGTGAAATCCAGTGCTGCTTGGATATTTTGCAGAAAGACTAAGACTTGCTACTAGAGCAAATGAGGATGGTTTATCTTGCAGAGCCACTGTCTGGTAAAAATAGTGATCCAGTGATGTTCTGTCAAAAGAGGAAGGTAATTAGGCCTGCACTGGCTAAAGTAATGTTTTATTTTCTTGGATGCCCTCCAACACTGGTTGTTTCAGCAAGATCTTCAGTTTCACTGGAAATATTGCCTCACCAGCATCACATTGCTCAAGGCTAGATCCAGAGACTCTTGTATTCTTAGCCTTTCTCAAACTCAGATTACCACATCTAAACTTTAACTACCCATTGATTATTTTTATGCATAATACATAACATCTACTACTGTACTATTCCAATCCTACATCTCCTGGTGGTATGTCTCCCCGGACTCCCACTGGAACTGATCACTTTAATCAGCAGTGGCAGCACATGAGCTACTCTGACTTACACTACCAGCACACTTTCTCCTGATGATACTAGGATGGTATTTACTCTGCCATCAACAAGCACAATATGATCGTCACTCATGCAGAATCATTATCAGTTTACGCTAAGACCCAGGTGTCAACACAGTGCACCCACCATGAATGGAACATTGAGAGAAGGCTTGTCTGGATGACTGCTCATTCTTCAGTCTAACTATTACCTTATATAGTTAATTGACAATAACATTAACTGCCAGCAGGCAGATACCTTTGTTCAAAGTAAAATGAATATAAAAATGTGAAAAAGGAAAAAAAGAAAAGGAAAAAAGAAACCAACAACAACAAAAATAACAAAATCATCATCCCTGGATAATGAAATATTGTGAAAGCCAATGTATAACCAACAGTGTAATTTCTTTTTATTGGCTTCTGCTTTTTTTTAGGCATAATATTGTTTGGAGGTGGGGCACTCTTGTATCATTTGAAATTTTGTTGGGCCAGGGAGAGTACAGTAATTGGAAAGGAGGTAAAGCAAGGACTACAGGTGGTGGGTTGAAGGAAAGGGATACAGTACAAATCTAGAACTCAGCAATGACTATAAGCTTTTACTGTAGTGCAGCACTGGGCCTTGGTGGTCATGATGAATTGCACACTCTATCACAAACACTGTAGTGCAGTTGCATGCTAACACCACCTGCGGCAGGTATGCTACAGTAGTAAATAATCATTGTTATCTTTAAATCTAATTTACCCACAATTTGTAGTTTATTTTACCTTATGCCAGTTACTGCAATGGTAGCCAAAATGGTTTATATGAATCACTGAAGATAAACCAAACGGATGGGCACTAGTTCAAAGCCAAATGGAACTTACCAATGGCCTGCTTTTCTCAATCTTACATCCAATTTCTGAAGGTTTATTACCCCCCCTCCACTATCAACTTCTTCAGTCCACAAGCTAACAAACATGTAATGTGGACAGTACTGATGTGGAATTCTACCATGGAATACCTGCAGAATTCGAATTCCCCACTTCCAGAGATCTTGGCACAAGTTTGCAGTGAATTCTGGGAATTCTGTCAAGTGAGCTGTAATGTTTGTAAACAAAACCGTGGGTTTGTAATGGGCATATGAATGTAACAATGCAGATTGATAATAAATTAATCACAAATGAACTGAATATGGCAGAAACCTTGAACGTTCTTTTGTAAAGTCTTTAGTGAAAAAAAAAAGTAGCACTAGATCCCCTATTAGACAATAAACTACTTCCATGTCATTTTACTGTGGAGACTGTATATAATCCCCCAAAATCTAGATGTAAACAAGGTACCAGGACAAGATGGCTTTTACCCAAGAGTGCTGAGGGAATGTGTCAAGGAACCAGCAGCCCCTACTACATTATTTCCTATTCAGAAAATAAATGGATATTACCTTTAGCATGGAAAGAAGCCACAGTTACACCAGTCTTTAGAAAAGGTGATAAGACCTTGATGAATAATAACAGCCCCGTAAGTCTCTCTTCCATAATTTGTAAACTATGTTAGACTATATAAAGGAAGAAGTGGAAACATTTATAGAAGAAAATGATTTGAAGGATACAACTCAACATGGGTTTTAAAAGTGGCAATTGTTTACAACCAAATTAATCCACTTCTATGAGCCCATAAGCAATGCCCTGCATAATCCCAACCCTGTACATGTGACCTACCATGATTTTTCAGAAGAGTTCAATACAGTGCCACACTTCGAATTGGTAACCCTACTGGGAAATTTAGGCTTACGACAACATTTAGTAACTTCAGTAAATATTTGGCTTAAGACTAGAAGGTTGTGTCAAAATATTGGCCTGTAGATTGGGACTAGTTTGGGAGTTGCTTATAAGTAGGGAGCAAGTTGGTTTTGTAGCGATAGGCTCTTGCCACCACCAGAAGTCTCATTTCTCTTTTCTGCATCCAGGGATTCTTCTGTCCCTGGATGCAGAAAAGGCTTTCAACAGGGTTTCATGGGACTACTTGTTTGCCTTACTACCTAAATTCAGTATTCCCCAAGAGTTTATAAAATTGATCAAGGTGCTTTACTCCTCTCCAAAAGCCCAGATACTCTGTGACAGAGTTTTGTCAGCTTTCTTTTCTCTGTATCAGGGCACCAGGCAAGGATGTCCTCTTTCCCCCTATTTATTTAATCTTTTCATGGAACCTTTAATTCTCAAGTTAAATTCATCACTGCAAGTTTGTGGTATCTCAGTAGGAAATGCAGCTTATAAACTGTCAGCGTATGCTGATGATATTTTGTTACATGAATCTTCGTCTGCCACATCCTTGCCTGCTGCTTTACAGATTATTTCTCAATTTGGTATTATTTCTAATTATAAATTAAACCTTGCTAAAACTGAAATCATGTCATTTAATAGTTTCACTTTGAGGCAGATGTTGAACACATTGGTCTTGTACGGAAAAAAAGATAAACTGAAATACCTGGGAATTGTTCTTAGTACTTCCTTTCTTAAACTGAAACAATTTAATCTTGATTCAATAGTAGCCCATATCAAAGTGTACTTAGAATGTTGGTCCCTGTTGCCCCTTTCCCTGTGGGGCTATTTGACCATTATAAAAATAAATATATTACCTCGGTTACTATACCCACTACAGATGTATAATTTCACCCTACTCCAGTCATGGTTTACTCAAGTGCAGAGAATTCTTGCCTCTCTTTTGTGGCAAGGTAAAACAGCACGGCAGGCCTTATCCAAATTGATGCATACTAAACAGGATGGAGACTTACAAGCCCCTAATTTTCATTGATATTATTTTGCTCTTCATATCACTAGGCTCTCTTACTGGTTGAGGCACTTGGGAAGAGACCCTTCGGTATCCTATATTCCATATTGTCTAGACATAGAACACTCCTTGGGCCAGATATCCAAAACTTTGCACTGGGCACAAACCATTTGCACAGGTTTAGTGCCAGGTTAGCATGGGTCCGCAATATTCAAAAGACCAAATAGTGTGCGCAAACTGCATTAGCGCCAGGCAAAATCATAATGTATGCAAGGGGCAAACTGAGGGGGCGTGTCAGCACAATGCTATATTCAGCAAATAGCACCATGAAAAGTGGTTTTGCATGACTTAGCGCAGCACTTTGCACCGTGAAAATTACTGCCCAGGGAAAGGTAGTCTTAACCTTGGGCAAACCAGCTTTGTGCAACATTGTGGCTTTGCATGGCATTTTGCATGGCTTTGCGGGACCCTAACCAAAAGTATGACACATAGAAAAAGCCAGACATAGAGGAAACATGCTGCCCACTAATGGCATCAACATGATGCCATCATCTGCCACCAGTCCCAGCCATGCCAGGCAGTAAGTGGTGACCCAGCTCCTAGTGGATACCATGGCAGTGTAACCATACAGCACACACCTGCAGACCACCCTTCGGTGGACACCGACAGATGCCAGCATACACATGCAGCACTGTGGGCATGGAGAGTGTTGAGGGAAGGGTGTACAAGTGGCCAGGCTGCACCACAGACTGGGTGTAGCCACAAGGCTGGAACAAGCCACACTGTCTACATCAGCTAGTGTTGGGAATACTCCAATACATGTGTGTCTATCTGATCATATGTGTCTCCCCAGACACATACCGCACATCTGGACATACACCACAGCACACACAGCCACCATGTATATGTCACTGTGAGCATCCCATGCCAGTGGTGAAGCATCTGTGGGTCGCATAACAGCATAACAGTAATGTCCACTGTCTGTAAGCACCTTCAAGTTGGGCCTGTCACTGTGTACGGTGCAGTGGTCCTCACTGCCCTACATATCATAGGCATTGCTGTGTCCCTCCCACTACTGGCTCCCTTGCTACTATAGTGCCTGCTGTACACTGTAGCATGAACTACAGTTTGACAGTTGCATGCAGCACCACCACCTGTGCCTGTGCTGTGTAGTCCCCTGGGGCACAGTATGCTATGCTGTACTGTATAATTGCAGCCTGCAGCTACCACCATGCACTCCCAGACTGACCTACAGGTGAAGCTGTGGGCAGACCCAGCCAGCCCCTGTACTTTCAGACTGATCTACAGTGGAGTTATGGGACCCTGCAATAATGCTGGGAAAACTGCATGCAAATCAGGGCATAATGAGATGCTAATCTGGATGTTTTACCAGAGACTACCTAAGTAGGATCATTTGCATGTCTCTTTTGAATATAGCAAAGTTTAGCACTGGGCAAATGTGATTGCACCTGGCAAATGGCTTTGCTCTGCACTAAACCTATGCAAATGTGTTAGTGTGGTGCAAATGTTTCAGAAATAATGTACATTTTTGCACAATGTAATTTCACATGCTGCTGCTTTACTGAGTCCACACCTTTGTTGGTACACACATTGGCCACATAGTTCACCTCTACCTTCCCTCATGTCACTGTGAACTTGGCTGCTGTTGTGGTGAGCACTTCCTGATTGTTAGATTCAGAACAGTCTTATTCCTGGGCTATGCTTGCACTGCACTCCCAGTCCAGTTTGCCTGGTTTCCTTAGCATGCTATATTCAGCAGGTTTAGCACCGGGACTATCCCTTTGGAATATAGTGGGCTATTGGGTCTGGTCTAATTTAGCACTCTGGCCAGTGCTAATTTAGTCCCAGGGCAAGGTTTTGAATATCTGGCCCCTTCTGTTCCTCCAGTGCAGTAGGCATTTGGTCACTCCCTGTCCTCTCCAGAAAGAAATTCCCTCGATCGCTGAAGGGCACACCTCTTGAAGCTTCCCTCTGTGTCCACACACAACTGTGTGCACCAGATATTCAAAACTGTGCCCCGGAACTAAATTAGCACTGCCCAGTGTGCTAAATCAGCCCAGACCCAATAGCCTGCTATATTCAAAAGGGATGGCCCGGTGCTAAATCTGCTAAATGTAGCATGTTAAGGAAGCGGGATGGTGGACCAAGGGGGAGCAGTTGATGTCACCTACCTTGACTTGAGCAAAGCTTTTGATACTGTTCCACATAGAAGATTGATTAATAAGCTGGGTAGGCTTGGGTGGGTAAGAAGTTGGTCAACTGGGTGACAAACTGGTTGATGGGTAGAAAACAGAGAGTGGTGGTAAATGGTATACAGTGAGAAGAGATGCAAGTCACAAGTGGGGTACCTCAGGAATCAGTCCTGGGGCCAGTCCTCTTAAATATCTTCATCAGTGGCATTACAGACAGACTGGAGGGTAAGGTGTGTCTGTTTTCAGATGACACCAAGATATGCAACAGAGTAGATGATACAGATGGGGTGGGCAGAATGAGAAGAGATCTGGATAAACTGGGAAAATGGTCAGAAGAGTGGCAACTGTGGTTTAATGCAAAGAAGTGCAAGATCATGTACATAGGGAAGAGAAACCCTGAAACCACCTATAGGTTGGGAGGGGAGTTGGTGGCAGTCACAAGGGAAGAAAGAGACTTGGGCATCATCATCACAGATGACCTGAAATCATCCAAGCAGACCGCTAAAGCAGTAGGTAATGTTAGGGGGATGTTGGGGTGTATTAGTATGGGTATCACAAGTCATAAGAGGGAGGCAACAATCCCTCTTTACAAGACACTGGTTAGGCCTAACTGGAGTACTGCATGTAGTGCAGGAGGCCACACCTTCACAAGGACATTAACCAAATTGAGGCAGTCCAGAAAAGGGCAACCAAAATGGTGCAGGGACTGCATCAGAAAACATACGAGAACAGATTAATGGAGCTCAATATGTATACCCTAGAGCAAAGGAGGGAGAGAGGTGATATGATTGAAACATTCAAACACCTTAAGGGCATTAACAAGGTGAAATGTTTCAATGTAAGAAAAACAGCAGGACAAGAGCACACAGCATGAGATTAGAGGGAGGCCAATTAAGGGGTAATGTGAGGAAGTTCTTTTTCACAGAAAGAACAGTGGGTGCATGGAACAGCCTACCTCAGGAAGTGGTGGATATGAATACAGTGTAGGGCTTCAAACAGGCATGGGATAGGCATGAGGGAGCAATACAGATGAGTATGAATAGATAGGTCATTGACAGAGCAAAGGCTGATGGCACATTCATAAGGTAGAAAAAGAAATGGGCAGACTGGATGGGTCTTGCGGTCCTTATCTGCTATCAACTTCTATGTTTCTATGTAGTTAAAATTGTGCCATATTAAGACGTATCTCAACCTCTTTTTGGGAACCCTAATTTTCAAATAGCAGGAAAAGTCCTTTCTACAGAGTTTTGGCCTGATATGGGTGTGGATATGGTTGGGGACCTTATTCGTGATCAGAAATTGTTGTCCTTTCAGGAAGCCCACACTTTATATCACTGGCCCATCCCTTTCTGTTTTCGGTACCTTCAACTGTCCCATATGCTTAGACAATTCTTTGGTAGTATCCGATGGCCTTGACCTCTATGTGATTTTGTTCTTTCCCTTTGCCACAGCACCCCTCCTTCCCATCATATTTCATACTTTTATCACTCTTTGCTGGAACATCTGGCAGTTAATGAAGGCCCCAGGTTTTACTATTGGCTCTTCCTACTACCAATTCCATAAGAAATTGGGCTGTCATCTAGAAACATTTATATAAATACATAAAGTGGGACAGGTACCGGTTCATGCAATTCCAGATTATCCATAATCTTTATTATACCCCAGTAAGATTGCACAAAATGGGTCGGCTACCCACAGAAACTTGCACCAGATGTGGTAAAGAACCTGGTACTCTGTTTCATATCCTGTGGTCCTGCAAGACTGTGGTACCCTTTTGGACTTTAATTAAAACATACCTAGATCCCCTGCTGGGGGTATCCAATGCTTTTTCTCCTGAAATTTGTCTCCTGGG
This sequence comes from Neoceratodus forsteri, assembly GCA_016271365.2. Lineage (NCBI taxonomy): Eukaryota > Metazoa > Chordata > Ceratodontiformes > Ceratodontidae > Neoceratodus > Neoceratodus forsteri. The sequence continues at coordinate 530,966,558 of CM028134.1, read as the reverse complement.
TGATTATACAGACACTCTGATTGGCAACCAGTGGTTCCATATGGCCCTAATCTCGATATGTGTGAAAAAGATCATCCTTTGGCACTGGCTTGATCGATGCCTACCTCCAGTTCATCAAATGGTACTGGGAAATATTATTTGCCTTGCAAGCAGACTGCCTTATAGCTAGCCTCTCTGGAAAGATGCATAGATATAATCATATCTGGGAGCCATTATATGTTTTACTTACGGTTTGAGTGTAGTTTTAATAGCTCCCAGTATACCTTTTCAGTCTATTGGTGTTTATATAATTGGCTGCATTGACCCAAACTCTTTGACCTGTTGTGTCTGTTATTTCCAGTGGTCTGGTGGGTGGTATGGTATAGTATGGTATGGTATGGTATGGGAGGAGGAGGGGGGATTTAAGGGGTATTGTGTTTCTTTTTTGTTTGAGCAACATGTATATCTTCCTGGACCAAGTTCAGGTTTTTTTTGTACTAATTTTATCTCCAGGAATTGTTATAACTCTTGTCTGTTGCTGACTTTTATTGACCTTAATAAAGTATACACAATTTGAAAAAAAAGACTAGAAGGCTGAAGGTAGTTATAAATGGCTATGAATTACTTTGGGGTTTAGTCACAAGTGATGTCTAGAGATGGGCGAAATTGCCTAAATTTGCTTTGCACTGAAATTCACAAACTTTTGGAAACTATGTTTTGACAAAAAACACAATTTGTGACATGATTCTTCCAGTGAATTGGCCAAATTCACATGGCAGATCTGGGCAACAGGCCAATTTGCAGGTGAATTAGACAATTTGCATGGTTCATCACAAGAAGTTGGCCCATTCTCTGCTGAAAAACTATATAAATTGTGTCTAGTTACATCCTTAAAGGGCTATACCCCCTCCTGCCTCCGAAAACTGTTCCATTCATAATGTAACTCCTCCTATCCCTTGTAGGCACCCTCCTCCCCATATACCCTGATGAATTGCATTAATCAAGTTAAGCTGGAGTCAGACGTGTCCACGACAGTTTGTCTGATTTAAAGTTTAATCAATACCCTACCCTTCCCTTTATGCGTGAGTCAAACACACTCCCCCACCTCCCATCAAATACTGTAAGTCCCACTGAGTAAGTCATATAGGAACAAAGCAAGTAGCCTGCTTCCTGCCTGTAGTGAGATTGCCATGAATGTGATTCTACCTATCTTCAATTGCAGAGACATTATATATAGTCTTGCTCCAAAGTCCACTCTTGCCTGGCTGTATCCCCTCTTTCACTCCTTCTGCTGCTTTGCCCTGGGTTACCTTTCCAGAACCCACCATTTCTTCCAATATTCTGACTTATCCTTGCCCTCCACTGATGCCTGGTACCTTGGTCATTCTGCCACCTTCATCTCCAAATTCTGGTTGGGCTTCCTCCCCCACTACATTTTCTCCCTCCTCTCCTTCCTTCCTTCCCTCCTCCTCCCTCCTCCTACTCCCTTTACAATTCTGACATCTGCTCTCTCACCATCTCCCCTGTAAAAGCACATGCTGGTCAAGTTCTCCTTCTCCTTCCATAAACTTTGGAGAACCTCCTTATTCCTATTCGCAATGCTCTTTCTTCCCAGTCACTAAACTCCCTCCTCCATAACTTCACTACTCACTCCTGCAGTTACTGCTAATCCTAGGCTAATCCCACTGCTCTTCCCTCCATACCACTTCTCCCCCTACTGGCTTGGTTTATTGGTTCATGATTCCCCTTGACTTGTCCCATATTGTACTTCCAGTCCCCCTTACCTCCCTCATTTTTCTTCCAATTTGCACTTTGCTGAACTGCTGATATTGATAGGCTATGTTTTGCACTACTTGTACATTGTGCTTCCTCTTAGTTGTCTACTGCATACTTTTTTCTTTTTATTATTATTATTGTTAGTATAATTGTAACATTACTGATGTTACTTATTACTGCTCTCTTTACATCCCCTTCCCCAAGACACATCTGGAAATGAACTGTTTAGCTCAGTATGTTTTTCCTGGTGAAACTGTTGAAAAAAAATAACAAAATAAATAAATAAACAAATAGCTCCCCACCCCACACTCAACACTCTTCTGGTCCTCCACCCTCTTTCCTCCCACCAGCAATAAGAAAAAAAATATGTCATAAAAAAGTGGTCCCCCGTCGAAAAGTGTCTGCTTTGTTCAGTGTCCACTTCAGTAACGGTGCAGATGAATGAATGGTGATGTCTTTGCTCCTAGTAAAATCTGATTGGCTGAAAATTCACACCGTTGTTGAAATAGACACTGAACAGATCAGATGCTCTGCACTGGAGGACGATTTTCTTTATTACAGTTGCTTTTTTATGGGTGTTGGAGGGGAAGAGGGTGGTGGAGACCCGAGGAGGGTTTGGTGGGGGGGGACTTATGATGAATTACTTGGTGATACTCAGGTGTGGAAGGCAGGGGGAGTGTGTTTGGTGCATGAGTGAGGGGAAGGGTAGGGTATTGACTGAACTTTAATTCTGATTGATTGTCTTGGATTCATCCAACTGTTACTTTCAGCTTTATTTGTTTGCTGCAGCTCACCGGGGGGTGGGGGGGTACCAGTGGGGGATGGGAGAGATTAGCATGAATAGTATATTTTTTGGGAGGTGGGAGGGAGTGGCATTACAACACAGTGGATGAGGGGAGGTTTTGTAAGTGTCATTTTTTTTTTTGTTAAATCAGTTAGCAAAGTTGCTGTTTTCTATATCCACAGCAAAATTTGTAAAGTGTGAATTTCCACAAATTTGTGCTGACTTTGCCAGCAAATTCTCTTCACAACATCTCTAGTGGTGTCCCTCAAGGGTCCATTCTAAAGTAATTATTATTTAATATTTTTATTAATAACAAGATCAAAGACACAGTGACATGGACATATAAATTCTCTGACAATATAAAAATTGTGAAGTTGGCACATAATTCCATGGATAGTGACATCCTCCAAAGACTTAAACACATTGTATAAATGGGCGAGTGACAACCACATGCAGTTTAGCATTGATAAGTGCACAATACTCCACTTCAGTAGAAAGAATATGAAATTCAATTATATATTGGGGGAGTAACACTAAAAACTAAAAAAAAAAACAGGAGAATGATCTTGGCATTATACTGTAAATGGAGAGGATCTTTAGCAAAGTACACAGTGTGAGACAATAGCTGAGAGATCACATTGACTGATAGGACCATTAAAAGAGGATTCAATAGCAGAAACAGAATAGTAATGATGCAACTGTATAACTCACTTGAAAGATTATGGAATATGGAGCTCAGTACTGGTCACCTCATTTTAAGAGAGAGATTATGAGGGTAGAGGGAGTGTAGAGGAGGATGAACAGGATAATAAATGGGGTAGATAAACTTATATATACTGTACAGATCATATCAAGGAGCTGAATCTCTTTCGCATGGAGAGGAGAAGACTCAGAGGGGATTTTATTCTTGTATTGAAAGCAGTACAAAATCTATATTTACTGGAAACATTGCATTTGAAAGTCAGAAAAAGTACTGTACATGTGATACCAGAAGTCAGAGCTTCCAGTTATAAGGAGGGGTATATACCAAATACTGAGAGAAGGTGATACTTCTTTTACACAGTGGGTTGTAAAATTATTGCATGAACTACCATCTAGTGTTGTCAAATGCAGTTAATTAATTCAAAATATATGTAGATTTACATATGCCCAGAAAGGACATTAATGGATATAAGCACTGAGTAGCCATAAACAGACTCAATAAGCCACCAAGTTTTCTTCCATCTGTACTGGCCCATGAACTGGTAAATCTATGATCCACTCCCCCCCCCCCAAAGCTTATCCTGCTGAGTATCTCACTGCCCAGATGGGGGTGGGTATGACACAGGGCAACTCCATTGTTTAGGGAAACTTGATGGCAAAGCTCACCAGGTGTCCCCTTGCAAAAACACTGTTAGCATGCACAGCTTTTCTTTGTTACTTCAGCTATAGAAATATTCACAATGACACAATCCAAAAGATCACTCTTTGCACCTGATAGCTTAAATGAGCAGTCCCTTTTTCTTAGGGGATAGAAGTTTTAAGAGTAATTCAGTTCATGCATCTCTTAGCTCATTTGAAAAGCACACACTGAGGCTGACCTCGCTTCACTATATATTGCACTAGGGCCATATTTCATTCAAGTTGCAGTTTGCACATTGGCCTGTATGCTTAGACTTTTATGTGAGACTCTCCCACCTCTTGCAGTTATATTGGACATCCAGTGCACAGCTTTTACTGTCATGGGAACTACTGTTAACCCATGTGGCTATTCAAACAGATATTGTACCAGCTCTGAGGCTAGCACCCCGTGTGGATAAATTCATCCCTGAACATGCCCAACCCATTACTGAATAAAATAGGAACTGTTCTTTTTTACTGTAGTTTAGAAGCTACTGCGGGAAGAGATCTGCTCTTATCTCCTCTGAACCCCACTATTGTCATACTCTACCCTCCAGTTCCAGCACCCACTCCAATCACATTATTATGCATGGCATCTTTAGGGAACCCTGCATGCCCCAAAGCCATTGATATGCATTTCTTGAGGGGATGCTAACCCAAGAACCCACTTCTGCCATCTGTGGCACTACCTATTTGTTCAAACTCCCCACTACTCCCTGTTTGGTCATGTGGCCTGCTTGGAGCTTCCAGGGCTGAGTACTGAGCACCAAGCAACACCCAGAGAAACCCAAGAGTGTGGCCTCTGACCACAGCCTTCACCTCCTCTCCTTGAAGTGTCCAATTCTCGATCAGGCACTGCATTATGTATGGCTACCAGATTTCCATGGATTCTCAGTCCCAAACCCTTCCAGCCTCCACTGGTTTGGACAGGAAGAGCCTGTCATGTGGTACTGTGCTACCCCGATACTGACACCCTGTCACTGAGTCATAACAAGTGGTCCCCCTCCAACCCCCAACAGTACTCTGTGTCCACAAGTAAATCCCATTTCACACCCATCCTTCTTCCATGAAACACCAAGGACTTGAACCTGAATGCTGGCACTGGTACAGACACTGCTTCCTCCTTTATGCCTTTAAAGGCCAAACCCCAGATCCAGGTCCAAGTCCAACTAGACGCAGACTGCTTCCTGTCAAAAACTCTTTTTTATACCTATCACTATCATCCCCATTTTTAAAGGGCAAATATATTGGTATACTGACACCTAGTACTTTGATGGATGGACTAGTAACAGCTCACCACCTTTCTAGGAAAAGAATGCTACATAAACAATGTTGCTTACATTTTCTTTAAATAATTATGTATTTGGGTATGTACTGTGACATTTATTTTATCACCCCCATGTAATGTTTTGTGTATTTATTTAGAAATAGTCCTGCTTTTTCCTTATTTCCCCACACAATATTAATTTGTTTTATTATTTAGCAGTTCCAGAACCCAGTGGCATCAGTTGGAATGAAGACTACAGTGATGCAGAACACAGTGACATCAGCTGAGCCAAGGTCAATGTATTTTGCTCTAAGATGAGTTCTCCTCCCTCATTGATGTCATCCATAAAAATCTCCCCCACATACTTACTTTACTACATGGACATGGTATAAGCACTGTGCCCCAAACAGCCCTCACCAGTCCAGACCCCGTCTTTAATTCCATTCATTACTGTATCCTAAACTACCCTCTGTGCACTAATCATTGCTTCCTGTATTCCAATCACTCACTCCCATCACTCAAGGTTAGATGATTTTTCCACTGTGCCTCCTTTTTATGTTGGCTTGCACTTACACAAGAAATGTTTTGCTACAAAGAGTGACATTTCAGAGGTGTGACACTGGGGAGCCAATTGCAGTTCTAGCTACAAGGGGTTTAACAGTACAGACAAATGACCAGACAATCTGGTCATGACACTATTCACTGGCTGCTGGGCAGAAACTTTGTGTACTTGAAAGAAATCAGCTGCTTCTATCAGGCAGTGGCTGACTGCTTCATTTACATAAGGCTGCCCAACAACCAGATGAGTGGAGACACACAGCCAGTGACCCACTGCAGATGCTAACACCCAACACTGGTTAATACTGCCCAGCCAGTACTCCCAGTCTGGGGGGTACATCATCACCAGAAGTCAATGGAGCACTCTGGGGCAGATCCAAGAATGGACTTGTACCTTCACTTGCTTATGTGCACTCACTGGCATGGAGACGCACTGCTGGGCTTCACACTTGTTGCCATTCTAATTGTGCCTTAGATGACGGAGATAATGTCTGCTAACTAGCCTCAGATGTGTACCGCACAGCTGATGATTGGTCTCCGGTCTTGACCCTACCACATGGTGCCAAAAATAAGACAGAGACTCTCCAGGTACTGTTTCTTACAGTAAATTAATTACAGACTCTCTGTCCTGCTCTCTGGTTGCTACTGACCACCTAGAATGTTGACACATCAGAACTAGTATTATTCTGAAATGTACTGAACACATGCATAGCAAATGGTATGTGCAAGCCAATGTTCATCATTGACAAATGCTTGTCATACATGCTGTAATGCAGTTCTCTACTCTATTTCCCCTCCCTCCTGACCCCTGTGCTCACCTCCTCTACTCCTAGTCCCTTGACTCAATTGAGACCCGTTCCTTCTCAGCCCCCAATGTAAAAGCTTGTCTGTCTAATCTCCCCATCTTCTCTCATCCCCTCATACTCTGGAACAACCTATTATTTCCTGCATTCCTTTCCATTCCACCTTCTCCTCCTACTTCAAAGCTCTCCTATGTAACCCCTCTACAGGGGTACATAAGATTACTCTTGCAACTAGTACCCCTTCATGTTCCTTCCTTGTTTTTACCTGCAGTTCCTGCTCCCCTCCGATACCTCTCCTTCTTTTTTCCTTCATGTTGCCACTCCCTTATACTGCCCCTGACTTTGCTCTCTAATTCTTCTCCTGAACAATTGTACTTTAGTCTTTTTTGTGTCCATACTATACTGTATTATTGTATTATACCTATACCTTCCAACATTTTGTATTTAATTGTTTAGTTCTTCATTGATGCTATTGTATTATTTTATTTTGCTGGGTTCTCCTACATTTCTATAATGTGAATGTTACATGTAGAATTGGGTCTTGGCTCAGTGTGCCTTTCCTGGTCAACAAATACTAAATAAAATGTATATATAATAAAAACTATGTCCTTCACTAATTTATTTAAAAAGCCTCATTTTGCTGCTCAGGCTGAAGTCACAAAACAATGAGCTTGCTGGTCTCAGCTCGGTCCTCAGCACACAATTGTCCATATTAGGAAACCACTGTTCAGCATTGCCCAGTTAGCCACAACTGTCATAGTTTGCTCATCATGAGTCATAAGAGGCCTGTGGCTAAATAAGCATACAGGTTGAATGATGATCTCACCCTACACCTTACAACTAAGTGAAACAGTGAAAACTGTGGAAATCAGCATTGCAGTTGCTTGCACTATACATGGCCTGCAACTTTTGGTAAACAGGTTGCTTCATTCTCTAATGCCATCAATTACTCACCTTTCACAGGCTTTGAATTACTAGCAGCCACCTTCAAAAGATAAAAAAATGAACAAAACCCTAAATATATTCAATATGACAGATCAAAGACAGAGCATATGACTGTATTTCAAGACAATTTGCTTAAAGCATGTTTCTGCAAAGAGAGAAAATGTCTTCACCTATGCATATTATGTAGTTTAAAGCATAATGCCCAAATAAAGAACACTGTATGACTTTGTTTCCCTAAATGATTAATAACATAACAATAACTTTTGAAACTGTGCAGTTAAGTTGCTGCTTTAGCACAAAATGGGCAATACACTAGATTTATTTTGCTAATAGAATGGTTTCAAGATATTTTAAAGTCTCAGTAAAGTGGTTTGAAGTATGTAAAGCACACAAGGAACAGGCTTTATAATTGCCAGGGGAATTGTGCGTCGTATAACACTTAGTCTTTGTACATGCAGATTTTAATGTCCAAGCTGATTAAACTCCACCAAGAAAAATTAAACAATGAAAGATGCTCTCTATAGTGTCAAAAACATATTTCAAGATGGTTTAACTGTAGCTAAATATTCAATGATAAGAACAGGGTTGAAATATGCAAATTTAGAATGTTTTCTACGGTACATCTCAAACAGGGTCATTTTTTTTAGATGTGTTTTGCTTTCATTTTATTCCTTTTCACTGAAGAACAGCTGGAGAATTGCTTAACATCTAATTCTGTGATCTATTGTTTAAAGAATTTGCAATGACAATGTGGTTGGGTACATAGATACATGGATGTGTAAGACAGAAAAAGAGTAAAAGTCCATCAAATCTACCCTCTTGTTCCTTCCTAGGATTCCACAATCCTTTTGCAGCTCTCAGAGCCCCCAACCATTTTTTTTTTTACTTCTAATTACCTCACTGTACATATCACATTGGGATTTGAACCCTGATATAATTATAGCATTATTCACATTACTGGGTAGATTAATCCACCTAGCCTCCACCCTCTCTGTAATCTAATATTTCTTTTAGTACTTCTTGAAGCTATCTCCTGCTAATTTGTGTTTGTCAATTCTAGTGGCTGTGCTACTCCTTAATTTGAATAAATCCAAAGAGCCTACCTTGATGTGTGCCTGCATGTATTTGGAAGGTTCTATCATCTGTCTGCCACTTAAGTTTTCTTTTGGCTACATGCTTAGGCTGTCAACACTTTCCTGATAGGAACTATCTCATTGCCCCCAGGAGATCTTTGTTGCCCTTTGCTGAATAGTTTCTATCCTTTCCTGGTTCTTTTTCAGGTGAGTGTTCCAAACATTTACACAGTGCTCCAGGTGTGGCCAAGTCAATTAAATGTACAGTGATAAGATCACCTCTTGGTTTTAGCTATCTACCTAGTAAATCCTAGCATTCTGTTAGATTTCCCAAGTTGTGTATTGTTATAAGATGAGGATTTCAAACAGCTGTTTATTGCTGTATAACCCTAGGTCCGTTTCCCACCATGACTCCATTGATAACATATTCTGTCTGGATTTTTTTTGCTGGCAATGTGCATCACAATGTTTTTTGGGGGATTAAATTTTAAGTGCCATATTCTGGACCACTGCTCCCACTTTCCTGCTTTACATCCTTATTCAGGCTGTTAATCTCCTCATCACTGTACTTTACATCCTTATTCAGGATGTTAATCTCTTCATCACTATCTATCCTCCTGCAGAAATTAGCTGTTTCAGCAGACATGCATACTTTACACTGCAACCCCACACCAATATAACTGATATCATGTATTTATTTTTATCTATTCATTTGTTAACCAGATAATAACTTAATGGGCACAGATTCCACTGACTTAAGTAATGCAGACATTTCATAACCATCTTGCACGAGCACCTAATGCATATAAAATTACACATATCCCCATAATGCAAAGCACTGTGGGAAGTATAAGCAAATAACCATGACAGACTTTAGGCTGGTTCTACTTTACGCAAAAGTGCATGGTGCCAAATGGCCTCTCATATACTCTGCAGAGGCTAGAAAAAGAAGACAAAGACACATTTTTAGCCTTTTCAGAATGTGTGTCAGTGGTCATTTGGCACCATAACTCTTCCTTTAAACAGAAGCAATCTAAATTATTGTCATGGTAATTACCATGCACTTCTCACAATGCATTGTGTTTTGGAGATATGTGTAATTTTACCTTTCTTTGAGACCTGGCTTTAATGCCAATGCTTTGGCTGGATATCCCTTGCCTCAGTGCTTTTATACTGAAGTGCTTTGTCTTCTGTATCACCTAAAACAGATAACAGGTTATGACAATGTGCTATTTTACTTTGTAGAGATTACATATTAATAAGCAAACAGGAAAATGTCACTCTCTGAAAGTGGAGGTGGTGCAGAGTGGGATGGCCAGCCTACTAAAACACAAAGGAGTAGGAGTCTGTACTAATCAATCCCTGTAAACAAAATAAAGGCACTGAAGTATGAGTTATACAAATTTATTGTAAAGCAGCAGGTGGAGGATAATTCTGCTAGAACTCTCAGCCCCAGTGCTTCAACCTTATCTAGGTCTTTGTCAGAGGGCAGGTCTATGTCACATGAGCAAAAGATATTGTATTTGAAGTGACATGCATCAGAAAATAAATTGTACAAAAGACAAGGTCCAAGTGTTACATGAAACCATGCCCATATTAACAAAAAAAATGGTGGTAGCTATCAACTAAAGAACAGGAACATATTAAACATATTATTCTATTGTATGCAAATTGATAAGTACAAATCCTAAAATAGCACAACAATCTAAATACAAGAATCCAAGAAAAATCCTGGAATGCTCATAAAAATGTCTGCAAAGAGACAAGAATTGAAATCTAATAAACAGCCTTAATTTGAAAGTTAATTATTAGCAAAGTAAAAGAAGTAGGTCAGATGCCAGGAAAACTGAATAAAGGTTTAGATGGGAATTGAAAGGTGTGGAAAAGGAATTATGCTCCTAGACTTAGAAATTAATCGGTGAATACAGGATGCCAGATAGGAGAGATGAGGTAAATATTTATCTGTGGAGTGAGGATATGGGGAAGGGAGGGAGTGTAGAGAAAAATAGGAAAAGATGGAAAAGTGGAGTTTGGAGTGGGGAAGAGGCTTTAGAGGAAAAGGGCAAAGGATGGGAAAAGTGGGTTAAATAAGGGAGAGGAATGGAAGGAAGAAGAGCTGGCCAATAGAAAATTAGAAGTAATAGATGTAAGCAGAGGAAAATGATAGGAAAAAAAAGGTCAGTTAGTTATGCCCCTCAAACCAAAAATAAATGTGTGCAAAATCTTCAGTACATGGAACCCATATGTGGTTTTCACGTAGTTCAAAATACAGGCTTAGATGCATTAAAGGAATGTGTTGCTTCGACCAAACCAAAATATTCCCGTCGCAAGTGTCTACTAATTTCAAAATCTGAAAAAAAAACCCAGAAATAAATAGGAAATTAATATATAGGCTGTGATATAAATTCAATGAAGTCATGACAAAATTGGCTAATTGCAGGTAGCCTCTAAAGAAAACTGATAACAGAGGCACACAGCAAATTTCATAAGTAAGGTGTAAAATCCATCTTTTCTTCATTTAAATCTGAAGGGCAAGCAATATTTGATGAAATAATCCATTTGTCTTGCTCTGCAGTAGGGTACATAATCTATCCTCACCTCAAGGGTGTCTGCAGATATGCTCTAGAGCCATGTATTTGAGACAATCAGTTTTGAACTGTGTTTTTCTGGAAAATGAGATCCAAGGGTGTTATTCTGGTTGCCATTTGAGTTTGCTCTAATATGCTACTGTAGTCTCTCTTTAACTGGTCTGATAGCTCTTCCTATGTAGACCAATTTACAGGAGTACCAGAAAATGTAAATAATGAATGGTGTGGTGCAGTAATAAACAGTTTGATGTCAACATTAATGGAACCTGTGGTATATTTGTTGCTGGGTTTTGCATGTTTACAGGTGCTACACTTTCCACATTTGATGAAACCCATAGGCTTTTTGGCAACCAGTTTAATCACTCCCTCTCTCTTTTTCTGTAGCTATGTTCAATGTTTGTGGAATAGTAATAAGGAGATATGGGGTATATAGTGCTTGTGTAACTTGTAGTACTTTTAGTGACTTTACTCTATTCCCACTCTTGAGTAGTAGGTATGTAGGTAGTAATTTGTAAGAAATAGAAGGCCCACAAAGATACCTCCTCCAACTCATGGAGAGTATGACCCCCTGGCACCCAGGAGAGAAAAACCCCTCAGGTGGAAGAAACTTCTATGGATCCATGGCCGGAGGTCTGCCCATCCCCCTGGGCATATTAAATGGAGAAGAACCTAGGTTCTATTAACCATAGCTAATTTGAAGTTGGTGAGCTGCTTGGAGAGATGATAATCCATCTTCAATCCATGGATGATGCTGATCACATGATGATCCTGAGATTGAAGAGTAGGTCTGTTCTGAATGAGTGATGGAATCCTAAGTATGAAGTAAATCAGGGTGAAGGAGGATGAAGGTAGACAAAGTTTATAAGATGATGAATGATGCTTGTCCAACAAAATTGAAATGGTGTAATGGGCAGAGGGACCATGACCAGATCCATAAGGTACTAATCTGGGAATGGTGGAAATGCAGTGGTAGAAGTCATTGGTGAATGATCCAACTTGTAAAAGGTTTGAATGTATGGGTATGGTCTAGAGTCTAGGAAGTCTGTACTGAACAAGGAATCACTAAGGAAGCATCCATAGAGTAGAAATTGTAGAAGAGTTTTTGAGTGCCCTGGGAAATGATGGTTTGTTCTTGATCCAAGGATGATACAGAGTGAATGATGATCCTGAGGATTAAGTGTACAACATCTAGTTAAAGGAGGGCTAACGTAGTCCATGTTTCCAAGGTGACAAAGGATGTATGTCCAAAGGGATTGAAGGTGCATAATGAGTTGAGAGAGCAAGATTTGATCGATATAAGACCAGACAGTACACTGTGGGAATTATGATGATTTGTAAAGCTATGGGTGACTGATTCAATTCATATAAGGTTTGATATTCAATGTAGTCTGGAGGTAAAGAGTGGTTAGTGGGTGGTAAGTCACTGGGTAAACATCTCAGAGTAAAATGAGTAGAGTAGATTTTGAGTGTCTGATAAAAGTAATGCCATCAGTGATTAGTAAGCACTAGAGGAAGATTTGCAGAGCCATCCAGATGGTAGCCTAATAAATGAGGAATGATTGGAATTTTGATATAAGGAATAGATGGCTTCTTTGGTCATGATGTTCGTGACTTATACTCAACTCCTTTTCTGGTATACTGCCTGAAGAAAATGAGGATATTCCTGTGGTGTAATAATTTAGGAGATGCACTGTGGTGGTATAGGTGGTTAAGTTTACAGGTAATCCTGATGCTGAAGTACATGAGAGAAGCTGGGGCGGATGAGAGGAAGAGTCTGTAAGCTGGATTGGTAGTGAGATCAATTAGTGCAGGATGCCACGGGATTTTAGTGCTACTGCTGATTAATACTGATTGGGATGCAAGGTTGAGTTGGTGAATTTGTCTTGGCTGTTACAGATTGCCAGTTAGAATTCAGGAGAGCCAGTTCTCAGTGATGATCTTTCCTGTAGAGATTAATGAAGGTACTTCGAGAAGAAGAAGCTGAAGGGTCTGCTGGAGAGTTGTTGACCTGGCTGAAGGTACTGGGTGAAAAGGTGCAGATAATTGTATAATGAATAGTGATGTCTGGGAGTGAAATTGAGGTTTGGATGGCATGGAGTCAGTAATCAGCTAGCTGTAGAGATACCAAGATGAATATTCTGGAAGATATCTGTGCAACTCCTAAAACTAGCAATGTCTGTTGGAAAGTAGGAGTCTAGTAACTTGGTCATCAGAGTCATTGTTGAAATAAGAGATGGCAGGAGGCAAAATGGATGATGTCCATAGCTGAATGGGTTATCTTGCGATTCCTGGTATCTATAGAAGTGATGCTGATTATGAAATCTGAGTTTAAGAAAAGGATTTAAGACCTTTCCATGTATGAGGATAGTCGTTGAGATGAGGCATACAGGGAAGTCATGGTGATTGGATGGACAGGGATCAGAGGGTATATCCGATAGAGATGGATGATATCTCCTTATTGTCCAGGTGAATGGGATTCCATGAATGATTGTGAAGAACTGAATGGGCAGTATGAGACTCTATGATAACATAAGAGTCTATGGGGCATGTGAGCCAAGGAATGTTTGGTGGAAGTAGTATTAGTCCAGAGTAATGAATTAATGATCAATGAGTAGTGGAAGGGTGCTGTTAGAAAGGCTGGAGTAGGAGTAGGGGATGGGTCATATGGAAGAACAGATGACTGGGTAGGAGTACTGGTCAGTGATAGGATACAACGCCCAAAAGAGCCTCAGCAAACAGTACAAAGGCCCAAGCCAGCAAGATGAAGATGAGAAGGCAGCCAGTCAAATGGGAAGGAAGTGCAGAGTGGATACTGAGGAACTGAAGAATAAGCAGAGGATAATAAGGGTTAGGTGAAGCCGGATGACATCCAAAAGCAGTAAAGTACAGAACCAGGGCAGTGTCATGGCTAACAGCAGCAAATTGCAGGAAAGTGGAAGTGAGACATTAGATGATGATCCATGGAAGGCTGAGGAGCCAAGCTAAGCACCAGGAGCAACTGAGGTGAGGGACAGGAGTCCCACATTTGATGAAGGCTGGAAGCGACTAGAAAAAAATGATGGGAGATGCTTGGGTGATGAAGGACAAAGTCCCAAATCGGCAAAGAAAACAAGCTTATACAACAGTCTAACTGGTGACCAGCAGCAAGGAAGTTCATTAGGCAGTCGACCTGGAGTGAGAAGGGACTGAATGAGTCAGCAGAATTCATATGATGAGGTAAAGGAGACTAAAGTGGCTAGAGAACAAAAGTCCACGGAAGAGTGGGATGGCGAGAGGAGTCATTCAAAGTAGAAGGGTCCTGCATTTGAAGGGAAGTGGCAAACTGGCAGGATAGAGGCAAATGAGTCAAAGAGGTCCAGTTTACATGGTTGAAGTCTCAAGCAGAAACAGAAGGTCCAGGTCCAGAAGGGCCATGGCATCTGGTAGCAGGAGGAAAAAAACACATAAGAAGCAGTGGAATGGAAGGACATGCAACTAGCTGGGACATTCGAGGCAAGACAATCTGGCCTGAATTTGGCTAGGAAATGTAGAACAATGAGAGAACTTGGTGGAAGAAATTCCATTCCTGAATGGAAATGGCAATCCGTGTCGGTGTAGATGCAAACAGTGGAGACAGTTCATGTTAGAGTCAGGAAGTTAGCAGATGGGACGAAGACTCTGGCTGCAAATGAGATAAGATGGAGAAGCAAGTCAGGCAAAGTCCTGTTCCTGAAGGGTGCAGCAGCCAGATATTGGGCTGAGAACATTTGAGATGAAGCAGTAGACTGTAGACACAGGCAACCATCAGGGATAGCAGAGGTGGATGGTGATGACCTGATGCAGCATAAATAGAATGATGAGAGTGCGCAGAGTGTGAAAGTTCCATTTTCGAAGGGAAGCAGCAATTGGTATTAGGTAGAGAAGGTATGGTATAAGTCTGTAGATTGGAGACATAGCTCCCATCCCTGGTAGTCAGGGTGAGCTAACCTACACTCAATACTGCCAAGCAAAGTTAGGGATGGAGGATGTCGAGTTGACAAGTAGGAGGTAGCTCTATTCCTGACGGAAGTGGCAACTAGTATGAGGTGGAGAAGATATGGTATGAGTCAGTAGATTGTAGACATGCCAGCAGGTGAATAGCAGGAGGTAGTGGTTGAAACAGATTCCCAGCCCCAGGGGACAGGGGAAGCCTAATTTCACTCAGCACCTCAGAAACTGTGAGTTAGGGACAGAGTTCATAATACCACTGGTATGAGCTAGCAGAAGGCACAAATGCTGCTTTAGAGAGAAAGAGAAAGTAGGAGACAAACTGAGATAAGCTGATGAATTAGTGCATGTCATGATAGAAGATAGGAGTATGGTACGGATGGCAGATACAAACACAAAATGGGACATGTAGGGATGATACTGGGAATACTATGAGGGAGGTAAATAGAATCCACAGAATGAAAAGCATGAACTAGGGAAGGCATTGGGTATTGTAGCAAGTGGGAATGTAGGCAGCAGGGAAGTAATAAGTGGAGTATGGTGCCAACTCATGGCGTATGCATGAGGTAGTGGTAAGGAGGAGTTTGGTGCACTCTTAGCTACTAGGTAGACATGATAAAGTGGTACTGGAGAGGCCAGATGAAATTAGCAACAGGAAGTTATCTGACTCCTGCGAGCTGTAGTTTTCTTTTTGCTGCAAGCAAATGAACTGGAAGGCAGATAGTCCAGAAGTCCTTATCCGAGTGAAAGCGTTGATAAGCATGTGAAGTGTGGGCACAACAGAATAGGGCCAGCATATAGTTCAGCCCACAGGTCTCACTTTCCCAAGGAAACCTCTCCATAATAACTCTATAAGCAAGGAACTGAGCTGTTGCAGTCACCCTCATGGCTTGCAGAACTAGCATGTCCAGATGGAGCTATGGCAATACCATATTTTGGGTCTCTGGTGTTTAAAGATTTTTACTTCTGCTCAATGTGAGGTAGCATGGGTAATTCGAGGGAGAAATAAGAGTACAACAAATGGTGACAGCAGGACATCGGTAAGGAGGAGTAGAAACTGGTATTGTTAAACAGGGACATTGAACCATTGAATGGATGTCACTAGGAATGGTTAAGAGAATGGAGAAACAAACAGCGGTAGCATGAGTAGCTAAACAGTACTGTACCTTCGGGGAGCTAAGTTCACCATGGTTGATGCCACAGGCCAGCTTAAGTATGCATTGATTGGGGTTGAATGTAAGGAATTTACAGCGGTACTTACAAGTAAGACCTAAACAGCCTATATCCACAGTGTGGCTTGAGTACCACTATTGAGACCGGAGGTTCTGGGTAGGAATGCTGAGTCCACAGAGCTGCTGAACTAATGAGGTGAAGAGCACTTTCTGGATGGAAAGGAATAGGAAAGCCTCCGGAAGGGAACTAGGGAGACCAGGGGACTGAAGGTAAGGTGCGGGGACGCCCTTGAGCATGGGGCGCAGGGGAATGGGAAGCCCAAAAAGAAATGGGGAAAGGAGGAAACCCAGGCACCAGCGGGAGAGAGGGGAGTGAAGGACAGGAGCGGGGTGTGGCAGAAGCTGCCAACGAGACCAGACAGACAAGGGAAAGAAAAAAATAGGCACAACATGGTGAAACAACTAGAGGGAAGAAGGGATCAAAGCAAGGGAAAACAAATCAGACAGCAGCAGAGGCACCAAAGAAATACAGCCACACAAGCCATGTAGGGAGGCCATGGATGAAATAAAACTCCCTAAGCAAGGGAGGTTTGTTAGAGGAGGACTTTAGTAGAAGCTGTGGGAGGAGCTATTCCTCACATTGAACCTCGGGCGAGCCCTTCCAAAATGGCTGTTTGATAGTCTATCTCTAATGTTTCTGTCTTTACTGAACATTACTCTAGGCTTGGTAGAAGTGTTGTCTTTAAGAACAGGGTCTGTCAGAAGCACAAGTCAGAGTTTATGCACCAGTCCTCCTAGCTGCCATGCAAGTAGATTATAATCAGTGACAAATGTAACCAATAGTGGTGTATTAGTGATTATTTCACCAGTGGCACAATCCTGGAAATTTGGTTGTTTCTTTTGTTTTTAGAAACTAATAGTTCCACAATGGTCAAGTTGAGGACCTTGTCCAGTGCCTCCTGTAGGACAGATTCATCATAAGCCCTTTGGAAAAATCTGACTTTCATCACTTTTTGCCTATTGAATAAAGGTTTCAGTTTCTGAGCGATTGAATCTCAGCTTGAGCATCTATCCACTGCTTATAGAGGAAATTAGATGCTTGGGCTGGACACTACATGCGTGCAAAACTGGATTTGTTGCAGTATCTTTTCTTTAGCCTGCTTTTTGAACCCTTTTACATGGTAAACCTATGAGTTCCAGATCTAAAAATTTAGCAGCATACTTATTTGATTGGTAGGTAAACAGGAAGTTAAAGTTATTACAAGTAATATATAATAAGAAATCATTAATGATCTCAACCTCCCCTTTCCAAAAATAATGTCATCAATAAATCTGTAATTGATAATGATGTGGTTCAGAAAATATTTGTTGGTTCCATTAAAAATGAACTTCTTCTCCCAATAACCCGTAAACAAATTTGCATATGAGGGGGCAAACACAGCCCCTGTAGTAGTTCCACATTGTTGTAAAAAAAATTATTTGTCAAAGGTGAATTAGTTATGAGATAAACAGAATTCAAGTGAGTTAAGGAGGAACTATGGTAAAATGCCTGTTTCATCTGCAAATAAAAACTCAATAGCTTCAAGCCCTTTAACATGCTGTATAGAAGCATATAGACTGGTCACATCTATAGTGATCTAGCTCTAATTCACATCCCAGATTAATTTTTTTCATTTTTTTCCCCTTCAGACCCATGCTGTTCCTTAGATGAGCTCTAGGTTTCAGTACTCCAGGTTGGAGAAAGCTGTCTATAAAAATACATTATGAGTCAGTGACCCCACCCACAAAACTATGGCATGGGCCAGAGGATCCTTTAAGTTTTTATGTCTTTTAGGGAGGATGCAATTTATTTTCAGACAGGAAGCCTCCTTTCTGATATCCAGCAACACTTTAAGGAAAGATTAGGATAGTCATATAACTCCCGGAACCATTTTTTTTTCAGGTCAATGTTCAGGCTGGTGTAGTTTGGTTCAGCTGACAGTAAATCTGTTACGCTTTATGATAATCAGACTCATTTGTGGTACCCCCACCCAGGTCTGAGTTTTTAAAAATGATTACCTTTAATTCTTTAAACTGTTTGAATGCCTGGTGTTCTTCAATAGTTAGATTCTTACTGAAATGAAAATTAGTGTTATGTAGCATTTTGCTCACTTCATTTAACAGCATTTTTTCAAAATTTGCAATGGCTGGACTATGGACCTGGGGCAAAACAATGATTTATGTTTAAATTTACTTTGTTCTCATGACATACTGGGATAGATTTTTGAAAGTTCGAGATTGCTGCAAATCCCAGGTGCATCAAAGATTTGGCACACTGGGCTTGCTGCAATCTAAAGGGATTTTCTATCCCTTGTGGCAACTGATGCTTCCCATACCATCTATTTGTCCTCTGGATTAAGTCAACATCAGGGACTGTTTTCATGGAGTTTGCACCCATGATTTCATGCAAGCTGCCTTAAAGCGGGTGAACTGTCATAACTCCGCACAAGATTGTAAATTTGGCCACAGTTGCAGCAAACAGGTATGGCGCACAGAAAGGATTTGATGCATGGCTTGATGCAAGCCCTGTACCAGCCTTTGAAAATCTGGCCCAGTAAGTTCAGGCTCTTGTGCAAGAGTTGTCGGTCTCAGCTAATAGTTCAGACAGATTAATTTGATCAATAACATCATCCCCATCTCATGGAAAGTCCTCAGATGTCATGTCCATATCTGTCAAACACTGTTGATTGTATTGATTCCCATCTACTCTGCTACTGGCCAAGCTCACATCTCATTCTCCCTGTTGTCCTGAGGTACTGTAACTGTAAGGGAATCTCCTGCTGAAAGCTCCAAATATCCCACATTTGGGTTAGCCAGATTGGCTTAAATTCAGGCAAGGTAATGTCTCAACATTAATTTGCGAATTGGCTTGACTAATCCATCTGTCACCTTAAATTCATCAAGTGAGGGCGCTGGAACAAAAGAAAACCCACTGATGAGTGTTGATTTCTGTTTTTCAGCTAGTTCTATTTTTGTCGGGTTTATAACGGTAATGTTTTGTTCCTCAGTGTTCACTGATTTATGTTGATTTCTATGTTTTCCTTTTTTGCCACATCTTGTCTTTTTAGTATAGTGTTTTTTTTTTCCCCTTGGCTTCCTCTGCTATGTCTAAAAAATGTTTGGGATGGAACCCCATGTGCATGGTGCACCAGAATTTTCCAAATTGATTGGTATGATCTTGTTAGCAGATTCCTGTATATTAATTGATTTTACATTTTGTTTCCTTTGTCCAAACTGTCTGCTTCTCGAGCATGAGTGGGACCACCCCCTGTTTTGTGATCTCTCTCTCGTCTTTTCCATACAAACACTTCTTTCTAAAGTCTGCTATATCTCTAGCAAGTGTGTTTCTTTTCCTAGAAATAAGGTATTTTTTGTATTTATCAGTCTTTTCTTATATAGTTGTTGTTAAATGCCTCAAAGTCTGGCTTAACTTTGAAGGGTATCAATTGCGTCTGTATTTCTTTGATCTCGATATTAACAACTTCCTGTTGTCTGCTGTCCCTTTTGATCCAGGTGCTTATTTATTTGGTAGCACACTCTGAAAGAGCAGAGTCCCAGTCATCCTTCGACTGCTCATCATCAAAACCTGATGTTGGCCTCTCGTCCAGATGGAGTCCCCTTGGTGAGAGGCCTTTCCGTAAGTAATGCTCTAGTTTTATTCGATTATGGTAATAGTTTAGCTCAGAGATTCTCTTTGTTTCCAACTTCTGAAAGATCTCTTTTAATCCCTCACTTGTGGCATCTGTCTCTCCTTCTCAGAAGAGAGAAAATCCCTCTACTGCTCCCAACATCAGTTAATTGAGTCTGCATTATCCAGACAATCAATGTCTGTATCACCCTCTGAATTACTTTCTACCAGTATCACCGGTGTTGCACTCAGTTCGGTCATGCTTGCATTTTATTTTGCTAATAATTAACTTTCAAATTAAGGTTGTTTACTAGCTTTCAATTTCTGTATCTTTCTAATTGTTTTTAGGAGAATTCATGGATTTTTTCAGGTTTTTGTATTTAAATTTTTGTTCCATTTTAGGATTTGTACTTATCAATTTGTATACGATAGGATAATGTGTTTTAATATTTTCTGCTTTTTTTGTTGATAGCTGCCACCATTTTTTGTTAATATGGGCACAGTTTCATGTAACACTTGGGCATTGTCTTTTGTACAATATATTCTTCTGATGCATGTCACTTTAAATGTAAAATGTAAAAAAGGTGGTTTTCCTGATGTGAACTGGACCAACCCCTTGTTGAAGGCCCAGATAGGGTTAAAACCCTCGGGTTGAGGGTTCTAGTCGGATTGTCCTCCACTTGGTGCCATACAATAAATGAGGTATAACTCAGTACTTCAGTGCCTTTATTTTGTTAACTGGCTACCACAAGTGCAGAATCCTACTCCATTACATATAGAATAATGCATGGAGAAGTGTGGTTAATAGGGATTTTATGCACCCACCGAGGTGTGTGATGCCCTATAAACTCCTGTACAAGCCTGTGGTTTATATGGGTATTTCACATCAAGAGGGTGCATAAAATTCCCAGAGAACCACACCCTTTTTCATGTTTTCTTTTTTACATTTACTGGTTTTTGATGTTTTTTGGTTTAAATTCTCTTTTTTGTTACTTTTCGAGGGTAACTGTTACCACCAACAAGCTTGTCTCATGCTGAGTGACCGATTGTGTAGCGTTTGTGAATGTCCAGAGCGAGGACAGCTTGTCGGCGTTTTTTCTGGTGATGCTGTGGTTCTGTTCTGCCCGTTGTTTATGGAGCTCCATAAACCACATATGTGGTTTATGGAGCTGTTGGGCGCTCACTGTCAGTGGTTTATAACCACTAACCAGTAAATGTAGTCACAATAACAACTGCATTTATTGTTAAAAAAAAATAATAAATAAAAAGCAAGAGGTGTAGGCAACATCAGCCTGTTGCTTTTCAGAACCTATAGTTCCTTTTTCAAAGACTGAAGAATCATTGTTACAAAACTGTTAAAATAGTGTATTGGCATGTGACATCACTATGACACAATTTAAAATACTAACATTTCATTGGTTAAAAATGGAACACATGTGCTGTGATGCAAGCATGTATCTACAACTTCATTCAGAACACATTTATTCCCCTAAATCACAAACACATTGCTTAAAATTAATATCATATTAAAAATCTATACTATTTATAAAAAATGCCATCATACAAGACACTATAGCAATGGAACACAAGGGGAAGATTGAGTATGGGGATGACAGAGAAGAAGGAAGAGACAACAGGGAAGTGAGTGAAGCACAAAAAACTGAGGAGTCTAGCTGGTGACACAAATAAATGGTTTCAGTTAATATCCCGAAATAATCATATTTTTTATTAAATGCATATTCTTCTTCTAAAATAGTCTTGGCTTAGTCTATTAAGTTCCTAATTCTTTTATAGCCATTCAGAAAAGAGTCAGGGTGAATGAATGAGGGAACAAGGGGGTTCTAAGATGGAGGGAGATGTTGTTGCTCCCAGGGTGACTATCCAAAATGTCTCCCTTTGGAGTACCAAGTTGTTGTAGTCACCTGCACCCATGGGTTTTCTACAGACCCTATCTGTTGCTTGAAAGGTAAAGCTATGCTGCACATTTAACATAGAAACATAGAATTTGACGTCAGATAAGGACCTCTTGGCCCACCCAGTCTGCCCATTTCCCTATATAATGGATAAGCTGCAGATCCTAGTTAACCAGCAGCCTACTTCTTTCTGCCCCCACCCCCTAGAATTGCCTTATGACTGTCCCATGCATGCTTGAATTCAACCACTGTTTTTGACTCCACAACCTCCTCTGGAAGGTCGTTCCATGCATCCACAACCCTCTCTGTGAAAAAATACTTCCTTACATCACCTCTGAGCCGCCCCCATCTTCAAATTGTGTCCCCTTGTTCTTCTACACCTCTTTTTTGAAAGATATGCTACCTCTTGGACTTTGTTGATTCCTTGAGGTACTTGAAAGTTTCTATCATGCCCCCCCTTTCCTCGGGGCTATATGATAAGCTCCTTTAGTCTCTCTTCATATGTCTTCTGGTGCAGACCCTGCACCATTTTGGTCCCCTCCTCTGGACAAGCTTCCATCTTGTCTATGTCTTCGGAGATTGGGTCTCCAGAACTGCACACAGTACTCCAGATGGGGCCTCACCAGCTGTCTGTACAGAGGGATAACAACTTCCTGTTTTCTACTGGTGATGCCTCTCCCAATGCATCCCAGTATCCCCCCAGCCCTCCTTACTGCCCTCTCACATTGCTTGCCCACCTTTAAGTCATCTGATATGACTACCCCCAGGTCCCTTTCCATTTTTGTTGTTGTGGGTATCTCACCCCCCATTGTGTACTCTTCCCCTGGGTTTTTGTTTCTCATGTGCATTACCTTGCACTTCTTAGCATTACATCTAAGCTGCCATACATTTGACCATTCCTCTAACCTTGCCAAGTCCCGTCTCATTCTTTCCACCCCACCCTGTGCATCAACTCTGTTGCATATCTTTGTGTCATCTGCAAAGAGACATACTTTTCCTTCCAGTCCCTCTGCAATGTCGCTATAAAGACATTGAAGAGGACCGATCCTATACTGAACCCTCGTGCACCCACTAGTAAGCCCCTTTCTTCAGATTGACTCCATTTACTATTACCCTCTGTGTCCTATTCTCCAGCCAATTCTTTACCCAGGCTATCATCTTGGGACCCACTCCCAGGCTGGCTAACTTGTATATTAATCTTTTGTGTGGAACTGAGTCAAATGCCTTGCTAAAGTCTAGGTAGGCCATGTCCACAGCCCCTCCCTGATCTACTGCTTTGGTCACCCAAAGAAATCTGTTAGATTCATCTGGCATGACCTTCCTGCTGTGAACCCATGCTGCCTTGGGTCCTGTGCCCCTCTGGCCTCTAGGTACTCAACAATTCTTTCCTTCTGAAGTGATTCCATCATTTTCCCTATCACTGAGGTCAAACTAACTGGTCTGTAGTTTCCTGCCTCTGTCCTGCTCCCACTTTTGTGAAGAGGAATCACATCCACCCTCCTCCAGTCCTCAGGTACCACCCCATCCTCCCATGATTTTTTAAAGAGGGTAGTCAATGGTGTCACTAGTTCTACCCTTAGTTCTTTTAGAATTCTGGGATGAATCCCATCAGACCCCATTGTTTTGTCCACATTCAGTTTTAAGAGTTCTTTCAGAACCCTTTCTTCTGTAAATGGGCTGGTATCAACTTCTGTATCCAGAGTGTTTCTATTGTTTGTTTTAGGTACCTCCCCCTCTTCATTTGTAAATACTGAGCAAAAATATTTGTTTAATATCTCTGCCTTTTCACAGTCACCCTCTGTGCACCCCCTCCCCTTTATTAAGCCTCACTATCCCTCCCTTAGTCTTCATTCGCTCCCTGTTTTACCTAAAAAAGGTTTTATCCCCCTTCTTAACTGAGTTGGATATCTTTTCCTCAGTTCGGGCCTTTGCTGTTCTGACTGCCTTCCCAGCTTCCTTTTGCTTTGACTGATACAATTCTCTTTCTTGCTCCTTTTGTGATTCCTTATACTTTCTGAATGCTTTCTTTTTCTTTTGAACCTTCACTGCCACCTCCTTTGAGAACCATAGTGGTTTCTTAC
Organism: Neoceratodus forsteri; assembly: GCA_016271365.2. Classification (NCBI taxonomy): domain Eukaryota; kingdom Metazoa; phylum Chordata; order Ceratodontiformes; family Ceratodontidae; genus Neoceratodus; species Neoceratodus forsteri. The sequence goes on along the minus strand of CM028134.1, from coordinate 530,942,606 downwards.
ATCGTTTTGTTTTGTTTATTTGCTTCACACAAAGGCTTGTTACCTCTGTGATGGCAGTTTTTATTATTCCCCATTGTTGATCCACCCCTCCTTCCTGCCCATTTGCTAGTGCATTCCTTAGGCACTCACCCATTTTGGCAAATTCAGCCCTCCTGAAGTCCAGTACTTTTGCCTTTGTATGGCTTGACTCTATTGCTGTGTTTATTGTGAACCATACTGTTCGATGGTCGCTAGTTCTCAGATGGCTACCCACTTCTACATCTGTGATCCTTTCTCCATCTCCATTTGAGAGAACCAGGTCTAAGATTGCTCCCTCTCGAGTGGGTTCCAATACTAGTTGTCTAAGGCATGCCCCCTGTAGGGCATCTAGAATAACCCCACTCTTAGAAGTGGCTGCTGCAACTGCACTCCAGTTAACATCTGGCATATTCAGATCACCCATCAGCAATATCTCCCCTTTATCTGCCATTCTAAGTATACTTTCTATCATTTCCTTGTCCATTTCCTTCCCCTGAGAGGGGGCCTGTATACAACCCCTGTGCGGATTGTGGTGCCATTGTCTGCCTCCAAATTGACCCACAGTGCTTCTTCTCCTCCCTGTTTACCCTTTTGTTCTGTTGCTTTGATTCCTTCCCTTATGTAGAGAGCTACTCCTCCTCCTCTTTCACCGTCCCTGTCCCTCCTGTAGATAGTGTATCCTGGAATGTTTACATCCCAGTCATGGTTCTGTGTGTACCCTGTTTCTGTGACTGCCACAATATCCAGATGTTCCTCCTCCATCAAGGCCACTAATTCAGGAAGCTTGTTACCCAGACTACGGGCATTGGTACTCATTGATCTCCATTTTTTGATGGCTTTACCTTCTGTAGCAGCATCCCCCACTGACCTTTCTACCTTGGTCTTTTTCTCATTTAGTACGCTGTTTTGTAGGGAGGGGGAGTTTCCTGCGCTTATCAGTGCCTTCCCCCTTGACTAGTTTAAAAGCTTGCCAATGAAGCATTTAAACCAATTGCCCAAAAGACTTGTTCCCTTCCTGGACAGATGCAGACCATCCTGCCAGTATAGGCTGGTGTCCCTCCAGGTGGAACCCCAGTCCCCAATGAAGCCAAACCCCTGTGCTCCACACCATTTTTTCAACCATTCGTTAAACTGTATGATGCAAAGTACCCTCGCCTCACCCATGCCACTGACAGGCAGCACCTCTGAGAAGGATACTGTGTGTGCTACTTGTCTTAGGCCCCTCCCCAACTCTACAAAGTCCTTCTGCACTGCTCTAATCTCATGATAAGCCAAGTCATTTGTCCCTAGGTGGACAATGATGTCCAGCTTAGACTCCCGTGCAACTGTTCTCATGATCCTAAGGATGCGCTTCCTGTCCCTCAAAGCCATGGCACCAGGCAGGCACCTTACTTCAGTTTTCCCTGCTCCCCCCAGTTCTATCCCCTGAATAATTGAGTCCCCCACTAGGAGCTGCTTCCTTTCCCTCTGCCTCCATCCTGAGGGCCTCCCTCGTGACAGTTGTCTGCACCCTCCTTAGTCTCCTCTGCGGGTGCATCCATAGGGAAACTATGCTCCCCCCAGAATGGTGTATGGATTGTGGAGTGGAACAACTGACTGGGTGTGCCTCTGTTCCACCACCCTTACCCTCTCTGAGCCCACTGTGGTCCAACTGCTGTGCTTTCTTTGCAACCTCTGAGGTAGTGGTGGTGGCTCTAAACTGTGCCCTCATGAAACAATCAGCTAAAAGCTCTGACCTACTGCTGCGATGAGTGCCTTCCTGTCAGCAACATGCCCTACACGACAATTTGACAGAGAAAATACCCTGCTAATCAAACAGAGAAAAATCCAAACATCCAAGTCAGACACAGGTAAACCTCCCCAGCCCCAAAACAGCCTGGTGGCTTGTGCTCTGAAAGCAGTCAGCCCCAAAACACGTCAGCTGTGCAGAAGGGCAGACACAGAAAACAGTATTCGGCCCCTGTGGGTTTAAACTCTTCCTGCACTGAAAATCTTAACAATTGTAACAAAAGTAAAGCATGGTCCACTTCCCACTGTTGATTGAAAGACTGCCTTTTCTGATAATTTTAAGTTCCTTATATCACCCTTCAGTTAGAAGTATCCCCCACCTGAAGAATATTAACTTTCCTAAGGAATCTGCTTCAAACCAAAGACAATTGTAAATTGTAAGGTTCACCTCCCTCTGTTGTGAGCACAACTCGCTTTCTTGCAAATCTTAAGTCCAGTGTTGCAGCTTCCAGCCAGAGGTAGCTTCACCTGAAGACTATTAGGATTTGATGGGGATTCTTGGATGTGTGTGGCTGTCATGTAAGTCCAATCCCCCCTTCTATTGCTCTGGTGTGATCGCCTGCTCACACTTTAAAAGCTCTGGTAATTTTACTGACACAAAAGGCACCACAAGAGCACTTTGCCAAATATATGATCTCTGTAGTGTCATATGTTATAATCTGTCTGATCTGGTATTCTTTGTTAGTAAAGCTCTAGATGCAGCTGCGTATTTCCTAAATCAGAGAGACAATGAATGTACACCTTCTACTACCTAACAGTTTTGTAACCATCATTCTTCAGTCTTTGAAAAAGGAACTACAGGTTCTGCAGCATGTCAGGCTGGTGTTGCCTAAACTTCTTGCTTTTTTTTTTATTTTCTAACAATAAATGTAGTTCTTATTGTGACTTTATACATTGTCTGGAGTGATTTCTGAATGAGATGGTGGATGTGCAACATTTCAGTAAATGTCTTGCCTTATTATTCTGGAAGCATCATTATCCCAGTGCAACCTTTCTTTGTGATCTTAGCAGGTATATCTATAGTTGGTATATAATTGCTTTTTGAGTCTCATTTTATATACATATACATATACATATTGAAAAGCACTAGTCCCAGGACAAATCCCTGGTGCACTATACTTGTGACCATCCTGACATTAGAGAATTTACCATTCAGGACCATTCTCTGAATACTGTCTGGCAACCAGTTGCCAATCCACTCAGTCTTCTCCCTAGTCCTAGTCTATCTACCTTCTGGATTAGTCTCATTTGATGGTTAGAGAACTGAACTGGAAACTAGGAGGTCAAAGGTTTAGAAATATAGAAAGATGGGAACATAGAATTTTGTCCACAGAAAAGGACTGCTTTGCTCACCCATTATGCCAAGATGTCCCTGCATATTCTGTTTCTGCAGACACTAACTGGTCTCCAGAAACCCTCTCTCCTCTGTAACTATATAGTAATATACCCCTATGTCTGTCCCTTGCATGCTTGAAGCCACCAATGTTTTTGCCTTCACCACTTCCACTAGCAGTATTTTCCAGATGTCTACTATGACAAAGGGTCATAATGTCACAAGACATTGTGCCTCATGGCAAAATTGCACTGCCAATACAGCATGATTTCTGCCATGAGGCACTTTTTTTCTGTGGGGGGATCCACTCCCCTTATGGGGGACTGTACCCACGAGCCCCCCCATTAAAGATTATCAACTCCAGGGGGAGGGGTTCAACTCGGGGAGCAGACAAGTAAATAAAAAATCAAATATTCTGAGACCGGGAATCAAACCTTGTCCCAGATGCAGTGCCTGGGTTCCTGCTGCTGTGGCTCAGTCCTGTGAGCTATGGCAGCTACTCAGTGGAACCATTCCCAGCAGAGGTCATATCCTCTGCCTGGGAAAGTGCTATTGGTGCAATACCGCGTACAGCAGTATAAGTGGTATTGCACCATCAACGCTTACAGAATACACTGTACCCGCTTAGCCATAATGTCGTACGCTATTAAGCATGCGACATTATGACCCGGTACCATCTACTACCAGTTCAGGGAGTAGTATTTCCTCACATCCCTATTAAACTTCCCCCATGCCAGCTTCATCACATGTCCCCTGGTGGTGGTGCTCTTTTTCATTTGAAAGAGACTCCCTTCCTTCACTCTGTTAACCTCTATGAGAAACGTGTAGGTCTCTAATTATCATGTCACCTTTTGTTTTCCTCTTTTCCAGGATGTACTTGCTGAGATCCCTCAGTCTGTCCTCGCAGGGCTGCTTGTGCAACCCCTGCCCAATTTTAGTTGCCCTCGTCTGAGCTGTCTCCACTCTGTCTATGTCCAATCTGAGGTGCAGTTTCCAAAACTGGACACAGTACTCTAGGTGGGTCTCACAAGCTAGCAATATAGTGGTAACACCACCTCCCTCTTCCTGTTGGACTCCTCACTATGCAACCCAGCATCCCACAATCTCAGACCACTGCTTTGTCACACTGTCCTGCCACTTTGATGTTCTCAGTTATGATAACTCAAAGGTTTCTTTCCTGCTTAGTGACTATAAGCACATCCCCCCATCCTATACTCAGCTCCTGGGTTCCTGTGCCATAGGTGCATGATTTTGCACTTTTTGGCATTAAACCCCAACTGCCATGCTCTTGACCACTCCTCAAGCTTCCCAATATCCTTGGTCATTCTTTGCATTCCCTTCTGAGTGTCTACACTATTGCAGATATTTGTATTATCTGCAAAAAAGGAATACATTCCTTCCAGTTCTTCTGCAATGTCACTTATGGAGACACTGAAAAGGACCAATCTCAGTACTGAACCTAGTGGTACTCTGCAGATCACTCTGCCATCATTAGCGTGAATACCATTATCGATCACTGTTTGTTACCTATCAATGAATCAGTTTCTAACCCAAGTCACCACTTTGGATGCCATCCCTAGACTGCCCAATGTATTTATCTGTCTCATGTGCAGCACAGTGTCAAAGACCTGGCTAAAGTCAACATAGACCACATCTACTGCCCTCCCCTGATCTATTTCCCTGGTCATGCAGTCAAAGAGATCAATAAAGTTTGTCTGGCATAAACTCCTCCCTGTGAAACCATGATGCCTGTGGTCTTGCAGCCCATTGTATGCATGATATTCTTACTCAACCAGTATTTTCTTTAACATGTTTTCCATTATTTTCCCCACTACTGAAGTAAGATTGATTGACCCATAGTTGCTAGCCTCCTCCCCACTGTTGCTCATATGTAGAGGGACCACATCAGCTCTTCTGCAGTCCTCTGTAACCTTATCTGTTTCACATAAAATATTGAATAAGACTGTCAGTGAGGCAGCTAGCACCTTCCTGAGTTCCTTTAGTATCCCTGGGAGTATCCTGTCCTGTCGCATACCCTTGTCCACCTTCAGAGCTGCAAGTACCTTCAGAAATTGTTTCTCTGAAAATGGACTTTTCTACCTCTCCTCCTCTGCTCCTGCTACTCCCTGGCCATTAACCCCCCTCCCTTACTCTACGGTGAAGGGTTTTACTATAGTGGGGCGACATTCCCGACGACGACATCCATGACAGTGACAGACACAATGGCAGTGTCAGCATCATACTGTCGGGATGTGTAGTGTTGGAGAAACACCCCAAACCTCCCATGTGGGGGCTGTGCCCCTCACACCCCTATCTCTAAATATACAACTCCAAGTTGGAGTTGTATCAGTGAGAGGGCACAACACCAGGAGATGCAACGCCGGTTTCTGCAGGGACCAGCACAGTGACCCGAAGATTTTGAGCGAAATCTGTCACTGTGCTGATCTTCACGGTTGTGGTGTTGACCTACCATCAGCATACCACTGTGAAGACTGAGCAGAGACACCTGTTCAGGGTGACAACTTTTTCTTGGTCCACTTTTGTGCATTCTCCCCCTTCCACCCTTCTAATCCTCACTATCCCTGGCATTCCTCTTCTCACTTATGTATCTGAAGAAAGTCTTATCACCTTTAACAATCCATTTGCATTACCCTTTCCTCTGTCTGTACCTTTGCTTCCCTCACTGACTTTCCTACTTCTCTCTGTTTTAACTGGTATACCTCCCTGTCCTCCTCCATCCATGTTTCCTTATACCTCCTGAAAGCCACCTTTTTTTCCTTAACCACCATGGCAAATTCCCTAGAGAACTACGAGAGAACTACTATCTGCTTTTAATCACTTCCTTCATGCAGAAGCTGGTTGCCTTAATTATACCCTCCCTTATTTTTCCCAACTGTTCCTCTGCCCCACCCTGGCAATCCCTCCACCACTGTGAGGCAGTTTCTGAGATAGTCTCTCACTTCTGTAAAATCCACCCTTCTTCAGTCCAGAACATGTTAAACCACACTTTATTGTGATTACTGGTATGAAGGGGGCTGTGACATCTGGAATGCTGTCCCTGTTTGTAAGTACCAGGTCCAGCAGTGTCCCATCCCTAGTGGGTTCATTGATTAGCTGCCTGAGAAAAGCCCTGTGTATGGAGTTAAGCATGGCCCTGCTCCTTGCCAAAACTGCAGTTAGAAGGCTCCACTTCAAGTCTGGCAGATTGGAGTCTCCAACTTTCCATCTCATTTGCCTTTCTGATGCTGGCTTCCCCAAATGCCTTAAGCAACTTCTCTCCCTTTATTGAAGCTTTGTTCTACCCTGGTACAGATAGCAGCCACAGAATCTGTCTCTAGGATGACCCACAGCACCTCCAGCTCTTCCTCTTTCTCCTGGTGCCACTGCCTCTGTATGGCTATGATTCTGTCCCTCACATATGGTATAACCCTCTTCCCTGTCTTGTGTTTTTCTGAATATAGAGTAGCCAGATATTGCCATGTCCCAGTCTGCCCGATTGTGCAGCTCTCAGTTTCATATTGCACCATGACTCCTTTATGGCAACTAAATCCAGGCTAGCCTCTGCCATAATGGCTTCCAGGTCTGGAATTTTGTTTCCAAGGATCTGTGCATAGGCACACATGACTCTCCATACCTTACTCATTTCCAGACTGCTTCTCCCCTTCCTGCCTGTGCTGTTCCTTGAAGCACTCCTTGACTTACCTTATTCATTTTTACCTTCTCCAGTCTCTTTTAATCTTTTAATCTTGCTTACCTGATTTATATCCCTTTTCCTCTGCCTTGTCCCACCCCACCCCCATTTTTAGCGCCCCTGCTTTAGGAAGTTTACTCCTTTTTGGCTTGCCTTCAAAAATACTCAATCAGTGGAGGGGGAGCAATTGTTGCCGCCTTTGGTTTGGCAGCCTCCCCAGGGCTACTTTAAATGCTCATCCATGTAGCATTTAAATCTCCTGCCAAGGACTGTGGTACCCTGACTGGAAGTATGCAGGATGTCTTCCTTATAGAGGCCCATATCCTCCCAGGCTGGCCCCCAGTCATCAATGTAACTGAAGTCCTCCTTCAAGCATCATGCCTTCAACCAGTTGTTAAATGCCCTGCTGCAGGGTACCCTTTAATCCCACCACCTATGCTGGCTCACTTTGTGATCCTGAGTAAGCAACTTGATGCCACATGTTTCAGTGGTGCTTCAGTCCTCCCAGCTGTACAACTAGATAGAAACAGGACCTCATGTTGCATCTTAGTTGAGCTATCCAGGGCAAATAAACTCTAAATTAATATAAAATTTAAAAAACAATGTTATCTATTTAGCAAAGGACCTATCACTTTTAAGAAATATTATTACATTATTAATATTAATAAAGTCAAGAGTGCTTTCTGATAATGTATTATACACCTTTTTATCAAATAATTTTCCATGTACAACTGGAAAAATATCCATGACTGATAACTTCAAATGAGTACTAATAGAAAACATTAAGCTCTGATCTCCTTGTAGTTGCTTCTGTTGGCATCCTTACTTTCAGTTACTCATAGTGAGCCCTATACATGACCCAGGTGTGGGTACATGCAAGTGATGCGTTCCTCCCCTGCACTGCCCCCACACCCAAGGACAGGTCTGCATTGGGTGGTATTCACCACTGCTGCATGCCTGTCCATGCCCCTACCCACTGGTGTGCAGTGACATGGGAGAGGAGCACGGCAGCATGGGTGGACATCCAATCAGATGTCCATTCTGGGTCCTGGAGTGGATCCCCTGCTGCACACATGCAGGGGATCCAGGGATGGCATGTACCCTGACAGGGAATAAACAATGAGCGTTTACCCAAATGGCCATCCCCAGACCTCCTAGACAGGCCAGTGGGTTGGGGCAGATTTGTGAAGCCCATTGCACCTGTGTCCCACTGGTAACATTTGGGGAAGTGTGTAAATATTTACAGAAGGGTTCCCCCCTCACATAGAATTTCCTGCCCTGGCTCAGCACACAGTACTGTTATGAATATGCACAGCACAGGCACACCTCCTGCATGGTGCCACGTGACTGGCTGAGGGATCCTGCATGCAAGGCACTAGCATGCCTGTGGTGAATGCTGCTGGGGATGCACTGGAACTCACTGTGTGTTATTCAGATGTAGGCATGTCTACTTTCTGCCCCTGCATAGTGCAAAGGTATTCATGCATAGGGCCTAATTTTTGTAAAACTATGATCCTATAATAACCACGTATACACTGATATGATTTTGTCATAATCTATGGTATTCAATTTTATGTTCATCCTTGTGCTTGCATAAAGCAAACATGTTGGTATGATAATGGTGTTTGAGAGGTGTGTCACTGTCAGTCCAATGCAAGGCAGTTTGCACGGGGCTCAACAGTGTCAGACCAGTCATCAGCCAGATTGATCATGACATTTTTCTGGTCTTGCTGGGTGGAAACTTCATGTAGTTCAAAGAAAAGAGCCACCTGAATCATAGTGTGGCTCTTTCCTTTGATCTGCATAGGCCACCCTGCAAGCAGAGCTGATCAGCATCATTATCAGCCTGCTGTGGTCCTCCCCCAATGTAAAAACTCCCTCCCTCCCATCCTTTACTAAGTACCCCTCCCACCTTCCATTACTTCTCTTTTCTTACTTTTCCAATATCAGGGTGCCCAATTCCCAATGCCAGCTAGTACCACCCACCCGCCTGTTTTCAATGTGCAACACTAGGGAGCCCAGCTCCAGTGCCACTAAACATAACACTGATACTGGGGTGCCCAATCCCCAGTACTGGTAACTAAAATAAAGAAAATTATCTCTTGTAGTCTGTTTTTATTTTTATATACCCTGTAAAAAAGAAAACCATCCATTGATGTCTGTTGCCACTGCTGGACACTGTTAGTATCACACCACCCTACCCTCCACCTTAGCCCCTGCCACCCCACAACCCTCCACCCTTACATACCTACCAGGCATTTCACACTGTAATCCTCTCTGGACTGGAGACACTCTTCACTCTTCAATGCTGGACCAGGAACTGAGGAAATCAGGTGTTCAGTTTGATGTATTTCAAAGGGTTTTGAACTTGTCCTCATAATTTGGGCATATTTGAATATTTTTCCCGAAATTTCAACATAACCTTTTCAGGACCCCACCTCTTGAATAAGAGTAATGAAGTTAGGCAAATCCATCCCAAAAGAAGATTTTGTGGTAACTGTTCAAAATCACCTTTTGAGCAGGATTTGAAAATTGTCTCTGCCCTTGTCCATGAGGTGGGATCATAAGAAGGCTATGTTGAAAATTTCAGGTAAAAATGTTGAAAAGCAACAAAGTTATAAGTGTATATTGACATTTTTCAATGCACACTCATACATTTAATTATCACTGTTTTGACCACAAATTTTCAACATAGCCATTTGTTCACAACACCTCAAGAATGTGACAGCTGTAATTTTTCACATCCTGACCAAAATGTAATTTCACATTTGTGGCATAAAATCACCTTTCAGCCAGCATTTGAAAGGTGGGGTCATAAGAAGGCTACAATGAAACAAGAAAGTTATGAGCATACATTTAAATTTTTCAATATACACTCATAAAGTTGGCAATTTTTAATATTTTAATCCCAAATTCTCAACACAGTCATTTTTCTCACCAACCCAGGAACATGATAGCTGTTATTTTTCAAATCCTGGCCCAAAATGTATTTTTTCACACTTGTGGCATGAAATTACATTTTGACCACTATTTTATAAATGACACCTGTCATGTTCAGAAGGAGAGGTCATAAACAAGACTCTGTTGAAAATTTGGAGTCAAAATGTGAAAAAATCACCTAAAGTTATGAAGAAACTTTGAATTGTTCCAGCCTTTACTCATAACTTTATTTTTGCACCTTTGGGCCCCTAATGTTCAACATATCCATTGTGTTAACCAACCTCCTGAAGATGACAGGTGTCCTCCCCTTCAAAACTTGTTTTCACCATCACAGTCTAAAATCACCTTTTGGATGAGATGAAAAGAAATTCTTCCTGTCTTGATCATAATGTCACATCATAGAAAAGGCATAAATTTGGGGTCAAAATGTGAAAGGCCACTGAAAATTAGATATTGCCTCTCAGCTGGCCTATGCTGGGTAAATACAAACCAAAAATGTGTAAAATGTGTAAAAGCAGGACATCACTAAAAATGAGATCTTGCATCTCGTTTGGTCTCTCCTTGATAAATATATAGTAAAAACATATACAAGCAAGACCCAGCACAACAGCAATGCATGCAGCATACATTTGGGATTGACAAATGCTTGTTTGCCTCTACTGCTGCTGCTGTCCATCTTGGTCAAGACATAGTTAAAACACAGAATGCAGGCTTGCAGCAACATAGGAAGTCCAAAATCACACATGCCCCCATAATGCAAAGCACCATGGGCTGCATATGCAAATCACCACAGAATATTATGCTGGTTCACCTTTAAGCAGAAATGCATGGTGCCAAAAGGCCTCTCACATAGTTTGCAAAGAGTGCCAACAGAAGACACAGACACGTGTTTCGTCCTACTGGGACTCATCAGTGTGCCTCATCTGTTTGACACCCCAGTGGAATGAACCAGCTACCCTAAGATGGCCTGTCTGGGTTATGTTGTGGTGAACCCAATTAAAACAAAAAACAAGTTAAAAGACAAAGAACCTCAGTGCAAAAGCACTAAGGCAATGGTGACCCCAAAGGGCATTGGCCAGGAAGCCAAGTTTCAAAGAAATACAAAATCACACATGCACCATAGGAAGTCTGTATCAATATGATTTATTCATGTCAAACTGACTCCATGCTTTTTTTTTAAGTTTCTATTAATAAAAGATTCAAATGTAGCACCTTTTAAAGCTAATTTATTTGGAAATGGCAAGAGAACTATCAGAATTAGGAATGCAATTTGTGTTACAATGGTTTGCAGATATAACCAGGAAAAGGAAAACAGATTAGGGAGTAGTTACTTGAACAGAGAGCAAAATATTTAAATACAATCAAAGATATAAGGTGAAGGTACAGAAGATTAAAAATGGCAGATATCATCTTGAAAAAGAATGAAGTTGAACCAAACTTCAGAAAAAGATTTGTAAATGTATTCATAATTGAAAAAGAATTGTTTTCCAAATGTTGATGTAGGAATGGAATGAATACACAATATATCTATCAGCCCCCTTTAGATCACAGTTCCAAACCCTCCTACTTCAAAGCTACCGATGCAATTGCCCACAACCCTAGCCTTCTCTGTAGCACCTCCCCCTGCTCGGTCCCTGAACCTACAACCAAGCTTTTTTCTCCACACAAGCACTTCTTCACCAACTGAGTCTTCCTCCTCACCTATTTGCTCTCACAAGAATAAAAACCTACTTTTGAACAACCTTAGACTATTGCCAACTCTATAAATTTTGTACTACAACATATTGTATTCGACCAGCAATGTAACTGAACTATGCATTAGAGACTACTTTAATTTTGTGTACCATTTTACTGTTAAGCTACCTAGACTGCTGCCTGCTCTATGAACCTAGTATCATTGCTAATTGTATCCTACCCTAAATGTAACTGAACTATGCACTAGGTACTACTTTAATACCGTGTACCATTTTACCTGTTGTACCTGATGCTCTCCTATGCTAGTTCTGTTCAAAACCTACCATGCTTTGGTGTTATCCTTTTTGAACCCTGTATAAGCCTGCATTGATTGTTCTTGCTATCCACTATGTATAATTCTTTCCTTGTTAGCTCCCAGGTCATGCCTGCAGATTGGCAAATAAATACAATAAATAAATAAAATACTAAAAATGTAAAGTAAAAATGTATAACACTATACAGTACAAGTGATCAAATTATTTTTGGTATGTACTAATAAAAATACATAAATCAGTAGATACAAAAATATAAAAACTTGCATACCGATATTATGTAAGATTATAGAAATTGCATGGTTACAATATTAGCCTCTAGATACTTGTAATTTTTGTATTATGAAACAGATGCATCCTTTCCTAGATGGAAAGACAGGCTCAAATGGTACAATAGCTGAACTGCTGGTGCAATAAAATTTGTTGAAACATAAACCTGTTACTTATAGTACCTTACTAGTAGTAAGGAACTGTTGTTGCAAAATCAGCAGTTGAGAAGTCCACATGTCAAGCAATACAGGTCCAAAAATAGTGTTTGTGGGTAATTCCCAATGCTAAGGTCAGAAAGAACAACACCATTTTCTAGCTATGTGTGTTTCATTATATTGACTCTGACTTATATATGTGATATGACATGGGTGAGAGTGAGATAGCAGAAATATCTTTATGAGCTATCCTTGACTTTCTGACCTCATGAGTGGTGAAGCCATGAGTGAGATTAAAAGAGGTCAAGTATTGCGAGAGAAGATATTTCTACTATCTCACTTCACACATATCATATTTGATTTGTACAACAGGTTTTTTTGGGTGGGGTTGTGACAGAAACATGGAAACATAGAGTTTGATGGCAAATAAGGACCACTTGGCCCACCTAGTCTGCCTGTTTTCTCTACATACTCTACCACTGCAGACACTACTTTATCTCTGGCATTACCTCCCGCCTTTCCCTACCACTAAGGTTCTCTTCAGCCTAACCCATGCCTTCTTGAATCCCATTACTGATTTTGATCCTGGCACCTCCTCTGGGATGCTGTTCCATGCATCCACCACTCTTTCTGTAATGAAATACCGCCCTCCTGCTTTTCAGCATGACCCCTTGTTCTTGAGTATCTTTTACTCTGAAAAAGGCTTCCATCTTGCACCTTATTTTATACTCATGTAATATTTGAAAGTCTCTTTCATATCCACTCTCTCCCTCCTTTCCTCTAGCATATACATATTGAGGTCCTTTAGTCTCTCTTCATAGGGCTTTTGATACAGACCCTACACAATTTTAGTCACTCTGCTCTGGACCTCCTCAACTCTGTCTATGTCCTTCTTGAGATGTGTCTCCAGAACTGGACATAGTATTCCTGGTGAGGTCTTACCATTGATTTGTACAGCGGTATCACCACCTCCCTTTTTCTGCTGGTGATACCCCTCCCTATGCATCCAACATCCCACTTGCTCTCCCAACTGTCTTTTCACTGTTTGGCCACTTTTAGGTCATCAGATATGATTACCCCGAGGTTTCTTTCCTGTTTGGTGGTTGCCAGTACCACTTCCCCCATTTTATACTCTGCCCTATGTTTCTGAACCCCCCGTGCATGATTTTGCACTTTTTTACATTGAAATTTAGTTGCCACACCCTTGACCACTCCTCAAGCTTTCTTAGACCTGTCTTCATTTTTTTCCACAAACCCCTGGAGTGTCAACCCTTTTGCAGATTTTAGTGTCATCTGCAGAAAGGCATGCCTTCGCTTCTAGTCCCTATGCAATGTCACTAATAAAGGAATTCAAAAGAACCAGTCCCAGTACTGATCCTTGTGGCACCCCGCTGGTCACCCTACCTTCCTCTAAGCGAACTCTGTTTATCATCACCCTCTCTCTCTCCTATCCCCCAGCCCCCTTCCTATCCAGTTTACTTATGGTGTCAAAGGCCTTACTGAAATCTAGATAGGCCACATCCACCACTCCACCCTTATCCACTTCCCTGGTCACCTAGTTAAAGAAATCTATCAGATTTGCTTGATATGACCTCATCCTTGTGAATCCATGCTGCTTTAGATTTTGTAAGCCACTGGATTCAAGGGATTTCACAATCCTTTCCTTCAGTAGTGATTCCATTAATTTCCCTACGACCAAAGTCGGGCTGACTGGTCCATAATTGCCAGCCTCCTCTTTGCTACCACTTTTGTGAATTGAGACTACATCTGTCCTCCTCCATTTCTTACTGGACCTCACCCAGAAATGATAAAAAGTTCAAAAAGGAGAGAAAGTACAAAATGTAAACTGTGCCCCTCTGATCAATGGCTCAGCATAAAAGAAGCAATTCAATGCAGTACAAATCATTACAATCAATAAAGGTGGGAACAAGAAAGCAACTAAGTCTACAAAACAACTCACAACTGCTGGCTTCAGTGCTACACATGGTTATAGTGATGTCACCAGCATTGCTAAAGCTGCTATCTGATTGGTTCATTATTCCACTGCGACATACCCAGCTTTGCAAGATAGTATTACTGTGTTAGAACAAGTGAGATAGTAGTACTGTGTTGCAAGTCGGTCATAAGCTACAATAGTTTTATCTTGGCTGAACTGGACCCACAGCTATTGTATGAATCTGTATTCTCTTCTGGTGATTTGAATCATCACTATAGTATATTTGATATGAAAGACTACTGTACAGTAAATAGAATAGAACTGTAAAGTATTTTATATTTATCTATTATGTATTTGTCAATTAAGACAGTGACTTTATTGAATTCTAACCTAGAAAAAGGCAAAAAGGCACAACTGCACTATGGCAGCCAGTAAATGAGCTGTTTAAGCCATTATAAAAAGTGTCCAGACAATACTGCATCTTGATTGACCAGCACTCATGCATTTATTCACCACAACCAACAGGGAAATAAATAAAGTGCTGGCAATCAGGATGCAGTACATACATGAAATCAATACGCTAGCTCTTAGAACTTTTCAAAATGAAACAACCACCATTTTCACTTTTCTCATAGGAACATCAGGTTTTTCAAACCAATCCACAGTGTTGCTAAGTATCTTAGCTGAGTTTACCAGACTTTGTTCAATTTTTATTACACTGCCTATTATTAATTAATTATATCAAAATCAGGCAGTTTTCTTTCCCAACTGCCTGACCAGTCATTAACTCCCAGTCTGTTACACCTGGGCTATGCACCCCTATCATCCCACATACACCTCACACTGCATTCCTAGTCTCTTATACTGTGACACTGCTATTTTGCACTAACACATAGATTTAGGTACCCATCGTACAAGCATGGGTGCCAGGAATGTGCTTTCCTGCTAATATATGCTACTATAGATATGTTTACATCTTTTATAGGATTATATAATGCATCATTCATTATACCTAATTATAATGCATTTACTTAGGTTACATTTGTCTTTTATGTATTTTTATATATATTCTATATATAATCTACCTAATCACTGATAAGATGACTCTTATGGATCATCAGTGATTATTGTATATCGTTATATACTTATATTCTTGTATAATCATATATAGTATGTGTTTTATACTTAGCATGCCACATGCATTTCTGGTTATTCAGCATTTCTCCTTGTCTAAGTTTCATGCTGACAGAGATGAATCCTTTGTCTCATATTATACTCATTAGTAATGCTGCTACCTAAGTCATTACCCTAGGGAGGACGCCATGTATGCACCTTGTTTATAATGTAGAACCAACACATTATGTTTCTCATATCCATAACTATACTGTTATCTCTGTAACCATGCTGTTATCTATGGTATAAAGCCTTCTGTAAGCCAGTTCCTCTCTGAGACTTGTGTACATTCTTCGAGGACTGGCAAGACACCAGCTCCCTTGTGATTTTCTCTGTCACATGCCTGGCGTGAGTATAGTAGTAAATTATCATTATTACTTCTGCTTGTGTTTGTTCTTTGGCTTACACTGTAAACATCCAAGAATATGATTTATTTACCCTTAAAGCTGACCTCTGGGGCAACAAGTCTTATACACTGACTCAGCTCCCACTGCCCCCCCCACCTGACCCAACTGCTTGGGTTCAAAACAGTACAATGAGCCTTTTTTTGTTCTTAACTCACATTGTGCACTGAATTATATAATGTCACCTGTTGTCCGACTGCCAATTCCCCTGCCTGCTACACTGCTGCTTATCAGCTGCTCTCCTGTGCTCACTCAACTGTCCATCAGACATTCACAACAAGTAATGTCTCTGTGCACTCATGCACAGGCTCTGAAATGTTGTTCTTCTTTTTAATTTGTTTAATCATCAAATGTTTCCATAAGCAGCTTCAAATAAACATCTACTGGGTAAGTGGTGGACAGGCCAGTGGATTATACAGAATAGTCTTGGGGGGGTGTAAGACAGCTGGAAAGGAAACCTGCCATTAAACCACTGACATAAATACAAATTGTACTAGAACTTCCATATCGCACCCGTTAGTGGAAGGACTATTTTGGAAATTTGTTTACCACATTTTATTTACTTTTGTACTTTTAAAAAAATCTATTAAAATGTTTTTATATACACCTAGTGCTCCTGTTTAAAAGTGCAATAAAACACTTAGGGGAAATAGCTGTGGTAGTTTTAAAGCACTTCCGGGGGCTAAGCGCACTAAACCTGTGGCCTCATGCCTTACTACACCCCTGGCTATGTGGTATAATCACCATAACCAACACAGTCTCATGCCTTATTGCATACCTATTAAATATATAAATACAAAAATGTGTGTGAAAAAAATTAAGTAGCCAGAGAGCTGAGCCCTCCCCCACAATGGTCCACTGCAGGTATTTCAAAAAAGTTTATGACCATTAAACTTGTGATGAATTTTGTAACTATGATATGACAGTCACATGATAAGATATATATAAACATTAAAATAATAGTTTTTAAATTACTGGTCTTTTATCCTTTGAACACTACTAATAGCTATGCACTAATGAAACTTAGCCAGGTATGTAGTATTTTACATAAATTGATAAGAAAATGATTAAAAAATACAAGCAACAGTACCATATTCCCTATTGCCAATAGTTTATATATATACTTCTTTACTGAGGGATAGCATGTGTTGTTCTTATTCTACCACCACAAGTCCCATTCAACCCATTCACAATGGGGCTTGCCATTAAAAGGCAGGCCAGGTTGTCCAGTGATCCCAGCCAGGAATAAGAGCATAGGTGAGGAAGGGGGGAAGGGAAAGGGGGAGGGAACAGAGGTATAGAAGGGGAGAGGCCTGTTGACATCACCAGGCAGGAAAGGGTAATATGACAAAGGCAAGCCAGAGCACCAGGGATTGGCTGGGGGTGTGGTGCCTAAAGGGGAGCCTGACCAGGGGCCTATCAGGGGTATAAGAAGCCAAGGCTCAGGCAGGACGACCTCTTTTGCTGGGAATTTTTCCCACCCTCACACCCTTATTAAGGAAGGTGCTGGGGGGCAAGTATTGCATAAAGGAAGGTAACAGTGAGCAGAGCAAGCCCACAGGGGCCCTGGAGCATGGGGCCAGGATGGTGGTCATTGCGGGGAGGCAGCACTGGGCCAGGGGGCTAAGGCAGAGTCCCCTGGCAGGGAGGGGCATGTATGCGCATGGGAGGAAGGAAGAAAAAGGGGGGAGTGGGGGTTGGGGAAAAAGGGGGTAGGGGGTAGGACACACGGGCTGGGGACAAAGAACCCAGACAAGGTGGTAAAACAGGGAGGGGGATAGGTCCAGGGACCGGATTCAGAAGTGTCCAGGCCTAGAAGGTGAAAGCCTGGGGAAGTGGAATGGCCTTGTTCTGGTGTGGAGGAGGGGGCCAGATTCACAGTGTCCGGGCCCTGAAAGCAAGATGGAAGAAATGACCAGAAGAAGGACAGAGGCTGGAGCCAGAACAAATTGGAAAGAATGTGATGTAAATTGAATTGTGAATTCGAAGTATATGGGTTGAAATATAATCTTTTGTGCCATGAATAAAAGTTTGCCAACTAGCAACCAACAAATAAATTAATGTGGTGTCCATCATTCCTGGTGGGATTCAGGAGACAATGCTTATATTTCTGTTTGGGAGCCACAGTAAAAGCAAAAACTCCTGAAACTGTACTTGTTCACATCCGATGTGAAACTGGTCTGCTAACTGAACTGCAACATTATGTTTTACAAAGTCATTACGTCTGAGTGGGTTTTACTAGCTGGTCCAAGTAAATGTTGTGGTTAGAAGCTGTGACCTCACAAAAGACTTTCACATTGCCACAGATGTTTGCTGAACTGCATCGTTAGTATTTTATAACTTTAGAATGATAGTATACACACCAGAAAATGTTTAAATTGTGAGACTAAAAGTGAGCAGTTAACTTTAGTGCTGGTGCACTGCAAGGTTTCCTCTGGTAAGCTATGTTTTTGTGGCACCTGTGCTGCAAGAGAGTAAAACATCACTTACATGTTATGTGAACACTTGTTAAAAAGACTGATATCTTTTCAAGTCTGTTATTTTTGACAGTGAGCAGACCATCAGTTGAGGGACAAAGGGCATCTTATGCTTCCCCACCCTAATGACATAAAAGACACCAACTTTGAACTCCCACCGTTCATTCACATTACAACTCCACCCACACCTCCTCAGCCTTCATCCTTCACCTTGGGGGGGACTCATCACATCCCCAATTGTTCTTGAACAATTCTGACACTGTCTGTCTGGTACTGTACCTCTGCTGAGGGTAGAAAGCCTCATTCATGAGACAAGGAGAAAACTGGTTACAATAACATAACTATGGACAAGTAGCACAACAAATTGCTTGTATTACCCACTGACCTAGTGAATATTCGACATGTAACTTTTCCTCACTCCTTAGCAGAGTGCTTAGAAATAATGCTTATATTGATGATGCTTTATAAAGTAAAAATTTTGCTACATTAATTTAGGTTGTACTGTTGTGCTGCAGGATTAAGTAGAAGTTAATGGGTTCGTAACACTCTTGGCATGTCACAGGCTCATCCAGACCTAGCCTGGCTCTGAAGTTCTGCATCCTGTGCTAAAAATCACCCATCTTTGTCAACTTCCCATGAACCAATTTTCTCTCTATTGATCAATTTGAGTAGCTCTGGCAACCAGCTCAGCAACTAATGCAAGGAGTGTTGACCCTATGTTCAAAACTCTTTGGACAAAAACAGAATGGGAAAACACCCTTTTTATGTTGTCTTGCGCATGCGCAAGCAACATCTTGTGGTAGTAGGAGAAATGCAGAGGTGTGTAAATGTTGGTGAATGCAGGGCCTGCTTTAGTAGGTGCATTCCTCATTCCCTAATTAGTCAGCATGCTAGTGCTAACACAAGTATTATGCAAAGTGCCACCAACCTGAAGCAAACGTGCAGCTGCAATTTGAAACAAGTTTGTCATGCAGCGGCACAGATGACACACCTCACGTACGTCACTTTCCTGATGAAACATTTCAATAAACATGGTGGTGGGTTCTGCTGCTGCCACACAATCCCCAAAGAAGGCCAACATCGGGGGTGCAATCCCCATGTCGGCATGTCCGCCACCCCGGCAGATTGTGTGGCACACTGGGAGCCCACCTCAGTGTGTCTCCACTGACAGAAAGTTGACCGCGTCAGCATGTTCCTCCCCCAGCCCCATCCCCATTGTGTGGCACACTGGAAGCCCACCCCAGTGTGGCCAAACTTTTTTCTTTCACCTGTAAAGAAAAAAAACTGTCCATGGAGCAGTGTCTGTTTTTTGTCCTAAAAAAGATAACAGTCCGTTGTCTGCGGCACCTCCCCAACCTGCACCCACCTCTGTCACTCCACATCACACACACCCCAACTTCCATACTTACATCGGAGGTCTAGGCGCTGTGATCTTGATTGGGCGGGAATACATCTGGACTCTTCAAGCCGAACTGCAAAATGAATAAATGCTGGTAAGCTGTATAATGGCATAAATGGGGGGGGGGGGGTCAACTTAAGTGGATATATCAGTCGTTTTTTTGAATTTTGGCTCCAAATTTTCAACATGGGGTTCTTTGGCTCCCACCTCATAAACACATGCACAGTCATCTCGTTATTCGGTCCCTAAAGGTCATTTTGCGGGCGCTGTGCAGAATTACCTTTCAGGACCAATGATCAAAATGACAGTGCCACTGTTCATGAGGTGGGGTCCCAAAAAGCCTATGTTGCAAATTTGGGGAAGAAATTTAAAAAATGACTCTGTTATGAGCGTGTGTTGTGCAGTTTCCACTCACGCTTGTTACTTTGCCAATTATTTATATTTTCACTCCAGATTTTCAGTATTGCCATTTTTTCAAACCTCCTTATGAACAGTACAGCTGTCATTTTTCACATCCAACCCAAAATGTGTTTTTCCACATGTGGCACACAATGGAGCGGTTGCTGTGGGAAATCAGTGTTCAGGACAGATTAACAAAACACAGTGACACTGTTCACGAGCAGAGGTACCAAAATGCATATGTTGAAAATTTAGTCAAAAAAATCCTGAAAATAATTGTGTTACAGGCTTGCGTTGTGCAGTTTCTACGCACACTTGTAACTTCACCAGTTTTTCATATTTTCACTCCAGATTTTCAACATTGCTATTTTTTACACCTCCTTATGAACATTAGAGCTACCATTTATCACTTCCTGCCCAAAATGTGTTTTCGCACATGTGGCGCACAATGGTGTGTTCACCATGGGAATCAGTGTTCAGGACAGATTAACAATATCACAGTGACACTGTTCATGAGTGGAGGTCCCAAAATGCCTATGTTGAAAATTTGGTTAAAAAAATCTCCAAAATAATTGCAATATGGGTTTGCATTGCACAGTTTCTACACACACTGGTGCCTTCACCAATTTTTCATATTTTCACACCAGATTTACAAAATTGCCTTGTCAGAGTCTGCAGGGTAGGGTGAGATGAAATGGTTTGAATGTTATGGCCGATGACCCAAAGGCACACCCCAATGTCTGTCAGTTTCTGCAGGTGGGGGTGGGGTTGGCATCAGTTCACTACTTTACTGCCATTCCTATTATGCGTCTCTCTAACTCCTGCACTACCAATACCTATGCCAATAAGACAACATTTGGCATTGACAAATGCTTGTTAAAATAGGTTCCCAAATTGTATTGTGGGTTACATATCTTGAAACTGAAAAGCTGTTTTGGACATACAACCATCCCCCTCTCCCCACACACACACACACCTGTTTTACATATTTCTGTATGACAAGAAGCACACAAAACATCCTGCAAAAACATTATGTAAATATTTTGTTTCCTTTCCTTTTCTTAAACACATCATTTTGAAAGTATTGTACTTCCTGCTCATGTTTCATCTTTGGAAAAAATTATTGCTACTAAACTGTTTCTTTCTCATGTGTCACCTAGCTGTATATAGCACTAATCAAAGAAGAAAATCTTAATGGATTGTGTGACCAGAAACAAAGGGCTGTTCTAACTCATTATCTGATGGAAGACTAATGTTGCAGATGTGAGCAGTTCATGTCTTTTCAGAGTTTTGGACTTTGTCACCATTATTGGCATTTATCAGAAAGAAGTGACACAGAGTTAAACTGTGTAGACTTTAGTAGAATGGCTCTCAGACCTTCTAGATGCTTACAAAAGAAGTCAAAAAATGTAGCTTTCTGCAAGGAGACCGACTAATCTGTAGGTATCTGCTCTGAAATAATGCATTGCAGTCATGTATGTGGCAGAGGTTACAATGCAAAGAAGAACAGCATTACTTTTTGATTCTTGTTGGCAACTCAGAGAATACACACACAGATGCCCAGGTGCACAGTACAATTTTATGGTGTTTGAAAATGTAAAAACCTGATGTTAACACATGTTGAAACATAGACTGTGCAGTAATTTTTACTGATGATGTCTTTGTTTCCAATTATGATGAACCAAGAAGGATGCTGAAATTCTGATGATTTAAACAAATCCTCTCCCTCAGCCAAAATTTAAGTAAATTGATTAAAATTAATAAATAACACTAACTATAAAATCTTGAGAAGGTTACACAGCTGCACCAGGTCCCAAAGTGAAAAGATGAGTTTTCAAAGATGTCTTAAAAATGGCCAGTGAAAGAGCATCTCTCACCTTCAGAGGAATGGCATTCCAAAGAGTTGGGACTGTCACTCCAAACACCCTATCTCCCACAAATTTCAAGCAGGATCTTGGGGCAGACAAGAGGTCTGCCTCCACCAACTGGAGGGAGCGTCTAGGAGCATAAGGTACCAGGAGGTCTTTCAGGTAGCCCAGACCCAGACAGTGTAGCCTTGCATGCTAACAAGCATACTCTCAAGAATATGCAGCACTGTACTGGCACCCAGTGAAGAGAACAGAGAACCAGAGTGATATATTTGAACCAAGAGGTCCCAGCAACCAAATGGGCTGCTGCATTCCAGATTAGTTGCAAATGATGCAGCAACCACATGGAAAACCCAAGGTATAGAGTGTTAAAGTAATCCAACCTTGATGAGACTAAGGTGCACACCAGTGTTGCTAGATTAGTTGGTTCAAGATAGGGCATGATCCAGGAGTTGTTCGCAGATGGTAAATGCTACAGTGCAAAACAGCTGACACCTAATATTCTAAATGAAGCTTTGAGTCCACATGATCCCCAGATTCTTTTCCCTGTCTGCAGCTCCAAGAATCAAGCCATCCAATGAAGGAAGGGTGGCACTACTGCTTTCACTGCCAAACCAAAATGACCAATTTCCACCAGTAACACATCCATCTTCAACAGGTAACAGCTTAATCTAAAACAACTGGCTGCCATCCAATCCTGAATTTCCCTAAGGCATTCACTCAATTTTGAAACAATCACACCATCATCAGGGGCACAAGACACACACAGCTGGGCATCATCACCATAGCAATAATAATCCAAGCCATATCATTAAAATAATCTCCCCCAATGGTAACATGTACATGGCGAACAACATGGGGCTAGGACTGACCCCTGAGGCACATCACAGCAGAGTGCAATACTGCTCAATGTAAAAGAGCCAAGTGCCACATGCTGCACCGTTATGGACATGTGGGACTCACACCACCATAACACCATCCCTATAAGTCCTACTTAGTGTTTGAATTAAGCCAACAGTACCACATGATCCACCATGTCAAGGGCAGAAGAAAGGTCAAGCAGGACAAGGATTGACCAACACCTGCTATCCCTCACTAGGGCAGATCATGGTGCACCCCAACTAGAGCAATCTTTATCCTCCTTTGAGTGAACCTCTGCCAGCAATAATCCAACCTCCATCCCTTTGTCTTCAACCTCCTCGGATCACCATTAAACCATGGTAACCTGTACTAAGAAATCAAGGACCAGACACAGAGAGGTGCTAGGGAGTTTACTGCTGTCATAAGAGTCAGGTTATAACCCTCCACACCCACCCCCACTCCCATCACACAAGCTGTCTCAATGCCTGACATGTCCAGTACTGCCAGGAGGCTCTGAGGCTCCAGATTTCTAAAAGAGTGGTAACTGACCATCTCCACAAGGGAGGTTAAATGAGGAATGCCAAAAAGGAACCATGCAACATGATGATCCGACCAAACAACTGGATGCCACTAATATCAAGACCCAATGAGAAAACCATATCCAAGGCATGGATATGTTAATGGGTACTGGTGGTAACTGCCTGTATGAAGCCAAGAGAAGACATAACCTGGAGGAACTACATTCCATAAAGAGATGTTTCAACATTGACCCAAGCATTAAAATCACCCAAGACCAAAACTCTATGGACTCCACCACTAGACTGGCTATGAAAGTCTCAAGTTCCTACAAGAATTCATGTCCATACCCTGGTGGATGGCACATAAGCACAGTCTTGCAACTTGTACATGGCCCACCCTTTAACACAATGAATTCAAATGACCTGGTATCTCCTGTAGGGTATGCTATCAGTCCCAAATTGGATCTAAAACAGCTGGCTACCCCCTGTGCCCATATCTAGGACAATGCACAGCAGAAAAATTTGGCAGAATGGATGCCTCAAGCACAGGACTGAATCATCCCCCAGCCAGCTCTCTGTGATACATACCATATCTGCTAAGGAATCCATAATGGAAGCCTCCATTATGATTGTTTTATTCCTCAGAGACCTGGCGTTACAAAGAACTGTCCTAAGGGGAGGAGTTGAGTCAGCCAGTCCATTGCCTGCCTGCTGACCAGAAAACTCATGAGCCCTGGCAACAGGAATCAGGCATGGAGGACCCCTTTCCTGACAAGGTCTGCTCCCTGGTTACTACCTAGATACCACACCCCTGATCCTGCCCCACTGTCTACAAATAGAGCAAATTGACATTGTGAACAGTGCCCCTTGAGGACCCCCAATGCCCTGCATTGGTTGATCATATAGCCACAGGCAGAGTACAGGGGAGCTCTCCAAAGGGATACCACTGTAAGGGACCTGACTGCCAAAAGATACATAGTTAAACTCTCCCTCCCAGTTCAACAAGGTGTAAATCATGGAAAAGGGAAGTAGAATAAATACACTCTTAAAACCACAAGGAGCAACCCCTTCAAGCACATATCACTAACTCATAAGGAGCGACTTCACACATCCAAGCAAAATACACACAAAATAATTCAATAATTCAGTCACACTTTACTGACACCAGTTACCACCACATTTTTTTTATTCTTTGGTAACTAAGTAAGGCCCACTAGGCACAAATGTCTGTTTTCAGGGGTGACTCAGGAGCACTCGGGTAGTTAAGTGAATTGCCCAGATTCACACAATATGCAGGCAGAGGTAGTGGGAATCAAACCCAGGTCTGCTGGATGTAGCAAGCTCATTAACAGTTCATTACTCTAACCACTATGCTATACTGCCAGCCTCAGACCCCTTCTAAATTTAAAGTACAGCCATTTAATGTCTGGTGCTGAAAAAAGTCCCAGATAGCAAATAAGCGAAATACTAGTCCCCACAACTGAAAGTCTCTAGGCATCTATTAAATGCAGGTGTAAATAAAAGCTTCAGTGTTGTCCACTTGGCTCTCAACCAGAGAGGACTCCAGAATAAGATGAATAGCTTGACATCCCAGTCTCTCCTACTGAAAGCGGTAGGAGCTAGTGGTCAAAATTCAAAAAGAGGGAGAGCAATACAGGTAGCACAGTTTCAGAAAACATGAAAGATACAGCTTACATTCTATAGCAGCCCAGTATCCACCATGAGTGCAGACAAGCTGTTTAGCATCCCTGTACCTCTCCATTCAGTTCCCAGATATCAGGAAACATAGAGTGGCCTTGACTTTTGCCATCTGTAAATTCCAGTATTAGGGTTGGCCTCTCTCACTCACCTATCCCAGCACTCTCTGACTGCAACTCTGTCAAGCAATAACTCCATGATATGTGAATCTTCACTCCCTTGATCTCATGGGGAGACTTCAGGTGGACAGTGCCTTCTCCCATTAGCCACAATCCAAATGCTGTCTCAATCACTTGCACTACCAGAATGGCCATGTTCTGCAGTTCTCTCGCTCTCCACTCCCACTCAAATGGAGATCACAGCCACAGAACACTCTAGGCAGCTCTAGGAAAAATTGTGATGATGGTACAATCAATCAGGGTTACCAAAGTTGCTGAGTAACTTTATAAGTTACTATGAGCTCAAATGCAGAGCCTAAACAGTTTGTCTCACACAATTGAGTGCTGGAGATGCTGGGAATACTGGAAACACTGAAACACTGCAGCTAAAGCAACTAACCACCAGTGTACCAAACCAGGATATCCAGGATTGCAAACAGAGTAGCCTGCAAATCACACCACTACCCTCCCTAAAAATAGCAAGCTATGACCAGACCTGAAAGGGCAGCAGGTGAGGAATTTGGTGTAAAAATATTGAAAATTACCAAAGCTACAAGCCTTCATTAGCAAAATGTAAGGTAGGCTCCTAAATTTGCTGTTTTATAATGTTTGTACACCAAATTTTCAACAAAGCCTTGTTATGACCCTACCTCAAGAAGAAGGGCAGAGCAAATGCTCAAATCCTGCCTGAAAGGTGATTTCACGCAGGTACTGTGAAATCAACTTTAGGGACGGAAATACACATTTTGGGCAGGAGTTGAAAAATAACAGCTGTCACTTTTATGGGGCGCTGTAAAGAAATGGCTATGTTGAAAATTTGGGTTAAAAATATTGAATATTACCAAACTTATGAGCCTATGTTTGCAAAATTCAACATAGCTTGATAACTTTTTGTTTTAAAATATTTTTACACCAAATTGAGACCATAGCCTTCTTATGATCCCACCTCATTAACAACGGCAGAGAAAATGTTCAGTTCCTGGCTGAAAAGTGATTTCACACAGGGACTGTGAAATTACCTTATGGGATATAAAAAAAAAACACTTTGTCCAGAATTTGAAAAATAACAGCTGTTACATTCATGAGGTGCTATAAAGATATGGCCATGTTGTAAATCTGGGTTTAAAATATCAAAAATTACCAAAGTTACGAGCCTGAGTTCGCAAAATTAAATGTAGGATCATAATTTTATTGTTTTTTTTTTATTATTTCTACACCAATTTTTCAACATAGCCTTCTAATTACCCCACTTCATGAACAAGGGTACAGAAAATTTCCAACTCCTGCCTGAAAAGTGATTTCACACAGGTACTGAGAAATCACCTTTTGGGATGGAAAAAAAAAGCATTTTGACAAGTATTTGACAAGTGACAGCTATCACATTCATGAGGTGCTGTAAAGATATGGCTATGTTGTGAATTTGGGGGAAAGACATTAAAAATTACCAAAGTTACGAGCCTGCATTCACAAAATTCAATGTAGGCTCATAACTTTGTTAATATTTTCACACCAAATTTTCAACATAGCTTCTTATGACCTCACCTCATGAAGAAAGGCAGAGAAAATGTTCAACGCCTGCCCAAAAGGTGATTTCACGCAGGGACTGCAAAATTACCTCTCGGGGATTAAAAAAAACATTTTGGACAGGGTTTGAAAAATGACAGCTGTCACGCTCATGAGGTGCTATAAAGATATGGCTATGTTGTGAATTTGGGGAAACATATTGAAAATTATTGAAGTTATGAGCCTGTGTTTGCAAAATTCAATGCAGGCTCATAACTTTGTTGTTTTGTTTTAATACTTTTACACAGAATTTTAAACATAGCCTTCTTATGACCCCACCTCATGAGCAAAGGCTGAGGAAAATCTTTAGCTCCTGCCCAAAAGGTGATTTCATGCAGGAACTGCAAAATCACCTTTCGGGACAGATCTGCCTAATAACCATTCAATTGTTCATGAGGTAGGGTCCCAAAGAGGCATGTTGAAAATCTGTGCCAAAAATATGCAAAAATGCCCAAGTTATGTCACTAAGTTCAAAACCCCATTGAAAGACACTGAAACGCATACCTGTTTCTTCAGTTCACAGTTCAGCTTTGAAGAATGAAGACGTGTCTGTGGTCCAGAGAAGATTATGGTGTTGGACTCCCGATCGGTAAGTAAGAGCTTGGGGAGGGTGGGGTGATGGGTGCTGAGTGGGAGGGTTGGGTGGGGAAGTTACAGCTGCAAACGACATTGATGGACCGTTTTCTTTTTACAGGATTTTACATAAAAAAACAACAACGCATGGAGGATTCCTCAGTGCGACACTGGGGGATTGGGCACCCCCAGTGTCACCGTTATGTTTCTAGGAGGGTGGGGTGGTGGGTACTGAGAGGGATGGTCAGATGTGGGGGATATCAATATATATTTAAAAAAAAGAAGAAGAAATAACCATACATTCACGGTAGTGCAGTGACGCTGTTAAAAAAAACCTCAAGGATTCTTAATCGGGACACTGGAGGATTGGACACCCCCAGTCACTGTTATGTGTCTGATGGGAGGGGTGCTGAGAAGGAGGGTCGGGTGGGCATATCAATACATATATAAAAAAAGAAGAAGAAGAAGAAATAATCGTGCGTACACGGTAGTGGGGGGGGTCACTGCAAACAAAAAAATGCAAGGATTCCTTATCGAGACACTGGGGAATTGGGAACCCCCAGTGTCACTGTTATATTTCTGGGAATGGAGTAGGTTGGTGTCTGCTGAGTGGGAGAATTAGGTGGGGGTGGATAGTGCAGTGCTAGTTTCTTGCTGACAGTTAGCAGAGTACTTCACAGTGGCAAAGGGAGCTGTATTGAAACTCTAACATGTTGTTCAGTCACAAAGAGTGCAGTGAATGTGGAGTCCTTTTTTGAAAGCAATAGGTCTGCAGAGCTCTGCCAATTGAAGCCCTAAGAATGCTAACCTCTACCTGCGCCTCATTAATGATACTATGTGAAATAAAATGAGCCATACTACTAATTTATAATTAAAAAGAGGTGACTAGAATCTATAGTCATACTCCAAACCCCTCCAAAACAGGGTATTTCTTCTAAAATGCTGAGCTCAAGGAACAGAGCTCAAGATGACCAGCCCAGCCCCAGTGGCCATCTTCCATTCATCCCAAGAGGGTTACTTTATTCTATGCGTGGGGATAAAAAGGATTTAAAGGAATTTTTAAAACTGTCTTTATTGGCTACAAGTGCATAAAGTATTATAGTTATATAATGCAAGAACACATGCAGTTTGTCTCAGACTGTGGGATAGGTGATATTATGTTATCTTTTCAGACCATGCCCCAGCACTAACATATTTTCAGTTGAAAAAGGAGACCCCCAAGACCCAAGAAGTGCTTAAATGCCTACCAGCTGAGATTGGAGGAATTCTGAGGGTTCTTGGGAGGAAAGATCCCAGAGATCTTGTAGCGTAATCAGGGTGGGGAACATACAGTGGCCATAATGTGGGACTCATTGAGGATGATGCTATGCGCTGATATTATTGCATATACCACCGTGAAGCAAAAAGAAAGGAATCAATCCTTGGTGGATCTGCAGGATACTTTCCTATTCCTGTAAGAATCCTACAGACATGTGGGACATCTCTGTGGTGGGATAGATGGCAGGTTCAAAACAGGAAATAGACAAAACAGACAAAATCTTCTTGCACAAAACTGAAGTGTCCCTTACATTCCTCCATCATAACTACTACGAAATGGGCCCCAGAGCCTTGAGGCTCTTGGCACACCAGGTCAGAAGACAAAAGACAAGGGCCACAGTGTTTAAACTTAAACTCCTGACCACTAAACATCCCCTGCACAGAATGGAAGATATGGCAAAGGCCTTCTGCACCTTTTATGCTCAGCTGTGTACTCTCCTGAGCAGGGTCATAACACAGAGATGATGAGGGCATTCCTGGACAACCTGTCTCTCCCCAAGCTAACCCAGGAGCTGGCTGTAGCACTAACTGTGCCATTCTAACTCACAGAATTGGAGAGAATCTAGATTTAGTATTTGCCATATTGGTCCTTGCAAGAATAGATCCAGAAGCAAATGATTTGATACCTTTTAATGGACCAACATAGATGTGACAACAAGAACAAAGTGCTCTAGCTTTTGGACCAACCAGTCCTTCTTCGGAAGCTCATGGCAGTTGTTTAGAAAATACAATACTTATAACAGCTAGATAATGCAGAGAAAAACAGAAAAAAATCCCCATTGGTTTAAAATACTCATTTAAAAAAAAAAAAAACAGAAGATGATGTCAGAGAAGTTTAACAGTACCATACTGCCTTCAGCCAGAAGCAACCTTGGGTTAAACGTGCTTGGTGGAACACACATACAAAGAATCCTACTGCATATAAATTTAATTGACATAAGATAACACTGCTGAAGCAGATAACTCCTAAATCAAGCTATGAGTGTCACAGTTAGTATAAGGATGTGATTACTGAAAGGCAACCCCACCCAGATTAAAGACAAACTAAGATTGTTATAGGGCTCATGAAGTTTCAATGTCTGCATTATAGACAAGAATTTACCAGTAAAGTTGTCTTAAAGACATCAGTGCACACTGTGTGATGTGTAAAACCTAGCTGGACCTGTCACCCAGCTGTACTCTCCAGCTAGATATAAGGCCCAAGAAATTTTAAAAACCTCAGGACTATATAAATGATGATTTAAATATAAATTGATAATATTAGTGTCAAACAAAAAACTCTAGTCAAGGAACCTCAAGGAATTAAGACCATGTAGCCTGATATGTACTGATGTCAATATACACTGAGAATGTAACAACTTGATGTACCACAAGTGTCTAGGAATCTGAAAAGAGATAAAATGCAATTTCTCTCCTCCTCCTCATACAAACAATACACCTAACCCACCATCACTATAATGTGGGTGGGGAGATATAGCTTTAAGGAGATGTTGTCTCTCTCTCTCTCTCTCTCTCTCCCTTTTTTCTTCTCTCTCTTTCTCTCTCCCCCTCTCACTCCCACAGACATGCACACACACACACACACTCTCTCTCTCCTAGTGAACCTATATTCACTTCAGTCACTGCAATTGTTCCCCAATGGAATTCAACTTGTCATGAAATCCTGAGTAAAAGGGCTTATGTCTCCTAATACCTACAGAGCAAAAATGTGACACTGTTTAACCATACTACTATCTGCATAGTAACATTTCCAAGGATACTGGATAGAACTACCATGAAATAAACCTGCCACCCTCCCCAGGATAAGGTAACTAGAAGTGAATATAAAGTATGTGTGTAAGACCAGAAGTCTAACATACCTACATATCCATAAATTAATACAATATTAGCCTAATATAAAAAGATCTGTGAAGGACCCCCATGCAAATGAGATCACACACCCCAATATGTACAGTTACAAAAATTATATGTGACAGTATATGATAACACTCCTGTATGTACAGTAGCAGGCTAGGTAATCTGAATATGGTGCAATGAAATCAATCCCACCCCCAGGCAAAGATAAAAAGTAAGGAGGAATTAATATTCATTATGTGTGTGAAGTAAGAATAGTAACACATTATAACTCCATATATCTAAATAGAGACTTACCTCAATGTGACAGCAAGCCCCACATCTGTTATATCACATACCTCACAACATATACCCACACACATACATACACACATGCACCCACATCCCACACATGCTGAAGTCCTATAATATGTCAGTCTGAAGCAGAAAAGGTCTGTGGATGTTAGTTTCTGTAGTGTCTCATAAAACCAAGATCAGCGTTCATCCCATCTGCTACCATATTGTGATGTAAAATAAGTTTAATCTCAAAAGCTCGTTTTTGTTGTGTGTTTTTGACATTTCCTTTTAAGACCATTACTGACATATCTGAGATTGAGTGGTCAGGCTGGGAGAAGTGGTGCCCCACTGTTTTTTCAGTCTTCTTTGCTGTAATAGTGTGTCTATGCGAGTTCACCCTAGTGCGGAGCTGTTGACGTGTCTCTCCAACATAACCTGTTTGTGGACATCTCTTGCACTGAGTGAAATAAACAACATGTCGTGACATGCATGTATAACTCCCATGCACCTGGAATTGTCTGTTTTGTGATGTAACCACACAGTCCGAGGTAGAAATGAGCCCACAAGTCTTACAGGGGCGTTGATTGCAGGGTCGTGTGCCATTGTGTGACATGGTATTCTGTTCTGGTGAAAGTTTGCTCCTAATAATTAGGCTGGATAAATTTGGTGGTTGTTTAAAAGATAGTAGTGGGAGTTCCTTAAAAATACAATTAAGGGTTTCATCCTCACTAAATATTGGGTGGAGATCTTTAATAATCTTACGCAGACGTTCAAGGTCTGGATGATATGTGACTACCAAGGGTATTCTGTCTGGAGCTGTCTTTTCTTTATATTGAAGTAGTTGTTGTCTTGGTAATTGCGTTGCCCATTCTGTTATCCTGTCAATTTCCCTGGAAAAGTGTCCCTGCTCAATAAAGGTGGTTTTCAACATAGCCAAATGTGTATCTCTGTCATCCTCATTTGAACAAATACGGTGACAACAGGAGTGCTTGACTGTATATGACAGATTTTTATATGGTTTGGGTGATTACTTTTCTTGTGCAGGTATCTCTGTCTGTATGTTGGCTTCCTGTAAACATCCTTAATGGTGACTGTGGTGTCCAGAAAGTTAACCTTGCTGGTAGGTACTCTAGGGTAAGCTTTATGGTGGGGTGGAGGATTATTAAGTTTGTGATGAAAATCTTTGAGTGCATCTGTGCCTCCATCCAGATGATAAACAAATCATCAATGTAACGGAAATAAGCTAGTGGTTTGTGGGATACTGCCTTAAAAAATCCTCCTCCAAGTCAGCCATAAAGAGGTTAGCATACTGTGGAGCCATTTTGGTGCCCATTGCTGTTCCCATAGTTTGAACATAATGTTTACCATTGAAGTTGAAGTTGTTATGTGTCAAAATGAATTCCATAAGTTCCCCCACCACTCCAGGGCTGATGTTTTGTTCCTGTCCTTTCTCATGTATGTATTTAAGGCATGCAGCAATGCCATCTGTGTGTGGAATATTAGTGTAAAGGGATGTTACATCCATTGTCACTAAAATGGTATCAACACCGAGTGTGCTTTCCAGCCATTCTGTGATATGACCTGCTATGTTTTTGGAAAACTGAACAAGATTTGGGATGGGGTAAATCAGAATCCCTGGATAAGTCAGGTAAGATGGATATAGAGGGAGGTGGTAACCTCACCTCAATGTGGATCTGCCATTTAGCACAGCCTAAGAACATTCCACCGACCCAGATGGTAATTCTGTCATGGATTGAGCCAAAGGAATCTCAAATACCTGACACAGTTCTCCACAGCAAACACTGTCAGATCCTTCCAAGAGCTACAGGACCAGTTTGGACTGGAGCAACTAGACTTCCTTCAGTACCTATAGGTAGGGCACCTTATTGAATCACAGCCCCTGTGATGCAGGCCTATACTAGCGTGATGGTCTGCATCTGTCCAGGATGGTAACCGGGATCCTAGGTGGCAGTTTTAAATGCTTCATTGGCATGCATTTAAACTAGCCAAGAGGGGAGGCACTGGAAAGGAGCAGAGAAATCTTACCCCCAAAAAAAATCAGGGTAGTAAATGAGGTAAACACTAAGATAGAGATGTTGATAGGGAGAAGGGCAGGGGTACATGGAGAAAATGACAAAGGCAATAAGGACAGGGATGGGGCAAAAAGGGGTAAGGCCATCAAGAAATTGAGGGTAATGAGTAGCAATGCCCATAGTCTGGACAACAAGCTCCCTGAACTGGTGGCCTTGATGGAAGAGGGATGCCTGGATATCGTAGCAGTCACAGAAACATGGTACACAGAGAAACATGACTGGGATGTTAACATACCAGGGTACACAACCTACAGGAGAGACAGGGAAGACAGAAGAAGGGGGGGAGGAGTAGCTCTCTGTGTAAGGGAAGGGATAAAAGCAATGGAACAAAAGAGTAAACAGGGAGGAGAGGAGACATTGTGGGTCACCTTAGAGACTGGAAATGGCATCACAATCTAGGGAGAGGCATAACCAGCAGAAAACAGGAAGTTGTTATCCCTCTGCACAGACAGTTGGTGAGACCCCATCTGGAGCACTGTGTCCAGTTCTGGAGATCCCATCTCTGCAAGGACATAGACAGAATGGAGGCAGTCCAGAGGAGGGCAACTAAAATGGTGCAGGGTCTGCAAGAGAAGCCATATGAGGAAAGAGTAAAGAAGCTTAATATGTATACCCTTGAGGAAATGAGGGAGAGGGGGGAAATTATAGAAACTTTTAAGTACCTCAGTGGAATCAACAAACTCCAAGAGGGTAGCATCTTTCAGAAAAAGAGATGTGCAAGAACAAGGGGACACAATTTGAAGATAGAGGGGGGACTGTTCAGGAACAATGTGAGGAAGTATTTTTTCACAGAGAGGGTGGTGGACGCATGGAACAGCATTCCTGAGGAGGTTGTGGGGTCTAAAACTGTGGGAGAATTCAAGAATGCATGGGATAGACATAAGGCAATTCTTGTGGGGCATAGGAAGAAATAGGCTGTTGGTTAACTAGGATCTGCAGCTTATCCTGTAGGTAGCGATATGGGCAGACTAGGTGGGGCAAGCGGTCCTTATCTGCCACCAAAGTGTATGTTTATATGTTTCTGTGTCCAGCAGTGATCATACAAAAGTACCCCCCATAGCCCTATTAACTCATGTAGGACAACAGACCTCAGACCACTCAATATCCACAGTGTAGCAGGCATTACATGGTACATAAACCCATGACACTTTATACATAGCAGCAAAGTGGGGTGAGGAAATAGCACAGGTTTTAGAAAGGGAACAGTGGGACAGGAACTGCTATGAAGTGGACAGGATCACCTCATTCCACATCTGGTGTGAGTATACATGGAAACACTTTGTCCACAATTTTAGGACACTGGTAATAACTGCCAGAAGGACAATGCCAGTGTCACATGTTTGCAACTGTGTGGTGAGCGTAAAGCAACCCATATGCATCTCATGTAATCATGCACTGTGCTGATACCCCTTCTGAGGGCTCTAGAGACAGCCATCCAGAAGTGCTATACACAGCAGTCACACTTACACCACAGCTGTATCTTCAGTATTGGTACCTTAGAAATATAAGGACAGGCAGATGAAATATATGATGGGTATCATGCCCCCAGCAGCAAAAAAAGGTACTACCCAAGAATGGCTCACAGACCCAAGGACTGAACTAGGACCCTCAAGAGATGCTGTGAAAGATTTGTACAAAATGGGGAGAATCACATTTGAGCTAAAAGAGAGGACAGAGGTGTTCACATCTGGATGGAATGCATGGTTAATGTATGTAATGCAGCATTACACCAGTTTTGTCAGCAGCTGAGGTGCGCAGGAGACAGCTGGAGACACATTCAGAGATTACAAGACAGCTTAAAATGAGCAGAACTCAGTTTGGGGGACATTATAAAATTATAAGGATTCCTCACCTCTCTCTCTCTCATTTACCCCCTTGGTGATATACTATATAATGGGAAACTATGAGTAACACAGAGACTCATCAGCCCCCATAGCTGAGTGAGGGGGATAGGAGTGCATTCCAGATATCTACTGTTAACACTATATAATGTTGCACTGTATTGGGAGGGCTTGGCCTGAGGTTCAATGCGGGGAATAGTTCCTCCCACAACCTCTATTTAAACCCTCTACTAACGCACCTCCCTTGCTTAGGGAGTGTTTTTATGTTAGTTCCTCAAGCTCCCTGCATGGTTTGCGTGGCTGTGCCATTTCTCTCCTCTTGCTGCTTTGCTCGTCCGCTTTCCGTGCTCCCTCCCCTGCCCACCATTGTTGCTTCTTCTCCTTGGGTCGTCTCTCTCCTGCTTCCTTTGTCCTGCCTGCTTTTCATCCGCAGCCCATTCCATCTTTCCATTTCCATTCCTGGTTCATGCCCTTTCTCTGATGTTGACTTTTTTGCCCTTTCTGCTGTTATTTTTAGACTTTTTGCCCGTGTTTCTTTCTCTACACTGCTGATGCTAGCGAGTGCCCCCAATTCCTCTATTTCATCCCCAGCTAGCATCCGGCATGCCTCCCCCAACCCCCGCAGCATGCCCACTTCCAGTCAGACACAATTAGTGTCCCTATCTCCTCCTTCTCACCACCTCCCACAGCTAACCTAGCTCCTTCCCTGCTTCCTGCTCAGGAAACCACCTTGAATCTCTTCTACGCTGAACGTACCTATGGTCAGCAGCTTTCCACCAATCTCACCTGCCACAGTAACATATCTGGTGCAAGCTATGAGAAGCATCGCTCATGATGCCATCCCATCACATTAGGCCACAATGTAAGCCAGTCAGAGAAATTATGTTTAACCTCACTGAAGGCACACGATGTGGTGTCACATCGTTTGATCTGCCTAACTACAAACAATGGGTTGAATCAGTTCACTGCCTGCTCTTTTGTTCATAAATGTTCTTCTTATGATTTTAAACAAAATAGATCTGGGAGTGGCTCTGGCTGTTCATTACATTACGGAGTTGGAGTAAACACAAGAACAAACTATTATACCATCGCCTCAGAGTACATGTTACAAAACAGGGTGGGATGTATGACTAGCTTGGGGGGTAATGTTTGGGCCTAGAGTTTAGGAAATTTGTAATATTTCGGATAGTTGACCTTGCTGTAGGTAACCTATGCAGTTGATGGCCTAGTTTATTTTCTCTTTCAGATGTGGGACCTTTATCCGTCTTTGCTCCACCTCCTTTCATCCCTTCTCTAGTTCGCTGATGCCATTGTCTGCTGGAGGACTATGGTTTCTCAGCCTGGATGATCTGAGTGCTGCACTTCACTTTTTAACCACCATGGATTGTCTTCTAGTACCTGCTATAGCCTTCCTGCATCCTGTTGCTGTTCGCTGGGGGCTGACCCGGTACTGTTCCTTCCTGCACGTGTTTATCATCCGGCTCCGCCTAGTGCATCGCCTTCCCAGGATAGTTCCTCCAGTTACTCAGAATTCAGTCTGGACTTCCTTCCCATTTTCCTGGCTGCCTCTCAACTCTGCCTTGATGGCTCGGGGCTTTGTGCTGTTTGCTGAGGCTCTTTTGGGCCTAGTACCTTATCTCTGACCATACTCCTATCAGGTCAACTGCTCTTTCATATTATTCATTTCATACTCCTACCCTGGCCATTCTAACAGTACCTTTCCACTTATCATTGGATCACTCGTTTATTACTCTGGAGAAATACTACTGCGAGCAAACATCCTTTGGCTAACATGCCTCATAGACTCTTACATCATCATAGAGTTTTATATACTGCCCAATCAGCTCCTCATGATCATTAATGAAATCCCATTCACTTGGACATAGGAAGATCTTCTCAGTCTCTAATGGATATACCCTCCGACTCCAGTTCATTCAATTACCGTGACTTCCCTGTCTGCTTCGTCTCATTGGCTATCCTTCTACATGGAAAGGGCTTAACTCCTTCTGCTATGTTCTGACTTTGTAATTAGTGTAATTTCTAAGGATACCGGGAATCTCAAGATAGCCCATTCAACTATGGACAGCATCTGTTTAACCTTCTGCAGCTTTTCCTACTAACACCAACTCTGTTGACCATGTTACTCGGCTTCTACTCCTCAATGGTCATTGCTCAATTTAAGAATTTCACTGAAGTCTTCCTAAATATTCATCATGGGATCTCCACCGCCTAGCTGATTACTAACTCCATGCCATCCAAACCATCGTTTTCACTCTCAGACATCGCCATTCCTTATACAATCATCTGCACCATTCATCTAACTACCTTCAGCCGGGTTAACTGCTCTTCCAACGAACCCTACAGCCTCTTCTTCTCAAATTACCTTTGTCAGTCTCTGCAGTAAAGACTGTCACTGAGAACTGGCCCTCCTGAATTTTATCCAGCAATCTGTAACAGTCAAGACAAATTCACCAACTCAGTCTTGCCTTCCAATCGCTCTTAATCAGCAGTAGCACTAAGATCCTACGGCATCCTGCACTAATTGATCTCACTACTAATTTAGCATACAGACTCTTCCTTACGTCCACCTTCAAGCTTCTCTCAAGTACTTCGGCATCAGGATTACCTGTAATTTAACCAACCTATGCCACCACAGTGCATCTCCTAGACGATCACACCACAGAAATACCCACGCTTACTTCAGGCAGCGTACTAGCACAGTATTTATATATAAAGTCACGAACATCATGACCAGAGAAGATATCCATCCCTTATACCAAATTTCCAATCATTCTCCCATATACATCATGCTAGGCACTCTACAAATCTTCTATTCATTTACTGATCACTTATGGCATTACTGTCATCAGTCACTCAACTCTCTTCTACTAATTTACTCTGGGATGCTTACTTAGTGACTTATCGCTCACTAATCGATTCTTTACTTCCAGACTACCTTGAACATCAAACCTTACATGAATTGGATCAGTCACCCATAACTTTACAAATCATCGCAAATCCCACAGTGTACTGTTTGGTTTTATAGCAATCAAATTATGCTCTCCCGACTCACTATGCTCCTACCATCCCTTTGGACATGTATCTTTCGTCACTTTGGAAATATATACTACATTTGCCTTCTTCAACTGGATCTGCTCCACACATAGGATTCTACCATCCCTATGGAAAAGAAGTACCCTTCATCCTTAGGACGATCATTCAGTCTGCATCGTCCTTGGATGGAGAATGAACCATCATCTCCAGGGCACTCAAAGACTCTCTTCAACTCATTTCTAATCCATGGATACTTCTTTAATGACTCCTCATTCATTACTGAATTCCTTGCCTCCAGACCATACCTTGACATTCAGACCTTTCAAAAGATGGATCATTCACCAATAACTTCTTGTATCATAGCATTTCCACCATTCCCCGTCTAGTAGCTTATTGATCAAGTCATGCTCCCTCTGCTCATTACACCCTTGCAATTCTGTGGGGCAAGCATCATTAATCATCTTGGAAACTTGGACTTCCTTCGTCCTCATTCACCTGGATTTACTTCACACTTCGGATTATATCACTCCTTCAGAAAATACCTACTTTTCAACCTCAGGATCACATTCAGCCTGCATCATACATGGATCGAGGATGGATCATCATCTATCCAGGCAGTTCACCAACCTCAAATTAGCTATGGTTACTAGAACCTAGGTCCTTCTCATTTTAGTATGCCCAGAGGATGGGCAGACCTCCGTCCATGGATCCTCAGAGGTTCCTCCACCTGGGAGTTTTTCCCTCTCCTGAGTGAGTGCCAGGGGTTCATACACTCCGTGAGTTGGAGGAGGTATCTTTTTGGGCCTTCTATTACCAGAAAAATACTATGTACATACCCACTACTCAAGGGTGAGAATAGAGTAAAGCCACAAAAAGTACTACAAGTTTCACAAACACTATATACCCCATCTCTCCTTATTACTATTCTGAAAACATTGAATGGGAGGGCTTGGCCTTAGGTTCAATGTGGGGAATAGCTCCTCCGACAACATCTATGTAAGCCCTCCACTAATGCACCTCCCTTGCTTAGGGAGTATTTTTTGTCTGCCACCATCCCCTTCTCCAGTGCTCTTCTCACCCTTGTTTATGGGCCTTCTATTCCCTGCAAATTACTACCTACACAACTACTACTACTCAAGGGTGGGAATAGAGTAACACCACAACAGGTACTACAAGTTACACAAGTACTATATACCCCATCTCTCCCCATTGCTATTCCACAAACATGTTTTATTTATTTATTTCAATCTAGGATTAGAGAATACCTTTGAGCACAGTGCAGCTCATTTACAAAGGTGCCACATCAATATTAGGGGGATTACAAGGCAAAGGATAAAGCACAATATCGTATACAGATAATATTACATACAGAAAACAGCAGTAACAGCACAGTATCATAGTAAAAATAGATGAGTGCAATTAGATACATAAATTGGCATTTTGAGGAC
Organism: Neoceratodus forsteri; assembly: GCA_016271365.2. Lineage (NCBI taxonomy): Eukaryota > Metazoa > Chordata > Ceratodontiformes > Ceratodontidae > Neoceratodus > Neoceratodus forsteri. The sequence goes on along the minus strand of CM028134.1, from coordinate 530,903,495 downwards.
ACTATAGTCAAAACATGGGCTGTTTTATCCCAGTTGGCAATAGAAGGAAGAGTTAGGAGATGAAGATTAGCGGCAGGTCAGAGAAAAAGGGGGAGGGGAAGATGCGGCTGGGTAGCATTGCTGAGCATATTGAGTGTGGCAGGGAGGGATAGAAGGGTGGGGGGCAGGCACAAGAGGAGAGGATGACAGGAGGGAGGGAGGGTGTGATAGGGTGTGGGTGAAGATAACTCAATTATAGGCAGAGACCAGAGACAGAAATTCAGTTTGTGGTACACAATAACATCTTGTGTGCCATTTATTTGTAAACAATAACCAAATTTAAACTCAGGCTATTAAAAAGGAAAATAAAATGCTTTCAGAAGCAAAGATATAAAGAAAAACCTAGCTCATCAAGAGCTTTTAAAATAACAACTTTGACACATAGAGTGGAAGTAGTTTGCATCACCTTTCCACTATCACCTATGCTCTCCAGTAATACAGAGATAGGTCTGCTCTCTCCCACCTATCTGTCCCAAAATGGGCTCAGATGCTTCTTAAGTACCCTTTAGAACAGGTATCACTAATCACATGATCTGTCTGACAGACCCCTTATTCTAATAACTTACATTTCTAAGCTAATACAAGAGGTTGGGGGATCAAACATAAAACAAACATCAAGCTATAATTATCTAGAAGCAGGAGGCTTATTACATAACATTTACCCACAAGTATAAGATGAAATAAAGGGCTTGTATGGCAAATAGCTTATTAGACTCATGAAGCTCCACCCCTAGGGTGATGTCAGACTGCATCACCTCCCTATATATAAGCCTTATTTCGGGTGGCCTACCTCCTAATAGTAACCATGTCTGCACATACTAGCAACTGAAACTCGTTAAGGAATATATCAGAAAAGAAAAAATAAATAAGCTTATGCTTTCCCAAGCCATTTTGTAGATAAACATACCTACAATGTGTACAAGACAAGTACTTTTTAGTTTAACGACTGTCTAGCCATTTTGTCAACTCTAACAGCCGACGGAAAGGGCTTTTCACCTGAGTTCTTACTACATTGATTCCCTTAGGCTCTACAATGCAAGTAACCACTTGTACAGCCTCCAGATCAAATTTAACATCTCTGGTTTCCAGTTACGCATCTTTCCCTGTCCTGGAGGTTATGTTAAGCTAGAAAAGAAACCCAGTACCAGCCCCATAATGCTTACGGGCAGGAAAAGATGCCCGTAGTGCTCGAAACTGAAATAGAAAAGGAGGTACATTTTCCTTGTAATTATTGTAATTATTTGGAAGCATTTCTGCAGTAAACCTGGTAGCATCATAATTCTGTTTGTGCCGGTAGCTACGGGTGTTTCATTCACACTGCACATCTATTGTAGCTTACCATGGCACATGAAGTAGAAATCTTATTCTTTTATTATTTTGGGCACAGAATCCACTAATTTGAATGCCTATTTCCCAGAGGGTTTTCAGAGTGCTAACTCACTATGGTAACTGGCGCTTTGAAACATAAAGGCTAAAGTGTGGTTACCTCCCTTCTCTTTTTAATTTTAAACTGGGAGACTTCAGAACGTTTCTAGAATGTGTTACAATTCCTAGTGCATTTCAAGGATAGATGTTGTACAAAACAGGGAACTATCCTTCTTGCACTTTTAATCAGCACACCCCGATATCATTGGGTCAAGAGGCATTACAGAGAATTCACAGAGGGGACAGCAGAAAAAGATCCTATAATAGGAGGCCACCCTATTATAGTGGGAAAAGGAAATGTAAAAAAGCTTAAGGAGACTGCTGCAGCAGATTTTTAGGGAGATGCCTAAAGATTCCTTATGGACACAGAAATAGGGGCTTTACTGCCACATACCCCTATGTTTAAGTAGAAACCTATTTAGGTTTCTAAGACAACCTACCCCTTATCTCTGGGGTAGGATGGAGCTTCAGCCCTCCTTCACCATGGAGATCCACCCCAGGGTCCCTAAACAAAACAAAATTATACTAAATATAGTTTTTAGTTATATCCAAATTCATTACCCTGGGGTGTCTTTATTCATAAGTTTACTCTTTAACATTTAAACCTATTGTATTCCATGTCTAGACAAATAATCTGCATTTGTATGTGAGTTGCCTGCTCTGTGCTGAACAGTAGAGTTAAAAGGCTGTATTGCTAGGTACCATCTCATAATCCTATTGTTCTTGTCCTTCACTTGGGACAAGAAACAAAGAGGATTATGATCTGTAATTAAAGTAAAGGGGGCACCCCATAGATAAAAACGTAATGATTCAATTGCCCATTTAGCTGACAAACATTCCCTTTCCACTGTACTATATTTTGTTTCTCTGTCATGTAATTTTCTAGATATGTATACTATCAGATGTTCCTCCCCATCAATGGTTTGACTAAGTACTGCCCCTATGCCTACGCCTGAGGCATCAGTATGCACTTCAAAAGAGTAATCAAAGTTAGGGCTCTTCAGGACTGGTAAAGAGCAAAGTGCTGCCTTGATGGTTAAAAAGGCTTGTTCACACTCCACAGACCATTTTACATTGTTGCTACATTTTTTCTTAGTAAGGTCTGTGAGTGGTGATGCAATCGTGGAAAAATTGAGGATAAAACATCTGTAATATCGGCCAGTCCTAAAAATGACCTAACTTGTTTTTTAGTTGGAGGTCTAGGGCTATTGGCTACTGCTTCAATTTTATCAACTTGGGGTCTGATATGTCTATTACCTAATAGGAACCCTAAATATTTCGTCTCATGCATCGCTAGGGCACACTTGGTTGGATTTATGGTCATCCCGGCTATTTTGATAGCATTAATAACAGCTTGGAGATGTGTCATGTGTGAATCCCAATCCTTACTGAAGACAACTACATTGTCTAGATAGGCAGCACAAAATGCCATGTAAGGTGTTAATATCTAGTCCATGTAATGCTGGAATGTGGCTGGGGCCCCATGGAGCCTGAAGGGCATAGTACAGAATTGGTACAGTCCCTTAGGGGTACTAAAGGCTGTTTTTCTCCATCTGCATAAGCCAAAGGAATCTGCCAATATCCCTTTGTTAGATCTAAAGTCGAGATATATTTGTCATTACCTATTCTATCAAGAATGTCATCGACCCGGGGCATGGGATATGCATCAAACTGGGCAACTTGATTAAGAACTCTGAAATCAAGGGACAGTTGGATACCCCCTTCCTTTTTGGAACTATAACAACAGGGGATCCCCATGCACTTTTTGAAGGTTCTATTATGTTAAGAGCGAGTAGTTTACTTATTTCTTCCTGAACCTCCTCTCTAACCCTTTCTGGGAGTCTGTATGGTCTCTTTCTAATTGGATCTGAATGTGTTTGAATCTGATGTTCTACATTTTTAGCTTCACCAGGGGTGCTAGTAAATGTTGTAGCAAATGACTCTATAAGTCTATTTATTACAGTTTGTTGTTTCTGATCTAATGCAGGATTGCAGAACACATCTTGAGGACTTTTCGAGCTTTCAAGTCGTCCATAGGTGACATCAAAGTCTGTTTCCTCGGTATCTGGGATTACTATCAAACTATTCTTTTTATTAGATCTTTCATACCATTTTTTAAATAAATTCACATGGTATATCTTTTTACCAGGTCTTATATCAGGAGTGGCAATTTCATAATTTACTGAACCAGTCTTTCTCAAAATATAGTAGGGTCCCTGCCATTTCATGAGTAGTATATTATTGGAAGAGGGAAATAACAATAGTACTTGATCCCCACTCTAGAAATGTTTATCACCTTTAGTTCCATGATCATATGCCAGTTGTTGTGATTGTTGTGCATGTACACTATTGTTATGAGCTTTCTGAACATATGTAACCAATTTCTGATGTAATAGTTTCATATATTCAGCAATACCAATCTGTTTCATTTCCTTCTGTCCTTCCCATAATTCCTTCACTACATCTAGTGGGCCCTTAGGATTTCTTCTGAACAACAGGGAAAAAGGCGAATACCCTGTGGAGGCCTGGGGTACCTCCCAATAAACAAATAACAAGATTGGTAACAACTTATCCCAGTTGTTTCCTTCTTCTTGTACGAACTTCACTAGCATCCACTTTAAGGTCTGATTAAAACGTTCGATAAGCCCATTCATCTAGGTATGATAGGGGGATGTTCTAACTGCTACAAAACCCAATGATTGATAGTGTTCTTTTAATAAAGAAGCATTAAAATTACTTCCTCTATCAGATAATATTTCCTTGGGAGTACCTACCCTACTAAACACTTTTACCAATTCCTCCGCTATTTTCCTGGTGTTAACTCTACGTAGGGGAATTGCTTCAGGGTATTTTGTTCCATAGTCACATATGACTAGAATGAAATGGTTTCTGCTTGAACTCTTGATCAGTGGACCCACAGTATCTATCCCAATACGTTCAAAGGGAGTGTGTACCGGGGGAAGGAGCTTCAGGGGTACCATCTCCTTATGTCCCACCTGGCTGACATGCTGGCATTCACTACAACTGTGGCAATTTTTAGCCACTTCCTCGTGAATGCCTGCCCAATAGAATCTAAACTTAAATCATGCCCTGCATGACCTGTGAAAGGTATATCATGCCCTAGGTAGATCAAGTTGTTTCTATAAGGTGTTGGGACTACTAATTGTTCCACATGTTCCCCTGTATCATCTTTTGTACATACCCTACACAATACATCATTTTGCACAACAATTCTTGGGGCACCAGGAATTGGTATTTTTCCCACCTGCTGAAACAAAGGTGTTTAGGTGGGATTATTTACTTGTTCCTTAGCAAAGTCACAGTTTATAAAAATGGAAGATACAGTTTCTGGCAGTCCATTCCTTTCTTCTTTCCATTCCTTTTTCAACCATTTTTTAGCATTAAGTGACTTCTTTAGTTTACCAGGTTGGTCATAAAGGTCCTCCTGAAATGGAAATACATCCCCAAGTTGCTATAACTGTTTACTTTGAATCCTAGTGGTCACTGCAGATATAGACCCCCTATTTTTTAATACGTTTTTAAATTCAGGGTAATCATGTCCAATTAAAATAGGTACAGGTAATTTGGGTACTATTCCCACAGTTACCTCTGAACTATTCCCATCAACAGTTACATCAGTCTTTACAGTGGGGTACTGGTGGGCATCACCATGAACACAGACAACATGCATATCAGGCCCTGATTGAGTATTATTCTTTGTAGAAAGTAATTCATGTCTTACTAATGTATTTTTGCTACCTGAATTTATAAAGCCCATCACAGTTTGATTGTACAGTTCAATTGCAGTCATGAAATATCCAGTATTTAATAATGCCAGATGAGCAGTATCTAATTGTTTGTTGGGACAATATCTGGCTATATGACCCAACTCTTGACAGTTTCTGCACACAATATCTGCTGGAAAAGGATGTCTTTTAAACTCAGTTTTAATGTCTTTTTTAAAGTCAGAGGTACTGGTTGGACCAGGCTTTACCCCAGGTGTTGTCCTTCCCATTGATGACTCCTGGGGGCAAGGATTCCCTGTCCGGTATGGTTGATGTGCTGTTAGGAACTCCTCAGCCAAGGATATGGCTTTCTCTGCTGTTTTGGGTTTATGTTCCTTCACCCACATTTGTACGTCATGGGGAAGGATCTGTAGGAACTGTTCCATGATAAAGTTTTCCATAATTACTGCAGCTGACTTTCCTTCTGGTTGGACCCATTTCCAGCATAACTCCCTTAAACAGGTAAAAGTCTCTCTCTTGGATTATCTTGGGGGTGGTATTTTAATGTATGAAATCTCTGTCTATATGTTTCAGTGCTGATGTCATAGCGTTTTAAAATCTCAGTCTTTACTAAGTCATAATTATCTGCATTTCTAGTGTCCATGTGACTATATGCCAGTTGTACCCTCCCAGACAGATAGGGGCTAGCCATACCACCCATTGATTTTGAGGTGAGTTATAAGCTCTGGCCACCCTTTCGAAAGTTGTTAGGTAGGCTTCGATGTCATCAGCATTAGTCATCTTTGTCAATTTGATATTTTTAGAGTTAGAGGTAACACCATCCCCATTAGTCCCTGTATTGGTCCCAATCAATTGTAACATTTTAACAGTCTCAGCCCACCTTATTTCTTGTTGTCTCATTTCTCTACATTGTTTCTGGGCATCTATGTCATGCTGTTTTTCCATTGCAACCTGACAAATCGCCAACCAGCGTAATAGACTTGCCAAGTCTTCAGGTGGTTCTTCTCTAATTTGTTTCTGCCATAGTTCTTCCTCTGTCTCATCTTCACTTTCCAACTCTTCCTTAGCCTTGGGTTCTTTCCTCTGGACAGCCTGGTCTAGGCCTGGATTCAAAGGATCCCCCCATCAACGCCATCTGTGTTCTGGTTATCATCCCAGCCTTTTTCTCATCCACTCCAGAAGCTATCGCTGCACTGAGTTATTGGTACTAGGTCAGATACCCTACTGGTTTCTCCCTATGAGCCACAGACAACCAGTAGATCCCACTCTGACACCACTTTGTGATAGGGTGTGGGTGTAGATAACTCAATTATAGGCAAGACCAGAGACAGGAATTCAGTTTGTGGTACACAGTAACTTGCTGTGTGTCATTTATTTGTAAATGATAACCAAATTTAAACTCAGGCTATTAAAAAGGAAAATAAAACACTTGCAAAAGCAAAGATATAAAGAAAAACCTAGCTCATCAAGAGCTTTTAAAATAACAGCTTTGACTCATAGAGTGGAAGTAGTTTGCATCACCTTTCCACTATCACCTATGCTCTCCAGTAGTACAGAAATAGGTCTGCTCTCTCCCACCTATCTGTCCCAAAATGGGCTCAGATGCTTCTTATGTACCCTTTAGAACAGGTGTCACTAATCACATGATCTGTTTGATCCACTCCTAATTCTAATAACATACCATTTCTAAGCTAATACAAGAGGTTGGGGGATCAAATATAATACAAACATCAAACAATAATTATCTAAAAGCAGGAGGCTTATTACATAACATTTACCCACAAGTGTAAGATGAAATTAAGGGCTTGCATGGCAAATAGCTTATTAGACTCATGAAGCTCCACCCCCAGGGTAATGTCAGACTGTATCACCTCCCTATAAATAAGTCTCATGTTGGGCCGCCTGCCTCCTAATAGTAACCTTGTCTGCACACCCTAGCAACTGAAACTCGTTAAGGAATACATCAGAAAAGAAAAAATAAAAAAGCTTACGCTTTCCCATGCCATTTTGTAGATAAACATACCTACAGTGAGCACAAGACAAAGTAATTTTAGTTTAACATCTGTCTAGCCATTTTGTCAATTCTAACAGCCGGCGGAATGGGCTTTTCACCTGAGTCCTTACTGCATTGATTCCCTTAGGCTCTACAATGTGAGTAAACCACTTGTACGGCCTCCAAATCAAATTTAACATCTCTGGTTTCCAGTTGCACATCTTTTCCTGTCCTGGAGGTTAAGTTAAGATAGCAAAGAAACCCAGTACCAGCCCCATAATGTTTACAGGCAGGAAAAAACGCCCGTAGTGTTCAAAACTGAAATAGACAAGGAGGTACATTTTCCTTGCAATTATTATAATTATTTGGAAGCATTTCTACAGTAAACCTGGTAACATCATAATTCTGTTTGTGCCGGTAGCTACGGGTGTTTCATTCGCACCGCACAGCTATTGTAGCTCACCACAGCACATGAAGTAGAAATCTTTATTCTTTTATTATTTTGGGCACAGAAACCACTACTCTGAATGCCTATTTCAGAGTGCTAACTCAATGTGGTAACTGGCGCTATGAAACAGAAAGGCTAAAGCGCGGTTACCCCCCTTCTCTTTTTAAATTTTTATATAAAACATGACAGCTAAAGGGGAGGTTCTGATAATGGGAGACTTCAACATGCCGGATAAAGATTGGTCAATATGAGCAGGAACATCTGCCAGAACTAGACACATGGTAGATTCCCTGCAGGGGGAGGAACTCAAACAACTGGTACAACAACCCACAAGAGACAGGGCTATTCTAGATCTAGTACTGACTAACAGGGAAGGGATCACAGATCTCCAGGTATAAGGTCACCTGGGGGCCAGTGACCATCACATGATATGGTTCAATTTGGCCACTACATCTAAATCATCCCATTCCAAGGCAAACATATGGGACTTCAGAAGAGCTGACTTTGATAAGATGGCCAACAGAGTTAAGCTAGTCCTGGCAAAAGAACCACAGGTGAGGGGTACAGGCAAAGTGGGCAAGCATTAAGGATGCAATACTTGAAGCAACATCCCATTGTGTTAGACAGAAAAGGAAGTGCAAAAGAAGAAGGAAACCACTTTGGTTCTCAAATACAGTAGCAGAAAAGGTAAAAGCCAAAAGGCTGGCCTTCAGGAAATATAAGGGAACACAGTGGGATGAAGATAGGGAGGCATACCAAACTGCCCTAAGGGAAGCAGGGAAGGCAGTAAGGGAGATAAAGTTCCAAACTGAGGAAACACTAGCATGAACCGTGAAAGAAGGTGACAAGACTTTCTATAGATATATTAGTGAAAGGAGAAAGTCCAGAGGGGGTATTGCTAAGCTCAAAGAAGAAAAGGGGGCATGTGAGGAGGAGGGCCCTGTAAAAGCATCTATCCTAAATAGATACTTTTGCTCAGTATTTACTGAAAAGAAGGTAGAGCAGGGCCCACAGCTCAGCACCATGGACACAGGGGGGAGGGAGGTGAGCACTACTCCCTTCACAAAAGAAAGGGTCCTACAAGAGCTCGCTAAGCTCAGGGTGGACAAGGCAATGGGACCTGATGGCAAACATCCCAGGGTACTTAAGGAGCTAAGGGTGGAACTAGTAGAGCCATTAACAGAACTGTTTAGTGAGTCTCTGAGCAGAGGCGAGATCCCAGAAGACTGGAGAAGGGCTCATGAGATCCCGCTCCACAAGAGTGGTAGCAGGGAGGAGGCAGGGAACTACAGACCAGTCAGTCTTACCTCAGTAGTGGGCAAAATTATGGAGACATTCCTTAAGGAAAGGATAGTGCAACACCTGGAATCCATAGGGGCACAGGATCCAAGACAGCATGGGTTTACAAAAGGAAGGTCCTGTCAAACTAATCTCATAGATTTCTTTGACTGGGTAACCAGAGTGGTGGACCAAGGGGGAGCAGTTGATGTCACCTACCTTGACTTCAGCAAAGCTTTCGACACTGTTCCACATAGAAGATTGATAAATAAGCTGGGTAGGCTCGGTGTGGGTCAGAAGTTGATCAATTGGATGGCAAACTGGTTGATGGGCAGAAGACAGAGAGTGGTGGTAAATGGTATACAGTCAGAAGAGATGCAAGTCATAAGTGGGGTACCTCAGGGATCAGTCCTGGGGCCAGTCCTCTTCAATATCTTCATTAGTGACATTGCAGATGGACTAGAGGGTAAGGCTTGTCTGTTTGCAGATGACACCAAGATCTGCAACAGAGTAGATGATCCAGATGGGGTGGCAGAATGAGAAGAGATCTGGATAAACTAGCAAAATGGTCAGAAGAGTGGCAACTGGGATTTAATGCAAAGAAGTGCAAGATCATGCACATAGCGAAGAGAAACCCTGAAGCCACCTACAGGCTGGGAGGGAAGTTGCTGGCAGTCACAAAGAAGAAAGAGACTTGGGCATCATCATCACCGATGACCTGAAATCATCCAAGCAGACCTCTAAAGCAGTAGGTAATGTTAGGGTGTATTAGTAGGGGTATCACAAGTCATAAGAGGGAGGTAATAATCCCTCTTTACAAGACACTGGTTAGGCCCCATCTGGAGTACTACATGCAGTACTGGAGGCCACACCTTCACAAGGACATTAACCAAATTGAGGCAGTCCAGAAAAGGGCAACCAAAATGGTGCAGGGCCTGCATCAGAAGACATATGAGGACAGATTAACGGAGCTCAATATGTACCCTTGAGCAAAGGAGGGAGAGAGTTGATATGATCGAGAAATTCAAACACCCTAAGGGCATTAACAAGGTGAAAGAGTCTAACATGTTTAAATATAAGAAAAATAGCAGGACAAGAGGACGCTGCATGAGATTAGAGGGAGGCTGATTAAGGGGGAATGTGAGGAAATTCTTTTTCACAGAAAGGGTGGTGGATGCATGGAACAGCCTACCTCAGGAAGTGGTGGCTATGAATACAGTGCAGGGCTTCAAACAGGCATGGGATAGGCATAAGGGAGCAATACAGATGAGTATGAATAGATAGGCCACTGACAGAGCAAAGGCCGATGGCACATTTATAAGGTAGAAAAAGAAATGGGAAGACTGGATGGGCCTTGCGGTCCTTATCTGCTGTCAACTTCTATGTTTCTATGTTTCTATGTTAAACAGGGAGTCTTCAGAAGGTTTCTAGAATATGTTACAATTCCTAGCACATTTGGAGGATAGACGTTGTACAAAACAGGGAACTATCCTTCTTGCACTTTTAATCTGCACACCCCGATGTCATAGGGTCAAGAGGCATTATAGAGAATTCACAGAGGGGTCAGCAGAAAAAGATCCTATAATAGGAGGCCACCCCATTATAGTGGGAAAATGAAATGTAAAAAAGCTTAGGGAGACTGCTGCAGCAGAATTTTAGGAAAATAGGGAATAGGTAGAGAGGGAGATGCCTCGAGATTCCTTATGGACACAGAAATAGGGGCTTTACTGCTGCAAGGGGATGGTAAGGTGTGGGAGAGGAAGGAAGAAAGGTGCAGAAAAGAGTCAGTTGGGGCATGGTGGGCAAGTAAGAGGGATGGCGTGGGAAGGTCAGGACATGAAAGGTAGGGACTGAGGGTGGGAGAGGTGAAAGAGCAGGGGAGGAAGGAAACAGCCAGGGGCTTTGTTGGGGAGGCTGGAGAATTCTGGATACCAGATGAGGTGTAAGTCGCATGATTAATTAAAGCAGGTACACTCACATTCCTTCGAGATTGAACGCATGTATTTACCCTCCATCACTGCATGTCATTAAAAGTTACGCAACATTGCTCAATAAAAATGCATTGACAAAAAACTGAACAAAAGGGGGGCTATTAGAGGAAGGGGGCATTTGAATTTGTGATATTTTCCTTTAAACAGTATTGTAAGACCCTATCATTAAAAATATATTGTTGTGTGTCGGTATTTTAGTTCACTGACTGGTACGAAGTAAGGTTATGGATGTAAACCCATTTAATACCAATGCTCTTTTTGTGAACTAGGCTATGCCATGCCAAAGCAAAGAAAAGAACAAAGAAACTCAATAATAAGAGTTATACTGTAGCATGAGAAACTCAGATGAACTTTGTCCCATCATTCAACTTTTCACAATTGGGTTGGGGGTTACTGCAGCACCTGGTAGGCTTGGTTTCCTGTTCTTGGAAGGTATTTCTTCTTTAGAAAGACAGGGCTCGATTTTCAAAAGGAAATGCAGTGCTTGCGCCATGTTGTATGTCAACCCTGTTATTTGGTGCAGCTACTCCAAATTCCTTTGATGCAACTGCTCCTGATTTTAGCACATTGGGCACAGTTGTGACACTTCCCCCACTATACATCAGCTTAACCTTGTGAAAAGGGTCCCCCAAATGGCATACATTTGACCAGGGAAAAGCTGCTCTACCTTGCAGCATTTGGCCCTTGGGATTGAAAATTCCAGTCGCCGGCTAGAAGAATGCCAGTAGCCCCATGTGCCAAACGATCATTGCACCAGGGGCTTGCAGCTTTCTCAGGGCTCTGAAAATCGAGGACACCATTTCTTAATGAAACATCCACTGTAGGTTTGCCTAGTTAGTCCACCATGACATCTGCTTTGAATAATTTTTGTTTATTTCTGCTGTTCCTTCACTAAAGCCCTAATATCCAGTTATCCTGCTTTAAAACAGCAGTACAGTAAAAAAGGTTCTTACGGTTTTTGTTGCAGTCTGTACCCCTTTCACTTTCCAATTGCATTATTTTTTTTTTCATTTTTGATGCAATCTAGCAATGTAAAATAATTTACAAATGCAATAAAAAAGCTATTAGTTTTAGGAGCTGTGGGGATGGACATGAGATGACAGGGTTTATTACCTTTCAGAACACGGATTACTGGAGACCAGTCAAGATAGTTGAAGGGATTGGTTGTTGTAGAGCAGGTGACCGTGGATTAAATTTCCTATTTAATTCATGGTTGCTCTGCCTGTTTTTTTTTTTGACAGCACAGCAGGCTGCTTCACACTGTGGAGGGATCTCCTCATATTGCTCAGCTCATTTTTCCCACAGCCATTGTTGTGGGTGAAGTTAGCGAGGTGCAGACAGTGTATCCTCCATGCTGTTAGGCAAGTTAATTTTTCTTTGTTTGGCTCACTGAGTGTCAACCAGTGTCTAAATGAAAAATTTCCTGACAGAGAAGCCATGCTTCGATACGTTAAGAAAATCAAAGGGAGTATCACTGTAAGAATTGGTGAAGCACATAAGCATGGATTAAACTGTCAGTGGAATGCAGAAGGGGGCAGGTGGAAAGTTCGAGTTTTGCACATATCATGGATAACGAAGTCATTAGGCTCATGTCAACTCAGCAGCAGGAGGAACTGTGCATAAAACTGTGAGTTTAATCCACAGTACTGTGACAGCAAGTAGGTAATCCTCGGTACTGTGGATGAAACTGTGCCACTGAGAGCAAATCACCATCAGCTGAGCAGAAGCAGGCAAGCTTTGCATTTCCTTCTGGAGTATTGCTACTTGCTGTGTCCTCAGTAATGGGTTGCAGAGTGGCAGACAGCACATGTCTGACTCCAGGGAGAGCAAGTGGTCCCCCTCGGTCACCCCACAGAGCACGATGCATCATTTCTGTATCCACATGTCACAGCAGACTCAGCAGGAAAATGTAATCAATCTCAGCATACTGCCACTTACTATATGCCGATTCCCCCAAGCCAAAGAGCAGAGGCCCACCTGTGGAACTGAAAGCAGGGCTCCCTATGGTCCTGAAAACAGCATGTAGGCAGCAGTCCATGAGCAGCTGTGTCCTCCTCCACTGCACAGCAAAGAGTAGAGGTCTGTCAAACACAGTCACATCTCTTACCACCCACCTGCCCAGCAGAACTCTGGTGACCCATGTGCATCTCCCAAACCTACAGCCACACCATCACAGCTCTCCCATCAGTTAACACACCAGCTGGTAGGCACCCGGCCCACTACCCTGTTGGCAGTGTGTCAACATTGGCATATCGGCCCTGGGATAGCGTTCGCCCACCACACTTTTCCCAAATGCTCACCGCAAATCATATCGTAGCAGTCCCTCCATTAGAGGAACATGTAAAATTCACTGGTATTTCCACCTACTGGCCCCACGGAACTCTGAGTACCCAACTCTCAGTGCCATGCATCGTGGCATTCCTTATGTCATGCACACACCTGTGTAGCAGTTCCCAATGCACAGGTGTGCAGGTATGCTGTCCCTTCCCCATAGCATGGACACCAGTGAAGTGTGCAAAATTCTGTGCCAAGCAGCATTAGCCCCCTCCTTCACACTGCGACAGACACTTGCATTGTGGTACAGATGTCAAGCGAGAGTGCAGCGAGCCACCGAGAGCAAGGCAGAGTGGGAGACAAAGACAGAGAGCATACCTCTCAACCTTTCTTCCCTGAAATGTGTGACAAGATGTGTGACAAATGACCAAAATGTGTGACATAACATCAAACTTGGCACTGCAAGTTCAGAACACTATTGCTGTCAGTTCAGTAATGTTAATCATGTTTGCTGATAACAGAGCATAGTAAATAATTATGAATTTCTGCTTTAAAGTCTCAGTGGGAAATGTGGAATATCCCCTTCTTCATCTGGGGCAGAGGACTTCTGAAGGGTAAAATGAGTGACGTACCTCGTAATGTGTGACAGTTGAGAGGTATGACAGAGAGAGAGAGAGAGAAATGCATCTGCACAAGAGGACAAAGAGTCACACATTGTGTCATCCCCACCTCACATCCACCATCACCGTGGCACAGTGAAAACACACATGAGGTAACATTGGTGTCTGTGACAGTTCTCACTGTCAGAAAAGTAACAGTGTACATGAGTTTCTGAGGGACTATTTCTCAACATGAAAGGATATAGTCCCTTTTTTCCATTGATAAAAAGGTGTACAGGCATTTTTGGGGTGCCATATCTTGCTGGGAGTGTAACCTATGATATAAGCACAATAACCCACTCCAGGGTGTGGAGTTATAGGCATTTAATCCACACCTGGGGCACTGTAAGGACACTCTGCGTGCAGCCTCATGCCTTACAATGCACCCCAGGTGTGGATTAAATGCCTATAACCCCACATCCTGTCGTGGGTCATTGCTAACTTATCTTTTTGTCTCAAAATGTCAATATTGTATATATTAAAGTATTTTAAAGCTACCTAAGTGCTCATTTTAGTGTAGCCAGGTGGTCAGTACAGCCCTGCATCCCTTTGCATCCTGTTACTGCTTACAGTACCTATTATGTGACATCTGAAGCATTTGAAGACAAAATAAAGTACATAATGTTGAAATGAAAGGTTAAGCTTTAAACACCATACAGTGGTGTAACTAGGGCAGTGTATGATCACGATGCTGATTATTACACAGTTAGAAATAGCACCTGAAGTTATCTTTAATAGGATTTAATATGACAGTCCTGGGGAAGGTGAAGGGGAAAGGGGGGTGCCATTTATACAGGGATTCCAGTCATGTCTACCCAGAGTGATCATTGTGGAATCCTAAGTATCAGCACAAAAATCTATCTGAAAGCTACCAATAATGTACTGAACTATGTGCCCAGCCAGCATACGGCATACTCAAGTGTACTGAATGCCCATGTTTATATCAGATTTAAGAACCATCATAAGGTGTCTTTTGGAGTGTTCAATTTAAGTCTAGCCCAGGTCACAAAGAACATCAAATTTGTTGAAATGGATATGCCATTATAAAAAGGATGTGAGCCTGTTTACAGGAAAAAGAGAGCCTGGTTTAAACTCCAAATCATTTGTGTGGACTGCAGTCTTTATACTGTAGTTGCAGTCAAGTTTAATAACCCTCAGATTACTTCTGCTTAAGTATTCGAGTTCCACCAGTGCTTCCATTGAGCAAATGAAGAACCCTGGCTGGCCTCCTTTCAAAGAGAAAAGTCCACTCCAAGGACTCTGGTTACATGTAGTTAACCTTCTGGAGCTTTCCTCAAATCCCTCTATTTCTCTTAGCTTCTTGTACTCGCTTTTAAAGGCTGATGCAACCAGGGATTCATTTATCTCCATTGTGGAAGTATATACCTTCCAAAAATAAAGGGAACAACTTTCAAAACTAGAAAAAAGGCTGTGGATCTTCTTGACAGAATACCCCTAGAACTGTCAACATATTGTACTTTAGGGAGTCAGTATAGCGCAGTGGTTTAAATCTCTGAGCTGCAAACATGAAGACTTGGGTTTGAATCCCACAGCCCCCACTTCCACACTGTGTGATCCTGAGCAAGTCACTTAGCTTCCTTGTGCTCCTAGGTCGCACCTGTAAACAAGCTTCAGCTTACTGTGTCTCTCCTGGTTAAATAATAAAAAAAACCAGCAATTTCAGGAATCATCACTTTTGTCCTTGTTTTGGTAAAGGATCAAGAAAAATTAGAGGTGGCAAGGATGCAGGATCAATTTCTAAAGGATAAGTCCTAGCAATACAGTATGCATGCAGCAAGAAACAGAAAGGCACATCAATACTCATGTAAGCATAGTTTTATACTCTGAAGTGTACTAATGTATATTAACATGTACTGAAATACAGTCCCAACACATAGTTTATCATATTCTGCCAGGTGCTGGCTCCTAGTTGATCATGGCATGCCAAAGCTGAACACAATAATCAGAATAAAAGCTTCTTTTGTTTTCCTTTTGTACTATAAATTGATTGCTGATGCACTTATACCAGTGCATGCTGTTGTGCCAAATGGCAGAAGCAGATATGCTACATGTTGGGACTGTATATTGCCATATGGAAACTGTATTAACAAAACAAAAACATGCTGACATGACTCCAGGTTTTGTTTAAAACAAAATAAAGTTCTGAGCCTTAATGGCTACAGAGTTAATATAGTTTTTACCTATTTATTTTCATAATGTTGTTATTCTTCTTACTCACTCAGAGTGCACCATTCCTTCAGGCTTCTAATGGGTTGGCTCCTGAAGCCTGTCTGACTCATCTGCCACTGCCAGACAGTCCAGATTTCCCTCATATCCTGCACTGCTCTCATGAAGTCAGGCATGAGCCTAACTGGCTGCTTTCCTGCTTTTTCTCCTAGTCCACCTCCCCAGTACATGCAAGCTTCAGTGGCCTGAAGGGATGCCCAGCAATGCATGGTCAGCCATGCTGTCAAGGGTGCATCAGCAAGCTTGGTCCAGGAATGAGTGCATAGTGAAGACACACAGCATTCATACACCAGGAAAAGAGCATCCGAGGGGGCACTCTAAATCCTCCAGCCTTTCTGTTTTCCTGACATCCCACGCTTGACACATAAGATGAGGATGCCAGTAGGCCAGAGCAGTCCATTTCTACTTGATGCAACAGAGCCAGCTAGTTAGCCCTTTCTGAAAAAAAAAATATTTGAAAAGAGCTTACTTTGGAACTAGCTAGAAACATTTTGGATATTTTAAAATATCAATAATTACAAACTCTATCTGTATACTTGATTTTAAGATTCCTTTTAAAAATAATGACCTTCTAGACCTAATGGTTCCAAAGTTGGCACCTTACAAAGAGCATTTTTTTAGAAAAAGCTAACTTTGGAACAATTAGTACTAATAACCATTAGGATTAATATCCACTACAGGTATCTAAGAAACAATTGGCTAAGGTTGTCTAGGCTGTAAATCTCATTATTTCCAAGCTAACCTCCAAAACATTAACTCCCAGCCAAATTCTGGAAGGTAATCCATGCCCTTTTTGACCCCCTTACCCAATCTGCTCCCCTTGCCCTCATGGTTAATGTTTCACCTGTGTATGACCCTTCCTCTGTTACTTCTCATTTCAATGAGTTCTTGAACACTAATGACCACCCATCCCCCACAACAGGCTTCCCTCCTCCCCAGTCCTATCCACCACATCCACTCTCAGGTTCCGCTTTCTCCCCATCACCACTCAAGAAACATTGCTTGCCATCTTCTCTGTCAGTCAGTCTAAGTCCGGTCCTGATGGGCTTGATCCTAATCTCCTTTACCTTTCAACATTAGCAATTGCATTTCCACTTACACACCTGTTCAACCTCTCATTTTCCCCCTGCTCTGTTTATCAGTCCTGAAAGATTACAGAGTCCTTCCACTTCATTAAGGGGGTGACCCCCCTCCTGCTAATTTCCACCATATCTCTCTCCTCCCCTCCCTTCCCAAGTTGCAACAGAAGTTAGTCTACTCTAAACTTCTAGACTACCTCACTTCATCCATTTTTCTCTCATTCTTCCAATCTGGCTTCTGGAAACACCAGTCCAACATCTCCTCCATGCTGTGTGTCACTGACTCCATCTTCTCTGTGATGAATCAGGGGCACATCACAGCTGAGATTTTCATCAGTCTTGCCAAAGCCTTTGACTTGGTGTCTCATCTGCTCCTTCTAGCTAAGCTGAGCAAGGCTGGTCTCTCAGCTCCTGTTGTTGACTGGTTCCATTCATACCTAAGGGGCCACCAGCAGTTGATAAAGGTTGGAGGCATGTTATCACCACATCTTCCTATCCTGGCTAGGGTCCCACAGGGCTCAGTCCTAGGCCCTGTCGTGTTCTTGATTTGTCTGAAAGACCTCCTGTCTGCCTGTGTCAACTTACATATACATGTGTATGCAGATGACACAGCCATCTTTACCTCTGGTCCCATTATCACTCCCATGGAAGACCTGCTCCAGCAGAATTTCTGCAGTGTCCTGTACTGGTGCCACTCCAACCATCTCAAGGTCAAAACCAAAGCAAACAGTTTCTATGACCTTTGCTACAAACCAAATATACCAACCAGGTTCTCAAGACATCCACTCTTCTCCACACTGGATGGCTCCACTCTTAAAGTGGTGCAGTCCTTCAAGTACCTCAGTGTGTAGCTTGACCGCATGCTCGACATCTCAGCCCACATTGATGCTAGCTACATAAAACTCTGCCCTAAATTGGGTGCCATCTATTATAACAAAAAGTGCCCATTCCTGAAAGTTCATTGTGAGCTGGTCACAAAAGTGGTGCTCCTGGTTTTTGATTATACAGATGAGGTCCATAGTACTACATCTCCTGTTCCCAAGCCAGACTGAACACCCTCTGTAATACTGTTTGTTGCTTTATGACTAGTTTCCCTCCTCAGACACACAAGTGTTCCCTCTACTCCTCCCTTGCCATCCTGCCCCTACCCTCCTGTCACCAGTCACGCTGCTCCTCCTTCATCTCTAAATACTGATTTGGTTCCCCTCCCTCCTAACTCTCACCACCTCTCACTCCAGACCCCTTACTCCATGCCCCTTCCCCCTACTCCATGCCCCTTCTGCTCCAGGGAATTTTCTCCACTCCCCATCCCTGCTCCTGTGCTGGGCAATCTGTCTTTTCCTACAATCTGTCAACTCTTTGGAACCTGCTTCCCTTACTTCTCCCTACTTTTTGTTTACTATACTTTATGACACCTGACTACTGGCTGGTCCCCATTGCTCACCACCCTCCACCCAGCCCCATCACCCACCTTCTCTGAGACTTACCTGCTGCCCTCCGAAGTGCACCCTGGCTTACCCATGGGGTAACCCAATTTCCCCCAAATGGAAACACAGACTGATTGGGGGACATAGTGCCTTGGTCAGTGGTGTGGAACCTGCTGTGTGGGGATGGAATCCTTCTGCTCAACCTGGTGGTTTTTCCTCCTTACTGTTTTGTCCTGAGACCCCTGGGACACCGAAGAAGCTGCAAGACATGTGAAAACATGATGACATTTCTCACATAGGAGTGTGGTGGCAGCCTCCCTCCTTAGCCTGGTGGCTCCCATGCACCAGCCCCTGTGGTAACCCAAGGGGTAGCAAAGCAGTGGGAGCTTGAGCAATCCCCCTCCCTGAGGTGGAGAGTGCACTGTGGGATGCTCTCTCCACCTCCCATGGCTAGCCTTCCAATGGCCCAGGCTCATTTCCAAACACAGGTCATTGGCATCATGGGCAATAGTGCTACCACTGTGCCAGCAGGCCAGCCCTCCCCTTATCTCTCTACTACTCCATCTCTTCAGGCTCATTAAAGCACCTGTTGAAAGTCCTCCCACCACCCACCAGCAGCTGTTTCCCATAGGAGGCCCCCCCAGTGATTGCTGACACTTCTGGGTGTTGGTCCTCCTTGCCCTAACTGATCCCTAGTTCACCACTTTTGCTTTGATTGCTGAATTTCAGGTTTCCTTTTGCATTTGTATTGCATAGTCTTACTGTATGAAAACGTGCACTTTAATCTGCTCCATGATTGTACCAAAGAAGTATTATTTACTATACTGTGTCTGCTCTTTTTGTTTTGTACCAAGAAGTGTACTATATTATGTTTCACTGTTTCACTGTTTCCCTTTTAACCCTTCCCCTGGGTCACACCAGAAAATGAGCCTCAGCTCAGTGTGTACCGTTCCTGATTACCAGTTTTCAAATAAATAAATAATAACTTCATTTTTTAAGAATATTTGGAGTTAGTGCAACAAGAATAATAATTACAGTACATGGATATCATTTTCAACTACTGAGAATCTCAAACAGTATCGATGATTTTAAAAGTTAATTAATATTTTTTGCTCTAGCAGTTCCAGAGGTAGCACTTTTATAAGAAATTGTCTTTAAAAAGGGCTAACTTTGGAACTTTTAGGGCTAGAAACCATTTTGGTTTTTAAATTGAATCTTGGAGCCAAGAAAACAAAGAAAAATTTATTTGCTATAGTTTTTAATTATTGATAGATTAAAGAATTATTAATAACTGCAACATAATAACATACAGTATTGTACATGACATTTTTACAAAAATATTCTAATAACATTTTCAATTTTGGGGGGAGTTTCGATTCAGAGTCATAACAAACAGTGTAAATAAGTTGCCACTTATTTTAGTAATAAACAGCTGAATCACAGAAATTGCTAAATTAATTTCATGTTCAGCAATCCAAATATCTTTCTTGTGGTCACAGGCTTTGCATTTGAAAGCTGCAAGTGATAATAAAAGGGGAGGAATTGCTTGAATTCCAAATGAGAGATAAATTAGCTGACCTCCAATTTTGCAGGCATGGACTTAAACAAGTGTGATTTTACTGAAAGAAAGGATATTTTACTTGTGGTATTTATATTAACAGCATGCATTGCGGCCCCTTTAGATTGCAGACTTCAAATTCTGAGAACAGGAAAATATTTTGACTTATATAACATTGGAATGACTTCCAAATTTAGACTCATGGACATTGTTGACTTTTGTCCCTAAAACTTAACTGAACCCTTGAATGCAAATGTTCGTGGCTGTAGAGTGTTTTGTGTCGTAATGTTTATGAGATGTGCTACATAAAAATGGAATTCAATTCCAATACAAGTGTGATGTTCTTTCAGAAAATGAAAATGGGGTCATCTTTGACAGCACAATGTTAACAATCCCCTTCATTATGCTGCCACTTCAATCTTTCTCCCCTTTACCACTAATTGTCTTATTAAAAACAGAAAAACTGCAAAGCCCATGTAAAAATGATAGCTTAAGTTTAAACAGTTATGCACTAAAAATGTTTACTCTTCTCCTACCATTGGACAAAGTATCTACTGTATATTACTGTAAAGGGCTTATCAGTGTGTCCTAGTGGTAGTTTTAAGGCCACTGGATGCTGTGAGTAAGTTTCTGGGAGGCTTTCCATCTTTTGTGAAAGTAGGCTACTTTTTCCAGGAGTGGGGGAGGAGGATGAGTGCAATTTCTGGTAGACTGTAAGTGATCTATGGAAACTGGACAATGGCACCAGTTTAGGAAAAATGAATAGGAAAACATCGTTTAGAAAATAAACTTAGAAAGTGATCCATTTTGAAAAAAGGTCTTCTTCAGGAAATATCTATAAAGAACATAAACATACTGTAGTTAGCACTAGAACTGTTGGGTTTCATACAGTTCTTTGGGATTGCTTACATGTTGTGCTTCGATAGTAAAAGGCTAAGTCTGCCAAGATAGTTGAGTAGAGTAGCTGCCTGACTGCAGTTGGGTTTTGGGGTGCAAAGCCCAAATATATAGTTGCATTGTTGTATGCTTTTACATGTTGGGCCCTGAACACTTGAAGCTACAGTATTGTGGTCTCATTCATTGTCAGCTGTTTGGTAATAGAGCCCTTATCTATGATAGTGGTTTTGGCTGCTGACAACTGGATGGGAGTGGGGCCCTTGTGTACTGTAGCAGTTGTTGTTAGAATTTGGACATGGAGCCCTAAAGTTGTTTTTTTTTTATACTTTTTATTTTTTTTTCAGAGAGAAGCAAATTCACATAAAGAATACATTAATCATAATTCATCTCAAAATTTCAAAATCAAACTCAAGATACAAGCAAAGCAGTGATCGTTATTATGGTGAGTGCATATTGCTGAAAAGCAAATCAGTGATATGCACATTTCGGCGACCACACGTCTGGAAAAACTTTGTGCTTTTGTGGGTGTACTGTGCCCTCCTCGCACCCCCTCTCACTGGGGGCTTTGCCCCCTGCAGTCCCCTGATTTTGGCTTACCAACCCCAAGGAGGTGCATGTCAAGGAAAGGGCAACACTCCAGCATGGGAATACAAAAAAAAAAGCAGCTACAAGCAGCGGCAACATTCTTTCCCCTACTCCATCCCAAACCCAGTGCCTACTGCACCAGAACCAGCCACCCTCACCACCACACCACAGGACTGGCTCAGCTGCAGCAGGAACATACCCCTACCTAAACCCTCTTCTGTATCCCTCCCATCCACCTCCCTATCACTTCCCTTTCAGTCGCCATCCTCGCTATTGCATCGCTACCCTTCCAGGGTAGTCCAAAATGATAGCACTGAAAATGAATCGCTATTTTTGTAGTCAATCATTTTCAGTTGCTATCATCATTGGATACTGCATCGCACAGCAACAAATGTTGGAAAGGTTAGAACAGTGAACAATGCACTATGTCATTAAAAATAATGTCAGAAAACATCATATGTGCATTAAAGGCAGAAAGTACAGTACTCATTCAGAATCAATGTAGGAAACTGTTTCATTTAGAAAGAATAATGTAGAGGACTATGAATTTGCGGTCCTTAGAATTTGCGATCCGATCCCCGAAAACATATTCGTGTCACTTTGAATTAGCACATGCACTATGGCACTCCAATTACTCATGTAAAACAATCAATTACAGTATCACTGTTAATTATAAAGCCTGAGCTCCTGAATGCAACTCAGAGCTACTGAACACTA
Source organism: Neoceratodus forsteri (assembly GCA_016271365.2). Taxonomy (NCBI): domain Eukaryota; kingdom Metazoa; phylum Chordata; order Ceratodontiformes; family Ceratodontidae; genus Neoceratodus; species Neoceratodus forsteri. Next base: position 530,881,132 of record CM028134.1, on the reverse strand, counting down.
CTGACTCAACATGTCCTTGCTGTTGTGGTTAAAGCCGAAGCCAGAGAACACAGGAAAGCGAGTGTATCCACTTGATGTGTCTGACATAGATGCAGAGTGTCTGGCACACACTTCAGGTGTCACTACACCGGCAGCTTCTGCAGTAGCCCAGGAACTTGCTTGTGCCCCACCTCCTGCCAAGAAGCAATGTCCGGAGAGCTATCAACATTACAGTCCTGAGATTCACTTTGAATTTGGCAGGTATGCAGCTGACAATGGTGTTATGGCTGCAGTTCATTTCTATGAATTAAAACTAAAAAAAAATTAATGAGAGCACCATCAGGAAATTAAAAAAGGACTACCTCGAATGACTTAAAAGTACCCCGAACCCTGCACACCTTACTGCTGAGCTCCTGTGCAAACCCAGAGGTAGACCTTTGCTGCTCATGTCAGACATCACGAAGCAGCTTAAAAAAGTTGTTGAAACTCTGTGCATTAAGGGAGCAGTAGCAAATGCACCGGTTGTTTTAGCAATTGCCCAAGGAATTGTAAAAATAAGTGCCCCACACCTCCTAAAAGAAAACGGAGGTACAACAGAGATTACCAGGAAGTGGGCATGGAAATTTTTAAATCGTATAGGATACAGTAAATTAAAAGGTACCAAAACCACTCTTAAAACCCCACTGATTTTGCTACCTTGAGAGCAGCATTATTAAATAGGATTGCAAATGGTGTATCCCAGGAGCTTGTCCCACCAGAGCTTGTGATGAATATAGACGAAACCAGTGTCAGCATGTTACCAGTGTCCAAGTGGACCATGGCTGCCACTGGTTCTCAGCAAGTCTCAGTAGCTGGACTTGGAGACAAGCGTCAGGTCTCCATGCTATTGGGGTGTACACTTTCTGGAGACTTTCTGTTACCACAGGTCATTTATAAGGGAAAAACAGTAGCTTGTCATCCAGCATACAAATTTCCTGCCAGTTGGTCAATCACGCATTCCACAAATCAATGGGCAAACAAACATACAGTGATGGTGTACATCAATAATGTTATAATCCCCTACTTTTCAAACATCAAAACAAAGCTGAATCTACCATCTGAACAAAAAGCCCTGCTACTGAGGGACGTGTTCAGGGCACAAACAACAACCTCTGTCCTGACCCTGCTAGATCAAGCTAACATTGTCCCAATCTTTATCCCTGCATCATGCACAGATGTGTTACAGCCTCTTGACATTACCTTAAACAGACTGTTCAAAGACAGTTTGAGGTGTTGTTTCACTGACTGGTATGCAGGGTTGGTGGCAGAAAACATTGCTAAGGACATTGAGGAGTTTAAAATTGACTTTAAACTATACCACCTCAAAGAAAGACATTCAACCTGGCTCGAGCAAAGCTTTGTGGAGCTCTGTGGCGGGTGAGCATATTGCATTCGTGGCTTTGCTGAAGCTGGCATTCAAGACACACACAGAGTAACTGCTTATCATGGGTAAGTTTAACAATTCATACATATGAATTTGTGTAATACCTGCTTTAGTCCATTTTTATAAGATTGTAGTGATTCAATCCCCCTTGTTACAGGCTGAATGGTGTGCAGCAGGAGCAGGAGCATCAGGGGCATCTCGAGCATCGGGAAACACTGTGACATCAGTTGCCAAAAAGGAGGACCACATGGTCAGAAATGTGGAATGAGAATACACTGCTGGGAATTCTGAGGATTACTAATGAATAAGACAGCTCAATACTGAGTTTATTTTTATTTTTGGTTGGTTTCTTCATTTAAAATTGGATTACCACAAATAAAGGAGTGTCAGCATCACATACTGCCTTTCTTAATTTACTGTATTCCTAACTTGTGACGTGAGTTCCGACAACTGAATGCCAAAAACAAGATGCCGGAGGGGGAGAGATGGCAAAGGAGCTGTAACAGGTACAATAGTACAGTGCATTTACAGTACTTTTACAGCAGTACTTGTATAGTGTATAGTGTTGTTTGAGTGGACTACAGTGTATAGTGTAGTTTTGAGTAGTCTACCCCATCTAATTGGATATTAGTGCCGTCTCTAAATTTTCACTGACTTTTTATTTTCACTAACAGAAGCCTATAGTGAATATAGCGAAAATAAAGTGTCAGTGAAAATGTTGTACTCTACAGCAATATTAACTGCAACTGAGGGTAGAAAACGGTTTCATTTATAAAGAAAAATATAGGTTGCAACTAAGGGAAGAATGTCCCTGACCTAGATAGACATCAGACAGAAGCAATGTAGGAAACTATTAATTTAAAAAAAAACTATATATAAAAATAAGTAGACAGGAGACAGCATCTGAAGAAAGCACTCTGTCATAATTGAATTTAGTTCTACTGGACAGGGAGAGAGGGCTTGCATAAAAATTGGAAGTAATTCTTGAATTACAAGAAACAAGGGTACTCAGAAGTTAACAAAAGTGAAGGTACAGAGTAGGCAAGCATGTGGGGGTTTAAGAAAAGCAACAGGCAACAGTATAGGAGGGAAGATGGGGGAGGGCTAACTAAGAAGGGCAGATGAGGAAGGACTGTGGGATGTAACCAATGTGAAGTTGCAGTGTTCATGGAGACTCTATGGACTCTCGGAGGATGCCCAATATGCAGGAGATTTGATCATTTAAAAAATGAAATAAGATGTCTTCCTGACCAGCTAGGGAGCTCAATAAGTATAGGTGGACAGAAACATCAGAGGAAACCAGAAGAAGGATTTGTGTCAGCATGGAACAACAACTTGAGGCACAAGGAGGAGCAGAGGGGGTGTACATAGGGACTATGGAGTAACTAGCAAAACGATATTTATGAATCTAGCACAGCCAGAGAGGAGGAGTGGCAGACAGCAGTGAGGAGGGGGCAGAGAAGAGTTGACATAAGAGGGTTAAGGCAAATGTAGGATACCTCACTCTTTCAGATACCTACTTCTAATATGTATGAGATGCTGGCAGAAGGGAGTCAAGGGGCAGAAGGGGGACTAAGGGTTGGGAAACCACAGAAAGCTAGGGAGGAGAAGGGGAATGTAGGGGAGAAGGAACTGATAGCACCTGGGGTCATTCAAGGGGCAGAAGCCATGGATAAGGGGGAAAGTAAAAGAAAGAGCACAGGGAGGGCAAAGGGGAGGAGAAACCAGGAGGAAGACATGGGTTACCAGGGACCACCTACCTGTAAGGAGATTGAAGGTGCAGTAGAAGCGAAGAACCTGAAGGGGGAGGGTCCAATTGAGCATAAGGATACAGGATTGGGGGGAGGCACTAAAAAATGCATAACTCCCAAAGTATAGGAACAAAAGGAAATAAAGGTAAGTGGGAAGAACTTCAAAAGGGAGGATATGGTAGCGAGGAACAGACACTCTATGGACAGGAAAATAACAGTGTATGGGGACTCAATTATTAAAGGTATAAAATGGGGAAGAAGGGAGCACCCATACAATAGGACAATAGTGGCTTGTATATCAGGAATGGAGACTGGGAGAACACCACTTAGTATCAAGGAGCCGTTGAAGGAGAAATGAGGGAAGTCTGACCTGGTGTTGCACATTGGTACCAATGACTTAGCTGTTGAAGAAGTGGAGGTGGTAGAGGAGAGATTTAGAAACATAGGAAAGTCATGTGGGGCAGTCAGTGAACTTGATGGCATTTTCAGAAATAATCCCAGTCCAAAGGGCCAGTGCAGCAAGAAAAAGGAGAATTATTGAATTTAAAGACCGGTTTGGGGGTTGGTGCAAGGAAGAGGGATACGGTTTTATAGGGACAGAGGGAGGCTTGGTCAAACAAAGGGCTATATAGCCGGGACAGACTACACCTTAATAAAGAGGGGAAAAGAATACTAAAAGATAGGCTGGGAGAGTACATGTCAAGAGAATTGGGTTTAAACTACTAAGAAGGGGAGGTAGTAGAGGGGAGACCAAAAAACCTGCCCCCCACGAAGGCAGGAAAGGCAGCAAGGGTGGGGAGAAAGGAAAAAAACAAAACAATGGAGGAATAGGGAAGAGAGGGGGGACTGACTAGGAATACCTAAGTAAATCAAAGAAAAAGGATATGGCAGGAACAAGGTGGATGGTGGTATCACTGAATGCACACTGTATTGGGAATAAGATGGCAGAATTGCATGCCCTCCTAGCAGAAGGAGAAGTGGACATAGCGGCCATTACAGAGACCTGGGCCACTGTACATCATGAATGGGACCTCTTGATCCCAGGATATAAGCTATACAGAAAAGACAGACAGGCAGGGAAGGGGGGAGTTGTGGCATACATTAGGAAGGGGTTACAGTGTGCAAAGGAGGAGGAGATGGAAAAAGGGAACAGTGAAACATTGTGGCTGCAGCTGCAAAACAATACTGGCAGGAAGATCAGGTTAGTGGTCATATGTAGACCATCTAACCAGGGCAAAGAGATGGACAAAATACTGTGTTCACAGTTGACAAACACAGTGGGGAGGGGGGAAGTAGTGGTGACAGGAGACTTTAACCTGCCCAAAATAGACTGGGAAACTCACACCACGTCCTGTGCCTGAAGTCAAGAAATCCTTAATGCAATACAGGATAGCTTCATGACACAGTATGTGATGGGTCCCACCAGAGGGGAAGCAATCCTGGACCTTGTGCTTACTAATGGGGAGCACATACAGGAAATTGACATTAGGGAACCCCTAGGTGGCAGTGAGCATGGCACAGTGTGGTTCAAGATAGACATGGGCAAGGAAGACATCCCAACAAAAACTAAGGTGCTGGATATCAAAAAGGTGAACTTTAATAAAATGAGAGAAATGATTAGGGAGGACCTGGGGGGCATAGTTGAGGGAATGGAGGTGGAAAGACTATGGAAAATCATTAAGGTGGCCATTCAAAAAGCAACAAGCAGTTGCATAAAAATGAGGGGAAAGAAAAAAGGGGGCTAGACCACCAAGCTGGTTCAATGGGGAGGTGGCTAAAATAGTAAGGGAAAAGAGGGCGTCAAACAGGAAAAGCAAAGAGACAGCCAAGGTAGAAGATGAAAAGGAATTCAAAAGGCTGGCCAAGCTAGCAAAAAAGGAAGTACAACAGGCCAAAGCACAGAAAGAGCTCCAGATAGCGGAGGGGATAAAGAGAGGGGAAAAGGCATTCTTTAGCTACATAAAAGAAAAGAGGGACAAGACTGATGGTATTGTCAGACTTAAAAAAGGGAATGGATGGATAGAAGAAGACAGGCCCAAGGCAGAAGTACTAAATGAATACTTCTGCTCCGTCTTTATGAAGGAAAAAGAGGGACCAATACCACAGGCAGGAATAAGAAAGGAGGGAGTGTGGGTAGATCCAGGAGGGGTCATTGTGACTGAACAAGTGAGGGAGGGACTGATGGCATTGAAGGTGGATGAATCCCCATGGCCAGATGAGGTACACCCCAAGGGTACTCAAGGAAATGGCTGAGGAACTGGCAGGTAGGCTGACAATTCTATTCAATAGTTCCCTAGATTCGAGAGTAGTGCCAGAGGAATAGAATATGGCACATGTAGTGCCAATCCACAAAAGTGGACCCAAGGAGGAGCCAGGCAGCTACAGGCCAGTCAGCCTGACCTCTATAGTATGTAAATTCATAGAGACCATAGAAACATAGAATCTGATGGCAGATAAGGACCGCTTGGCCAACCTAGTCTGACCATTTCCCTACCTAACGGATAAGCTGCAGATCTTAGTTAACCAACAGCCTACTTCTTCCTACCCCCCACCAGAATTGCTTTATGTCTGTCCCATGCATTCTTGAATTCCCCCACTGTTTTTGACTCTATGACCTCCACAGGAAGGCTGTTCCATGCATCTACAACCCTCTCTGTGAAGAAATACTTCCTCACATTACCTCTGAGCCATCCCCCCTCTATCTTCAAATTGTGCCCCTTGTTCTTGCACATCTCTTTTTCTGAAAGATGCTACCCTCTTGGACTTTGTTGATTCTCTTGAGGTATTTGAAAGTTTCTATCATGTCCCCTCTCTCCCTCCTTTCCTCGAGGCTATACATCTTAAGCTCCTTTAGTCTTTCTTCATATGCCTTCTGGTGCAGACCCTGCACCATTTTGGTTGCCCTCCTCTGGACAGCCTCTACCCTGTCTATATCCTTGCGGAGATGGGGTCTCCAGAACTGTACACAGTACTCTAAATGTGGTCCTACCAACTGTCTGTACAGAGGGACAACAACTTCCTGTTTTCTACTGGTGATGCCTCTCCCTATGCATCCCAGTATCCCCCAGCCCTCCTTACTGCCTTTTTGCATTGCTGGCCCACCTTTAGGTCATCTGATATGACTACCCCCAGGTCCCTTTCCATTTCTGTTGTTGTCAGTATCTCACCCCTCATTGTGTACTCTTCCACTGGGTTTTTGTTTCCCAGGTGCATCATTTTGCACTTCTTTGTGTTGAATCTAAGCTGCCATACATTTGACCATTCCTCCAACCTTGCCAAGTCCCTTTTCATCCTTTCCACCCCATCTTGCATATCAACTCTGTTGCAGATCTTTGTGTCATCTGCAAAGAGACATACTTTCCCTTCCAGTCCCTCTGTAATGTCACTTATAAAGACATTAAAAAGGACCGGCCCCAGTACTGAACCCTGCGGTACCCCACTAGTAACCCTCCTTTCTTCACTGTGGACTCCATTTACTATTACCCGCTGTGTCCTGTTGTTCGACCAGTGTTTTACCCAGACTACCACCCTAGGACCCACTCCCAGGCTGGCTAATTTGTTTATTAATCTTTTGTGTGGGACTGTATCAAATGCCTTGCTAAAGTCTAGGTAGGCCATCTTCACAGCCCCTCCCTCCCTTCTTTACTACTTTGGTCACCCAGTCAAAGAAATCAATTAGATTTGTCTGACATGACCTTCCTGCTGTGAATCCATGCTACCTAGGGTCCTGTGCCCCACCGGCCTCTAAGTACTCAACAATTCTTTCCTTCAGAAGTGATGCCATCATTTTCCCTACCACCGAGGTCAAAATGACAGGTCTGTAGTTTCCTATATCTGTCTTGCTCCCACTTTTGTGGAAGGGGAATCACATCCACCCTCCTCCAGTCGTCAGGTACCACTCCATCCTCCCATGATTTATTAAAAAGGGTAGTCAGTGGTGTTACTAGTTCTTCCCTTAGTTCTTTTAGAATTCTGGGGTGAATCCCATCATGCCTCATTGCTTTATCCACCTTCAGTTTTGAGCTCTTTCAGAACCCTTTCCTCTGTGAAAGGACTAATATCACCCCCACAGTCCAGAGTGCTTCTATTGACTGAATTAGGTATCTCCTCCTGCTTTTCTGTTGTGAATACTGAGATGAAGTATTCATTCAGTATCCCTGCTTTTTCACTGTCGCTTTCTGCCCAATCACCTTCTCCTTTATTCAGCCTCAGTATCCCTGCCTTAGTCTTTCTTCACTCCCTAATGTACCTATAAAAGGTTTTATCCCCCTTCTTAACTGAGTTGTCTATCTTTTCCTTGGTTTGGGCCTTTGCTATTCTGACTACCTTCCTCACTTCCTTCTGCTTTAACTGGTACAGTTCTCTCTCCTGCTCCTTCTGTGTTTCCTTATACTTCCTGATTGCTATCTTTTTCTCTCTTACCTTCCCTGCCACGTCTTTTGAGAACCATAGTGTTTTTTTCTTTTGTTTAGATCGTTTATTTGCTTCACACAATGGCGTGTTGCCTCTGTGATGGAGGTGTTGATGTTTCCCCATTGTTGCTCCACCCCACCTTCTTGCCTGCTTGCTAATGCTTTTCTGAGGCACTCTCTTATTTTGACAAAATCAGTCCTCTTGAAGTCCAGTACCTTCACTTTTGTATGGCTTGACTCTACAGCTAAGTTTATCATGAACCACACTGTTTGGTGGTCGCTTGTTCCCAGATGACTACCCTCTTCAAGATCAGAGATACTGTCTCCATCCCCATTTGAGAGTACCAGGTCTAAGATTGCTCCCTCCCGAGTGGGTTCCAAAACTAGCTATCTGAGGCATGCCTCCTGTAGGGCATTGAGAATGGCCCTGCTCTTGGATGTGGTTGCAGCAAAGGTACTCCAGTTAACATCTGGCATATTCAGGTCCCCCATCAGCAATATCTCCCCTTTCTATGCCATCCCAAGGATGCCTTCTATAATTTTCTTTTCCATTTCCTCCCCCTTAGATGGGGGTCTGTATACAACCCCTGTGAGGATTGTGGCACCATTTCCGGTCTCCAAGGTTACTCACAGTGCCTCCTCTCCTTCCTGTTTACTCTTTAGTTCCATTGCTTTTTTCCCTACCCTTACAAAGAGAGCTACTCCTCCTCCTCCTTTTCTTTCATTATTGTCCCTCCTATAGATTGTGTACCCTGATATATTGACATCCCAGTCACTGATCTTTGTGTACCATGTTTCTGTGACTGCCATGATATCCAAGCATCCCTCTTCCATCAAGGCCACCATTTCAGGGAACTTTTTACCTAGACTATGGCATTGGTACTCATTACCCTCCATTTTTTTATGGCTTTATTTCTTTTTACCCCATCCCTGCCCTTACTACCTTTGTCTTTTTCTTCATTTACCCCTGCCCTTCTACCTATCAACTGCTCTAGCTTGGTGTTTACCTCACTAACTACCCTGATTTTTTTGGGGGGCTAGTATTTGCCTTCTCCTTTTCAGTGCATCCCCCCTTAGCTAGTTTAAATGCTTGCCAATGAAACATTTAAACCTATCACCTAGGATCCTCATTCCCCTCCCAGAGAGATGCAGACTACCGTGCCTGTATAGGCCTGCATCCCTCCAGGTGGAGCCCCAATCCCCAATGAAATAGCCAAATCCTGAGCTGTACACCAGTTTTCAACCAATCATTGAACCCGTGGTGCAGAGTACCCAGCCTCATCCATGCCATGACAGGTAGCACTTCCAAGAAAGTTACCATGTGTGCTACTTATCTAAGGCCCTCCCCAACTCCACAAACTCCTATTGCACTGCTCTGATCCCATTCTCAGCCAGGTCATTTGTCCCTAGGTGGACAATGACATCCAGCTCATTCCCCCTTGCAGCTGCTCCCATGATCCTGAGGATTCATTTCCTGTCCCTCCTAGCCATGGTGCCAGGCAGGCACCTTACCTCCCTATCCCCTCCCTCCCCCAGTTCTATCCCCTAACAACTGAGTCCCCCACCGGGAGTTGTTTCCTTCCCCTGTTGGGTCCTGTGCCACCCTCCTGTGCGTCTCCACCTATGCCCTCCAGAAACAATCAACTACAACTCTGACCCTCCACCCCAGGGAGTGCCTTCCTTCCTTTCAGATACCTATTTCACAGGGGTTAAGAAACAGTCCTAATCACAAATGACTGCAAATATCTCCCAGCTACAGTTCCTCCCTGGCAAATTAAAGTTCATAGGTTCATAGGTTCATAGGTTGATTCAAGCCAAGAATAGAAAACCATCCTATAAGGCTCGTCATCCACTTATTATTGACATACCAATTTATTTTCTCCAAAAAATAGATCCATCCCATTCTTGAATTGATTCATTGTTGTACTATTTACAGTTTCCTTTGGTAGTTTATTCCAGGTTCCCACAACTCTTAAACTGTACCAATGCTTTCGAAAATTATGTTCCCAACTTTGTTGGTACAACGGTTTATTATGATTTCTTGAACTAGTTCTCCCAGGTTTATATGTGACCCCCAGTTCATTCATTAATTTATCGTCCTCCATACTCTTGCATAGGAAGCATAAATCTCCTCTTATTCTACGATACTGTAGAGAATAAAGATTTAGGCTGACCAGTCTGTTATAATATGTTTTGTGTTCTAGTCCTTTAATTTTTTTTGTAAATCTTCTCTGGACTCCCTCTATATTTAGTATGTCTTCCTTATTATATGGTGACCAAACCCTTGCGCAATACTCCAAATGCGGCCTAACCAATGCAATGTACAGAGGGATCAACACATTCCTATCTCTACTCGTTATATGCTTAAGTATATAATTTAAAATCTGGTTAGCCTTCCTAAGTTGGTTTCTACATTGGACTCTGAACCTCAGATCTTTGGTAACTATAATTCCCAGGTCTTTTTCTTCAGATACTACCCCAAGTGTAGTATTATCTATTTGATAATTTGCTTCTATGTTATTTTTCCCGATATGCATGACTTTACATTTAGCTTTATTTAGTCAACTTATTGCTAATTGTCCATTCATATATTAAATCCAGTGTATGTTGTAACGCTTTTATATATTTCATCTTTGTTTGTGACCACTCCCAATCTGCAATCGTCGTAAATTTGCATCCATATATTATTATTGCTAATATTTAAAGATGAAATATATACATTAAACAAAATAGGACCAGCACGATCCTGAGGCACACCACTGGTCACCAACTCCCAATCTGAATATTTCCCGTTAATGACCACCCTCTGCTTTCTAGCGCGCAGCCATTCAGAGATCCATATGCATATGTTATTGGGTAGTTTTTTGTTTTCCAACACTAACAGCAATTCCTTATGTGGCACTTTATCGAAGGCCTTTGCGAAATTGAGAAACACCACATCCACAGGGTTCCCATTGTCCAATTCTTTGTTAACTCTTTCATAGAAGGATAGTAAATTTGTCTCACATGATCTGTTCTTCACAAACCCGTGCTGTATAGGATCCCTCATGTCTTGTACCTCAATATGTTCAGTAAGTATATCTTTAATTATGCTCTCCATGAGTTTTCCCAGAATTGATATCAAACTTATGGGCCAAAAGTTTTCTGGATGTGTACTAGGTCCCTTTTTTTTAATGGGTACAATATTTGCTAATTTCCAGTAGTGAGGGACAGATCCAGTATTAATAGAAGTTTGAAATATATGTGTCAAAGGATAGGTTAATTCGCTTGCCAATTCCTTTAGAACTCTAGGATGCTAACCATCTGGACCGGGAGATTTATTTGGGTTAAGTCCAACTAATTGTTTAAATATGTTTTCTGGGTTTATACTTTTGGATTCTTGATCTAAAAGTTGTTTTGTGCTATATGTATCATTATCCTTAGAATTAAAAACTGAACAGAAGTATTTATTTTGAATATTTGCCATTTGTAGGTTAGAAGCTGGAGATCCATCACCAATAGCAAATGGTCCTATACTGTTTGATGTCTTCTTCCGATTATTAATATAAGAATAGAAAGCTTTTTTATTATCCTGTACTTTCTTAGCAAGGTTATACTCGTATGTAGCTTTAGCTTTCCTAATATTAATTTTGACTTTTTTTTTGGCATTCCTTATACTCTGTATATAGCTTAACTGATTTGTGGGCTTTTAACTTCTTAAATAATCTATTTTTTTTGTTTATTAGCCTTTTAATTTTTATGTTGAGCCAGGCAGGTCTTATAGCTCTATCCTTATGGTTTTTGGTTATTACAGGGATGAATTCAGCAGTCAATTCTTCCAATTTATTTTTGAGAGAATCCCACATGCTTTGTATAGATTTATTGTTAAATTCAGAAATCCAGTCCCAATAACTCAACTTAATTCTCATATTATGGAAATCAGATTTCCCCATATTTAGTTTTAAAGTAGCTCCCATAGGTTTGTTAGTTTCAATTTCTTTTATATTAAATGTTACGATATTGTGGTCACTGTTGTCTAATGGGGCTCTAACTGCCACGGAATTTACTATATCTCCCATATTAGTAAAAATCAAGTCGAGGATATTATTGCCTCTTGTACTTTCGTGCACTAATTGGACAAGGCTCCTGTGGTCCATTATATCAATATATTGCCTTTCAAGGGGACAATTGCCCGTACCATTAACCCAGTTTATATCTAGTAAATTAAAATCACCAGTTATCAAGAGTCTTGTGTTTGTGTCCAGTTTCTCAAATATATTCAGTAAAATTTTATCATCATCACGTGACATAGATGGTGGCCTATAAAGTAGCCCTAGTATGATTTTAGGTCTGTTTATCGGTGATAATTTAACCCAAAGGAGTTCAGTTTGACCTACATCCCATTTTAATTTTTCCGAGACAATATCATTGTGAATATAAATTGCCAATCCTCCTCCCTTTCTATATTTTCTACAATAAGAAAAAAGTTTATACCCCACAATTTCCTTGTCCCATTCATCATTCTCATTACACCATTTTTCTGTGATCAAGGCTATGTGTACTTTATTTCTACGTAGTATTATTGTTAGCTCATCATATTTATTTTGTAAACTACGTGCATTTATCAATATAGCATTCCACCCCTTAGTGTCATCAGATGAAGATAGATTTACATTCAGGTTTTTATTTTGTGTACTCCCCATTCTGTCCAGTTTAAATGAAAGTTTACAACCTCCTGAACCTTTTTATCCAAGATCCTGACTCCAGCATAGTTTAAATGGACACCATCTTTTCTGTATCAAGAAACACTGTTAAATGTTTTTTCATTGTCCATAAAACCAATCTCTTCTTCAATACAAAATTGTCTGAGTTTACCGTTTGTTATTGATATCTGTTTATTTGTGCATGCTTTGTTTCCCTGCATAGGGATTATCCCAGAGATAATAATTTCCCCACCGTAATTCCTTACTGTATCAACAATAATCTTGTAGTCCCTATGCATGAGGTTCCAATTAGTTTTGCCTACGTCATTTGCCCCCACATGTAAAATAACTAAAGAGGTTTCTGTGTTTTCAAAGAGACCATGCAGCATACCAACTATGTCATGAATTTTAGCTCCTGGTAGGGAGCTAACTGTAGTGTGTTCATTTCTATTATGACAAATATATGTGTCTATGTCCCTGATAATTGAATCTCCTATTATCAAAATATCCCTTTCTTTCAATTTGTTTTTACCAATTGGTATTTTTTCAACAAAGTTTATGGGGTTATCCAAATTTGTGGTACCACCTGGTACTTCATTTGGTATCTGCACACATTGTGTATTTTTAGATGTATTTATTTTACCTAGCAAACTGTTCCCAATAGTTAGAGACTCATCTTTAGCAAGGCACTCAAATCTGTTTAATACATCTACCATAATAAGTGACTGGGATACATCATTAATCTCTTTATTGACATTAATACTATCTAGGTTAATTGAGTTATTTAGAATCAGCGTTTGTCTACTACTGACATCGGATGCAGCCTCATCTATGTAATCCTCTAATTTAGATATGTCTTTGTAGGTTTGTATTCTGGCCTCGAGTTCAAGTACTTTCTTTTGTAATTCACAATTAGTGACACATTTGTCACAAGTAAACTCAGTGTTAGTGCCATCTTCAATATACATATGGCACTCTCGGCAAGCTTTTCTGCCTTTTAATTTTTTTTGCCTTGTATTGGCCATTTGTATTGTTTATTACTATCCCAGTACTTAGCTATAAAAAAACTTTTTTTTTTTGTTTGTTTTTTTTAAAGTTTGCAGTTTATGGGCTCACTTACCAAACCTCATGTATATTTGCTGGGCCTCAGTAATATTTCCCCCCAATGGTCCCCAGTGTCCCCAGCGGACACAGCAGACACACGACGCGCGTGTCTCTGCACGCGTCTCCGTGCGCGATACGCGCTCCACTCGGCTCGCTCCACTCACCGGAGTGGATCCTTTTATAGTGAGTTTCAGACCGGAAGTATCTCACAGACCCCTCATTTTTAAAATACTGCCAAACGTTTCTTTTATTTGGTCTCAAGTCAATTTAGGGACTTCCTAAGTCTATAATATGCCAGAAGTTAAAAATTCAAAGTAAAACTTTTAATTTAGACTGTTTTGTAGTTCGTTTTACACAGTCCCGAACTACAGTCTCTCTTCCTGCTTCTGGTTTAGCGTTACAGGGCTCCAATCTCTAAACAACTGTCAGCATAGATTTTTTGGTGTTAAAAACAGATCCTAGTGCAATGTTTCATTTAAAATACAGCCTATGTGCTACTCAGGTGTATATCTCACTCCGCTCGCCGGAGTGGATCCTTTTATAGTGAGTTTCAGACCGGAAGTATCTCACAGACCCCTCGTTTTTAAAATACTGCCAAACGTTTCTTTTATTTGGTCTCAAGTCAATTTAGGGACTTCCTAAGTCTATAATATGCCAGAAGTTAAAAATTCAAAGTAAAACTTTTAATTTAGACTGTTTTGTAGTTCGTTTTACACAGTCCCGAACTACAGTCTCTCTTCCTGCTTCCAGTTTAGAGTTACAGGGCTCCAATCTCTAAACAACTGTCAGCATAGATTTTTTGGTGTTAAAAACAGATCCTAGTGCAATGTTTCATTTAAAATACAGCCTATGCGTTACTCAGGTGTATAAAGTTAAACTAAGAAAAGTCAACCCCCAAAACAGAATCAATACTTGTTACTTACACAGGCCCAAAAAGTTATAATTCAGTTCAGTGTAGTCTAGAAAACAACCTCCTTGATTTAAGGAAGCTTTGGATGCTTTCTATCTCTCTCTCTACTGAAGGAGGGGCTGGTGAGGTACATGGAAGAGAATGGCCTACAGAACAGTGAGCTGCACAGCTTTGTGGCAGGCAGATCATGCCAAACAAACTTAATAGAGTTCTTTGATTGGGTTACCAAGGCAGTGGACAAGGGCCAGGTAATAGACATCATTTACCTGGACTTCAGTAAGGCCTTCAATTCAGTGCCACACAGGAGGCTGATAATGAAATTGAGGGGGTTATGGGTAGAGGAGAGACTAGTAAGATGGGTTGAATATTGGTTGAGAGGCAGGACACAGAGTGTGGTGCTGGGGGGAAGCATCCAGTACAAGGGAAGTCACCAGTGGAGTTCTACAGGGGTTGATGTTGGGCCCGATACTGTTTAATATATTTATAAGTGACATTGGGGAGGCATTCAGGGCAAAATGTGCCTATTTGCTGATGACACTAAGATCTGTGGGAGGGTGGATACCCAGGAGGGATACAAGAGTTAAGGGAGGATCTAGCCAAACTGGAGAGATGGTCAAGGATGTGGCAGCTGGGGTTCAGTGCCAAAAAGTGCAAGGTGATGCACATTGGGGCAAAAAAAAAAAACAAGAGCAGAGTAATACATAGGAAAAATTCAGGTAGCTGCATCTGAAGAGGAAAAGAACCTAGTGGTAGTAATTACTAGCAAATGAAAGCAGTCAACTCAATGCAGAAAGACAGTAGAGAAAGCAAACAGAATGCTGGGGTGTATCGCAAGAGGATTTAACAGTAGGCACAGCGGAGTTATCTTACCACTGTATAGATCACTGGTTAGGCCCCACTTGGAGTATGGAGTGAGGTATTGGCATCCGTACCTGAAAAGGACATAACATTGCTAGAGGGGGTTCAGAGGAGGGCAACTAAAATAATCCGGGGACAGCAAGAAAGGTCTTACGAAGAGAGGCTGGGAGCACTAAGGATGTTTTCCTTGGGGGAGAGGAAGCAAAGTGGGGACATGATAGTGACCTTCAAGTACTTGAAGGAGGTGGGCAAAGTTGAGTGTGGGGGGTCTCTTCAACAAGAGAGAAAACACCACCACCACCAGAGGACATAGCCTAAAGCTGGTGGGGGAAAGATACAGAAGAGATGTGAGGAAAATCTTCTTTATGGAAAGGGTGGTGGTGGTGGTGGTATGGAATGGGCTGACAGAGGAGGTGGTGGCAGAAAAGATAGTGGGATCTTTCAAAAAATCTTGGGACAAAGATAGAGGGAGGATATGGGACCAAGGATGCAAAAGGGGAAGGTGAAGGGGGTGGGAGAAAGGGATGGGGGCCAATGACTCTGGTATAAGGGTAAAACCAGAACCCTACAACAAATTGAGCAGACATAATAGACCATGTGGGCCCCTGCTGCTGGCTATGTTCTTATGTTCTTATGACCTGTAAAATGCAGGGAACAGCACCCACGGAAACAATTGTGCCAGGAGCCTTGGTGCAATATTCAGCCAGCACAATGCAAATGACTCCATTAGGCATGCAAGGTGCTAAGGGGCCATATTTCATTCCCATTATGAGCTCATTTGAATGGGAAGCAGCTGCAGATTTGTGCCATGCCACTGGTGACATGGTTGAGAGCACTCTCCACACCCCAACTCCTGTTCCTGCAAGGTACATTGTATTCCATGGTGTCTAGTGGCACCCCTGCCTTCCGATCCCTTTCCCCATCAAAAAGGAATATTCTCCAATGTCTGGTGGCACCCCCACCCTCTGATCCCAGTACCCATACCAGTTGAATATTCCCTGGTTTCCAGTGGCACCCCCCACCTTCCAATTCCCATCCCCATCAAAGAGTAATATTCCCTGGTGTCTAGTGGCACTTCCCACCCTCTGATCTACAATCCCGTAGAAGTGTACACAGTCCCTACTGTCTAGTGCATCCTGTGTACTCTAAAGTGAGTGTGTATATTATCTACAGTAGACAGTACATGAGCTCCCATTACAATACACATGATGCGTGCTCCCTGTCAATCCATACAGCATCTGGCCGAGGTAGTGAGAGGAGGGCTGTGTCAGTTGCCACATCAGATCTGTTGTATGGGCAACAGAGGTAAGGGGGATGGCAGGGTGGTTTGCTCAGTGCCAGTGGTGTGGGGGGGGGACTGCTAGACACAAGGGGCTGTGTACACTTGTACAGGGATGGGGATTGGAGGGTGGGGGATGCCACTAGACACCATGGAATATTACTCTTCAATGGGGATGGGGATTGAAGGGTGCCACTGGACACCAGGGAATTTTCAGCTCTTTTGAGGACAGGGACTGGAAGGTTGGGGTGCTACTAGACACAGGAGAATATTATTATTTGATGGGAAGGGGGATTGGAGGATGGGGGTGCCACTGGACACCAGGGAATATTTAACTGTTACAGAGACTGGGATCAGAAGGTGGGGTGACAGATGCCACTAGATACCAGGAAATATTACTGCTTGACAAGGTCCTGGACCAGAGTGTGGGGGTGCCACTAGACACCAGGGAATATTACTCTTTGATGGGGATGAGGATCAGAGGGGAGAGGCCACCAGACATCAGTGTCTATTTAATTTTTATGTGGACGGGAATACGAAGGTGGTGGGTGCCACTAGACACAGGAGAATATTACTCTTTGACAGGGATGGGATTTGAGGATGAGAGGTGCCACTGGATTCCAGGGAATATTTAGCTGTTACAGGGATGGGGATTGGAGGGTGAGGGAGTGCCACCGGACAACAGGGAATATTCAGCTGTTACAGGGATGGGAATAGGAGGATGGTGGGTACTAGACACCAGGAAATATTCAGCTTTTATGGAGATGGGGATCACAGGGTGGGGGATGCCACTAGACACCTGGGAATATTACTTTTTGATGGGGATTGGGATCCAAGGGCAGGGATGCTGCTGGATACCAGGGAATATTTAACAGATATGGGGATTGGGATCAGAGTATGGGAGGTGCCACTAGACATCAGGGAATATTCAAGTTTATGGGGATAGGGATTGGAGGGTGGTGGGTGCCACTAGACACCAGGGAATAATGCATAATGTTCAGGAACAGTGATCAGTGATCAGAGAGCTGAGGATGTCACTGGGCATCAGGGCATGCTTAGATGCAAAGGGCTGGGGTCAAGGGAGAGGAGGGGGGCAGCTGACTGAAGTGCTTTTGCCCACCACTAGGACCTTGTGCCCTGTTAAGCTGGGGTTTGCATAGGCAATAACTTGCTGTCTTTCAGACGGAAGTTAGCACCATACAAACCTCTGAATGTGCAACTGCACCCATATGGAGGGGGATCACCCACTCATTTGCATGGGTGCAGCAGTAACGTAGCGCTCAGGTGCTAATGAGCTTTGCCTGCACTGGGGGGGTATCTTAATTTAGACCCCAGCTAAAAATTGGGTGCAAAACCCAGTCGGTGTGAGCAGACACCCATTAGCACCTGGGCTATGGTTTGAATAGCTGATCCCAGGTGTCAACAAGCTATAGAAAATAGTGAAGAAGGAAAATGTTCAAGCTGCATTTGAAGTGCTATCTGCATGGTGACAGCTTTGCTCCCAATCTGCTTTTGAGATACCAAATGCTTGCAAGAAATTCAGCATATATGCATGCTCAACTTACACAAAAAGTGGCTGTGAAAGCAGGAGGCCCACTCCACAACCAAACTTCTTCCCTTCTGTCTCACAGTCAGACTGCTTCTACTAGAGCACACTAACTGTACAAATATTGGGTTGTAGCAGGGCAGCACACAGTGATTTTGTGCTGCACTGACACTGACCCCTAACTGAATATGGCCCACAGAAGCTGAATAGAGATAGTGCTTCCCAAACAGGATAGCACCAGTGCTTTTGTGAGCCATATTCAGCCCTTATATGCTAATAAACCCATAAGGCATGCAAGGCATTTGCATGGACATTATGGACTCATTAACATACTGCACAAAGCCACTGTGCATGACTGTATGGAAGCATTGTTCAGAGCTGTGTGTCCTCCCCTACTGCAGTTCCCATGAGTATTGTCAACACTCCCCTGATGTCTAGTGATTCCTCTCACCCATCTATCGTGAAACCCAATGGACCATCCCCCCCCTCTTGTCACACCAGCTTAGGATCCTCAACACCCAAACACCCCAGCCCCCTCATGCCATAGCTGTCCATTTCCCCAAGACTTCAACTGGTATAACCCCTCCATCTTACCACCTTGCTCAACTGCCCTCTGAATGTCAGGAAGTATGCATGTGTATGCATGGGGATTCAGGTTGCCCTTCTTCTAATTGAGGTCAGTCCATTCTGTGTTTGAATCATCCAATGAAAACCAAAAATCAAGTCCAATATCAAAATTGGATGAACTCCACTCTCACACAAACTCTCTTGTAGCAAATATTATTTTTTTATTTCAAAAAACACACATTGAAGGGGGAACATTTTTTGGAACATCTACTTCCTCTGTCCCTCATGCTTTACCTAGATAAATCATATAAATATTGATTACCATCACATTCAATGCCAGTTTTTCAAACAATTTCTCAGACCAACCACCGATCTGTACCACCGTCCTTCCTTCTATTAACCATTATGGGCCATTCTACAATAATAAACTACATATAAAGAACTTTTTTGTGTTAAGATAATTTTCTCTGTCTTATATCTTAACTATGATTTTCTATAAACTCAATTAATATACTTGGCAGTAATAGATTCTTCTTGGACATCCATTCCACACAAGTATTTCTGTTTTATGACTCTCACCTTTTTCCTAGAATGCCTTTCCCCTTTATTTTATTTCAAATGGACTGTATTATGCCATTGTGCTTCCATCTGTATAAATGATATAACCAGCATGTTTCAAACAACCCCAAGCTTTCTTACAAATTTTCCTTCCATAGTTAACATTGATGAAATCAAATGAAGAAGGAAACATGAGAGGCTGAGGAAGTGAATGTTCCATGAAATGTTCCCCCTTCGATGTGTGTTTTTTGAAATAAAAAAAAGAATATTTGCTACAAGCAAGTTTGTGTGAGAGAGGAGTTCATCCCATTTTGATATAGGAAGTGCGTATGTGACTAAAGTTATTCCTACGGTAGTATGGCTGACAAACTCTGTTCACAGCATGGAGTGTGTAGGGGTTTGAGGGAGTGCTGAGCCTTTTTCAGGAGCTGACATAGGGCACTGTGGAGACTGGTGGCATTGCCTGCTTGTTGTGAGTATTAAGCCCCTGAGTTTAATAGATCACCAAGCACTACATTAGAGTTTACATAAAATGCAACTACTTCAGAAGGATGCAGAGTCCCATCCTGATTGTGCACACAGAGCCCATATGAATCTTATTAGAGCAAGGAGACCTTACAGCAGTAGGATAAGAGCCTGGAAGTGGATGGCAGTGTTACCTGCTTGTTGAGGGTGCTGAGTTTTTGAATCCATTAGGGTATGCAGCCATTGAGCCTATTGTGTTTGTTTGGGATGTGGAGTCATAGCAAGGGGTGGAGGCGTAGACTTATGCAGGCTGTTTGCTGTGGGTCAAGAAGCCCTGCTATAAGCACTGAGTAAATACAGAGTGGAGTAATCTTAATCTGATAGGATGAAAGAACATGTAGAGATTAGTAGGATGTGTTGTGGAAGTCAAGTGTGATAGCATGGAGACAGAAGAATGATCAGAGCCTCCCTCCACCCTAAGAACAGGCACTGAGGAAATGGGAAACAATACATAGCAGCAAGAAAAAGAGAGGAGCAGTGGAGAGCTGTAACCCCTGAGGAAATCATATAACTAGAAGGCAGAGCACTTGGTCAGCAGGGTTTAAAGAGCCCTTGAAGAGGCAGTATTGACCATAAAAAAGATAAACATGGAGTCACATTAACTGATGCATTTAGGCTAAAAAAGGAAAATCCTTGCATGGTACATGTGATGCACATTAAACTGAAAGATGAATGCAACAACCTTCAAATATCGGTACTTTTGTGACCGGATTTTGAAAATTGTTGGAGACAATCATCAGGAAATTGCTCGGGATCCCTTCAAGAATAGCATTAAGTGGATTAACACATGTTCTCTTTTGTTGCCTGGTCAATTACATAAATTGACTGGTGATGGAGTGATTAAGACTAATGCATCAGAGTTGTTGAGGAGGGCTCTAGGGTGCCTAGAAGCTGCTTGCAATCAAGTGACATCTGACTGCTATAGACTGGTCAGTAAGACAGTGAAAATGTGCCCTCTGCATCTCTAAGTCATGCTTTCAGGGGTTTGTGTTTTTGACTAAAACAATACATATTTAATATACTCAAATGGTATAGTATATGTTGGGGGGACACAAGGAGAGCAAACATTTTAGGCCTTTTTTCTATTTTGTGTAACAGAAGAGCCAGTGTGGTCCATTATGGTGTAGAGTTTTTTTTTTTCTAACAAAGGTACAAATTATAAGAATAGTGTACAAGATGTCTATGCCAGGCCAATGTTACTCACTTCTTCATGGCTACATTGTTTATCCTATCTACAGTACAGAGGAAAACACACACACATATAGATAACATAGATTTATGCAGTAGGTGTAGATTCAGATGATTGCTGATAAGTACATTTATCAGACCAACTATATGAATAAATTGGAGACCACAATTTTTTTAGCATAATACTGTCGTCATCACTGATTTATTTAGATAGTGCTGTCATCATCCACCCCCAGACAGGCTGGCTGGCTAGCATTACTTCTCCACAGCAACCACTTTCACTGTCCTGCGTTGTCTACCAAAAACATGCTGTTCTCAAAGTAATGCAGTTAAACTCACTTAAAATACACACAGACATTAATCTGGAGTGTTCTCCTAGTTGATTTTCCAGCCTCCCACCACTTGTTTTTTTTTTACCAACAGGTTAATTTGTCTGTTCAGTCAGAGCTCCAGTCTCCCAGCCCACTCATAGCTTTGGCTCTTGTCTTACCTATATGACTCCTGCCTTCCATCTCTCACTGCTCTAATTCCAACAAACTGAGCCACTCTCGCACACACTAACTTTCCAGGCCAGATAGGAAAACACATTTTCAAAAACAGCAAAATCTTTTTTCTCTCACAAGAGAAAAAACACTTTCCAAAGGCCACCCTTCCCAGCAGCCATCATTGTAATATGCACTGCAACTGATCTGCTCTGCTGCCCACTTCTGTCTGCAAAAGTCCCCACTCAGCTCTGACACCTACTCCTCTCCTCAAAGCAAAACAACATTTTTTATTTTGCTGCATAGGGAAAAAACAGCTGTCCTTCTCTCTTTCACCCACAAATTGCCTACCTCTTTGGTTGCTGTTCTCAGGCTCACACTCACTCTGGTCAGTCTCCTCTTGCTGCTTCAAAACTAACTTGCTTCTGTCCAACTTGCCAGCAGCCATAAAAAAGAAACAGTCACAGTGGTAAAATAATAATGGGAAACAGACTAATACAGCACAATGTAGTCTCTAGTCCCTCAATAAACTCAGCTGCCATTTTCCTGCTGAGCCCTACATTCAGCAAATTGGCTGCCACGTTACAGTGTGAATGAGATGTCGTGATGGTGCGTCCGTAGTGATGGCCTTAGCAACCTCACTCCAAAAGCGCACTAATATCACAAGTAACTAGACTCACACAAATGTATAATTTTCTTTATTTTTAAAAGATTTCTTACTAATTTAAAGCTACATAGAAGGGGCTAAATTTTCAAAGGTTGACGGAGGTCTTGCATCATGCCCTTCATCAGTCCTTTTCTTTGGCACAGCTGCGCCAAACTCTTTTGACACAACTGCACCCAATTTTAGTACATCAAGCATAGTTGCAGCAGTTTCCATGATTTATGGCAGCTTGTGCCAAATGTTTGGTGCAAGCCCCATAAAATGGGTCCCCCAATGGTGCAAGTTAGACCAGAGAAAACCTGTTCTAAATTGTGGCATTTGGCTCTTGGGATCAAAAATCCCTATCGCTGGCCTGTTGAATACCTCAAGCCAAACAATCAGCCCACCAGAGGCTTGCAGCATTCATGGGGCTTTGAAAATCGAGTCTCAGGTCTTCACCTATTACATAAATGAAATATGAAGGTGGGACCTTATGTGATAACATGATTTTATATACACTCGTGTTGTCTGCACTTTGATACCTCTCTCGTAGCTTATGCCACTCATGAGGTTACCCAAGGTCAAACAGCACTTGTAGTTAAATAATGTATCACACGGGTCACCCCTGCATATCACATACATATATATATATATATATATATATATATATATATATATAGATAGATAGATATATATATATATATATATATATATATATATTATACTGGTGCAGTAGTGCCAGTGCCAGTATAGTTAGCATTGATATATCTCCCCCTCCTCTCCAGATTGCCCACCCCCAAAAAACAGGCAGTAGCACCAGGGTCCCCACCCCGGTGCCATCAAAGACTATTCTATCACTGGAATACACAATCCCCAGTATTGGGTACAGATCCCTGCGAAATAAGAAAATGGTCCCTTGTTGATCTGAGACTCCCATATCTCTATCCACCCCATCCTGACCCCTCACTTAGTATCCACCACCCCACACTCCACGCAGACCCTCAGTCATATAAACATGGTCCCATGACATAAATCTACTCTCCAGTCAGAAAGACATCCTCTTTCTGGAATTGACATCTGTGATATGAAAAATTAATGTAAGTTCAGTTAATGTATTTCAATGCATTTTGAACTTTTACTCATAACTTTGTTATTTTAAAATATTTTTACACCATGTTTTCAACATGGCCTTTTGGAGACCCCACCTCCGGAACAAGGCAGGTGGCATTTTTCAAATATGTCCCAAAGTGATTTTGCAGTCACTCTGCGAAATCACCTTTTGTCGGGATTTGAACATTTTCACTTCCTGGGTTCATGAGATGGGGTCATAACATGACTATGTTAAAATATATGATGGAAAAATGTGATAAAACGACCAAGGTATGAGTGAGCATCAAAATATGTCAATGTTCACTCATAACTTCTTTAATTTTTAATATTCTTGCACCAAACATTCAACATGACCCATCTCATGAACAAGGCTGGTGAAATGTTTCAAATCTGGGCCAAAACATTATTTCACAGTCACTCCACAAAATCACTTTTTGGGTGAGATCTGAAAATGATCACCTACCAGGTTTATGTGATGGAGTCATAAGAAGATTATGTTCAAAATTTGGGTTCAAAATACTAAAAAAAACACAAAGTTACAGGTCGGCCTGGTGGTGCAGAAGGCTGAAGCCCTGAGCACCTTACATTTCACCATGCCACTGAGCCATGTTAGGGAATGAGCCTGGGTTGCTGGGGGTCAGCAGGAGGGGAGGGCTGGGAGTGGATTGATTGGTCACTTGGCAGCTCTCCTCTTCTGGATTGAGGTGGAGAGTCAACTCAGCTGCTAGCTGCCATGAGGTGGAGGCCTGGTGGTAATGCCATTGCTGAATTGGCTGATATTGGTCAGGTTTGGGGGAAGCTGTGGTTGCAGGACACATGCGCGCCTCCATGCATATGCACATCCCATGTCTCCATGGCTCAGGGGAGAAAACAGGTGGAAAAATGGCAGGGGGATTAAATGAAGCCCCACCTCCTGGCTCCAAGCCTACACTGCAGACTGCTGCTCACTGAGGTCCAGTCTGGATTTGTGTTTATGGGAGGGGGGGTGGCCCTACTCCTTCAGCCCCACCATGAGGGAAAATTTGTGGGGAAACTGTAAGATCAGGTGAGTGCTGGGGGAGGTGGGTGCCAGCTCGGGACACTTGGGCAGCAGGACTGATCAGCTACCCTTGGACTGAAGGGGCATAAAAATCTAGATGGAAAAGAAAAACGGCAAAGTTATGAAGGTACAGTGAAATTTTTTCATGCTTGCTCATAACTCTGGTAATTATCAATACTTTGACTCCAAACTTTCAAAAGCCATTTTTCACACCACCTCATAAATATGACAGGTGTCCTTTTCAAATCCTGGATGAGATATATTTTTACACTTGTAGTGCAAAATGGCATTTCAGCCTCTATTCTATAAAAGCCACATGTTATGTTTATAAGGAGGAGTCACAAAGCTATTATCTTGAAAATTTAGGGTCAAAATAAAAAAAAATATTAAGAAGCATTGTGTGTAGTGCCACCCTTTACCTCAGAGGTTAGTGGTCTGAGATCTTATGCTAATGAACTAGGTTTGGGGGCAAGCTCACTGAGCCAGCTGGAGTAGCTGAGGCTAGGGGGATGGTGCTGTCATGGGGCACCACCCCCTAGCAATGAAAGAGAAGCTGCAGGGTTGCCTGCATGGGTCCAAGTACTGTATAGTAAAGAAATCTTCTCATAGCATATGATCCTGCACCTCTGTATCTGTGGCTGACAGAGGGGCCCTGCACTTTCACTGAAAGATGGACTCTTTGCCCTGTGTGTCTGCATTTCTAGACACATGTAAGCACAGGGCCCTTCTGCAGCCTGCCAGACAGCCTGATGAGTTCCTGACATCTGTTGTTACAAGAGGGCCCTGCACTTCTGCAGGTAGATGGACTGCCCTTGGGGCAGGGCCCAGAGGATCCTGTATGTGTTCATCTGTTCATTCAGGTCCCACAGGCGCTTACTTGTTTGAATGAGGACACAGTTCTACTGTCTCAAAAAGAAAGGAACTTCTCTGCAAAAAAACTGTGTTAATGCAACAGTTAGGGTTCAGCTTAATGCAACAAAAGTAGGAAAATGTGGCATTAATTTTTCCAACCCTGACTCCCCACCCCTCCACCAGAAAAAATGCAAGACCACACAAACAACAACAGACAGCCATCACCAGGTAAGGCAAACATCATGCAACAGTTTTCAGACACACAACACAAGACATACTCACTCACCTCTGGCTGCAGATAGAAATCCATGATGCTCAAATCTTGTTAGGGCTGGGGTACCCTGACATCTGTCAAATACTGTGACCACTGTTGAATACAGACAGTAGTTCTGTTTCAGTGTGGGTGTCATGGTTTCAGTGAAGGAGATAGAAATTCTTCAGTAGGATAGCAGTTTTGTCTAGGGGGGTAGCATTTCCCTGAAAATGGTAAACTGTTACCATTTAAAGCTCAGATTAGGTTGAAACAGCTACTTTCTGGTCTTCTAAAGGGGTAACAAATGCAACTTCACAACATACAGCAGCTGAATCTGCTAATTCATGGTTTCCTATATGCAGCTGCATACATGTAGGTCTCACAGAGGCCTGCACTTCTGCAGCCAGTTGTCAGTGTGTATGTCACACAGCTGTGGCCGATAAGGCACATGTCCATGAGGGACCTACTGTTCTGCAGACAGAAGAATTGTTGCAATTTTGGTATCAAGAATTTTGTCGCACCTGTGCTTCTGCAGCCAGAGGTCAGATGGTATGTCTTACACCTTTGGCTGCTGAAGGGCAGGCCCCTTAGTGACCTACATGTCTGCAGACAAAACTATGCGTATGTCTTAAAGTGTGGATAAGTACCTATGGCTATAGAAACGCTGACCCCAAAGGGGTCCATGCCTCTGCAGACAAAAGAACTTTTGTATTTAGGGTGTCATGGATTTGTATCAGTGGCTGCCTGATCCTGTGCTTCTGCACACAGAAGCAGTGTTTTGATTTAAGTATTGTATATGTATTTCTATATGCAGTCAGAAATGAGTGTACATGACTTGCGATGTGCACACCACAGATACAAATCCATGAACATAACACATCAGTGCTACTGCATTTGTGTCATCCGCAATATTGTTTGTCATATCTTATGATAGCTGTCTTTGCTTGCTTGTGTGATCTTGTCCCTTTGCTGCTTACAGGAGGTGGAGTTAGGGTTGGAAACCCTAATGCCACCTTTCCCAACTTTTGTAGTATTAAGTTAGACTCCAACTGGTGCATCACTGCAGTTTTTTGCAAAGAATATATATACAGTGTACACACTGTATACAGCTAGACAGGCAGACAGACAGATGGACAAACTACTTTTTTTGCAGACATTAGGGTTGAGGAACCTAAGGCATACAAAGTAATGAAAAAAATGAGTGGTTTGAGTCTCAGGAGTCTTGTCAAATTGCCGCCGTGGTTTTCTTTGGGGTTTTAAACCCTAATATCTCCTTCTCTTTTCCAGCCCCCAGCCTCATGGCCCAAACATAAGCTACAAGTCCAATCCCACACTCCATAGCTCTAGTGCTTAGGGTGCACAGAATCAGTCATAACTTTCTTCACTCAGGTGCTGAGGGAAAATAAATTGAATAACCATAATGGAATAAAAGAATATTAATGAGGTACCACTTGTTTTCATTTCATTCAATAAGCTCAGTAAGGGATTTGACTCTGAATAGGTTATTTGTTCAATATGGGGCATTTTGTGTGGTATATGTTGTCGATTTGACCATCAGCCTTCAGGGCAAGAGGCCATCTTGTGGTAGATTGGGATCCAGTGCTCTCTGCACATACTGTGCACATGATGGAGTTGCCTCAGTTTTGATTCAGTTGTTCTCTCCAGTTTCCTGGGTGTGATCTTAGCTAAACTCAGGATAGTCCTCATAGTTAAATTGCAAATGGCAATCCCTATAAAATCACAAGTGCAATCTATGCACATGAATAAACAGAGGCTCTATTAAATGAAAGAGCATTAGTCTAAAATAAGGGGTAAAATTATAACTATATGTTGCCACACATAGCATGTGCAAAGACAAGTTAAAGTGAACCAATAATAATGAGAAATGGTTCTAAGTATGCGAACTTTTCCAACATGCATGAAGAGAAAATGATTGATCTGACCATTAGACAGAGGCACAACAAGTTTTAGATGAGGAAATCAGATGATCCTATACCTCAGTTACAAGACCTGTATACAGCTTAGACAGTTATGATCAGTACAGCCTGTGCAAGTAAATGCCAAAAATATAAATTATCAAGTTAGCATTCATTTTAAAGTTGTAGGACAGAAATTTCAAGATTCAAGCTAAAGTGCACCAAGCATGCTCACTATGACTTTTGGCATGTTTGATCTCAGCCCAACAGCAACTTGATCAGTATAAGTAGAGCACTATAAAGGTGAATGTTTGCCTCATAAATTGAAGGGGGAATAAGTGGGGTTTAGGGTTGCTATTTACAAATTTTGAATAAGTTGGCCAGTATGAGGTACCTGACCATTGATCCATTGTCTTGTACTTGTAGAGTGGCCTTGGGTTATGAGGGTAGGAGACATTGGAGTGAGGAGGTGGTGGGACTTAGGCTTAGCAACCCAAATTGCACATTTCTAAATGTTGTGGGAATTGAGTTGACATGACAACCCTAATAGTTCATTTCCAGCCTTTGTGAGGTTTGGATTATGTATGACAGCAACCCTAATGAGAATTCATGTAGGTTTTTTCCCTATGTCTGTCTGCCTGTCTGTCTGTCTTTCTGTCTGTCTGTCTGTCTGTCTGTCTGTCTATCTATCTATCTATCTATCTATCTATCTATCTATCTCTCTACATTTTATTATAGTGGTGTAGAAACCCCTAACTTTACATGTTATTTGCTTTGCCCCTGTTCAACAGATTTTCACACAAGTTTGCATGTGCAGTCTTGGGGACAGGAGGGCTGATTCTCAAATGGGTCTGAGATTGGTGCAAACTGTGGCAAACAGCAGCCTGCACTGAATCCTAGTGTGCAAGAGGCCTTGCACCAGATTCTGGTAGAGGAGGGGTCCCGACGCCTAAGTCCCCATGCTTGCAGCAACCTCTCCCATGCAGAAAACACATGGTGCATGAAAGGGTTTGCTGCAGGCTTCTTGTGGCCAAGGCAAGTGGCCCCAATCCCATGATCAACAACCAAATCACCTGTCCCTGATGGTCTAGTGCCCTCTCCCCAATCCCCGATGTCCCTGGTATACATATTTGAGACATGTAACCCACCAATATTGTCTAGTGACCCCTTCCCCAATCTCCTATATCCACATGATATTATTATTTCTTACAACCCCATCCCTAGTAGTCCTATGGCCCCCTTCCCCTCCCTGATCCCTGATGTTCGTGTTATGATAGTCATTCTTATAAGCCCCATCCCAAGTAGTCTAGTGGCCCCCGATCCTCGATGTCTGCATTATATTATCATTATTTCTTACAACCCCCTTCCCTGTTAGTCTAGTGGCCATCCTCCCCAATCCCTGATGCCACCCATAGTTACAATAATGACAAAAAAAAAACATTCCTGGTGGTCTAGTGGCCCCCCTGAACCCCAATGTCACCCATTGTTACAATAATGACAAAATAATAGAACCTGTTCCTGATGATCTAGTGGCCCCCCTCCCCAATACCCAATAGCCACTATCACCCATAAATGACATATAATTATTTCCCTTCTGGTGGTCTAGTCACCTCCCACCCCAAAACACAGACAGCGACTGGCACAGCCCACCTCTCACCTTCATGGCTGGCCACTGGACTGACCTGTCAGTGAGTGCATTCTGTATAGTCTATGTGCTCATAAATAATCATGAGCACATACACTTCACAGTAGGAGTTCACTGACAGTTCGGGCGGCTGACCATCTGCAGAGGTGAGGAGGTGTTCATGCTCAGTCTCCTTCTGACCCTGGGTTTGGGAACTGGGGTGGGGACCACAAGACCATCAGGAAGGGAATCATTATATTGTATATCATTATGGGTGACAGCAGATTTCGGGAGGAATCACTAAACCACCAGGAATGTTTTTATTTTTGTCATTGTGTAACTATGGGTGACATCGGGGATTAGCCACTAGACTACCAAGGAAAGGGGTTGTAAGAAATATTAATATAACATGGACATTGGGGACTGGAGAGGGGGCCACTAGACTACCTGGGAAGGGGGTTGTAAGAAATAATATTATAATGCTGACATCGGTGATCAGTGAGGGGCAGACACTAGACTATCAGGTAAGGGAGCTGTAAGAAATAATAATATAATGTGGACATTGGGGAATGGAAAGGGGGCCACTAGACTACCAGGGATGGAGATTGTAAGAACAAATATCATAACGTGGACATTGGGGATCAGGGAGGGGGACCATTAGACTACCAAGGAAGGGGGATGTAAGAACAAATATCATAATGTGGACATTGGGCCTTGGGGAGGGGGCCACTAGACTACCAGGGAAGGGGGTTCTAAGAATGAATATCATAACAGTGACATCCAGTATCAGGAAGGGAGGCCACTAGACCATCAGGATGGGTTTTTGTTGATATGGAACTACCTCCAGCTTTGGACTGGGGAGGGTGGAACATGACACATTGTGGCACACATGTCAAATCTTCCAGAGGAGAATTTTGTAAGTACTCTTAGACCAGCCCTGGCTGGTCTAAGGGTATTAGAATTTCACCCTCTGGAAGAGTTCTGAGACTCCAGCACTAAGGGATATGTCAGCCTATGTATACCACAAGCCCCTAGAATCATGTCACAGCCCATTTATGGGCATATTGGCAGTGCAAGCCCTGTTTGGAGCAGGCAGCCTGCAGTTGATGCAGGCTGCTTTTGTGAATAGCTCAGGGTGCTGTTTTTGATGCAAGGTGCCACTTGCATCATTTATATTTTGTGCAGGCACTTTGCATCACTCTCAGTGCTTTGAGAATTAAACCCAGGGTTCTTAGACATGTCAAGTTGTGTTCTGGTCAACTGTGTGGATTCTGAGATTCAGATAGTGAAAAAGTGAAATAAATTGGGGGGTTTGCTGTTTTTTTGTCATCATGTAGTGCCCAGATGGTTTGTAATTTTGGTCTGAAATGTTCAGGGTAGAAAGGGCCAGGCCCAGAATGGTGTCTTTTGTTGGTTTGGTGAGAAGATAGTAATCCATTCTGTAGTTCTATTAATTAGAAATTTAAGTTCTGAGCATGCTTATTATGCTCTTTTGGATAGCTGTTTCATATGAAAAAAATAATTTGGCTATATGATAGAGAATGTTGTTTTGTATGAGTGTAATCTTGTTTCATGAGAAAAAAATATTTTTTTTTCATATTGCTGCCATCTTGTTTCCATTTCATTTTTCAAACTTTGTTTTTAGGAAACTCATGAAAATCATATCCTGAAGAGACATCAATACATGTATCTTGCTAATTGGGACCCCATTAGCTGGATTCTGCAGTTTGTTTCTGAAAAAATGACCCAGAAATTAGTTTTTAACACATTTTAAAAATCTTTTTTCATGAAATGATTTTCATTTTTGTATGGCCATACAAAACTAAAGTAGAGCCATACCAAACAAGATTATCTTCATACGAAAATAGAATTTGGACTTCACTATTTCACATTCTTTTTTTGTATGAAGGAATCTTTTTTTGTGAAAATGACACAGTCTCATGAAAAAAGATTCCTCCATGTGAAAAAAGAATTTGGACTTAGTTTTTTCATATTCTTTTTTCATACGAAGGAATCTTTTTTAGTGATAACATAATCGGGGAAAAAAAGATTCCTCCATGTGAAAAAATAATTTGGACTTATTTTACTTCTTGTGTGTGTGCATGCATGCATATGTGTGTGTGTGTGTGTGTGTGTGTGTGTGTGTGTGTGTGTGTGTGTGGTGAAGGAATCCTATTTTGTGAGAATGACACAATCTCACGAAAAAGGATTCCTTCATATGAAAACAGAATTTGGGCTTATTTTGTTTCCACATTTCAAATTTAACAAGTCATAACTCCATCAATATGTGCAGTTAAGATAAATCTTATATCAAAAGAAAGGTCTTAAGGAGTACTATGATGCTAACACATAATACCACTCAAAAGATTTCAGGACCCCTTTTATAAAAACATAGAAATTAAAACAATGAAGATTCCCATAGGATAACATTGCAACTTTAACAAGCTGTAGCTCTGTCGGTCTTTGGAGTTATTTTATAATCTATATATGGAAAAATGGTCTCAATGGATACTACAACATTAACATATAATACCCTCCCAAAAAAAACAAAAAAAAAACAAACTCAGGGGCCATATAAAAAACAATAACAATAAAAAAATGACAATTCCCATAGGATAACATTGCAATTTTAACAAGCCATATCTCCATCACTCTGTGGAGTTAAGGGAGAACCTGTAAAAAAAAGTCTCAACGAGTACTACAACAGTAACACAGAATACCTCCCCTCAAAAAAAATTCAAATTAGGGGACATATAAAAAAAAACACAAAGATTAAAAAATGAAAATTCCCATAGAATAACACTAAAACTTTAATAAGCCATAACTCTGTCATTCTGTGGAGTTAAGAGAGAATCTATGTATCAAAAAAGGTCTCAATGAGTACTACAAGACTAACACATAATAAGCCCCCAAACATTTAGGGATCATATAAAAAAACATAAAAATTGAAAAATGAAAATTCCCTTCCACTAGGATAACATTGCAACTTTAACAAGCCATAAGTCTGTCAATAATGGGAGTTAAGGGACAATGTAAATATAAAAAAAGTGTTGATGACTACTATGACACTAACACATATTCCTCCCCCAAAACATTCATGGGGTATGCATTGCACTCCAAATTTACCTCCAGTCTTCACCATGGTGCCTAATCCACAATGAAAGTGTGAGCATTATCAAACGTGCACCAAAGGTGTATCTTGTCTTGCACAACAACCATAGCAAATTTCAGAGCAAATCAGCAAAGCATTACTGACCTATGTATAACAAAGGGAAAAGCACATTTTTGGCCATATACAATGAACCGCTGGCAGTTAAGAGGGACACTTAATATATATTTCCCTTTGAACTAAACCCAACAAAAAACAATAATAACCAAGCACATACACTGCTTTTCTGAAAGCACAGAAGAGCAGGGCCTGGAGGGTGCCTCCCTTGCCTTATAGATGTGTTCATGCATGTCCCAAAGGGACCTGAGTGAATGAGGATATGATTCTACTATCCCAAACAGTAAGGAAATTCTTTGCAGAAACTGTTATTGCATTAGTTAGGATTCAGATTAAACCAACAAAAGTAGGGAAATTTGGTGTTAGGGTTTTCAACCCTAACTCCCCAACCCCACACCCCAAGAGGAAAAGGAAAAAAAAATGGTTTTAGCTGTCCTGACTCTTGGCAAATCTGTTTTGGGGTCTTCCTTGGGGTTCTCAGCACTAGTGCTCACCCCATTCCATGATCAAATTATGTGACATGTGATACGTTTTCTTCAGGCAGGGCCTACAAGTTGTTTACAACATGTGGTAGGAAACAGTTCTGTACATTTGAAGGCTATATCACAACAGAGTGAACATTAGGGTTGAGAACCCCAAACAAGCCACAACTCTTGATTTGCCAAGAGTCAGGACAGTGAAAACCACAATGTTTTTTTTTTCCTTTTCCTGATTGAGGGTTGGGGGTGGGGAGTTAGGGTTGAAAACCCCAACACCACATATTCCTGCTTTTGTCAGTTTAATCTGAACCCTAACTGATGCACTGACACCATTTTTTTTTACAAAGCATATGCACATACATAGATACATGTTTTCCATTCATTCAATGATCCCAGTGAGGAATTTGTCTCTGAATAGGTTATTTGTTCAATTTTGGGGTTCAGCTTAATGCCACAAAAGTAGGGAAATGTGGTGTGTGTGTGTGTGTGTGTGTGTGTGTGTGTGTGTGTGTGTGTGTGTGTGTGCACGCACATTTGTGTGTGTGTGGGTGTTTGTGTGTGTGGGTGTTTGTGTGTGTGTGTATCTGAGTGTGTGTGTGTGTGTGTGTGCATGTGTGCGTGTTTGTGTGTTTACTTCTCTAAATAGGATGAACTGTATAGCCTTGACATCTGTTTGTCCACTTTTAACAGTTACTATTGTCTATTGCTTTTGCTCTTCCTTGACGAACAGGAGGCAGTTCTGTTTTTTTTGTCTTTGTCAGGACTCATCTGATGTAGGGACCTCCTTGAAGACAATCTCCAAACATTTTTGATTTGTCCAGCAAATACAGCAGATATTGGCCAAAATGTGTCTCTTCTTTCTGTAATAACTGTCATTACAATGTGTTTTACATGGATGAAAGGGAACACATTTTATCTCCATTGTGTGTTCCAATCAATTAAACAGTATACTATAAGGAGTACAGTCAAAAGGCTCTGAGCATGTACATGTGCACATGTACTCTTGGCTTCACCACCACCATATCTACAGTATGACTGAACACATACTCTGTGGTAGCTAATGAAATTTGTCATGTGACTGTAATTACTTAGCATTATTCTGCATCTTTGCACCTACTAGGATGAAGTGTAGTATCACAGTTTCTTGCATGACAAAAGGGATGAACTCCCCTTGAAATGGACTTGTTCTTTTGCAGTAACTCTGCTATAGAATGCTGTAGGATTGGGTTTCATCGTGGCAGGATTCACCGTATATGCATATCAAGCATCACGTGATTTTCACCTATTTGCTCATCAGCCATCACATGACTACAAAAAAAATCAATGTAAATGTAACCTGAACTGGACCCCCCTCCCCAAAAATAGATCTTAAATGGAACAATAAACCATGGGCACACTTCTGCAAAGTACTGAGCCCAGTTTAGAAAACAAAATAGTTGACACTTGCTTACACACGAATCAATAAAAACTGTTTTGGGGAATTACATAAGTTTGATTTATATTTTAACTAACTATGTGAGCTGATGAGAAAATGTTCTCAGCTCATGTGAATGAGGTTTTATGTAGGTCAGTGATCTGCATATCTTCTCTTTTGTCTGAAATTCAACCTGCAGTAAACATACAGTTTCCTGTCAGGGTTGCGGACGTTGTATGCATCCATGAAGCAAGCAAATGCTGAATTTTCTCTTCCTTGATTATCTCCCCTTTTTTAAAGTACAATGGATTTTTCAAACACCTTTTTAGAATATTGCTGAAGCTGCAGGAAACACATCAAAAGTATTTTGGATGGTAGAGAGGCGCTCATTTATTGAGGTTCAGAGCTCTGGCTGTAAAAGAAACCCACAGTCATGAGCATATAGTATGCATATGCACACCTGCACTTAACCAGAAAATGACACCAGTCAGGGAACTGAGATAAGATCGCAATCCTTGCCTTCTGCCCAGCATATTTTACAGCTGCAGCATTTCTGCAAAGTGTTCTGTTGGCTTTGTCTACTACTGTATTTACCTGTAGTCATGACCTCAAGCACAACTGCCCTGAGTAAGCAATTTAGGGCAGCCCTTCTTCTAGCCTTTCTTTTTCTAAAAAATATAGAACAATTGTGCTAAATGTGAGACTAGGTGGCTTAAGAGACTATACAAGCTATTAACTAAAGGTGTCATGTATGTCAGAATTTCAGTTTTTAACAAGCATTTGTCAATGCTGAATGTTTGCTTGAATGCTGCTATACTGGGTCCTGCTTGTAGACATTTTTATTACATATTTACCCAAGATAAACTAAATGGCATGTACTATTTCATTCACAATGGGATCCTGATTTTACACAGTTTTATACTTTATTTACCAAGGACAGTAGGGGGGAGATGTGATATATCATATTATGTGTGGTTCTGCTTTTATAATGTGTATTTCTAGAACAGATCGTCTTAGATGTAACATCTTTTCAGTGGGGTTCTGCTGGAGGGTCCCATTTTTATACAGTGTTAAAACACATTTACTCAGGATAACCCAGCTGAGATGCAATATCTCGTTTTCAATAGGCTCCTGCCTTGACACATTTTTGTACTATATTTATCCTGGATAGCACAGCTCAGATACTATCTTGTTTACAGTGGGATCCTGTGTTTTCCAGTTTTTGCACTGTATTTATCAAGATAGCACAGCTGAGATGCAATATCTCTTTTTCTATGCGGGTCTGCTTTTACCCAAATTTATAATGTATTTACCCAGAACAGCCCAGCTGAAAGGCAAGTTACATTTTCAATGAGTTCCAGCTTTTACAATGTATTTTCCCAGGATAAAGCAATGTTGATGCACAATTCAGTGGGGGCTCAGCTATACTGGATTCCAGCTTTTATACATATTTACTATATAGTTATCAAGGATAAACCAGATGAGATGCAATATAACATTTCAGGGGCTTCCTGCTCTTACAAATTTTTAGACTGTATCTAATTTTCAGTGGGCTCCCACATTTTAACCTTAGATTTCTAACATAGTCTTTTTATGACCTGACTGTAACATAGAAACATAGAATTTGATGGCAGATAAGGACTGCTTGGCCCACCCAGTCTGCCCATTTCCCTGCCTACTGGATAAGCTGCAGATCCTAGTTAACCAGCAGCCTACTTTTTCCTACCCCCATCCCCTAGAATTGCCTTATGACTGTCCCATGCATGCTTGAATTCCACCTGTTTTTTGACTCGACCTCCTCGGAAGGCCGTTCCATGCATCCACAACCCTCTCTGTGGAAAAATACTTAAATTACCTCTGAGCCGCCCCCTCTATCTTCAAATTGTGCCTCTTGTTCTTGACACCTCTTTTTGAAAGATGCTACCCTCTTGGACTTTGTTGATTCCCTTGAGGTACTTGAAAGTTTCTATCATGTCCCCCCTTTCCTCCTTTCCTCGAGGCTATACATATTAAGCTTCTTTAGTCTCTCTTCATATGTCTCCCGGTGCAGACCCTGCACCATTTAGATGCCCTCCTCTGGACAGCTTCCATCCTGTCTATGTCTTTGCGAGACTGGGTCTCCCAGAACTGCATGCAGTACTCAGATGGGGTCTGACCAGCTGTCTGTACAGAGGGATAATAACTTCCTGTTTTCTACTGGTGATGCCTCTCCTATGCATCCAATATCCCCCAGCCCTCATTGCTGCCCTCCACATTGCTTGCCCACCTTTAGGTCATCTGATATGACTACCCCCAGGTTCCTTTCCATTTTGTTGTTGTTAGTATCTCACCCCCATTGTACTCTTCCCTCGGTTTTTGTTTCCCAGGTGCTACCTTGCACTTCTAGCATGAATCTAAGCTGCCATACATTTGACCATTCTTCTAACCTTGCCAAGTCCCTTTTCATCCTTTCCACCCCACCTTGTGCATCAGCTCTGTTGCAGATCTTTGTGTCATCTGCAAAGAGACCCTTTTCCTTCAGTCCCTCTGCAGTAAACATAAAAGACATTGAAGGACTAGTCTAACTCTGAACCCTACGGTACCCCACTTTAACCCCCTTTCATCAGAGTGGACTCCATTTACTATTACTCTCTGTGTCCTATTTTCCAGCCAATTTTTACCCAGGCTGTCATCTTGGGACCCACTCCCAGGCTAGCTAACTTGTATATTAATCTTTTGTGTGGGACTGTGTCAAATGCCTTGCTAAAGTCTAGGTAGGCCATGTCCACAGCCCCTCCCTGATCTACTACTTTGGTCACCCAGTCAAAGAAATCTATCAGATTTGTCTGGCATGACCTTCCTGCTGTGAATCCATGCTGCCTTGGGTCCTGTGCCCCTTTGGCCTCTAGATACTTGACAATTCTTTCCTTCAGAAGTGATTCCATCATTTTCCCTACTATTGAGGTTAAACTAACAGGTCTGTAGTTTCTTGCTTCTGCCTTGCTCCCACTTTTGTGAAGGGGAATCACATCTGCCCTCCTCCAGTCCTCGGGTACCACCCCATCCTCCCATGATTTGTTAAACAGGGTGGTCAGTGGTGTCACTCATTCTACCCTTAGTTCTTTTAGAATTCTGGGATGAATCCCATCAGGCCCCATTGCTTTGTCCACCTTCAGTTTTAAGAGTTCTTTCAGAACCCTTTCTTCTGTAAATGGGCTGGTATCAACTTCTGTATCCAGTGTGTTTCTACTGTTTGTTCTAGATACCCCCCCCTTCCTTTGTAAATACTGAGCAAAAATATTTGTTTAGTATCTCTGCCTTTTCACAGTCTCCCTCTGCCCACCCTCCCCCTTTATTAAGCCTCACTATCCCTCCCTTGGTCTTCCTTCGGCTCCTGATGTACCTATAAGGTTTTATCCCTTTCTTAACTGAGTTGGCTATCTTTTCCTCGGTTTGGGCCTTTGCTGTTCTAACTGCCTTCCCAGCTTCCTTTTGCTTTAACTAATACAGTTCTCTGTCCTGCTCCTTCTGTGATTCCTTGTACTTCCTGAAAGCTTTCTTTTTCTCTTGAACCTTCACTGCCACTTCCTTTGAGAACCATAGTGGTTTCTTACATCATTTAGTTTTGTTTATTTGCTTCACACAAAGGCAGTTGATCAAGACAGTTGGGATTTTTGAAATCCCATCTGAAAGCTGTCTTTGCGCTGAGACTATGAAAATATGTTTCAAGGGGGATTTGAAAACAGCAACTGCAAAATCACCTTTCGGGCAGGATTTGAAAAATTCCATCTATCTTATTCCTGAGGTGGGGTCCCAAAAAGGCCATGTTGAAAATTTTGGGGGCACAAATATAAAATAAATGACCAAGTTATGAGTACAAGTTCAAAACACATTGAAATATACTGATAGTGATATCTTACCTGATTTTTTCACTTCCGATCTGGTACTGAAGTGTGAAAATGTGTCTCCAATCCAGAGATGATTATGGCATTGGTCCCCTGATAGGGAAGAAGTTAGGGATAGGGGGTATGGGATGGTGGGTGCCGAATGAGGGGGTTGGGTGGCTGGAGGGTAATGGTTTCAGGGGACAGCAACAACAGACATTGATGGACTGTTTTCTTGTGGGGAAAGGACAATGTGCAGGCTGATCATGGTACCAGTCAGATGCTTGCTGGGCAGCATTATGCAGATCAAAGCAAAGAGTCACCCTGTGATACAGGTGGCTCTTTTCTTTGAATCTCACAAAGTTTCTGCCAGCAAGCACAGAAGAGTGTTGTGAGCAGCCCAGCTGATCATTGGTCTGAAACTGTCAAACCCAATGCAGACTGCCTTGCACTGTACAAACAGTGGCACAACTCTCAAATCCAAACAAGCAAACATAAAAATGTGGTCTGTCTGGTGGGCTCAGTTCACTCCACAGTGAACTGTTGTTCCATCACATAACTAATACAGCCATTGTCTGAATATATATGAGGATTGAATTAACCTACAAGCAAGGGGTTGCACTGAACATTCTTTACATTTTAACTGGCCTGTAGACAGATAAAATGATTTCTTTACCTAGTGTCAACCAAACAGTATATTGTAGAAGTCACAGTTGCAAAAGAAAATAGAAAACAAAATTGTTCCATATACTGTATCAACTTTTTTGCTTACTGTATTCCAAAACACTTTACAAGAGCTCTG
This sequence comes from Neoceratodus forsteri, assembly GCA_016271365.2. NCBI lineage: Eukaryota > Metazoa > Chordata > Ceratodontiformes > Ceratodontidae > Neoceratodus > Neoceratodus forsteri. The sequence continues at coordinate 530,842,647 of CM028134.1, read as the reverse complement.
CTCTCTAATAACTATGGTAGCCTGCATCCTGTAGCCTACTTCTTAATATCCATATGTCTTTTTAGTGTTTAGCTCGATAAAGGATATACTCATCATTTTTTTTATTGAAATTTAAAAATAGCATCCTTCCCAGTATTAGATAAGCCCTGTCCACTGCTGTCCACCGTAATTGTAATCTTATGAAGTGTACTGTATTGTATTAATGCCCAGGACCACCTTGAAAATGAGCTTGCTCAATGGTGTTTATGCCTGGCTAAATAAAGTGATTGATTGATTGATTGAATTATTGATGATAGTTGTCCATTGTGTCTTACAGAAATAAATGGTGGTCAGATTAATAATCCAATGGTCTGGATGTAGTTCCTTCCAAGAGCTTACTTGGATGTAAATTCCTTCCAAGAGCTTAATTGGTCAGACAGAGCCACATTAATACAGTCATTGAAAGAGTGGTGGACTCCTAGAATAGACTACCAATGGAAGCGGTGGAGACAAAAATAGTAGGGGTCTTCAAGCATGCATGAAATATACACAGGGGAACATTAGGAAATGGGCAGGGAGGAGGTAGGGTTGCCAGAGGCCATTTCGGGTCTAAAGAGACAAACTAGGCGGGGACCATCTGGCAGACTGGATAGGCCAAACAGTCCTTTTCTGCCTTCAAATTCTATGTTTCTATGTCATACTCACAGATGCACATCCATTCACTCAAACACACGTTTTCACACAAACAGTACTACATGTACTGATATGCTGTCATATGCTGTACATACGTACATACATGTAAGATGGGGTCCTTTGGGGTCTCCCTATGGTGAAAATAGCTGGGCAGGGCTCTAATGACTCAGTGGAGTTCCCCTTGTAGAACTCATCCACTTCAAGTACCTTGGAGTGTTGTTGGGTTGAAACTCGTATTTCTCCTACCACATTGACACCCTTCACAAAACAAATGCACCCCAACCTTGGAGCACTATTTTGCAACAAATCTTTCCTCTCCTCATTGTCTACCATAAGATTGTCCTCAAGATGGTCTTGCCATTGTTTGCCTATGCAGATGTGGTGTACAGCTCTTCCTCCATTTCTACCCTAACCAGTCTGAAACCTCTTTTTCATTCATTCTACAATGTTGCCACTAACTCTTTGCTTCCCACCCATCACTGCTTCCTATACTTGAACCTCTTCTTTTCCCCCTTCAAACTCATTGCTTTTCTCACTAATCCTTTCTCGCCTCTATATTTTAGTAGTCCTTCCTCCTTCCACCTCTCACTGACATCCTGTCTTCCTACTCTCACCATTCCTTTGATGCACACTACTTCTCTATCTTTGCTGCAAAACCTCTAATGGCCAATCTTTTTCTGTCTACTGCCCTTCCTTCTGGTATTGCCTACCTACTCATATCCACCTTCCCCCCCTCCCGTACTTCTACCTCAAACCACTCCTCAGGACACATTTGACTTCTGCATGCATCTGCTATTAAACCCCTTCTCCCAAATGTCTCACACAAGATGTCTCCCCAGTGCATTCTTACTACCCCAGTGCAGCTTTGCCTTTGCTGTTTCGTACAGTGGTAGCCATCACCATTTTCAAGCACTCTGCACAACGGCACTGGGCATTGTATTTGTAGAGTCTTTTTTTTTCTGTTTCATTCCAATATCAGAATTTTTTGGACATAGAAGTTCCTGCAGTGGTCTGCAGGTGTTGTTATTCAGCATTTATATTGTGAATGTGTCACCCTCTAGCACGATCTAGGGACAAGCGTTACAGAAGCACACCAAGTAATAAGTGATTTAGGTCAATAAACATTCCAATACACACGTTGTAACAGTGCATTGATGTATGATTTCAATTTTTATTGATCAACAATAAGTCATTAGAAAAACAGTACAGACATGAGCCACTGCAAACAGAACAAATAAATATCCAATAAAACCTAAACACAAGTCCACTTTCTATTAAAATTCCACACCAGGGAATCAAATTCACGTAGGGCACTTATTTACATCACATCAAATTATATGATTCCATGATAACATATCATGAAGTGATACATTCATAAATAAAAAGAGGGGTCACAGAGGATTAAGCCTTTAGTAATCTTGTCAACTGACCAGAATAAACAGGACTTGTCTGGGTTCAGGTCTGGATACCTACATCCTCATCAAAGTACAGTAGCCCATTTCTCTAACTTTCTAAAAAGAAAAATATATACGTTTAGAACAAAAAGCCAATGAAGGAAAACAAATGAGTTATCCTTTCATACTCCTTGGTTACATAATGTACCTAGTAAGGTTTCATATTTTGCACCAAAATTGCTGTAAGGTAATATAATTAGAGTTTATAAATTCAGACATAGCAAAAATGCATACAATGGGACAAAACTGCCAGATCATGAGAGTTGTACAAGGCACATACTATTTGGTCTGGAGAGAGAAAGAAGTTGGCAAAAATTGGTTCCAGATAATAAATTATTTTACTATGGTATAATGGACAAATTAGGGTGACATGTTTTAAATCGTCATCAACTTCAATACCACATTTATAAAATGCTGTAATTACTCCAGGACATTTTTGCCTATGGTATATATAATTAGCTTCATAGAGTTCCATTCTAAACCTTATTATTCTTCATTCACTTGGGTTGGATAAATAAATTAAATAATGTTCTATACAATGTCGGGTTTAAGGAACTTTTACCATCTATACAATTTCAGAGTGGCAGTTCTTGAAAAATCTTGAGTAATTGCAGTATCCTGAACTCTGGTCCTAATCTGACTATCAATTTCATGTTTGGGCCTAAGACAAATTTTATGAAGTAAATTGCCCCAACACAAAGGGAGCAGGTGATCTTTAATAAGTCTAATATTTGTCCATTTGCATTGATGTATGTGATGACTGGGCAGTTTGAAACAATCTGTGCCATTCAAATGAAATACTAATGATTCAGTAGGAAAGGGGATACAGCTTCGACTGAAGAGAAGTACATACCTCTCAACTTTTTGTCACTGAAATGAATGAAACATCACTCAGAATTAGGTACAGTGAGGATGATTAACCTATATAAAAAGGGACACTTCCTCATCTGGCAGAGGAGCAGGGCCCTTTGAAACTCTCTGTCACATTCCCAGCTGAGCAGGAAGGTACCCTTGGATATACTCTGTGATATTCCCAGCTGAGGAAACGGACCCTTGGAAACACACTGTTACATTCCCACGGAGGAGAGGGGGGCCCTTGGAAATACTCTGTCACATTCCCTGCTGAGGAATGGGGACCCTTGGAAACACTCTGTCACATTCCCATCTGAATACTTAACAGATCAGCATGCCAGGATTTTCACTGAGAAGGAGGGTTTGGAAACACTCTGCAACATTGCCAGCTGAGGAGAGGGACCCTTGGAAACATTAAATCATATCCCCAGATGAGGAAAGGAGGTCATTTAAAACATTCTTGCATTCCCATCTAAATATTTTTTTTCATAGAGGGTTTTATCCCTCCTTTTGGCAGGTTGGGTGGCTCTATCATCCCATCCCATAACACACGACTGTCCTGAATCTCTGCTATTCCTCCTGAGACCAAGAGGGGTACTGGTGCTAGCTGGGCAGGCTTCATGAAGCCCATCCTCCATGTTCTTTCACCTAATTTTCTACCCAGTCTCGGTTGGACATTCAATGAGTGCAGCGTGTGCACTCCACTTCCACGGAGGTGCCCTCAGCACTCCGTACACCAGCCCTTCCCCCAAATTATGAGACTACTCATGCACTGCCATCTGGATTCCTCAATGTGGCAGTCAAGCAGTGAGTTGCAGGATCCTCCCTCCCCAAGGAAGAGAGTTGTCCTATGAATGCTCGATCTTCCATCTCCTGTCCAAGCCCCTGAGCGACCTGAGTCTGCTCCTGAACCCAGGTCACAGGCATGGCAGCAGGGAGGCATGGATGCCTCAAGCTGCCATGCCACTGGGCCAGCTTCCATCTAAATACTTGACAAATCAGCATGCTAGGGTTTTCACTGAGAAGAGGGGGGCCTTAGGGAACACTCTGAGCCATTCACAACTGAGGAGAGGGGGCTCATAGAAACACTGTCACATTCCCAGCTGTAGAGAGAGTGCCTTGGAAATCCTCTGTTACATTCCCAGCTCAGGAGAGTGGGCCCTTTGAAACACACTGTCACATTCCTGGCTGAAGAGAGAGTGCCCTTGGAAACACTCTGTCACATTCCCAGATGAAAAGAGGGGATCCTTGGAAACACTATGTCAAATTCCAATCTCGATTCTTAACAAATCAACATGTGGAGGGGCCCTTGGAAACATTCTGTCACATATCCATTTGAATATGATATGACAGACCTGACAGAAGACATGTCATCACCTACCAGAATAAAAATGAGATAGATGTAGAATAGTACTATATACAAATGTTTATTTATATAAAACAGCATAAAACTGTATCCCATTAATGGACAGACAAATTACTGCAGGCCAAGTCTTCTACCTCCTCTTCATGTGAATGCTCACTTGTACCCTTGGGGGTGGTGACTCAGTACACCCTCTCCACCAACACCATCTGGCATAGAGGACCAGAATAATACCACTGAAACAATACGAACATAGAAGATGGTAGTCATGAACAGGCTGCACATGCAAGCCTGTAGCTGTATACAGTACGCACAAAGTGCCCCCATAATGCACATACCTTGGATGACTCTTCCAGAGCCCACAAATCCCCTACATCATCCTTATACTGGGCATCTCAGCTGCCCATCCTCCAGGACAGGGAGTCTAGTATACAAAGTAGCCACAGCCACCAGTGTCTCTGTGCCACCATCACAGAGATTTTATTTATTTATTTATTTATGTAGTTTTTCTTGACTGGATAAGTGCACTAGACAAATCCTGCTTATTTTCAGGCACGACCCGGGGAAGGGGGATACAGATGAATGCCAACTGACCTTGAACCAGATTAAGCTGCTGGTGGCATTTTTAGTGAATGAGGGAAATTTGGCCAGGACACCGGGGAAATTCCCCTACTCTTTTCGATAAGTGCCATGGTATCTTTAACACCCACCTGAACTACCACCAATCCAGGAAGATGGGACCTCAGATGGCCCCATCAGGTTTGTCCTGCCTTTCCAGGACTATCCACCCCAGATGTTCATAGAAATTCTGTGGAGACAAAGATGGAGACAGCATCAGTGACAATGCACACACACACACACACACACACACACACACACACACAGAAAAACATACACCAGCAACTTGTGACAAGTGTATACTGTACATACCTCTGCAGGCTTGATCACCTGCCAAATTATCCTCCCTTTCAGGAATCCTGGTAAGTGGAGAGGGACACAGTCCACAACTATACCCCAAGCCTCCCCACATTCTCCACTGACACACTGTGCACTTGCATAGCCATTTTGATGCAATGTAGTTAATAAGACTGAGACAGCACACTAAATATCAAAGGTCACCCAGGTGAGATGTTCTGTGAAATTGATATTGTGAGGCTGACATTTCAAGAAAATGGTCTGAACAAAGTTAAACCCAGCATTACCCATCAGATGCCCAATAAGGGCATCAGCATCCAACGGAGTAGCACAGTAGAGGAGCAGTTCAGTGCCATTACCTCAGTTGCAGTTACTGTACAAAGGTTAGCACCTGTACCAGCATCCCCCCCTTCCAAAGTACAGTAGGTGGAACAGGAGTTAGCATCGGAATCAGCAGCCAAGTGGCACTATATCAATGGGCATGGTGGTGTATGATTGCATAGTGTGTAAATGTGGGACACTGCTACTACATCATAGCTGGAGTTCCATCACCCCTGGGGCTGGATTTAGAGATTAAACTTGACCCTGTGTCTAGAAAGCAGATTTGAAACACTTGTTCTTTGTTCAAATTTTACATTTGCTTACTGTACACTGCCCCATATACCCCCTTTCATTAGAAAGTAAGATGAAAAAATGAATAGAAGTTCAGAGTGTACGTGGTGTAATTAATACCATGATGCCAGAGCTTTCCTAGTAGAAATTAAGACACTTACTGCATTTTTCAACAACACCCCACCCCACAGACATGATTAGCAAACAAAGTAACACCTCTGGATTCTCCCCAGCAAGGTGTTAGAACCTGACGCCGCAACACAGCCTGGGTTGCTACTCAGCAGCTCTTCCAAATTTGAAAAACATGTATGAAATAACTGAGCTGTTTGCTTAGAGATATGAACTGTTTTTCATATTTATACAATGCATGAACAAAATCCAAATGTAAAAAAAGGTATCCCCACATACCCAGTACAGTGCTGTATGTGTGATAAATTTTAGAACCAAGATGTTAGATAAGAAGAGCCCTGTACCTGTCCGTCTTTACCCCTTATGAATGTTTACTTTACAACTGGAATGTACAGCACCTTCTTTGTGTGAACATCACCTTCTACTTCATGATTCAGTGGATCAGGGGATATAGCTTTGACTGAGGAGATGAACTCTTTGGAACACTCTGTGACATTCCCAACAGAACAGAGGGGAGAGCACACCCTGTGAAACACTCTGTGCTAATCCCAACTAAATACATAATGAACCGACAGGGCAGGGGATACAACTTTAAATGAAATCAAGGAAGTTTTTCACAGGACCCTAATGTATATACACAACTGAATCTAAGGTGATAGAAACAGATTGTGCTGATAATTTTAGGGACATGGACATATTTCTTGAGGTACTTTCCCTTTAGTCTGCTGCGTCCTTCATAATGATTCCTACAACCTTTGTTTCCAACACCTCCATAGACAGAAGTGGCAAACCTGAAGTAACAGCTCAGGATGCTGCCCTGTTAGGTGTTGGAACATGACACCGCAACACAAGTTGGGTTATTATTCAGTAATTTCTCAGACTCTTTGACACCCATCATGCACAGCTGCAATTAGCAAAACAGAAATAACTCAGGGCACTGCCAGCAAGATGTTAGGCTAGGTGCAACATCCTGACACAGCAATGATGTGGGTTTAAAAAAAAAAAAACAAGCATTTGTCAATGCCGAAAGTTTGCTTGCTGGTATCAGCATTGGAAATGCAGGAGTTAGACAGATGCACAGTAGGAACGGCAGTGAAGTATTGAACTTCACGCCAACCCCACCTCCAACCTGCAGAGATGGACAGGCATTGAGGTATATATTTGGGTTGTCGACCATAACATTAATATCATTTAACCTCACCCTATCCTGCAGACACCGACAAGTGTTGAGGTGTGCCTTGGGGTGTTTGGCTTTACAGTTACCCCACTCCATAAGGACATATGCTGAAATGGGTGCAATGTAGAAGAATGGGGTGAATTCTGGAGCCAAAGAGTCCAAAGCACACCTTGATGCCTGTCATTGGCTGCACATTGGTGGGGGGTGGAATGGCATGAGCATTACAGCTGGCAAGCCAAAGGCACACCCCTGATGCCTTTCAGTCTATACAGAGTGGGACATTATGGTTAGAAACCCTAACATCCTGGGTGTTTGTTGGTATTTGCATTAGACATTTTCAACATGGCCTGTTTGTGACCCCCACCTCATGAAAGTATTTGGGACCTCTTCTCATGAAGAGTGGCACTGTGAGTTAGTCAATGTGTCCCGAACTTTGAGTTCCCACAGTGGCCATGCCATTGTGTACCAGATGTACAAAATTGGGGCAGGATGTGAAGAATGACAGCTGCACCATTCATAGGGAGGTGCGAAGAGATGGCAATGCTGAAAATCGGTAGTGAAAATATTAAAAATGCTAGAACTTCCAAGCATATGTGGAAACTGCATAACGCATGCGCATAACACAGTCATTTAGTGGAATTATTTCACCAAATTTTCAACATAGGCATTTGTGACCTCTGATCATGAACACTGTCAGTATGATTTTCTTAATCTGTCCTGAACATTGATTTCCCACAGCAACCACGCTATTATGTGCCAGATGTATAAACGCATATTTCAGGCAGGATTTAAAAAATGACAGATGTACTGTTCATAAGAAGGTCTAAAAAAATGCCAGTGTTGGAAATCTGGAGTGAAAGTACTACAAATTTGCGAAGTTACAAGGGTGCATGGAAACTGCACAACACATGCTTGTAACAGTTATTTTATGGACGTTTGTCACCAAATTTTCAACATCGTCATTTTAGGACCTCTGCTCATGAATAGAGTCACTGTGATTTTACATATGAACATACATACGAATCTGTCAGTAGAACAGATCAATCAATCTATCTAAATCTGCCCGAGTGTGCAGCTAGCACCCTAGATTGCAGTTGCCCCAGCCTTCTCCTCCTCAGTTTCTCCCCCACTTGTCCCAGCTCCTGCCCCCTGACTCTTCCTCTTGCGTTATCCCAGTCCTTCTTAAAGCTGTTGACTGTCCTACATGTTACCATTGCCTCTGGCAGCGCATTCCAACTAGACACTACGCTCTCAGTGAAGTAGTGCCTCCTCATTTCCCTCTTGAAATGTCCCCCTTCCAACCTTAGTCCATGTCCCCTCATCTCTCTTCCACTCCTTATGTTTAAACACCCCCTTGGTGATAGGTTTATTTACTCCCATAAGTATTTAAATGCTTGAATCATATCCCCCATCCTTCCTCTCCTCTAGTGTGTACATGTTCAGCTTGTTCAGCCTAACTTCATATTCCTTTCCTTCCATCCCATTTAACATTTTTGTTGCCCTCCTTTGTACCCCCTCCAGTAACTTTATATCTCTCCTCAGGTATGGCCTCCAGTATTGCACACAGTACTCCAGGTGCCGTCTGACCAATGATCTGTAGAGAGATAGGATCACATCCTTATGTCTGGATGAGAACCCCCTTGCGATGCACCCCAGCATCCTGTTTGCCTTCGCTGCTGCTCTCCTACACTGAGCTGAGTTGTTCATGCTCCCAGTTACCAACACCCCTAGGTACTTCTCCTCTGTGATCCCCAACCTCACTCCCCAATCCAATAGTCCCTCTTCTGGTTCTTAGGCCCTAAGTGCATCACCTTACACTTGTTTGCATTGAATCCTAGCTGCCACTCCACCGAGCATAGAAACATAGAAACATAGAAGTTGACAGCAGATAAGGACCGCAAGGCCCATCCAGTCTGCCCATTTCTTTTTCTACCTTATAAAAGTGCCATCGGCCTTTGCTCTGTCAGTGACCTATCTATTCATAGTCATTTGTATTGCTCCCTTATGCCTATCCCATGCCTGTTTGAAGCCCTGCACTGTATTCATAGCCACCACTTCTTGTGGTAAGCTATTCCATGCATCTACCACCCTTTCTGTGAAAAAGAATTTCCTCATTTCCCCTTAATCGGCCTCCCTCTAATCTCATGCTGTGTCCTCTTGTCCTGCTATTTTCTTATGTTTAAACATGTTAGACTCTTTCACCTTGTTTATGCCCTTAAGGTGTTTAAATGTCTCGATCATATCACCTCTCTCCCTCCTTTGCTCAAGGGTATACATATTGAGCTCCGTTAATCTGTCCTCATATGTCTTCTGATGCAGTCCCTGCACCATTTTGGTTGCCCTTCTCTGGACTGCCTCAATTTGGTTAATGTCCTTGTGAAGGTGTGGCCTCCAATACTGCATGCAGTACTCCAGATGGGGCCTAACCAATGTCTTGTACAGAGGAATTATTACCTCCTCTTACGACTTGTGATACCCTACTAATACACCTAACACCCCTAGCCTTACCTACTGCTTTAGAGGTCTGCTTGGATGATTTTAGGTCATCAGTGATGATGATGCCCAAGTGTCTTTCTTCCTTTGTGACTGCTAGCAACTCCCTCTCAGCCTATAAGTGGCTTCAGGGTTTCTCTTCCTATGTGCATGATTTGCACTTCTTTGCATTAAATCCCAGTTGCCACTCTTCTGACCATTTTGCTAGTTTATCCAGATCTCTTCTCATTCTGCCCACCCCATCTGGATCATCTACTCTGTTGCAGATCTTGGTGTCATCTGCAAACAGACAAGCCTTACCCTCTAGTCCATCTGCAAGGTCACTAATGAAGATGTTGAATAGGACTGGCCCCAGGACTGATCCCTGAGGTACCCACTTGTGACTTGCATCTCTTCTGACTGTATACCATTTACCACCACTCTCTGTTTTCTGCCAGTCAACCAGTTTGCCACCCAGTTGACCAACTTCTGACCCACCCGAGCCTACCTAGCTTATTTATCAATCTTCTATGGGAACAGTGTCAAAAGCTTTGCTGAAGTCAAGGTAGGTGACATCAACTGCTCCCCCTTGGTCCACCACTCTGGTTACCCAGTCAAAGAAATCTATGAGATTAGTTTGACAGGACCTTCCTTTTGTAAACCCATGCTGTCTTGGATCCTGTGCCCCTATGGATTCCAGGTGTTGCACTATCCTTTCCTTAAGGAGTGCCTCCATAATCTTGCCCACTACTGAGGTAAGACTGACTGGTCTGTAGTTCCCCACCTCCTCCCTGCTACCACTCTTGTGGAGCGGGATCACATAAGCCCTTCTCCAGTCTTCTGGGACCTCTCCTGTGCTCAGAGACTCTCTAAACAATTCTGATAATGGCTCTGCTAGTTCCTCCTTTAGCTCCTTAAGTACCCTGGGATGTATGCCATCAGGTCCCATTGCCTTATCCACCCTGAGCTTAGCAAGCTCTTGTAGGACCCTTTCTTTTGTGAAGGGAGTAGTGCTCACCTCCCTCCCCCCTGTGTCCATGATGCTGAGCTGTGGGCCCTGCCCTACCTTCTCTTCAGTAAATACTGAGCAAAAGTATCTATTCAGGATAGATGCCTTTACAGGGTCCTCCTCCTCACATGCTCCCTTTTCTCCATTAAGCTTAGCAATACCCCCTCTGGACTTTCTCCTTTCACTAATGTATCTATAGAAAGTCTTGTCACCTTCTTTTACTGTTCGTGCTAGTGTTTCCTCAGTTTGGGACTTTGCCTGCCTTACTGCCTTACCTGCTTCCCTTAGGGCAGTTTGGTATGCCTCCCTATCTTCATCCCGCTGTGTTCCCTTATATTTCCTGAAGGCCAGCCTTTTGGCTCTGACCTTTTCTGCTACTGTATTTGAGAACCAAAGTGGTTTTCTTCTTCTTTTGCACTTCCTTTTCTGTCTAACACAATGGGATGTTGCTTCAAGTATTGTATCCTTAATGCTTGCCCACTTTGCCTGTACCTCCTCACCTGTTTCTTTTTGCCAGGGCTAGCTTAACTCTGTTTGCCATCTTATCAAAGTCAGCTCCTCTGAAGTCCCATATTTTGCCTTGGAATGGGATGATTTAGATGTAGTATAAAATTGAACCATACCATGTGATGGTCACTGGCCCCAGGTGACCTTCTACCTGGAGATCTGTGATCCTTCTTTGTTAGTCAGTACTAGATCTAGGATAGCCCTGTCTCTTGTGGGCTGCTGTACCAGTTGTTTGAGGCCCTCCCTGCAGGAATCCACTATGAGTCTAGTTCTGGCAGATGTTCCTGCTGGTATTGACCAATCTGTATCTGGCATGTTGAAGTCTCCCATTATCAGAACCTCCCTTTAGCTGTCATGTTTTGTATATCTTCTAACAGTAATGTGTCTATGTCCTCCCTCTGGTCTGGGGGCCTGTAGACAACCCCAGTTCTTATGGCTGTCCCATTTCCTGTTTCCAGGGTGACCCACAGTTCTTCTGGCTCCTTATGTGTATTCTGAATTTCTGTAGCTTTGATATTTTCATTAACATACAGGGCCACTCCCCCCTTGCACCCTCGGTCTCTTCTGACAATACATAGTGGAGTTACTGAAGTCTCTAAAACTAATAATTTTCAATCAAACCATTCTGACATTATTGCTGCAGGTCTGGGATCTTGACATTGTGTACATGATTTTCAATTGGAATGTTTGGTGTGTTAGTTGTTGGGTGAAGTTACGTACTGTGCATGTTTTCTTAGTGAGCAACCCAAACACGCTGAATTACCTGCTTGACCATAACGCTGAGGGAGGGTGTTCTTCCATCACAGCGAAATGCTGCACCCCTCTCCCCATTTGCTAGTTTAAATATGTCTCTAGTTTGGATAGGTCCCTCTGCAGTTTTTCCCATCCATCCTCTTTATCCACCACTGCCCCCAATTTGGTGTCATCTGCAAACAGACTAACACTGCTCCCCACTCCATATGCTATATCGGAGATAAAGAGCCCAAATAGCACCGGTCCCATCCTGGACTGGGGCAATTATCTCGGTGTTGCCCAAGCCTGGAAAGGACCCAGCCAGATACCCCTCATATCGTCTGATCTCACTATTGAATAATGGCTATAAGATATTAACAGCTATATGGGCTAGGAAACTCCAACAAGTCCTCCCAAGGACTCATACAATTGTATCAAATGGGGTTTGTCCCAGGTCGACAGGCACAGGACAATTTAAGAAGAACAGTTCATATCATAGATCAAATTATTAAGACAAAAACACCTTCAGTCCTGTTGAGCCTAGATGCCGAAAAGGCATTCAACAAGGTGTCTTGGAGTTTTATGGAAGCAGTCCTTTCCCATTTTGGGCTACCGGAGGAGTTCCAAAGAGGGATTTTCTGACTTTATGAAGGAGCTAATGCCTATGTTAGAGCCAACGGTCATATCTCTTCTAATTTTAAGCTGGGCAGGGGCACCAGACAAGGGTGTCCTATGTCACCATTATTATTCGCCTTATATATTGAACCGTTGGCTCAGGCCATAAGGCAAAGTAGAGAAGTAACAGGAATTAAGGTGGGAGGGGGTAGAATATAAACTGGCATTGTATGCTGATGACATACTTTTATATGTGAGTAATCCAGACATGACTATGGACAAAGAGTTTAAAATAATTTAATTATATTCAACTATATCTGGATACACCCTGAACAGAACAAAAACTGAAGTGCTTAGTTTTAATTATGTCAACTCAGCAAATCTTAGAGACAAGTACCCAATGAACTGGGACAGGGAGTGTATTAAATACCTAGGTATAAAGCTGGGCACAGTGAACACACAACTATTTAACCTGAACTACCTACCTCTGATAACTCAGTTAAAGAAAGATTTGGGGAGATGGGCTTTGCTACCTCTGTCACTTCATGCTACGGTACAATCCCTGAAGATGAATGCTTTGACATGATTATTACATTTATTTCAATGTGTACCCTATTCTGTCCCACAAGGGGAAATAGATAAATGGCAGAGGATGTTTCTAGATTTTGTGTGGGAAGGGGAACACCCTAGGATTAGGAGAAACTTGCTGTACCTCCTGAAAGCTGAAGGAGGACTGGCGTTACCAAATCTTCTTGCTTACTGGTGTGCAGCCCAGATGAGAATAGCTCTGTTATGCAGTAATCCTCAGTATGATGCACTCTGAAAAAGGATAGATATTCAAGAACACTCAGACTTCCTGGTGTGTGCAGCCTTGTTTAGGGCAGAAGGAGACAGATTCTTAAAATCAAATTACACCGGAACTAAAGCAGTACTAGAAGGGTGGAGAAGAGGAACTAAGAAGGGAAACACCCAGAAACAGATGTGGCGATATAGGTGGTTTGCATATAATACACAATTTACACCAGCAAAACAAGATGGTTGGTACAAAGAGGAATGGTTTCCCCAGGGCAATTATTCACAGGATCTACCATGATGTTCTTTGAGGCTGCTAAACAAAAATTTAACTGGGAAGAGAAGGATCAAATACGATATTATAAAATTAGGAACTATATACAAGATATGAGAAGGAAGATGGGAAAAGAAGGATTGGAAATGGGTGAGGATGCAGTATTCCCAAAAATCTGGGCTTCACCAAATGGGGAAAGGGCTATTGCCATTCTTTATACAAGCTACATAGCAGATACTCAGTTTACATCAGCATACATAAAGGATAAATGGGAATGAGACTTGGGGGTGTCACTAACTAACAAACAATGGGAAATAGTCTGGGTAAATACATGGTGTATAATGACTTCTCCAGTGTGGAGAGAATTTGGCTGAAAAATTTGAACAAGATATTTTATGGTCCCAGCACAGGCTGTACGTGGGCCTAGGGGTGGGCCTAGTACAAGCTGGCAGGGATGTGTGGAAACCAAGGCCTCACAGGCCCATATTTTTTGGTTGTGTCCAGAGATACGAGACTATTGGAGTCAGGTAGGTGGACATATATCCAAGGTGTTTATGACACCTACACCACCCAAACCGGAACAGCTAGTGCTGGGAATACACCCTCTGGGCATGAAAGAGAAGGATGAAAGACAACTTTGGGGCATTTTAGTTACTGCCCTTAAAGCAGTAATAATGAGATGGCTGAGATTGGAATCACTGACAGTAGGAGAGTGGAGAGAAATAGTGGAGGAAATTCAGAGAATGGAGAGAATCACAATGGGGTTCAGAAGACACCTACATTCCAAAACCAGTGGACAAGATGGCTGCTATATGAAGCTCAAATAGAAACAACTTGATCAGATAGGTGAAAGAATATATGGGACAGGAGAACAGGAGAAATAAGACCTAATATAAAAACCAAGATAATAATTCTAAAAAAAGGGGGAATTATTGAATTGGAGAAGAAGACAGTTAGTACATAAGAAGATATATGCACAATAGACAGATGACTTTTTAGTGGTGACCAATCTTTATTACATGTTGAAGTAAAGCTTTGATTGCTTTTTGTCATTACTATTGGGTATAAAGTAATTGACAAGAGAAAATATGTTGTATAAGTGAAACAACCATCTGTGTAACATAAATAATTTGATAAATATTGTATCAAACGGAACAAATTTTGGATGTATAAGATGAACAGGATCGAATGCTGTGAAATATAATCTTACGGTCTTGTAGAAAATAGTATTTTCTCTGACCTAAATAAAAGATAAGTATAAAAAAAAAATAGCATCAGGCCCAGCACTGACCCCTGCAGCACCCTGCTTGTCACAGTTCTAGATGCCAAGAGCTCCCCAACCGCCACCACCCTTTGCACCTTCCCCTGTAACCAGGTCTCTATCCATTTAGTCAGCTTTTTTCCCTCCCCCCACTGCTGTCACCTTCCCCCAGTCTCCCATAAGGCACTGTATCAAAGGCCTTACTGAAGTCCAAGTACAGGACATGTACCGCATGACCCCAGTCCAACTCCCCAGTCACCCAGTCATAATGCTGTATTAGGCTGGTTTGACAAGACCTCCCTGAGACCGTGTTGCCACCCATCTTGGAGGCCATTACTCTCTAGGAATGCCATCAGCCTCTGATCAGTATTGCCTTCATAAGCTTACCCACTATGGACGTGAGACTGACCATCTAATAATTTTCTGGCTCCTCCCTAGGCCCACTTTTGTGTATGGGTACCACATGGGTCACCCTCTAGTTCTGGGGCACACACCCCATTTCCAGGGAAGTGTTGAACAGATCTGCCAGTGGCTCAACCAACAGCTCCGCCATCTCCCTCAGCACCCTGGGGTGAATGTCATCGGGACCTGGTGCCTTGTCCACCCTTACTGCCCTCATCCCCTCTAGCACCCTAGTCCCTGTGATCACTTTGTCCGTCACCTCCTCCCACCCCCCAGCCCATGCTGGTAGTAGACCATCCCTCTCCTTAGTGGAAACAGAGCATAAGTACTCATTTAGAATGTCCGCTTTCTCGTCCCCCTTTTCAACCCAATCCGCTTCCTGTTTTATCCTTACAATATGTTTCTTGCACTTCCTCTTTTACCTGACATACCTTAAAAAGTCCTTTTCCCCTTCCCTTTATGCCCTGTGCTAACCTTAATTCCCTGGAGGCCTTAGCTTTTTTCACCCTTCTGGTCACCTCCCTTCACCAACTCTCATAAGCCTCCTTATCCTCCCCCTTCCCTCTTCTCCTGTACTTTCAGTATGCAGCACTCTATGTCCTCACCCCTTGCAGCACTTCCTTGTACAGCCAGCATGGTTTCTTGGTTCTGCTCTTCTTACTCCTGGCCCTGGCGCAGGCTACTGTGGCCTCTGTTAGCCCAGTCTTTATGACTCCCCACTTTTATTCTGCATCCATCCCCAGCCTTATATCCTGGAGTCTCCCTCACTGTATTGCTCACATCCTCCCGAAGTCCATCCTACTAAAGTCCACCACCTTAATGCCTGTGCCTCCTGTCTCCCTGCTCAGTGTGAGAATGAGCCTCACTGTTTGGTGGTCACTACCTGCTAGTGGGTCCTCCATTCTTACCTCCCTCACCGCCTCTTCATTTGCCAGTACTAGGTGTAGAGTGCTACCTAGCCTTGTAGGCCCACTTACCAATCGCATCAGAAGGCCATCCTGGAATGCATCAATGAGCACCTGCTCCTTGGTACTGCTAGAGGCCAGGGTGCTCCAGTCAACCCCTGGTAGGTTAAAATCCACCACTATCACCACTATCACCACACTCCCCCTTCTACACACCCTTCTAATCTGCTCTGCCAACTCCCCATCCAGTTCTCCAGATTGGGCAGGTGGTCTGTACATCACTCCCAGCCTCAGCTTTCTGCCCTTGGAGTCCAGGAGTTGCACCCAATGTGCCTCTGTCCTCTCCTCTTCCCCTCGTCCATCATGCATTTGATTCTGTCCCTCATATACAGTGCAACCCCCCCTTCCAACCCCCCTGTCTCTGCTGTATATCCTTTATCTCGGGATTACCGAGTCCCAATCATAGTACTGTGTGGCCAAAGTCTCTGTCACTGCAGCAGTGTCCACTTTGCCCACTGAAGGGCACGCCTGAAGCTCTGCAATTTTGTTCCCCAGGCTTCTTGCATTGAGAGAGACCACCTTCCATCTGTACCCCTCCTTCTCCTCACTCTTATCCTTGGCCTGTGTCCCTCCTCCTGGTAGTCTGCACCCTTTCTCCTCATTATTCTTATCAAGTAGTGGTGCCTTCCGTATTACACTCAGACCACTCTGCCCACCCCCTCCCAGGGTTACTATTTTAAATCCACCTTAGTAGAGATATACCCCTGTAATCCCACCTTTAATACTCCCATCCCCTCCCTGCTCAAGTGTAGCCTGTCCGCTTTGTACACTCCACTATTTCACCAGACCCTACCCCAGTTAGTCACTAACCCATAATTTTTGGTGTGGCACCAATTCCTGAGCCACTTGTTAAAGTCCTCGATCCTACCCTTCCTCCCCATGCTTGCACATGGTGCCGGGAGTACCTCCGAGAATGCCACTGACTCCCCCACGCTCTCACACTGCCTGCCCAACTCCTCAAACCTCCCCCTCACTACTTCCACAGTCTCCCTGCCAAGTCATTTGTACCCACATGCAACAGTAAATGAGGTTTCTTCCTCCCCCTCGCTGCACATTTAAGCAGTGCCTGCCCCTCCTGTAGTCAAGCTAGAGATAGTTTCAACCTACATACAACTGTGCCTTTCCCCCTTCTGCCCCATCTCACCCCATTCAGTATAGAATCCCCTAGGACAAGTACCCTTCCAGTCCCATACCCCCTTTCCCTTCAAATGCCTTTCCACCACCCCAGTATTCGTTCTTCCCTGCCCCTTACTACTGCCAGCTGTACCCTCTGTGACTTCTGTATCTGCACCCCCTACTTCACCTCACCCTTTTTCTCTGCCTTATTCCTCCCATCCAACTTGAACCTCTTCCCAGCCTGACTACTTCCTACTGGGCTTCCCATGTTGACCTCCCCTCCTCCCCTGCTAATTTCCAACCCCTCTCCTATCAACGTTGTTGTCAATTTAGAGCCCCCATTCTCTTCGATCCCGATAGTGATGCCCCCCCATCTTTCCCCTTCTGATAGCCTTCTCTCCTCCAGTCACTCCCTTCTTCCTTACTAGCCCCCTTCTACCCTTTTGTCCTCGCTATCCCATCCCCTACCTTTTGCCATCCTTCTCATGCCCCGCTTGTCCTTCCCTCTTCAGTATGTTCCTGCTCCCCCCTCCCACACCAGAGGCTCAAATATAATCTATTCCTAGTCAATACCCCTCCTACATCTCTTCCCCTATCAGTTCCCCCCTCCCACTTGTTCCTGTCCGTGGTCCCCCAGTCCCACCACTGGTCCCTCCCTACTTGCAGCCATCTGCTCTCTCCCCCTGGTACTTCCTGTAGTCTCTTCCTTCCCCATCAGGAGGCCCACTTCTTCACCTGCAGCACCCCCTCCCTTCTACTCTCTTTTCTGCTAGTGTCTTTGATACCGGGGTCAGTTTTAGTCCCTAGTTGTTCTTCCCCCGTCCCCCCTTGCCATCCCCTATTACCCCCAGCCAGGATGCCTGTCATACTCATCTTCCTTGCCACTTAGACTCCTCCCTAACCTCCACAGTTCCTACTTCAAACTAGCCAATTCTCTGCAGAGCATACACCCCCCCCCCATCCTCCAAGCCCAGTTCAGGATCATGGCGGACCCACACCCTGTATACCCTACTACCCTTCCAGAGATGTCTGCCCTATTGACATGTGGCACCTGCCCCATTTTGTCCCCCAACTTATGTTACAGGCTCTTACTCCCTGTTTCTGTACCCTACTACAACTGTTAGGGCCCTATTAACTCAAATTCCTGTTCCCCCCAACACTAACCCCCCTACTGCCCCCTTGCTGACCGGATTAATTCAGTCTCAAATCTCATCCATTAGATACTATATTACTGTAGCAATCCTAAAGCCTCCTTATCCATTTTTCACCCCTCAGCTACCATAACTTTTGTTCTCAGTCCTCATAGTTTCACTTAGCCCAGTTAGAAATCGTATTGCACTCCAAGTATTACTCAACTTAGTTACACAAATGAAAAGAACAAATAAATATGTATTATTACAGCAATCCTACCAGTACAGCTCAGCACTTAGCTCAGTTAGAGAAATAAACAGAACTAAATCTGTATTATTACAGCAATCATGAAAGTATCCAGTCATTGCTTGAATTGTCTCCACCCCAGTGACCCTGCTGTAACATAGGACCACACCGGACCCTGAGCAGGTGGGTGGGCAACTCTACAGTCCCGACAGAGCTCTATTTAGCTCGCTCACTCCCCCTCGCTCACTTGCTCCTTCCATTTCTCCTGGCACTGTAGGCTGCCCTTTTATATTGAGCTCCTGCGTTGGCACTTTTTTCTGCCCACAAAGAAATCTGCAGGAGTCCCGACAGAGCTCTGTTGAGCTGTCTCATTCCCCCTCTCTCACTCGCTCATTCTGTTTCTCCCGGCACTGTAGGCTTCCCTTTTGTCCTGGGCTCCTGCCTGCATAGGAAGCTTTTTCTGCCCACAAACAAATTCTCAGCAGTCCCAACAGAGTTCCGTTGAGCTCAATCACACCCCTTCTCTCACTCACTCATTCTGTTTCTCCCAGAGCTGCCGGCTGCCCTTTTGTACTGGGATCCTGCCTGCATTGGTACCTTTTTCTGCCCACAAAGAAATCTGCAGCAGTCTCAACATAGCTCAGTTGAGCGTGCTCACTTCCCCTCTCTCACTCACTTGTTCTGTTTCTCCTGGTGCTGCAAGCTGCCCTTTTGTACTGAGCTCCTGCCTGCATTGGTGCCTTTTTCTGCCACAAAAAAATCCACAGCAGTCCTAACATAGCTCCATTGAGCTCGGTCACTCCTCCTCTCTTACGCGCTCATTCTGTTTCTCATGGCGCTGCAGACTGCCCTTTTGTACTGGGCTCCTGCCTGCATTGGTGCCTTTTTCTGCCTACAAAGAAATCCGCAGCAGTCCTGACAGTGCTCTGTTGAGTGCGCTCACTCCTCCTCTCTCACTCACTTGTTGTTAATCTGTTCCAAACACTGATTTCCCACTGCAACCTGCTATTTTGTGGCAGAAGTGCAAAAACACATTTTGGCCAGGATGTGAAAAATGACAACTGTACTGTTCATAAGGAGGTCTGAAAAAATGCCAGTTTTGAAAATCTGTCATGAAAATATTGCAAATTTGCAAAGTTACAAGTGTGCGTGGAAACTGAGCAATGCATGCTTGTTGCACAGTCATTTTATGGACTTTCGTCACCAAATCTTCAAGATAGGCATTTTAGGGCCTCTGCTCATGAACAGTGTCACTGTCCTTTTCTTCATCTGTCCCTAAAACTGATTTCCCACAGCAACTGTGCTATTCTGCGTCGGAAGTGCAAAAATACATTTTGGCTAAGATGTGTAAACTGACAGCTGTACTATTTATAAGGAGGTGTGGAAAAATGCCAATGTTGAAAATCTGGAGTGAAAATATTACAAATTCACAAAGTTACAAGCGTGCATGGAAATTGCACAATGCACACTCGGAAAACAGTCATTTTTTTTTTGCACCAAATTTGCAAAATAGGCTTTTTGAGAGGCCACCTCATGAGCAGTGGCACTGTCATTTAGTTAATTGCTTCTGAAAGGTGATTCCACGCAGTGACCACAAAATCACCTTCAGGGACAGAATAACACCATGACAGTGACTGAATACTTGAGGAGGGGTCCCATGAGCCCCATGTTGAAAATTTGGTGCCAAAATTTCCAAAAATGCCAGAGATATGCACCAAAGTTGAAAAAACCCTATTAATGCCATTATACAGCTTACCGGCATTTCTTCAGTTTGCGGTCGGCTTTGAAGAGTGCAGACATGTTCCCGATCCACCGAAGATCATCATGCTGGGCTCTGGAGGTTAGTATGGGATGGGGGTGTGGGGAGGCAGGGTGTGCAGAGAGTGGGTGCGGGTTGGGGGATGAGGCAGGAAAGACTGCGAGGGATCGTTTTCTTGTTTTACAGGTTAAAAAATAAATAAAACACAACACAGGTCAGTTTTCTTTTTTTGCAGGTGTTGTTTGGTATACTGAGGTGGGTTCCCAGTATACAACCTGCGTTTGTGGGAAGGGGGACCAAAGCCAGTGGAGACTGGGCCCCCTGTTGGCACAGAAATGGGTGGGGAGGTGCATGATGCCAAGGGGGATTGGGCACCCCCTCAGCACTCAGCAGAAATCAAGGGGGTGGGAACATTATGCCTATGGGGAGCAGGCTCCCCCATCAGCAAATTGAACTGGGAAGGGGGACTGAAACTGATGGGTATTGGGCCCCCCGTCAGCAAAGAAAGACTGTTGGGGGGTGCGTGATGCTGAGGGGGGTTAGACACACCATCAGCATACCACAGAAACGTGGGGAAGGGGACATTATGCTGATGGGGACTGGGATCCCTGTCAGCAAATGAAGGGAGTCAGGGGCATACGACAGGGGGATTGGGCACCCCCCTTGGCTCTGAGGCAGCCACATAGAACCACCATGTTCCTGGTACTGTTACACCAGGTGAGGTACTGCCCTGAAATGATGGGTCACTCCCTCATTGTAGTGGAATTGCTGATGCTGCAATGACAAGGTGGCCCCACATTACAGTGGCCAAATCATTTCAAGTTGGTGGCACTTCTGCAGAACCAGTGTCATCAGGACACTGGGCCTGCATTGGGTGCACACTGCCAAGCCCACAAATGCAGTGATGGCACTGGCGGCCACACTGCTGCACCTCCACAACCCGCTTCTCTCCTAACCTGCCACATAATGTTTCTTGCGCATGCGAGCAAGCAAACATAAAAATAGCAAAACACTTACTCCTGCAAAAACAAGGTGTCATTTTATTATTATCTTTACATTGCAGTGGCGTAACCATTAGCATGAACAATGGCTGGCAACACTTTATCCATGTGATAAATATATTAATTGCAGTCTTCAACTGTCAGCACTTTCCTTCAAAATAGTCTCATGCCCCATATTAGCTGAACATGGTTCCTTAGCTTAATACGCCTCCAAATGTAGTACTTAGTCTGATCAAAACCATCTCTCTCTTGGGTTCAGGTTTGGTAATTTGGGTGGCGTCCAGACCAAATTCACTCCTTGTTCCTTTATGTCCTTTCTGCTTGCTAGCTAACTGGGAGACTCAGAACCTCTGTCCTCTTTCCACCAACTGGGAACCTTCTGAATCTGAGGGAGAGGCACAAAGTGTGCTGGTGTTCTGAGTGACTTTTGAACTCCTAACCACATTGCATCTGCTGGACTTGCTGTTGGGTGCTGCTGGAGGAGGATCATGATCCATGTAGGCTCTGTGCAGCAGGTGATCAGTGGGGCTGTGGGGGCCTAAACTGACTTCAGGGGCTCTTCCTCCGTGCCAGCTGATTGTGAGACTCAGCCTCTCTGTCCTCTCTCCATCAATCTGGAGCTTGCTGAGCTCTGATAAAGGGGCTACCAATGTATTGCCACATCAAAGAAGCTTTTCCATAGGATTCTCTACTCTGATTGGGAGCATCAGCTGCTGGGGGAGGGAATAAGGGAATGATAAAATGGTAGTGTTCTAACATGCCCCACACACTCATGTCCCAGAGAGTAAGTGGAACAGTGAAGGAGTGGATCAGGTAAAATATTGGCATCTTAGGCATCTGCAGGCATCAGCAAGGGAAGCCAGGAAGTGGAGGACCCTATCAATGGCTAAGGTAAGTAGTTGTTTTCTGTCGTTGTTGCACACACTGATGGAATATAGGTAAGGGAAAGGCTGTAAGATTATAAAAGGTTACAATGTCTGACTGTATAAATGTTGTAGTGTTTAAAATATTATAACAAATTGGTGTAAAATAGGGGTAGAAAGAAACACATCTAGCTTATTACAGTATACCCTTAAAAGTGGAAGTATAATTTGTGTAGTATAGTTACTCGTACTATAGACAGCTTGTCCTTCTTGGGTTTGGGGAAGGGATGACAGGAAGTGTAAGGCAAGCAAAAATTAGTGAATGTAAGGAGTGGTGAAGTGTGGTAGTTATGGAGCAGCAGTCTTTAGGGAGACCTTCTGGAGGCTACGATGCTGCCTCATCTGCATGTGCCTCTCCAGGCTAGTGGGGAAGATCTCTTGATTCAAGACTGCATTGAGTACAAGCCATAAAGTTACTAGGCTTGAGGCTGTGTTGGCTAAGAGTTGTGGGACCTTTTTCCCTATCCAGGAACAATCAAGTCCGACACCATTACTGTAAAGGATGCCAGATAGGAGGATTGGCTGGACAAGATGGCTATGAGGAGAGAGGAATGGTGGGATCATGAGGGTTGGGGAGGTGGGGTCACAGGAACATTCCTCAAACTCAACAGGTACCACTTCAGAGTCCATAAACTGTATTTTTTAATGTTTTTTATTAATTTTGTGAAAAGCACTTCAGCAAGAGTTTGTACGCTGTTTTGCCAGAGTGTAACAGCAAACAGAAAGCACCCATAGTAGTAGCCAGGAGGGAAGTGGGAGCCCTCTTAAGTGGAGGTCCCAATGAGGGTGAAAGGGGACCCCGTAGAAAGAGGAAGCAATTACTAGTGAGTAACTCTATTTGTCTGGGTGATAGAGTTGGGAATAGGAAAGGAGGTATTTAGGGAGGTCAGGTGCCTACCAGGTGCCACAGCAAGGGGGGATGGAAGCAAATACTAAGGATAGCTAGGTCAGTAGGAAAGGAATGGGAGCTGGATGTCATTGTCCACCTGGGGACAAATTATCTAGCAAGGGATGAGGCAACAACAGTGCAGGAGGAGTTTAAAAAGCTTGGAAAAAGTCTTAAATAAGTAGCATGCTCTGTATCTTTTGCAGAGGTGCTGCCCCTATATGATAGGGGAAAGTAGAGGGAACGCTGCACCAAGGTTTTCAACTCATGGTTTAAGGCCTGGTGCAGAGAGAAGAGGTATGGCTACATTGGGGACTGGGGGTCCACCTTGGAGAATAAGAGGCTATACAGAGGTGATGGCCTGCATCCATCTGGAAGGGGGACCACAGTTTTCATTGGAAGGTTTAAATGTTTTTTTGATGAACATTTAAACTAGCTGGGGGGGGTGGAATAATAAGGGGAAGCAGAAATGGCCCCCTCAAAGGCAAAGATGGAATGTATAGAAATTCCCGGAAGTAATAGTCCCACATTGGATTAAGTAAATCAAATTAGTGTGGGGGGGTAGAAAAGGATGAAGGGTGGAACTAAGCAGACAGATGAAAAAAAGGAGTAAGGGGGGACAAAAAGCAAAAGGGGGAAGTGGCAAATGAGCAAACAAGATATGGAAAGCCATGTGTGCTAGTGCTAGGAATCTGGGAAATAAGATCTCAGACCTAGAGGCCATCATTGTGGAGGCTGACCTGGATATTGTGGCCACAACCAATCATAATGCACAGAAAACCATGACTGGGACATGGTCATACCAGGGTACGCATTATTCAGAAGAGAAAGGGTAAGCAGGAAAGGAGGGAAATGTTGCTTTATTAAAAGAACAGTATAAAAGCAACAGAAAAACAGGGAACTCAGGGAGGGGGCTGAGATGCTGTAAGTAACCCTGGTGCCAGAACAATTAGCCAATATTTGCACAGGTAGGATCTACAGGCCTCTGGCACAGGGAGAGGACTTGGATAGGGATGTTAGCAGAAATTAGAAACGTGGCAGAAGTGGGGGAGGTATTACTGGGAGGGGACTTCAATCTGCCCAGTGTAGATTGAGGTCTCCCTGCTACAGTATCAGCTAGAAGTAGGGACTTCCTGGCCTCTCTGCAGAGTGCTTTCCTTAGGTAACTAGTCAGAGAACCCACTCATGATGGGGCAATACTGGACCTGGTGCATACTAGCAGGAACAGTGTTGCAGATGTCAGGGTGGGAAGCCATCTGGGGACAAATGATGATCGTACAGTGTGGTTCAACATTAGAACAACTGCAGAATCCAACCACACAAAAGTGAGGGCACTGGATTTCAGAATGGCTGATTTTACTAAGATGAGTGAATGCCTCCTGAATGAACTGACAGGGGTTGATGACCTGGGGAGGGGAGAAAAGTGTGTCAAACTAAAAGATGGCATAGTGAAGGCAACAAACCTCTGTGTTAAGCAAGTAGGGAAAAGTAAAGGAAAGATGAGACTATTATGGTTCTCAAAAGAGGTAGCAGAAATGTTTAAGGCTAAAAGAGTAGCATTTAAAAGGTACAAGGTGACTTAGAGAAATGAGGATAGGGAAGTGTATCAAGGGAAAACAGAAAGAGGCTAGTAAAGTGGTAAGGACATCAAAAGCACAAACTGAGGAAAGAATAGCTCAGGGAGTGTTAAAAGGGGATAAGACATTTTTTAGGTCTTTAGGTCTTTTTAGGTCTGGTAGTGAAAAAAGGAAGACAAAAAGAGGGATTGTATGTTTAAGGAGGGGGGACTACATGGAGCAGGATCAAGAAAAGGCAAACATCATGAACACATACTTCTGCTCAGTTTTCACAGTAGAAGAGGAATGGGAGGGTCCACAATGTGACACCAGAAGCATAGAGGACGGGTAAAGGAAATGGACAGCAGTTGATTTTCAGTGGGGAAAGTCCAGAAAGCACTTGACAACCTGAAAGCAGATAAAGCTATGGGGCCAGACTACATACATCCAAGAATACTGAGCAAACTTAGGGAGCTACTCGCTGCATCTTTGACAGATCTTTTTAACAGATTACTCAAGACTGGAGTGGTCCCAGAGGACTGGAGAAGGGCAAATGTAGTCCCTCTTCACAAAAGTAGTAGCAAGGAAGAGGCAAGCAATTATAGGTCTATCAGCCTGACTTTGGTGGTCTGTACGTTGATGGAAACACTACTGAAGGAAAGGGCTGTGAAATATCTTATTTCCATTGGATTACAAGACCCAAGGCAGCATAGTTTCACAAAAGGAAGGTCATGCCAAATAAATCTGATAGACGTCTTAGGCTGGGTGACTAATGAGCTAGAACAGGATGGTGCCATAGATGTGGCTTACCTGGATTTAGCAAGGCTTTTGACACTATTTCACATATGAGACTGGTGGTAAAGTTGGGTAACCTGGGGTTGGATAATAAGGTGGTAGCCTGGATAAGAAACTGGTTGGTGGACAGGGCACAGAGAGTAGCAGTAAATGGAGTGTTCTCAAAGGAGAGGACAGTGACCAGTGAGGTTTCTCAGGGAACAGTGTTGGGACTAGTCATCTCCAATATCTTAATAAGCAACATAGTGGAAGAACTGGAAGGGAAGGTCTGCCTCTTTGCAGATGACACCAAGATCTGAAATTGAGTGGGCACACCTGAGGGGGTGGATAAAATGTGTAGGGATCTAAATAGACAGGAAGAGTGGTTAAGGATATGGCAGCTGGGTTTTAATGAAAAGAAAAAAAGTAAGTAATAATACCCGATAGAGAGGGCGTTATTGGGATATAACGGACCGCCCAGGGGTGTAATGAGGCCAGACGCTGCAGGCGGAGGGTCTTATAGCCCCTGGAAGGTCCGTTATATCCCATAACACCCACCCTGGAGGGTATTATTACACTTAGATAATGGGATATAGATGTATTGTTTTGAAAAACTATATAATAAATATTTGTATATAAAAATTATATAAAAAAAACAAAAAATGTAAGTGTTCTGGTAAAGTAATCTCTGCAGTACTGGAATGGCCACAGGAGGGCGCTGCAGTGTTTCTATGAGTGCCATGAGTTTCTGCTGTTGCTTTCTTTTTACACACAGTGCAACAGGAGAGCTGGTTCTTCAGCTTGTCGTCTCGATTTCTGTCTCGCTTGTCCCTCGGTGAGAGACAAACAGATGAGTCCGCTTTATTTTAGTTCGTATTGCCTGATTATAGGTATTTTGAAATAAGTATTTCTTTATTTTGTTGCGCGTTTAGTAATGTTCTACATTTCTTTTGGACTGTGCTGCGAGACTGTGTAGGGAAATCAGTGTGGCTAAGCGAGCAGGGCAAAAACGGAAGCTGGCGACTTTCGAAATTCGGGGTACCCAAGGATAGTTTTAGTAATGGGGCACCCCAAATTGGCACTTTTTCTGAGCAGGCCGTTGTTAAGAAATAACAGCCCGGGGGTGAGGCTGTTTGAACCAATCAGGAAGCGAGTTTGAATTTACCCATTATCTAAAGCAAAATAATGCATGTAGGCCATAGGAACCTGGAAGCGGAGTACAAGACGGGTGGGGTGATACTGATAAAGACCAAGCAGGAGAGAGACCTAGTCATATTAGATTGCCGAAAGGTGGCAAAGAAATGTGATAAAACAATCAGGAAAGCTAGTGGGATGCTGGGGTGCATAGGTAAGGGTATCTCCAGTAGGAAGAGAGAGGTGATTCTGCCCCTATATAAATCTCTTATGAGACCTCACCTTGAGATCTGTGCACAGTTTTGGAGACTGCATCTCAGAAAAGACAGGCAGAGTGGAGGCGGTTCAGGGGAGGGCTACCAAAATGGTGCAGGGTCTACATCAAAAACCCTAGGAGGAAAGACTTAAGGAGCTAAATATGTACAACCTGAAGGAAATGGGGGTATAATAGAAACCTTTAAATACCTTATAAGGGTTAACAAAGTAAAGGAAGAAAGTAATTTTCAGAGGAAAAGGTGCTCTAAAACAAGGAACATAACATGAACCTGAAGGGGAGTAAATTCCGGAGGGATGTGAGAACGTAGTTTTTCACAGAAAGGGTGGTGGATATCTGGAATAGGTCTTCCAGAGGAGGTGGTGGGGTGAAGACAGTAAATTGATTCATAAATGCCTGGGATAGGAAAAAGGAAATTGTGGTGGTAGCGTAGGTGGAATAATAATAATAATACTGGGCCCTATGTGCCACGTAACTTGGGCACATAGCCACCCCCCACCATTGCACCTCCCCTGTGGATGCACAAACAGGAGTGTGACCCAGTCCCATGTCTGCAGACCATATCACGCTGGAAGCATTCCGGGGAGGGTGCCAGCACTACGCAGTATTCACTAACTTGTGTAGTGCTGGCCGCATGGATGTGGAGGTTGGTGCCGGGTATGCTAGCCAGGGCCAGGTGGAACCCAGTGCACACCCCCACATAGGCTTCCTGCCGTGCATGGCAGAACATAGCCATGATCCCCCAGCACTTCCATGGGCCACTGGGCAATGAGGGGTGTCTTGGTCTGCTGGTAGGGGGCGGGTGCCCAGCACCGATTGGCATGTGGGCAGTCTGAATCCAATACTCCGGTATGTTGAATGAGGACATCCCCTGAACCAGTTGGTTGTATCAGGACCTGCACACAGTTCAGTGGCCATGTATGCTGGCAGGCAGTGTCCATACTGGCAAGGGGGTGGCAGTGGTGGTGCCAGGGGAGTTTACACAGCCCACCACAGGATGCGCAAGTCCAGGTGTCTGCTGTAGGCATGCACTACCCTGGACCCACACCCCACTATGCGAAGGATCCACTTTGGGTCTCAGGCAGGGCATCCCATTGGTTGCTGCTCAGGACCTCTACTTCTCCCCTGGCCTCCATGCGGAGTCCAGTGTGCCAGTGTGGTGGTGCCATGGACAGGTGGCTGGCATTCATGAATGCTGGTATGGGTGCACCTCTCCATGGGTGCACAGTTATGCAGGTGTGGTATGCACCTTTTTCACATACCTGCACCAGCGTCGTGCATAGGGCCCAGTAATAATAATAATAAAAACACAATTGGGCAGATTGTGTGAGCCCAGTGACCCTTATCTGCCATCACATTCTATGTAGCTATACATCTATATGTTTATTTTTTTATTTTATTTAGTTTTTGTTTACCGGGTAGGTGCACTAGCCAAACAGGTGACTATTTTCAGGCACGACCCAGGAGGTACAGTAACAGTACAGAGTTCATTTACATAATACAGGGAAGCAGTAACAATACAGAGAACAGTTTTCAGTAAAAGGCAATAAAGGAGTACAGCTTCAGAGACAATCAACAGGTCAAGAGAAAAACTGCAGATTTACAGTGTACAGGTGGCATTTAGTGAGCGGGTAAAGGTATACAGGGCAGATCCAAAGGACAGGTGGGTCAGGGAAGGGGGAGAGAATGGGGAGTGGGAACTGGGTGAGCAGGTAAAAGGGGCGATGCAGGAAGGCAACCTTGCGGCTAAGTGGTTAAGGTGGCAGCAGGGATGAAGGAGGCAGGACAGGGGTCTGGGTGTGGGGTGGTGAATGGATGGTGGCGGTACATGGTCGAGGTGGGGGGAGAGAGTAGGTCAGGCAGAGCTGGAGGCAGGGGAGACACCACCTGCAGTGGGGCTATAGAAGGGTAAAAGGCGGCATGAAAACAGGGCAGGAAAGGACATGATAGGCATCAGCGGCCAGAGGAGGAGTGAAGCGGGGGAACATTTGGACAGGGCAGGGGGCTTACGGTATAAGTCTGGCTGAGGGGGATAGGTGGCATAAGGTAGATGGCTACAGGAAGAGACCGAGTCCATGGAAATGGCAAGCGCCGGAGAGAGAGCTGCAGGAGGGATCGAGGTGAAGACGCCACGGGCAGCTTTTAGCAGCAGAACCACTGAAGAGGAGCCCAGGTTCATGGAACCGAAGTCGGCAGGAGAGAGTTAGGATGGCAAGGTTTGGGGCGGAGTACGGCAGGGGAGCGGCATCAGCTGCTGGAAGGTGTGGCAAGTACCCGGGGTTGTGGTACTGTTCCCAGGCAGGGGAGTCGGTGTTCAGTCGGGATAGTCAGGGGGGGCTTCGGAGGTTAAGAGCAAATGGGTCTAACTGGGGGGTGTAGAAGCGAAAAGCCAGTGTTAGGTGAATATGACGGGAATGGCGGCAGGGGGCTGAGGGATGAGACCGTGTCCATGGAGACCGTACGCAGGCTGGACAGATCGACGAGTGTGAGAACACGGGGTGAAAGCGGTGGTGAGCTGCTTGAAGGGCAGGAGCCTACTAGGAGAGCCTAGGATCGTGGAGCCAGAGGGCCGGCAGGGGAGGCAAAGATAGCGGGGTTCGGTGGGTACAGCGGGTGAGTGGTTTCAGCGGCTGATGGTGCGGCTAATGTCTGGGGTTGTGGAACTGTATCCGGGCAGGGGAAACGGTGTTCAGGCGGGGGGGGGCTGTGGAGGTCCAGGGGCAATAGGAGTAGAGGAATGGGTCTGTTTGGGGGGCGCTTAGGCATTGACTGCGCCAGGACCTGGTACCCCTAGATCATCAGTATAAACATTCCAGTAAGCAGCAGTAACACGTAGAGCAGTGCAGACAGCAATAACAGGTTAACAATGCAGTAGTCAAGGCGCAGTAACTTACAACAAAATTACACACTCTAGACAAGTGCAGGTAGAGAGAAGTACCCTGAAACGGGACCGTTGGGGGGTGCTTAGGCATTGGCTACACCAGTACCTGGTACCCATTGATCATCAGTACAAACATTTCAGTAAGCAGCAGTAACAGGTACAATAGTGCAAACAGCAATAACAGGTAAACAATGCAGTAGTCAAGGTGCAGTAACTTACAACAAAATTACATACTTTAAACAAGTGAAAGTAGGCTTCGAGGTCAGAGTTTTGAACTCAAATGAAGTGCATATGGCAGAGCATATATCACAGTGTTAATGTTGTAAGTAGGGCAATGGAGTAGGAAGGAGGAGGGTGGGCAAGAGAGAGAGAGGGGTTGCAGGACAAGTTCAGGTAGGGTCATAACAGGCACACTGTCCGTGGAAAGCAGGTGTTCTGTAGCTTGGCGCCAAAGAGATCGTGGGGATGTCAGTCTAAGTTTGAGTGGCAGGAGGTTCCTCACTTGTGGGGCTGTGCACCAATGCTCCAGACCCTTTGACAAAGTGGCAGCAGGGATTTTTAGTAGGGATTTGTCAGGGATCTCAGCTCATGTGGAGGGAGGCTGGCTGAAGCAGTTCAGTTAGGGATGCTGGTCTGTTGAGTCTAATGATGGAGTCGCAAAGGCAGCCCAGGTAGTATAGTCTGGTGGCAGAGGGGAGAGCCAGCCAAGGTCTTTATACAGTTGGCAGTGATGTTTAAGTTTGGGGCTTTTGAGGCATACCTGCATATATTGTTGAAAGTGACATCCCATTTTGTAGTGTGGATTTATGTGCCAGGTAGGATGGGAGCACAGTAGGTCAGAGCGGGTGGAGGAGACCTCTGGCGAGGCTAGTTTGGCTGCAGGTGTGAGCATGTAGCTGGATCTGTAGGCAGCACCCAGTTTGCAGTTCATAGATTTTATATGTTTCTTGGATGTGCAGGTTTAGGTCCAGAGATTGGTCTAGCAGGATGCCCAGATAATGGAAGGAGATAACCACCTCAAGGGGATCCCATCCAGGTTAAGGACTTTAAAGGACAGTGGCAGGATTCTTATCTTGTGGGCAGTGCCCAGAAGCATCAGTTTGGCTTTTGCTGGAGTTCAGTATAAGGCGGTGGGTGTTTAGCCAGAGTTGGACAGCATGGAAAGCAGATGTCAGTGCCACGTTAAGTTGGTCTACATTATTAGAGCTAGCATAGATAACCAGGTCATCTGCATAGAGTAAAGAGTCACAGGATGCAGTGCTGTATGGCAGGTTATTTATGAATAATGAAAATAGGAGGGGACCCAGTATTGATCCTTGTGGCACTCCAATGTTGATGGTAGTACAGTCAGAGATTGATGAGTTAAGTTTGACTGCTTGGGTCCTGTTGGTTAAGTAACTCCTGAACCAGCTTATGACAGGGAGTGAAAAGCCAGATTTATGAAGGGTGGATAGGAGTAGGGGGTGGTCCACGAGGTCGAAAGCCTTGGTGAGGTCGATAAAGATAGCACCAGTAAGCTGACTTTTGTCCATGCTTGTGAGAGTATCAGTGGTGAATTTGGCTGCGCCGTTGTGGTGCTGTGGTTTTTCCGGAAACCATGTTGTGCTGCACATAGCAGATTTGATGTTTCAAGGAAATCAATGGTCTGAATGGCTACTAGTTTTTCAAGTATTTTGCTGAGGACTGACAGAATAGCTATGGGTCTGTAGTTTGAGATCTCACTTTTGTTGCCCTTTTTGAAGATGAGGGTGATTCTTGCAGAGTTCCAGATGTCGGGGAAGGTACTGTTGGAGAGGGAGAGGGTGAATACCTTGGCTAGAGGATAGGAGATGAGATGGGCGGCCGCCTTAAGTAGGCGAGGTTCCAGTGAGTCGGACCCGGGCTGGTGGTGTCCGATATTGAGTTTAACAGTTTGAAGATCTGCGCGCAGACACAGCTTTGAAATAGAAGGGCTTTGTAAATATCCAGCACGTAGTGTCTTGAGAGAGGTATCTGCTAGTGCAATCGTTGATGGGGCTGGGAAACCACAGTTGGAGGTTGAAGTGTGGAAGATACTGGGACAGATCAGAGAACATCTTAATAAAAGCATTTGCAATGGTAAGGGAGTCATTACAGTGGACACCATCTAGAATCATTTCTGAGGGGGTTATGGAATGAGGTGTGCCCAGAAAGGTTTTTATGTGGCCCCAGAACTTGAGTGGATCTCTGGCTGAGCTGGCAAGTAGGTTCTGGCAGTATTTTCTTTTTGCTAGCCTTATTTGCTTTTTGCAAGATCTTCTATGCTGCTTATAGATGGTGTGATCCCTGGGTTGACCAGTGCTTTTATACTTCCTCCACAGTTTGTCCCTGGTTCTGAGTTGGCTGAGTAGGTCTTTGTGGAGCCACCTCGTCTGTTGTCCCCTGACCCTTCTTTGTACTTTCGGGACATATTTAGTCTGTGCTTCTGTGAACTTGGTGAGGAACACGTTAAGGGTATCCTCAACTTTTGTAGACTGGTAGATATCCATCCAGTCAATGCAGGATTTGTCCAGGAGAAAGGCACTTAGATCCAGGTGTGCGAAGTTGGTGAAAGTGACCAGGCAGGACTGGGGGGATGGAGAGGGACTCGCATGCCAGTGACTGATAGTGGATGAGTGGTCAGTTATAGCATCAGCCAGGGTGCATGCCTTAGTAATGCTGTCAGGTCTGTTTGTGAGGATCCAGTCAATAAGCATGCCTGATTGGGAGTTTATCATCCTGGTATTTTCAGTGATGAGCTGGTGGAGGTAGAAACCTTGGATTAGGGCTGCAAGGGAGCTGTGGGAAGGGTCCAGCCAGTTTAGGTTGACATCCCCCAGGAAGATGGCTTCGTTCGAGTTTATGGTTTGTGAGGTTAGCTGGAGCAGTTCATGGAGGCTATCCACCCCTCCAGTGGGTGGATTATAGAGACAGATAATGTGCAGGTTTTTTGCACCTAGGGACAGGATAGCATGTAATGATTCACAGATCCGTTGAGGGTTATGGACAGGAACAGGCTTAATGGTGAGGTGGTTTTTATAGTATATGGCAACCCCCCACCCCTTTTCGTGCCTGTCCTGTCCTGTCACAGGATAGAGTATCCAGGTAGGTGGCATTGGGCGTCCTGTATGCAAGGTTTGAGCCATGTTTCCGTGAGGCAAAGGATGTCAGGTCCAGCTACTTTGGTCCACACCTCAAGCTCGGCCATATGGCCCAGGAGACTTCTAATGTTCATATGCACAAACAGTAGACCTTTTTTAGGTTTGCCAGGGGAGTTGCTATTAAGGGGGGGGCCAGGATTCGGGTCCACGTCACCCGCCAGTAGTAGGTGAAGACAGGCTAGGAATTTAAGTTGCAGCTTACATATAGATGTGATAGATGACCGTTTCTTCCTTGTTTGATGGTAGGTTGTGAGGGAGAGATACGTGCACCCATTCTTTAGAAAGAGGTAGTGTAGGGCGGGTTTGGCATATTGTTTGGTAAGGAGTAGGTTAGAGAAGGAGAAATCACAGAGTGAGGGGGTGTTGTGGTGTATGACCAGAGGTAGAGACAGCAAGGAGTAGTTTAGGCAAACCAGGAGGAGAAGGCAAATAATGGGGGTTAGTGCTTGTAGTTTACCACACGGTGGCAGCATGCACTCATGTAGGAGAGACATGTTAGCATATTTTTGTTTATATTTTTTGGGTTAGGAAACAAAGAGTAGCAGGCAGAGCAGGGAAAAAAGGGAGTTAGTTTAGAGGGTGAAGCAAGGATTCAGCGAAGTGGAGGAGAATGAGAAAGGTGGAGAGAGGAGAGAGAATCGGTTCGAAGTGGAAAAAACGCTGAAAAGGCAGGGGCTGCTTTCAGGAGGGCTGTTGGCAAGGTCTTTCAGTCAGCGAGTATGATTAATGCCCCAGTGGTTATAGAGTATAATGAGCCAATGGAAAAGTGGACACTTAGTCATATGACCACCAAAAGCCTATAAAGCTAAAGGGTCGACCAGGGTGGGTGAGGTGGGGGAGGTAGGGGAGTCACGCAAGCAATCAAGGGACCAAAAATGTCCACAGAGGAGCTGTAACACTAGCCAAAAATGGCTCACCTCAGGTGGGAGAGTGGCTTGCCCACAGCCCCCAAGCACGTTTAGGCAGTCCAGTAGCAAAGTGAAAACAGCCGCTCTCGGTGAACAGTGGGTCCAGCTAGTGCCACCAGCCCCTACTAAAGAGAGCCAGTGGGAGAAAGTGTTTTAAAATGTACCTTACGGCTTTTGCGCCTTTAGCGGTACGGGGTACCAGTGAGCGGCCGGGCTCCTGGTTCCCTTCCCGGGCAAGCATGCGGTGGGCGGCCACTGTCCACAGGAACTCCTGGAGGAACATGGCTTTTTTTCTTCGGGGACTGCCGGGCAAGCAGTGATCCCTGAGGCTTCTTGGGGTGTGGTGGAGGGTCCTTGGGTCCGGGGAGGAGCAGGTCTGAAGCCCCGGTGGGCTTGGAGAAGTTCCTGAGGAGAGTAGAAGGGAGAGGCAGTTAAGTAGACAGGCCTGCAGAGGCAGACAAAAGAAAGGGGCTGAAGGTGAGAAGATGGTGGGGATTAGTGACAGGAGAGCAGGTTCAGGTTGCAGGCAGCTTAGATTGCTAAGGTATTGAATTACCAAGGTGCAGAGAAGCAGTTGGGATTTGAAATTTCAGAAAGGCGGGAAGGGGACAGAGAGCAGCAGTTTTAAGTACAATCAGTGAAAATTGCAGAGTCAAGTCAGCTAGGATTTACATTTAAGGTCTCAACTGTACTTGTAGCAGGGTTTTGGGATTAACAAAGGTGCAGAGAGGCAGTTGGGATTTGAAAATTGAGAAAAGCTGGGAAGGGGACAGAGTGAAGCACTCTTGAGTACAAGGAGTGAGAAACACACAGTCTAGGCAGCTTGCAGCTAGATTTAAGGTTAACAGCAGTTCTAGTAAAATTCAGTAAATTTTAGGCAGAAGAGGGAGGGAGTAGAACAGCTAGAGGCAGAGGTAGAAATTAGTCTAAAATTACATAGTCAGTGTAGCCAGGTTAGGAAATAACTTCACAAATTAAATTTAGGCAGGAATTACAGTGTTCACAGTTAAAGCACAAACAGGCAGAAACCCAAAAATGTCCACAGAGGAGCTGTAACACCAGCCGAAAATGGCTCACCTCAGGCGGGGAGAGTGGCTTGCTCACAGCCCCCAAGCACGTTTAGGCAGTCCAGTAGCAAAGTGAAAACAGCTGCTTTCGGTGAACGGTGGGTCCAGCTAGTGCCACCAGCCCCTACTAAAGAGAGCCAGTGGGAGAAAGTGTTTTAAAATGTACCGTACGGCTGTTGCGCCTTTAGCCGTACGGGGTGCCAGTGAGAGGCCGGGCCCTGGTTCCTTCCGGGCAAGCGTGTGAGGCAGCCCTGTCCACAGGAACTCCTGGAGAGCAGGCTTTTTTTCTTTGGGGACCGCTGGGCGAGCGGTGATCCCTGAGGCTTCTTGGGGTGTGGTGGAGGGTCCTTGGGTCCGGGGAGAAGCAGGTCTGAAGCCCCGGTGGGCTTGGAGAAGTTCCTTAGGGCTTTTGTGCCTTTAGCGGTATGGGGTGCCAGTGAGCAGCCAGGCTCCTAGTTCCCTTCCCGGGCAAGCATGCTGCGGGTGGCCCCTGTCCACAGGAACACTTGGAGGAGCGTGGCTTTTTTTCTTCGGGACTGCCGGGCAAGCGGTGATCCCTGAGGCTTCTTGGGGTGTGGTGGAGGGTCCTTGGGTCCGGGGAGGAGCAGGTCCGAAGCCCCGGTGGGCTTGGAGAAGTTCAGGAATGTACATAGCAACTGTTGCATGCTTTATGTCATTATCTATAGAAGACAAAGTTTGCACTTGTAAGTAAACACATAGAATCTGTGCTGTATAGCCCCACCATGAATACTGAGAAACTGTTAGTGCAAACTGGTCTGTTGATATCAACCCTTGAAAAGGTTGATGCTCATCTACAAACACATGCTCGATAAAGAGAACCAGTGTAATTTACACTATCTCCTCTCTGAAGAAATCTCCATTCATGATGCCACTGAACTGTAGTATTGGCCCTAGGCATGAGATGAAACCCCAGACATGTATTTTCAGGGGGTGTTTGGGCTGTATTTTCAGTACAAGAAACCCTTTTTTCCAGAAAGCTATAGGGCAAAATGATTTCATTAATGTGGTACTCTCATCAGTAAAAGTAACATCTACAATTGTTCATTTTCTTCCATCCACACCTTAGTCTGTTTCAGCTGCTTATGTTTGTTGGGTTCATGAATGAGAGGGCATGCACTTGTGAGGGAAAAGGGCCATCAGGATCTTGATCTTTTTCGATACTGTATAGTACATTATCTGCATGCATATGGTACAACACATAGATTTGTATACAGTCAGTAACTACATTAGAAAAACATGAAGAGCATATAGGAATAGACAACCTATGTTCAATGAGGACCAATGGGGACTTAATATTAATGGATATATTTTATTTAATAAAAATCGTTCATTTTCCAAAGGAAGTGGATGCTTTTTTGTGTTAAAGAAACCCTATGTGCCAGATATTCAAACTGCGCCAAAAGTGCAACAGTAGGACAAGCACAAGTCAATTATGCGCACAGACGCGATATTCAAACATGGAGCAAGCTAAATTGCGAACCAGCCAACGCTCAATATCGCATAACCGTTTTATAGCGCAACTAGGAGGGGAAGCTGAGCAGACTATATGCCATAGTAACAAAGGCAGCCCAGCTGAGCAGTCCAGAGGTGCCATAGCGCAAGCAGAGACCCCCAGCAAAGCATGGAACTGCACAACTAGGGAGGTAGGGTGGGCCTGGCCACCCATGCCACCATGGGCACAGGACACTGCAGAACCAACAATGTGCCCCACACCCCAAGCACAGCACAACTGGGGGGGACAAATAGTCACCGGACCATGGGGACAAGCAAAAGCACATCCCGGCTGTTACATAGCACCCACTGGCAAGCTGAGATCTGCACACAAAGGGCGGACCACCCTCATAGCAGCCCCCACTTGTGCACAGCACACCCCTGCACTGTGACCCCAAGACACCACCCATGAGCAGTGACAGCACCTCGTAGAACTCACGCCCCTGCACACTGCAACCTTGTGAACCACAGAACTATAAGCCAAACCCACCATGAGCACCTCCAGTGGGTGGCACACGGCAATACTGACTGAAAGCCACACCCACACCAGACCACCACCCCACACTACACACACGCACACACATACCCATGACCACTCTACCTGTATGCCATGCACACCACTGCAACCGAGCACCTATAGCCAGCTACAAATGAAAGACCACCATGTATTCATATCAAAATATATAAATGTAATAAACAATAAGAAGAACAACAAAACAACTATGTACACATATATACAAAGCAGGTGGGGGTATTGGTATAAGGTAGGGGTGGGTGTAAGGGCAGGTGAATGAACCGGGAGAGGGACTTTGGGTGAGGTGATGGGTGCTACTGCCTGCCAGGCCTGCCCTCCTGCCTGGTGAGGCGGGCCCGTGGCTCCTCCTGTGCCACACTCATGCCGCTGTAGGTCCAAGAGGATGGCAAGAGAGTCACGCTGGCCTGTGTCAGCCGCTGCAGGTGTTGCATTTGTCGAGTTTCCTGGATATTTAGACAAGGGATCAGAGTCCACGGCAGTGGCAGTCCATATCCTGAATCACCCATCATGCATGGTATACAGCCATGCCCCTGCCCTGTGATGGACTGCACCACCCACAGACTATGCACAAGACATACCAACCAGGCAGCAACAGCCATGTGTGGCCTACATTGCACACACACATTATCGCCATGTCCATCACAGCACGTCCAAGGCTGTCCGGTGACGTGGCTATGTAGGGATGCTAGTGCCACAGCCATGTGCCCAGTGCATGCATGGACCACCAGTGATGTGACGACAGACATGCAGCCACTGACAGTGATGACTGTCACATGTTGCGCGGCATGGTAGTGTTGTCCATGAATGGTGGCTGCACCCCCCTCAGCATGCATAGCATCCATGATGTAATGACACTCACCCTCATCGAGCTGAGCTGCTGCTGCTGTTGGCTGTGGCTGCTGCTGCTGCTGTGGCCCACCACCTATGCCACCTCTGCTAGCCACTCTGCACCGCCTATTCCATGCCTCAGCCCGGCCTGCCTCCACCCTCCACGCCTGTGGAGACAAATGAAGAGAAACACATCAGTGAGGATCCCCAGCAGACAGCCCTTGTCCCCATTGAGTGTGCCTGCCCACAACCAGACCCATACAGCACACACCTGCAAACACCTTCACAGCAAACCATAGCCCAACTCACCCCCATGTGCAGGTCACAGCACATAGTGTCACCTATGCGACAAATAGCGCATACACAGCACACCCACCTGGCCTAGTACGCGCCCTCCCAGGCACCTGAGGCCCAGCAGTTCGCTGGGCCTTCCCGCGGAGGTCAAATTGTTACTGGTGCCTGCACTGCTCTGGTCGTCCCTTCACCCAGTGGCCTGCTCCAGTTGCTGCCACCTGCTGCGCTTTCATTACGGGTGCGGCCACGCAGGGTTCTCCCCAAACAGTGACCTGCATGGTGCTCCGCCCACAGCCACCAGGTTTGCCAACTCCACCGCACTCATCAGAGCTTCGCCATCACCGCAGCGTTGTATGTAGTAGGCACATGGCACTCATGGCACAGTAACTCGATGCGGAAATGTTGGGCTTAATACATTCCATCAGTCCTTTATCGCGTGTTCGTGATAGCTGGCCAGTTGCCATCATGGCTGTTACTGTAACAGTGCGCATAGAGCCATAGACATGCCAGACGTATGCACCAGGGGCAAAGGTCAGCACATGGTCATGCGGGTCTGTGGCAAGGCCACGCGATAGCACCATCGACGCTTCCGCAATGCCCAGCGGATCGTCACCTGTGTGCCAGTGCCACAGTGTACTATTGCACAGGGTGTGCCACAGCGCCAGGGTGCCCAGCGCTGTAGCGCCACTGGCACAATAGTGGCAGTGTCCTGTATTGCTGATTGCTCACAGTACGTCATCAGCGTGGCAGACGCCTGCGTCAGCTACCTGCAGGCAGGCGCAAAATACGCAGGTCACAGAACCGCGCCATTAGCTCAGCCAGCACAACCATATTGGCGCAGCGCACAGCGATATTCAG
Organism: Neoceratodus forsteri; assembly: GCA_016271365.2. NCBI lineage: Eukaryota > Metazoa > Chordata > Ceratodontiformes > Ceratodontidae > Neoceratodus > Neoceratodus forsteri. The sequence goes on along the minus strand of CM028134.1, from coordinate 530,803,603 downwards.
CCAACATATGCAAATCATCTGATCAGCCATTCAAAGGCGCATTGGCACGATTTGCATCTCATTTAGGTTGCTCCACTCTAATTTGCATGCATTGCGCTATAAATGTGCGACAGTGATCGCGGTGGCCAGTCGGTTACTGCAGGTGAGAGGTGAGTTGCATGTGTGTGATGTTCTGGGCAATGGTCATGGGATAATGCTGTACACTGCACAGTGACAGGTGTCCACTTCCACCCATTCAGACCGACATGGCCGAGCAAGGACTGGGTGAGGAGGATGATGGTGGGCGAAGGAGGAGGCCCAACTTCAAGAAGTCCGAGACAGAGGCACTGTTCCAGGTCTACCTGGATGAGGAGCCACTACTTAGTGGATGGTGGGGCACCCCTCAGGCCCGTGCTGCTGCATGGGAGGGGGTAGCTCGCACTGTAAACCTGCATGGAAGCCACCAGCGCTCCGTGCAGGAATGTAAGAAAAAGATTGGGACCGACAGGAGATGGGTGAAAGAGAAGGTGGCAGCCCTCAGGGTGGCACGCGCTGCCAGAGGTGGTGCAGCTGACCCCGGTGAAGGACCATCTGGCTGCATCCATGCAGTGCAGTGCAATCAAGGGCATTCCAGGAGGTGGCTTCCAGACAGGTGGAAGCCCATCACTGCACGGTATGACATGGTGGTGGTGGTGGGGGGGGTGGTTGATCCCATGCACTAACATGTTCTCACTTTCTGTTACAGATCCTGTGTGTCTGCAGGGGACAGTGGTGGTGGGACCAGTGCATGGACATCCAGCAAAAGTTGGAGGAGGGTTCATCCACCTCTGCTGCCAGCCGGCATGCATTGCACCAGTGTGCACGCCTGGCTGCCATCTCCGATGTCGGTGAGTCAGGTGTGGGGGGTGCCCATTCTATGTCACAGCAGTCTGGCATGCAATCATGCCAGCACGCTGTGACTGTGACTGTGACTGTTGCATGAACCTGCACCATTGATGATGCAATGACCGCAATGGGCAGTGACACATGTGTGTCTCATTGTGGACACGCAGCAGGACAGCACGTGCCCCTGGACCTAGCTGGTTCCAACGTGTGTGCCAGCATGTCAGCACAGTCTGGCAGTGCCTGGCGGCGCGATGAGGGCAGCACCAGTGGCTGTGCGGGTCTCTGGCTGTTGCGACACAGCTGTGGGCGACTGGTCCTGGGGCACAGCAGTTGGAGGGGCAGCAGCGCAGTCACCCACCGGGTCTGGGGCAGAGGTTCAGCAGTGGCACATGCACACCGCCTGTTGACTTGCCCATACCTGGTCCTGGTGAACAGCGCCCACCTCAAGGGGTGTTGAGCATCAGGCCCTTCCATACCCTGGGGGACAGGTTGCAGTAGCAGACCACCAGTTAGGCGAGCAGCATACCCGCCTGCTGTGGGCATCAGTACAGCAGCAGATGAGGTTGCAATGTCCGTGGAGGCTGCCGTGCCCGGCGCAGTGGTACTGCAGGGACACTGCAATGATCCAAGCAGAGATGGTCCAGATGCGGATGAATGTGACCGCCACCATTGACAGGTAGACCCAGGCATTGGTCACTGTTGTGGCCACATTGGGCACAGTCAGGTGCCCCTGTACCACGCTCTCACGCAGTATGCTCTCCCTCCCGTTCCTCCGTGTCATGCTGACAGACAGCCTGTGGCCGCTGGGTTCCACTGTGGCATCCCGAGCACCCCCTGGTGCAGGTATGCCCCGGCATGCTGCTGACCCCTGTGTGATGCGGCTGCGCCGCAGTGGGACCCCTGGTACATCGCGCCAATCATGTGGCCTTGCTCAGCCCGCCAGTGCTGCTGGGTCACAGCGGGCCGTCCATGCATCCGAGGTGGCCGTGGCACAGTGCCACCTGACTGACCTGTCTCCAGTGCGGTCCCTGTCTGGTGCTGCCCTGTGTGCAATGTGGTGTCGCGGTGGGCAGTGCACCGGTAGGTGCGCTGCTCAACACGCCAACATTATCGGACCACCTGCACACCCACCCGACCATGTCCAGGTGCTGTGCATGATGATGCCTGCATTGTACTGTACACCAAGGTGCAAGGGTGCTCAGCATCTGACACATGTACTTGGACAGTCCAGGTGGTGGGGGTGGTCCGTGGATCTGTGTGTTTCACATGTCTGTTCCTACTCTGCTGTGCACCTGCCCATGTACGGTTTGTGCCTGGTGTGTGTGTGTGTGTGTCCATATGGCATGTAACTATTCACCCCTCCCTGATAGTGTGTTTGTGCGCCTGGACCCTTCCACTCCCCTTGCCTTCATGCACCCCTGGTGTGTTATCCTGTGTGCCTGTGGGTTGCACCTAGACAGTGTTAGTTGCACATGGCCCCATGACTTACCTGTATCATGCGAAATGCTCCTCCGTGATGGTGTCCCGGTGCAGCTGGGCCTGCCGGATCAGTCGGGGGTCCTGCCGTCCATGGGGGGGCTGCTCATCCCCATCATCACCACCAGTGTCACCGGCGTCCCCATCGCTGTCCCCCTCCTTGACCTGTATGGCTATCCCACAGTCTTTGGCCAGGTTGTGCAGGATATAACAGGCCAGGAATATCCCACAGGCGTTTGAGGGGCTGTACTGTAGGGCACCGCCGGAGGTGTCTAGGCATCGGAAGCATGCCTTAAGCATCCCAAACACCCGCTCAATGATGTTGCGTGTGGCGGCATGTGCCTCATACCGTAAGCGTTGCTGCATGGGGTCGTGGGCGCCAGTAGGGTGTGAGCAGCCAGGGACGGAGTGGGTATCCGCTGTCACCTGTGTGGAGATAGTGTAGTTGAGTATCATTTTCAGGTCCATATTGCCCATAGCCCTGTGTGCCACTGCCATGGCACCTGTGCCTTTCCCACCCTTGCCCCAACTTTGCAACCTCTACATGCATACTCACCCACTAGATGTCCTGTGGGGATGTCCCCACTCTCGAATCACTGGCACAGTGCAGATTGGTACCATATGAAGGCATCATGTGCTCCACCAGGGTGTGTGGCATAGACATTGATGATGCGCCCACTGGCATCACACACCACCTGGCAGTTGACACTGGTGAACCCCTTCCGGTTTTGGTATGCAGCCCCATCGGGGCCAGGTGGCATGCGAATAGCCACATGGGTGCAGTCTATCGCCCCTAGCATGCCAGGCATACGTGCTACCCTCTGGAACTCCTGCATGTTTGCTGTACGCTCTGCCGCATTGCTGGGGAATTGGATGTACTCCACAACATGTGGCAGCAGTGCACTGAGGAATTGGGTGAGGATGCGTGACGTGGCTGACTGTGTTATGCCTGTGGTGTCCCCTGTTAGCCTCTGGAAGGTACCGGTGGTGAGCAGGCACATGCAGGCTGTTACCTTTGTCTCCACTGACAGAGCGTGACTCCGTCATGAGGGTGCCTGCATCACATCACTGCACAGCTCACAGAGCCACCTCAGTATTGTCCTGTTCAGGCAGTACCGGCCCACAATCTCAACATCCGTGGACAGCTCAAAGCTGATGCAGGCACGGTACTGCCTGTTGGGGCGTACCGCCGATGGGCCCTTCCACGGCCACGTCCCCCTGCAGCATGCCTTCTCACCCCCCTCATTACAGCTCCCATGTGGAAGCTGACACTGTCCATGTCCCTGGCTTGTGTTTCCCGCTGTTGTTGCTCTGTTCCCCCCGCTGTCCTGACTGCTACCTCCACTGCACCGGGTACAGCTACTGGCCTCTGCAGTCTGTGGCCCCACACACCTTCCCTTGCCCCTATTTTGTCCTGGGATCTCCTTGGCCTGCCCTCTTTGTCCCTCTTGCCTTGTCTCTCTCCCTGCCTCATGTGGCTTCCCTGTAGCATTCTTGCGCCTCTTCCTTGAGCCTTTTTATTTTGGCTTATTTCTGCTGTGGGCACCTTCCGGCTGATCCGCTGTTGCGCATTGCACAAGCCTTTCAATATCGCATTGTGCTCTTTATGCATGGTTCCACCCCCTTCGGTTGCACATGTCTTCATTTGCATTGCGCTGTTGCTCAGCATGTTTTCGGTAGCACAACTGCCTCCTGCTGAATATCACAGAATGGCACATTTTCAGACTTGTGCTAGCGCAACCCTATTGCGCATGGCACAACCCTTTTGAATATCTGGCCCCATATGTACAGAAGTTGGTAAAGATACTGAATCTACCATAGGTTTTGAAATATTATGGATTAAAATAAACAATAGACAACTCCCAGTCACTTTAGGGATATGTTATAGACCACCATCCATGGACACTGCAAATAATGAAGATATATGTAATTATTTGGAGACTCTTAATTTAAATACAGACATTATTCTAATGGGTGATTTCAATTATCCTGGAATAAATTGGTCTACCGGGGTGGGTTTAAACAAGCAGGAAAACAGATTTATTAGTGCAATGTCCCATTTAGGATTAGACCAACTTGTTAAAAATTCAACTAGAAACAACAATACCCTGGATTTGATATTTTCCAATATTAAAATTGATACTGAGTTCCTTGGCGCTATGGCTCATTTAGGTAATAGTGACCATCAAATATTTAAATGGTCAATCAACCTTTATATCAATAAATCTAGTGGTAAAACTGAATTTAAAAACTTTATTAATGCAAATTATATGGCTATTAAAGAACAGCTATTGATGTGGAATTGGGAACAAGAACTAAATGGGTTATCTGTGGAGAATATTTGGCAAAGAATTAAAGAGGAAATTGAATATTGTATTTCTGAATGGGTACCAACCCGAATTAAATATATTGGACATAAAAGATAACCACCCTCGTTTACTAATAAAATTAAAAGGTTAGTCCTAGCAAAGAAAAAGGCATTCAACAAATATAAAAATAATAAATCGGAATCCAACTGGACTAAATTTGTCACCAAAGCTAAAAAAGCAAAATATGCAATTAGAAAGGCCAAGCAGGAATTAGAGTTAAATTTAATTAGTATGCAAGGTGATAATAAGAAAAGGTTTTTCAATTATATTGGCTCCTTAAAATCCTCTCCCATCTTAGTTGGACCATTAAAAATAAATGATGTTATTATTGATAATGAACAAATTATGGCAAATAAATTTAATCTTTACTTTGCTAGTATATTTTAAAAAAGGATGATTTCATGGGCATGAATCCTTCCAATCTGGATCCTACAATTCAATTCACTGTTGCAGAAACCTACAATATTACTGATTCTTTAAAATCTTCCACATCAGTAGGTCCTGATAGTATTCCATCTATATTTTTAAAAAATGTTTCTTATGAACTGGTGGGTGTACTGACTTTTTGTTTAATGAATCATTAAAGAGGGGTATAGTGGTTAATGTTTGGAGAGATGCTGTGGTCATCCCAGTACATAAGACTGGCTCTAAGAAGTATTTAAAAAATTACAGACCTATAAGTTTAACATCTTCTATATGTAAAATCATGGAAAGGCTTATCCTAAGTAAAATTAGTGCACACATATTGGAAAATGGTTAGACGGATATTTTCCAACATGGCTTTCAACCAAGTAGATCATGTCAGACTAATTTGATTGATTTTTTTGAACCAGTGAGTGAAGCTTTGGACCTTGGTATGCCAGTGGATGTTATCTACTTGGATTTTGAAAAAGCCTTTAATTCCGTATCATATGACATATTACTTGATTGTTTAATAAAACTAGATCTTATCAAATATTTGACTAAGTGGATAATGCAATGGTTATCCAATAGAAGACAGCGGGTATCCTTGAGGGGTTTTTATTCCCCATGAACTATGGTTAGCAGTGGAGTACCTCAGGGATCAGTCCTGGGTCCCATGTTATTTAACATCCTTATAGCCAGTATGAATACCAAAAATGGTATTTGGATTACCAAATATGCTGATGATGCTAAATTGGGTGGGATTGTTAATAACTCGGAATCAATATCCATATTACAAGACAATTTAAATCTAATTTCTGAATGGGTTATTGGTCACAAATTAAACTTTAATATAAATAAATGTAAGGTTATGCATTTTCGTTGGAACAATAGATGTGCTAACTATTATATAGGGAATAACTCTTTAAGTGTCATTACAACTGAGAGATATCTGGGTGTTATTATTAATAATAATTTAAAATTCATAGATCACTTAAATTCTATTGTCAAAAAATGTTCCAGGTTTAGTACTTGCTTATTTAGAAATATTAAAAGTAGAGCCCCATCAATAATGGTCCCACTATATACCAGCATCATAAGAGCAAACTTCGATTAGTGTTCCTCATTTTGTGCCCCAACTCAGAAGGGAGATAGGTTATCCAGAGAGAAAGTGCAAAAAAGATTTGTTAAAAATATAACTGGAATGGGACCCCTGACATATGAGGAAAGACTGAAAAAATTGAACTTGTATAGTATGGAATATAGATCTATGCGAGGGGATCTTTGTTTGCTTTATAAAGCAACTAAGGATGAATACTTATTTAATACATTACATTTGACATGGAATCCTACTTCTGTCCAAACTCGTTCACATAATTTAAAATTACTTTCATTTACTAACAGAACTATGAAGAGAAATCAATTCTATACTCAGAGAATAGTTCCAATATGGAATTCACTCCCATATGAGGTTGTAAACTGAAAATTTGACTCAATTTAAAATTAAACTAAATATACATATGAAAGATTTAAAATTTGTATCCCACCTAGCTTAGGTGGCATGATCCTAATGGGCTTGTCCCTTGATCGTGTAACTCACCGATGAACCTATAAATTGCTTTTGTGGCATACACTACCCAGAAAAATCAGTGACATATATACATGCCAGGGGCACAGCACTGTACTTGCATGCTCTGCCATAACTCCATCCATTTTGGCATTGCATTTGTCTGATTGATGATTCAGATACTGAGTACCCCATTCTGCCAGTATGTGATGGACCCTTGCTGCACTGCTCTCATCATCCTTCATTGTCGGCTGATCCACAATTTGTGAAACCTCACTGCCAGAGACATTAATACACATCAATTAATGATGTGTCTTCATGTTCCAAAAGTTTCCAATTAATTAAATTATGCAGTTTTAACATTCTTTGCATTTTATTTTTAGTGTAGCCACAGAGCAGCCCCTGATCATCTCATTGCCTTCTCGTGTACTGTGAATTTGCTCAAGGCCACAGAGGCAGCCCTGGACCATCTCACTGCCTTATAGTGTGCTGTGGCTTGCTCATGGCCACAGAGGCAGCCCCAGACCATCTAAGTACCTTGTAGGGACAGTCCAAGACTATCTCACTGCCTTGTAGCATAGTGTGGCTTGCTCAAGGCTATAGAGTCAGCCCCAGAACATCTTATTGCATTGTAGTGTAGTGTGGCTTGCTGAAGACCACAGAGGCAGCGAGGACCATCTTGCTTATGGTGTTTATGATGTCAAAGATGCCCACCTAATGCACACTGTCACCTTGAGTGGATGTTCTTTGCATAGTCAAATGTGTCTGTAGAGGACAGCGAGAGAAATCATGGTTATGACTGCTGAAAAATAGTTCTGTATGTCCAATACTGGAATTCCATCTGTGTGCATTTTACATACAACATTGCTATGTCTCTTATCCAGCTTCTTGGTCATAGTAGTAGTGTAAGGGTGGTGGTTTCTCAATCTGCAAATCTCCTCCAAAAGGTGTGGTTACACGCCACAAAATTACACAGCATTTATACAATAGAGCAGCAGGTACAGTAGACATGTCATGAATTGTGACAAATCACAAGCTAGGGATTAAAGAGCAGACAAATCAGATGTTGAGGCTGCGAGAGGCATGATGTGACTATGACGTGAGAAACAGTGTTAGCCAATCAGCTCCAAACTGATTGCTGTCTTGAAGTTGGGGAACAGTATATAATAGTGGACATTGTCGAGCTTGAAAAATGAGATTACATACTGTAGATCTATTTGAGAGGTAATACTCTGTATCACTGTATATAGGATTGAAGATGACTACCATATTTGGAACCGCAGACTTTTATGGGACCCCAAATGTAACCAGACTTGACAGGAAGAGAAAAGTGGTAATGCAACTAAGGAACATCACAGTTGTGAGCAAAAAGAGAGCGGGAAAGGAAAATGCTCACCACCAGTAAAATGCAGAATTTTCAGAAAGTAGCCCAGGAAATACATGATAATACAATATTCTTTTGTATTATTGTTTTGAATAATAGCTATTCCAATAGCTCTCAGCTGCTACACATTTCATATAGCACCATGAATCTGACACACATTTACCCTCGCTTGCCAAATGCTGTATTTCCTGATGTGCATTATAAATGTTAGTGCTGTTTATTTGTTTGCAAACTACCAACAGTTTTAACTAATTGAATAAAAACTATCCTTAACACTAAACATACGTTGACCACAAATTTTAAAATTATTATTCTTTTTCCAGGCGTGTCTTGGGTCCAGTATTCCTGCTGGGTACCCTGCACCTCAGTCAGATCCTGATAAGTGCAGCTCACAGGCAGGTAGGTAATATTCTGTTTGAAGTATTTCAAGTCTAACTGCATTTCTTTGTTCCAAACAGTGTAATATCATTGCCAGGGACAATGAACCATCCTTTATAAAGAGCATAAAGAAAACATCATGTCAGCGTACCATGCATAAGAGGAGACAGTTGCACAGGACAGGGCATCACAAAGTTGCAGGCTTGTCCAGAGGGCACGGAAGCACCTGAGCAGCTGGTCCATCCAGACAACACAGAAGCAGCAGAGCAGCTGGCCCATCAAGAGGACAAGGAATCATCCAAGCAACAGACCAGTCCAGAGGACCAGGAGGCACCAGAGTAGCAGACAGAGAGCATATGTGAGGAAAGGGCAGCTGCAAAGAATCAAGGAACAGGGGCTGATATGACAGCAGCTAGAACACAGAACAGAGTGGGAGAGAGAGAGAGCTACATTTGAGCATTTTATGTAGAATAAAAGAATGGAAGCAGGAATGCCAACAGGTGAGGGATACATTGGAACATCTAAAGGCAGGGCAACTCCGTCTGTAGGTAATGATTCAAGACCTGAAGGGGAATGAAGGAAATGCAGCAGCAAATGTCAGTGCCATATACATCACCACTGGAGATGGACAGTAGGGCAACTTGTTAAGAAGAAGCTTACAATGTAGAGTCAGAGGAAATGCAAGACTCGCTGAAAGACAGTGACACAGTGCGGAAGGCAATGGCAGTTGAAAGGGTACCTGTGTCACTTCAACTGAAAGCCATCCATGGTCACATTACGGGTACAATGAACATTTTTCCAGATATGGGTGCCTGTGTGGTTCCACTGAAAGCAGTCCATAGTCACATTATGAGTACAATGAGCATTCTGCCAGATATGGACATTGTGCCTATCACAAGTGAACAACCTACCAGATGAATGTTCATTGCTCTCTAGGCATTCTCCAAGTTCTCCAAACATGCTCTAAGGTGCATTGCTCCTGTAGTCTTTTTATTAAAAGCAGCCTGGGTGCAGAGAGAGAATGATCATCCACTTATTTTGCTGTGATCACTGCCTCTCCAATCTTGGCATCTTGTGCTCCCTGCGCTCAAGGATTTTCTAAATTTTTTGATCCATCTATCTTGTCGCCTGCAAGACCAATTCCCAGGGTGGAGGTTCTTCTGTCTTGCTGGAGCTAAGTGAGCCAGCAATGTCCAATGCAGTTTTCTGGGCCTGCTATGGTGGCAATACCAGTTTGTGTCCTGCACTGCCCATCATTCCCTTTGGCCTCCCTATTGCCAAATGTAGTACCAAAATGCTCAAGTGCATGAGATCTTTCCACTGATATTGATAAAAATTACAAATTTTCACTTTTAGGATCACTTTCAGAGCTCTGCTTGAGCAGTTCAAAAACACATCTTATCTCAGGCGTAGCTCTCTAGTGCTCCCACTGTGGAGAAATTTGAAAAATAATTTTTAATAGTAAATGGAAATAACTGAAAATTAAAATTTGACTAAATGTTTGGCCACCCACAACTTATCCCTTTCAATCTAGCACTCTGAAATTGGTAGACATATGGAAACTATTAGTACCTGTATACCTGATAAAGTTGGTATCACTTGGATGCATACTTTGAAAACTAGACTAAAATAACTGAAATTTAAAATGTGACAAAATTCAGGGAGATTTTTGAAATTTACTACTTTGGTCATAACTCAGCCTTCTATTACATGAGAGATAATGGCATTTTGTACAATCTCTTTCTTATAGGAGTTCTAATGGTGTGCCAGATATCATGCCATTAGGATACATTGTCTGAAACTGAGGGGTGCTCAAAATCTGTCATTCTACTTTTTGCTGGAAATTTCATGAACATTTTTATCTGCATAAAACTCAGGCACCACTGGGGCTAGAATTATGAATCTGGGTACATGCATAAATGTGGTAATAACCCATATACTCACAAAACTGTACATGATTTTGTTGAATGCTCTCAAAATTATACTAACCTAAAATCTAAATTTTGGCAAAATGTTTGGCTCCCTATACCATAGCCCCTTTAAATCTTGAGTCTTAAAAAACTTGGAGCACATAGCCGTGTTGCATGTTTTCTAAATCCTGAAACTGTGGTGACATTTGGATAACAATTTTTAAAATTAGATGGAAAAAACTAAAAATTAAATTTTGATGAAATCTTTGACCATCCATAACTCAGCTCCCTTTCAATATAGGACTCTGAAATTGGTACACTTATGTAAGCTGTCAGTACCTGTACACCTGCCAGAAATGGCGTCATTTGTACCAAACTAAGTGAAATTTAAAATCTGCTGAAATCCCATGAAATATCACAGAATCAGTATGGTAATTCCATGGGCATTCTGCCAGCAAAATGTTTTATTCCACACAGCTCCACTGCATGTTGCACTCTTCCTTGACTACCTGCTGGATAGCTTCACTACCACTTGCCCACAGTTATTGCATGCTGCACTTTGATTGGCACCCTCTTGCTATCCTCCTGGATGCACTTCTGCTATATCCCATGTCACTGTACACATTTGCCTAAATAGCCTATCTATTGTGGCTTGTATTGGTATGCATAGCTCTATTTTTATGCCAATTGTACATATTTGTCTGAATTGCGTATCTATTATAGCTTGTTTTTGATGCTTAATTCTGTTTATTTCTGCTATGTAAATTATGTTTATATTGTTACTCATTACCTTATCTACCACCACCCCTTCCCCCCAGATGCATCTGGAAATGAGTGGCTAACAGTTCAGTACATCTTTCCTGGTGAAACATTTGAAATAAATAAATAATTAAACAAATATTTTTTTGCTTAGCATGCTTTTGGGTTTTGACTATTTGCATTCTACCTTTTTGCATAGAATGCTCTTGAGTTTGCTTTAGACATAATTTACTGTATTTTGCACAGATGTAAAATCACTGTATTTTGTAACTGTGTTTCTTTGTCTATCAGATCCTGTTTTGCAACTTTCCCTTGGGTTACACCAGGAAATAAGTCTGACTTAGTGTGCCTTACCAGTTATTAAATAAATGCATAAATAAATAATCTTGGAGATAAAAACAGTCACTAAACTGTAGAAGAAGCAGGAAGAGGTATTGTTTATGCTAACTATCCTCCTGGGGTGACAGATTCCTTGTTATAAGGATTCTTAACTAAGGTACACACAAAAGTTGATTACCTTCCCCCTAAATCAGTGCTCTGCTCTGTTCTCTTCTCTTGATTCTTAATGAAGATAACATATAGTTCATATGTGCAAGCACTCTCAGCAACTCATTCTTTAGAACTGGGGAGCTTACATAGAAACATAGAAACATAGAATTTGACGGCAGATAAGGACTGCTTGGCCCACCCAGTCTTCCCATTTCCCTACCTAATGGATAAGCTGAAGATCCTAGTTAACCAGCAGCCTACTTCTTTCTACCCCCACCCCCTAGAATTGCCTTATGACTGTCCCATGCATGCTTGAATTCAACCAGTTTTTGACTCCACAACCTCCTCCGGAAGGCCATTCCATGCATCCACAACCCTCTCTGTGAAAAAATACTTCCTTACAATACCTCTGAGCCACCCCCACCTTCAAATTGTGCCCCCTTGTTCCTGCACACCTCTTTTTTGGAAAGATGTTACCCTCTTTGACTTTGTTGATTCCCTTGAGGTACCTGAAAGTTTCTATGATGTCACCCCTTCCCTCCTTTCCTCGAGGCTATACATATTAGGCTCCTTTAGTCTCTCTCCATATGTCTTCTGGTGCAGACCCTGCACCATTTTAGTGGCCCTCCTCTGGACAGCTTCCATCTTGTCTATGTCCTTGCGGAGATTGGGTCTCCAGAACTGCACACAGTACTCCAGATGGGGTCTCACCAGCTGTCTGTACAGAGGATAACAACTTCCTGTTTTTACTGGTGATGCCTCCCTATGCATCCCAGTATCCCCCAGCCCTCCTTACTGCCCTCTCTCACATTGCTTGCCCACCTTTAAGTCATCTAATGACTCACCCCAGGTCCCTATCCATTTTGTTGTTGTTAGTATCTCACCCCCATTGTGTACTCTTCCCTGGGTTTTTGTTTCCCAGGTGCATTACCTTGCACTTCTTAGCATTGAATCTAAGCTGCCATACATTTGACCATTTCTCTAACCTTGCCAAGTCCCTTCTCATCCTTTCCACCCCACTTTGTGCATCAACTCTGTTGCAGATCTTTGTGTCATCTGCAGAGACATACTTTTCCTTCTAGTCCCTCTGCAATGTCGCTTATAAAGACATTGAAGAGGACTGGTCCTAATACTGAACCCTGCAGTACCCCACTAGTAACCCCCCTTTCTTCAGAGTGGACTCCATATACTATTACCCTCTGTGTCCTATTCTCCAGCCAGTTCTTTACCCAGGCTATCATCTTGGGACCTACTCCCAGGCTGGCTAACATGTATATTAATCTTTTGTGTGGTACTGAGTCAAATGCCTTGCTAAAATCTAGGTAGGCCATGTCCACAGCCCCTCCCTGATCTACTACTTTGGTCACCCAGTCAAAGAACTCTATTAGATTCATCTGGCATGACCTTCCTGCTGTGAATCCATGCTGCCTTGGGTCCTGTGCCCCTCTGGCCTCTAGGTACTTGACAATTCTTTCCTTCAGAAGTGGATACATTAGTATCCTTGCAGAGGATACATTAGTTACCCTTTCTCCTACTGGATCCTCAGTGTAGTGCAGTGTAGTCATTTTGGAAGATTCATTACATAACCATTCCTACACTTTACAAGTACTTCATTATTAATCCTTTCAACTTGGGAGCAACAATAAGCCTTACACTTGCTCCCTATCAAGGGAACATCCTTGGAGCTATGTTAAGTCTTAAATTGCTGCTTTTACTGCAATGAAGAGCAGGATTTGAACCTAGAAATCTGTTTAATATGCCCTTCTCTTCCTCTGAAGCTTTAAGTAGAGTCAACCTTATGGGTATAATGACGACCATAATGGCTCTGCCAGGCTCAGGCAAGGAATATCTTGAGTTGGTGCTGAGGGAGAATATGATCTTGGTCCTGCTTTTGGTCACAATATGAACCTACCCTTTGGAGTGGAAACATGGTTCTTCCCCTAAAGAATGTAGAAGGCTCACAGAGACTGGCACCAATATAAGGCCCAGTGAGCCCTATTGCCATGTGGACCCAGCCAGAGTTCTCTCCCTGTCTGCCTCTGAATGTTCTTCTAGAACTCTCACAGATCTCCTCTGGGCTCCTTTTAAATTCCAGGGCCATACTTTTTATGTGTGCCCAAATGTAAAGGGAAAAATAAGGATCTACTGGTAAATCTCAAAAGGGGGGTTACATATATGAATGCACTCATAAGATACTAATATATATATATATATGTATGTGTGTATGTATACATATATATATATATATATATATATATATATATATATATAGGGGCACATTTGTGCCTCTATAGTTAGGGTTGAGAAGACGGTTTAATGTTAAACCCCAAATTTTGCACATTAATAACTTTGAAACCATTTAATAGATTTGCACAAAATGTGGAATCTGCTGTCCTGTGGGATAGATCTCTTGATATGCCAAGTGGCGTTTCAATTGGATTTGCAGTTTTCATGCAGCAAAGCACCAAAAAAACCTTTTTCGGGATTTGTTTTGCCCATTGTTGCTGATTTTTACCAATTGCACTGCAGCCACACCATTTGGAATTTTTCCTTCTGAAATTTGCAGGGTAGAAAGATGTTGCCCAAGAGAACAATCCAGCATTGGTTTGGTGATAAAATATCAATCCATTCCAAAGTTATTTAAGTTTGAATGTTTGGATTCTGAGCATGCTCAGTTCAGTCTTTCGAATACATGTATGTTTTGTGAAAGACGATTTAGCTCACAATCAAGGGTTTTGTCACCTCAAGAATGGGTATTTATAAAATTCCCATTCATGAGGAAACATTCTCCATTCACGAGCAGTCATCTTGTTTTCATTTTCCCCCACAAATAAAACCATGTAACTTGTTCCATGGATGAGTTATGTGGTAATTGAAGTGTGAGTTTTGTTTAGGGCGATGCCCTATACAAACCCATGGCTTTGGTTTACTTTTGTTTTGTGAAAAACTGCCTTTTTTAATTTAAAAAATCCTTGTTCATCACTCGCTTCAGATCCTTGTTCGCGAGGTGACAAAATCCTTGATCACAATTTCCAGACCAGATAGCCCTATCTTGTGAAAAAGGATTGGCTCACGAACAGGGATTTTGTCAGCTCACAAAAGGGGATTGGCTCACGGAAAGGGATTTTGACAGCTCGCAACAGGGGAATGGTTTTTTGAATCCCCTTTCGTGAGCTGTCAAAATACCCTTTCGCAAGCTGTAAAAATCCCTTTTCACAAGCCAATCCCTTTTTTGTGAGCTGTCAAAATCCTTGTTCATGAGATCAGGACCAGATATCACATTTGATCAATGGCACCTGTTATTTTCATATGCTGCGGTAATAAAAACTTTTCTTGAAAATTCAAAGTCACAGTCTAAGAAAGCAACAATGCTATGAACCATTTCTTTTCCCTATCATGATCATTTCAAATTTCACTATTACAACTACCATATCATACTTTGTCATCATTTATACTCATCTGAATTTGATTTTATTTACTTCATTTTGCAAATGAGGATCACGATACTCCCTTAGTAAAATCTTATCTGGAGCACCTGTTAGAAGTGACGGCTAAATCCCCAAATTAGTTTCCCCATCTTTCTGTAATCTTCTTTAAAGACAGAAAAACAAAGTGCATATTGCATTATGGAGTGGATTGTGCAATACAGACATAAGCAGGCCCAGTGGGCAGTGGCAGTGCCAAAAATGAAGTAGTAGAGGGCTTACATCTGGGCACATACAGTAGATGGCTCTAAATTTGGGAGGCAGTATAGCGCAGTGCTTTAAGGCTCTGAGCTGCAAATCTGGTGACATCCAGCAGACCAGCCCTGGGTTTGAATCCCATAGATTCCCCTTGCATACTGTGTGACCCTGAGCAAGTCACTTAACTTCCCTGTGCTCCCAGGTTGCACCTGTAAAAAAGCTTTCAGCTTAGTGTGTCTCCCCTGGTTAAATAACAAAATAAAAAAAAAAAAAAAAATCCAGATTACGTTGCAACCAGCTATGCAGAATGGTTGGTACTGTATGCCTAGGGGGATCACTTTGTTCAGGTACAGTCTCTGTATACACTGATCCCCCCCACACACACACACACAGCTACATGTCTGAGCTGAGAGAACCCTGTGAGGACTGTTGCATGGAGAACACATCTTGAACAATGCAGTACATGATAATCTTATCAGAGCTGGCCCTTGCCATGCCCCCAACCACAACAGCCTGAGTCTGTTTGAATTATCAGCACTGAGCTAAGAGTGTCAGATGCTTTCATCCTATATAAACAGTGAGATGCACTGTTATTATATCAACACACAGAATTGAGCCAAGGGGCTACACTTCAGTGGGTGGCAGCACAGCCAGTCAAATCATACTGCCAACCACCTGCCTGCATGAGTCACTGGCTTGGAGGGAGCCCCAATTCCTTGCAACTCTGAATGATGCTCCAGCACTAAGCATTAAAAGGTCCCCTCCCCTTCAAAGTTGTGGTACAGTCATCACAGTAATTCACATCTCTTAGCCAAAGTGACTTCCCATCCTTCCCCCACCTCCTGGGTATAATAAAGAACAGAATACAACTGATTGAGTGGAATGCCCTATCACCAGCTCCCCTGACTTATAGCTATGAGCAGATGCTGCCTGTGTAATGACAGTGTGAGGACAGCAATGAATTGGCCAGACAGGCACAAGGGAGAGGGGTAGAGTAGATGTACAACTGTCATGCTAACATGTTGTAAATTGTAAATTTAGATCTCCTTCAACAATGCTGACCTTGCCTGTCCTGATCTGACCTTGCTATTACTGCAAGCGTCTGGTATTGTCCTGTTGGTGGAGGGTGAGGCACGGGCCAGGGAGCAATCAGAACATGAATGCTGCATGATGCTAGGTACTTTCATTGTGTCCAGTAACCATTCTCAGGGCTCACTTTGATTGTGATTTTCCTATCAACAGATTTTCTGGCAGCACCAATGTCCCACTTGGTTTACTTGCCTACCCAAATCTCCTAGTAGTGGCGCCCACTGGAGAAACCATCAGATCCAAGTATGTCGATGCACTTCTTAAAGTGTTTGGGGTTTCTCTGAACAGCCATCTGTTCATTAATCTTTGTGGCTGCCATCAAGTTCCTCGGCACAGTGTGGTTAAGATGAGCCATTTTAGGATCAAAGTTCAAGGAAGCAGGCACTGGGCTCATTTGTTTCAGCAACTTCTTCCAGACTAAGAACAGCAGACATCCTGTGTATGTCTCACTGCACAGATCTCTGCTCACTTAGAGTTCATCCATCCAAAGCATAGGCCTCATACAGCAACAGGGAATCTTAAGTAACAGTGTGCTTTTTATGTTGGGTTGCACTTGCATGCCAGCCAACATATTACGGTAGTAGCAGATTTGGAGGTGTGGTCATTGTGGGAGAATGCAGGGCATGCATCAGTAGGTACATCCCTCATTCCCCAATAAGCCAGCATGCAGGTGCTGACACCAGGCATACATAAACTGGCCACCAGATCAAACAAAAGTGCCACTGCAATGAGATGCAAGTTCCTCATGCAGTGGCACAATAACATGCCTCTCAATGTGCCTTTACTGAATTTTTCCCCTAAACATGGCGGCACTGACTGCCACCGCCCAACTTTGGGGGTGCCAAATCCCCTGTCGCATGCCCTGACCCACCTCATTTGCAGACGGGGAGCCCACTCCCTGCCGGCATAATGCTCCCCCCCCAAATGTGTGCCGAGGGCTGCCAACCTCTCGGTATCATGCCCCACTCATAGTCTTTTTGCTATGGAGGCCCAACCTCATTGGTTTCAGTCCCCTTTCCCAGTTTAATTTGCTGATGGGGGAGCCCACTCCCCATCTTCATAATGTCCTCCCCCCCATTTTCTGTGTGCCAACGCATGTGCCCAATCCCACATCGGCTACAGCCCCCCAAAACACTCAGACGGCATGCTGGAAGCCCACCTTAGCATGCCAAATGTCCCTGTTAAAAAAAAAAATCTTGCGATGTTTCTCTTTTTTTTTACCTGTAAAACAGAAAACAGTCCCTCGTGATCTATCCTGCTTCCTCCCAACCTGCACCCCACCCTCTGCATTTGCCTTTCCCTCACACCTCCCCCCCCATACTTTCCTCCGTAGCCTGGCGCAACTATCTTTAGTGAACTGGGACCTCGTCTGCACTCTTCAAAGCTGACCGCAAACTGAAGAAATGCCGGTAAGCTGTATAATGGCATAAATAGTTTTTTTTTTTTTTTTTTTTAACTTTGGTGCATATCTCAGCCATTTGGGGGAATTTTGGCACCAAATTTTCAACATGGGGTTATTGGGACCCATCCTCATGAATTCAGTCACTGACATGGCGTCATTCAATACCAAAAGGTGATTTCACGGTCACTGCATGGAATCACCTTTCAGGACCAATTAAGGAAATGACAGTGTCACAGTTCATGAGGTGGGCTCTCAGAAAACCTATGTTGCAAATTTGGTGAAAAAAATCCAAAAAAACTACAGTTACGTAAGAACTTACCGTAACAGTAGATCTTCGAGAACAGCTCTTGCAGCAGGTAACACCACATCTCTTGTCTCAGGAGGAGGGTTCACTGGTCCACCCGGACTTACAATCTCTGAACCTGCATGCATGGCTCCTAGAGACATAGCCATTTTGCGACATGGGGTCTCGCAAAAGGTGGTGGAAGTCCTTTCTGCAGCCAGAAAGCTGGCAACGCATGCAACATACGCCATGAAATGGTGCCGTTTTTGTTTATGGTCACAAGCATACGGCCTTTCCCCTCTAGGTTGTCCGGTGAAGGTGGTGCTAGAGTACCTGCTCTCCCTTTTCCATTCGGGTCTCACCCACTCCTCTATTAAGGTGCACCTCTGTGCTATCTCCGCTTATCAGCTTCTGGTGGGACAGCACACTGTGGTGCAATTAGATGCCTGTCGGGAATTCCTGAGAGGGGTGTTGCATCTTAGGCCTCCCATTAAGGACCCTGTGCCTCCATGGGATATACTCTTCGTCCTGAACAGCTCACGCCCCCCTTTGAACCTGCCATGATCATGCAGCTCTGCTTCGTCATGGAAAACGTTATTTTTAGTTGCTGTTACGTCAGTGAGAAGAGTTTCCGAGCTTCAGGCTCTCATGTGTAAGGAACCTCATTTGGTTTTTCACCAGGACAGAGTTTCCCTGAGGACGAACCCTAAGTTCCTGCCTAAGGTGGCCTCCACACTCACTCTCAATCAGGAGATTGACCTGCTGGTCTACTTCCCTAATTATTCTAATAGAGGAGAGGCACTGCTCCACACCCTGGATGTTCACCGCAGCTTAAGGTACTACCTAAGCAGGACTAAGCAGCTTCGTGAGTCGGAGCAGCTTTTTTTCCTTTACTGAAAGGATGATGGGCCAGCCAGTATCGAAACAGTCCCTTTCTCGCTGGCTTGTCCAGTGCATATCATACTGCTATGATATCAAAAAGAAGCCCCTCCCAGGATCAGTTCGGGGCCATTCCACTAGAGGAGGGGCCACCTCCTTTGCAGCACTTCACAACGTCTCCACCTCAGCCATTTGTGCTGCAGCCACTTGGAGCTCTGTCCATACCTTTATCAGGCATTATAGCCTAGACATTGCTTCACGGCGAAGAGCCGGCTTCGGCCTGGCCATGCTACAGGGTCTCCTGTCCTAGAACCAGGACTTGACCATAAACAAAAACGGCGCCATTTCATGGCGTATGCTGCATGCGTTGCTGGCTTTCTGGCTGCGGAAAGGACTTCCGCCTCCTCTTGCTAGTCCCCGTGTCACAAAATGGCAATGTTTCTAGGAGCCATACATGCAGGTTCAGAGAGCGTAAGTCTGGGTGGACCAGTGAACCCTCCTCCTGAGACAAGAGATGTGGTGTTATCTGCTGCAAGAGCTGTATCTCGAAGTAAGATTTACTGTTTTACAATTGTACGTTGTGCAGTTTCCACGCACGCTCATAACTTCATGAATTTCTAATATTTTCTCTCCAGATTTTCATCACTGCCATTTTTCCACACCTCCTTATGAACAGTACAGCTGTCATTTTACATATCTTTGCCGAAATGTGTTTTCGCACTTCTGGCGCAGAATAGCACAGTCACTGTGGGAAATCAGTTTTAAGGACAGATTAACAAAATGAAAATGACACTGTTCATGAGCAGAGGTCCTAAAATGCCTGTGTTGAAAATTTGGTGATAAAAGTCCATAAAATGACTGTGTTACAAGCTTGTGTTGCACAGTTTCCACGAACCCTTGTAACTTCACAAATTTGCAATATTTTCATGCCAGATTTTCAACACTAGCAATTTTTCACACCACTTTATGAACAGTACAGCTCTCACTTTTCACATCCTGCCCGAAATGTGTTTTTGCACCCATGGCATAAAATGGCGTGGTCGCTGTGGGAGATCAACTTTTGGGACACATTAACAAAATCGGTGCCACTGTTCATGAGGGGAGGTCCCAAAATGTCTATGTTGAAAATGTGGTTAAAAAAATAAAAAAATAATTGGGTTACGGATGTGTGTTGCGCAGTTTCTATGCATGCTCAAGGCTTCACCAATTTTTTATATTTTCTTTCCAGATTTTCAACAATTCCATTTTTCACACCTTCCCATGACCAATACAGTTGTCATTTTTCACATCCTGCCCAAAATGTGTTTACGTACTTGTGACACCAAATGGCGCAGTCACTGTGCAAAATCACCTTTCAGCTAACAAACTGATACTGCCACTCTTCATGAGGTGGGGGTCACAAAATGCCCATGTTGATAATTTGGAGTGAAAATAACGACACGGTAGGATTTCCACCTGTTAAACTCCACCTTGTTGAGACTGACAGCTGTCAGGGATTGTGACTTGGGATCACCAGCTGTAATGCTCCCACCATTCCACCCCCCCCTCGCAGCCAGTGACAGGTATCGAGGTGTGCCTTGGAGTGTTAGGCCACAAAGTTCACCCCATTCTCCTATACTGCACCCAACTCAGCATATTTCCTTATGGAATGGGGTAAGTATAATGCCCAAGGACCCCAAAGCACACCACAACACTTGTCAGTGTCTGCAGGGTAGGGTGAGGTAAAATGGCATAAGCGTTACAGCTGATGACCCAAAGGCACACCCCAACACCTGTCACTCTCTGCAGGATGGGGGTGGGGTTGGCTTCAGTTCAATACTTCACTGCCATTCCTATTATGTGTCTTTAACTCCTGCACTACCAATGCCAATGCCAGCGAGACAACATTCAGCATTGACAAATGTTTGTTATCTTCATGGTTTTATGGCTGTCTCTGATGCTTTGTTTCAACTCATTGATGTCCTCTCTCAGCTGACCAAAATGTTTCTTTATATACCCCACTGCCCCCTCCTCCTCCTGCATCAGTTGCAAAAACAGGACACCCTCTTCTTCCTGAAGGATATGGTGCATCCACTGGAAAGTATCAAGGATTTTATGGCTCCGCTCTTTACAGGATCTCTTATAGAGCGGATCTTCTGAGTATCTTGCAGTATTAGTCTAGAAAGCTCCTCTTTCTGATTGTTGTGTGATTTCAGGGCATCTTGAAGCTGTTTCTGCACTTTCCTTGTGTACTTCTACATACTGTTATTTTTCTTTTCATTCTCTCCATCACCCCAGCCATCAGGTAGGTGGTGCAGAATGTCTTTCTGGAAAACTCCTGCCAGTACTGTGGAAAGAAAGACCTGTTCCTGCAGCACTTCCACAGCTGCATGATGCATGCCTTACAGAAACTGTGAATGTAGTCCAGCACAACATGAGCAGTGAAGAGCTCACAGCAGGCTGAACAGGTCAATTCCTCCTTCAGGATCCTCTCCATACCTCAGAAGAGTCAGGATGCTGTGGCATGAGCTTACCACACCATTTACTCCTTCCTTCACTGGCGCTGGCTGATCTTTGATCTTCCAGTTTGTTTCAATCTGTGAATCAACTGCTGCAGCTTGCCTTTTTGAAAAAAAAAGCTGCAGAAATATACTTTCCTATAAAGCTTACAAGCCATCACCCTTGCTGATGGTAATGGCCAGTTTTAACTGAAGCAGTGCTAGGGCTTTCCTTAAACTGTTTGATAACTTTTCTGTGCAACAAAACTTTAACCCACCCACTACATGCAACTTTCCAAAGTCACTAACCTATTTTCAGTAGCATTATCTTGGACACATCATCTACAGGGGTAGAATGGGACTTGGCAGAGAGATGAGTGGCCCAGAGTGGTGAGGAATCAGAGAACTCTGCTTGTCCAAATCAAGTTCTCTGACTTTAAACTGAATCTTTTTTCTGGCTACTGTTACTCTACTGTAAGCAATGCTGGGTCAAAGTTAAAATAGCAAGTCCTCTACCATTCTGCCTTTGTCTCCCAATCTGCCATATTATTTGCTTTGCAGCCAAAATAAGGAAGGGGAGGAGAGAGAGAGAAAGGGAGGGCACACTCCTGCAGCCAGTTTGAGCTGCTGTTTAGCAAGCCAGGACCCTGGATCACTAGTAAACCACCCACACAACACATCATTGCTTTGCCCTTCCCCCCAAAAAACAAATATCTACTACCATGCAATGCCAAGATTCTCCCCCAATAAACAAATACAGTTACCTTCGGCAAATGACTTGGGATTGCCAAGGGCCAAAATCCCCCTTCCTGCACTCATTCTGACCTGCACGGCATGCCATCGCACCATGAGGCTCCATGCCAGACCTTTTCATCTGACCAGGCATTGCAGCCATCACAGCATACAGTGATGCGTGTGCTATGTTACTTAAAAAAGGAATGAAATGATGACATTGGATATGATGCCACTAATAGCGGTGGCCTGCAGGAAGATGGGACAATCATGTTTGGTTATGGAAGAGACAGACTTATAGTGCAGAAGTGGAGCAGAAAAAATGAAGGATTAAATTACCTGGGCTGGCAACAAGTGGGTAGGCGGCAAGATTAGACAGCTTCCTTCCATTCAGGGCATGCTGCATATATCCTCCATCTTTGCTATGTTTGTTTTCTTTGCTGCTGCATCGGGGTGGTGTGTTTGAAGGGATGGAAGCAGGAAGCATTGGAGTGACTGCTAAGCTATGGGTGTGGTGCTGTGGATGAGCTCTGCTAATTTGCCCTGGCCAACAAGGAACTGTACAGCAAGGCCTATCTGGTGTATTGGTTCAAATGCCCTTGCCAGTCCAACACTGAAAATCACTGGACAGTGTGGGGTGGGGGGGTACAAAGACCAAGCTCATCATGATGCAGGTCATCAGGCTGATAATGATGCCACTCATTTGGTTGATAGGCAGTGTCATGCAGATGAAAGGATACAGCTGCTGTCTATTAGTATGGCAGTCCCTGTCTGATAGTGTGACTGCCTCCTTTCAACTACACTAAGAGTCCACCCACAACCCAGCAGAACAGCATCATGATCAGCCTCACTGAACATTGGCTTGTCATTGTTGTGCCTCCTGCAGCTTTAGCTGCATTGGATGCAATGGTGACAAGCCTTTGAACCTCACTACTCTACTTTCACAATATGTTTGCTTTGCACATTCATGCAAGCAAACATAAAAATCAGGGTCAAATGGCAAAAAAGCTGATTCGAGTGACAAAAATCAGGGACACATATTTAAAAAGTTGTACTATCAGCTTAGAAAGCAGTTATAATATTTGGCTTAGTGAGAAAATCATTGTGTGAAGGAGAACTAGGCTGTAACATGAATGGCATTATTATTTTATGATTCCCATCCTAACTCTTTAGTGACAACTACCACATTTAGGAGGGACTAGAGAAATATATGAGGTGAAATTGCATGTTTCATCAAGATCCTTCCTATAACCAAGCACAACCAGAGCGGATCAGCTGTCCCTTCCTTCACTCAGGTTTGTTGATTCGTTTAGCTATAGTGGTGCACAGTACCGGGAACAATCAGTCAGGTTTATATGCAGATTATTCAATGACAGATTTATACAGTAGCTATCAAATGTTATGCAAGGTTTTATACATTTGGGGAATATGCAGTTGTGGCAATTCATGCAGATCATCCCAGATGTTATACTGTAGACAGACAGATGATGTTACCCTGATGGTTTTCCTCACCTGGTCATGCTATGGGGTGATTCTTGCATCAAGTCCATCTTTGGAGCATTTTGGGGATGGAGGAGCAGAGAACCTCTGGTTGGGAACACAAGTCCAGGAAAAAAGCATACAAGCTCTCAGAGCCTCCTACAAGGAGGTGGGGATTGGACAATGCATTTAGAA
Organism: Neoceratodus forsteri; assembly: GCA_016271365.2. NCBI lineage: Eukaryota > Metazoa > Chordata > Ceratodontiformes > Ceratodontidae > Neoceratodus > Neoceratodus forsteri. The sequence goes on along the minus strand of CM028134.1, from coordinate 530,779,786 downwards.
ACAATATAAAACAAAAGCATACAAATTCTTTGCAAATGCCTGATTAGATATTCTAATTCACAGAATCAATTGAACTAATCATGCTTCTCAGTTTGTTGAGGAAAATTGAAAAAGTACAGATAAACTTAGGTGGCATACTTAATAATGTTGCTTAACTAAGTTAAGACATGTTGAATATTAACATCAATGTGGAGTTAGCAAAGCAACCAGTAAATCCCTTCCTGTCCTAAATTCATAAACAGTTAGACAGACATGTAGTGTATAATCTGTGATACATTTCATGGCTGCATCTATGCATGTATATAGATTTGTTTGAACCCTGACAATCGAAGGAAAATGGGGGTACAAGGAGCTGGCTCATCTGGAAGCAGAGTGGCCAGATTGGGGTAGTGGAGACCAGGAGATGCCCTTGGGCAAAATGGGTCCCAGAATGTGGTCCGCCATGCTTGGTACCCCTGCCCAAGGGTTCCATGTTTAGTGGGCCAGTGGCTCGGCCGGCTTCAGTGTCTCATCCTGCTGGAATGGTGTTATGCAATACCAGGTCCATTAAAAATAAGACAGCTAGCATTGCTGATCTTGTTTGGTCAGTGGACCTGGCTTGCATCACCGAGACCTGGCTGGATTGAAATTCTGGACCCATTTTGCAGTCAGCTATTCCAGACGGATTCTCGGTAATACACCACTTGAGGGTGGATCACAAGGGCAGCAGTGGAGCAGTCTGTTTTAGAACTGAATTGGGTCTTGTACAGTAGCTGTGCCATTTGGGGAGACCCGATCTTTTGAGTGTACTATTGTCACAGGTGTGGGGGTGCAGAATTCTTTTTGTCTACCATCCGCCCAGGGGCAAGAAGCAATTTCTGCAAGAAGACACAAACTTCATTGTTGACATGGTATTGGAATCACCCAGATTGATGATTCTGAATGATTTCAGTGCCTAGGTCGACAATGAACTCTCACAATTTGGTCAGGACCCATTGGGCCTCACACAGGTGGTTGTCTCTGCGACATTTAATCGTGGTCACTCACTGGATTTGGTCTTTCTACTGGGTATAGAGATCTCTGATATGTTGGTGGAGCCAGTCAGGTGGTCTGATCATCACACTGTAAGATTCAACTTCCAAGCTCCCCCAAATAGACCTGCCCCTGTGGAGATGGTCTGGAACCACCCTTTGAGGGGTTTGACCCTGATGATCTGATGACGGTGCTGGACCTATTGGGATTACCGAATGCTAGCATGGGTCCAGACAATCTGTTGCTAGCCTATAATAGGGCTGTGATGGGGGCTCTGGATTCCTTTGCTCCTGACCGTGTTCACCCCCTCTCCCTTCGTCCTCGGTCCCCTTGGTTTGATGGGACTTTGATGGAGTTGTGGTGAGTGGGTTGAAGGTTGGAGCATCGCTGGTGAAAATCGGGTCTTGATGCCAACAAACTTAGATTGATGGACCATTATAGGGAATATCAATCGGCTATCTTTTGTAAGAAGACAGAGTTCATGTCCAGGGAGATAGCCACAGCACAGAATCGACCAGCTCAGCTCTTTCGAACTGTGGACAGACTGTGCAATCCAGCCTGTCTGCAGATACAGAGAGTGTTTTGACAGGAAAAGTGTGATGAGTTTGCTCAGTTCTTTGCTGATAAGATGGCTGATATCAGGTCCGAGATTTGACTGGCTAGTTCCAATGGGGGTGGCGGTGGTTGATGGGAGGCTGAAGTTCCTCGGTTTGGCTGGTCTGACTTTGACTGGTTGGAGACTGTAGATGTCATGCAGATTGTCCAGAGTATGCGGCTGAACTTCTGTGGTTTGGACCCGGGCCCAACCTGCCTCCTTGTGGGGTGTGTTGAAGTCATCAGCCCAGTCCTAGCAGAGATTGTCTGGTGTTCATTAGAGAAAGGTGAGTTTCTGGACTCCCTGATGAAGGTAGTGGTGTCTCCCCTCCTTAAGAAATCTTCTCTCATCCCAGACTGTCCTTCCAACTACTGGCCAGTCTCTAACCTCCCCTTCGTGGGAAAGGTTATTGAGAAGGCGGTCACGCAGCAGTTGGAAAATCATCTTACCATCTGTAATATATATGATCCTTTCCAGTCAGGATTTCGGAAGAGCCATAGCAAGGAAACTGACCTTGTTCAGGTGCTCAATGATCTCCTGATAGTGAGGGATCAAAAGAGCCATTCCATCTTGGTTCTTTTTGATCTGTCTGCAGCATTTGACACTGTGGTCCATGTGGTGTTGCTAGAGCATCTGCAGATGATCTGTGGCCTGTCTAATACAGTCCTCAGATGGTTTCCATTCTTTCCTCACCAGCAGATCCCAGAGGGTGGTGTCCGGGATTTATTCCTCTGACTCATACTGTCTGATGTGTGGGGTACCGCAGGGCTCTGTGCTGTCACCCATGTTGTTCGCGCTGTGAATGCTGCCATTGGGAGACATTGTAAGGTGGTATGGGTTGGGTTTTCACTGCTATGCAAATGATATCCAACTTTACCCGTCCTTTGTGCCTGAGCAGGATAGGGCGGTCTTGGTGTTTAACAACTGCCTAGCCAAAATTCAAGCCCAGATGAAGGCCAACTGGCTGAGGTTGAATCTGGATAAGACCCAGGTTCTAGTGGTGGATCAGGGTCTTTGAGTAGAGGGGTTGGCAGCTGACTCTGCCTTTGGGCTTTGGCTTGGTGGTAGCCAGCTGTTGACCTCTGAACAGGTGCAGAATCTGGGTGTTATTTTTGTCAGCCATCGTTAAGCCTTCTTTTTACCATCTGAGGAATATCGCCCGGATTAAGCACCTTGTTCCACCTGGTCACTTACCTACTTTGGTCTATGCCTTTGTGACCTCCCATCTTAACTACTGTAACTTCCTGTACCTAGGGCTACATGGGGTTGATATCTGCCACCTGCAGCTGGTGCAGAATGCGGTAGCCAGGCTGTTGATGGGACTGCATCGATCTGGTCATGTCACACCTGTGCTGCGCAGACTGCACTGGCTGCCAGTTCAGTGGCAGAACACCGTTAAGGTCGGCTTGCTGACCTTTCAAGCCATATATGGACAGGGTCTGAGTTACCTGCAAGAGCTCTTGGTTCCTTACAACCCCCTCTGTCAACGAGGGATTGCTAGCGATTCCAAGGGTATGTTTATAGACATCTGGTGCTCGTGCTTTTTCTTTTGCAGTCCCTACCCTGTGGAATTCTCCACCTCTTCGGTTGAAAGAATGCCTGACCATTGGGAGGTTTAAGCTAGAACTTAAGACCTATCTTTTTAGAATGTCCTTCACAGACAATCTTAATTAATTAATTATTTGTATATCTGTGATTTTATGCTTGGTATTTTTTTTTAAAGCGCCTTGATTCTAAGAAAGGCGTTATATAAATAAAGTTTGCTTGCTTGCATTTCTACTGCCCCCTTCGACCACTCCGATCCACCAACAAGGGATTGCTACAGGTTCCCAGGATTTAGTTGAAGACATTTGGGGCTCAGGCTTTTGCATTTGTGACCCCTACCCTGTGGAACTCACTACGTCATGGGATACGAGAGTGTCTGACAGAGGAGAGCTTTAAAACCACTCTAAAAATGTACCTGTTTGACCTTGCCTTTCAGATTATTGATTTTTGTAGCAGTATTATTGGATTCATTTTTATGTTTTTAGCAAGATATTTATTGTGTGCCGGCCTGCCGGCGCAGGGGCAAGGTGCTGCCCTGCGACGCTGGTGACCCAGGTTCAGGAATGGACCTGGGTCATCGGAGGGCCAGCTGGGGGGAGAAGGATTCAGTGTCCAGTGACTGCTCTCCTTCTCCAGGGGGGAGAGGGAGTGGAGTGATCAGTGCACTACGGGCACCTAATGGAGGCTGGGTGTACCGTAAGGCACTGACACCAACAAGCTTGGGGGGGCAGTGGGAACACAGGTCATCATTGCATGTGCCCACCCCCATGCACAAGGAAACACTCAGCTGCCTGCCACCTAGATGAAGCCAGCCCCCTCTGCGACAACTAGCTCCCAGGGCTGACTCTCCAACCTATCTCATTGATTGCAGCACTTAGGGCTGGTGTAACAACCCTGCCCTGGGGTGGGCAAGCCAGGGGGTATTGGAGAGTCATGGCTGGATGTTAGAAGTGGAAGCAGAAGGGGTCCATGACCTGGCAGAGGTACCAGCAGCAGGATGGTGATATAAAGCATACTAAATTAAAAAAATATATATTTATTGCGTTTTAATTGTATGTACGCTATGATCAGTGTGAATAGTACTTTATAAATAAAGCTTGAATCGAATCAAATTGAATTATATGGTTTAGCAGGCTGATAATGATGCCACTCAGCTGCTTCCTTGGTGGTGTCATGTAGATGAAATGATGCAGGCACTGTGTGATAGGTGTGACTGAATCCTTTTAACTACACAAAGTTTTCATCCATCACCCAGCAGAACAACATCATACGAACATACGAATTTGCCAGCAGAAATAGGCCACCTGGCCTATCAAGTCTGCTCAAGTGTGCAGCTAGCACTCTCACCTTGCAGTTGCCCTGCCCCCAGTTACCCCCCTCACCTTGTCCCATCCCCTTTTGAAACCACCCACTGTCTTACAGGCTACCACCTCCTCTGGTGGAGCATTCCATTCTGCCACGACCCTCTCCATGAAAAAGTGTCTCCTCATATCCATCCTAAATCTACCTCCCTCCAAAATAAGGCCATGCCCTCTTGTATCCCTCCTCCTCTTCAGCCTAAGTATCCCTTCAGTGATTGCCTTGTTTATCCCCTTTACATACTTAAAGGTCTCAATCATATCCCCCCAGTCCCTTCTCTCCTCCAAGGAATATATGTCCAACTCTCTCAGCATCTCCTCGTATGGTCTGTCTTCCAATCCCTGGATCATCCTTGTTGCCCTGCGTTGTACCCCTTCCAATAATTTCACATCCTTCTTCAGATATAGGTGCCAGAATTGCATGCAGTACTTCAGCTGCGACCTGACCAGTGTCCTGTATAGAGGTAGGATCACCTCCCTGCTCCCAGAGGAAATCTCTTTTGTGATACAACCCAGCATCCTGTTGACTTTCACTGCCACCTTCCTACACTGCTCTGTATTGTTCAGCTTCACTGATGGCCTGTCACTGTCGAGCCTCCTGTAGTCTGAGCTGCATTGGATGCAACAGTGACATGCCTCTGAAGCCTGTTACTCTACTCTTACCATAATGTTTGCTTCAAGCACATGAAAGCAAACGTAAAGAGCCACAAACTTGTTATGCAAATGCAAATATATCGCTATGCGATGTATACTATTGCACTGCAACTCGGCCGAGGTTGACATTCCACTGCAATTCATCCTACAGATGCTGGCTGCTGCATGTTTTGGATTTGGCCATGCTGACCCACTCAAAAGTAAAAACAAAGCATTTGCTTTTTGCTATGCCAAGTAGCTTTAAAATGGGTCACTGGTTACATTCATAAACACAGTCATTTTAGACAAATGTTATTGTCAACACTGCAGTTAAATATTCAAAATACTGATTTTTTTTTTTGCTGTCCCTGATATTAGGAATAAGTCATCATATTCTGATTGCATGGAAATCACCTTCACTGCTTTCTTTTAAAATTAGCATAGACATTTTACTAGATTTGTTATTTAGGCAAGACACACTTCTTTCAAGGGTTAAGAGAGATGTGAGAAAGTTCTATTTTACTGAAAGGGTGATGAATCCATGGAACAGTCTGCCAGGGGAGGTGGTGGATGCCAAGACCCTAAATGATTTCAAGCATGGCTAGGACAGAGTGAAGGGTTTGGTGGTTGCTCAGGTAGGGTAGAAATGGGGAGGTGAGCAGGGGGGTGGACCAGGAGGGATAAAACTCCACATGGACACTATGTTCCAGGGCAGATAGGGAACTCTGGGCAGGCTAGATGGAGCTTTTGTCTTTTTCTGCTGTCACAGGCTATGTTTCTTAAGTGATAAACCTTATACTGTACTGCACATCTAACTGTACTCTTGTTACATACCCACAAAGATGTTTCAATTTGTATTGAAGGGGGTCAGAGTCTATAGCCAAGTGGTATTAGACACAAGTGGCTGGAGCCCTATATAACATGGCTCATTAAATCTGTTTTTCACCCCTTAAACCAAAACTTCAAACTTCACTGCAACAGATTGTTTAATGTCTTCATGCAAGATGATCCTGAAAATGGGCTCATACCCAATAATTCTAGCTTGCCTAAATATAAATTAATTAATTTATCATTAAACAATTTAGCACTTTGAGTGCCACAATACTGTATCTACTATTATACAAAGGGTCTCAGAGATGATGCAATCTGATTGTCTGTCAGCATTCTGAGAGTCTTACATTAATCTATGTTACCCTGTAACATACAGCCTGATCACCAAAGTGCATAAATTCTTTCTTTCAGCATTCCATCATCTGGCACTGTTGAATGACTGTAATGATGCATTATAAAATGGCAAGAAACAATCTAGAAATCTCATTGGCCAAGACAGATCAGCTGACCGTACATTAATTCTCTGTATACGCATAGTCATCCTGGTCCTAAACCACATTACACAATGAGCAGATCAGTCCTCCTACAACCAGAACTATCCTCCGTCTCCCTACAACCAGAACTGATCTTCCACCACAAACATGGCTGTTACCGTTACACTGTAGAAGGCTTCAACTGGGCCCTAAAATTAAAATGATCTTAAATATAAAATAAAACAAATTAATTAAATGCTGTTTACCAGATTGTCACACTCTCCTTACACATATAAACAAATTAGAAACATTAAGTATTATTTATATAGTTTTCATTACAACTGTTTGTTTACTAACGGTGAAAAATCCCCCTTCTATCTTTACATGCTCATCAGGGAAATCTCTTCTGCTTTCCATGACAAGTGAAATAACTGAGTCTCTGGCTCTAAAACAGGCCTTTGTTGTCTGTGTGTACAGTATGTTAGTAGAGGAACATTCTGCTAGTAGAACTGAACAGCATTTTGAATCCCTGTATTCCATGGTAAACATTCCATGATAAACATTCCATTTCTTGAATGTGGAGAAACACAGAGGGGGAAAAAAAACAGAATGAAGAAAGTAAGCAATAATACTACTGTATATAAACAAAGAGAAAAGGTGGTAAATTACTCGCCCTGCAGTTTATCTTTTAGGACAGAGTGAGCAGTTCATGATGCTGTCAGTGAGTGTGGCAGTTTTGAACCACGCTCATGCTTACAGCACTGGGGAACTGAGAAGCCTCTGTTATGGCTTCCTTTTAGTTTTATCTACAGACTGAAGCGAATGAAATAAAATAAGGGGACTATGTTTCATACTTAGAATGAGAAAAACAGCATTTGTGAATTGTGACTGACAGGGAAATATGAAGCTTAAGTGGGCAGGGAGGTACACACTGTATAACACTGCTTTAATCTAGTACCAGTAGGTGGAAGGACTATTTTATGTTAAAAGCACAGGTTCACTTACATTTTTACTTATTTAAAACTGTGTTTAAAAATAAAAAAAACTGTTTCTAAAAATAAAGGGACATTTTATAAGTGCAATAAGACACTTCGGGGTTGTGCATTACAGTGTGATAACTGCACTCCTAGGGACGACCAGCACTCAGCCTTCGGCCTTGTGTCTAACTACACCCATAGCAGTGTGGATATCAAACCATAATGCACAACCCATCGTGTTTTATTGCTTACTTCTGTTTCTGAATCCAATTTGTTGAAAAGTCCATGGATCTCACTCTTTTATAAAAAAATATCCCTCTCAATCAGGAAAATACTCAAAAGGTACAGTTCTAGCACTTTCTTTTGGAATACGTTTTTTATAATATCAATAAGGCATTCCCAGGAGTTAGATTAACAGTCATTTAATCACTCTTTGGCAATTTTTCACTCAGTTATGCATGGTGCTACATTTCCCCCAAGGGAGTGATTAACAGACGGTTAATCTAACCCCTGGCCATGTCTTGTTGCCTAATTGGTACACTATTGGAATCGGCAGACAGCAACAAGTGACACAAATCCATCTGCCAAAGCCTACGACCACCCCAGGGATGACTTAGTGTGCCATGGTACTGTAGGAGAAAGCCTAACAATAATGGTGCTGAAGATCCAGAACCTAACGTAGTGTCCACAGTTCTAAAAACAAGTAAGGGCCTTAATCAGAAGGTAGAATCATTTAATTCTAGACCTCTCTTCCTGGAAGCAACAAAAAAGATGTGTTTATGACTGAGTCTAAAGATGGTGGTGTAATCTCAAACAGAGCGCTGACTGCAATGTCAGTGGTGGTTAAAGAAAATAAATCTTGTGACTCCACTAGAACATTTAGAGCACACTTTCTGGATCATGAATGTGTAGCTGACTTGTGTACTAGAGTCTGCAGAAGGTGTCAGGAGGTCTAAACCTCACTCTCAGGTTCTTGGCAATATTGGGAATGCAAGTAATCACAGACACATTGCATAAGAGTAATAAACTTGTTTATTACTAACAAAAAGGATAAAATCACAGTTGCCCTAAGCAGTTCTTATCAATATGAACCGGGAGCCAGTGCTAAGCATTCCCTATACCTCGAGGTTTCTTTGTGTCTCTTGGGATCTCCAAGGTACAAGACTAGTGTATCACATTATATACCTATGATAATTACTATGGTTACTGTAAGATAGAAACATTTCTAGTTACAGAGATGAGCCCTATTGGCTAAATTAGAGGTGGCTCCACGGTCCAAGATAACATTATACAATTCTGTAGTAGTCATCAGTTTGTGAACAAAAGAGTTCTTATACAGACTGTTACATAACTCATTGTAGTAGTACAAATCACCAAAAGGTGGTAATACTGACTTACATATCATAATTATTCCAAGGACACAGGTGCCTTGGCATCTTACAAGTAAGAAATACACAGAAAATACATAGAATATATGTATTAGCAAGCAAAGTGTATTACAACAATATGCATACATATCCTGACATCTACTCTTGTATGGTAGATGCCTTTAGCCCTATATGTTAGTATAACATATGCTTAAGCGCTAGCTGTCTACGGTGTACCTCTGAGGGTACCAATTAGGGTGCAGGGACCTCGTGTAACAAAGGGGATAACTCAGTAGAACAGTGCTTCTTAAACTCCAGGACACCATTACTATTCTCCAGGCCTACCATATTACTCTGGTTTACAGAGATGGAAAGAAGAAGCAATTCTGGAGGAAGTTACTTTTAAAAAATAACAAATATGTTACACTTACTTGTAATTCCCAAGTCTGTATAAGTTAGTATCTGTACTTATTATTTCTGTAAACTACTTAAGAAGTAACTATAATAATAATGCTTATCACTTTTTGTGTTGCATTGTATTATTTTCCATGATGTATTTCCTGCAAATGTAAATGTGAGTTTTACTTGGAAACAAATGAATTCTGTAGGGAAAATGTTGAAATGCCAGATAAATGTAAACCCTGGGTTTGTTACAGTTCTGTCTGGTTCTGGTTATATGTGTGGGAATATGGCTGTGAAAGGACAACTTATCCCATTTAATAATAATCAAAACATTGTATTTCAGTAACTAATTAATTTTAGAAAGTAATATTGTTACAGTTACTTATTATGTTTTTTGAAAGTATTCAATTACTAATACCAGTTAGAAACACAGTTATACAACCCTTCCTTGGCTTGCATGGACATGCATACCAGTCAGCTGCTGCTGTACTGTTCCTCAGCTGAGGCTGAACCATATTTCAGGCACAGGACCACAACACCCCGCCCAAAAGATGAACACTCCATCTTTGGTGCATTCGTTCACACCATATAGCAGTCAGGGTCTCCCCTGAAAGGAACTTGCTGTTTGCAACACCCTTTCAGTGTTTACTTACATGCTCTGCAGTACTAACAATAATCTACACTAAAAGTCCTTAGACTCCAACATTCCAGAACCTCCGCTGCTATCATGGTGCCCATCCTGGAAACTCTCAGGTAACTGAACATGGAAGTATGTCAGTCTAAATCTCTGTATCAATCAACAGCTGCTGCTCTGTAGGACCCATATCCCTTTAGGTGGCTGGTGAGCAACTTGTGGCAAAGTTGTCCCAAAGGCATGCCTCACACTCTTACACTGACGTTCTAAGCTCCTATGATGTAACTCCCTGTCACAGACACTATCAATTGATATCCTCCAGCCATGGCATTCTAGTAATCAAACCTGTGACCCTTGCTGGTAAGAGGGTGTTCTTACACTGTGACAAAGAAATTATTTTCATTCATGGAAAAAGCAGAGGTGGACTGATGCATTCATCCATCACACCACACAAGGGTGTTAGCTAGTCCACCCTTTACTCAGTGACTAGCACAGGGATAATTCCCCTCCTCCCATGACAGGAACCTCCCCATAAAAATTGAAAAAATATTAGAACAACCAAATTAGTCTGTCTGTGGCATTCCTAAACCCCCTTCACCCAGCAGCTCAGGCCCACCATGAGTGTCATAATTTGAACTCCACTGAGTGTCCCCAGAGCTCTGCAGCATTGTCGTCCATGTTTACCATATATCAGGAACCTGCCATTCCAATGTACATCAACATTTGCCCCAAATCAAAGGTTCACAGCTTCCTCAGCAATGATATCTTTCATGGTTGTCATGCTAGCACACTTCTTGATCTGTTCCACAGCCTTTACCCCCTCTGTCAGATAGGTGCTGTCCACCACATCTCCACCAAGGGTGAACCTTCTCTCAATAACCATGTTAGTGGTCTTGGGAGCACAGTCATTCCTCCTCCTGGGGCATATCCCACTGGTGTCCCACCCAGTCCTCATGGACCTGGTCCAAACAACGTGATGAGGTTCCAGCTGTCATCCCTTTACTGCCCCAACTAGTAACCATCCTCACCTCTCCCACAAGAGAAGGAAAGCTTAAAAATGTATAGAAACCTCTTTACTGGGCTTAAATAGGCTGGTATAGTATGCAGGTATACAATATACATATTTACAGCCATGCACAATCAGCACTTTACTATTCTTGTTGCAAAAGTACCATTTGTCTTGTACTAAATATGCAGTTTGTTTTAATTTTAGACTTACTGTTATGACTCTTTGCTGTGCATAGTCTGAGAAACATTACTTCATATTTCATACAGCCTCACAGTTGACTACATGCAAGTACACTGTTAACTTTTGGTTTCAGAAAGCCCCTCTCCCCTATGGTTGGATATCAAAAGAGAAAACAGCTACTTTTTTATGTCTCATCCTATCTTGGGACTCTCAGGAGACACACATGTTGCTATTGATGTCTTCTTGTCAACAGCCCATTCTTGGGAATTATGTGGGGCTCCACCTGCAAGAGATAAAACAAAACAGACCTGCACAGCACCATATGCTAACACATTCCTGTGATCCATAAACTATTTTAATTCAGAGTCATAAATCCTATTTTGAGTAGTTCCTTTTGTAAACAGATCCTGCAAATAAAGCAAATACTCCAGTACAGTCTTTCAACATTACTTCAAACAAACAACCTCGGCAACTAGCCAACAACATTTTAATCTCTTCATGTGCCTCTGCAATGGTTCTTCTGATGCCATTGTGCGATAGTCTTTTTTAGGTGATATATAAATGTGTTATTAGTTTACACAAGTCCCAAACTCAACAGGACGAGTCAAAGAAGTTGCTCTTATTGCCATTTAAATTGCACTGGGCAGTAGTGTGCTGGATGAAACTTCTTCATCAATTTGCCATATTCAGCTATCTATAGATTAACCTTTTGCTTCATCATGGATGCATATATATATATATATATATATATATATATATATATATATATACTGTGTAGATATATATATATATATATATATATGTATATATTATATATATATTTTGTCAAAAACTTTGTTAATGCACCAGTTAGGGTCAAAGCAACAAAATCTGGGAAATGTGGCATTAGGGTTTTTATCCTAACACCACCCCCTAACCAGGCAGCACAGCAGGTGTGGGGTGTACCTCAGGGTTCTCAAGCCTAACACTCACCCCCATTCCATCTGTAAATAAGGTCAGATGTATAGACTGTCTGAGAATGGGGTGAGCGTTAGGCTTGAGAACCCCAAGATACACCCCACACTTGTTGTGCTGCCTGGTTGGGAAGGTGTGGGGTGTTAGGGTTTGAAACCCTAATGCCACATTTCCCAACTTGTGTCACTTTGACCCTAACTAGTGCATTGACAAATATTTTTGCAATTTAGTTTCTTACTTTTTGAGATAGTATATTGAAATACTTATGTTGCTGTGGGAGTGCAGGGTCTTTTGGACCCTGTGGTCCCATCCATCCGTCATGTTCCAGTATCTTTATTTTGATATGGGAGAACAGGGTCCTCCGTACTCTGTGCTCCCATCTATCCATTATTTTTTCATTATCTTTATTTTCGCTGTGGGAGAGCAGGGTCCTCTAGACCCTGTGTTCCCATCCATCCATCCATCATTTTCTGGTATCCTTATTTTGCTGTGGGAGCACAAGGTCTGGAGCACCCAGTGATCCCATCCATCCATCATATTTTGGTACCTTGATTTTCAAAATTAAAAATAAACATTGTGCAAGCAAACACAGTGGTTTACATAGTGTTCTAAACTTATTCTGTACCTCTGTGTTTGAGAATATGTCCCTCAATATGAGGGTCAATGTCCCTCATCATCCCTTATTTTGAGTGTTCCTGTCCCTCATTTTATTGATAAATGCTTGAGAGGTATGCCACCCCGGCCTATGATTTTATATTTATTTTGTAGTCTTTATTTTTCTTGGTTTTCAGTGGTACACCGACCCTTCAATAGTGGCCCTGGTCCCCATTAATGTTTTATTTAATAGCCCTGGTGTCTAGTGCCCCCCCTTCCCCAACAGCCTTGGCTGTCATGTTTTTTTTTCATTACTTATATTTATTGCCATTCCCCGGCCCCCTGCCCGAAACTCATGCCCCATATCTTACTTAGTGAAAAAAATTAGAATTTCATTGGTGTCCAGTGGCATCCCCACACCAAACAAAATGCAGGTATATTGCTGTAAATGAAGAAAACTGTCCCTAGATTTCTTTTACTTGTTTTTTAGTACTGTAAAAAAAAAAAAGTCCAGTGCTGATTCCAAAAGTAAGATGATTCTTTTTTCACCAGTTCTTTTTCATTCTCATGAAAAAGTAATCAGCTCACAAAAAGGATTGAAAAAAAACTCTAAGTCCGAAGTCATTTTTCATGAGTGGACTCCTTTCTCATGAGAACAAAAAAGGATTGGTGAGAAAAGAAGTTAGCGAGTGCCAAAAAAGGATGTAAATACTGGGAAAACACATTCCTGGTCCATGTCTGGAGTTTAGAAACACATAATACACCTCAAGAGGTCCCAATGAGAGAATACATGTTTTGGTGTCAGTGCAAGGCACCATATGGCTGAGTCATGGAACTGGTGGAAGACTAGTTTTGCTGGCTGAGGCACCTAGCTTCACCTGAACTCTTTCCTTCTAGGTTGCTTGAAATGACAAAGCAAAGAACCTTACCAGAGCAAGGGAAAGGATTAAGACTTCTTTTGGCTAGGCAGATTTACTGTGTGTTGTTATTTTTATTTTGTAATCACAGTGATTGTTACTGTTTGTTGACATTTTATTGCTTTATTTTTCTCTGATTCAAACTGTTGTTGCTGGGTGTACCTTCTGCTGCATTATTACAAGGTGTGCCTACAGTTGTGTGCTAACAGATTACTGCTGTAATCTTCTGATTCAAATTGTTTTTGCAAGGTATATCTTCTGTTACTGCTTTATTTTTCTCTGTAGCAAAGTGTTTCTTACAGGGTATATCTTCTGTGAAATTATTACAGGTGGTGCTTTACAGGTTTTATAGTTTTATCTATCATTAGGATAAGCTTTCAGGGTTACTGCATTTGTTGCTGACTGATTGTTTCTGCTCTTACCTCCTTGTTTCTTTTGTCAGTGGTTCTTCTTTTCAGCAGGGGAAGGGCCCAGCCACCCACCCATCCCCACCCACACTACACTCCTTTTAGAGGGTAGTACCCGTCATGTTCATTTTCTGTGACAAAGCAGGAAGGGGAGGATCAGTGGGGTATCCACACGGTGACCCCATTTACAGGGGCACTAGTAATTTAACTTGGTATAACAAGTTACACAAAAATAAACAAAACACAAACCCAAACTTTTGCTTTCATTTTTTTTCCTTCTAATTAGTCTGACCAGGTTATAAACCCAGCAATTTATCTGGAATGTATATCATTAACTGCAGGTACTGCAGAACACTTTTCAGAAGGGCAGTTCTATAGGACTTAGGACACTGTCCTACATGCTGGGCCATTGGAGATCTTAGGACTCAGTTCCAAGCAGTATGGGCAGAGATTGTGTGCCTTAAATTTCATATTCAAGAGGAAATATATTATAAGAACCACCCGCCATTTCTCCAACATCCATCAGAAGCACCTTGACCACAGATGGTAGTTGGTCCGGGAGGTTGGCAGGTGGTTAGGAGGGGAAAATCAGGTGCCCCATCACTCTGTGCTCTTCAACATATTACCTCCACAAACCATATAAAAACTACAAACAGTTATCTGCCTCTTTCTCCAAAATCAAACAATGGGGCAGAGGACACTACATAGCAGGACACTGCAGCACAGGAGCTAGCACAACAAAACTCGTTCAAAACAGGAACCAAAACAAAAAAATGCAAAAAGGAAATCCAATAAACTTCTGATCATAGGAGACTCCATGATTCAGGGAATCAATACCTATCTTTAGCCAGAGCTAATGGTCAGATGTCTCCCAGGTGCATCGGCTTGGAGAGACACTGACCACATTGCTAAAATTGTTCAGGAAGCAGGAGAAAACATAGACATCCTGGTACACATAGGGACTAACGATCTCACCAGCCAGTCAGTTGTGGAGACCAAGGAACACCTGATCAGGCTGGGTGACAAACTATCATCCATTTCAGCTGGCATCTCCTTCTGTGAGGGGGGGCCAGATGGACAGAATCAGAGAAGGGGAGATAGGGGAGCTAAACATGTGGCTCAAGGGCTGGTGCCAGGGAAAAGGACACAAATTTGTAGGGAACTGGCAACAGTTTTGGGAGCGACAGTTCTTTAAATTTGATGGACTGCCTCTGACTAAGGAGGGAATCAGTGCATTGGGGCAGAATTTTGACGTCTTTGCAGATTATTTAAACTAACAAATGGGGAGAGGGGTGCAGCACCCCAAACGTCAAATGGGAAGAACACCACTCCCCCCGCAGCTACTGGTCAAACAGGAGTTCAGCATGTTTGTAATTCATTTGCATCATCAGATAAGGAAAAAGTTCCAGCTCCCCATACGACGCACAGGGGAAATGCCAGACCTCATCCAACAACTAACACACTGAAATCTTGCCAATGGAAAATCATGTACACAAATGCTTGCAGTCTGGGAAACAAGATCCCAGACCTGCAGGCAATAATGATAGAGGCTAAACTGGACATAGTAGCAATTAGCGAAATGTGGTTTACTAGTAACCACACTTGGGAGACTTCAGTACCTGGCTATGTACTTTTCAGAATAGACTGAGGTTCAAAAAGGGGAGGGTGGAGTGGCCCTGTATGTCAATGAAAACATCAAAGCAGCAGAAATTCAGAATACACATGAGGAGTCAGAAGAATTGTGGGTCACCCTGGAAACAAGAAATAGGACAGCCATAAGAACTGGGGTTGTCTACAGGCCCCCACATTAGGGGGAGGACATAGGTACATTACTGTTAGAAGATATACAAAATATGACCACTACAGGAGAGGTTCTGATAATGGGAGACTTCAACATGCCAGATACAGATTGGTCAATACCAGCAGGAACATCTGCCAGAACTAGACACATGGTGGATTACCTGCAGGGGGAGGGCCTCAAACAACTGGTACAACAAATCACAAGAGACAGGTTTATCCTAGATCTAGTACTGACTAACAGGGAAAGGATCACAGATCTCCAGATAGAAGGTCACCCGGGGGCATGAGTATGTAATAAATATTTCCTTTATTACCTGTTTGCCCTGTGTTTTCCTTACTCAGCACATGCATACAAGAACCTGAATTATAAGCTGGACTTATAATTAACAAACCCCAGCTCAATCCTAACTATAGGTGTGCTACTTGCCCCTACTTTATACATATATATATATATATATTATATATATATATATATATATATATATATATATATATATATCTATTACCTCACCTATATGAACTTCTAACTTCTTCCCACTGCCCATGCAATGAATAAATACTCATATCAGAAAATGCCATCATTAGCACCTAACTTAACCTAACACAGTTTCTCCTCTGGCTCCCTCCAAAGTCACTCATCTCTGTGTTTTTCACCAGTTTCCTGGACCCATTTGGGCATGTACAGAAATTCCTTCCCCCAGTGGTACAACACAGTGCATTTAAGTTTTTGGTCTGTCTGCTTTTTAAATAAATCATTTGTGCCTGCTCAGGTGGCAGCCAGCATTTTAGATCTCTCTCATCTCTTGGCAGTATCGTGTCCAGCTCAGGTAAAGATGGTGAAGGATGCAACAGTCTCTTAAAAGGCATCCTCCAGCACCTTACCATTTGCCCAGTGGAGTATCCATGACAGTATGTAGTGGATGGGATCTGTGGTGGGCTTGGAATAATTCCTATCATAGATACTTGTGCGGCTCCTCTTCTTTTTCCTTACATTCAGGGCCATCTGTGTCTGTTGATGCTGGCATTGGATCAGACTCAATATTTGGTGTGGATACACTCTATCATGTTTTGGCTGGCCTTCGCCACCATCATGCTGACACCCTGGTTGAATCCTCACCAACATTGTCAGGTTACCTCCACCATTCTGAATCTCCACATGATTAGCTGTCATGCCCAGCAGTCACACCAGCTGCTGGTGACTCCTCTCTTTGCTCTTCACATGCTGGCATGGTATCACCAAGTTCTGTGAGTCAATCCAAAAAGGAGTACCAGGCTCTTGGTTAGTATCAGCAGGACAGTTAATCTTCTCCTCTACTACTACATTGTGATACTGCTTGGGCTGATTGTACAGTGGCTCACTGTCATAATCCTTCACAAACATTCCAGTCAAGTCAGTTTGTATTTATGTTTTGCAGTAGTGCCCTCAGGTCACCACCAGTCTTGGATGTCAGCTGTGCAGCTCATCACAACACATTCTGCACAGTGATTCCACATCAGGTCCCTAATGGAGGTTCTGGTCACACCTGAGTTGCAAGGCACATGCAACAGACCTGTACTTTGGCCATCTAAATCACCTCCCCATGTCCATTCCTCTTTGCTTACCTCGACAAGTAATTTTTAGTAACCAATATATGTTTTGTGACACATAGTCTTGTCTAGTTCTGTGAGTGGTCTGTTTTGGTTCTGGTATTATTCCAAGATGGCAGAGCAGTTGTATTTGCCCCCTTTATTGCACACTTATTGTTCCACATGTGAACCATATACTCTCTCTGTAAATCGGTGTAGTCCAAAAGTTCCAAATGCACCTCCTTGAGAAATGAAAGCTTTGATTCACTGTATCCAAATGTGGCTCATTTGCATGTCTGTCACTCACCCCCTAGCCTGTTTGTGTCCAACAAAATGGTGACAAACTTCTGTTCTCACACTTGAAAGGCAAATATCCACCTAAAATCTGTCTACCCCTCAGTGTGAGGCAGGGCCGGTTAGCATTTCCGGAAATATTTTTTTTTGTTGTTATTTGCAGTGCTTTCATTTATTTAGAATTTATCTGGTTGATCCTGTGTCCCTCCTGCCAGAATTGTGAACACAGAAGCCCTAGCAGTGTGCCCATAGCCTCCTACAGCTGTCACAAGGATGACATGTGACGTGGAGAGCAGCTGTGGGAATGCCCATAGAGTTACTGTATTGTCAGAGCTTTGGAATGTACATGTCTCAGTGCTATAATGAGACTAGGTATTGACTGCCAGTTGTCGTTTGTTAAAGGGTCTGTGCAAAAACTTAATGAAAGAACATTACACTGAAGAATTTTTTGACTGTGTGGATAGTGAACTTCTTTGTTTCTTGTACCCACAGCAACTCTTTTGTAAGACTTTTGACATACTCTGCTGTACACTGGAAAAAAAAACAACAGGAGTAAAACCACACAGGGAACTGGACATCAAACAAAGTCCCACAGGTATAAATAGAACATCCCATAGAATATTCAGGAAGAAGGTTTTTATTCACTCTTGTATGATCCCAATAATGCTAACCTTGCAGTTGGGGCTGTGCCCCTTGTTGCTAGAAGGAATTCTTTGCAACATTCTAAAGCAAATAAAAAGCTTATTCCTGGAGAATCGGGACAAAAGCTTAGCCGTTTGAAACTTAAACTATGACAGTACCTCGCCTCTCTTAGTAGCTGTGATTGTAACTCCTAAGATGGCACATCGTTCCAATCACTCTGAACACCATAATACCCTCTCCCCTGCCCCGGGTACCTTATTCACTACCAAACCTGCACTCTTTTCCAGCCCTCTACTCTATCTATCTGCATCCTTCTCCCTTACCCACCTCTCCATCCCATCCCCTTACCTCTCCCTGCCCACCTCCCTCTCCATTTCCCATCATTATGCCCCTATTTCTAATGCCCTCACCTCCTCCCAACCCTCCTTGGGTCTCCACACCTCTCCCCTCTCCCCTCCCCCCACTCCAACCCCCATCTCACCTACCCAAGAGCCTATTTTGACAATACATGCACTTCTTGACAATGTCGTTGCTGTGACTGCCACTTGTTGTTCCTTGCCTCCATAACCTGCACCCTGATATTTGTTATCCTATTTGATCTCCAAGTTTTTTTTAGTGCTTTTTGTTCTTGTTTGTCTGTAACCTGACTGTATTTATGCTTGTTGTTTGTCTTATAATGTTTGATGCATAACCTTTGTAAAAGAACCACTAGTTCAAAGGTATTTTTTAATCCCAGATCTCAATAAAATAAAAATTATATAGAATATCCCCTTTTTATGCTGTGTTCATTGTATGTTTATTGAATGACTTTCAGTTGCTTTAGAGTGGTTGTAATAAAGAGCAATGAAATGAAAGTGGTATAAGGGTCTGCTTGCTGACTTCATCCTGCATCTTAATGGTGACTGCCATGTGGCTAATGACTGATAGCAAACCTCACATAACCTAACACAAGAGATAAAGTGAGGGATAGTGCCCACTCATCTTTCCTGACCTTATTCTTTTCCAGGTTTATTTCCCTTCAGTGTAGCAGTTTGCTTTTCCTATGAAATATTAAATCACTTCTGCTTATGTTAACTATCTTTATGTGACTATTTTTTTTTCTCAAGAACTATACAGACTCTGACCATACTATTTGTAAGGATGTACACTGATTGTCTACTGGTGCATGCAGTATGAGCACCAATTGATGTGGACCACAAATGCCAGCAGCAGCAGACTACTAGGCATTAATTGTTTAGCTCTCTTCTCCACCATATGCAGTCTGTTATCATATGGCTCACAAGGACTCTGTGAATGCATTAAAAAGCTATGTTTCATACAGGGCCTTTCATGCTCGTGCACCATGATGTCAAAATGGCTGGCAAAAAAGCTGAACATCCCCTACAAGCCCTTTACTCCCTAAGATCTGTTGACAATGGTACCTCAACCTCACTATGTTGACTACATAAGTCTGTAACTCTGCTGTTTTTTTTGGAGGGGTAGGAAAGGGGGGAGGAGGGGGCAGAATATATCTCCTACTTTTGTCATGCTAATGCTGAATATTCCATGTATAATTTTGATCTATTCTCTGTATTGTATTGTAAAATCTTTAATAAACTTTGAATTGAAAAAAAAGCTGAACACGCTTATATCAAAGAATCACTTCAGCACTTTTTGCCATTCAGAGGGCTTAGCTGCCCACCTCACTTGATGCCATGATGCACACATGAAAGTCTCTATTTTCCTAATGCCACAACTATTGGGGGAGGAGTAAATTATCTGAAAAGATGTTGCATCATTTAATGTCCTATACTGCCTTTCTCTCTATCAGTATGTGCACAGCTACATTCTAAAATAATAACAATCTTTACTGTAAAAGTGTAATGGAAATCTGGAGTGGGGACAGCAATAAAAGTCTTTTAAATATACTGTATTGTTTAAATCGGGCAGTAACTGATGTAACCTTGGACTTATCTCTTATTGTTTTAAAGCTAAAGTTGGACCACATTTATTGGATCAGTCTCACTGTCTTTGCTCACAAGTTTTGCTCCACCAAAATTTATTTTGAATCAAAATGTTTGCTCAATCATGTGTGCGTACTCACTTTTATATTGTGCTGTTGCGTATGTGTTCTAATTGTCAGGGGTGTTTGAATATGTTTTTTTTTTATCTCACGCTACTACCTGTTATACACAAAATAAAAAAAATGTCACCCTCAAATGGAAATCAGTGAAAAAATGCCCATGATCTAAGTGCTGGATGCAGAAAGGTAATAATCCTGGCCCAGGGTACTCCCATGTCTAGGGATATGTAGTGAAACTGCTCACCAGGAGCTCCTTGCACTCAGTAGTATCAGGTTGCTTGACTGCTTGCTGGAGTATGTGGATGGATATACCTTTTCTCTAGAAATAAATGCACTGACCCACTAGACATCAAGCACCTGACTTTACTGAAGGGCTTCATGTCAAAATTATTTTTTAGTTAGAAATCACAGGTCCAAGGACCCAAGTACATCATCTCATGCACAGTTCATTACAGAAACTCGGTTTTCATACTGTAGGTATGTAGATCACTGGGCCATGGCCACTGCTATCCAGGGAATTGATGTTCATTGTCATTGAATTGCCTGAAGAGGGTACATGTAGGTTTACTGCAATGCCTGTTTTTGTTTTCTGGTCTATAATGTTTTTCTATGTCTATCTAAGCACTGTGCATTTTTAAGAGTATTTATATTTTATGCATGGCTAACTCCCTTATGAAACCTGTCTCCTAAGTCATACCTGAAAATTAGCTCATGCTCAGAATGCCTTTCCCATGGTTGCCAAACTTTGAATTTAAATGTAACTGTCATCCTAGTGTTAATTCAAAACAGTGTTACTGTTAATTGCGAAGCCTATAAATTCTTCAAGAAAAAGCATCCTTTCAAAAAGAAATTAATTCCAAGTTTTGAAGTGTTCACCATTATAACCTGTAGCCACATACAGTACCTCAATGCATTTTTTTTTTATTTTGAAATATCATTACTCACTTAGCCCAGAAGAGGCAATAACTCATTTACAGTCAAGACTTACTTTAAGTCATTGGTACAAATGATTGGACTGAAGCACTGAGTGTTACAATGACTTGCTCAAGGGTTAGCAGTGTATAAGTGACTCTGGCAGGCCTGGTGGCAATGATGGTAGAGGTGCTGGACACCACACTTCACACCACACTGGTGATCTGGGTTTGGATATGGATTCAGGATGTTGGGATGAGCTGGGGCAGGAGAGGCTACAGCATCTAGAGATCTGCTCTCCTCTCCCAGGGAGGGAGAGTTACACCACCTGACATTAGCCTGACCCCTAGCATCATGGATGTATGGCAGCCAGGGGTCTGTCAGGACAGAGAGTGGAAGGGTAGCTGCCAGTATTCAATGTACAGCAGCATGCACTGGACATCTAGGAGGCATTGCAAGCTCAGTCCTTGGACAAGGAATGAAAATTAGAAAAATGTATGCCTTGGTGGCTGCTGACATCCAGCCACCTGGCAGCCATGCACCCAATGAATACCCAGTCCATGCTGCCTTCACACAATGGTAAGTCCTAATGGAAAATTGGGGAGATGGGACAGTGGTGAATGGTATCTAGAGGGCTGTGCAGGGCTAGGGAAGAAAGCAGCATTAACTGAAAGAAATAAGAAGTGGCTCCAGAAGGATTTGACCCTGGATCTTTTGGTTCCCAAGTGCTTTAGGCACTAGACCTGTTGCCCCTTATGTTTCTTATTATGCTAATTGTAACCTACCAAGTGTCTTCTATAAAAGTGACATGTTGCATGACATGGGGCCATCCTCCATCCTGCCATCTGTATGATGTGAATTTTAAATAAATAAATAATTTATTTATTTTTATTTATTTAATTTTTGTTACCGGGAAGGCCCACTGAGACAAGATGGTCCCTTTTTCATGGAAGACCCGGGGTTAATTATAGAGAATCATGAAGCAGTTGGCATACACATTATACTAATATGAATAATAATAGGACATATATTACAAGGAGTACAAGAATATTAGTCAAATTTTCAGGGCAAGTCATTAGGCTTGAGGAACAACAGATTTCAAATAGCAGTCACAGAGTATGGCAAGACAATAAATTACAACATTTTATGGACAACAGTGCAGCAAGATAGCCCCTGATCAGCCATAGCATAGCATAGCAGGAGCAGTGGGATGGTTTCAGCAGGTAAGTTGTAAGCTCTTTTTTTAAATTCCTTAAGCAGGTAGAAGAGTGGACGCTACATGGGCGTACATTCCAGAGGGAGGGAATGGAGGAGGAAAAAGATTGGGCTTCACAGGAGTTGTGAAGCTTAGGTAATCGGAGTAACAGGAGTTCCGAAGATCTTAAGGTTCTTGTGCACTGCTTAGGCTGCAGCAGATTTTTTAGACTAGGTGGTGAGGTGTCATGCCTAAGTCTGTAAGCTAAACATAAGAAGAAGATGGAAGGTTTGATACCTTTTATTGGACCAACAAGTGTCTTGTACAAAGATGGAATTATACACAAGCTTTCGGGGCCACACAGGTCCCTTCTTCAGGTGAATAGCAAAACTGAGCAACAAGCAGTATTTATATCCACTGTGGTGCAATTAAAAATCAGGAAGTGAAGTAGGAAAGTGATAAAGGGAACTAGAGATGAAAATCTAAGATGCGAAAAATAAAAACATTAGAAGAAATGGGAAGGGTGCATAGTAGGAACAGGTCAGTAGGAGATGAAAGGAAACTAAAGGGAAGACAAAAGCATGCAGACAGGATTTGAGATCAGCAGCTGGCTGAAAGGGTAGAATGGACAGGAGATGCCTAATAGATGCAAGGAAATCAAGAAATTTGGAGAAACAGAAGAACAAAGGTCTAGATAAACAGAGGTGTGAAAACAAGAGGGAATAGGTGGAACTGAGGAGGTACTGGTAAAAAAAACAGAACAGGCAGAACAAATATAATAGTAAGAGAGAAACAGAACCAAAGTGTAATAAATAGAGGCATGATTGTACACAATAAAAAAAAATTACAGTTTACCATAGTGGGTCATGAAACCGATGTCCCGATTCAGTCCAGAAATGTTAAATTTAAATTATTTTGTATATTTCAATTCCCATGTCCTTCTGTCCTGTGTGTTTCTGAAGTTGCCTCTTAGTATCAAGACAGATAAATCCAAGAGAGAGTGATCTGTTTGTGAAAAATGGTTTCCTCCTGGAGTGCTGATAATCTGGTTTACTATAGTGTGACGGTGGTGATTCAACCTGGTTTTCAGTGGTTGTCTAGTTTCCCCAATATAGCAACCATTTGTGCATTTCTTGCATTGAATTAGGTAAACCATATTGCTGGATTGACATGTGTAGGATCCATTAATTTGTATTATGTTGTTTTGGCTTGTCTTAATGGTGGCTTGTGTGCATATGTGGGTGCATGTCTTAGATCTTGCCATGTTGCATGGTGTTGTCCCACTTGTTTTCTGGTTATTTAGATATGCTGGGAGTTTGTTATGAATCATTATGTTCGAGAGGTTGGGGGCTGCTTATAGGCAATGACAGGTGGTTCAGGGAAGATGTCTTTCAGTGTTTAGGCTAAACATAGGAAGGGGTAGGCAAGTCTACCCTTAAGGGAAGGCCAGTTTAGGGAATTTAGCACTGTGCAGTGGTGTGCAAGCGGTTTCGTCGAGTTGGCAAATCTCCCTATTCTGTGGTACAGAGTTCTCATCATTTGCAGCTCAGTAGCCTCTTGGAGTGCAGTACTGGAGAACCATGGAGAAGGGTGGGAAGAAGGGTAGTTTGGGCAATTTTGCAGTGAGATTCAGGGGTAAGGAAGGGGCTTAAGCGGTATAGGAGACCTAACTTCAAATTTATATATTTAGTTAGGTGGTTGAGGTAGGTTTTGTATGTGCATTCCTGGTCAAGTTAGACCCCCCGGTATTTGAAGGAACTGACCACCTCCACTATTGACATGTGAGAGAGGCAGAGATTGAGCTTTTCAGCACGATCCGAACCAAGACTTTGTGAGCCAAATAGCATAGCTTTAGTTTTTTTCCCATTCAGGACCAGTTTGTTATCAAGAATCAAATTTTCCAGTGATATAAGGTCTCCACCTAATTGCTCATTTAGTTGCATTGCATTTGGAGCAGCCCTGTACAGTACTGTATTATCTGCATATAACACAATTTTGGCTTCTTCAGTGTGCTGAGGGAGATCATTTATGAATAGCAAAAACAGCAGCAGCCCAAGGATTAATCCTTGTAGGACCCCATCCAGTATGGGTCACTGGTTAGAGACAGCACCTCACCACTTCGATATTTGAGATCTATCCTCCAGATAGTTGGTGAACCACCGTAGTGGGAGATTGTCTAGGCCCAGAGATTCCAATTTTGTAACTAGTAGGCAGTGGCAGACCAGATAGAATGCTTTTGTGAGATCTATAAAGACCCCACCTACTAGAGGTCCTCTATCTACAGAGTTTAAAATATCAGCAGTCAGGCTGACAAGAGCAGTGTCAGTTCCATGATACTTTATGAAACCATGCTGTTCAGGCATCTATATCTCATAGCTCTCCAAATAGTCTGGTACTTGATTATAGATAAGCATTTCCAAGATCTTATTTAGCGCAGGTAGAATTAATATCGGTCTGTAGTTTTCTACCATTTCTCTGGACCCCCCTTTATGCACTAGAGTGACCAGTGCCACTTTCCATAAGGAGGGTAACTTCCCTTCTATAAGTGATCTATTGAATAGCCAGGTAATAGGGGAGGCAATGACCTGGGCAGCTAACCTTAGTAGCTTGGGCTCAAGCTTATCATAGCTTGCGGATCCTATCTCATTAATCCTCTGCAGGAGCTTTAGGGCATCAGAACGTGTGACGAGTTTAAGATGAAACTTTGGTCATTGGGAGGGGGCTTTGTTTTTTTTTTGAATGAGGGGTGTTAGTTGGGGTTCTGTATTTGCCCAGATCAGCAAAGAAGTGTTTAACTCTCTTGCAGATTCAGCTGGATTCATGTGGTGTGACCCATTAGACACTATGGGCCAGATATTCAAACTGCGCCATTTTGTGGCTCAAGCCCCTGCGCCACTCAAAATAGTTGTGCAGGGGTGTGGCCAGGGCGATATTCAACGGAGTTGTGCTATGGCAGAATTGCTTTGAATATCATCTCCTGGCCACCCCAAGTGTGCATGGCACAGTAGAACTGTACCAGCGCAAGTGGTCAGAATGGAGCATTGAGATATGGTGGTGCAAGTTCCATTGTGCCATGCACAGCACCTCCGATATTCAACGGGTGACATGCAAATGGGGCAATAATTTATGCAAGGCGCACGGGGGGGCCATTTGCATCTGATTACGGCCCCATTTGCATGCCATTAGCATGCAGGTGCGCCGATCCCCGACGACTTGCACCTGGCGCTCTGCAAGGCAGCAGCCATCGGGGACCGGCGCCCTACCCAGCCGATTAGCGCGGGGCGTCCCGTAAGGGACAATGAAGAGCTCAATCCCTGGTGGTCCAGTGGACCACAGTATGTCGCCGGCAGAAATGTACCAATCTCCCCCAGTAGCCCGATCGCGGGCGAAATACCCCACCCCCAGTAGCCCGATCGTGGGCATAACATTGTTTCCCCAGTAGCCTGATCACGGGTATATCATTGTTCCCCTGGTAGTCGATCGCGGGCATCAGACCTCCCCAAAGTCCAACATCCCTGGTGGTCCAGTGGACCACGAGTAGCCGATCGCGAGTGGCATTCCTCACCCCCACCGTCTGAAATCCCTGGTGATCTGGTGGCCCCACCCCACCCACCACGGGCCCCACCACCCCGCTCCCCCATCAGCGGCAGGCGGCAGCACCCACCTGCCTGCTGCCCGCCGCCCGCTGACTGACAGCTCGGTGAGGCTGCATGCTCACTGGTTCAGGCATGAGCCAATGGGCGTGCAGCCCATACCATATAAGTCAGTCCAGATATGAATGAATTCATTCATCCACATATCTGGACAGCTGCTATGGTATGGGCTACACCCATTGCTCATACCTGAACCAATGGGCGCAGCCCTACTAGCTATCAGTCGTGGGATGGGGTGACAGGCAGGGGTGCTGCCGCCCGCCAGCTGATGGGGAGCAGGTGGTGGGGCTCCTGGGCGGGTGGGTGGGGCCACTAGATCACCAGGGCTTCAGACTTGGGGTGAGGGAATGCCGCCATGAAGGGCTACCGGCGTCCACTGACCACCAGGGATATAGGACTTGGGAGGCCTGATGCCCGTGATTGGGCTACTGGGAACAACATTATGCCCACGATCGGCTACTCGGGGACAGCGTTATGCCTCGCGATCGGGTTACTCAGGGGTGGGGGTACACACGCCCGGAATTGGGCTACTGGTGGGGGTTACACTTCTGCCTGTGATCGGGCTACCCGGGGGTGGGGGGGACAGTTATGCCCATGATCAGGGCATGGGAGGGCACTGACAGGTGCGGTGGGAACAAGTCGAGGGCCACCCACAGGTGGCAACTGCTGTGTTGCACCCTGCAATGCGGCAGATCACCTGTGGGTGGCCCTCAACTTGATCCTTTTTTTTTTGGCTCAGCTTTGTGCAGGCACAGCTAAGGGCTGGGCCTGCATAACTCTGCATGGCCCTAGCTGAATATCGGGCTGTGCAGTTTATGCATGTCTCTTCCCCCTTCAGTTGTGCATGCCTTCATTATCATTGCGCTGTTGATCAGCATGATTTGGGGGGCACAACTGCCTCCTGCTGAATATCGCAGAATGGCGCATTTCGGACTTGCGCAGGCGCAACCCTATTGCACATGGCTCAACTCTTTTGAATATCTGGCCCAATGTTCACATTAGCTGAGGAGACTTTTCCATTTAGGAAGGTATTGATATTGGCCTAAAATGTTCTAGGGTCAGACAGGCTTACAGTTTGTAGGTCTCTCAGGTACCTTTTTTTTAGCTGATTTAAGTTCACTTGTACATTTGTTCCTCAGGGTTCTAAATTTCACTTAATCCTCAGTTAGGTTAGAGGATTTATAGGTACACCAGGCCTTTTCTCTTTGTCTCATGAGGAATCTTAGATCCCTGGCTAGTCATTTGGCGTTCTGTCCCATTTCCCTTATTTGCTTGTAAGAGATGTGTTTATTGGCAGAAGAGGAGAAGTAGTGTATAAAGGTATCAAGGGAATCATCTAATGTGTGGGCACATTTTATGTTGGCCCAATTCACTTCAGCCAGTGTCCTTAGGAAGGAAGCCTGGTCAAAGTGGAAGAAGTCCCTAGACAAGAAGGTTTAGGGGGGGAGGGAGTGGAAGTCATTTTTCCATATTACAAATGTCGGGATGTGGTTGCTATGTGAGTCACTAAACATTCCAGCCAGTTTAACTCTATCTGGCTGGGATACAAGAATTCAGTCCAGTGCAGGGTGATTGCCAGTTTTCACGTCTAGCCTCATTGGAACTTGAATTATCTGGGTCAGGTTGAGGTCCATTAGGGTGGACTTGATATCAGCTTTTGTTGGGGTGTCCCAGTGGATGTTAAAATTCTCTAAGATAATCTTTTCCAGTTGAGGTAGGCCCTGTACAGCCCCCATAAGTGCCTTAAAGGCAGCAGGGGTGTCTTTTGCGGGGGTTGTAAGCACAAGCAATAATCAGGGATTTGGCATCACCAAATGTTAATTGTACAAACAGAGCTTCATATTGGGAGCTGTCAGAGGTCCCAAGTGTAACTGGTTTGATGTTAAGTGATGATTTTAAGTGTAGGGTACCCCCTTCCCTTTTTATTAACCCTGTCAGCACATAGCATTGTATATCTGGGGAGTTCAACTTCATGCCTTAGTATACCAGGTTTGAGCCATGTCTCAGAAACTGCCAACACATCAGGGGAGTATGTATCCACCCATGCCCCAACTTCATGCATTTTTGGTCGCAGGCTGCATTCATTCATATAGACCAACTTTAGGCCCTTAGTCCTAGTCCACAGTGCAGCACTAACAGTACCAATGTATGCGTTTGAGTTTTGAGGGCCCGGGCTCAGTTCAATGTCACCAGTCAGGATGAGTCTGAGCAATACTAACAGACATATCAGAGAAATATCTAGTAGTCTGGGGCTTAGGGGGGGTGGTCGGCAAAGGTGGCTCCATATGTAGGATATCAGGGCATAACAGTATCCCTTTAGCCGGAGTCCATCCATGTATATCAGGGTATACAGTCGAGAATCAGGGTGAATGACAGCCAGGGAGTCATATTCTATTGGGTATAGTGGCTGCCCTGGGACAACATGTAGATTTCTTGTGGCCAGGTCAGAACCTAAGACTACCATTATATAAGCTACCCCTAGTAGAGTTCCCTTTAACATCCTGTATTAAGCTTTTGGGGTAGAAGCAAGGGAGAGAAGAGAGTTCACAGTGTGTCTTTACCTTGCGGTACCAAAGGCACAGTTTCTGGCTAGAGGAGTCCTGGAAATAGAGGGAGGGTCTATAGGTAATTGTGGCTGTACATAGGTATTCAAATACAGTTTTCCCTTAATGCTATTAATTACCACAGAGAGTTAAACTACCCCGACAGTAGCAGGCTGACTCAAGGCATATCATTTATAGTAGACCACTAAGCCTAGTAATTACCACAGCAAGGTTTTTCTATCCCTGACTATAGTAGGTAGGGTTCAAGTTAATTCACTTGGCTGACTAGTAGATCTTATACTTGCACCTCTATGCTACATAACTTATACATGAAACGCTATGCTACATAACTATTGAAGAAAAAATGCTGGGAGCAGTCTGTAATTCTTGGCCACAGCTCAGCTCTAGAGGAGAGAAAGTCCAGGAGTCTTTTGGTCAGTTTGAAAGAAATGTAGGTTCAGGATACAGTCTTATTGGTGACAGTTTATGTGAGACAGATGCCACCTAATTGATTGCTGACTCAAGAGGGAGTGGCTTACTGACCATTTAACAGGTCATGGAGGCAGGGGAAGGGTGGGTTGGGATGAAAAAGCACATCCGTGTTGCAGGGGAGAGACAGCCAGGAATTGTCTCTCTCTACCCCCAAAGAGATTCTTGATCATCCAGGCAGGAGTTGCAATTGGCTGGTTGGCTCTCGGTGCAGGGGAGAGGACAGGTAGCAGGCGGTCTTCCCCTCGACCCTGATGCAGCTTCCCGGGTCTCCGGCGATGTCTGTTGCAACAGGGACAGCACCACTTTTTAAGGCTGGCTGAACCCCCGTACAACAAAGGCAGAAATTAAAATTTTGTCACCAAGCAAAGGCTGTTTGCTGATTGGTCACAGCTACAGCCTACCACATAGTTCACAGTCCTTTCTATTGCTCCGGTGCGGCAGCAGGCAGGCAGGAAGAAAGCACATCCATTTCTCAAATGAAACCCCCACTCCACTGGTCTGTGTCAGGATAAAGCACATCCATGTTGCAGGGGACTGAAACATAGAAATTGTCTCTAGACCCCCGAATAGATTCTCGATCATTCAGGCAGGAGTTCCAATCGGCTGGTCAGCTCTCAGTGCAGGGGAGGAGACAGGTAGCAGGTGATCTTCCCCTCGACTCTGATACAGCTTCCTGGGTCTTCCAGGTTAAAGTTGTCAGGAAACAGAGCTTTTAAGGTGGCTGCCTAATTGATCTGGAAAGACCTTCTACTCTCTGCCCATAATGCCCCTTTGGTGGCAGTTGTGAAGAAGGCACTCAAGTGTTATTTTTTATTTATTTATTTATTTTATTTATTAAATTTTGGTAACCGGGTAGGCTCACTGAGCCCCGAAGGTCCCTTTTTCAGGGGCGACCTGGCATAGCACTACAAGTTATAAGAATGAACAAGGACATAAGGAACATTTGAGACATTGTGAGTTACATCATGAGGTGGTTACAGTAAAGAAAAACAGTGGATACAGGCATGGTTACAGACATGGTAAAAGAAAAGCAGTGGATACAGGCATGGCTTACAGGCACGGTAAAAGAAAAGCAGTGGATGCAGGCATGGGTACAGGCATGGTTATCATCACGACATGTAAGCAATTGGTAGTACTTTGCATATAGTTTATTCAGGGGTTTATATTAGCGTACAATGATTATTTATGATTATTTGTCATTATAATTTCATTTAAAATTCATTTTTGCAGGGCACCCAGAGCCTTATTGATTGGGCACCATAGAAATAAACTGGATTTGCCATGCCTAAATAAACAAGTGCCTCTCATGAATATATATAAATATTTTGTATTTGCTATCCCTTCACCACTGAAGACTTCACTTCTCTGACTCCAGCTCCGTGTTCCATCCTTCCCTCACTGCAAAACTGTAGCTGGTTATTCTTTCTTCTCTGTCCGCCTCCCTCACATCTGGAATAACCTCCCTGTTCACAGCCATCTCTCCTCTTCTTAACCTTGTCTGAAACCTCTCACCTTAGTTCACTCTGCCCCATCTTGTGCCCATTACTAGCCTTTCCATCATTTTCTTTTCACTTCTGCCCTTTCTTAATTTGTAGATCTGCTGACATTAGTCAGCCTATTGCACCCTTGTTGGGTTACATTGCACCATTATAGGCAAGGACACTGATTTTTGATTTTTACCAGAAAATCTCATAAAATTCCAGAATTTGGACTTTCTATACACATGTAAAAACAAACCATTTCACAGAATTTGCCGTTTTTTTACCAGATCAGTGTATCTTCAGAAATTGTACTTTTCTGTAAATTCTTTCCTTTACTATTTTCACTTTGCTTTATTTAATTGTATGTACATTTAACCTTCTTTTATTCTGAATATTTATACAAATACCAAAAGGGTACAAGGACAGAACATCGATAAAAACTGATTTTGGTGTTCCAGACGCTGGTGACAATACCATTGTTTCCCATCTGCAAAACAGAATTTGCCCTTTACCAATTACGGTAAACTAGTGCCCCTGTTTATAGGGTTTAAAGTTGTGCAGAATGTGAAATTCTGCTGGGGGAATTCTTACAGAATGCCAATTCCACTTCTGAAATCCATTTCTGAATTTCTTTCTTAACTCTGCAGAATTCAGAAAATCCTTTCTGTGTAAACAATGGAATAATATTTCACTGACTGTGCAAGCTAATGATTATTCATCAGTTTGTGGAAAATAAATTTGTGGTTTCTGTAAACCACTGAATACTATTCCACAGATCTGTAAACCATAGATCACTAATGCAAAGTTTAAAAAAAGTAATTTGGCATTCAGACTTGGAATTCTTATTTCAACAGAATTCCACATAATGAGTCAGAATTTCTGAAAGTCCGTAAAATTCTATAGGAAACAGAATTTAAAATTTCTGCACAGCTATAGTTGGGTAATGTTATATAATAACTGTTCATCAGTTTTTCCAATGGGCCAAGTCAGTTGGTATTCTCCATAATAACCAGCCCGTTATTATGTCAAACATGCTCTTTTCAACACAGCAGCTGCGCTTGAGACTCGTTGCATCACTATGTCTCGAGTGCAGCAGTTCGTTCAGCAATCGCAACAGTTTCACTTTTAAAAATGAAACTAGATCGCAAAATGGGCTAATTAAAGCAACTCTGCGTAAATAAAACTAAAATTAACCTGAATATGTTTTCCTTTTTTTGCAGATGCCTCCGGTCCCTGACCCCACCTACCTCTCCCCCCATCTCCAGTGCCCCCCCAGATGGGACTGCCGGGCTGGTGACCCCTCCATGAGAACATGGGTCATGAAGCCCTGGCTTGTTCCCCAGAGAGGGGTCACAGGAGCGGGACCCCCAAGTCAGACAAAGGTCTGAGTGGAGAGTGGTGGCAGAGTGGGCCATCTTTTGCGGCCAAGATTTTTTCCATAGTTTTCCTCCCTGGGGGTAGGGACATGCAATGATGCCAGAATCTGCCCTGCCCCCCTGAAACATGTGGTGCCAGCTATGTAGGACCCCCAGTGTGGGGTTGCGGCCATTCCTGATCACAGTCCCTGTCTCTCAAAGCTGAAGAAAGCAAGGATCAACTAGATGCATTTTTAAGTTGTAAAGGCAGGATCAAAGTTAACAGTACATAGTTAGATTAAACAGTGGCCACTTAGTGTGATTCCTCACTAAGCGAGAAATGGAGCCGCCATGTTTGTGGACATTTTCAGCCTGCCCACAGAGTAAGAGTCGATGAAGTAGCATGCTACAAATGGAACTGACATGAATTGAATCAAAACACTGTAATATCTAGGTAACCTGGTTATTACAGCATTTGAAACATGGATCGAGTCCATGTATTAAAGGGGTTCACCAGTAATTATTATTCCCATACTGCTCACTAGCCCATATATTATTTTCTTTATGTTACTACTAGGATATTTTTGTACCATAAGAATATTGATACTTCCTTACATTGTACTCCATATTCACTGATTATTTGCCTTTTTTTTTTCTCTTCCTTGTACCCTTCTCCTTAGTTTGCACCTGAAAATGAACCTTTGCTCAGCATTACTTTTCCTGGTCACTGAATTACAAATAAATAAATATTAATGGAGCATAGCTTAAAATCTGTAGAGAGGTAGTTCATATAATGGAAACTACCAGTGACAACATAGGTCAAGGTGGTTCCATTACTGTCTCTCTCTCTCTCTCCCTCTGCAGGAGACAGCTGTCCTCCAGGTCAAGGTTCAAGTGCACTGCAACATGGGAAGCCCACACTGTTCCAAATACAATACATTGAGAGAGGACCAGATTTTCCTGTCTTTACCAAGAATTGCTTGCATTTCTGAAATGCCCAGTTCAATCAGCAACATTTAATAATGATAATCTATTAATGTTCTTTGCATACTATAAATTCATTCTTCAAACACATTCTGAAGTGAGAAACAGATGATTATACAGTTTTCATTCTGCCAGTTAAATATTGATATGTTACTTGTTTTAATTGCTATTTAATAATCCATCTAGAAAAACAGTATTTAACCAAATGATACTCATCTTGTGTAGCTACATTTGTGACATTAGTCATTTCCTGCAAAAACTGAAGCAGTTTTCCTTGACAGTGCTCTGAAAACAGTCTATTTGCAAACTTCGTGTTTGTAAACAAAGAATGCTGGGAAAGCAAGAAGCAGGCTACTCTGATGGCCCAGCAGCAGGGCATCATACTGACATGCATACAACCAAGATTGAAGAGTGAACTTTAGTTGCTGTATCAGAAGGCAGGCCAGGCTAGGGTCAGCAGAGAGCTCCAGTTCCCTAGCAACATCTGAGGCTGAGCAATGGAGGTTGATTCTGCCTCACTATCTGTTGTGTGCATGAAAGACCAATTGGACAGCTGTGGGGGAGGCTGAAGAGACCTAAGAGAGGCAGAAAAACTCATGTCCATCTACTAGACGTTCAGAGCCTCTGGGACTCCCCTGGGTCCTAGTGCCTACTATCACTGTATCCAAGTCCACATAGTGAACTGCATGGGGGGGAGAGGATTGCCCTCCTCCACCAATCCTCTGCCCTGGTGGAAAGCTGTGGGGGTAACCATAGGTGCTGGAACCTATGGGTGAGGGGAGTGACAGTGCCTCCACTTTTGCCCTTGAGCATTCAAAGTGCCATTTTAATGCATGAAAGGTCAGAAGGGAAGCAATCATGGTCTCTTTTATACTTTTCCCCATGTTTCTGCTCCCATGAGGGTAATTGGTGGGTTACTGGGGCTTTGGGGGTCAGAGGATACAAGCCTGAATAGCATATATCCCTGGAATCAGGTTATATCCCTGGAATGATGTGAGTGGCAAAGGGGAAAAAAACTCTATAGGAAAAAAGAAAAGCAAGGAGTACATTATTACCAAACACATGTGCAGTATCAGAAAAGGCTGTGGTATAGGGCAGTTCAGGTTAACTATGTGGCTCAGCTGTTCAGCTGAAACAGCACCTTGAAAGAATTCAGGGGACCCTGGTTTTGATACAGAATTTGGTATAATAATATATTTCCCTTTTATTGGAACATCACAATAATGCTGTGGGATGTGCTAGTATCTTACCATTGCAAATTTAAAGAGAAAACGTGGAACCAGCCTTCTGTATTCAATGTGAAGCATGAAGAGGAGATGCATGGTGGCACAATCAAACATCACACATGCCCTGACAGTATGCCAGTCTGTCTCAATAAACACTTCTTATCGAATTACTCACAATACCACTACTAGGTTGTATCAATCTTGCCAATGACAGAGATTGTCTTTCTCAATTCTGTTGACAGTCATGTTGACATATTTTAAGGTATTAGCAAGTTTTATATAATAAATGTCAATAGATATAGTTTGATATGATATGCACATTCAATAAAGGACATTTAAACAACCTAACTTTCAAAACAAATCAACACTTATGTCTGTGATGAAATCTTTAAAATATTATATTTTGTAATATTGTGACTGTGATATTCTTATAATAATTGCCTTTTAAATTGCAAAATTCTGTCAATGGCATTAAAATTATGGTAGTTTTCCTTATAAACAATTTTCAGCAGTACAACTGAGTTCTGGAAAGGTGATACATCTTATAGAAGCATAAAAAATATATAGAGACATAAGAATTCTTTTTTTTTTCTGAGTCCATAAAAGTAAAGATCTCAAGGTAAAATGTGATGGAAGCTGAGGAACAATCTGATATGGAATGACTCATAAAAGATGAAAGTTTTGGATTTCTTTTCTTCCTTGCCTGATATTTGATTGTGAAAAACTAAATTAAGAAAACTTAGGCTATCATCTCATTGGGAAGATAGTTCCTTTTCTCTGTTCCCTCAACTTTCCCTTTTTCCTTCTATCACCCACTCTGATATTCTGGGTAGCCTCTGATTGGGACTGTGAAGGGCAGGCAAGTGGTGCTTGATAAAATGGTGATCTGTGTCCTTCCTCCACAGAAACTGGGACACCTTACCTTGGCTGCAGTGTAGGAAATAAACACTAGGGTAACTCATCACCTTTGATGTAGGTTCGAACATACCTGGCAGGGATGTGGAGACTAGAGATGCAGCAAATTTAAATTCTGCTGGTGAGCTGAATACGAAGTGGGTACTTTGCATTGCCAAGCTGCAAACTGCTCACTCCACCTTGTCATTACCACTTCACGTTAAGGCACAATGGCATTGCGAAGTAAGGTGAAGTCATTGTTTTTAATGGACTTCGCGTTCCTCATTATGATTCTAAGTGATCCACTTGGTGTTTCAGATTTGGCAGCCCCCCACACATCACATGGCTTGTAGTACTGTAAGTCACATGCTCTTTAACTAAGCAGGAAGAAAGTGAATCATACAAGCAGACACTTTTACTTTCTCCTGTGCAGACGGAGAGAGAGTAGTGTGTTTTGTGACACTTTGAGATCAGAGCGAGGAGGAGATTTAAACTTTGATTTAGACCCAACAGCTTTTTTAAAAGCTACATTTTTGTCTTTTTCTTACTCTTTTTTAATTAATTTGTTCTTTCTGTAAATGTTATTTTTCTTACCTTTATAAGTAGTTAGTTGTTTGTCTGTGTGACTGTGTGTGTGTGTGTGTGTGTGTGTGTGTGTGTGTGTGTGTGTGTGTGTGTTGTGTGATAGTGTGAGTAGTAATTTCTCAGACTGAGGGAGTGCAGTAGGAGAGATGGATCAGGGTGAGGGAATGTCTGGGGTGGGGCAGCTCTGGGAGAGTGTGGTAGTGGTAAGCATCATACCGTGAGCATGTGTGGAGGGCATGGGTACCCATTCCTGTTGGACCGCTCGATAGTTGTGAGTGTCCCCGGAAGCAGGACTAGCACCACCTCCTGTCCTGACTCTGAGGCAGTTGAATCACCACCACCACCAAGTCCAGGTTCTCTGGAGCAGAATGTGCCTATTCCACCGGGCCCAGGTGTGGATCCCATCCCTGTTCAGCACTGTGACCAGCCGGCTGCCAATTCATCTGGCCATCCCCTGCCTGTGCCTGGTCCTCCCTGCACCTCCATTGTTTGGCAGTTTTCACCTATGTGAGGTGGAGGTGGGCCGTGGCCCCAGGGGGACTCACCTGGGGACAGAGGGCCAGTGCACCCATATGCTCAATCACCAGCAGTTGGAGTGGCAGGCTGCCACAGAATGGACCATGCCTGCACCTGCTGGCCATTCTGTGGCAGAGGGTGCAGCTGTGCATTGTGGCATCCCTAAGAAGAGGAGGGCCACAGCAGCACCTGCTGCTCCACCAGCACCCCCACCCCCACCACCAGCAGGTCAGCCTGTAGAATGTGTGAACCCCATATAACTGCATGTAAAACAGGCTGACTTGGCAGTTCTCTTGAGTGCTGTTGAGGATAACAACAAGAGGGTGAGTGCTGTGGAGCAGCGGATGGATCACATAGAGGAACATCAGTTGAAAATTATGTCCATGCTGGAGCTGCTGCTGGATCACCATGGGATCCCACATTATTTTTTTTTCCTCACACCATGTGCCCCCCCACACCTTCCTTGCTGTGTTATAAAATGTATTCCTCCACCATCCCTGACCCTTGTATGTAATAATGCCCTTTTTTTGTTGTTTTCCGTATGCATGACACTTTGTATTCTGAGCAGTGCAAGTATACTGTACTAAACTGCACATGTGCATTCAGTATTCTTTCCAGTCTGTGTATGTACTGCAGACACTGTCCAACTTCCTGACTTAAAAACAAACATTAATGAGTACAATGGTGTGGTGGTGAAGCATGGAGAGATACCACAAAACAGGCTTACAATACATCCAAGTAACTATTAAAAAAAATTAATGTTGTGATTTGTGACATGATCGTGAATCGTGATTTGTGACTGCATTTGTGGCCATGATGATGAAGAACGTGATTTGCATCACGAGTGACTCATGATGATGGTCCTGACTTAAAAACACGTATTAATGAGTAAAATGTTCATGCAGAATTAAGCACCACACCTGTCCAGTACTCTGAAGGGAAGTCAGAGAAACAACTGTGACTTAAGTTACAGATGGAGATTGGACACTAAAGAGATGCAAATACACAGGCAGATTAAGATTGCACTGTGCACTGAATAGATGCAGACACAAAGGTACAACACCTAACCAGTGCTCACTATCAGAAATTCAAATCTGGAAAAGAATACCTCTGCTGGTTGGGGCGGGCTGTGGGGGGAGGCTAGTGTAATGCACTGTGGCAGTAACAGTCACTAGTACTAGTACCAGTAAAGATACCTCAAAGAAGTACAAAAATCACACAGCTGCAGTGGATAGCAGCTTCACATTGCTGAAATTATTATGTGGCACAATAAAAGGTGACTGACTTGATGACACATGTCACACTCATACTCACACACACTAAGTAATGCATGCAAATTGAAAACTTCAGTAATATAACTACATATTTTAAACAAACTAAATTTATGCACTGCTGCACCACAACAATCAGCAAAAAATGGCAAGAAATATTGAAAATATTACTATGTGTACATTAACGCACTTATACAAGAAAAATATTACCAAAACAGAAAGCACTGTCTTTTTCTCCAAGTTAATCTACCTACACCACAGATACACCCCTACCCCAAAGCACACGTCCACTGTCTCTCAGTACACAGTCTGACTGTTGTACATTAACATTCAAAATCCATACACAAGCAATAAACGCTCGATGATATAAGCACAGGAGGGTTTCCTATAAGCGATGAACTAAAGTTTCAGCAAAAAAATGACTCAAAAAGGCGTTTTTAACAGCTTTTTGAAGGTTTGAATTGCAGAGAGCTCTCAGAGCAGATTGTCTCCTACAGCTTCCTACACACACTACCCCAAACTGAGGCTGTGCAGAACAATCTAGAGCCCATGTGACCTGAAATCCCATGAAACACAGCAAAATTTGCCTTTGGAGCTTAAAAATAAGGCGAAGTAAGGCAAAGTACATTGTTTTCAATGTACTTCACCTTAAGAATTGGTGGAGTAGTGGTTTGGGAAGGAGGAGTAATGCGAAGTCATTGTTTTCAATGGACTTCTGGTTACTCATTAATAACAATGCTCCGCTTCGGCGTTGCGAAGCACTCCAGCTGGTCGCCTTCACTCATGAATCCTCCAAGGAGCTAATTGGGGCCACTTTGCCCATCACTAGGGAGACACATTTCCTCATTAGATACTGAATTTGTACAATATATTTAGGAAGTTTTATGCCTTTGGGAGAATCTTTTAAACAGGAGCAATCATTGCTCATTTTGCTCCTGGAACTGAGTTACTGTAGACCTTTAATTTAATTTCCAGGACTGCTCCCCCCCCCCATGTCCACCACTGCTCAGCTATATGTTTGGCTCCAATATTGGACACAGGACTCACACGTGAACCCCAGTCTTCCTGATGACAGTTTAACACATTGGCACTGTGTCACCAGAATAGCCCAGAATTGTTCTGTTTCTTAAAAAAAAATCCTATTTTCAGGTGAGGTGAAAGAGCTTTTTTTTCTTGACTAGTTTTTACCAGGATGTGCACAGAGCAAAATGACCTCTTTTCAGACACACTTGACATTTAGAAAATAAAACAATATGTAACCCATTATGCCAGTTCCTTAGTCAATTAAACACTTGATTTGATCCTGCACAATTTGGGTACTCATGCTCCAGTTGACTACGGAACTAAATCAGCACCAGAGAAATCTGCATCGTGTACTCCATCCCTCCTGCACCACTGCTGCCTTGTTCCTGGGTCCAGGAGAGGGATGGAAGCAAAGAAAACATGCTGCTCCTTTGCACATTACTCTGTTATTGCATATGTTTTATGACTGTACAATGTTTATTACAAATGCCTTCTTCTTTGGGTTCCTT
The DNA here is from genome assembly GCA_016271365.2 of Neoceratodus forsteri. NCBI lineage: Eukaryota > Metazoa > Chordata > Ceratodontiformes > Ceratodontidae > Neoceratodus > Neoceratodus forsteri. The sequence goes on along the minus strand of CM028134.1, from coordinate 530,740,896 downwards.
TTTCTTCCCCTAGGACACACCTGGAAACAAGCTGCTCACAGTTCAGTATGCCCTCTAGGGTAAAATAATTTTCAATAAAAAAATAACTAACTGACCAACTAACTAACTTATTAACTAACTAAACTAACCAACTAATAAATAAATACTATACAGATTATAATGCAGTTAAAAAAACAGCACATAATCTAAAAATAGAATAACAGAGGACTGTATATTATGAGGCTGTAATGTAGTACTGTCAAGAAGTTCTGATGACATGCGTGAAACACAAGAGGATGCAACGTGTCACCAGAACCATGAGGTGAAATTATAGCTGATTAGAAAATAGCCAGAATGGATTCTAGTTCCTGATTGGCTGAAACAGCCTCCTAGCTGGGCATTTATTTCTTAATAGATGCCCACCTAAAAGTAAGTACCAGTCCAAGTGTCACCTCACCACATACCCTTGTACAAGAGTGGTCAGCCTAATTTGTCATTGGCTGAAAGCACTTCATTAAATTACAAATCCCCGCCATGTTTTCCTGTCGCTTAGCGAGAGCTACTGGACCCCGCAACACACAAACACTTGCTCCTTCAGGATTCACTCTCTCCCTCTTCATAAAAAAAAACAAAAAAAAACACTGCACTTATTCTGTGGTCAGGAAGAGTAACAAAATGTTTTTTCTCACAGCTGCACTCTCCCGACCGCACTGTACGATGCAGACTTAATCGAATTAAAATGAAGCGTTGCCCGAACAGCTTCTCGGTGAGAAGCAGGTTTTTTAAAGTACCATGCTACCTCCACATATGCCAGAAGTCCCTTAAAGCACAATGCTCCCTCAGTTATTCGATCCAGTTTAAAATAAAGACATCATTTACCTCGCGTCTGTTCCTCATCTACAGGTCGTGCGCTCAACAGACTGCAGACCAATTTAAAAAAAAAATGTTACAAAAATATGACAAAACTTAAAAACGATGTCCACAAACTGCTACTGGATTTGTTCTTCAGGTGAATATGTGTGTGTGCTTTGGGGGGGGTGGGTCATAGCTGTGGGGAGCAGCATCAGGACCTGGAACAGCCTTAAAGAAACATGGACTACTTTTACAACACTTTTGTTTCTGCTAATGGTATTCATTTTTTTATAATCATTTTCTCTCTTCTTTTGCCACTTGATTAAAACTTAGAAAGAAAGCCATTTTCTAAGCACAATAATACCCTCCAGGGTGGGCATTATTGGGAAATACCTGACCTTCAAGGGGCTATAAGGCCCTCCGCCTGCTGCGTCGGGCCTCATTACACCCCTGGGCAGTCGGGTATTTTCCAATAATGCCCACCCTGTCGGGTATTATTGCTTACATCATACACAGTCCCCTATATTTTATTTTGTGTAATATATGGATCCAGACAGGAGCTTACCTCCAAGCTGTTGCCTGGAGCTGCAGCCAGTAGCACACCCCCCTAGCAGCTTATTTTGCATCCAGAGACAGAGAGAGCTGTATGTTTCCTTTGCTTCCATCCCTCTCCCACACTGAAGATTACAAACTCTTCAAGTCCCTCCCACAGGAAGAAAACAGCAGTGGTATAGGAGGGACAGAGCACAAGATGAGGATTTCTCTGGTGCTGATTAAGTTTCTCATCAGCTGAAGTGCCAGCTGGCTTTCACTGTACGTGATGACTATTGTAAAAGCCGATTCACCCTCAACTGTGAGAAGTGTGTGCAGTGTAAGCTGTCTTCTTTCCCATATTACTACATTTGGAGCCGCATCAATAGCATTATGAGATCTCGTAATACTATGGATGGATTCCAATGTCGGTATTATGGGAAATTTTTAGTATGCTTTTGGATGGTATTAAAAAAGATTAACATATTACTATACAATGCTAAGCTCTTTAGCTTAAATTTAAAACACTTTGGAGAGTCACACAATGGTAAACCTTCTGACAAATAGTTTTGTGAGGTGCATCCAAAATTTCACAGGGGTGGTGTGGGTGACACATGCCACACCCCCTCCCACCAGCTATATAAACAGTGCTTGCCCTAAGAACCCCTTGGACACCCATTTCATTGCTACAGCCTCCTGGCTGCCGAATCCTGACCACCCTTCTCATTTTCCCATTACCTTTGCTATGCAGCTGCAACTTGGGTCATCCCATTCCCTCTGCTTCCATCTCCCTGAGCCCCCATTGACCCTCCTGGTGTGGTGTCTGGCTGTGTCTCTGATTGCTGGACTCCAGCTGGTTCTTCCTGCTGTCACTTTTGTTGCTCGCACACTGTTGCACTTGCCACTGACTTTATCCAATGCATCTGCTCCTCTGGGGCCCACTGTGTTTTTGGCTGTGACCTGATCCTTATTGTGGCTCCACTTCCATTTGTTTAATGCCTTCTGCTGGGACCCACTCTGCCTGGCAGCTGCTGGTGCTTCTCTTCCTCCTGGGGTGCACTATTCCTCTTTCATCTGTTTGGTGTTTTGGTTCTTGCACTGCTCCTGTTGTGTGGGATTTTTGCTTTGCCTGACTCACATCCACCCCTCCACCCGCTTCTGTTACCTCGGGGGCTTGCTGTGCAGCAGCTGTTCTTATTTCTTCCTGCTGTCTGACTCAGCAGGTGCTTGCTTCTTGTTGGCTTCCACCCCCCCACTTATCCTTGTTTTACGGGAGGGGACTACTTGCTGGTGTTGGCCCCTTTCTTGCTGCCCCCAAGTTCCCCCTGGCCATGTCTCTGGTCATGCTCCACCTCCTGCAGGTTTTTGGGCCTTTGTATCACCCTTTCAGCTCAGGATAATACCTTGACTATGCCCCTCTGGGGTTTAGTTTGCTTTGCCTCCAACTTTGTGCTGCTTCTTTCTGCCACTGTCCCTTCTTGGTGAAGCTTCCTCCTAGTGTTAAATGGTCCTATGCTCCACTACTCCATAACACCCACCAGCCTGCCCATGTGGCTTGCGGCCCTCTCCTCAGCACTCATCTGTACCCATTCTAATCCTACTGATCCTACCATTCCCACTCTACCTACAGTACATCTTTCAGGTGATTTCTGTACAACTACAGTGGGCACATTCCCCGATGGCATATCATCAATCATGTGCACATGCTTGTCCATCAACTGGGTATATACCAATTTTCTGTCCCTCAAGGGCTAGTGCGATTTCACCATACATGGCTTCCTACTGCACCAAAAACCCTCAAGGATTTTGCACTTCAACTAACCAATCCCCTCAAGGAATCAGCTCTTATATACCAAGCCTTGATATAAGAGAGTTTGGAGATGCCGGGCCTGAAGCAACTGTTTCTAGTCCTCTCCTTTTCATTGGGTGTTGTGAACCCCAGTGTTTCTTAGCATAGTAGTGTTGTGCTCCCAGAGGATAGCCTTCAGCTGCTCTGTGGATGGATATCCTTTGGACTGAAAGGAGATGCTCATATCCTCCTTAGCCTTGCAACATGTTGACTTGCAGACCATACTTGACATTTAAATTAACTGTATCATATTTTCCTGGAGGTATGGTAACCTGATGCCTTGGATTCCTAGTGTTTTCCTCCATAAGGAAGTATTTCCTCTTCTCCATGCTGATAGTTATAACATTAATTAGTTTAGTTAGTGTTTAGTTTAGTGTTATTCTTGTTAGACAGACTGGGACTTGGATGGTGGCTCTTCTTTCACTGATCATCTTGCATCGTGACTTGTAGCCTTCCTTTCCTCCTCAGTGGAAGTCGATGCTTTGACAATTCTATTCATACATTCAGCTTTGATCTTTTGGTCTTTTTCCCTAAGTTATCTTTAGCCAAAGGACTTGCTGTCCTGTGGCACCTCAAGAGATTAAACCCTCTTCAAAAGGGTTCCTATACCTCTGGTACCCCAAAAAAGTGGTAGTGCCTTGGAAACAGAGATCATGAAAGGCCACAGGAGCTTCAGTCCAATCACACCACTAATGGTACTGAGTTACAAACAGCTCTCATCAGCCCTGTCTCTTCAGTTGCACAAACACTACTACATTGTAAAAGACTGCACCATAACAAGCCAAGCAATCAACTGTCCTAGTTCTACAAACATACAGTGGTGATCGTATAAAAGTTTGGAAGTGCTAAGGTATACCTTGAGGTACCAGGTACCTCCTCAGCACTGTCAAACTTTTATATGATCACCACGTGAACTTGAGTGCCTCAGTGGTACCTTGAGGTATACCTCAGCACCTCCAAACTTTTATATGATCACCACTGTAGTTGCTGCTAAACCAGTGAATTACAAGATGCAGCCAGCAGTTTGGTGGGGCTATGGGTGACCCATGCCATGCCCCTACCATGTACTATATAAATGCCACATGCCCTAAGCATCCTTTGACCACCTGTTTCTTTCCACTCACATCCTCCTCTCCTCCTCCAGTGGCTCACCTCACTCCTTCTGGGCTTCTTCCCTAAGGTACACTTAGCCAAAGGACTTGCCAACCTGCAACACCTTCAAGGGGTGGAACCCTTCTGAAGAGGATCCCTGTGCCTCCAGTATCCCAAAAAGGGTCATAGGTCCTGACTCCTTAGGAACAGTGACCATGAAAGGTCACAGAAACTTCAATCTAAGCATGTCACTAGCAGTACAGAGCTACAAACAGCCCTTAGCAACCGTGTCCATTGAGGTGCTCAAGCACTACTGTGTTGCAGAAGCATGCACTACCAAATGTACTACAGCAAGCCATGTAATAAAATCTGTTAGTTACTTCCTTTTTAGTTGCCCACTGAACCAATGAACAAAAGACAAGGTCCAAAGTTTGTAAATGATATCATTCCAGAGTTGTATTCAATTAATTTCTCAGAAATTATGTGATAAGACATTTGCCTATCTGCAGTTTTTGCTTTCTAGGAGTCAGCTGTAGTTAATCATGGCACGGGGTTATACCACCGTATGACAAAACAGTGTGGCTAAAAATGCCGCAGCCAAACAGCACCGAACTTAGAGTCGGGCAAAACACTGACCTATTTGCGATAGTGCACCCATTGAAAACAATGGGTGTTTACGGTTTTTTTGCAGGGGAGGAACTTGGGAGAAGGAAGTTTAAATTTAAAACAAAAATGACCGCAAAAGTTGCAGCAGGGGAGACCTGGGGGAACTAAACCATGGTCCCAGGTCTCCCAATTGTGCTGTTTGCTGGTGTCTTAGCCATTCCACCACAGGATCGGCTCTGCCAGGCAACCTTCACACGGCAACTTCTCCTGGCTCAACATCACCAAGCAGCAACAGGAGTGGCGGTATATCCTTACCGCTATTCTACCCCTGTTGCTGTGAATTCAAGTGCTGTATGTACAGGGTGGTTAATGCTGCGCTGTCTTATATGCACGGTATTGACCTGGTATCGTTAATCATACAAAGATGGTGGTGTATTATGATAAGCCTTTCACCCTGTTCCTCTCCACCCTTCCACCACCATGATAATCACCTTACTTACTGGCACAGTGGGCAGGCAACTGGGAACTCACTTAGTTTACTCTGTGGTTGCCAGTAGGGAGTGCATAAATGCTAGGCAGCACCAACCTCCATATCCAGGTGCACAGTATCTCAGCTGTATGAAGTGCTCAGCTCCCTGCTGGTCCTGAAGTGGGATACCCAATTCTGCAAACCAAATCTGGGTTACTGGAAAAAATGATGGAAAACCGAGCACAACAGCCTCCAAGGGTGCTGCAACACTAGATACAGGAAACCAGCACTCAAAATAACAAGAAAGGTAGGGCACTCACCACCATATAAGACAAAAACCAGGATTACTAGAGTAAGGGATGCAGAGTAACAAACTCCCCTACATAGAGCCCTTCATACAGGGTTTCACCAGGGGGCAGATGTTTGTGTATGAGAGACATCATTTATACAGATACGCAAATATACGTGTATGCAGCTAGACCAATAGTTCTCAGACTTTGTCACAGTGGGCCTCCCCAAATCCATGGGAAAGATTTTGAGCCTCCCCAAAAAACTGAAATAATCTTGGGCCTCCCCAAAGAAAAATAACATACTGTACTTTGCGCAGTACCCCATGAATACATCGAAACCCATTTGAGTACTTGGCTCACATTCAGTTCTTTGTCTTATACTGATGTGGAACCTTTGAAAAAGAGTTCCTGTGCTCAAATGTGTTATCTGAACAAGAAAGAAATAAAATAAATATTATTATTCAACTTATTGCAACCCCACAGGCCAGCCTACTTGCTCTGCTATTTTCATTCTTGAACCAGTATTACCCTGTTTGCAGTACCTTCATAGGGTCAGACTACTTTGTCTGTTTCCTCTCTATATGAAATAACCTTCCTACATACTTTCCCTTGCCCCCCTCCTTCCCTGCTTCTATGCAACTTCTCAGGGATTACTTTGCTCCTTCCTGCTATTGCTCTTAGCACTTCTATGCTCAACCTTTGTAGTTGGGCTGTTCTGCCATCAGTCTACATATTGATCAATTACCACCATTCATTATTAGTTTATTGTTCATATTTGTTTGCACTATTGTTCATTGTATATTTCTTGATTGTTTTGCAGTTACCTTTTGAAATGTATTCATTCCCTACCCTTCCCCGGGTGCACCTGAAATGAGCCTTGGCTCATTCACCTTCCCTTGTCACCTATTAGTAAATAAATACATACAATTCACCTACTATTATTCTCTTTCAGTTTGCTTCATCTCTTCACATAAAATATATAAAACTCAAAATTTAAATACAGTACTTTTTCAGACTTGCTTGAGCCTCCCCTGAAACAGGTTGGGGCCTCCCCAGGGAGGCTGGCCTCACCATTTGAGAACCGCTAGACAATCTAACTATACAAATACTTCTATACAACTATATATATACAACTATACAAATACCTCTATGCAAATTGCCCTCTAAAAATGAAATCACCCACTAACAAAATCGAAAGTGAAAACAGTGCTATATGTGCAATACAAGTAAAAACATTTAACTCGTACAAAACATTTTTAAAAAAGCAGTTTCTTTTCTTATGGCAAATTGTCACTGGCACAGTGTCATGCAATACCATTTTGCATTTCTTATATAAACAAGTAAAAGTGCTTTAAGAAATTTAAATGTTAATCCCACAGATTTATGTGTGAACCATAAACAAATGGCTACAAACACATAAAAAGATTTTTCTGAGTTTAAGTATGCGAGGAGGGGGAGAAGGAATTTAATCTCTACCCCGACAGAACAAGGAACAATCTATACTGCAAGGGCCTGAAACAAAAAAATAAGAGATGGGGGTGGCGGAGATCAAGGACAAATTTAAGGGAAAGGGGATGTGATCAGGAAAGGGAAGAAAGGGGAGGTATAGATGCAGCTTGCTCAAAATTGCTTACTCATCATTACAGGAGACAATGCAAGCAATTGTCAATGCCAGATGTTCGCCACCGGTAGTGATGTTGTACAAGGTCTAGGAGCAGATCCCAGTGCCAGAAGACTAATATGGACTAGGCTTGGGATGGGCTGGGCATGGGGGGACAGTTATGGTGGGGCAGCAACAGACTGTTATTTAAATCAGAAATGACATGCATAAGGCCGAACCTGATCTACATAGGGAAATGTAGACTAGCTATTTTTGAACTAACCACTGAGCCACTTAACTTCTCGTTCTAATTGCTGTGATACACACACATGCTGACTAATACATATACACATATATGCGTATATATTCTAGTGAGTATAACATAGCAGTGCACCATCTACACATGTTTACAGATTAAAAGAAAAGACATCAAGGGATTGTTTTCTTCTTTTCGGGCTCTGAGGGACATCAGAGGGTGGGGGAGTTGTCACTAGACACCTCAGTTAAATAAGCAATGACATGCAGAAGGCTGAAAGTGATCCAGATAGCAGGGAGATGTAGACTAGCACTTTTTGCACTGACCAAAGAGCATCTTAACTGCACTTTCTAATTGTTGTGATACACATACACTGACTAATACAAATACACATATATGCATATATATTACAGTATAACATAGCAGTGCACTGTCTGCACATATAGAACATTGCCACGTGCACACACACACATACACGTGTGCACACACACACACACACTCACACACAAACACTGCCTTATATGGGGTATACAGCTCGAACATTGAAGTTTTGACATCGACTCCCCGACATGGAAACACTGATGTCAACAAACTTTGCATTGACAGGGAGATTTTTCATTGATGGGAAGTAAGCACCACAATCCACAGTTTGTGTGATGTGGAGTTAGATATTTAACCCTTGCTGTGCCACGGATTGATATATCAGTCCAAAACTCCTATGCATTCTAATTCTGCCAGCAGCCTAAGGATTAAAGTAGGGGGCATGGGGGATGCTGGGGTTGCAGCCCCCTCTGCATTAATACAGCTAAGTGTGGTGGTCAGTTGCAGTGTGTTGCAGGTTGTTGTTGGGACGCATTGGCGATGTCAGACTGATTGCATTGATGTGAAGGACTGCGGCAAAATTTCCATCACTGTGGCTTGTTGGAGCCATTATATGGCATTTATTTACTTATACATCTAAGCCTAACTTTTACTGTATTTTGGATAAGCACTGTGTTTTGCACTAACTCATTGTACTAATCTACTGCATGACTGGGTAACTAATGTAGGACCAGGGAAGTGCGATGGATGTGGCCTATCTGGACTTCAGAAAGGCCTTTGACACCATCCCCCACATAAGGCTGATTAACAAACTGCACAGCATAAGGGTTAATCCTTAAATAGTTCTGTGGGTGGAGAACTGGCTGAATGGCAGGAGTCAGAGGGTTGTGGTAAACAGTGAGTACTCTGGAGAGGGAGATGTGGTGAGCAGGGTGCCGCATGGGTGGGTGTTGAGGCCGGGCTTCTTCGATGTCTTTGTTGGGGACATTGCAGAGGGATTGGAGGGGAAGGCATTTCTCTTCTCAGAAGATACAAAGATATGCAGTAGGGTGGACATGCCAAGGGGTGTTGAAAGAATGATGGAAGATTTTAAAAAACTGGAGACCTGACCTGGTGACACTGAGGGTTGAGCTGCTGGATGCTGCACCTCATGCTACACTGGTGACATACATTCAGGAGCGAGCCTGGGTCATCAAAGGCCAGCTAGGGGGGAGGGAGCGAGCAGGATGAGCAGCCACAAGGCAGCTCTCCTCTCCTGGGGATGGACCCTCTCATACCCCGCAGTCCAACTGCACCCAGGTGGAGGTCTGAGGGTAGCACAGGCAGGCAGGTGGCAAGCAGAGGGAGTGTGCTGTGGAACCACATCATGCACATACCTCCACAGGTGTATTGCTGGCCATAGCACAGTGAGCTGGGCGTAAGCGGGGAAAACAACTGGGGCATAAACACAATAAAAAAAATTGGAGAAATGATCTGAAGAATGGCAGTTGGGATTCAGTTCAAAGAAGTGCAGGATCATGCAGATAGAACACAAGAACCCAGGGTAGAATACAAACTATGTGGGGAGGTACTGACAGTCTCAAAGCAGGAAAGGGACTTGGAAGTTATCATCTCACAGGACCTAAGAGAAACTAGGCAGTTGGAAAAGGCGGCTGTAAAGGCTAGCCAGATGCTTCGATGCACAGGGAGGGGTATCAGGAGTACAAAACGGAAGGACATCTTGCCCCTGTATGAGACACTCATGAGATTGCACCTTTTTTTTTAACCAGGAGAGACACACTAAGCTGAAAGTTTGTTTGCAGGTGCAACCTGGGAGCACAAGGAAGTTAAGTGACTTGCTCAGGGTCACACAGTATGCAAGTGGGGGCTATGGGATTCAAATCCAGGTCTCCAGGTTTGCAATTCAGAGCCTTAAACCACTGCCGTATACTGCCTCCTCCTGTAATACTGCATCCAGTTCTGGAGGCCACATCTAAGAAAAAACATAGACACGGTGGAGGTAGTGCAGTGGAGAGCAACTACAATGGTGCAGGGCATATGGGATAAGACCTATGAGAAACTACTAGCCAAGTTGATATTTAAAATATTTATTTCATTTGGGTAAAGCATTTAAACCATTTTAAGTACTGAATTTTTACAGGATATGCCAGTTGATATTTGATATATGATATATCGAATCTCAACTGGCACATCCTATAAAATATCACTTACAGTGTGGTCATGCTTTTACCCATTATTTGTAATGAATTTGCACAGGCAGATCTGCTGAGAGGCAGTTTCAATGTGGTCTTCCTTTTACAAACCACAGACTAGGTGGGCCAAGCGACCCTTATCTGCCATCAAATTCTATGTTTCTATGTTTCCATGTTACACATTTTTACAATGTGTTTTCCTAGAATATGCCTACTGATTGCGATATATTTACCCTGGATAGTTCACAGAAGACATGGCATCTTATTTTCAGTGGGGCTCTACATCTACACAATATTATGCTGCAATGTGTAAAATCAGAACACAGTGAAAATAATATTTTACATCTGAACTAGGCTACTCTGAATAAATACATTATAAAAACAGTAAAATCATGACCCCACTGAAAACAAGACGTTGCATCTAAAAATTCACTAAAAATATCACCAACAACTTAATCTGGTTCAAGGTCAGTTGGCATTCTTCTGTATCCCCCGCCCTGGGACATGCCCGAAAATAGGCAGAATTTGTCTAGTGCACTTACCCAGTCAACAAAAACTAAATAAATAATAAAATCTAGTCTGGGACAGCGTTAGTAAATACAGTGCAAAAATGTTTTAAATGAAGATCCTTATGAGAATGAGATGTAGCATCTCCCCTGTGCTGTCACAGATACAAAATATAGGATAAGAAATATTTAAATTAACTGTATTGTAACCTGAACTTCACTGTGTAACACATAACCAAGACTTACATAAACAAACAGTATCTTTATTGTTTTATAACATATTAGGTTGCAGTATTTATTTCGAATGTTGTGGCCATGAGGTTGGTGTGTACATTATGTGTTTGTGTGTGTTTGCTGTAACTCAATATAAATATTTTTTCCCAAAAAGCATATGATAAAATGCCTGCTGATTGCTATATATTTAGCATGGATAGTTCACAGAAGATATAGCATATGTCTGAGACACTTTTTATCAGATAGTGTCTTAAGAGGTTAAAACAAGTGTCTACCTTTTTTAGGAGATTCCTTGCTGGGAAAGGATTGCATTTTGAAGGGGGTAAACTAGTGTCCAGTTTAATAGGCAACTAATATTTAACAAGTTGTTTCAGTTTCCATTGCTGTAATGTTGAGGAGCAAGGGAGCAGGCAGGCTAAGAGCACATAATGAGATCAGCTGCGCTTGCTGAAATATTTGATTTATGAATGTGTTGGTCAGCACATTGCTTTGAAGTCCACGCACTTTCATGCCTGAATAGTGTCATGATCAGGCTTGCTGATTATTGGTCAAGCCCCTTGTAGAGTTTTCTGCATTGGACCACCGTGACACACCTCCCAAAACCCTGTACATAGCAAAATGTTTGACTTGTACTTACGTGCATGGTGAACATAACTAGTACAGAGCAAATTCATTACATATTGGCCTCTACTGTACCTCCAAATCAGATTTTATTACAGGAAAAAAGGTTTAAAATCAATATCCTCATTGAGGCCACTTGGTTGAAGGGAATTAGGTTTAGAAATCCAGTAAGTTTCATGCTGAAGGAGGTGGCATGTTCTCTCACCCCCTTGTGTGGTAGTTCCCTTGCATGGTCAAGTGCCCTAAATTGAAACTAAGAGGGACTACAGTTGTGATGGGCCAGAAAGTGTGCCCTAGTTTACTTCAAAAAAAGGAAACAAGCTGCTTTTTTTGAAAATGTTTTGTGTCAGTAAAATGTTTTCACTTGCTTTGCACATCTTCACCTATAGCACCGTGTTCAATTTCTATTTTGTCGGAGGGTGACGTAATTTTTAGAGGATGTTTGGCACTCGAGTATTTGTATATTCAAATACTTATACATTTGCATACTGATATATTTCCAGGTCTATTTGCATAACACCCTTCCCCCAGTGAAGCCCTATATGAAGAGTGCTACTTAGGGGAGTTTGTTGCTCTGCATCCCTTGCTCTAATAAACTTGGTTTTTGTCACTGTATGATGGTGAATGCTCCACTTTTCTTTTTATTAAACATGGGTTATTAAAGGGCTGCTATACCACAACAAAACTCATCTTTACTGTGGCTGTGCACTATACAATTTACATGCACACATTATGAAAGGTTGCACAGGAAAGCCCTATCAGGCAACAGTATGCCTTTTGGGGAGCTAATTTCCCAGGACTCATAAGAAATCTTCAGTGAGACCCTGCCTAAAGAAACTATCTTCAGACTCAGATGTGCTGACGAAATACAATAGTAGTAGTAATTTTATTTATATAGCACCCAATCCCAGAGACTCTGGGCACTGTACAACATAACAATAAAATCAGCCATGTAAAAAACAAAACAAATAATCATAAATTAAAACAACTTAAGCAAATTAGCAGTCAGGGTGACTTACATAATAAGATAATAGGATAATAGAATCAGTGGTATTAGAACAAACCAAAGACATCACTGAAAAGGTGGGTCTTAGGCCCTCTTCAAAGCCTCCACCAAAGAAGCCTACCTCAAAGACCTGGGAAGTGAGTTATACAGGGCCGGACCAGCTACCTCAAATGTACTGTCACATGATGTCTTAGGCTTGGATCTGGGAACCATTAGGAGGCTCCCCTCGGAGGAAGAGAGAGAGAGAGAGAGAGAGAGATCTGGGCCAGTAAAGGGACAGGAACTCACTCAGACAGCCCGGGCCCAATCCATGTAGAGCTTTACAGGTCATCAAACTGACCATGAAGGAGATTCGCCACTTCACCAGCAGCCAGTGCAGATTGCTCAGGACCGAGGTCATGTGACATGTCCTTGGAAGGCCAGTCAGTAACCTGGTCTCTGCATTCTGCATAATCTCCAGATAGCGTACAACCCTCCACTCATACCAGATGAAAGGAATTGCAGTAGTTCAGCCTGGTGGTGACAAAAGCATGCACCAATGAGGGTAGGTCTTCCGGAAGGATCAAGGCTTTGATTGGGAAGATGTTATGAAGATGATAAAAGTCATGCCAGATTAGGGATGACACTTGAGCCTCAGATGTCAGCCTTTCACCTAGAATAACACCCGGATTCTTCACCATGGTGGAAACCACCAGAGTACAGGACCAAGTACCAGACCGGTCATTTCTGCTGCAGTCCCCACACCCTGACATCAGCTAGACTCAATCACCAGTACTTCCACCTTGTCCAGGTTGAGCCACAGCCAGCTGGAGGACATCCAGTCCTGGATCTCAACCAGACATGAATGCAGTACATTGACCTCACCATCCATCCATCTCAGGTGCAAATGATAGGTACAGCTGGGTATCATCTGCATAGCAAACCCAACCATGCCATCTGATGATGTCATCCGGGGCAGCACTGTGAACAGCAGAGGTGAGAGAATCAAACCTGCCATATACCACAGTGCAGGGGCTTGAGGAGCGAGGAAAAACCTTCCATCACCACCCTCTGTGTCCTGCCACTGAGAAAGGGCTCAAACTAATTGAAGAACCTACCGAGTATATAGTTCTCCCTGAGATGATTCAACAACAGCCTATGGTTCACAGTATCAAATGCTGATGAGAGTTTAAACAGAATGAGAATTGACCATTCCCCCTCTATCTCTGCCTCTCAGGTCATTATGCACCCTGACCAACATGTTCTCAGTACTATGCCTAGATCTAAATCTGGACTGAAGTGGCTCAAAGATGTCAAAGGTCATGAGGTGGGCCTTGAGCTGCAGAGCTACTGTCAATAATCTTTCCTAAAAATGGACGGTTAGAGACCAGTCTAAAATTTTCCAAGCAGTCCGTGTCCAAAGATGTTTTTTTTCAGAAGGGGTCTCACCAGCAAATCTTTCAAAGCGTTCAGAAAAAGCCCCTCCAAAAGGGAACACTGAACCATGTCAGCAAACTCTGAAACCCAAAAATCTAACACAACTCCCTAGGAGGCATGTCAGACCCAGGTCCAGTTCACAATATGTGTGCTGCAGCTCAGAAATCACCTCACACAGCTCCTTCACCAAAACCAGCTTAAACTTGCATCAGACAGGAGGTGTGCTCCTTGTGATAGCCCGCTTCACACTGCTGGGCCGCAACAGCCCAACTGGAGTTATCTTGGACCTGATCAGAGATACCCGGTCAGAGAAGAACTAAGCGAACTCTTCACACCAAGCAGATGAAAATGTTTCTACCAGTTGGGGATAGGCAGGATGTAATAAAATGTCTAGCATCCTGAAGAACTGTTCCTCCCTGCCACAGTCTCCCTGGGTAGGAATGCTGCCTTTTTATAGGAGGTTGCCCTCTGACACTCACTATAGTGAGTTCTCAGAACCATTCTGTCTCAATCTGCCCTGGATTTCCACCAACAACACTCTCAACTGCTACCAAAGTCTTCATCTTCTTAAGCTCCCCATCAAACTATAGGGATATTAAGTGAGAAGATTTGGGTCATACATGAACTAGCGTAACAGTATCAAGGGCCAGCAATAGCCCTATTACAGGCTGCAGCCACTTCTTCAGATCCTATCCCAGATGCAGTCATCACATCCAAGAGGCCTAATGCCACATGAAGTCCTGTTGGGGACAAACCTTTTAAAGGGTGGCAGCGGACAATCATCACAGAGTGATGACAACTAGGAGTGGCCCCAGACAAAAACTTCACAGTGCTGTGATCTGACCAATTGACTGGATCAACCTCAATATAATCTATCTCAAGCCCCAGTGAGAATACTAGTTCCAAGGCATGACAGTGTGTAGGTGGTTGCAGTAGCAATCACTTAGGCAAGGCCCAGTGATAACATCACCTTGAGAAAATCTTGGCCAAACTGTGAGAGTTCATCGTCAACCTAAGCATTGAAATTGCCTAGAATCAACCACCTGGGTGCCTTCAATATCCTCTCAATGATGAAGTCCATGATTTCCTGTAGGAACGCCAACTTGTGACCCAGAGGTCAGTACACAAGAAGGATCCTACACCCTGCACCTGGACCGCCACATATGGGCACACATTCAAACAATGAAGTATTTCACACTGGGTGCACTGAGAAGTTCAACTCAGACATAAAAGAAGATAGCCACTCCCCCACCCTTGTGATCCTTCTATGGGCAGTGAACCACAGAGGAAACCAGCTGGAAGTGACACCTCCAAGATTGGTCCCCCCCCATCATCACCTAGCCAGGTCTCCGTGATGCATGCCAGACTGACTGTGGAAATTAAGTCTGCTATAATCATGGACTTGTTTGCCATTAATATTGCACTGCACAAACCTGCCTGTAGGGGATGAGTGGAGGCTACTGGCCTACAGGCCAGCTACCCACTCAGTCTGGTGGGAATCCATGGGTATGAGAGCCAACCACATCCGGCCTCTCCCTCAGTCCCATTTCTCCCCAAGGCATCTCCTGGTCCTTCCCCCTCATTAGAACCCCCGTCACCTACTATCCTCAGCCCACCTTGGCTATCCAATCTTCCTTTTCCTGTCTGGTACCCCACAGCAGAAAACCAAGTCCCAATTCCAGCTCAACATGCCCAAATACTCCACTGCCTGAAGAGATGTAACCAGTGGCTGAAGCAGGTCCAATCCTTCCTTAGAAGGCAGCAAGTTCATTCCTCTGGAGACTCATCCTCTAGCCCACAACCATATACGACCTTGAATCTTCCAGAGACCATTTGTCCAAGTGCTGCCATGTCTCCAGCTCAGACTCTGCCCCTCTCCACAATTTCTTCTTGCAGCTCCTTCACAACAGTATCTCTGAGTGCTAACCTAGTGATACCGAGGATGTATGATAGCAACTATTAAAAACTGGTACAGATTTTCCCACAGACTGCGAGGAAGACATAATGTAGGCTCTTTAAATATAACCACAGTGCTACAACACTGTGGTTGTAAGCGAAACACCAGAAGCATTTAAAGTAATGCATGCACACAATGCTGAAAACCATATCTCTGTCCCTAAAAAGTGTTAAAACTAGCTCCTAATGTACCTCACTTTGAATTCCCTTACTCACTCTGGGTTCCTGACTATGTGCTAACTACTATGACTAACAATTCTAAAAAAATTTTAAAAATAGAAGTAAACACTATCGTTATGCTTACTCAAAGAACTAAATCTTTTCAGTGTTCTCCCACTGTGGACAAAGCATGTGAACACATGTAGCAATGTAAACATTCAGAGCAAACAGAGGAGCTCTGACTGATAGCATGCCCAGCCCAGTGGCCATCATTATTCCTCTTGCCATGAACTAATGGGCCATTTTTTGAAACAGACCTGTTTTTGAAATTTTCCTATTTAGGGAATGTTATCAAGAAGGTGGTGGTGACATAGTTTGAGGCATACCTTAAAGGGACACTGTCCTTTAGGCCACAATGTGTCCCTAGTTTAAAAAGC
Organism: Neoceratodus forsteri; assembly: GCA_016271365.2. Taxonomy (NCBI): domain Eukaryota; kingdom Metazoa; phylum Chordata; order Ceratodontiformes; family Ceratodontidae; genus Neoceratodus; species Neoceratodus forsteri. Next base: position 530,724,524 of record CM028134.1, on the reverse strand, counting down.
ACATTTTATGATTGTTCACATCCTATACAGACTTTTAATGCAGCTGGTAGTTTGATTCAGATCCCTTTTTTCTTTTAAAAGCAGAACAACTGAGTGCCCACCATTCTGGTGTTACCACACCAAAACATTCTTGTTTACATTTCTTGACCAACTCCCACTGCATCTTTCCTGGACTCAGGAACACCCCCAACACAATCTAGCCACTCATTATGCTGTGGGAATAGAGGAGACTATGGTATCATGAGTGGCTGCACTGTTTGAGGGTATTTCTAATGGTCAGGAAGTATGCAATATGAGTAGTTCAATGACTTGAAGCAAACCAAGGCTTAGTATAGCTATACATGTCCATGCATTTCAGTTCTAATAAGCAAGAGGCAGATAAAACAACCAGCAACATCAATGAATTTTAGAGAATGTAAGCAATCATAAAATGTGGGTTTTTACCTAAAAATAATATGATGCAGAAAAGGTTGACAGTGTCCCTTTAAGAGGTATGACATCTACAAGCCATTCCAGTTGAGTTTGCAGCCTCACCACAGCATGGAGACCATGTTTATCAGACAGTTTAATGATCTGCTACTGTCAAGGGATATATGGAAGCTCCGTATTGTCATTCTCCTCAACCTCTTGTCTGTGTTTAACACTGTAGATCATGGGGTTCTGATTGGACACTTTGCAGAATAGGGAGGACTCAGCAGGACAGTATTGAGATAGTTTGAGTTCTTTCTGTTGGACAGATCACAGCAGGTGGTGATGTGGACTATCTCATCATAGCCACTTTTTGGTTAGCTTCTGCAGGGGTCAGTTCTGTCACTCATGTTATTCATGATGTACTTGCTTCCATTGGGACAGGTCATTAGCTGGTATGGTGTGAGTTTTCACTGCTATGCAGAAGATACTTAGGTGTATTTGTCCATTACACTTGATGGGCAGGGGGCAGTCTTGGTGTTGGTACAACACCTACAGGAGATTGTGGACTGGATAGTGTCTTACTGACTGGGCCTCAGCTGGCTAGTAAAATTTGAAGATAGTGGTTCAGACTGGGCTCTATTTCATTGAATTTCCCCAACTACTTCTTAGTACTTTGAATGCTTTATTTTCATTACCCCAATGTTTCACCCTTAACTATCGGGCTTTATCAAGGAGATTTTTTTCAATCTGTAAATGTTAAATATAATATACATAAGACATCTTGTCATAAAATAAACACAATCCATTTGATATATTAAATTAAGCAACTTTTTGTAAAAAACACTGTACTTTTAGATTTTCTGCAGACCTGTTATCAACAGACGCATGGTACTATGTCACTTAAACAATTTTTCTTGTGCTGCAATGAATCACAGAACATAAAACTTTCAACCATCACACTATGTTATTAGTACTTTTCCACAAATTGATGGTTCACCATCAAACACTCCCATCAAATGGCCCATCATTGGCCAAGTTCATCACCCTTTTAAGGGGACTACCACCCCAACCTCTAAAATTTTACCCAGAGGCCCAGACTGGAGGGTAGTCCAATTTTAGCACCCTACTATGGACACCTCGACTACCGCGAGATGGCTGAAGAGGTTGGGAACCACGACTGCAACATCAGTTCTTAATTTAATTAAGCCTCGTGCTACACCTATAACCCAGTTGCAAACTGTGCCATTCTCTGATATGCCTGTTTCAGGTAAATTCATGAACATCTTGTTACCTTCAATGTTACAATATAGTATATTCACATTTTAAATAAAACTTGAGCTTTCTAAATTCATCACAGTTTATTCATTAATAAGTTCACAGTCCTAACAACCTCTATTTGCATTTCACTACCTTGTTTATATTATTTCTTCACATAGTCTTTTTTTAATTTTTATGTTGCTTTCACGCATGTGCAAGAAACATAGTGCCATCATCCGGTTTTGGATATGGCACACATCTTCTAATTCAGTCAGTGTGTTTGCAGGTGCGCCCCAGTTCCCAATCACTGCTGCAGCTGTCTATGACAGCAGTTGAAAATGCAATGGTCGTACAGTTGAAAGGAGGCTCTGCTTCAGTGAGCAGAGCTCTCCCCCACACACACACACATCGCATAGCACGCATACTGTGTGCTGATGCGCTCCTCCCCACCATGCACACACTGTATGGCCGTGAGGGGTGCCCAATCCCCGTCAGCTCCAGCCCCACAAAAGCTGTCCATCTGCCACGTGGGCCTACACCAGCGCGGCAAAAGCTATTATAACCGGCCGAGGGGTGCCCAATCCCCTCCGAGCTCCACCTGCTGCACGCCCCCAAAGTTTTCCAGGTGCCACGCTGGGAGCCCACCCCAGCATGGCAAAGCTTGTTATGGCCGACGGGGGTACCCAATCCCCCGTCGGCTCCAGCCCCCCAAACAGTCTTTCCAGCTGCCACGCTGGGAGCCCACCCCAGCATGGCAAACGTCCCGTGTCGTCTTAAAAAAAAAAAACCTGTAAACAAAAAAAGGTCCCTCATAGTTTTCCTGCCCTCCCACAACCCGCACCCACCCACTGCGTACCCTGCCTCCCCACACCCCCCCCACCACTCCATACTTACCTCTGGAGCGCGGTGCGATGATCTTCGGTGGACCGGGAACACGTCTGCACTCTTCAAAGCCGACCGCGAACCGAGGAAATGCCGGTAAGCTGTATAATGGCATAAATAGGGTTTTTTCAACTTTGTTGCATATCTCAGGCATTTTTGGGAATTGTGGGCCCACATTTTCAACATGGGATTTTTAGGACCCCTCCTCATGAATTATTGCACTGTCATGGCATTAATCGGGCCCAAAGGGTGATTTCACGGTCACTGTATGAAATCAGCTTTCGGGACCAAGTAACAAAATGACACTGCCAGTGTTCGTAAGGTGGGCTCTCAAAAAGTCTAATTTGAAAATTTGGTGACAAAATTCCTAAAAATGACTGTTTTACGAGCGTGCATTGCACAGTTCATATTCACGCTCATAAGTTCATGAATTTTCAATATTTTCACTCCAGATTTTCAACATTACCATTTTACCACACCTCCTTATGAGCAGTACAGCTGTCATTTTTCACATCTCACCCAAAACGTGTTTCCACCCATGTAGCGCACAATGACACAGTCTGTGTGCGAAATCAATGTATGGGACACATTAAGAAAATCACAGTGACACTGTTCATGAGCAGAGGTCTTAAAATGGCTATGTTGAAAATTAGGTGAAAAAATTCCTAAAAATGACTGTTTTATGAGTGTGTGTTGCGCAGTTCCTACCCATGCTCGTAAGTTCGCAAATTTTTAATATTTGCACTCCAGATTTTCAACATTGCCATTTTACCACACCTCCTTATGAGCACTACAGCTGTCATTTTTCACATGTCACCCAAAATGTGTTTCTGTGCATGTAGCGCACAATGGCGCAGTCAGTGTGCGCAATCAATGTTTAAGACAGATTAAGAAAATCACTGTGACACTGTTCATGAGCAGAGGTCTTAAAATGGCTATGTTGAAAATTTGGTGAAAAAATTCCCTTCAGCCATTCTGCAATGTTACTGATGAAGAACCTGCAGCACCCCGCTGGTCACCCCTCACCCTAGACTGCACCCCATTTACCTCCACTCTCTGCCTCCTGTCTGTTAGCCAGTTTCTAACCCAGTTTGCCACCCTTTCCCCCACACCCAGCCTACCCAGCTAGTTTATCAGCCTCCTATGTGAGATGGTGTCAAAAGCTTTGCTGAAATCAAGGTAAGCGTTGTCCACTGCCCCACCCTGATTCACTTCCTTTGTCACCCAGTCAAAGAAATCAACCAGATTTGTCTGACATGATGTCCCCACTGTGAATCCATGTTGTCTATGGTCCTGGGCTCCGATAGCTTCTAGATGTCCCATTATCCTTTCTTTAAGCAATGCCTCCATGATCTTCCTCACTACTGAGGTGAGGCTGAATGGCCTATTGTCCCCTGCCTCCTCTCTGCTGCTGCATTTGTGTAGAGGGATCACATGTGCCCTCCTCCAATTCACTCATGTTGAATGACTCAGTGAACATGGCTGCCAGAGGTACTGCTATCTCCCTTTGCAGTTCTCTTAATATCCTTGGGCGTATGCCATCTGGTTCCATCGCTTTGTCCACCTTCAATTTAGTGAGCTCCTGCAGGACTCTTTTGCCTTTGAATGGACTATTGTCCACCTCTTCACCCCCTTGGCAACTGCTGTACTGCTGTGGCCCTTGTCCTACCCACTCTTCTGTGAATACTGAGCGGAAAGACACAGTGGATGACTTGGGAGGAAGGCATGGAACTATCACTTCCAAATACCTAAACAGTACATACAAGCAAGCAACATTCGGCATTGACAAATGCTTGTTAATATAACTGTTTTTTTAGAAAAAACAATGCCTTTATGAAATAATGACTTCAGCTGTTTTTACCTTTCAGTAATTGTGTTTTCTCATTTATACTATCTCTACTGCTACCTGTTTTTATGTCTACTGTATGCTCCTTATGTGTGAATCAATGTGATTAATTGCCCTACCATTGTCTCCTGTATGCTAATGTGCCTTTCATTTGTAATTAATTCCGAGTCACCCCGATAAAGGACTCTGTTGTCTCAGTGGGCTCACTCGGTCAACAAGTTTCAATAAATAAATAAATAAAATATGTGTTACACACAGCTTAATTTCTTCTCCACTCAGTGTGCAACGGTAAGTTTTAAAACTGTGAATTAGAGTAACAAACATACAGACGTTAGTTTCAGTCTACATATTTTGTATTGAATATATAACTTAAATCACCTTTCCAACTCCTTTCTAAGGATGATAGTGTGCACCTCTGAAATAGGTGTAATGAGGTTTGCAGAGAGAACGCCGTCTGCTTCCACCTTCCTCTTGAACCCACACGTACCTCCAACCGATGTGGTGATGCTGTGATCTCATCACAACACTCATGTGCATCAACACATGCATGTTGTTCAACTGCTAAGTACCAGTAAATACTCAGTTCTGATGTCAGTGGACTATAGGAGGGAGACATGTGGGTTCTGATGCACGGATGTGCCAGGGTACTTTACGTCATAAGCTAACTTCAATAAATTTACACAACCTTTTATATCTTGATACTTTCATTCTTGGTTCTACTGCACAGTAAATATTCTCATGCCAATTCACTAGTATTTTGGTGATATTTAACTTGCTGAATTAGGTAAATTATTAAATAATTATAAGTGTGCTGCTTCAATTATTTCCAAATTGAGGATACTGTGAACTCAGCTTACCCATGGTAAAGCTTACCAAGGAGCCAGAATTTTTTTAGAACCATTTAAGTTATTTGAAAATGTCATATAATCTGTGGCATTTTAAAGAATTTTTTTTTGTTTTACACTTATTTTGGCAGTTTGTGGGGGGGGGGTTAGATCAATGGCTGCTATTGCTTCAGTTTAATTTAGTGTTGTTAGCCATCAGAGTCTATAAATATAAGTACATCATATTGGCATTATTTTTACAGTTTTTTCATAGTAACATTTCAACAAATTTTTCACCATTCATATAGATATGCATACATCACACATCCCTCATCCTCCAGCTACTAACAGGCAGACCAGTTGCTATCTATCTGAGGATCCAACACTTGCATGTTGAAAATCCACTTCATCTCAGTTTTGTTAAGTATTTTTCTTTCATCTCCACCCCATTTGGTTTAGGCACTACTTCTACTGTAGGTCCCAAAACCAGAGAGTGGTTCTTAGATGACCTGCTTCTTTTAAGTGTGCTGCTACCAGTGATCTGTCATCATGTTTACAAATATCTGATCTGGGTTCTTTATCCTCATGTTCATGCTCTACTGTTTTTGCCCACACAGGGCATGTCACAACAATATGACTCCTGAGTAATTCAATCATTACGCTCTCTTATCAGGTACTTTCTTGTTCAAGTGTGGATGTTTAAAATGCTTTTTTTTCTGCTTCTTTGGCCACAGACAGAGCAGTGACCATGTGCGGTCATCCCAGGCTGTAATAGTCTTTAAAGTAATTGACGTCCCAGTTGATCATTTTTTGTTTTTAAACAGGGAATGCACAAGTTGATTTTTTAGATTTTTGATCCTCTTAGCTGCCACTGTTGGTCTTATTTTGAAACCACTTGTTTTGAATATAGAAACTTCTGGATGTGCAACACCTTAATAAGTGCCACTCTTTGTTTATGTTATGCTTTATTTGACCAAACTTGTAATTGTACTTAGTGGCTAATACTAGCTGCCAGGTCTGTCCATTTTTTGAAATGTAATATATTTTATTGCTTTCATAATACAGAACATTACAACAACTAACAATAATTAACAAACAACAAATCCAGCCTCCCACTCACCCCTACCCCCCAGGCTGGAATACAAAAAGAAGAAAAAGGTACCACTACCAGTTCAGTCATATCATAAAATAACTGGCTGACTCACCAGATATTCACAAAAGGATAATATAAAGACTAATAGAAGAAAAAGAAGACCTGTTAAAAATTAAAAGTCAAATAAAATCACACAGGTATCATTTAGGTGTCACTCCAGAATTACCTACATAGTATATAAAGTGTGCAGTTTGCTCCACTTCTTATCCTAGGATGTAATTTTATGACCAATACTTGCAATTAATTTCTCTAAGCAAAGGTTAAATGAAAGTTTCTGCAACCATTCTTCGTAAGTAATTATAGCTTGATCTAGCCAGTGGCAGAGAACTACAGTGCTTTATTTACTGATATGGAAATAAGAGCTATATGATATCTCCTTTCCTTCACAGAGATTTCATTACAGTCCCCAATTATGCCTATTTTAGGGGTAAAGATTTCAGCAAGTCCCAGACTGGGTTCAGCTCTAGACTTAATCAATTCCCATAAAGGGACCACTTTAGGGCATTCCCAAAAAATATGAAGTAAAGGCCCTTCTGCTTACCCACATCTTGTACAGAGAGACGAGACTAGCTTACCCATCATCACTAATTTTAATGGTGTAAAATACATACGGGCCCAAATATTCAGAAGGGTTGTGCATGGCACAACACTGTTGCACCATGCGCAACCCACTGATGCCCCCCGGCGCGATATTCAAATGGGGATTGTGCCTGGCACAAATCCTGATGCACTGGAGCACATCAGTAATGTGTGCGGTGCAGGTGGGAGGGGCGTGCCCATGCATACTCCGCACATCCCGATATTCAGCCCGAGATGTGCTGACCTCGTGCATGTGCAACCCCTACTTGTGCTGCACACAGGTGAGCCAAAAAAAAAAGGAACAGTGGCTGGCCACCCATAGGTGAGCTGCCCTATTGCAGGGCACAACATGGCAGCTGCCACCTGTGGGTGGCCACCCGAGCTCTGGCTGCACCTGGCAGCACCCCCCATGCCCGATCGCGGGTATACCTAGAAAAAGGATCCTCCTAAATCCCTGGTGGTCCAGTGGACTGCTCGCAGCCCGATCGCAGGCATATGTTTTAAAAAATAGAGGCCCAATATCCCTGGTGGTCCAGTGGACTGCTCTCAGCCCGATCATGGGCATATGTGTTGAGTGTAAGGTCCTATATCCCTGGTGGTCCAGTGGACCGCTCGCAGTTTGATTGCGGGCGTATGTTGTAAATATTAGAGGTCCAATATCCCTGATGGTCCGGTGGAATGCTCTCAGCCCAATTGCAAGTGTATGTTGTAAAAAGTAAAGGTCCAATAACCCTGGTGGTCAGCAGTACCCCCTCCCAACCCACCCTCGCCCCACTGCCCCGCTCTCCCCAGTCAGCGGTGTGCAGCAGCACCTACCTGCCTGCTGCCTGCCTCCCACCAACTGGCACTGTGTGGGGCTGTGCGCCCATTGGTCCAGCGTGAGCATGAGCTGGGCGTGCAGCCCCATGCATGATTACATAGTCCAGATATGTGAATGGATCCATTCACATATCTGGATTGTGTAGTATGGTACAGGCTGCATGCCCATTATCCCATGTTGTGGACCAATCGGTGTACAGCCCTTCCGTACGGTGTCAGTCAGTAGGCGGCAGGGCAGTAGGCGGGTGGGGTGCTGCCACCCGCCACTGACCGGGGGGAGTGGGGTGGTGGGGATCAGTGGTTGGGTGAGGAGGGGGGTACCACTGGACCACCAGGGTTATTGGACCTCTACGTTTTACAACATACACCCGCGATCAGTCTGCGAGCGGTCCACTTGACCACCAGAGATACTGGACTTCTTTTATTGTAACTTATGCCCACGATCGGGCTGCAAGCAGTCCACTGGACCACCAGGGATATTGGACAGTTATTTAAATCAACATATGCCCACGACCGGGCAGTGGGGCACATTGCCGCACTGTGCAGGGGGCATCGGTCCCCGATGGCTGCTGCCTGGCAGGGCACCAGGAGCAAGTCGCCGGGGATCGGTGCACCTGCATGTAAATGGAGCCATAATGACATGCTAATGGCCCCATTTGTGCCTTGCATGCATTATGGTCCCATTTGCATGTGCACTTTTGAATATCACGGTTGTTGCACCTAGCACAATGGAACTTGAGCTAGCGCATCCCACTGCTCCACTCTGACCACTTGCGCTGGTGCAGTGCCACTGCGCCATGTGCACTGTCAGTGGCCAGGGTGCGATATTCAAAGCTGCTGTGCCATGGTGCAGTTCCGTCGAATGTCACCCTGTCAATGCCCCTGCACAGCCAAGTTGCGCTGTGCCCAGGCTTGCGCCACAGCCTGGCACAGTCTGAATATCCGGGCCTTGGTGTATTATATGGACTTGAATAAGTCAAAGTTTCTCTTGTGAAATTTAAGTATGAAGATCTTTCCAGATTTTGGACCAGTTAAATACACATTGTTGGAAGACCACATTCCAATATGGAGAATCACCAGTAATATCAGGGAATAATTTAAGAACAAATTGTGAGTATAACCCAGAAACTGCATGCAGATGTAGGGCAGTATCAATGGCTGATTGCAGGAACTCATTAAAATTAACATGCTATGACATGGAACCACACCACTGAAAAAGGACATGTCGAAGCTGAAATATTTTTAATATACATTAACAGTCTAGATGAAAAAGGTTAAGGATCTCTTGACATGATTTCAGTGAGTCATTATGAAGCAAATCACATACCTTACCCATCCCATTTGTGGTAACCATGTTTCAGTCAAAACCTGACCACCTATTTTAAAATTAAGATTATGTAAAATAGGTTGAGATACATCCTTAGAAAATTTGTAATACATGAGTGAACATAGTTGCACATGACTCTGTACCGAAGTGCCAATAACAGAGTCCTGAAGATCAACAGGAACTCATTTGAGGGAAGTAAAGAACATAGTTGCAGGAGATAGTCCAGCAGCCTAAATCTGATCTCTTTCTAATAAGAGCCAGATAGGAGTATAAGGGGAGTCTTCCTCCAGGGATGTTTGAATTGGCCAACATAAATGTTTACTGGTGTGACTAGCCAGGTAATAAACAGAAAGATGCGGGAGCTGAAGGCCTCCAAGCCATTTAGGGGCTGTTAACCGATGGTATGTTCTTCTAGGTGGCTTGCCCAAGCAGATAAAATTAGAGATGATCCCATGGACACATTTGAACCAAGACAAAGGCAGAAAAACATTAATCATATTAAGGGGATAAAATAAGGGGGAAGTACATTCATTTTAATAATATTAATTCGACCCCATAAAGTCAATGGTAGTGACATCCATCTATTCAAGTCCTGTTGTAACTTGGATACCAAATCATCTAAATTAAGCTTCTTAAGCTATGCCACACTTCTCAACAGGAAAATACCCAGATATTTTAGTTATCTTAGTGCTCAACGACAATCCCAAATCTAGAATATCAGATTTGAAAACAGTGGAATTTAGGAGAATGACCTCTGTTTTACTTAGATTAAGTATATAATTAGAAAGATGCCCAAATTCCTTAATTGTGACCAAGGCTGCTGGTATAGATACCTTAGGCTTGGTCACATGGAGGAGGAATATCATTTGTGTATGCAGATAATTGTAAATTCCATGTGCCCACTTGTATACCGATGATTTCAGGATTATCTTTAAGCTTCCATAGCAAGGGCTCCAAATACAAATTAAATAACACAGGAGACAGGACAGCCTTGCCGGGTCCCAAAAAACAGAGGAAAAAGGGGTGAGAACCCCATTCTGGTACATGGACATGAGTATAAAACTTTCATCCATTTGATATAATCAGAAGGAAAACCAAATGTCTCCAGGGTGGAAAACAAAAAGGCCCAGTTAACCCTGTCAAAGGCTTTTTATGTGTCCAGGGAGACCAGGGCTCCAGGGACACCAGAATCCCTGAATGCAGAGAAAATATAGGACAACCTACGAAGATGATTGGACAAAGAACAGGATGACATAAATCTGAATTGTTCATTACTGATAAGCCCTGACCATACTGTATCAATTCTGGAGGCCAGCACTTAAGCTATGTTCTTAATATCATACTTCATAAGAGAAATAGGGTGATAGTTTGCAACCTCCTCAGGAGACTTACTAGGTTTGAGTAATAAGATTATTAGCACCTCCAGAAGGGTACTGTCTGAAATGCCAGAATCATATAAGGGTAAAAAGAAATGGTGCAGTACAGGAATGACTTCCTGAGCAAACACTTTATAAAAGTTAGGGGTAATGCCATCTGGCCCTGGTGCTTTATCTAATGGTAAAGCTTTAATGGTGTTAAAAATTTCTTGATGTGTTAAGAGTTGAACCAAACAGGCCTGTTGGGGTTCAGTTAACATGGGAAGAGAGATTCCTGTCAAACATGCCTGCAGGTCTGAAACCATAGGAGGGTCAGACAGGGGCCCATATAAGGATTTATAAAACTTCTCAAACTCATGGGTAATTTCTCTAGAAGATGTTTTGATAGAGTTGTCACTCACAGACTTAACTGAAGGAATTATACGGGATGCCTCCTGCCCGGTCTGTCCTGATGACTGCCCCTGGGTAAAGAGGTCTTCTTTAGACTTTACTCTGATTTTTTCATCTGCTTTTCTTAGTGTCTGAGCTTAATAAAAACTATGCCTGAACCTATTGGTCATTTCTACTTTTTTCTCTTTCACAGTCTTTTTTATCATTGCAATTTCTCTTAATTCTTGTCTATTATAAATAAAGGATACTGGTAATTAGGTGTGGTTCATGGTAACTAGTACCATGAAGTACTGTGTTTCTGTCTGTAGGTTTATGGTGCAAAGTGGTATGAATGTGATGATTCTGAAGTTTTATTTTTAGGGCCAGATATGAAACCTCAAGTTGACTATATTCTAAAGTGAATAAAAGATTACGGTTCTTAGTATTCATGTAATGTCCAAATTCTTCCAGCCCCTATCCAAATGAAAAGAAAATATATATCATCAATAAATTGGAGCCAGGCTCTGTATATTGTCTGCAAGGATTTTTGTCTGTGTCCAATATATGGTTTAACTTATATTGGTATACACAGGAATTTGCATTATGCTGGTGCCATGACACTGCCCATGGCAGTTCCACGCACTTGTTCATAATATGTACACTTAATTTCACAATTATTTTTAGTCAATATGAGATATGCCAGCTCCTGCAAAACCCTAATATTGGGTCTAATAGTATCTTCCCTCATACTGAGCATGTGCCCCATGTTCTACGCCTTCATAGTGGGTGATTGATGTGTATAAGTCTGCTATATCACTTGTTACCAGCCAACACTCTGCTGGTAAGTCTGTCCTTGAAAGCTGTTCCAGCTTGTCAATCATATCAATAGAATCTCTTACATAAGTACTCATTGACTCCACCTGGGGTTGTAAATAATAGTTGATGTATGATGCAATATGGGAAAATATGCAGTCCAGTCCCAAAACTATAGGCCTCCCTGGAGACTATATTTGATTTTTAAAGATTTTTGGAATGCTACAGAAGGTGAGCACCCTAGGAAATTATTTCCATAGGATATCCACCTCCCCAGTCTTTTAATCAATTTAAATCTGCATATTCCTCCAACTGTCCCCTAATGTAATAATAATTCTTCTGTAGGGTCATGTTCCATAATCCAACAGTTTGTTCTATCATCCTGTAATTTTATACATACATCCCTATACTGTTCCGTACTCTGTATAACTATTCCATCACCTTCATCTGCTGGTCTTACCACTATTTCCTCATCTTCACTAAATGATTTTACTGTTTTCCTTTGCTCTTCAGTCAGATTGTTATATTTGTCAGTGGTGAGTTTTCCACTCTTGAGCTAAGTCCAGAACATCCTTAATTTGGAAATTATTGAAACAGCCCACATAGAATTATTTAATCATGTAACCAGTTCAGCAACATAAATATTACCAAAGTGATGGTACATTATCACGACAATATTTATTATGCAGTAGGAAAAACACTGTACTTAGAAATTATCAAGATATACAAAAGTTGTGTAAGTTTAATGAAGTTAGCTTATGGTATAAAGTACGGTGGTACATTAGTGCATCAGAACCCACATGGCATCCTCCCACAGTCCACTGATATTGGGATTGAGTGTTTACAGTTGTTTAGCAACTGAACATTATGCATGCATCATTGCATTATGCACATTGTGGTAATGTCACAGTATCACCACATTGGAGGGAAGTATGTGCGGATTTAAGAGGGATGTAGAAATAGACGGCATTATCTCTGCAAGTGACATTAGATCTCCCCTCAGAAGTGAGCACTTTCATCCTTATGAAGAAGTCAGGAATGGTGATTTAAGTAATAAATTCAATGCAAGTAGGTAGAAAGAAACTGATGTATGTGTGTTTGTTACTCCAATTCACAGTTACAAACTCTCAGCTGCATGGCAAGTAGAGATAATATAAAACTGCATGTAACACATAAGTGAGAAAATTAAATTGCAGAGAGGTAAAAAATGTCTCAAGTCATTGTTTTACAGGGCATTAAGGTTTTTTTATAACAATAATATTAAAATTTAAAAAATACTAAGTGAGGAAATAATACAAACAAGGTAGTAATATGCATACAAAAATGGCTAGGACCAGAAAAGTATTGCTGAATAACTTGTGATAAATTTAGAAAGCTCATGTTTTATTTAAAGCAAGAATATAATGTATTGTAACTGTGAAAGGAGCAAAATTTTTTATGGATGAACTTGGAACAGGCATACCAGAACATATTTTGCAACTGATTTACAGGGTGTGAAACACCAAGGTGTTAATTTAAAATTAAGCATTAGTGTGGTGCAGTCTTCAATGTTTTTGAAATGTGAGGAAAAATACTACAGTACATGCTCCTGCTTCTGATGATGCTCAAGCCTACTCCTACCTAACTGTTTTTTCCCTAAGCTCTCCTCTGCCTGACACACTACCTTTGCTCCTCTTCCCTCCTTTGCCGTAGACTCCCTCCTTTCTAATGTTCCAACATATGTCTTTGTTGGGGTAAGCTGAATATGAGAATGCACAACTGTTATGTTTGTAATCTACCTTGCCTGTTAATTGTTATGATATATTGATCCCTTTACTGTTTATTTACTGCACTTGTTGACTATTGTTCATTTACTATGATCTGTACTCTCTCTGTAGTTACCTTCCTGTGAGATTGCACTATATTTGGAATGGTTCCCTTGTGGAATTGTTGTAACTGTTCTGTACCGTACTACCTTTGTTGTTCTCCTGGGTCGTCCCTGAAAAAGGGACTGCTGTTGTCTCAGTGGACTTACCTGGTTACCAAAATTCAAATAAATAAATAAATTAAATAACAGAGTGTGGTGGTTAAAAGTTTTATGTTCTGTGATTTATTGCAACACACAAAACAAGCATTTGTCAGTGCCGAATGTTGCTTGCTTCTATGTGCTGTTTAGGTATTTGGAAGTCATTGGTGTGCAAATATTGAAAATTTGCGAACTTACGAGCGTGCGTAGGAACTGCGCAACACACGCTCGTAAAACAGTCATTTTAAGGAATTTTTTCACCAAATTTTCAACACAGCCATTTTAAGACTTCTGCTCACGAACAGTGTCACTGTGATTTTGTTAATGTGTTCCATACATTGAGTTTGCACACCGACTGCGCCATTGTGCTCTACATGGACGGAAACACGTTTTGGGCAGGATGTGAAAAATGACAGCTGTACTGCTCATGAGGAGGTGTGGTAAAATGGCAATGTTGAAAATCTGGAGTGGAAATATTGAAAATTCACAAACCTATGGCGTCGTGGGAACTGCATAACCTGCAGCTCTTAAAACATTTTTAGTAATTTTTCACCAAATTTTCAACATAGCCATTTTAAGACCTCTGCTAATGAACAGTGTCATGGTGATTTTCTTAATGTGTCCCATACATTGATTTCGCATACCGACTGCGCCATTGTGTGCTACGTGGGCAGAAACACATTTTGGGAAGGATGTGAAAACTGACAGCTGTACTGCTCATAAGGAGGTGTGGTAAAATGGCAATGTTGAAAATCTGGAGTGAAAATATTGAAAATTTGCAAACTTAAGAGCCTGCGTAGGAACTGCGCAACACATGCTCGTAAAACAGTCATTTTTAGGAATTTTTTCACCAAATTTTCAACATAGCCATTTTAAGACCTCTGCTCATGAACAGTGTCACTGTGATTTTCTTAATTTGTCCCATACATTGATTTCACACACCGACTGCGCCATTCTGCGCTACATGGGCGGAAACACATTTTGGGTGAGATGTGAAAATTGACAGCTATACTGCTCATAAGAAGGTGTGGTAAAATGGCAATGTTGAAAATCTGGAGTGAAAATATTGAAATTTCACGAACTTACGAGCCTGCGTAGGAACTGTGCAGTGCATGCTCGTAAAACAGTCATTTTATTGGAATTTTGGCACCAAATTTTCAACATGGGGTTTTTGGGACCCCTTCTCATGAATGATGTCACTGTCATGGCATTATTTGGGCCGAAGGTGATTTGCAGTCCTCTGGCAATCACCCGCCCGGGCCAATGCCTCATGACGATGGTATCAGCCATGAAGAGATCTCCAAATCATGTTAACTGATGTAAATCCAAAAATACCTGAGATATGCAACAAAGTTGAAACCCCATCTAGCCCATTATACAGCTTACCGGCATTTTCTCAGTTCGTGGTCAGCTTTGAAGAGTACAGACATGTTCCGGTCCACGAAGATCGTTCGCGGAGTCCGAGGTAAGTATGGGGTGAGGGTGTGTGGGAAGCTGGGTGTGCAGTGGGTAGGTGCGGGTTGTGGGAGGTCAGGAGGCGCGCATGGAACCGTTTTTGTCTTACAGGTACAAAAAAAAGCGTCGTGGGACCGTTTGCCATGCTGGGGTGGGCTCCCAGCGTGGCACAGAGATGTTGGAGCATTCAGCTGGCGGGGATTGGGCACCCCGTTATTACATGGAATTCATTGCCTGCAGCACAGGGTGGGCCCCAGCGTGCACAAGCGCGCAAGGCGTTCAGCCGATGGGGATTGGGCACCCCGGCAAAAGGATCTTGACTGCTTGCCACACTGGGGTGGGCTCCCAGCATGGCACCTACTACGGAGGAGGGGACGGCTCAGCTGACGGGGATTGGGCACCCGTCGGCTATACAGTGCGTTCGATGCGCGCGGCTGCGTGTGGGGGAGCTGGCATGAGCATCCGATATCTTATCGGTGCCCACCAGCGTAGCTCCCCCTTCAACTCAGAGTGCTACTGCATTTTGGAGCATGTCATACACAGCTCCAAAATGCATTGGTTTACAGGGGCCGCGCCTGCCAGCACTGAATTGGAGGAGGAGGTGACACACCTCCGAAATCTCCCATGATGGCACTATGTTTCTTGCACATGCGTGCAAGCAACATAAAAATTGTTTGAGAAACTAAGTATAGTACCATGAATCTGTTGATAAAAGGTCTGCAGCAAATCTAAAGGTACAGAGGATTTTACAGAAAGTTGGTAATTTGATACAACAAATGAATTATGTATATTTTATAACAAGATTTCTTATGTATATTATGTTTACTATTTACAGATTGCAAAAAATTCCCCTTGATAAAGCCCTATTGATAAGGGCACAATGTTGGCATAATGAAAATAAAGCATTCAAAGCACTAAGAAATCATTTGTGGCCTTCGTAGAGATACAGCCCAGTTTGAACCCACTATCTTCAAATTGTAATAGTCAGAGCAACTTTCAGTGGGCTCAGGAAGAAACATGAAGACTGGTTATTTCCCACAGTTTACTTGCATCACTCAGCCTCAGCTGGGCCAAGACAGAGTTGCTATTAGTGGGACCAGGGCGTCACAGGTTGGTTGTTAGGCAAAACCTTTCATGTGACCATGTTTTAATAGAAATAGCCTAATAGCTGTTGATAGGTTGGAAAATCTGGGAGTCACTTAGGACTCAGGACTTATTTGGAACAACATGTGTCAGCCATGGTTTACAGTGTATTTTTGCAGTTTAGCAGTATCTCCCAGATTAGACTCTATCTGATGCAGGAGGACCTGGTGACCCTAGTCTATGCATTTGTTACCTCAAGGCTTGACTACTGTAATGCAACCTACCTTGGGTTACCAGAAAGGCTGGTGCACCACCTGCAGCTCATGCAGAATGCCGCAGCCATGTTGATCTTAGGATCATTGTATATAGAACATATTGCATCTATGCTGCACAGGCTTTGTACTAGCTGGTGCACCCTCTTCAAGATTGCATTGTTAACTTGCAAGGCTGTGCACAGATTGGGGGCTGGCTACCTAAAAGACCTGTTGGCTTGGTATACTCCAAGTTGCTCACTCTGTTCCATTGTGGTGTCTCTCTTTGCAATCCCGAGGTTACTTCTATTGGTATCAGGAGATAGGGCACTCTCAATGGTGGTCCCTCTAACTTGGAACTCCCTTCCTTATCATCTGAGGAGTTACCCTTGGTGGAAGCATTTAAAAAGGGTCTGAAATGTTCCCTTTTCACATCATCTTTTGTCTTGGACAACTGTCTTTGAGATCAGTATCTCAGTCTTTCAGGATTATATTATTTTTTATTTATTAATTTATTAATGTATACTATGTTGTTATAATTTATTGGCTGTTATGGATTTCTGTGAAGTGCTCTGATCCTTTGGGATAGGGTGCTACATAAATAAAAATGCCTTGCCTTGCCATTCTCAGTGTGGTTAGGAATGTATGGCCACTGCTCAACCAAATGCTTTTGCTGGTGGGTGAAACAACCCCCTCCCCCCTTATTTCTACTGCCCTTCCCCCACATGGTTGTTCCCTTACCAGCTGAGGCCAATGCTATTCCTTGGCTGGCCTGCAGTGATTGCACAAACACTGACTGGTCTAGGTCCTCCCACTTTGGCTGCTGAGTCCTTATCTCTGTGACATGACTCCCCCCATCCTTATCTCTATGACATGACTGCCTCCCCCCCCATTTGCCCCAGAGTAAGATTGCAGGGTTTGCTCAAGAACACCAGTCTCCCAGATGACCGAACAGTTCACTGTGCTGGCCACGCAGGTCAACCTTTACACACTAGAAGTCAGTGTTTTTTTTTTTTTCTCAAAATTAGGTATGTAGTCTAAAGATGAACAGATTGATGGTAGATTTCTGGTGTGAGGGCCACAGGTTGAATGTTATCCTTAGTCACACCACATGTTATCTGGTTGGCAAAAACCAAATAGAATAGTTATTATCCAAACAACTGTCTGCTGTAGACATACATCATCAGGTCAAATAATATCTCTCTAGGCAAAGAAAAAATATTAATCTTACAAATTATCGGCTCCTTTGGGCAAATTGATAGTGGCACATAGAAACATTGATAGAATAATACAGCAAGATTTTCCATAGCCATCTAAACAAGCATTTGTCAATGCCGAATGTTTGCTTGCTGGCATTGGCAGTGGTAGTGTAGAAGTTACAAAACTGCGTAATAGGAATGGCAGTGAAGTATTGAACTGAAGCCAACCCCACCACCACCCTGCAGAGAATGACAGGCATTGGGGTGTGCCTTTGGGTTGTCAGGCATAACGGCCATGCCATTTCGCCACACACCACCCTGCAGACACTGACAAGTGTCACGGTGTTCCTTGGGGTCTTTGGCCCTTATGCACCCCATTCCATCAGGAAAATACGGTGAGATGGGTGCATACAGGAGAATGGGGTGAACTTTGGGCCAAAGAGTCCAAGGCATACCTCGATGCCTCTCACTGGCTGCAGGGTGTGGAATGGTATAAGCATTACAGGCAAGAATCCCAAGTCACACCCTGATGCCTGTCATTTCTCTACAGGGTTGAGCATTATGGTTGGAAACCCTAATACCTCAGGCATTCATTGGTATTTTCACCCAAATTTTCAACATGTTTTTTGTGACCCACCTCATGAACAGGGGAATATCAGTTTGTTAGTTAACGCTGCTTATGCACAGCGACTACGGCATTTAGCACCACAGGTGCAAAAACATTCGAACAGGATGTAAAAATGACAGCTGTACTGTTCATGGGGTTGTAAAAATGGCAATGTTGCAAATCTGCAGTAAAAATATTAAAAAAACTGGTGAAGTGATGAGCGTACATAGAAACTGTGCAACGCACACCCGTAATATAATTAGGTTGGGGATTTTTTACAGCAGATTGTCAACTCAGGCATTTTGGTGCCTCCGATCATGAACAGTGTCACTGTGATTTTCTTTATCTGTCCCGAACAATGATTTCCCACAGCGACCACACATCTCTGCGCTGAAAGTGTGAAAACACACTTTGGCCATGTTGTGAAAATTGACAGCTGTACTGTTCATAAGGAAGTGTGGAAAAATGCCACTGGTGAAAATCTGGAGTGAAAATATTAGAAAGTCATGAACTTATGAGGGTGCATGGAAACTGGGCAGTGCTCACTCGTAACAGTCATTTTATGGACTTTTGTCACCAAATTTTCAACATAGCCATTTTAAGACCTCTGCTCGCGAACAGTGTAACTGTGATTTTCTTAATCTGTCCCAAACATTGCTTTCGCACACCAACAGCACCATTGTGCGCTACATAAGCGAAAACACATTTTGGGCGACATATGAAAAATTTCAGCTGTACTGTTCATAAGGAAGTGTAATAAAATGGCAATGTTGAGAATCTGGAGTGAAAATATTAAATTCGCAAACTTACGATCATGCATAGGAACTGCGCAACGCACGCTCGTAAAACAGTCATTTTTAGGAATTTTTTCACCAGATTTTCAACATAGCCATTTTAAAACCTCTGCTCATGAACAGTGTCCCTGTGATTTTCTTAATGTGTCCCATACATTGATTTCGCACATTGACTGCACCATTGTGCGCTACATGGTGGAAACACATTTTGGCCAAGATGTGAAAAATGACAGCTATACTGCTCATAAGGAGGTGTGGTAAAATGGCAATATTGAAAATCTGGAGTGAAAATATTGAAAATTTGCGAACTTATGAGCCTGCGTAGGAACTGCACAACGCACGCTTGTAAAACAGTCATTTTTAGGAATTTTTTCACCAAATTTTCAACATAGCCATTTTAAGACCTCTGCTCATGAACAGTGTCACTGTGATTTTCTTAATGTGTCCCGTGACATTGATTTCAAGACACGACTGTGCCATTGTGCACTACATGGGCAGAAACATGTTTTGGGTGAGATGTGAAAAATGACAGCTGTACTGCCATAAGAAGGTGTGGTAAAATGGCAATGTTGAGAATCTGGAGTAAAATATTGAAAATTCATGAACTTCTGACGTGCATAGGAACTCTTGAATACTGCGCTCATAAAACAGTCATTTTTAGGAATTTTTCCACCAAATTTTCAAAATAGTCTTTTTGAGAGCCCACCTTATGAACACTGGCAGTGTCATTTCATTAATCATTCTGGAAATTTGATTTTGCACAGTGGCTACGAAATCAACCTTCGGGCCTGAGTAATGCCATGACAGTGCAAGAATTCATGAGGAGGGGTCCCAAAAACCCCATGTTGAAAATTTGGTGCAAAAATTCTAAAAAATGCGTGAGATATGCAATAAAGTTGAAAAAACCCTATCTATCCCATTATACAGCTTACCGGCATTTCCTCAGTTCGCGGTCGGCTTTGAAGAGTGCAGACATGTTCCCGGTCCACCAAAGATCGTTGCACCGAGCTCCGGAGGTAAGTATGGGATGAGGGGGTGTGTGGGAAGGCAGGGTTCGCAGTGGGTTGGTGCGGGTTGTGAGGGGGGCAGGGAGACTGCGTGGGACCGTTTTTGCTTTTCAGGGTTTTTTTTTTTTAAAAAGATGACACGGGACATTTGCCAAGCACAAGGATGGCTGGTGGGGTGTGAAGCCGGTGGGGGATTGGGCATCCCCGTTGGCCATAGCATCAGTTGCCACACTGGGGTGGGCTCCCAGCGTGGCACCCAGTACTTTCGGGGGACAGTGGAACCCGACAGGGGATTGGGCACCCCTGGCCGGCTATACGATATCCTCTTCCATGCTGGGGTGGCACCAGCATGGCATTTGAAGGCTTTGGGATGAGCACAGCCGACAGGGGATTGGGCACCCCGTCGGCTATAGAGTGTGTGCGTGGGGGCAGCACGCGGCATGTGTGCGTGTGTGTGTATGTGTGTGTGTGTGTGTGTGTGTGTGTGTGTGTGTGTGGGGAGCTGCACGTGAGCAGGCGATATCTTATCACTGTTCACTGAAGCATAGCTCCCCCTTTCAACTGTATGCCACTGCATTTTGGAGCTTGTCATAGACAGCTCCAGCATGCATTAGTGCACAGGGGCCGCACCTGCCAATACACTGACTGAATTAGAAGAGGGGGTGACACACCTCCGAAAACTCGGATGATGGCACTATGTTTCTTGCACATGCGTGCAAGCAAACATAAAAAGCAGTATCTGGGAGGTACATAGTGGACCTTGGATGCTAGCTGTCCATTTTTAACACTGTCCTCAATAAATTCCAATGGTATAAACTGCTGTAAATAACTTACAGGTATTCCTCCCACATGTTGTGGTTAGTAATCATTATAAGAAACTGCTTGTTACTTAGAGTTTATTGGTAAAAATATGAAATTAGGCATAAAAAAACTAACTGGACATCATGCAGAATTTCTAAGTACTTTTCCAATATATCCAAAATAGTGGTTAAACTCCACGAATCTGGACTTGATCATTTAATACTTACATAGGCTTAGGCTTTACTGTGTGGGAGAGGGGCTCTAGTTTTTCCTGCAAATCTAGTAGTTATGTGGAATTCACTGCAGTGAAAGGCTTAAATAAAGCCATGCAATTTCACAAAACATTTTTGGTCATGACTGAGTTTCCATAGGATGAATATTTTCTCATTTACAACTTGTCAGTTTTGGTGTAACATGTATTTTTCTCCAGGTAAGAAAGGGACACATAATCAAAACATAAGTGCTAATTCTTTGGTACAGATGAAGAATGCTTTTAAACACTATTTTCCTATAACAGAGATGCTCTACATAGTGTACTGGTGTTCGCAGTTAATTCACAGTTAAGCTTTACCATATGCATATTTGCCATCCTTAGTCACTAGGTGGAGCATTAATAGGGGAGTATGATGTTGCACTAGGCATGAAATGTCCCTCTTTTTAACACTCCAAGCCCCTTTGTCTATAATTCTCAACTGTCCCACATTAAGAGGAGCACCCCTTATTGTACCCCCTCAGAGCCCTTCACAGAGTGCATTCTAAGTTCCTCTTTGTCATGTACTGTATGAAGAATCATGTTCTCACAAATTATGGTTATTACTATTATCTGTCAACAGAACTATGCACAGAGAATGCATCTTTAGTGAAGCTGCTTCTCAAATAACTCTTCATAACCCATACTCCGCTATCTCTTAGCTGCAAACAGACAAGCACAGGTAGCTGGACAGGATGTGAAATCAAGAAAGTTTCAAAGCTCCTGGGCTCAAGTTTCAGAGCCCCGCAAAAGTCACAAGCCCCTGGTGCACTGATCGTTCGACACACGGGGCTGGCGGCATTCTCCCGGCCAGCGATCAGGATTTTCAATCCCAAGGGCCAAATGCAACAAGTTAGACCACCAAGTTTCCCTGGTCTAACATACATCATTTAGGGGACCCTTTTCATGGGGCTTGCACCAAATATTTGGTGCACGCTGCTGTAAAGTGTCACAAGTGTTGCAACTGCACCTGATGCACTAAAACTGGGTGCAGTTGTATCAAAGGAGTTTGGCACAGCTGTGCTGAACAACAGGATTGATGCAGGGTTTGGTGCAAACCCTGGGCCGCCCTTTGAAAATCAAGCTCCCTGACCTTTTCTGGACCAGGTTCCATATATAGAGTTGTGTTAGTCCCACAGATGTGACTGTTTAATGCAATATGATCTGCAGAATGTTTCCCACAGAAGTGAAAGTAGTACAATTTGTGTGGTTTCCCCACAAATCATTCCTCCAAACATACTGTATAGAACCTAGTGGAAATAACATTCGTACACTTGGAGGGAAAAGCCCACAGATTCCATAAATCCTCAGATATTTAAAATTCCGCAGTATAATTCCATGGTATAGGAAATCTATAATTCTTCCCAGCTCCATTTAGAACAATTTCAAACTCTTAAAATGTTGCTGATCTTAAACCAGTGGCAGGTCCAAATAAAACAAATATTTCACTAGCATTCTCCAGCTTGTATGTTATCTATGGCAGTTATTTGTACTTCCTTGGTCACTCATTTGAATTCATTGCATTGCAGAGACACCCTCCCCACCAATACAGCACAGTCAACATCAGAAAACTGTTTTTTTATTAATATTTGATGGCCTCTCAATCACCTGCATGTACTCTGATGATATGTGCATGTGCCATGGTTTACTCTTGTGGTGTTCCATACTGGAGAACCCCCAGCAGTAGTGACACTGTCAGGACTCTATGCTAATAAAAGCCTATGCAATAAACATGACTGACTGCAATTTTAGATCATGGCCACCAAATGTGTGCCATATTGAGATCATGTGGTAATGACAGAGAGTTTTGGCCGCAGCACAGGGGCTTTCTTGGAGGGTTGTCAGGAGTCTATTTGTGACTAGAAATATTTTCTCAACCTTATAAATGAGATTGTTGTACTCTGAAAATTACTTGGGCTCCTTTGCTGTGTGTGCAGCCCCTTTGGCTTCTGGCGTGAGTTTTTCTGTCAGGCAAGGCAGTCTGTTGTCTGTACACACATGCACCATGATGGTGATGTCACTCATGGCATCTTCTTTGCTCCGGCTGGCAGATCCACCCATCTCATGGTGATGCTGTCCATAGCGGCCTGGGAGTGGCTGCACAGCAGCTTACTCCAATCAGACTTGCAGTCCTTCAAGGTTTCATCTGTATATCTCTACCTCCTCTCCAATTCTGCATATCATGCACACAGAGTACATGTCACTGCCATGCCACTGCCAGTTATCAAACTCATGATAAGCAAGGGCAGAATGCAGGCGGCAGTCTCCACTTTTTTTAAACATTGTGTGTTTTTTTTTTCCAAGTGAATCACAAGAAAAACAATTCACATGTTCAATCAGGGTACAGTAATAGGAAAGTAAAATAAAGCAATAAACAGGCTATATCCATGTAAATTTGATATAGATGGGCAGGCACCCTATACTCTTTTACAAAAGGATAAGGGGAAGTCCAAACACAGTTTTTGTCCATACCTGTGCAGAAAATGCTAGACTCATCAGTGGCTATGATAAAGTCCAGTAGGGAGAATAATATAGGATGAATACATGCAATCAGCATGAATTGCTATTAACCATGACTACTATGCTGTAAAGCTGGGGAATGATCCTCCACCACTGAATTCCATCCCAGCCTGAAGCAATACAGACAACAATCTCTCAACATTTGAAAACTATATGAGTAACAGAATATATAAAATAAAAGAGGGATCCAAAACAAAGGACCCCACACTAACACTGAATATACTTATGAACACTAATAGACTGCAGGTATATAACACAGTGACATGATATGATTATAAAATGTAGTTTCAGCCAAGAAGAGCCATGCAGCAGGCACCCTGACCCATACTACAGTACAGTATAAGAGTCCCAAATGTCCTTGTACTTAAATACTATATGTTGTAGCAGTATCCATAAAATAGAGGAAAGTAACAGTAGGAGAAAAGGGGAAAGTTAGCCAAGTAGACATAAGTGAAACAGTTATTTGTCAGGTCTATAACCAAAGTCAGACCTCGCTCCATCCTCCTATGAGTCTGCTCCTCTGACCCCCAGCATCAAACTTAGTCTTTGCTGAGAACTCTGCTTCAGTTTGCTAAAGCCACCTACCCACATCCTTTATGTTGGAAGACTGCCAAGATTTACACCCATATATTACATGATGCCTAGCTAGCAACACAAGTTAGCAAACAGTACTGTACATAGGGCATGGAGACACTGGGAAACCTTTTTTCCAGGCCCTGGTTTGAAGCAATAAATCTGGGAATACATTGACATCTGACTCATTGATGGTAAGCAGCTACACCCCCTGGGGGGCTGACAGTAGTATGCCTTTGATGTCCACCACAGAGGTGTACAGCAGGAATGTGCACAACTGGTTATGATTCTGAGGTGTCACACATGGACTGATTTGGTAGTACCCTCTTTAGCAATGTCAAGGTAAGTGTTTCAGAACTGCCAGTGACTCCTGAAGCCACATCCTCAGGAACTCCAAGTTGATGTGTGCTATACACTCTGAGACCCCTACCGGTCAGAGGTTTGCATACCGCACCTCATTCTCTAGAGCTTCTTGTGGACTGGGCACCTGCATATTTTCCTCAGTAAGCTTCTACAGCAGCATGAGTGGCTGTGGAGTGTTAGCCTGCCTCCGCCACTGTTCCAGTTAATTCTTTTATAACTGTACTGTGAGCCTCCAGCGTGGTAATAGTCCTTTCAGTTTTTGAGTCCTGTGACTTTCATGGACTCCAGCATAGTGTGCCATGGTGGTACAGTTGATGGGCCATGGTCAATGGCTACAACATGTGAAGCTTGCTTCTGTGCTCTTGATTCTGTTTCTTTCTTACCATAGTGAAGTTTGCTATTGTTTAACTCTGCAACATGCCAGGCAAGGCAAGGCAAAGTTTATTTCTAGGGTGACCAATTCCTGAGGCTCAAGGGTGCCTTACATTTAAAACAAACAAGAGAAGTAAGAAACGACAGCAAGCGCAATAAACAATAAAATAAAATACAGCAATAAGTTGTAGTAAATAACAAAAACACAGCAAGTATCACTAAAGCAAGTTATTAAACAGGGTCAGAACTCCTTGCCCAGGAAGGTCAAAGAAAATAAATGGGCCTTGAGACCACACTTTGAAAATCTCTGACAGATGGTGGCAATGCCTTCCACAAGACTGGGCCAGTGACACTGAATGCCCTGTTGCCGACAGTTGTAAGTCTAGTCCTGGGAACTTCAAGGAGGCCCTTGGACAAGGAGCAAAAGGAGTGGACTGAAGTGGCTGAAGTCAGAAGATCAGCCAGGTAGCCAGGGCCAAGTCCATGTTGGGCCTTATAGGTGAGTAGACACACCTTGAAGATAACCCTCCAACTGACCGGCAGCTAGTACAGATCCCGCAGCAACTGAGTCACATGACAGGACCTTGAAAGGCCCATCAGCAACCTGGGAGCTGTGTTCTGCACCAGCTGCAGTCGTCGAAGGGTACCTCCAGAGACCCCAAAGTAGAGAGCATTACAGTAATCAAGCCTAGATGTCACAAAGGCATGAACCAGTGTGGGCAGGTGCTCAAGTGGAACTAGGGGTTTGATCCTGGCAATGTTCCTCAAGTGGTAAAAAACACTTTGGACAACAGATGACACCTGCAATTCAAATGTCAGCCTGTCATCCAGGAGCACATCAAGATCTCACACCCCAGGGGAGGCCATCAACAGTGCAGTCCCAAGAAATGACCTGAGGCCACACCAGGAGCACTCCCATCATGCCCTCAGCCTGGCTGAAGCACTAGGAGCTCTGTCATGTCAGGGTTCAGTTGCAACCAGGTGGAGGACATCCAGTCATTGATCTCGGACAGGGAGGTATTTAGCACTTTCTGGTCAGAAATCAAAATACATTGATGAAAGGGCTGTGATGTAAACATTTTTCATGTTATTTGCTAAATTGCAAAGCTGAGATGCAGAGCATATGAAGGAAGCATTCTGCCTTGAAAACAGCTCTCCAGCCCATCCACCCCAAAAAGGCAGTCTCCATTTTGACTGCTGTTGTGCTGCAATGTTGCTGCTGATGGTACTGCAGAATCAAACACTGGGTTTCTGTGTCTTATAAATTGCTTAATCATGGCCAGCCAGCCAGTGCGCTGGAAAGATTTACCACTGTGACGCAAATTACCTGGGTTTGAGAATGAGCCTGGGATGCCTTTGGGCCAGCTGGGGCAGGGGTGGTTCGAGCAGCCATTGCACACTCTTCACTCCTAAGGGGGAAGTGGGATGTGTGACTTTGGCACAGGATTCCCGGGTGACCATGTGATATTTTGTCACTGGAGCACCAAAACACTAGGGGAAGCAGGTAGGATGCATGACTTCGGTACATGGTAGCATCTGCCTGACCTACCTCCTGGGGAAAAAACAGAAAAAATCATACCTCCAGTAAGTGCATGAAGTCACCCTCCCATGGTGGCCCCAAAAACCTCTGCCACCTCCATTAACTGGCACCCCTGAGTCATGGGGGGGGGGGCTGCCTCTGGGAGCTCTGCCCCGGGAGGGTAATCCAGGAGGCACTGAGTCAGAGGATATCAGTAGTCTATTGAAGAGGCGGGGCAGCCAAAAGGGGAAAAAAGGCTCAATGAATGATAAAGCACAGTAAGTTAAAAAAAAATTGCCCAATCATTCCAGCTGTATAGTTCAAATTCTGCAGCATCACTCTATGCCCCTGCTCCATGATTGCCTTTTGCGGCATATCCAGTCACTCCTCCTCCTAGGTGGTCCCAGACTCCCGAATTATGAGTCTCAAGTCAGTTTTGTTTTAAGATTGTTAGGCTGGTTGGAGAAATGGGTCTGCAGTCCAGAGCAGGGCCCAAATTAATTTTAAAATGTCCCGAGAAGCAGCCAATGGGTTCTTTCAACTCTTGATATCAACAGCTGCTTATTGTGATGGAACTGTATAGGCTAAAACTCAAGGTGGGTACGTGTTTTGAATATAGGTCAGTGAGGGACAGGAGGATGACAGAGACTTATCATTGGACACTGCTGGTTAGTCAAAGTGGCAGCAGTTTTAGGAGTGTGCTTTTTATTTTAGTGAGGAACAGTGTACCCCAGTGAATAGAGAATAGTGTTTCAAACTAAGACCCATGTTTAAATCCTAACTCTGTCACTTATTAACTGTGTGATCCTTACAAAGTCACTTGATCTTCTATTGCATTAGTCCAATAATCAGTAACAAATAAACAAAAAAGGTAGAGACTGGATCCCACTGTAAACAGGGGTTTCTCCCCCCCATATTTATACTCGTTTCTGCCCTGCCCCATCATCCTCCACTGTTTACCACTTCCCCAGGGCTTACCTGTTGGACCAGGTACCTCATGGATTACCCTTCCATGGCAGGGTCAGGAGAGGGAATACTGTACTTTCTCACCTAAAGTCCTCATCTGGTATGTCCGGTAGGATCACCTTGGGGCTGAGGCAGGCAAGGGCACAATCTGCAGAGCATTGCTGATGCATGCCTCACCGCAGTTGTCCTCTATTTTTGCCCTATGTTCTTGTCGCTGAGGCACATGCAGGTTGCGGAGTCCCGCAGCACCCACCCACTATAGCCACTCATGAATCTGCACTGCCATCAGTCCTCCATCTGGCAGCAGTCATTCAGTGGTTGCCACAAGTCTCCATTCAAAAGAGAGAAGTGCAGTCCATCAGACACTCAGACCTCTTCTCCAGCTGGCCCCCAGCAAGGTAAGATCATTCCAGGTCCCAGATCAGTGTTGTGGCAGGTGGTTGTGCTACCACCACATCACTGGTCCAGCACTAAATAGGGGTTTCTATCTGAACTAAGCTATTCTGGTAATAAAGTGTAAGAGAAAAATATATACTGTATAAATGGGGGACATTATTGTGGTAATTGGAAAAGGATTACAAAGGCAGTGTGGTGTAATGGTTAAACATCAGCTTGGGAACCAAACAATCACAGATTCTAACCAAGCAAAGTCAAATAGTCACTGTGTGACCTTGGGCTAGTTACTTAAAACACATTCTTACCGTTAACGCCATATGACATCGGAACCATCCATTGCTTAACCTGATCCAAAATGGCAGCACCAGATAGAATGAGTACCTCCCAGTTCTCTACTCCACCCAGTTGTAGAAGCAGACAGAATCAGGACCCTACTGGAACTAAGATGTTACATCTCAGCTGGGCTATACTGGGCAAATAAGTTGCAAAACAAATGTGGGTCACCTCATCATTTCTTTTTTTTTTTTGCTGTCGTTGTTAAGGATTTTTACTGATTTTTCTTTTTGTGAAAAAGTTAAGCACACAAATGGCACAAAGTGATCTGAAAAGCAGTGCATCTTATTATAAACATTAGATACTGAATGTTAATGTAGTAACTCTTCTTGCACAATAGTCCTTAGGGTTAATGTGGTAGACATCACAGTAGAGTAGTAACCTTACCTTGTAGTGAGCCTTACCATGTTGTTTATATATATATATATATATATATATGTAATCACACATTCCACAATACAAAGCATCATGGGCTGCATATGCAAATCACCACAGAATATTATGCTGTTTCAACTTTAAGCAGAATTGCATGGTGCTGAAAGGCCTCTCACACAGTTTGCAAGGGTGCCTAACAGATGGGCCTTTCAGCACATGCGATTCTGACGATTGAACCTGCATAATATTCTGTGGTGAATTCATAGCAGCCATGATGCTTTCATTGTATGGGCATGTGTGATTTTGTATTTCCTTGAAACTTGGCTTCCAGCCAAATGCCCTTTTGGGTAACTCATTGCCTCAGTGTTTATGCACAGAGGTTTTTTGTCTCCTATATATATATATATATATATATATATATATATATATATATATTAGATAGATAGATAGATAGATATATAGATAGATAGATATATAGATATACTGTATATGTGTATTTATATACAGCATGATATTTCTGTGACCCTGAACTCCTTTTGCAATCTGCTTTCGATGGGTTGTCATCGGGATGGAATATACATGAAAAGGTACTTACCCAGATATCCGTGCAGGTCTTCAAGGGGGTTACCTTCATGGTGTTCCACTGGGGGTGGGGGGGGCCTGTGTGAGGCTTGATGTATACATCTGGCTCTGTAAACAGAACATAGTACACACAAAGTATACCAGCACAAGGACAAATCAAATTGTTTCAAACTTTTTAAAGCAACAATTTATAAACATGTCTGATAATATGCTAAAAACCTATACTATACTGAGTAAAACCTATTTATTGGCTTGTTTTAGACCTGTTATTGCATATAGGTAGGTTGGTTGGGGGTGGTCTCTGACCAGATTGGTGGGAGGGGGAGAATTTGAGGTGGGTGAGTTCGATGGCGCATCATTGGTGTGCAGAGATGTTGCAAAGTAAAATTTTGCTGGTGAAACTGTCGAGAAATTGGCAATTTTGTAGTGCATAATATTTAGTAAAATTCCATCATTCTGCAAAATATTTTGTGGGGTGCAAAATTTCAAAATTTTGCTGTGAAATGCAAAATTTTGCCCAAAAGTGATGACATTTTTCCCATAAGCGGTGATTTTCACAGTTCCATGGATGAAATTTCACCATTTCAGGCAAAATTTCGCATTTCATACCCCACAAAATATTTTGCGAAATGTGCAAATTTCGCGAAACATTTTGCGTAACAAAATTTCTCAATTTTGCACAGTACTATTGGTGTGCCTGCACACCGATACTCTACTTAGCCAAGTCCTGTGGGAGGTTGGTTATAGGATATATAGGGGGCCCAACATTTGTAACATGTTTGAATTTGATAAGTCTTAATATATGTTAGTCTGTCCAGCATAGCTAATTTTGTAAAGGAGGTCAGTATTTCATCCATGCACAGTACCAGGGTGCTGCGCCATTTCGCACAGGAGCACTCTCTTTACCTGCATAGCTAGCAAGGTCAGCCATCTCACTTCATTAAGGGGCAGGCTTAGGGTTTGGTGGCTGAATGCTCAGTATGAATAGATACACACTTGTTGGGATTTGCTTCTGTAACACCCTGCTGGCCGTTTGACACACTTGCTTCCATAGGGGGCTTATTTTTGGACAACTCCAAAGTATATGAAAGAGGTCACCTCCCGTGGACTAGCACCTCCAACAGTGGCTATTATTTAACAATTTTGTTTGATGCAGCATCACTGCAATTTGATACCATAGCTGCAGAATTTTGTTTTGGATGAGGTAGCTGCATACATCCTGAAGCAAAGCGTGTGCATGGCACTAGGTTTGGGCCCATTGCCCTTGAGTGATTGGGGTTCCTATAAACTTTTCCTACCTGAGTTTGGTGTTCCCTGTCTGGTTAATCCTCAAATGTCTAGAATAGATCCTACCTTTCAACCCTCTGGGAACTGCTAACCACTCGACTACTGTGTTATCTACCTCTGGTGGAGTAGGGTCCTGTGTCATGGCTTTTACTGCCTCCCTAATCTGTAGATAGTGCCAGTGATCTTTGTTCTGTAGGTTCCAATTGTCCTTCAGTGTTTGGAAGGTGTGAATTTAGAACCTGCGTTGTGTCCATAATATCCATTAGGTAGTGGATGCCCCTGTTGCTCCATTGTGGCCAGAAAACCAGACAGTTTTCTATCTAGATATGTAGGTTGTGCCACAGTGGGGTATGAGATAATGGTATTGGGGGGAGTCTAATTTCAGATGGATCCACACCCAACCCTTGATGGATGGGGTAATAATGGGATGTTGTGGGTGGAGGTGTCCAGTGGACTGGTGGAGGAGGGCAGTTAGTATGGTAACTCCTCCTAGTGTAGTTTCCATAGCAACCTGTTGTGGTGATTGTTTGGTGAGTGGCTTAAACCATTGAAGTGTCTGGGTTGCCTGAAAAGTGTACTTCTATCCCTTTAGCCATGGGACATTCCAGACCCCTTCCCCTCAGTGGAAAGTAGCTTGTTCTTATTATATCGGGGTCTTTGTCCCTCCCAGAGGAAGTCTCCTACTAACCTATCTTCTGGAACCAACTTTGTGAGGTGGATAGTGCAATGTGGGTTAAAGATAGAAAAAAGTGGGTGCAGTAACCATCTTAACAGCTGCTATCTTCCCAGCCAGCATAAGTTTTAGCTTTTTCCACCTGTCAAATTCAGCTTTACAGCAGTGCATCAGTGACTGGAAGTTCGACTCCCAAATTTTCCCCTTCTGTGGGACTATTGTAATACCCAGGTAGGTGATGCCAGCCGCTGCCCACCTTAGGTTTGTATCTGCTGCTACATTAGGTAGGCATGTTGGAGTTAAGGGGAAGATCTCGCTCTTCGCCTGATTCATCCTTAGACCAGAGAGTTTGGCAAACAATGCTAAGATGGATAGTAGGGGTTCCTTGGCCTTCTGGAGCTTGGTGATGAGAATTAACAAGTCGTCTGCATACATCTGGGTGGAGTAGCTGTGGTTCCCTACTTGAATATGTTGTATGTAAGGGTGTTGTCTTGTGGTGGTTGGTAGGGGGTTCTACCACAAGTAAGAAGAGTGCAGGGGAGAGGGGCACCCTTGACACATTCCCCTCTCTAGCTGAAAGGGGTAGAGAGGGTATGGTTGGTGGTTATTCTCGCTGAGGGGCCCGTATATAAGGCCTGTACTATTGTGTGGAAGATAGGTCCAAATCCCATTTGTGTCAGTAGTATATATAGGTAGTCCCATTCCAGGGAGTAAAACACCTTTTCAAAATTTATCGCAATAGCAGCAGCCAGGGTCTGAAGTTTTGAGGCCTCATACATCAGGTTTATTAATGTTGTAATGTGATTGGTGTGATGTCTCCCCTGGAATAAAACCCACCTGGGAGGGATGTATTAGATTGGGAAGCAGCAGGGCAAGCCTATTTGCAAGTACCTTTGCTTACACTTTACTGCCAGTGTTAATGAAGGAGCTAGGCCTGCAACTAGCTGCCTCAGTGGGGTCCTTACTTTTCTTGGGTAAGACAGTGATTATTGCCTCCCTAAGTGTACGGGAAAGGTTGTCTTTTTCTCTGGCCACCTCAAAAACCTGGGTAAGAATGAGCACATTCTGGGGGACCAATATCTGGAAGAAGTCCACTGGGAATCCATCCCTTCCAGGGGATTTCCCAGTTTGTAGGGACAGTAAAGTCGCTTGCACATCTTCCTCAGAAATCGGGGCATCTAGCGGGGCTGCTTGTTATGTGGAGAGTTGGGGGAGGGACAATTGAGCTAGAAAGGGGGAGATACCCTCCAAGGTTTTGTTGTGCATGGATATGTATAAGGTGGGGTAGAAGTGTTTCATGACATGATTGATTTCTTGGTTTCCCACCACCACCTTACCCTGTGTGTTCTATAACCTGGCTATGTGTCTGTTCGCTTGTTGTTTTCACAATTGATATGCAAGTACTTTACCCCCTTTATCTCCACTTTCCCACTATTTGTGGTGTAGTCTGAGAATAGCTATCTCAGCTTTCCTGCTCAGTAGTGTGTTTACCTTTAGGCATAGGCCCAGAACTGTGCGGCTTAGGGGAGAGTTTGGTGCGGGGAGGGGTGTTGGGCCTTAAGCTGAGTTTCTGCCTGCCCAGGCTTTGTTTCTAGTGCCTGAAGATGTTGTTTCCTTTCCCTTCGTCAACTGCCTGTATAAGCCATAATTTTTCCCCACACTGTAACTTTGTATGCCTCCCAGGCATTCCCAGATGTACTGTCAGCTATAGTGTTTTCCTGTAAAAACAGGGAGGATTCATCTCTTGCCCACTGAATGAATTCTGGTTCCTTCAGTAATAAAGGGTCAAGTATCCAAGCTGTTGAGGTAGGGCTTTTGGTTCCACATGTGAAATATAACTGCACCAGTGTATGGTCAGAGATGACCGTTGGGAGAATGAACGCATCTAGAGCCACTTGAGTCAGAGGGGGGCAGGTGAGCCAGAAGTCCAGCCTGCTGAAGGAATCATGTACCTCTGAGTGGTACATATAGTCATTTTCTCTGGGATTAAACAGTCACCAGACATCTGTAGCGCCAAAGTCAGTTACCATTTGCTCAAGGGCTAGCTGGCTCCTTGTATGTGTTTCCTTCCCATTTGCACTTCTGTCCATTACTGGGTCTCTGGTTAGGTTAATATCATTGCCTAGCAGAATGGGGCATGGGGGGGAGGAGCAATGGAATTTATTACATTTCCCATTTAATGAAAAAAGAGTGGATTGTCCTGGTTAGGGGCGTATAGGTTGCATAGTAAAAATGGGCCTTTAGGGGTAGTGTATACTGCACCTATCCAATGCCCTTCTTTGTCAGATCATGAATGACAAGGGACCAGTTGAGACTCTTATGTACTTGTATGGCTACACCACACTTCCTTGAGGGAGCACAGGAGTGTACTTCCTGACCCATCCTGTCCCTGACTAGGTAAGCATGGTCATTCTTTTTTTTTTTTCAACTCTGTTTTATCTCCCCCGACTCCGGAACTCTCTCAGACCTCTCCGCTGGCCGGTGCCTCTCAAGGTCATTATTTTCTCCCAGGGCACCCCCTGGGGGACATAGGGTCCCGAGAAGATCGAAGGGTTGGTAGCAGGGTTCCAGTGTTGGGCATGTGGCGGCAAGGCTCTGGGAGGGGCATCACCTATCCAGGCCGGAGGGGTATTTAGTAATGTTTACGCCCCGGACATGGGATGTGTAATGCCGCCCAGCCCGTGACATGAGTGCTCCCACTCATGTCCAGAAGGCAGCCGCCTGACATCTGCCCCAAGCCTGTAAGCCCATGTGCGTAGCAGTACCACTGGTCTCCACCAGGGGCCGCTGCTGCAACGAGCTACCCCTGGATCCCTCCCCGAGAGAGGGGAGCAGTCCCTCGGACACTCGATCCTCTCTATCCCCTGCTGACCCCCGGCAGTCCGGGCTCGTTCCTGAACCCAGGTCACCGGTGTGGCACGAGGTGTGGCATCCAGCACCTCAACCCTCAGTGCCGCCGGGCTGGTAGCATGGTCATTCTAGACCAGCTTAGTTTCGTGGAAGAAATTAACTCGAGAGCTAATTCTCTTTAATTGTGTCAATACTTTTTTCATTTTTACAGAGGTATTAGGTACCCTGACATTCCAAATGTGTGAAAGTACTTCAGCCATGGTCATTTATTAGGGTATTAATGGGGACTTGGGTAAACTGTAACAAGGGGTTGAATGGTATCTCATGCACTTTCCAGAATATGCACTTCATATCTAAAGTCAACAGCAGTCCTGCTACTACTGCTGGGCCATACCTTTGAGAAACTCTCCAACCATTTACACACAGGCTTGTATTCAAATTAGTTTTGTCAGTTGTAAATCAGTAGGTCATTAGAGTAAAACAATGCTGACACCTTAATAGAGCTCTAACAAAAACATATAAACTATTTACAGTATTGAATAAACTTTTTATTGGGGTCTGGTCTTGTCCTGGTACCTCTGGCTTGTGGGGCCGTGAAGGAGACATGACTACTTGGGGGCATAGGACTAGTAGCCCAGTTGAGCTGGGATGCCCTCTAAAGCTAGGAACCCTGACCAACAACAGGGTTCACTAGCTAAGTAACATTCTCCTCCTGGGGGACAGGTTGTAATATAAGGATTTAGAGACTACTAAATCAGATCTGCTCCCCCCCAGCCAAACAGGGGAGGAGGGAGGGAGGGAGGCGTAGTAACTTGGGGTGTCCCAGTGAGCTTCCTGGGTCCAGATTGGTTAGAGAAAGACACTAAAGTTTCAGGTCCATAATAGAAGGGAAGGGGGATGGGGAGGAGGGGACGCACCTTTCACGTGGTTGTGCCCACCCTCATATTGGGAGATTCGCTTGACTCCTGTACCCATGGGTAGCTCAGAGGCGTCGCTGAAGTGTGATCTCCTACAGCAAATTTATGTACAGTTCTAATATGCCAGGTGTGTGTGTTGGGTGGGCTTGCCTTCTGCAGACTCGTTATATCTTCTGCAATTAAACCTCATTAGTCATGAGATACTGCCATTTCAGATATTACAGTTATACAGAGAGCTGTATTTCCTGCATTGTCTGCTGTGTGTACTTTTAGACCCATGTTAGTGAGTTAAGGGTAATCGAGTTGTTTGGACCTATCATTGCACAGTGGAGTTCTTGTTTGGGGCCCCCTCGAGAGTCCTCCTCCTGCTGAGTTGGTAAGCTACCGCCATTTGAGGGGTTTGACCCCAGAGGGTTTTCTGGTGGTGGCTGATCTATCCAGTGTGGGCGGTGCATGCGTGGGGGGGTGTCCACAGCATTTGCCACCTATAATAAGGTGATGTCCACCGTGTTTGACTCCCTCTCACCAATCCATGTATGGCCCAGGTCTTCTCACTTGAAATCCCCCTGGTTTAGTGGGGAGCTCAAGGTGATGAAGTTTGAGTCAGATGTTAGAGTGCTGCTGGCAGAAGACCGGGCTGGAGGTGGACAAACTGGCCCTGCGTGCTCACTCTTGTGAGTACCAGGGGCCAATCAACTGTAAGACGGCAGAATTCCTGTCCAGGGAGATTGCTGCTGGGAGGAGCTGACCAACTGTGCTTTTTCAGACTGTAGACAGGCTGCTAAACCCAGTCTGTCTGCAGCCAAAAAAGACTTTTTCTAGTGAGTTATGTGAGGAGCTTGCTTGGTTCTTCTCGGACAGTGTGTCCGGCATCTGGCTTGGAATTCCACCAGTGAGGTGTGTCATGGCCAACAGGGATCGTCTTAGTTGTTTGGAGAGGATTCCATCTGGTTGGAGTGAGTTTAGCCCATTGGAGGCGGCTGAGGTCATTGAGGTTGCTTCCAAGCTGAGGCACAAATATTGTGACCTGGACCCGGTGCCGATGCGTTTCTTGATGGGATGCGTTGACTCCATTGGCCCAGTGTTTGCTTTGATTGTCTGGTGTTCCTTGCCAGAGGGGGGTTTTCCCAGATGTCTTGAAGGAGGCATTGGTGAAACCCCTTCTGAAAAAGCCATCATTGGACCCTGACGTCATGGCAAATTACCCTCCTATCTCCAACCTCTCATTTGTGGGGAAGGTTGTGGAGAAGGTTGTGGTGCTTCAGCTTGAGGAGCACCTCCTGGCTTATGATCTATATGAGCCTTTCCAGTCAGGATTTTGGGCAATGCATAGCACTGAAACCATGTGGTTTGGGTGCATAATGACCTTCTCAGGGTGAGAAATCGAGGGAAGAAAACAGTTCTTGTTCTTCTGGACCATTGTGTGTTACTTGATCACCTGAAGGTCTTTTGTGGACTCATCGGCATGGCCATCAGCTGGTTTAAGTCCTATCTCACTAACAGGAGGCAAAGGATAGTTATGGGAAATTTCTCCTCCTCCCCAGCCTCCTGTCTTGTGGAGTACCTCAGGGATCAGTCTTGTCATCAATGTTGTTCATCATGTACATGCTACCCCTGGGAAGGCTCACTAAGAAGTATGGCTTGGGTTTTCATTGCTATGCAGATGATACCCAGCTATACCTCTCCTTTGCCCCTGGAACACCTGACACGGGTCTATGTGATAATGGTGATTGCGGAAAGGCGATCGCCATTAGGGCGAATGTACATTGGCAAAAATCCATTTCTCCAATGTACAATCCCAGCACACTGAAAAAGGATGCTGAGAACCTAATTTTTTTTGTTTATGTGGGGTGGCTTGGCCCTCCACATCCCCCTACTAAAGATTCTCAACTCCAGGGGGGTGCATGTCTGGGGGGTGAAAAATAAAAAAATATTTTAATCCTTGGACTGGCACAAAAATCCCGACGTGCCCAGCACCAACCCCTGCACCCTCCCAACCACAGCCTGCCACGAACCCACCACATGGCCAGCTCACAACCCACCATTGCACTGAACCTCACAAACCCTCCCTCCCCTTCCACCCATTGCATGGCTTGCTTGCTCCCCCCCGTGTGCATACACATATAGTGACAGGATGTCGCTATACCCGCATTCGAACCCGACGTCCACTAGCCCTGAGAACAGGCTCCGCTATTGAGTCGCCCTTTTTGTAAGCACTCAATAGCGATGGCTCTTCTCATAGGATACCCCTGACATAGTGAAAGTGCTAAATAATTGCCCCACTGAAATAAATGATTGGATGGCCTCCAGCTGGTTGCGATTGAACCCCAATATGACGGAGGTACTAGTTGTGGAGTCGAACAGAGGGCATGCTAGCGTGACCTCAGGTGCAGAGACACGATTGTTCCTGGGATCTGTACCCTTGAAGGCCACCTCTAAGGTGTGAAACCTGGGCATTATTTTCGATAGCAGCCTGACACTAGAGGCTCAGGTATTGGCCATTGTCTGTGTCAATTTCTATCATCTGGGGAATATCGCTACGGTTAGGCCCCTAGTTCCACCTCTGAACCTCCCAACTTTGGTGCATGCCTTCGTGATGTTGAGGCTTGATTACTGTAATGCATCCTACCTCGGGGTCTCTGTGGGTACCCTCCACCAACTGCAGCTGGTGCAAACTGCGGCTGCCAGGCTGTTGATGGGGCAGTCTAAATACTGTCACATCACCCCAGTGCTGTGGGAATTGCACTGGCTGACAGTCAGGTGTAGGGTCCTCTTTAAGGTGGGCTTGCTCACCTTAAGTTCTACATGGATTGAGCCCTGGCTACCTGGATGACCTTCTCTCACCAGCCGTTTCAGTCTGCTCCCTATGTTCCTCCTCTAGGGGCCTCCTAGCGATTCCCAGGACAAGGCTAAAAATAGCCAGCGACAGAGCTTTTAGTTTTGCTGGCCCCATCCTGCGGAATTCGCTTCCACCATCTATAAGGGAGACCCCTTCAGTTGAGGTATTTAAGGCCTGCCTCAAAGGCTTCCTGTTTACGCAGGCATTCCCTGATTTTGCTGTGTGACATCCTGTGCCTGACCATTATACAGGTTGTTCCTGACTTGTGTTCTTTTTAGTTACCTGTAATATAGTTGATTTATTATTATTTTTATATTTATGATTGGTTATTATGTGCATTATTGTATTCCAATTGATGCTGTGTTTTATTATTGTACGGTACCCAGAGCCTCTGGGATTGGGTGTCTTTTTAAATAAACTTTGCCTTGCCTTAAGCCCATAAAAACCTTATGATATACTTCGCAGCTCACCCTGACAGTACCAAAGTTGTAATCGTACTAAACACAATAGGGGGATATACCAACAAGTGACAGTGTATTCTGGTCCACACTATCCCAATTACATTACTGATTAGGCTTCTGTGTTTCAGCATTAATAGGGTGAGGGGCCCAGACTAGCCAAATAGCTAACTGGTTTGGCTAGCCATCTTGTGAGATACTCAGTGTTCTACTACCAAGGGGCAGGTGAGGGAGAGACGGGTACAGGATTGATTTTACAGCATTTAGTGGAGAGTGAGGTATGGAGGACTGACACTGCCAAGGCCCTGCTTTATCATTGATGCATGCAGGCCCTAAACATCGCAACTGCATTTAAAAGCCTCCCTTTCCCCGGAACCTCCTCCATCTTGCACCACCTGAAAGAAAGAATTATCACTTATCAGACACAGCGTCCAGTAATCAGCTTGAGATGCCCAGTGACACAGATGCCATCTCAGGGAGTCTCTGGTCAATCTGTACATTCTCTTCAGTGGCCTTGGAGTTCAGATCCACACAGTTGCTGGCTGAAGATTCTGTCTCCATGATGAGACCTACTTTGACCACAGAGGCCCAGGATTTAGCTATCTCCGCACCATAGTAAGAGCTTCCGCAGACATCGTATCTCACTTCCATTTCAACTGACCATTTGGGGGATGGGCTAGCCAGAGGAGAGTACTTGTTTTTTGTAAAGTAAGGGCTTACCACCATCGGCTCATCCTCTTCCTCTTCCTCTTCATCGTGGGCTCTGGTGTTCTGGCTTTCCCTTCTGTCCCTTTGAAAAGGATGGGATCTCTAATTATATCTAGCTGGCTGATGGTGCTTCTTGGTGCAGGTCTGAAGGATCCCACTGTCTGGAAGGTGTTCCTCATTTGCTGTGGATCCACTCCTCTGCTCCGGTTTGCTGGGCCCTGGACCTGTAAAGGGCCACCTTCTGCTGGTTCCTTCATCCTACTCCTCGACTCATCCATTCTGAAATCTCTTGTTGTCTGGGACCAGGTGTGTTGTATAAAATTTACTACAGCCTCTGGGGATTAAAACGAGAGCAGAGTCCCATTATATATGATTCTCATAGTGTCTGGGTAATGGATAGAAAAAGTCACTCCCAGGCCTATGCAGCAAGCACCTGGCCTCTGTGTATTCCCACCAATGGTCTGACAAATCCTTAAAGTAATCTTGAAAAATAAGAATTTTGTGTGACTGCCACTCCAGATAGTCCAATTCCCTTGCCCTGGCTTGAATGAGCTCTTTCTGTGCAAAGTTCAGAAAACAAACCAGGATAGGCAATGGCTTTTATCCCTGTTTGGCCTGGGTTGTAGAGATTGGTGGGCCCTTTCTATAATGAAGTGAAGGTCTTGTGGGAGTTTAAGGATTTTAAGCAGTTCTTTTTGCAAGAAGATGGTTGCATTCCTCTGTTCCTCTCCCTCTGGCATGCCGAGGAGCTGCAAGTTGTTGCAGTGGCTCCTATTCTCTAAATCATCAACTTTAGCCCGTAGTGACTGTATGGCTTGTTTATGTATCTAGGACTGTGTTTGTTAGCTCCACTATGGCAGTATCATGACCCACCAGTCTCTGCTCTGACTGAAAAATACGGAAGTCTAGCTAATGGAGAGCTAGAGTATTGTTGTTAGAAGCTATGATGACCTCCAACATTTGCTTTAGAAGTGCAGCAAACATAGCGCTGATTGTTTTAGAGTCCATGTCATCCTGCAGTGGCTCCACCATGTGGCCGGTGGGTGTGCTTTGCTAATATCGGGTCTCTCTTTGTCACCGCTCTGCCGAAGACCGTGATTTCTGGATAGAAATAGCCTTGGAGATAAGTATAATCAGGTCTGGTCACTTGTTCCCCTGTGGCGGTCTGTAAATCTGAGTCGGGTACAATGTTAAATCCTCAGTTGTGAGAGCAATTAATTTAGGCCACCATCTTGGAAAGAGCGAAACCACTCCCCCTCCAAACCTCATCATTTCTAAGAGATACACACTCAGAAAAGTTGTAAGGCCAATCCTTTATTTTAATTATGTATCACAGAGTGATATGAATTCCTAGAAAGACATATCGCACTGCATATGTGCTCACTTGCAACTATTGAATGTCAAGCATACATTTAGTGCAGAGTTACAAAAAAAAAGGGACACATACCACCACAGACTCAAACTGCCATATATAATTATTTTATTGTTGCAACACAGATGCATCCGTGTTGCAGCACTAAAATAGTTATGTAAGTCATTTGCAGTCCATGGTGGTATATGTGCACCTTTTTGTTTTGTAATTCTGTGGATCTACATTTAAAGGTAGCACTTTTACGATGTCAGAGTGTAGCTGGACTTTTTTTTTTTTGCTTATACATTTAGTGCATTTGGACGTTGCACGAGACAGTTTGTAACAAGAGCAGTGTAAAGGACCAATGATGAATGCAGGTAGAGAACAAATGTCCAGCTTATTTGATTTATGTGTGTCTCTCCAAACCACACATGCATTATACACTCCAGATTCTAAAACCCAGTGCAAGGCATCATGGCTATACACAAATTCATTTGTACGGTAACATTGTAAAGCTATAAAACTAGAACCAATGTAAAAGCTTATTTTCAGATAATTTTT
Source organism: Neoceratodus forsteri (assembly GCA_016271365.2). Lineage (NCBI taxonomy): Eukaryota > Metazoa > Chordata > Ceratodontiformes > Ceratodontidae > Neoceratodus > Neoceratodus forsteri. Next base: position 530,683,773 of record CM028134.1, on the reverse strand, counting down.
GTTTTGCTAAAGTCCTGTCTGCTGTCTCACACAAGGCTTTGAGTGCCCATTACCCATGATGCCTTGCACTGGGTGTGTGGCTATAAGATGCATGTGTGTGGTTTGGTGGGACACGGAGACACCTATCAATTTGGCCATTTTTCTTCTCTTATTGCCTCCATTGTGGATCCTAAACACTGCTCTTATAAATCTGCCTCTCTGGGATACTAGCTCCAAGAATACTAAATGCTTCTGTTTTTTTGTTTGTTTTGTTTCTGTGGCTTACCTGATACTTCATTGAGATACTGAAGGAATTGCAGTACAAAGAGGAGTCCCAACAGGACAAAACATAGTTTGTCATTCTCAGTCTAAATTGGAGCAAATATAAAAACCTGTTTTCCAGCAACATTTGTTCAAGTTAAGCCATGTCAACCTCCACCATATGAGGATTTTAATGCCCATGATCCTTTGCACTTGGTTTGTTGCTTCAGAGTGTAAGCATGTGTCTTGGAAAGACATACATACATCACTGAATTAAGGCAAGTTTTTTTTTGCCTTTGCAGCTCCTATGGTTTTGATGAAATAATGACACCACACAGCCATGAGGCTGAGGTGTATGCATAGAAATATAGAAACATAGATATTGAGGGCTGAAAAATACCTTTGATCCATCCAGCCTGCCCTATTTTGTTACTCTAACATATGCCATTGGAGTCCTTGCTCACATTACACATAATTTACACCACAACCAGACAGCACATGTCTGTGGAGTCCCTGAAGCAGTGACTCAGAATTTGGGCCACTGCCCTGAGGTACAGTGCCCACTAAGCCTGTGCAGCAGTGATTCAGAACAAGGGCTCCTGCTCTTTGACATATGCCTCACTGAGATTTGCTGCAGCAATGACTCAGAACACAGGCCATAACCCTACGTGTATGCCACAGGGAGCATCCACAGCAGTGATTCAGAATTTAGGCAACAGCCGTGAGGCAAATGCTACTCCGTGCCCTGTGGTACAGGCATAAGACTAGGCTATCAGTGCTGAGCCATCAGAACAGTGGTAGGGCTGCCACTCACAAAACAGGCAACTGGGGTTTGAGAATGAGCATTAGCCAATGGGTGCTGGCCAAGGAGAGAGGGCTGAGCATTTCAGAGGATGCTTTTCTTCTCCAGGGAGGGAGGGTGTGCTACACCGCTGTTACAAGGACAGCTGGGTGACCGCAGGTGGCATACCTTTGGGGTGGGGGATGCTAACTGACACTGTGCACCTGCACACTCTGTGTGTGTGTGTGTATG